>CM040119.1:180298082-181783517 GCA_022559845.1 Amorphophallus konjac
TGAATGGTCTGAGGAAGACCGTTAACCCCTCTCTACGGTCGGAGATGAACCGCGCAAAGTCACAGATTCCAAGTTGAGGAACTTAATCCTCCACCCCTTCCGACCGGCCAGAGGGGATGGGCCTCGTGCTAAAGCTCCTGTTGACCTGCAAAACACAGTAAATGACCAGAAAGCACAACCCAAATTAGTTTTATGAAGTGCAAAATCTATGAAAATGAATGGAAAACTAAACACATAAATGGAATGGGGGATACCAGGGGGTTGGGTTTTTAAACCCCTATGGGCGTGGAAAATAGTAGGAAGGAGAAAGAAGGGTAGAATGCCAGTGAAAAACACAGGTAGAAGTAAAGGAAAAAAATGAACATGTAATGATGGGCAAACAATGGAAATGGCTAACTAACACTCAAAGAAAACACAAACGCAACGACTACTCCCTAAACCGAAGGCTTAATGGACGTGGAAAGCCTTCCTCCATGGCTAGAATTCGCTCAGGAATGGAGCAACACTTCGACATCAACTTCGAATCTTCCCCCCCGAGCTTAGATTAAGGGTGCTATTTATAGACCCCTGAAAGTTCACTCGAAATTGAGGGGTTTCCAGCGAGAATTAGGCCTGGATTCCTTTGGATAAATCATGGATAATATTCCCATCTTTTACCAGGATCAAACGGAACCTGATTTGGTTGGGCATCCCGGAGAAAAAGGTTGAACAACCAAAAGGTTTAACCACGGGCGGAGAGAGAAAAGCCAACCGAATCCAGGATTTCGGCCATAAAAGCGGTCGAACGATGGGCCGCCCACCCATATAAATGGTCCAATGCTAGACCGCCTACATGGTGTTGGTGGAAAATAAATAATAGGATAAATAAACCATTTATCCAAAGAACAGACCGACTGATGTGGCGTAGGACTCTGGATTGGCAAACGGTCCATCGATAGATCGCCCCACGAGTCAAACGGCCCCATTGCCAGACCGTTTATACAGTGTCGGTGGTAAATCAATAAAAATAGATATTTATCTAGAAAACTGACCCATTTAGGACTCTGGCCACTAAACGGTCGTTCGATGGACCGCCCAACTTGAATAAACGGCCTAATGTAAGACCGTTTATTAGGTTGTCAGTGGAAAATCAGAAAATAGCCAATTAATCCAAAGGCAAATCGGTGTAGGACTCTGAACGATATAAACGGTCTTGAAAACGACAGCCTAACATCCTAAACGGTCAATGGCTAGACCGCGATTAGGCTGGGCGGTGGAAGTTAATAAAAATGGGATAAATAAGCCCATTTACCCGAAAGACCAAGTGAAATCAAAGCCCATTAAACCTGAAATCCAAGGAAAATCGAGAGCAAGTACAGCCATGTAGCACCCCATATAAAAAAAGGAAAGAAAATAATAATAAAAATAATATATAAACTTTTTCCCTAAATAAATAAAAACTTTAGATAACTCTATGAGAAGATAACTCTATAGGAAGGTTAAATAAGAAGTTAGAATACCTAAAGAGGGCCATTATATAAAAATACCATCATTGAAGTCATCATACGTAATGGGGCTTCATCTTCCAAAAAGATTATTCACCTGAACAAGTGACTTCTTAGTGTAGTTGGTTAAGTGACATGTTACCCAATCAGGTGACTAGGGTTCGATTCTTACATTCGTCATTTCTTTTGCCCAAAATAATGGGTGAATTAAATATATAAATGAAGGGCCAGACGTCATTTCTTCAACCGACTAAATATATATATATAGGGACCCCTCAACCACCAGAGCTGGGTGGAGGCATTTATAGCCATTCTTTGATGGCCATGGACCCAAAGGGAACATACACAGTAAGGATTTCAGATCTGCTTTCCCATGAACCCATTATTCTCTATAAACCTCCTCTTTGCTGGCAAAGGGCCCCTTTTGACCTGGCAGTGGATCCCAAGATAATGACCCTTGCTTTTACCTTGGCAACTGAATTCTTCCTATAATTACACCTTCTATTGAGTAGACAGAAGCCTCTGCCCTCATCCCACTACATGTAGAGATAATATCCCCTTTTTTTCCTCTACCTTGGGAGACGTGAAGGGACGTCTTCTTCCTATATCCTACATCCCGCTGTAGGAGAGGTAGGTGTTCTCAAGATCTGGCTTAATTAATAGTTAAACAGGGTGACATGCATGAATAGGGTAGTTTCACCTGGTGTCCATGCGTTCTTCCGTTTTAATTCCTATAAATTACATCATATTTAAAAATTCATATCTATAGAATTAAATCTTAAAAATATTGTATGAGCATGATCTTGTAATCCTACTATTTGTCCATGTCTAGCCATATCTTTACTTCCTGATTCTGTGAACATTTTTTTAAAAATCATGAACAGTAAGTTACGTCATTAGTTACGTGAAGGGTATACAGAAGATACTATTCATGGCCCATTTTAAAAATTAATATCTCACAATATAAAAATGATTAGGAAAATCTAATTATTACCCATTAACCACCTCAATTTAATCTACCATGAAAAATTATCAAATAAATATTTGGCCTCAAAAACGAAATTGAGTGAATAGTAAAAAGATAATATTCATGGCCCACTTTAAAAACTAATATCTCGTAATATAAAAATGATTAGGAAAATCTAATTTTTACCCATTAACCACCTCAATTTAATCTACCATGAAAAATTATTAAATAAATATTTGTCCTTAAAAATAAAATTGAGTGAATAGTAAAAGACACTATTTATGACCCACTTTAAAAATTAATATCTCACAAGATAAAAATGATTAGGAAGATCTAACTGTTACCCACTAACCACCTCGATTTACTCTACCATGAAAAATTTTTAAATAAATTTTTGGCCTTAAAACTGAAATTCAGCGACTAGTAATAGTTAAATGTTGACCGTTACTATTCACGCAGTCAAACTTGATCGCTGACTACAAAAGTGCACCAACCCTTGAAACCAAAAGTGCACTGACCTACGTGCACTGACTTGTTGGTGTTGAAAGAAAACATGCACTGACCCTGATGTGCACCGACCTTATTCAGCGTAGGTATAGGTGGATGTGCACCGACCTCAGTTCTGCACCTTGCAAACATGCACCAACCTTGGTGTCATAAGTGCATAGACTTTATGCATTAAAGTAAGACCTGCACGGACTTTGTGTGCAGCCACACAAGGTGTGCACCGACCTTATAAGCTTAAAACCAATCTGCACAGACCTTGCTTGGCAAAGGCCAAAGGATGCACTGACCTTGTATACCTATGGTTGTGAATGTGCACAGACTTGTACAGTAAACTGCACCGACCTTATAAGCTTAAACCAATGTGCACATACCGTGTTTGCCAAAGGCCAAAGGATGCACCGACCTTGTATACCTACGGTTGTGAATGTGCACAGACTTGTATAGTAAACTGCACCGACCTTGCCCCTTGCGTGCATAGAACATGCACCGACCTTGCCCTTGCGAGCATAGAACATGCACAGACCCTGCCCTTGCGTGAACAGTAATTTGCACAGACCTTATTCAACATGCACTGACCTTAGGATGTACAAACTAAACCTGCACCAACCTTATATAGAGACCTATACCTACGCAAGCAAAAGATGCACCGACCTGAATAGTGATCTGCACCAACCTTATATAGAGACCTATACCTACGCAATCAAAAGATGCACCGACCTGAATAGTGATCTGCACCAACCTTATATAGAGACCTATACCTATGCAAGCAAAAGATGCACCGATCTGAATAGTGATATGCACCGACGCTGGACTGCATGAATAGTGATCTGCACCGACCCTATCTTATGCATTTGGCCTACACTAGCATCGACCCTGCACAGCATGAATAGTAACATGCACAGACCTTCTATATGCATGAATAGTAATGTGCACAGACATTCTATATGCATAAATAGTAACGTGCACAGACCTTTTATATGCATGAATAGTAATATGCACAGACCTTCTATATGCATGAATGATAATATGCACAGACCTTCTATATGCATGAATAGTAACGTGTACAGACCTTCTATATGCATGAATAGTAATGTACACATACCTTCTATATGAATGAATAGTAATATGCACAGACCTTCTATATGCATCAATAGTAACGTGCACAGACCTTCTATATGCATGAATAGTAAGGTGCACATGCCTTCTATATGCATGAACAGTAATGTGCACTGACCTTTTATATACATGAATAGTAATATGCATCGACCTGAGTTATGCATTTCTACATGAAAAGTAAAACGCTGCCTGGCCTTGACCGGTTGACACCTTTGACCAATAGTGTTGACTTTGACAAATAGCATTGACTTTGACCAACAATGTTGACTTTGATCAATAGTTGCGTTGACCTTCTTTACATGACTTTTTGCCATCTCCTTAACCTCGATTTGCCTATGTGTCATACATTTTATGTAGATGGTCATAATTCATCATTTACACTTGAGATGTCTTTTGAACACTATTCCTGAAAATCTACCTTATGTTCCTACAAAGGTAAACTTCTTGAAATTCTATATTGGCTATATAAATGAGAGTGGATGTCTAAAAGTATACATGAAATATTGTGCATATAGGGCCCGGTCTGGTCCTAGGAGGAGCACCCGAAGGTACTTGTGCCCATGGGAGTTTATTGACCACGGTGTTTAACATTGCACCGAACTACTTGCTTGACTTGACTTGCTTGGCCCAGAATGGGCAATACTTGACTTGAGGCCCGCAGAAGGGCAAAAGTATTTGCTTGCTTGACTTAAGACAGTCCACGCTTACTCTCTCTCTACTTGCTTGACTTGACTCGCGTGGTCCGAAAAAGGATAATTACTTGCTTGAATGAATGAATGAAATAGCCAATTCCATTGCACTACTTGTTATTATATGAACTTGAGATTACTCGCTTGATCATTGGTTATTACCTTCTTGAAAGGACTTGCTTGAATATTGATTATCATCTTTTTGGAAATACTTGTGCAATTACTTGCAAATTACTTGCTAGTTTCCTTATTGAAACATCCTATTGAAATTCATGTGATACTCTCTTGATACAATTCTTGATATTCTTGATTGATCCAACATGCATCATTATACCACATGAACTTGTAATTAGCTTAAAGATTGTTAGAGCTTGAGATATAAATCCTACTAAGCGATTCGCTCATCCAGTTGCTTCCTAATATTTTCAGAAAATTCGGATAGCGACATCCACATGAATGGGAACGAGACTGAGTGAAGAGTGCTAGAGTCATCGGTTGTCTTCTGCCAACTAGTCGTGTCCTTTGTGTTTTAAGTCTTACCCTATACTTCTAGTTATGATTGGTCTAGTTGATTGAAGTTTGATAAGGTTTGTAGCATAGTATTTGGATTTGAATAAGGAATGTCGTAGATTAGAATTGTTATCATTTGGTCAATTGGATAATTGTCATCTTGGACATTGGTATTAATTTAGGAATTTAATCTTAGTTATGATTTAGATAAATTGCGCACTCTGTCTTTTGTCAAAAAAAAAAAATATGTATACTGCTCTGATTGAATGGTTCTATATAAGTTGGCCACGACCTCGGGTATCTTCCGCGCTCAGGACGTGGCAGTCTTCATGGTATCAGAGCCTAGAATTTCAATTTCCTAGGGAATAAGAAGTCAGGAAATTAGGAGTCATGATCGAAATCTAGGAAACCCAAGTCTAAGGATAGGTTTACACCATACCCAGTGAGATGGATAGGGCCACAGGTTAAGTTCTTTGATGACATTTGACCTTATCGTTAAATTTAACCTTTGACCCCCCTATAGTTATACATGACACTTGACCTTATGGCTAACAATGATACTTAGTAGGCTTTAAAAAAATTTCTTGTAGGATCATGGCTGCTGAGAGAGCACAATGGCGCGAGATGCAGCACACCGTGCAAGGTCCTACGCAGGTGCTACAGCGAGTGGCACATGGCGGAGCTCACCGTGGAGCCGGTGACCTTCATAGGGATTTTTGTTATGTGAACCCACCAAGGTTCACGGGTTTGACTAACCCCGAGGATGTTGAGAATCGGCTAAAGGAAATTGAGGGAATTTTTCGTGCAATGCAGTGTACGGATGAAGAAAAGGTCTTGTTGGCCACTTTCCAACTGGAGCGAGACGCCCGAGATTGGTGGGAATCTGTAAAAGTAACATTGCATGATAACCATGCCTCATGGGATGACTTTGTTGAACATTTTAACAGTAAATACATTTTCAACCACATTCAGAAAAAGGAGGCCCCGGAATTTGCCGCACTAAAGCAGCGGACCCTGACTATGGCTGAGTATGAGGCCCAGTTCACAAGATTGTCCATGTATGCACCTCACTTTGTGTGTACCAAAAGGATGAACGCTAAAAGGTTCCTCAATGGGCTTCGGCCCTACTATATTACACATCTCGCACCGATGGACATTCAAGTCTATCCGGAGATGGTTAGGCATGCCCAATTGCTCGAGGACGCCACTGAACTTTCTAACAAGATTCGAGGAAGGGACAAGAAGGAACATGTCGCAAGCCCTGGGAATTTCAAATCACCGTTCAACAAGAAGCTGTCCCACAATGGAGGAGAATTCTCCATGGGAAAGACATTTCAGAGGAGTAACAAGCCATTCTCTACTATTGCGCCTTCTAAGAAAGTTTGTAAATACTGCGACAAAATCGGCCACAAGACAAAGGAATGCTGGAGGAAGTTAGGAGCCTACCTTCGATGTAGGAGCCAAAAGCATCGAATCCTAGACTGTCCATTGATGAAAGAGCAAGCCACTAAGGAAGAGAAGCATTCGATGAAGAATCAAGGCCGTCTACAAGCTCTCTAAGAAAATGGAACCAATAGAAGGTGGAAGCATCGAAGGTACACTAACTGTTTGCTCTAAAATCGCTACAGTTTTATTTGATACCCGAGCAACTCACTCATTTGTTTCCAAGACGTTTGCTGCTTTATTTTCCAAGGAGCCCGAATGATTAGACTTAGCCATATCTACACCCCTCGAGAATAAGTCCGATATCACTCATCGTTACCCGAACTGCAAGGTATGATTAAAGGGAACAACCTCCTGTCAACTTGATAAGCCTAGATATAAAGGGTTCGCCGACTGGATGGCAAGATAACTTTTGTGGATTTTCCCGAGCTGATTTATATTAGCCCTCGAAATAGAACCTCTCTTATCTCAGCTCTCCAAGCTAGCAAAATAAAAGGTTGCGTGGCTTTCCTAGCCTTTGTGACTGCCACGAAAGGCGAGGAGACGGAATTTGAAGACACCCGTGTAATTCAGGATTTTCTCGATATTTTTTCGGAAGTATTAATCGGCTTACCTCCATAAAGGGAAGTGTCGTTCACAATCGACCTTGTCCCTAGTGCTGGTCCCGGTAATTGAAGAAGCATGAAGAGAATTACCGGGTGCATGACTTAGAGCTAGCCGCGGTGGTATTTGCCTTGAAGATCTGGAGTTTCCAGTTGGTAACCATATTTTTCTCAAGGTATCTCCTGGCCGAGATATTAGAAGATTTGGTGTTAAGGGCAAGCTTACACCAAGGTTTATTGGTCCATAAAAGCCCTGGAAAGAGTAGGCGAGGTTGCTTATCACATCGCCCTACCTCCGCAACTATCAGAGGTGCACAACGTATTCCATGTTGCTATGCTGAAAAAATACGTGCATGATCCTTTCCATGACATTGACCACAATGACTTAGTGATACAGAAGGACCTTACCTACGAGCAAAAGCCAATGAAGATCCTTGATCGAGAAATTCGAGTTCTAAGGAACAGGACGATCCCTATGGTGAAAATCCAATGGAATCGATGCTTAGAACAAGAAGCTACATGGGAAACTAAAGAGTCTATGAAAAGAAGATTTTCGGAGTTATTCTAGTCTGTAAGTACGTACCCTCCCTATGTCTCCATATATACAGTTGAATTTGTTGACCAAATTCTTTTAAGTATGGGAGGGTGTAGCACCTCATATAAAAATGAAAGAAAATAATAATAAAAATAATATATAGACTTATCTTCTAAATAAATAAAAACTTTAGATAACTCTATGAGAAGATAACTCTATAGGAAGGTTAAATAAGAAGTTAGAATACCCAAAGAGGGCCATTATATAAAAATACCACCATTGAAGTCATCATACGTAATGGGGCTTCATCTTCTAAAAAGATTATTCACTTGAACAAGTGGCTTCTTAGTGTAGTTGGTTAAGTGAGCTGTTATCCAATCAGGTGACCAGGGTTTGATTCTTACATCCGTCATTTCTTTTGCCCAAAATAATGGGCGAATTAAATATATATATGAAGGGCCAGACGTCATTTCTTCAACCAACTATATATATATATATATATATATAGGGACCCCTCAACCACCGAGCTGGGTGGAGGCAATAATAGCCATTCTTTGATGGCCATGAACCCAAAGGGAACATACACAGTAAGGATTTCAGATCTAGTTTTCCATGAACCCATTATTCCCTATAAACCTCCTCTTTGCTGGCAAAGGGCCCCTTTTGACCTGGCAGTAGATCCCAAGATAATGACCCTTGCTTTTATCTTGGCAACCGAATTCTTCCTATAATTACACCTTCTATTGAGTAGACAGAAGCCTCTGCCCTCATCCCACTACCTGCAGAGAGAATATCCCCTTTTTTTCCTCTGCCTTGCGAGACGTGAAGGGACGTCTTCTTCCTATATCCTACATCCCGCTGCAGAAGAGGTAGGTGTTCTCAAGATCTAGCTTAATTAATAGTTAAATATGGTGACATATATGAATAGGGTAGTTATCACCTAGTGTCCATGCGTTCTTCCGTTTTAATTCCTGTAAATTACCTCATATTAAAAAATTCATATATATAGAATTAAATCTCAAAAATATTGTATGAGCATGATCTTGTAATCCTGCTATGTAGTACCCTGATTTATTAAAGATTAAAATTTTTGAGAAATTAATAAGAAATTCCTTAAGAAATAGGATAAGTAAAAGTTCGACTATTTTATAAAAATCTGAAAAAATTAGAATCTCGTAGTGGATAAAGCGCTTAGAAAAATTGTCTTCTACGACCAACCCAAATAAAATTCGTAAACAAGCCGAATTAACAGATTAAGGTCCAAAACCACACTTAGCCTAATTGGACCTTAAAAGGTAAAATTCGAGCCCAATACTAAACCAATTAAGCTAAAACCGGATGCAAATGAAAGGCTTAGATTAAAGGATCGTTTCCCCTCTGGTTAACCTCCGAAACCCTAACCCTAGCAGGTGTATTTGGCGACGGAGTGGCGGATTGACTTGATCTCGCACGAATCTCGCACGTCCGCGGTGCCAGGACTCTATGTTCGCGATTAGGACTCCCCAGACCCAATTGAACCTATAAAAATAATTCTTAGCCACCCTAGAATCGTTTAGAAGCTGTGGCGTCCGGAGAGGAGCTCGATCGAGGGAGAATTTCGACGATCATCGGCGGTGTGTACCTAGCGCGATCGGCTTCCCTCTTCTTTCTTCATCCTTTGATTAAGGTAGGTGGTAGCAAGCTAAACCATAACTATTATATATCAATAGAAGCGTTGTCTTGTCCTCTTTCCATTGATCTAGAAAGCCCTAAATTTCATCTAGTATCCTGCTAGGATTTTGAGTTTTAGTGAAAGCATGCTAGAACTAGAGTTAACTATGTTTCATCTCGATTTACGTAGGGATTTCAGGCACTAAACATTAAATTGATCATGCTATCTTGTATAACTTGTCATGCTCGTTCTATTGATAGTAAAAGCCCTAATTTTCATGCTCTGTATTGTTCGTATTTAGTTATTTTTGCTAACCCCAGCCAACCCCGCCGGAGATGGGCAAGGTGAAGGGGCGGCAGACTGAACTGACTTGCGCGGCCTCTCGACAGACCGCCCATATTCTATAGGCGGCCTGTTCTCGACCGTCCATATGTTTTACCTTCGATCAATGTTGTAGATTGAGCATTGTAACCCTAACCGCCCTTTCCTTTAAGCGGCCAGTCCCAGTCCGTGCACTATTCCCAGTGGCACATTACAGACCACTCATCACCAGCAGGCCTTCGGACCTGAGAGGGTGTGAACGGCCTGTCATGCGACCGCCGATGCCAGTGAGTGGTTATGTACGAACCGCCCAACTATACATAACTGCTTTTTTTTTAGCATGATTTATCTTAGTAAATTTATGGTTAATGGTAAGTTAGCAATCCACATGACAACTGGAACTTATGGAAGTAAACAATCAGGAATTATGCTAGGTTGTTTTCACTTGATCTTGATTCACCATGGCCTTGACTTATTTCAATATGTTAAATTCAAACATGATTTCATAAAACTATTAGGATTGTTTGACAGTCGTTCTACTCTGGTAGGATTGACCGACTGCCATACTGGTTTTCGATGGTTTGATAGCCTCATTTCCTTGTAATGGTTGGGACTCTCCACCGGATATTCCTTCCGTCGGACTAGGACCTTCATTACGGGACCTCCGTAAGCCCCCGCGAGCCTGGGATTCCCACTAGGACGTCGGGCAGGTTGTACCACCAAAACCTCAACTTGTTTACGTGATCGAAGTGCTTGAATTACTGTGCTGTGAGCCACAGCTCAATATGGACTGACTGAGTTTTGAACGGTTAGAATCAAACCGTTTAACTCAATAGACGGCCCATTATGAACCGTGCATTCCCTGGCCGAGTGCCACTTACATTAGTCGATTAACCTTGTTCTATCTTCGACCAAATCATGTTTGGATCGACCCAATAAGCCCTAGGTTGACTAGTGGAGAGTGGGCTGGACCCTGGTTCAGTTCTGCCCCACTGATGGCAGCCCGGAGCCCATTTTTCGGTGGATTTCTAGTCTTCTAGTTAGTCCCAGTTGAGCGGTCTGGTTAAAGTCATCCATATATTAGAGCGGGTCTTATTGGACCGTTCATCCATTGAGCGGCCCTGTAAGGACCGTTTACCTTGTTCTTGGGCTTCCAGCTCTTCTAGCCATGAGCGGCCCATTATTGACCGTTCTATCTAGAGCGGCCCAGGATGGACCGTTTATCCTTGACTTCGGTGAGGCTGATCCTCAGCGCAATTCTGTCCTGAACGGTCCAGTGTAGACCGTGTACTGTTTGAGCGGCCCATTTTAGACCGTGTATCATCCAGAAGTGATTTTTCCGTGGTTATACGTGTGTGAATCCAAGGACCTGATTGGTTCATGATAATTTGAACTTTCTGGTCAAAATATCTCTTCACTTACCCTTGAGGTAAGTTCTACACTTGAAATTATTGGCCATTTAACTTGATTAAAGTCTAGACATAACTTTGATCTTGGATCCATTAAATCAATGCCAACGCATCATAAGAGCCCAGTCTTGTCCTAGGAGGAGCGCTCAAAAAGTACTTGTGCCCCGGGGAGTTTGAATGACATGGTGAGGCATTACACCGAGTGTATGACTAGCGTGATGTCTACGACAATAATATATTACTTGAATCTTTTCTTGACTTGGTTAGTTCTTGCTTGTTGGCCACTTTCCAGTTCTATCATGATCTTGCCTTCTCTTTATTATGTTGTTTTGTCATATCGTCATTTCGTTTCGTTACTTATTTTCTCGCATATAATTACAATTAATTGGTTAATCACTTAAACTTGCCTGTTATTACCTACTGAGCGTTCGCTCACCCAGTTGTTCCCCTTTTCAGGTAGCTCAGGTAAGGATTCGCAGACTGATGGGGACGGGCAAGAGTGATGGCCATGGAGCGAACCTGTTAGAAGCTTGTGGAGCCAGTCATAGTTGTTTGTGTCTATTTATGTCTAGAGTGTGTGGTGGAAGAATTGTAATTCGAAGTCAGCAATTGTAATACTATCAAGTGGATGTTAAGTTGAAAGTTTGTTTCAGTGGGTTTATGTGATTGGAATATGGATTATTTAAATGATTATTTAGTGAATGAAGTTATTTTCTATTCATGGTGTTTATGTTGACCCTTAGCGTTAGCATATCATGTCTGTAAATCAACATATTATTATTAATTATTTCTACTGTCAGTCCCGATATTCCGCGTCGGGGCGTGACAGTTAGGTGGTATCAGAGCCTAGGTTTCTAATATTCCTAGGTTTTCTAAGTTATAGGGTTCTAAGTGATGTCATAGAACCTATAATCTTGTTATAAGTCTAAGAATCCAACTTAGTGAGATTGGGTAGAGACTTGGGTCGAGTTAATAACCTAATTCAAAAACTATCCCTTCTAAATTATCCTAAAATAATTTATTCTATGTGTAGGACGTTCTAATGGCAGCCGAACGTGTGCAATGGTGAGACATGCAACGAACAATTCAAGACTTACTCGGGCCTTGCAGCAAGTGGCCCAAGGAGGAGCAGCGAACCACGGAGCTGGCGATCTTCACCGGAACTTTCGTGGGATGAATCCCCCACGTTTTGGAGGCTCGATCGATCTTGATGAAGCCGAGCACTGGCTAAAGGAGATGGAGAGGATCTTCGAAGTGATGCAGTGTAGTGACCCGGAGCGTGTTCTTTTAACGACCTTCCAGCTGGAGCGTGATGCGAGAACATGGTGGGATGCAGCGAAGGCTACCCTTGGTGATAGACAAGTTTCATGGAAAGAGTTTGAGGAGCTCTTTAACGGTAAATAATTTTCTGATATAGTACAAGAAAGGAAAGCGGCTGAGTTTGCGACTTTGAAGCAGTGGAGTTTATCGGTGGCAGAATACGAAGCTCAGTTCTCTCGATTATCTCGTTATGCCACTCACTTGATATCTACGGAGAAGATGAAGGCCAAGTGTTTTCTCAACGGGCTGAAGTTACATTACATCAATCAGTTGGCACCAATGGAAATTCAAACGTATGCGGAGATGGTAAGGAAAGCTCAAGTCTTGGAAGATACCTTGGAGATGACGGAGAGAATCCTTTGGAAGAATGTCAAGAAGGAACAGCCTACTGGTTCCGGGAGTACCAAACCCGACAATGGCAAGAAGAGGCCCAATGGCGGGTATGGATCATGGAAGAACAAAATGCCGAAGAATGAAGACAAGAAGCCTGGCCCGATTGTGCCGTTTAAGTGCGTGTGCAAGTATTGTGACCATCCAGGTCACAAGATGGAAGAGTGCTAGCTCAAGCTGGGCGCCTGTTTGCGTTGTGGTAGTAGGGACCATCGTATTCCTGAGTGTCCCATTTTGTCTGATCAAGCTACCCCGACTAAGCCCCAAGGGACCAAGAAGCAGCAGGGCAAGCTCCAAGCCCTACAGGAAGATGATGCAGGAATCACTGAGGAGGGTGGACTTGTTGAAGGTACTCTTATTATACATGATAAGCCAGCATTCATTCTCTTTGATACTGGTGCCGCTCATTCTTTTGTTTCTCGAAAATTTGCTAAGTCTTTTACTGTGAAGCCAGACTTGATGAATTCCCCGTTAGAGATTTCAACCCCTATTGGTTCCAGTTCAGCAATTAAGTATTTCTATCCTTCTACTAAGGTTATGATTAATGAACAGAACTTGCCAGTTGACTTAGTTCGCATGCATATGAAAGATTATGATGTAATTTTAGGAGCAGATTGGTTGGCTAAGTATGAGGCCAATGTTTATTGCAGTTCTAGTTCTATGTTTTTTTCTAGACACCTTGGACTTTCTTTTATAGGGGTTAGGCACCATAAGTCTGTGCCACTTATTTCGGCCCTTCGAGCTGATAAGTTGATGAGGAAGGAATGTCAGGCTTTTCTAGCCTTTGTGTATGTGACCCCTGAGAAGAAGATCGAGATTAAGGATATTCCTGTCGTTCGAGATTTTTCGGATGTCTTTCCTGAGGATTTGCCAGGACTTCCGCCTGAGAGAGAGGTTATATTTTCTATTGATTTAGTTCCTGGCGTGACCCCTGTTTCTAAAGCTCCTTATCATATGTCTCCCGCGGAGCTGAGGGAATTGAAGCAACAGTTAATGGAATTACTTGAGAAGGGGTTCATACGTCCAAGTACATCCCCGTGGGGAGCCCTAGTATTATTTATCTGGAAGAAGGATGGTTCGATGAGGTTGTGCATCGATTATCGATAATTGAACCAGCTGACTATCAAGAATAAATACCCATTGCCGATAATTGACGAATTATTTGATCAGATAGCAGGAGCTCAATATTTTTCTAAGATTGATCTTCAATCTGGATATCATCAGTTGCGAATCAAGGATGAGGGTATCTATAAAATGACATTTCGTAGCAGGTATGGGCATTTTGAATTTGTAGTAATGCCTTTTGGACTAACGAATGCACCTGCAGCTTTCATGCAGTTGATGAACAATGTGTTTCGGCCCTATCTTGATCAGTGGGTCGTTGTGTTTATTGATGACATCTTGATTTATTCTAAGAGTAAGGAGGAGCATGCCGAACATCTGAGGATGGCGTTGCAAATATTGAAAGACCATCAGCTATACACCAAGTTTAGCAAGTGTGAATTTTAGCTACAAGAGGTGTCCTTTCTAGGGCATATTATTACAAAGGAAGGTATTTCTGTTGATCCCTCGAAGGTAGAGGCAGTGAAGAATTGGGATAGGCCTACTAATGTAACTGAAGTTAGAAGTTTCCTAGGCCTAGCAGGCTATTACCGGAGGTTTATTAAGGATTTCTCCTAACTGGCGGTGCCTTTGACAAGATTAACCCGCAAGGAGAACAAATTTGATTGGTCAGAGGATTATGAGAGAAGTTCTCAGACCTTGAAGGAATATCTAACTACTGCCCCTGTTTTAGCTTTACCATCTGGGGAAGGAGGTTTTATGGTATATACTGATGCTTCAGGCATTGGTCTAGGTTGTGTGCTCATGCAGCATGGGAAAGTGATAGCCTATTCTTCTAGACAGTTGAGGAAGCATGAAGAGAACTATCCTGTTCATGACTTGGAACTTGCAGCTGTGGTGTTTGCCTTGAAAATATGGAGGCACTACTTGTATGGAGAGACATTTACGGTGTTCTTAGATCATAAGAGTCTGAAGTATTTGTTTTCTCAAAAAGAACTCAATATGAGGTAGAGTGATGGCCATGGAGCAAACCTATTAGAAGTGTGTGGAGCCAGTCATAGTTGTTTGTGTCTATTTATGTTTTAGAGTGTGTGGTGGAAGAATTGTAATTCGAAGTCAGCAATTGTAATAGTGTCAAGTGGATGTTAAGTTGAAAGTTTATTTCAGTGGGTTAAGTGATTGGAATATGGATTATTTAAGTGTTATTTGGTGAATGAAGTTATTTTCTGTTCATGGTGTTTGTGTTGACCCTTAGCATTAGCATATCATGTCTGTAAATCAACATATTATTATTAATTATTTCTACTGCCAGTCCCGATATTCCGCGTCGAGGCGTGACAGGCAGAGGAGATGGATGGAGTATTTAAAAGACTTTGACTTCTCTATAGAATATCATCCTGGAAAAGGGAAATGTAGTAGCAGATGTTTTTAGTCGCAAGCCAATAGCTAAGTTGTCGCATCTCATGTTGCAAGAATGGAGACTGTTGGAACAGTTAGCTAGTTTGGATCCCAATGTTGACAAGGATCGGGTTACGATTGCTCAGATTCAACTCAGACCAGAATTGTTAATGGAAATCAAGACCTTGAAAGATAATGACCCAGAGTTGGTAGAGATCAAAGAGAGTTTGAGTAGCAGTCCTGATTTCATGGTAGCTGACGATGGTAGATTATTGTTTCAAGGAAGGACCTGTGTACTTGATGTAGCTAAAATAAAGAATAAGATTCTCGAAGAAGCCCATAGATCCAGATACACTATTCATCCGAGAGGTACTAAGATGTTTAAGGATTTGAAAAGATCTTTTTGGTGGCCGAATATGAAGAGGGAAATTGCAGAATTCGTGAGTAGATGCTTGGTGTGTCAGCAAGTCAAGGCTGAGCATTTCAGACCTGCGGGGAAATTGAAACCACTTGATATACCCCAATGGAAGTGGGAGAGTATTGACATGGATTTTATTATGGGTCTCCTTAGGACTCGTAGTGGATTTGATGCAATATGGGTTATTGTTGACATATTGACTAAGTCTGCTCATTTCTTGTCCATTAAGTCTAAGTGGACAGTTGACGTCTTAGCTGCTTTGTATATAAAGGAAGTTGTAAGACTCCATGGTATTCCAGTCAGCATCGTGTCTGATAGAGACCCCAGATTCACCTCACATTTTTGGAAAGGATTGCAAGAATCTTTGGAAACCCGTCTGAATTTCAGTACTACTTTTCATCCACAAATAGACGGACAAACTAAAAGAACCAACCAATTAGTAGAAGATATGCTTAGAGCCTGCATGATTGATTTTGGAGGTAGTTGGAGTGATCACTTGGCTTTGATTGAATTCGCCTACAACAATAGTTATCAGTCCAGTATTCAGATGGCTCCGTTTGAAGCATTGTATGGAAGAAGCTATCGATATCCATTATGTTGGGAGGAGGTAGATGAGAAGTAATGGCTGGGACCAGATCTCATTTCTGAATCGTCCAAGAATATCCGTATTATCAGAGATCGATTGCTAGTAGCACAATCAAGACAGAAGAGTTATGTCGACAACAGAAGGAGAACCTTAGAATTTCAAGTTGGTGAGCATGTGTTTTTGAAGATTTCTCCCATGAGAGGGATTCACAGGTTTGGCATTCAAGGCAAGCTGAGTCCAAGATATGTTGGTCCATTCAAGATTCTAGAAAGAGTGGGGGAGGTTGCTTACCGTTTAGCACTACCGCCTCAGTTATCAGGAGTACATAATGTCTTCCATGTGTCTATGCTACGGAAATATGTGTATGACCCCACTCATGTTATTCAACATGCGGATTTGGAACTGAAGGAAGATTTGACTTATGAAGAAAAATCTATCAAGATTTTGGATCGTAAGCAGCAGCAACTCAGAAGTCGTTCCATACCCATGGTTAAAGTACAATGGAGTCGGCGTGGAATCGAAGAGGCTACTTGGGAGTCAGAAGATACCATGCGGAAGTAGTATCCCGACTTATTCTAGGTGAGTTAGCTCGTTCCTCATCTTCCGTAAGTGCAGTGAATTTGGAGGACCAAATTCTTTTAAGTGGGGGAGGGTGTAGTACCCTGATTTATTAAAGAATAAAATTTTTGAGAAATTAATAAGAAATTTCGTAAGAAATAGGATAAGTAAAAGTTTGACTATTTTATAAAAATATGGAAAAATTAGAATCTCGTAGTGGATAAAGCGCTTAGAAAAATTGTCTTCTATGACCAACCCAAATAAAATTCGTAAACAAGCCGAATTAACAGATTAAGGCCCAAAACCACACTTAGCCTAATTGGACCTTAAAACGTAAAATTCGAGCCCAATACTAAACCAATTAAGCTAAAATCGGATGCAAATGAAAGGCTAGGATTAAAGGATCGTTTCCCTTCTCGTTAATCTCTGAAACCCTAACCCTAGGAGGTGTATTTGGCGGCGGAGTGGCGGATTGACTTGGTCTCGCACGAATCTCGCACGTCCGCGGTGCCAGGACTCTCCAGACCTAATTGAACCTATAAAAATAATCCTTAGCTACCCTAGAATCATTTAGAAGCTGTGGCGGCCGGAGAGGAGCTCGATCCAGGGAGAGTTTTGATGATCATCGGCAATGTGTACCTAGCGCGATCGACTTCCCTCTTCTTCCTTCATCCTTTGATTAAGGTAGGTGGTAGCAAGCCAAACCCTAACTATTATATATCAATAGAAGCGTTGCCCTGTCCTCTTTCCATTGATCTAGAAAGCCCTAAATTTCATCTAGTATCCTGCTAGGATTTTGAGTTTTAGTGGAAGCATGCTAGAACTAGGGTTAACTATGTTCCATCTCGATTTACGTAGGGATTTCAGGCACTAAACATTAAATTGATCATGCTATCTTGTATAACTTGTCATGCTCATTCTATTGATAGTAAAAGCCCTAATTTTCATGCTCTATATTATTCGTATTTAGTTATTTTTGCTAACCCTAGCCAACCGCGCCAGAGACGGGCAAGGCGAAAGGGCGGCAGACTGAACTGACTTGCGCGGCGTCTCGACAGACCGCCCATATTCTATAGGCGGCCTATTCTCGACCGTCCATATGTTTTACCTTCGATCGGTGTTGTAGATTGTGCGGTGTAACCCTAACCGCCCTTTCCTTTAAGCGGCCAGTCCCAGACCGTGCACTGTTCCCAGCGGCACATTACAGACCGCTCATCACCAGCAGGCCTTCGGACCAGAGAGGGTGTGAACGGCCTGTCGTGCGATCGCCGAGGCCAGTGAGTGGTTCTGTATGAACCGCCCAACTATACATAACTGCTTATTTTCTATTTAGCATGATTTATCTTAGTAAATTTATGGTTAATGGTAAGTTAGCAATCCACATGACAACTGGAACTTATGGAAGTAAACAATCAGGAATTATGCTAGGTTGTTTTCACTTGATCTTGATTCACCATGGCCTTGACTTATTTCAATATGTTAAATTCAAACATGATTTCATAAAACTATTAGGATTGTTTGACAGTCGTTCTACTCCGGTAGGATTGACTAACCGCCATACTGGTTTTCGATGGTTTGATAGCCTCATTTCCTTGTAATGGTTGGGACTCTCCGCCGGATATTCCTTCCATCGGACTAGGACCTTCATTATGGGACCTCCGTAAGCCCCCGCGAGCTTGGGATTCCCACTAGGATGCCGGGTAGGTTGTACCACCAAAACCTCAACTTGTTTACATGATCGAACTGCTTGAATTACTGTGCTGTGAGCCACGGCTCAATATGGACTGACTGTGTTTTGAACGGTTAGAATCGAGCCGTTTAACTCAATAGATGGCCCATTATGAACCGTGCATTCCCTGGCCGAGTGCCACATACATTGGTCGATTAACCTTGTTCTATCTTCGACCAAATCATGTTTGGATCGACCCAATAAGCCCTATGTTGATTAGTGGAGAGTAGGCTGGACCCTGGTTCAATTCTGCCCCACTGATGGCAGCCCGGAGGCCATTTTTGGGTGGATTTCTAGTCTTCTAGTTAGGCCCAGTTGAGCGGTCTGGTTAAAATCCTCCATATATTAGAGCGGGTCTTATTGGACCGTTCATCCATTGAGCAGCCCTGTAACGACCGTTTACCTTGTTCTTGGGCTTCCAGATCTTCTAGCCATGAGCGGCCCATTATTGACCGTTCTATCTAAAGCGGCCCAGGATGGACCGTTTATCCTTGACTTCGGTGAGGCTGATCCTCAGCCCAATTCTGTCGTGAACGGTCCAATGTAGACTGTGTATTATTTGAGCGGCCCATTTTAGACCGCGTATCATCCAGAAGTGATTTTTCTGTGGTTATACGTGTGTGAATCCAAGGACCTGATTGGTTCATGATAATTTGAACTTTCTGGTCAAAATATCTCTTCACTTACCCTTGAGGTAAGTTCTACACTTGAAATTATTGGCCATTTAACTTGATTAAAGTCTAGACATAACTTGGATCTTGGATCCATTAAATCAATGCCAACACATCATAAGGGCCCGGTCTGGTCCTAGGAGGAGCGCCCGAAAAGTACTTGTGCCCCGGGGAGTTTGAATGACATGGTGATGCATTGCACCGAGTGCATGACTAGCGTGATGTCTACGACAATAATCTATTACTTGAATCTTTTCTGGACTTGGTTAGTTCTTGCTTGTTGGTCAATTTCCAGTTGTATCATGATCTTGTCTTCTCTTTATTATGTTGTTTCGTCATATCGTCATTGCGTTTCGTTACTTATTTTCTCGCATATAATTACAATTAATTGGTTAATCACTTAAACTTGCCTGTTATTACCTACTGAGCGTTCGCTCACCCAGTTGTTCCCCTTTTCAGGTAGCTCAGGTGAGGATTCGCAGACTGATGGGGACGGGCAAGAGTGATGGCCATGGAGTGAACCTGTTAGAAGCTTGTGGAGCCAGTCATAGTTGTTTGTGTCTATTTATGTCTAGAGTGTGTGGTGGAAGAATTGTAATTCGAAGTCAGCAATTGTAATACTGTCAAGTGGATGTTAAGTTGAAAGTTTGTTTCAGTGGGTTTATGTGATTGGAATATGGATTATTTAAATGATTATTTAGTGAATGAAGTTATTTTCTGTTCATGGTGTTTGTGTTGACCCTTAGCGTTATCATATCATGTCTGTAAATCAACATATTATTATTAATTGTTCCTACTGCCAGTCCCGATATTCCGCGTCGGGGCGTGACATGCTATTTGTCCACGTCTAGCCATATCTTTACTTCCTGATTCTGTGAACATTTTTTAAAAAATCATGAACAGTAAGTTACGTAATTAGTTACATGAAGGGTATACAGAAGATGATATTCTAGGCCAACTTTAAAAATTAATATCTCACAATATAAAAATGATTAGGAAAATCTAATTATTACCCATTAACCACTTCAATTTCATCTACAATGAAAAATTATCAAATAAATATTTGGCTTTAAAAAAGAGTTTGAGTGAATAATAAAAAGACAATATTCATGGCCCACTTTAAAAATTAATATCTCACAATATAAAAATGATTAGGAAAATCTAATTGTTACCCATTAACCACCTCACTTTAATATACCATGAAAAATTATTAAATAAATATTTGGCCTTAAAAATGAAATTAAGTGAATAGTAGAAGACACTATTCCTGACCCACGTTAAAAAATTAATATCTCACAAGATAAAAATGATTAGAAAGATCTAACTATTACCCACTAACCACCTCGATTTACTCTACCATGAAAAATTTTCAAATAAATTTTTCACCTTAAAAATGCAATTGAGTGAATAGTAACAGTCAACTGTTGACCGTTAGTATTCACGCGGTCAAACTTGATCGCTCACTGCAAAAGTGCACCAATCCTTGAAGCCAAAAGTGCACTGACCTACGTGCACTGACTTGTCGATGTTGAAAGAAAACATGCACCGACCCTGATGTGCATCGACCTTGTTCAGCGTAGGTATAGGTGGATCTCCACCGACCTCAGTTCTGCACCTTGCAAACATGCACCGACCTTGGTGTCATAAGTGCATAGACTTTATGCATTAAAGCAAGACCTGCACGGACCATGTGTGCAGCCACACAAGGTGTGCATCGACCTTATAAGCTTAAAACCAATGTGCACAGACCTTGTTTGGCAAAGGCCAAAGGATGCACCGACCGTGTATACCTACGGTTGTGAATGTGCACAGACTTGTACAGTAAACTGCACCGACCTTATAAGCTTAAACCAATGTGCACAGACCTTGTTTGCCAAAGGCCAAAGGATGCACCGACCTTATATACCTATGGTTTTGAATATGCACAGACTTGTACAGTAAACTACACCGACCTTGCCCCTTCCCTTGCCTGCATAGAACATGCACCGACCCTACCCTTGCGTGCATAGAGCATGCACAGACCCTGACCTTGCGTGAACAGTAATTTGCATAGACCTTATTCAACATGCACTGACCTTAGTATGCACAAACTAAACCTACACCAACCTTATATAGAGACCTATACCTACGCAATCAAAAGATGCACCGACCTGAATAGTGATCTGCACCAACCTTATATAGAGACCTATACCTACACAAGCAAAAGATGCACTGACCTGAATAGTGATATCCACCAACCTTATATAGAGACCTATACCTACGCAAGCAAAAGATGCACCGATCTGAATAGTGATATGCACCGACCCTGGACTGCATGAATAGTGATCTGCACCGACCCTATCTTATGCATTTGGCCTACACTAGCATCGACCCTGCACTGCATGAATAGTAATGTGCACAGACCTTCTATATGCATGAATAGTAACGTGCACAGACCTTCTATATGCATGCACAGACCTTCTATATGCATGAATAGTAATGTGCACAGACCTTCTATATGCATGAATGATAATATGCACAAACCTCCTATATGCATGAATAGTAACGTGCACAGACCTTCTATATGGATGAATAGTAATATTCATAGACCTTCTATATGCATGAATAGTAATGTGCACAGACCTTCTATATGCATGAATAGTAATATACACAGACCTTCTATATGCATGAATAGTAACATGCACGGACTTTCTATATGCATGAACAGTAATATGCACTAACCTTCTATATGCATGAATAGTAATATGCATCGACCTTAGTTATGCATTTCTACATGAAAAGTAAAACGCTGCATGACCTTGACCGGTTGACACCTTTGACTAGTAGTGTTAACTTTGACAAATAGTGCTGACTTTGACCAAAAATGTTGACCTTGACCAATAGTGTGTTGACCTTCTTTACATAACTTTTTCCCATCTCCTTAACCCCGATTTGCCTATGTGTCATGCATTTTAAGTAGATGGTCATAATTCATCATTTACACTTGAGGTGTCTTTTGAACTCTATTCTTGAAAATCTACCTTATGTTCCTACAAGGGTAAACTTCTTGAAATTCTATATTGTCTATATAAATGAGAGTGGATGTCTAAAAGTATACATGAAATGCTGTGCATATAGGGCCCGGTCTGGTCTTGGGAGGGGCACCGGAACGTACTTGTGCCCATGGGAGTTTATTGACCACGGTGTTTGGCATTGCACCGAACTACTTGCTTGACTTGACTTGCTTGCCCCAGAATGGGCAATACTTGACTTGAGGCCCGCAGAAGGGCAAAAGTACTTGCTTGCTTGACTTAAGACATTCCATGCTTACTCTCTCTCTACTTGCTTGACTTGACTCGCGTGGCCCGAAAAAGGGTAATTACTTGCTTGAATGAATGAATGAAATAGCCAATTCCATTGCACTACTTGTTATTATATGAACTTGAGATTACTCGCTTGATCATTGATTATTACCTTCTTGAAAGGACTTGCTTGAATATTGATTATCATCTTCTTGGAAAGACTTGTGCAATTACTTACAAATTACTTGCTAGTTTCCTTATTGAAACATCCTATTGAAATTCATGTGATACTCTCTTGATACAATTCTTGATATTCTTGATTGATCCAACATGCATCATTATACCGCATGAACTTGTAATTAGCTTAAAGATTGTTAGAGCTTGAGATATAAATCCTACTGAGCAATTCGCTCATTCAGTTACTTCCTAACATTTTCAGGAAATTCGGATAGCGACATCCACATGAATGGGAACGAGACCGAGTGAAGAGTGCTAGAGTCATCGGTTGTCTTCTGCCAACTAGTCGTGTCCTTTGTGTTTTAAGTCCTACCCTGTACTTCTTGTTATGATTCGTCTAGTTGATTGAAGTTTGATAAGGCTGGTAGCATAGTATTTGGATTTGAATAAGGAATGTCGTAGATTAGAATTGTTATCATTTGGTCAATTAGATAATTGTCATCTTGGACATTGGTATTAATTTGGGAATTTAATCTTAGTTATGATTTAGATAAATTACGCACTCTGTCTTTTGTCAAAAAAAAATATGTATACTACTCTGATTGAATGGTTCTATATAAGCTGGCCACGATCACGGGTATCTTCCGCGCTCAGGGCGTGATAAGCCAGGGAGGACATACCTATAAAATCAGCCCAAAGACATGCTTGAAAATGTCCCAATGAGTAATGGACAACCTGAGGCATCAAAAATGAAGGTAAGAAGAATGACCCAACTCAGAGGCAAAAAACGAGGGTCAACAGATGCCCCTCCTTAACGTCCTCTTTGTAGGGGAGCGAGTGGAGGTGAAGCAGAAGCGAAATGGAACATGGAGATGAAACGGAGCGGATTGAAAAGCGGGCGTTAAGATAAAAGACACTCGTTTTCTCACCAACGAGCGATAGGAATTTTCTAGAAAACTCCGAACCAATCACAAGGAATGATCGGACCAAAACGACACCAGTCTGGAGAAACTAACTAAACAAACAGATGAAGAAACGAGCCACCTAATCAGGGGACACAATCTACAACCAACGAGGGAATCGGAACAAGCAGTAAAAAGTAAAGAACTAAAACCTCTAGATGGAGACTCTTAGTCAATCAAACCAGGTGGATAGACTAGAGAAAACCTTTCAACTCTGAGTGGAATAGCTCTTCCCTAAACCATGAACGCACAATCATCCATCACAAATGGGACACTTTCAGACATACCAGGTGTTGTGAATGCTCAAAAGATGCGTATGATGCATGCTGGGCTAAAACAAAAAGAAATTATCAAAGTGAATGCAAAGAAAGCCATAAAATAGAAAGTACTCGAGAATAGTATTACTAGACTGGAAGAATCAGGGTCAAGATAATATCTGCAACCACGGCGTGGGTGATAGAACCATCGTCCCCCAATTTTCTCAATCGAACAGCCTATCCGATGATTAAACACGTGAACCTAGGCCATCATCATTTTTGTTATAGGGGAACATCAGATCTTGGAACACGTGAATGAGCAGCTGGTTCTCGAGGTAACATAGCATAGATACCATATAGTAATACATTAAGGGACTAGGGACCGAGATACTTACCTGACTTACTTGACCCGAATCATGGAAGTGGATTTATGCTGCAATCAATCACATATACCATGAAGCAACATTATTCAAGATAACAGGTTATCAATTATGCACATAATGTAGTAAAAAATAAAGTTTAAAAGTTCATTCATCATTTCAGCATATAAACGGTCCACTCCAGACCGTTATAAGTAAGAAAATGGCCACAACGAGACCGCAAAGGAAATGAAATTTTGAACCTTCTCGCGGCATAAAGACGGCCCAGTGTCAGACCGCCCAAATGGGTGCATGGTCATAGGCAGACCGCCTGGATGCATATAGAGCGTCATGTCACACCGCAACGCGGAATATCGGGACGTATAGTTAGAAACTAGCTAGAGAAAATATTAATATACTAAACTAAACAATCGTACAGGTGCTATGGAAAGAAGTACTTCTATTGATCAAGGAAGACTCCAAGTTTTATTACAAGAACCATCAATGCTTAAACACGATCAAACATAACTTCCAAACTGATTCTAATACAATAAATGACCCCAAAAGGTAAATAAAGTGCCAACACAACACTAAGGAGTAACTAATGTAAACAACTATGCCAACTCGGCATCCACTAACAGGTACACTCAAAGGTATCACTCCTGTCCCTCCCCTTCAGTATGCGCATCGTCACCTGAAAAGCCTGGATAGGGGGAAAACAACTATATGAGCTAACGCTCAGTAGATAGTAACAGGCAAGTTTACATGATTAACCGATTAGTTACATTTTCATATGCAGTGACAAGAAAAGAATTATCTGACGAGATGATAAAACAACGTAATATAAGATCTTGCAAGGTCAAGAAATATATGATGACAAGAGTTAACAAGGATATCAAGTACAAGAATGTTCAATAGGAAATTGAAATATAGAATTGGCCAACAAGCAAGTATTTTAGACATCAAGTCAAGCATGATAATGTAACAAGTATAACAAGAGATTTTCTGTCGTAGACGTCACGCTGGTCATGCACTCGGTGCAATGCCTCACCATGTCATTACAAACTCCCATGGGTACAAGTACTTTTCGGGCACTCTCCCCAGGACCAGACCGGGCCCTTATGATGCGTTGGCATTGATTTGTTGGATCAAAGATCCCAAGTTTTGTCTAGACATTTAATCAAGTTTAATGGCCAATTAATCAGAGGAATTTCTGTCAAAAGTACGATATTTAAGGACTAACATGTCCTAGGATTCATTAACTTAAAAACTCGATATACGGTCACTTCTGGGCCGTTTGACAGGACATACGGCTACTACTGGCCGCATTACAAGAACTGGACCAAATCTCAGTCCACGAGGTCAAGAATGAACGGTTGATAGTGTGTCGTTCAGGTAAGTTAGCAGTACGTGACCTTAAGACACAATTACGATACTTATACGGACCACACTAGACCGTTCATGGAGACAAGCGGTCAACTATGGGCTGCTCATCTGCTGATTAGCCCATGTCGATCCGTGACTTATAACTCAGCGATTTGGTCACGAATTTCCAGGTTGTAGCCGGGTCATATGGGTCTCAAAATGGCGGATTCTAACTCGCCAGATAGAGTGTCCGGGTAGAATCGTACTAAGGGACAGCAATTTAGGCTTAATGGCCGTAATGCCATATAGATTGTTAGTGTGCTAGTCTATTCTACCGGGGTATAAGGGCTTTTAATTGATTTCCTAATAGCCATTTCAAAATACCTTGATTCATGAATTTTTATAATCTTAATTTCAAGAGATAAGTTAATTACAATATGGTAACTCAAGATACTAGAACAAGCCAATAATGGCAATAGATAGTAATACATGACAGCAATTTACTTTAAAAATTACCATTTTATTATATGGGTTTCTAATTAACCATTTGTGCGTTGAAGTGGAGATAGTAATCGGAATGGTTTATACACTTTGATTGAGTGCAGGGACCATTGTTCTTCAATTTTGGATTGAGGAACACCGAGCTTAATTTGAGATCATAGGGTTGCATGTATGGGTCATTGGTTCCTCAAAATATAGTTTTCAATTGGACTAGGCTTGAATGGGTCGATCCCCTCACGGTCCGGATCAATCCTCGGGCCGAAAATAGGTCTACCAGGTCTGTCAGCATTTGGGTCGACCCATTGGGTCGACCCCTGGAGAACCAGGGGTCTGCCTGTGTTTGGATCGACCCTTTGGGTCGACCCCTGCACAGACAGACTTCTGTCTGTGTTTGGGTCGACCCAATGGGTTGACCCCTGCCTGTGTTTGGGTCGACCCCCTGCACAGACAGACTTCTATCTATGTTTGGGTCGACCCAATGGGTCGACCCCCTACGTTCGTAGACGCGAACGTGACTTCCGGAAACCGACGAATCTCACCCAATTGGGGTCTAATTGGACTGAGATCTTAACCCCATGCCCCTAGGTTCTTTATGGACATATTAGGGTCATATTACAAGGGTTTGGAACACTAAATTCACCGGAAAACCAATCGTGAAATAAATTATCTTGAAATCACAACCTATCTAGGAAGAACACTTAAAAACCTAGTCTTAGCATGCTTCTAATCAAACATGAAATTCTCTAAGCATGGTCTATAAAAATTGGGGCTTTCTACGCCAAATGATAGATAACATGCTTATGATTACAACCATATACATTAATTAGAGTTGGGTCTGTTATCATCTACCTGAATCGAAGAGAGATTTAGAAGTTAGAACGAAGAATGCCCGTTTGACAGCCCTTCACTATTGCCACGAGATCTCCCTCCACACCTAATAGAATTTGGGGCTTTTACTACCAATAGAAAGCCAACTAAGAGAGGAACAAAATGGTATATTTACTTGCATGTTTTGGCCAAGATTACCTACCTCAATCGAAGGAAGGAAGAGGGCCTAAGAAAAACCCGCGAACTCGGATATTCCTCCAATATACACGAGAGATCTCACTAGATCGGAATCCTCTGCTACCACCACTGCTCCCAAATGAAAATAGACACATATGGCTTTCTTTTAATAGCTTATACATGTTCTGGATCCTTCCACAAAGGGAGAAATCGTCCCTTGAAGTGGAGTGTTCGACTCACCGCCGCAAGTGTTGACCTCGCCCATGCGCGACCAAATGCTTCCCATAAGTTAAAAATTTCGTGGCATTGTGAGAGGGGAAATGATCCTCTCTTTAATACCTTTCATTTGCCCATGGTTTGGGCTCATTTGGTTAAGGAATGAGCTCGGATTGAGGATTTTAATGTGGGGTTCACATTGAGCACGAATTTGGTTAGGTAAGTGTTTAAATTTGACTTAACCCACTAATTCGGCCTTGTTAACGATTTTATTAGGCTTAATCATAGAAGACAAAATTGTTAATCAATTCATCCTTTACCAAATTACTATTTTTCTGGATTTTTATAAGATAGTCGAAATTTCACTAGTTCTATTTACTAAGGAATTAAATATTAAATTCCGAAATTCATGCATTAATCCATTTTATTTAAATTTTTATTTAATAAAGGCTCAATAAATAAATCGGGGTATTACACGTCACTTGCAAATGGTCTGCTCAAGACCGTCCAAAAGCAAAATGGTCTATCGATAGACCGCGTTTAGACCGTCGGTTTCAAAAAAATAAAACCGAACCCCATTGTCTTCTTCCGTCTTCTCATTTCCTCTCCATTCTCTACTGCACCCCCAAACGGAGGAGCACGACACCCGGCCCCCACCATCTCATTCCATACACCCCCGCATTCTCCCCCACTCTCTCTAGCCCTCATGCGTTTTAAAAAACAAGTTTTGAAATGTCTTGCACGACGAATGGCCAGAGGGGATGCCCAGCCGCCGCCGGCGATGAACCCCACAGAGGAGATGGCGCCACCGTCCGTGGCGGCCGTGGAGACGCCCCCACCACCTACGGTCGAAGACAAGGCCACTGTGCTTGTCGTCAGAGCCCCTAAGGAAGGAGGAGCAGTGCCGGAGGCGGCGACCATGGTGGTGGAGAAACCGGCGAGGACCTCCGAGGTAGGCCCCCCCAACACTGTTAAGTCCATGCATGCTAGCCTAGGTAGAAGAAACGGGGCACATGACCCTTCTAGGATCAGTTGTAAGGCCTTTAGGGCTATTGCCACCAGCGGGGGAGGGTTTAAACGCCGTCGGGTACGGTGAGTAGAAAACGGTCCAACAGTGACCGCCTAGGAACAATAAACGGTTCGCTTGGAACCATCTAGGGACAAAGCGGCTGTTGACACCTTAAAAATGAACAAGGGTGGAAACATATCATACCCGTAGTGAAGGGCCAATGATGAAGCTCATCAACTGTTTACCCGGCTAAAGCCTTTGTCGGCCAAGCTGATGACCGGTGCCGATGTCACTCAGACAGCAGCACTGATAAAGCAGCAGTCACTCGATTGATGAGACCTTCCAGCTCATTTCAATGAGAGCTGTACTACTGCCTCATCCGGGAGTCCACAAATGACATGTCAGGACAAGTCAGATGTCGGCTTGTTGACAGATGTGATATGAGATAAAGATGAAGCCGGTACAGGCAGATGAAGATCCAAGGAACTCCTGCAAATCCAGGATTACAGAAAGTCCATTTCTGAAGCTGTCACCTGGCTGAAGCCCCCCCCGGCCAAGCTGATGTCCGGTATTATCGTCGCTCAGACGGCATTACTGATGAAGAACTGCGGTCCACTGACCGATGAAAACCTCCAGAAATACTCTGATGAAACCATGTTAGCTCACCAATTAATGGGCTTTAACAGTTATTAAGATAGGAAGAATGAAATACTAAAAGACCTAAATGGGCCCATCCGTGTGTGGTGCCGAGAGGCCAACAACCATGCCGAGAGGTGATGCGCCGAGAGCCACTTGCTGAAGCCCAAAGGGTGGCGCCGAGAAGTTGAAGGCAGGCGCGCCGGGAAGCCCGTTTGAGGCGCGCCGAGATGGTGTCTGCCGAGAAGGAAAAGGCCTGATGAAGCCTGCCGAGGAGGGGGGAAACGCTTATAAAAACCCCTCCCTTCGAACAAGGAAAAGGGGGATCGGCGGCCAAAAAAAAAGAGAAAGGGGAAGAGACCAACATAGAGAGAGAGAGCCTCCTCCTCCGCTGAGAAAAGAAAGAAGAAGAGAAAGAAGGAGAGGAAGTCCAGGTGGGCAGCCGGGGAGGGAGAGGAGTCAATGCTCCGCCCTCCCCCATGGTTTTGTTTTCTTCTTCATGTAATCTTGCCGAGTTTATCTTGATTTTCTTTTGGATGTAACCGGGATATCCCGATGTATATTCATTTCCCTCTCCCTCATTCCCTCCGTGTGATTGGTGTGAGTTCTGGGGTGATCCAACGAAATGACATGCTCTAGTGGCCCGTTTGGGCGCTGGGTGATTGAAGTATCTGCCGGCTATCTCTCTGTCTGCTGCTATGCTTTTCCTCCATATGTTTTCATCTTTAGCTCAACTGAAGCGCACCTAATTCTCTGATGGGTCTTCGGGTTCAATTTTCTTCAGTAGAATAAATGTAGCTCTAGATATATCGATGTCGTGCGCCATTCGTTGTCATTCGCATGGGATTTTCTGGACTTGCTCAGGGCCAGAGACAGACCATCTCTTGGCCCCTGAGGTGGTCTGCTATCAATATGTGCAGTGGCTTCGACAGCCTATATGAATTCCTCTTCCCGTGGAAATGCTTAAACCGCATCGATGTAATCATGTTAAAGGTTTATGACGTGATCCCGCCATGAATAGCTTCGTCCAGGTTGTCCCTGAGGCCAGAGACAGCCATCTCTTGGCTCTCAGGGCGATCAAAGACAATATTAAATGGTCCTCGGCGGTTGATGGTATGTGATGACTCAAAGCCCATCCGGCTACTCGATTCTCCGATCCTCTTCCATTCAACCCCTCCTTGATGAGATTGAACCCTTGCCTAATCAAACCCCAGCAGTCAGTAAGCCCACAATCTCCCAGATCCCTCCAATCTGACTGAAAATCCAAGAAAAACTCAAAACAGAGTACCGTAAACCTCTGTTCGTATCCCGGCGCCCTCACAGCTCTCGGCCCCGCAAATAGTGAAGCTGATGAACAGCCCTCGGCGCAAGCCTTCTTGCGCCGAGATCCCATCTCCCGGGCGCGCTGGGAGCCACCCGTTTCATTTCCCCTCATCGCGCCGGGGCCTACTCGTCTTCGTGCCGGGAACTCTTTGGCATCCTTGCCATTGGCGCCGAGAAGCCCTCCTCTTGGCCAATCTGTAAACCCATGCCGGATAACCCCTCACATAACCTTACGAGGCAACAGAGCTCTGCCACTGCATAAGCTTCGTTGACCTCTAAAGGGACATCAAAACGGTGCTGCAGGCACGCACACGGTCAGGGGTCCAATACCCCTCTATTTGGCTTTCACCCCGGCACTCCGTGGGCGATCGTCTATCATCCCCTTTGGCAAATGCTAATCGCAGGGGGAAGTGCTGCCAAAATTCTCCCAGGAGGATGGAAGACAAGATTGAGGCCGTCCCTGGGACTTTGCATGACAGTGGTGAAAGGAGTTCCCTGTGTCGGATGATTCCTCTGCCAATCCCTCCAGGCACCTGGCCTTCTTCAAAACCCAAATCAAAGTCATTAAAACCTGATGTTTGGTTTCCTTCCAGAGCCTGTCTGCCTTGATCTGCATCTCTGAAACCTAAAAAACCCCAAAAAACAGAGTACCGTAAGCTCTGTTTCTTGTCCCGGCGCCCTCACACCTCTCGGCCCAGCCCACAGTGAACCGGGTGAACAGCTCCCGGCGCCACTTCTTCAGGCGCCGGGAACCGCTCCGGCATCTTCACCCTCCGCGCCGAGACCCAACCTCAGCGCGCCGGGAGGTCCGGGCCGAGAGCCTCCATGGCCTTCTCAACCCTCTGCGCCAAGACCCCCCTTGCAGCCTCGTCGCGCCGGGAGGCCCAGGCCGAGAGCCTCCATTGCCTGCTCAAGCACTCCGCGCCGAGAAGCCCCATTGGCCTTCTCCCTTGCGCGCCGGGAAACCCCCCTTGGCCCCCCTGCGCGCCGAGGAGCCCACACCTATGGCCATTTGGCCCTTGCGCCGAGAAGCCTACGCCGGGAACCTCTCGGCCTCCTTGCCTTCACGTCGGGGACCTATACACACTTGAACTGCACCGATAATCTAACCAAATTTTTACTACTGAGTCTTCAATCCAAATTTTTGTTCCGGGGGCGCTGCCCCCGAAAACCCCCGCAAGGGGCGCTGCCCCCTTGACCCCCGCGACCTGACCGGGCAGGTCGATCCCCGCGACTTGACCGCGCAGGTCGATCCGCGTGCGAGGGCGCAACATTGAGCGTTCACTTACATCCCGTCGTCCCGCAGCGGGTTCACGAATAACCCCTTTAGCTCGGGAGGGCTCTACCATTGCATGAGTTCCGCCGGCTTCTACAGGGAATATCAAACATTGCCCCATGGCAGATATGCGGTTCGGGAAGTTCAACACTTCTCTCTCTCTTGGCTTTCATCCCGGCACTCCGTGGGTGATAGCCTATTTCCCCCTGGGCATAGTCCAGATTAAGGGGAAATGCTGTCGAAATACTGATCGATGCTTTAAACCTCCATCATGGCCACGGCTCAGTCTTTGAACCGCTGACTTAATGATATCGTCTCTGAGCCGCTGGCTTGACGATACCGTCTGTTTCTACAGCTGATGTTGTTATCTTGCCCGCCTTCCTGGCTCTGGTATGAAGTTCCATTTTGCGCACATGAATACATGTTTGCCTCTCGAGGCCTCCTATTTTGGCGTTTAATCAAGGGTTGTCCTTCCTTGGAAGGACGTAATTAACGTCATAGCCTTTATGGTATGATGGACTTCTCGTCCAGACACGATCACTCACAATCGACTGACCAAGTCAGATCGAGCGCACAATAAAATCGTCACACATGTGACTGGCACGCCAATAAATCCATAAATATAAATAAATGAATGAATAATAAATAAATAAAAAATCCGCGTCCACAAGTCTGGCACGCCCGGTGGGACATTGTCTCCCTTCATCTCTACACCAAAATAGGAGGCCTCGAGAGGCCCCTCTTAAATTCTAACTGTGCGTTAATCCTATTACCAGGAATTAAAATGATGAGTGGACTCGCCTCCCTCTGCTGCGGCCGGCTGGTCGTTGATGCTCATGTTCGCGAAGGCTACTTCGCGGTACCCACGGTGTTCGGGTCTATGCCCCCTGCTGACGGATTGCCCAACTGCTTGGGCCTCGTCTTCACCGACCTACTGGAGGTTGCTGACAAGGAACAAGGCACTGCTACAGGTGCCCCGATGAAGATTGCTGATGAGAAGGGAGGCTCACCAGAAAAGACGGCATCTATAGTCGTCGCCTGCCTTGCGCACCATATCCAAAGGAGGGACACGGTCCCTGCTGCTGCCCACAAGGGAAGAAGAACTAACCGGAGGAGCCGGTGTGCTGCTGCAAGCCGTCGTCTTTCAAATTCTGGAAAGACGATGACGATCGGAGATGTTAGAGTGAACCTCAAGGGTCGCCCCAAAGACGTCCGGTCAGACAGGGTTGTCCTAACCATCCAGACCAACAATAAGTTCCAAATTCTGGCCACTAAGACGGCCAACTGAGAAATTGATGAGAGGAAGCCGCTGGCTCCCAAGCCAGCAAGATATAAACAGATATGGAGGCCGAAGAAGATACAGAGCTGGATTCCGGTTCAAGAGCAAGGTGCCGCTGATATCCACCCTGAAGCGAGAGTCAGGAGAGATAAAAAAAAAGAGAGAAACTATTTCCATTCCCCCCAGAGCAGGGGGCAGAAGATGAGAAAGAAAAGAAGAAAACACCACTGCCATCCGCCCCAAAGCTGGGGCCAGGAGATGCCAGAAGAAAGAAGAATATGCCGCTATTATCCGCTCCAGGATTGGGAGTAGGAGATGGAAGAAAGAAAAGAAGATGTTGCTGTCATCCACCCCGGAACTGGGGGCAGAGCGGAAGAAGATGTTGCTGTCTTTCACTCTGGAACTGGGGCCAGAAGATGTCAGAAGAAAGAAGAAAATGCTATTGTCATTCACCCCAGGGCTGGGGGCAGAAGAAAGAAGAAAATGCTACTGTCATTCACCCCAGGGCTGGGGGCAGAAAGAGAAAAGATGCCATCGCCACTCACCATGAAGGGGGGGGGACAATATATACTGCCAAAGAGAAAAAAAAAAACAAAGAAGAATAGAAGATCCAGCCTATGCTGCTATTTCAAAGAGACCAAAGGCCTGCGTTAGACAGGCCGATATCTTCAAATATTCCAAGACGGAGCATTTGGCTGCCCAAAATTTCAAGGCTGGCTTATCAGCCAAAGATCAAAGAGAGGCTGCTGCCCCGATCAAATCTACAAAGGGATAGCCAAGAAGAAATGAACCAGGTGGTTCAAGGCTACTTCCACTGTCTAGGGGATTCCTCCCTAGGGCAGCAAAGATTGTCTCGTGCCTTGGGCACCCTACATGAAAAAGAAGAAGAAGCTTTGCAAGAAGCAATGTTCGGGGTCTCCTCTTCTGGCTCCGATGATTATGAAGAAAGGTCACAAGGCCATATACAAGAGAAACAGCCCCAAGAGGGAAGAAGCAAAAGAAAGGATTTCAGTCTTCGACCGCCTCTCATAATCCGAGTCAGGTCAGGAGGAAAGTCCACAGCCAGAAAGGAAAGATACAGGTTTTTACCTACAATATGGCCAGTGTCGCCAAGAAATATAACACATTGCCAGACCAGCCTGAAGAGCTGATTGAATTGGCACACCGGTTGGGTGCTGTCACAAGAAGAAGCCGAGCAGCAAAAGAAAAGATAATGGCTGCCGATGAAGCCCGAAGAGTCACGATAATGACAGTCAATGTAGTGACTGAAGAAAAAGAAGACAACCCTCTGGGTGTTTCCACTGAAGGAATGTCGGGAGAGATACAGATCCCGACAACCCTGGATCCCATGATCCAGATGACATTCAAAAGATATCAGCAGGAGATTGACTCCCTCAGAAAATAGCTGAATGAAAGAAATAAGCAAATGACAGTCTCCAAGCATGCTGAGCCAGCTGGACAGACTTCCAGCTCGATAGGGGTGGCCTCTCCGGTCCATCCTACTCAAACTGACAAAGGCAAGGAACCAAATCAACCTTCTCTACAACAAATGGCAGCTCAGCCCTCTGCGTCTCAAACGCAGCCTGCCATGCCTGCTCTGCATGCAACAAATATGATAACCCCCTTCAGCCGACAGCGGGCACACTTCTTCCTGGAGCCTATACATCCGGATGTGGCTGGCAAGCTGATGATAAAAAATTATTGAAATGAAGCTATCCAAAAGGACCAGGGATTCCAGTACCTATGATGTTTATAAGGTACCATATCCTGCGCCCTATGCTGCTAAGAAACTACAACCAGGCGTCAGCAAGCCGCCGAAATTTGAAAATGCAATGGCCGGACTCTCAAGAAGATGATGAAGAGATATGCTTCATACCAGTAAGGTCAGAGCAAGCCAAAGCTTTGGTCTCCCGTCATGATGATAAAACCAGGAAGAAGTATGGGCGCCTCCCACCACCAAAAGAAGAAGCATGCTACCCCACTCCTCCTCCAAATGGAGGCATAAGGGCAAAGATGTCAAGCTCTGAAAACCAAGGCGCATCTAGCGTCTTTAATAGAACACTGCCAGTCCCTCCTGAGGTCAGGATAGGGGGCAACATTATTGGCCTTGCCATGATGACAGAATTATATGAAAAATTGCAAGAAGTTGAATTGCTGCAGAGTAAGCTGAATGAAATGGGTTTTCATATACCCGGTCTGCACTCAAACCCACCAATTCTGGCGGTGACGGGTGGTCCCAAAATAGAACAGATGAGGGAAATGAAACCTGCCGAGGAAGAAATTACTAAGGCAGAACTGTATGAGACTAAACAAGGGTTGATGAACCTACTCTGGATTATATCCGCAGATGAAAGGACCTTTCTGCCAGATGTCAACACCCGCCAAACCAAGAGGGGGCTGTCCAGATATGCAAGCGCAACCTGAAGATAGAAATCTTAACAAGGTTGATTGGCATCGAAGTCAAGTCCTTCGATCTCCTGAATGAGATTATGGCTGATATTAAGGCCTTTTTGGCAAAATACTGCCCGGCCGCTACCTCCCTAAGTCAAAAGAACAAGCCTGCCAGTGAACAACTGATGCATAAATATACTCACATTGCCAATTTTCAAAGCTTTCGAGAAACGAAGGAAGAAAGCAAAGAAGGCAGCTATCTCTTCGTCGGCAAAGACTGGCGAGCTAGGCCATTCCCTAAGAAGCAAAATGACTAAACCCTACTCCTTTCCTGAGGAAAAGACTCGGGTCCTGTTCAAGTGGGTTACCCACTACAACAAGGATACATTCCCGGCCCCAAAGAAGCCTGGTGATGCTACAAGAAAAGATGACACCCCACTCTGGGGTAGATGTATACCAAAAAAAAAAGAAGGGGGGGGGGAAGAAAAAATGATGATGGTGAAGGATGCCAATGATACCCCTTCCTAGGGGCAGATGTACACATAAAAGATTAAAAAAAAATGAATAATGAGGGACGCAGATGGTGCCTCGTTCTGGGGGCAGATGTATTAACACAAAAAAAAAAGAAAAGAGAAGAAAGGATGATGAAATGATGCAAGATACAGATGATACCCCATTCCGAGGAGGGGGATGCATATCAAAAAAAATAATAATAATAAAAAAGGAATGAAAAATGATGATGATTATGAGATGGTGGAAGTTCCAAATGGCGCCTCATCCCCGGGGCAGATGCATGCCAAACAATGAGAAATATTGATGGTACCCCATTCTTGGGACGAATGTATGCCAAAAGAATGATGTAAGACACACATATGGCTCCCCATTCTAGGGATAAATGTATGGAATATCAACGACAGCGTGCATGGCCGTTGCTGGATGTGCTCACCCCTTTTAAAGGGGAAATAATCATCTATGGCAATGATGAATAAAATTGGAGCATTGACCTTTCAAGGGCCATCCTGTCGCAGACTCTTACACTGCATGTCGGCTACTGACGTTAGGGACTATCCAAATGATGGAATTCCAGATGGTAATGAACAATAAATGATGGATCAATGAAGAATGATGGAAGTTCGCCTAACCACTGGCGTTCAGGCCGATAGATGCCCGATGAGCCTCCAGAGTGCCAGAGATGTCTAACCTTCGACATTCGAGAGGATAGATGTTCCCAGACATCAATCACCAGCATGCCAACCAAAAGAAGTCAAAACTCTAGCTGTCGGCACCCAAGCAGACAGGCGTCAGATGTTCAGCTGAGCGGAGCTCAAGCCAACAGATGTTCTGCTAACCAAGGCTCAGGCCAACAGATGTCAAGTACTCAGGCGACGATGTTCGTGCTGACAAATGATTCAACAAGTATTCAAAAGGGGGCAGATATCCCACCATCGGCATCTTAGCCGACATATGTCAAGCATTCAGCCATTGGCACCCTGGCCGATAGATGCCCGATGATCCTCTAGAGTGCCAGAGATGTCTAACCATCAGCGTTCGAGATGACAGATGCTCATAAATATGGATTGCCAGTATGGCCAGCTAAGAGAAATCAAAATTCTAGCTATCGGCGCTCAGGCAAACAGATATTCTACCATTAGCACTCAAGCCGACCAATGTGCATAGATTGCCAAAGAAAGTCAACATAATCAGTGATATGCAAAGATGTAGATGTCCAGCTGATCAGAGCCACATTAAACGATGAGACTCACATTCCCAGCAAACGGCTTCAGGCCTGAGCTGCTATCCATAAATCAATTCAGACCTTTCGTCTGGATAGATTATGAAACCCTATTCCTTTGCGTTAATGTTAAACCCCACATTAACGATGAAACTCACATTTCCAGCAAACGGCTTTGGGCCCGAGCTGCCATTCATAAATCAATTCAGACCTTTCATCTGGATAGATCATGAAATCCTATTCCTTTGCGTTTATGCCAAACCCCAACATTAACGATGAAGCATACATTCCCAGCAAACACCCTTTCTTGGTTTAGCGGCACCCCGCCCTAACCAAGCTACCTCTTCCTTGGTCTAGTGGCACTCCGCCCTAGCCAAGCTACCTTTTCCTTGGTCTAGCGGCACCCCGCCCTAGCCGAGCTATCTCCTCCTTGGTCTAGCGGCGCTCCGCCCTAACCAAGCTACCCTTCTCCTTGGTCTAGTGGCGCTCCGCCCTAACCAAGCTACCCTTTTCCTTGGTCTAGCGGCACACCGCCCTAACCAAGCTACCTCTTCCTTGGTCTAGTGGCGCTCCGTCCTAGCCAAGCTATCCCTTATCTTGGCCTGAGGCACTCCACCCTCGTCGAGCTACGAGACTCTGCCCATCAAGCCTCGCCAGGCTAGGCCCATAAACCTTTGCCCTCTTGCTCAAGGCACCCCGCCTTGGCCGAGCTCTCAAATGTTAATCCCAAGCCCCACCGGCACTATAACAGCATAGTCAAATCCATCAATAGTCCCGCCGGACAACACAGTCGGCTATCCTGGCTCTTACAGCCTGCTATTCTGGCTCTTGCAGCTTGCTATTCTGGCTCTCGCAGCCGGCTATCCTGGCTCCTATAGCTTGCTACCTCTGGCTCCCGTAGCCTGCTATCCTGGCTCTTATAGCCTGCTACCTCTGGCTTATTTAACCTGCTACCCTGGCCCCCACGGCCTGCTATCATCACTTTCCTGGATCCTGTTACCTCGGCCTTTATGGCTTGCTACCCTGCTATACCGACTTTTACGGTCCATTAACCTGCTACCTTGGCTTGCGCAGCCTGCTATCTCACCATCTCCGAGTCCTTGCGACCTGCTATTCTATTATCTTTCATTATCCATGAAATTCTCGGCCTTGACATGCCGTCAAAAGCCCGCTGTCTCGCTACCCTTGTGGCTTAAGCCTATTTCAACAATGACCATCATGTCCCACCGGGATGATGGCTACAATTCAATGACTTGGGCTCCCCTTGAAGCATGCTTCCCTCCTACCGCTAGATGATAAAACTCTATTCTTCTTTACATTGGTGTCAACCCCACATCAATGATAAAATCCACATTTTCGGCGAACGGCTTCAGGCCTATACCGCTATACACCAACATCGGTTCAGACCTTCCGTCTGGATCAGATGATGAAACCTTATTCTGCCTTGCATTGATGTTTGCCCTCACATCAATGATAAAATCCACCTTTTCGGCGAACGGTTTCAAGCCTAAGCCGCTATACACCAACATCGATCCAGGTCTTCCATCCGGATTAGATGATGAAATCATATCCTTCTTTGCATTGGTGTTTACCTCACACCAATGATAAAACCCGCTCACCTTTTCGGTGAATGGCTTTAGGCCCGAGCTGCTACATACCAACATCAGTCCAGACCTCCCGTCTAGGTCAGGTGCATGCATGGGTTGTCTTCGAGAGTCCGTCGAGGCAACATCAATTATGGATTGCTTCCAAGTCTGACATCCTACCAGGATCCGATATCCTATCTTCTGGCCTCTGACGTCCAGTCAAAGCCAGCTATCCTTGTTTGCGAGCGCAACGCCCTATCATATATTTCAAGTATCTCAGTTTTCGGCTCGGCCGTCTCTGCCAAAGCCGCTATTACAATTCTTCGGCTATCTCTGCTTTCGATTTAGCCGTTCTGGCCAAAGCCACCATCGCAACTTGTCAGTCATCTAGTCTTTCGGCTTCGCCATTTCGGCAGAAGCTGCTATCATGATTTTCAAACTACTCTATCTGTCGGCTTAGCCATTCCGGCCAAAGCTGCTATCATAATTTTTGACCATTCTATCTTTCGGCATAGCCATTCTAGCTAAGGCTGCTATTACAACTTCCAACTGCTTCATCCCTCGGCTTAGCCATTTTAGGCCAAAGCCTGCTGTCTCTAGCTCTCGGGGCCTGCTATCCCTTGCTTCTACAGCCTGCTATCTCTGACCCTCGTAGCCTGCTATTCCTGGCTCTTATAGCCTGCTGTCTCTGGCTCTTGTAGTCTGCTATTCCTGGCTTCTACAGCCTACTATTCTGGCTCTTGTAGCCTGCTATCTCTGGCTCTCGTAGCCTGTCATTCCTGGCTTCCACAGCCTGCTGTCCTGGCTTTTGTAGCTGGCTATCTCTGGTTCTCGTAGCCTGCTACTCTTGGCTCCTACAGTCTACTGTCTTGGCTTTTGTAGCCTGCTGTCTCTGGCTCTCGTAGTCTGCTATTCCTGGCTTCTACGGCTTTCTATCCTAGCTCTTATAGCTTGCTGTCTCTGGCCCTCGTAGTCTGCTATCATCTCATCCACACCCTTTCTTGGTTTAGCGGCACCCCGCCCTAGCCGAGCTACCCTATCTCTTGGTTTAGTGGCACTCCGCTCTAACCGAGCTACCCCATCTCTTGGTCTAGCGGCACTCTGCCCTAGCCGAGCTACCCTCTTCTTTGGCTTAGCGGCACTCCGCCCTAGCCGAGCTACCTATTTCTTGGTTTAGCGGCACTCCGCCCTAACCGAGCTACCCTATCTCTTGGTTTAGCGGCACTCCGCCCTAACCGAGCTACCCTATTTCTTGGTCTAGCGGCACTCCGCCCTAGCCGAGCTACCCTCTTCCTTGGCTTAGCGGCACTCCGCCCTAGCCGAGCTACCTATTTCTTGGTCTAGTGGCACTCCGCCCTAGCCGAGCTACCCTCTTCCTTGGCTTAGGGGCACTCCGCCCTAGCCGAGCTACCTATTTCTTGGTCTAGCGGCACTCCGCCCTAGCCGAGCTACCCTCTTCCTTCGCTTAGCGGCACTCCGCCCTAGCCGAGCTACCTATTTCTTGGTCTGGCGGCACTCCGCCCTTGCCGAGCTACCTATTTCTTGGTTTAGCGGCACTCTGCCCTAACCGAGCTACCCTATTTCTTGGTCTAGCGGCACTCCGCCCTAACCGAGCTACCCCATCTCTTGGTCTAGCGGCACTCCGCCCTAACCGAGCTACCCCATCTCTTGGTCTAGCGGCACTCCGCCCCAACCGAGCTACCCCTCCTCTTGGTCTAGCGGCACTCCGCCCTAGCCAAGCTGTCCTATTGCCTGGTTTAGCGGCACTCCGCCCTGGCCGAGCTACCCCATTTCTTGGTTTAGCGGCACTCCGCCCTAGCCGAGCTACCCATTCCTCGGTTAGCGGCACTCCACCCTAATCAGGCCACTTCATCTTGGTCAATGGCACTCCGCCCTGATCGAGCTACCCTCTCCTTGGTCCAGTGGCATCTCGCCCTGCCCAAGCTGGTCTCTCTCTCAGCTCGCATATCAAATAAAAGAAAAGAAGAAAAGAAAAGAAAAATGGGGTTAAAAATAGTGATACCCTGACGGTCTTGTTCAGGTTTTCTGAGCAAGGGCAAAAATGGCTAAAACCCAGCTGTGGTGAAAACCCGAAAGGGCACTGCAGGCAAAATCGGGTACCCCGCCACGTGAAAACCCGGAAGGGCGCGTGGGCAAAAGCAAGAGGGGGCTGGCTTCGGTGAAAACCCGAAAGGGCGCTTGGGCCAGTAATATGGTGATCCTAAAGAAACCTCACCTCCCGTCATAAACTTCTCGTCGATCGGCCGGCACCCCATCCAATCAACGATCAAACCCACCCAGTTCAGACCCTACGTCTGTCCTGATAAAACCCTCATACCTTGCCAAAATCCCACCATGGTGAAACCTGCTTTGATCGATTGGCGCACTGCCCGGTCAATGATGAAACCTATCCGGCTTAGACCTTACGTCTATCCCGATGAAACCTATGAAATCCCTGCATTGGTATAAACCCAATACCGATGATGAAACCTGCTTTGATCGATTGGCACATTGCCCGATCAGCGATGAAACCTATCCAGCTTAGACCTTACGTCTATCCTGATGAAATCCATGATATCCTTGTATTGGTATAAACCCAATACCGATGATGAAACCCATCTTTGGTAGGCAGGGCACCCTGCCCGATCGGCGAAGAAGCCTATTCGGTCTAGACCTTACATCTGTTCCGACTAGAGCTGCGTGTCTCGCTATGTCCCACCGTGATGAAATCTGCTGCTGATTAATGGGCACACTTACCCGAGCAGCAATAAAACCTATCCGGCTTAGACCTTACGTCTATCCCGATGAAACCCATGAAACCTTTGCATTGGTATAAACCCAATACTGATGATGAAACCTGCTGTTGATCGATTGGCACCCTGCCCGATCAGCAACAAAACCAGCCCAGGGTAGACCTTACGTCTATTCTGATGAAGATTCATAAGATCCTTGCATTGGTATAAACTCAATACCAATGATGAAACTCACCTTTGGTCAATGGGCACCCTGCCCGATCAACAAAAAAACCCGTCCTATCAAATTTGCATATCCCTTTATGTCCCGCCGTGATGAAACCTACCTTTGATCGATTGGCGCACTGCCCGGTCAATGATAAAACCTATCCGGCTTAGACCTTACGTCTATCCCGATGAAACCTATGAAATCTTTGCATTGGTATAAATCCAATACCGATGATGAAACCTGCTTTGATCGATTGGCACCCTGCCCGATCAATGATAAAACCTATCCGGCTTAGACCTTAGGTCTATCCCGATGAAACCTATGAAATCTTTGCATTGGTATAAACCCAATACCGATGATGAAACTTGCTGTTGATTGATTGGCACACTGCTCGATCAGCGATGAAACCTATCCAGTTTAGACCCTACGTCTATCCTGATGAAACCCATGAAATCCTTGCATTGGTATAAACCCAATACCGATGATGAAACTTGCTGTTGATCGATTGGCATACTGCCCGATCAGCGATGAAACCTATCCAGTTTAGACCTTATGTCTATCCTGATGAAACCTATAAAATCCTTGCGTTGGTATAGACCCAATACCAATGATAAAAGTAGCTACTAATGGGGTGGCCCGCCGCCTGAGCAATGCCGAAGCCCGTCCGGGGCAGATCTCCGTCTGCTCTGATGAAAATGCTACACCCATTCTCAAATCAACCCGGACCTTCCGTCCGGATAGATGATAAAACCTCATCCCCTTGCGTTAATGTTAAACCCCACATTAACGATGAAACCTACGTCTCCAGCGAATGGTTTCGTTCTTAAGCTGCTACACACATCCTTGAACCGATCCGGACCTTCTGTCTGGATGGATGATGAAATCCCATTCCCTTGCGTTGATGGTAATCCCCACATCAACGATATAGCCATGCTCCCGGCGAACGGCTTCACGCCTAAGCCACAAAACACACTCAAGTCGACCCAGGCCTTCCGCCTAGGTAGACGATGAAAACCTTATGTCCCTTGCATTGGTGTCAGCACCCACATCAATGATGATACATACACAAGTTGAGCACATGGCTTAACAATTTACGAAGCTAAAGTCCCAATAAAAAAAAAAGGAAAAGAAGAAATAAAATGGGGTTAAAAATAGAGATACCCCGCCAGTCTTGTTCAGATACTCTGAACAAGGGCAAAAATTGCCAAAACCCAGCTGCGGTGAAAACCCGAAAGGGCACTGCAGGCAAAATCGGGTACCCCGCCACGTGAAAACCCGAAAGGGCGCGTGGGCAAAAGCAAGAGGGGGCTGGCTCCGGTGAAATCCGAAAGGGCGCTTGGGTCAGTAATGTGGTAATTCGAAGTTCCATGCCAACCGGCACGCTGCCTTTACCTCCCCTTCACTGATGAAGCCTTCCGTCGGTCATCTGGCTCTATGCCCCACCGATGATAAAGCCTTCCCGGGGTGGACCTTACGTCTACCCTGATGAAACCTACATACCCTCTTTCAAACGTCCCACCAACAATGAAACACATCACCATTATGCTAAAGCCTGCCCAGCTCAGACCTCACGTCTGTCCTGATGAAACCTACACATTTCTTGGCAAAGTTCCACCCGTCATAAAACCTGCTGGAATAGACCTTACGTCTGTCCTGACGAGACCTACACCTTTACATATGTTCAACTGTTGATCGACCGGCACCTCGCCCGATCAATGACGAAATCCTCTGTCCGGTTTAGACCTTACGTCTACCCCGATGAAACTTATGAAACTCTTCTTGCGTCGATATAAACCCAATATCGATGATGAAACCAACTGTTGATCGACCGGCACCTCGCCCGATCAATGATGAAACCCTGCCAGTGTAGACCTTTCGTCTATTCTGATGAAACTTAAACTCCTCCTTGCGTCGATATAAACCCAATATCGATGATGAAACCAGCTGTTGATCGACCGGCACCTCGCCCGATCAATGATGAAACCCTGCCAGTTTAGACCTTTCATCTATTCTGATGAAACTCATGAAACTCTTTTTGCATCGATATAAACCCAACATCGATGATGAAACCAATTGTTGATCGACCGGCACCTCGCCCGATCAATGATGAAACCCTACTGGGATAGACCTCTCATCTACACTCTCCTGCTAAACACGGGTCATCCGCATAAAGGCTGCTGAGACCACTACCCTTCCATACGAAGGAAATAACAACACATGAAGAAGATGTTCAGCCACCCGGAGCTTCAATCCGGCAGATGTTTAGCCACCCGGAGCTTCAATCCGGCAGATGTTCAGCCACCCGGAGCTTCAATCCGGCAGATGTTCAGCCACCCGGAGCTTCAGTCCGGCAGATGTTCAGCCACCCGGAGCTTCAATCCGGCAGATGTTCAGCCACCCGGAGCTTCAATCCGGCAGATATTCAGCCACCCGGAGCTTCAATCCGGCAGATGTTCAGCTAGCCAGAGCTTCAATCCGGCAGATGTCCAGCCAGCCAGAGCTACAATCCGGCAGAAGGTTCAGCCAATCAGGGCTTAAAACTGACAGATGCAAGATGTACAGCCGATCGGGGCTCAAAACCGATAGGTGCAAAATGTTCGGCCAATCAGGGCTTTAAACTGACAGATGCAAGATGTACAGCCGATCGGGGATCAAAACCGATAGATGTAAGATGTTCAGCCAATCAGGGCTTAAAACTGACAGATGCAAGATATACAGCCGATCGGGGCTCAAAACCGATAGATGCAAGATGTACAGCCGATCGGAGCTCAAAATCGACAGATGCCAGATGGTCAGCCAATCAGGGTTTAAAGCCGATAGAAGTCAAAAGTGCTGTTGATCGGGGCCTAAAACCGACGGATGTCAGATGTGCCAGTTGATCACGGTCCAAGCCAATAGATGTTCAACTGATCGAGGCTCAAGCCAAGAAGATCATGCCAGGATGAAATCCCAATATGGGGATACTGCCAAGCTATAACTGAAAGAATGAGTCGATAGCATTGACCTAAAGATGCACCTGCAGACACCGTGCCGCACCTCCTGCGCTTACGCCATCTGCAGGTGGGGGGCATTTGTTGACACCTTAAAAATGAACAAGGGTGGAAACATATCATACCCGTAGTGAAGGGCCAATGATGAAGCTCATCAACTGTTTACCCGGCTAAAGCCTTTGTCGGCCAAGCTGATGACCGGTGCCGATGTCACTCAGACAGCAGCACTGATAAAGCAGCAGTCACTCGACTGATGAGACCTTCCAGCTCATTTCAATGAGAGCTGTACTACTGCCTCATCCGGGAGTCCACAAATGACATGTCAGGACAAGTCAGATGTCGGCTTGTTGACAGATGTGATATGAGATAAAGATGAAGCCGGTACCGGCAGATGAAGATCCAAGGAACTCCTGCAAATCCAGGATTACAGAAAGTCCATTTCTGAAGCTGTCACCTGGCTGAAGCCCCCCCCGGCCAAGCTGATGTCCGGTATTATCGTCGCTCAGACGGCATTACTGATGAAGAACTGCGGTCCACTGACCGATGAAAACCTCCAGAAATACTCTGATGAAACCATGTTAGCTCACCAATTAATGGGCTTTAACAGTTATTAAGATAGGAAGAATGAAATACTAAAAGACCTAAATGGGCCCATCCGTGTGTGGTGCCGAGAGGCCAACAACCATGCCGAGAGGTGATGCGCCGAGAGCCACTTGCTGAAGCCCAAAGGGTGGCGCCGAGAAGTTGAAGGCAGGCGCGCCGGGAAGCCCGTTTGAGGCGCGCCGAGATGGTGTCTGTCGAGAAGGAAAAGGCCTGATGAAGCCTGCCGAGGAGGGGGGAAACGCTTATAAAAACCCCTCCCTTCGAACAAGGAAAAGGGGGATCGGCGGCCAAAAAAAAAGAGAAAGGGGAAGAGACCAACATAGAGAGAGAGAGCCTCCTCCTCCGCTGAGAAAAGAAAGAAGAAGAGAAAGAAGGAGAGGAAGTCCAGGTGGGCAGTCGGGGAGGGAGAGGAGTCAATGCTCCGCCCTCCCCCATGGTTTTGTTTTCTTCTTCATGTAATCTTGCCGAGTTTATCTTGATTTTCTTTTGGATGTAACCGGGATATCCCGATGTATATTCATTTCCCTCTCCCTCATTCCCTCCGTGTGATTGGTGTGAGTTCTGGGGTGATCCAACGAAATGACATGCTCTAGTGGCCCGTTTGGGCGCTGGGTGATTGAAGTATCTGCCGGCTATCTCTCTGTCTGCTGCTATGCTTTTCCTCCATATGTTTTCATCTTTAGCTCAACTGAAGCGCACCTAATTCTCTGATGGGTCTTCGGGTTCAATTTTCTTCAGTAGAATAAATGTAGCTCTAGATATATCGATGTCGTGCGCCATTCGTTGTCATTCGCATGGGATTTTCTGGACTTGCTCAGGGCCAGAGACAGACCATCTCTTGGCCCCTGAGGTGGTCTGCTATCAATATGCGCAGTGGCTTCGACAGCCTATATGAATTCCTCTTCCCGTGGAAATGCTTAAACCGCATCGATGTAATCATGTTAAAGGTTTATGACATGATCCCGCCATGAATAGCTTCGTCCAGGTTGTCCCTGAGGCCAGAGACAGCCATCTCTTGGCTCTCAGGGCGATCAAAGACAATATTAAATGGTCCTCGGCGGTTGATGGTATGTGACGACTCAAAGCCCATCCGGCTACTCGATTCTCCGATCCTCTTCCATTCAACCCCTCCTTGATGAGATTGAACCCTTGCCTAATCAAACCCCAGCAGTCAGTAAGCCCACAATCTCCCAGATCCCTCCAATCTGACTGAAAATCCAAGAAAAACTCAAAACAGAGTACCGTAAACCTCTGTTCGTATCCCGGCGCCCTCACAGCTCTCGGCCCCGCAAATAGTGAAGCTGATGAACAGCCCTCGGCGCAAGCCTTCTTGCGCCGAGATCCCATCTCCCGGGCGCGCCGGGAGCCACCCGTTTCATTTCCCCTCATCGCGCCGGGGCCTACTCGTCTTCGTGCCGGGAACTCTTTGGCATCCTTGCCATTGGCGCCGAGAAGCCCTCCTCTTGGCCAATCTGTAAACCCATGCCGGATAACCCCTCACATAACCTTACGAGGCAATGGAGCTCTGCCACTGCATAAGCTTCGTTGACCTCTAAAGGGACATCAAAACGGTGCTGCAGGCACGTACACGGTCAGGGGTCCAATACCCCTCTATTTGGCTTTCACCCCGGCACTCCGTGGGCGATCGTCTATCATCCCCTTTGGCAAATGCTAATCGCAGGGGGAAGTGCTGCCAAAATTCTCCCAGGAGGATGGAAGACAAGATTGAGGCCGTCCCTGGGACTTTGCATGACAGTGGTGAAAGGAGTTCCCTGTGTCGGATGATTCCTCTGCCAATCCCTCCAGGCACCTGGCCTTCTTCAAAACCCAAATCAAAGTCATTAAAACCTGATGTTTGGTTTCCTTCCAGAGCCTGTCTGCCTTGATCTGCATCTCTGAAACCTAAAAAACCCCAAAAAACAGAGTACCGTAAGCTCTGTTTCTTGTCCCGGCGCCCTCACACCTCTCGGCCCAGCCCACAGTGAACCGGGTGAACAGCTCCCGGCGCCACTTCTTCAGGCGCCAGGAACCGCTCCGGCATCTTCACCCTCCCCGCCGAGACCCAACCTCAGCGCGCCGGGAGGTCCGGGCCGAGAGCCTCCATGGCCTTCTCAACCCTCTGCGCCAAGACCCCCCTTGCAGCCTCGTCGCGCCGGGAGGCCCAGGCCGAGAGCCTCCATTGCCTGCTCAAGCACTCCGCGCCGAGAAGCCCCATTGGCCTTCTCCCTTGCGCGCCGGGAAACCCCCCTTGGCCCCCCTGCGCGCCGAGGAGCCCACACCTATGGCCATTTGGCCCTTGCGCCGAGAAGCCTACGCCGGGAACCTCTCGGCCTCCTTGCCTTCACATCGGGGACCTATACACACTTGAACTGCACCGATAATCTAACCAAATTTTTACTACTGAGTCTTCAATCCAAATTTTTGTTCCGGGGGCGCTGCCCCCGAAAACCCCCGCAAGGGGCGCTGCCCCCTTGACCCCCGCGACCTGACCGGGCAGGTCGATCCCCGCGACTTGACCGCGCAGGTCGATCCGCGTGCGAGGGCGCAACATTGAGCATTCACTTACATCCCGTCGTCCCGCAGCGGGTTCACGAATAACCCCTTTAGCTCGGGAGGGCTCTACCATTGCATGAGTTCCGCCGGCTTCTACAGGGAATATCAAACATTGCCCCATGGCAGATATGCGGTTCGGGAAGTTCAACACTTCTCTCTCTCTTGGCTTTCATCCCGGCACTCCGTGGGTGATAGCCTATTTCCCCCTGGGCATAGTCCAGATTAAGGGGAAATGCTGTCGAAATACTGATCGATGCTTTAAACCTCCATCATGGCCACGGCTCAGTCTTTGAACCGCTGACTTAATGATATCGTCTCTGAGCCGCTGGCTTGACGATACCGTCTGTTTCTACAGCTGATGTTGTTATCTTGCCCGCCTTCCTGGCTCTGGTATGAAGTTCCATTTTACGCACATGAATACATGTTTGCCTCTCGAGGCCTCCTATTTTGGCGTTTAATCAAGGGTTGTCCTTCCTTGGAAGGACGTAATTAACGTCATAGCCTTTATGGTATGACGGACTTCTCGTCCAGACACGATCACTCACAATCGACTGACCAAGTCAGATCGAGCGCACAATAAAATCGTCACACATGTGACTAGCACGCCAATAAATCCATAAATATAAATAAATGATTAAATAATAAATAAATAAAAAATCCACGTCCACAGCGGCCAATACCAAACCGCCGAAAAGGCTAGAACGGTCCCTAGGTGACCGTTCAAAGGGAGTTGAACAGTCGGGACGTTAGGGAGTGAACGCGGTCTAAGGAAGACCGTTGATGTCTAGACGGTCCACCTGGGACCGTTTAGAAGCTGAACCATGGGAAACAAAATGGTCTCCAACAGACCGTCCATTCGATAAACGGTCAAAGGATGACCGTGTATATTTAGATCAACGGGAGGGCCTGAAGAGAATGTGAAACGGTCTGATGGGGACCGTTGGACATCCAAACGGTCAGGAAAAGGCCGTTATAGGGATGAACACATGGGGATAAATGGTCCAAACTCGGCCGTCTAGACAACTGAACGGTTCTCAATAGACTGCCCATTTTAGGAAAATGGTTAGAGAATGACCGTAGAATCTCAGATCAGCGGGAGGGCTTATTGGAAATAGAAAATGGTTGGAAATAAACCGTTAGGAGGGTAGAAACGGCCCAGTTGTGGCCGCAAACCTGATAGACTACATTTTTTTATTATTATTTTTCACTCTTTTTTTCTTTTTTTCCCTTTCAATGTATGATTATTATGAAACGAATGACTGATGCAAATTGTTTTAATGCATGCAGGGAAAGCACATGACCCGGATCTCATGGCTCCAGGTCCGTGTAGTGTACCTAGCACTGCCGGACTTCCAGAGGGAGCGGCTTACTGCCATGGGATTCGAGGAGTTCCTCGGCATGGAGGTCACTCGCATCGACACCGCCCTGCTGTACGCCCTGCACGACCGGTGGGACTCGGTCAGCCGCACTTTTCTCTTCCCATGGGGGCACATGGCCCCGACACTCGAGGACCTGGAGCGTATCACTGGCCTATGGGTGCATGGGACACCGGTGAGCGGGAGGACCTTCATTGACTATAGAGAGCCGGCCCAAAGGCTGTTTGGCCTGGAGCTGCAAAGGCCGGAGTGCCAGTCGACGACCTTGCAGAGAGAGAAGCTGCAGGAGAGCCTAGGCCTACGGGGAGCGGGAATCGTGACTGGAGAGCTCTCGGAGCAGCACCTCGAGAGGCTAGTGGACCGTGCACGGGAGCAGGTAGCAGCCGCTCCGGGACCCAAGGCGGACGTCATCCTCCGGAGGTTCCTGATGCTTCTCTTCAGGAAGCTGCTGTTTGCCACCCGGGCAGATAGTGTGAGCTACCGGCTGCTGCCTTTGCTAGAGGATGTGGACCGGGTTGGAGAGTATGCATGGGGCACGACAGTCCTTGCCTTTATCTTCTACACCCTCAGCTCCACCAGCCGGCGTACCATGCTTGGCGGGTTCTCCCCACTACTTCAGGTACGACTCAATCCCTTAAAGCTTATGCAATTGCTATCCCTATATGATCTATATGCTGACATTTGATGCAATGCAATGTAGGTGTGGGCCTACGTGTACCTCCCCGGGCTGGGGAGAGGGGAGGAGACAGACCCTGACCGGCTGCCCATCGTGAGACGGTGGATAGCACCCCGGGAGGTGGGCTCCCTGCGTCTCCAGGTCCGGGCGATCCAGGACGGCCTTAACGCTCTTCCCTACGCATTGGTAAGATGTAAGCTTGAGCTTTGTGTGAATGCAACTTATATGCTTATATGCTGATGCAATTGCCTATTTGACAGGTTCGGTGGATGCCCTACCAGGGAGAGGGGCACGAGGGCCTGCCGTGGGTGGTGGCGGCCCTGGCGTACGCGGGGCGAGACATCTGGCTCCACTACATGAACGTGGTGGAGCCACTCCACTCCTGGCTGGTCATAAGGACCATCGGCATCCACCAGGTGGAGGTCGAGTTCCCAGATCGCGAGAAGCCGGAGGAGCGCGTGGGACGCCATGCACGAGGGCTGGCTGTGGAGATCGACTGGGTCACTAGAGCGGCAGAGCAGATCCAGGATTGGACGAGACTTGGGCGAGTGGTGCACGACCCGAGCCGAGAGCGAGGAGGCTTACCTCACAGCCTACGCTCGACGCTACGGAGACTAGGTCTTCCGTGGCGCACGACGACCGGTACGATTCTAGACTCATGCTTTCTAATGTGCTTTATGATTACAATGCATTGACACCTGACTTTCTACATGCAGCTCGAGCCCCAGGGATGGATCGCTAAGCTCCAGGGGTTACTTCATTCTACCGTCCAGCAGCGGGATGAGCTCCTACTTTCTCTGGACCTCCTGGTAAGCTCTACTCAGCCTCAGACTTAAAATTTTAATGATATGCTTTATGAAACTGACATGCCCCTATTTGCAGCGAGCCGAGGGAGCCCAGTGCCAGGCGCCGGACGCACCGTCTTCCTCCTCCCAGCCACCTGCGGATTGGGCCGAGCGGGACGCAGAGTTTGCGCGAGCGACGACGGGCGGAGAAGGCCGTGGCCACTCTTGCCGAGAGGGTACACAAATCACTACCTCTTCTCCTTTCCAAATTTTATGATTAGGACAGCAAAATAATTTGTAAGACGAATGCACATGCAGGCGAAGGAGTTGGCAGCAGCGCTAGACGAGGCTACCCCGTACAGGAAGGAGGCCGAGCGCTTCCGTGTGGAGGCAAAGATGCTCTATACATAGGTTGCGGAGGCAACGCGTCTCCGTTCAGAGCTGGAGCGGTCTCGCGTCGGGATAGCGGAGGTGGAGCGTCTCCGTGCGCAAGCAGCAGAGGCGGACCGATATCGAGCTGAGGCAGAGCGTGCTCGCATAAAGGCGGTGGAGCTGCGAGGAGAGGTACGGGCGTACCAACAGATGAGCCAGAGATCGGGGCAGAGCAGGACCCATAGTGTTGCGCCCGGCAGTACCCACCGAGACTACCTTACAGGTTCCTCCGGCTATTGGATGAACGAGGACGAGGAGCGTTGGCGACGCCGGCGTGCGGAGGAGACCACCTCCATGGCGCCACCAGCGAAGCGCCATGAGGGTTCAGGAGAGAGTGACGACCCGGGGAAGGGTCAGTCTTGATGTACTCATGAGATGTATGCGTGCATGGCTTTAGTGGAATGACATTATTTTTGCTTTTTAGAAATGCTATATGTTTGTATGCTGACACTGACTGACTGACAACGAATCCTACAACTGACACGGGGGCGTGAGAGAGGGAGACAGAGAGACTCGAGTAGAATGACTCAAACAACAAACTAAGGCAGCAGAGAGAGATGCTGTCACTCAGATGGCCGCTTTAAAGGCTGGACGGTCTCACAATAGACCGCGGAAGGTCATCCGGCCATGAACTCAAAGAAGGTCATAAACGGTCCCTCTTGGACCGCATTACCTGGAAAGACAGTTCTTCCTTGACCGTTTGAACCAAGAAACGGCCTATACCAGACCGTTTAGGCTGCAAGAGAGGTGAAGTGTGTAGAACACAGGTAAATGGTCCATCGAAGACCGTCTTCAAGCTACTGCGGTCGCCCGATAGACCGCGGCTTAAGAAACACTGGTAGCTCCGAGCGGGACTCTCTTGGAGAGTCCCAAACCGTGGACAAGGAGTCCTAATCCATGCTAAAGCCTATCCTAACCCATTTTGGGGCTATCCTACTTCAATCCTAATGGGATTAGACCAAGAATTTGGGATCTATAAGTAGGGGGCACCCTAAACCCGTTTCTCACACACAACCCCTCTTTCTAGGTCTTGAAAACCTTGCTAAACCTATCAAATCATCATGAAGAGGGCTCTTGAAGGAAGCTCCATGGGTGAGATTGCTTATGACGGGCCAAAGTCGGCTAAGAAGGAGCACGGGGTGCTGCAAAGATTGACTACTAGCCCCAGGCACCTGAGTTCCAGCCCTTTGAGAGAGGTAAGTCATTGTAATTTATCTTATTTCATTCGATTTCTCTCAAAATGCTTATATTTCCTCCCCTCTTTTCTTTTTCTTTTTCTTTTTTTTCATCACCTCAGCTTCTCCCCGGCCCAAGGTGCTATTCCACCGTAAAGTGGATGTCTCCCAAGATCCGGGGCTCCCCATATCAGTGATATCCATCCTTAGGGTCTGGCACCTGCACCCTCTCCAAGTCTTAGCAAAAAACTACCCCACGCTTTCACTAGATTGGCACAGCATCACAGCCTTGATAGAACTATGGCATCCACAGACACATACCTTCATCTTCCCATCCTTTGAGGCCACTATTCTATTAGAGGAGGTAGAGACTTATCTATCCCTTCCCAGGTCTAAAGTTGGTGAGGAAGACTTAGTTTGCCACACTGTTGCCCCTATAGATCCTACCCTCATTCTGGGGGAGTTCCTACCTAGTACTGTTGACGCCTTGAAAATGAACAAGGGTGAAAGCACAGTTGAAAAGAGGATCAGACCAGCAGTGAAAGGCCAATGATGAAGTCCGCCAACCTTTTACCCGGCTGAAGCCTTTGTCGGCCAAACCGATACCCGGTGCCGATATTATTCGGACGACAACACTGATAAAGCAGCAGTCACTCGACTGATGGGACCTCCCAGCACACTTTTACTAAGAGCTATGTTACTGTTACATCCAAGAGCCCACAGATGACATGTCAGCATAGGCCAGATGTCGGCTTATTGACAGATGTGATAAAAGATAAGGATGAAGCCGGTGCCGGCAGATGAAGATTGTAAAGGCTTTTGCAAAGTCAGAACACAAGAGGAATCGTCTCCACAGATTATACACCCGGCTGAAGTCTTTCCAGACTAAAGCTGATGTCCGAGCTCGTCACCATTCAAGTGACGATATCGATAAGATAATACCCGGTTTTGTCACCATTCAGATGGCAATACTGATGAAACCCCTGTCTACGGACTGATGAAACCCCTGTCTGCAGACTGATGAAAATCAATGAAATAGAAGCTATGTCACCACTAGAGGGCCTTCCTCGGTTCTGGAAGATATACTGGAAGAACTAAGAGAGGTCGAAGTGCATATGAAGTTTAAAAGCCCTGAATGGGCCTGCCGAATGAGCTCTAGAGAATGGCGCCGAGAGACCCTCACCAAGGCCCAAAAGCCCATATGAGGGGGGGGGGGGGCGCCGGGAAGCCATGCCCTTTGGCGCCGGGAGGCCTCCCCGATTGAAAGAGGCACGCCGGGAAGCTACCTTCTTCACGCCGTGATGATGCCTGCCGAGAGGGGGGGAACGGCTATAAAATCCCCTCCCTTCGAACACCAAAAAAAAAAGAGGAGGGACACACAAGAAAACACAGAACAGAAGAACAAAAAGAGACAAGAGAAAAAGAAAAGGAGAGCTCCAGAAGGAGAGACTCGAAGAAGCGAAGGAATATCTGAGAAGAGACGAAGAAGCAGAAGCTCAAGGTGGGCAGCCGGGGAGGGAGAGGAGTCAATGCTCCGCCCTCCCCCCCCCCCCCCCTTTTTCATCTTCTTTGTTTCTGTTTTCTTCTTTATGTAACCATGCGAGTCTTATCTCGATTCATCGGTGATAACCGGGATATCCCGGCTGCCATTCATCCCCCTTTCCTCCATTCCCTCTATGTGGCTGGGGTGAGTCCCGGAATGATGTGATTGTATGAAATGCTCCAGTGGCCCGTTTGGGCGCTAGGTGATTGAAGTATTTGCCCGCTATCTCTCCGTCTGCTGCTATGCTTTTCCTTTATATGTTTTCATTTTAAGTCCAACTGAAGTGCGTCCGATTCCCCGGTGGGTCTTCGGGCTCAATTGTCTGCAGTAGAATAAATGTCGTTCTAAATGAGCCGATGTCCCTCTCCGATTCATCATCGTTTGCATAAAGTTTCCCAGGCTTGCCCTAGGGCCAGAGACAGACCATCTCTTGGCTTCTGGGACAGTCTGCTACCGATATTGGCAGTAACTCCGAGGGTTTGCTCGAGATCCTCTTCTCACAGGAGTAAGTAAGCTGCTTCAATAAATTAATATCGACGGTTTCTAATCCGGCTCCAGTCCGAACAATTACATCAGGGTCGCCCCTGGGGTCAGAGATGGCCATCTCTTGGCTCCCAGGCGACCAAAGATGCCAGCAAATGAGCCCCTGAGGGTCAATAATAATATGACGATTCAGAACCCCATCCTGCAGTGGTTCCTTCGATTCCCCTTTGAACCCAGCCCATCTTTGGCAAATCAAACCCATATCTGTGTAATCTCTCGCTTACACTCTAAATCCAGCCTCAATCCGAGCCAGAAATCTCATAAAATCCCCAAACAGAGCATCGTTTCAGCTCTGTAAACCATGAAATCCTATAGCAATTCCATCCTCTCGGCGTGCAAAATTCCCCACCGAGAACTACGCTGCCGAGAAGCCTCCCTCTTCAGCAAACCGACAAAAATCTCTCCAGGCCACTTCCACGTGAACCCCCCAGCTCTTGGCTTCCCGACACCACCTTCCCGGCGCGGTAATGGGCGCGCCGTGAAGCCCCTGGCCGAGACCTTCCCCCCTTGCCTTTGGCCTCTCGGCGCCAGCCTTCTGGCGCTGTGAGGAGCGCGCCGAGAGGCTCCACGCCGAGAGCCTCCCTTCTTCCTTCTTTTGCATTTAAACCCATGCCGAGAGCACCCCCTCTAGTCAATTTAAACCCATGCCGAGAGCACCCCCTCTGGTCAATTTAAACCCGTGCCGAGAGCCCTCCTTGGCCAACCCGTAAACCCATGCTGAGAACCCCTTGGCCAACCTATAATCTCACGCCAAGAGCCATCTTCTTGCCAATGAAAACCATGCTGAGAGCCTCTCCTTCGTCCACTCCTTTGGCCTCTTCGTCCATTTATTCTGGGGCGTTCGTGAGTCGTCATATGCACCCCAGGGGATAAATTAACTGGGGATTGACCTCCCCTACATTTTGAGGTCCCTAACAGGATTCACATGCCACCCCGTGGGTCTAACGAACCCTGTCTCTACATGAGTTTCGTCAGTCTCCGAGAAGGGGAATAGTGACCGATGCCAGAGATATGGATAGTCTCTTTGAGCCTTAGTGCTCACTCATTTTCCGGCTTTCATCCCGGCACTCCGTGGATGTCAGCCTATACCATTCTCTGGAAAATGCTCGGTCCCGGGGAGGTGCTGCCAAAATTCTCTCATGAAGATGAAAGTCGACATCAGGTTGTCCCCCGGGCTCTGCATGATAATGGTGACAGGGTTTCCCTCGACCCTAGTCTTCCTAAATCCCTCTTCTATCCTGATGCTCCTGTAAGGCCTAAATCTAATCCAGCTCAGATTTGATGAACTGATCCACTTTGACTTCACAGAACCTATCTGGCTTGTCCTGCATTGCCAAGAAACCCAAAGCAGAGCCTCCGGAACCCCTTTCGGGTCCTCACGGCGCCAGAACACCAACACTCTCTCGGCGCCATGGCTCCCGGCGCGGCCCTGGGCGCGCCGGGAACCCTCACGCCGAGAAAACCCCCCCTGGCGCTCTTGTCAGCGCGCCGAGAGCTCCTCCTCCTCTTTAGCTGTGCCGAGATCCTCTTCCTCCTCCCTTCAACCAGGCCGAGAATACTCCTGGCCATCTCCCCTTCGCGCCGAGAAGCTCTCCAGTTGGCACGTTGGGAACCCCGGCCATTTTGCCTTCGTGCCGGGAACCTATGTACACTTGAACTGCATTGATGAGTAACCCCTTTAGCTCGGGAGGACTCTGCCATTGCATGAGTTCCGCCGACTTCTATAGGGAATATCAAACATTGCCCCATGGCATATATATACATATGGGTAGGGAGGTCTGGCCTCTCTCTTTCTCCCGGCTTTCATCCCGGCACTCCGTGGGTGATAGCCTATTTTCTCCCTGGGCATAATCCAGATTAAGGAGAAATGCTGTCGAAATACCGATCGATGCTTTAAACCCCATCATGGTCACAGCTCAGTCTACCTGTGACTGAGATCCTCCTTCCCCCCTAAGCCCGGTCTTTGAATCGCTGACCTAACGATATCATCTGTTTCTATGGTTGATGTTGTTATCTTGCCCGCCTTCCTGGCTTCGGTATGAAGTTCCATTTGCGCACATGAATATATGTTTGCCTCTCGAGGCCTCCTACCTTTAGCGTTTAATCAAGGGTTATCCTCCTTAGGGGGGATGTAATTAACGTCATAGCCTTTATGGTATGGCGGACTTCCGGTGCGACTCGGACTTCACAATCGACTGATCAAGTCAGATCGAGCGCACAATGAAATCATCACTTCGGTGACTGGCACGCCAATAAATCAATGAACCAAGAAAATAAAATAAAACATAAAGATTAAAATAATAAAGAGAAAAAATGTGTCAAACAAGTCTGGCACGCCCGGTGGGACAGAGTCTCCCTTCATCTTTACGCTAAAGGAGGAGGCCCAGCGGGCCCCCCTCAAACTTCTGATTTCGTCCACTTTCCTTATTTTCAGGAATCTACAATGACAGCTGGAATCATGTCCGTTTGCTTCGACCAGCAGCCGATTGACATGCATGTGCGAGAAGGCTACCTGGCGGTACCCCTCGAGTTCGGATCAATGCCGCCTGCCGTTGGGCTGCCCAACTGCTTGGGCGTCGTCTTCACTGACCTTCTGCAGGTCGATGACAATGAGCAAGGCACTGCTGCAAGTGCCCCAGTGAAGATCCCGTCGCCTGCTACGTCCATCATGTCCAAAAAAGGGACATGGTCCCTGCTACTGCTCAGAAGTGGAGAAGAACCAACCGGAGGAGCCGGTATGTTGCTGTTGACCGTCGTCTTTCCAACTCCGGAAAGACCATGATGATTGGGGGTGTCCGGGCAAATATGAATGGTTGCCCAAGGGCGGTCAAGCCGGACGTGATCGTCCCGATGGTGCCCACTACCAACAGATTCCAGACTCTGGCCACTAGGCAGGCCAACTGGGAGTCTGATGAGAGGAAGCCGCTGGCGCCCAAGCCAGCAAAATACAAACAGGTCTGGCGACCAAAGAGGATTCAGAGCTGGGCTCCAGCTCGAGATGAGGAGAAGGCTGATGAAGATGCTGTTGCCCGCTTCAGGGCAGAAAGCCGAAGAAGAGAGGGAAAAGATACAAGAAATGCTATTGCTACTCGCCCCAAAGCCTGGGGCAGAAGAGATGAGAGAAATGATGAAGAAAGAAATTTGACTGCTGCTGGCCCCATGATGAGGGGCAGAAGGGATGAGAGGAAGGAAGACCTTACTGTCACCCGTCCCGGGGCTGGGGGCAGAAGATGGCAAAGAAAGAAATATGATGCTGCTGTCAACTGCCGCCGAAACGGCAATGTGGGAATGAGCGAACCAGTCACGGTCGCCTTCCCAAGGAGACCGAGGGCCTCTGCCAGACAGGCCGACTTGTTCAAATATTCCAAAGCCGAGCATTTGAATGCTCAGGTAACAAGACTGGCCTATCAGCAGAGAAGCCAGGAAAGACTAATGCTCCAGCCTGAGCCACAGAGGCACAATTCTGAAGAGATGAAGCAGATAGTCCAAGACTATTTCCACTACCTGGGGAGCTCTGCCCTCGGTCAACAAAGACTATCCCGTGCCTTGGGCACCAGAGGTGAAGAAAAAGAAGAAACACTTCGAGAAACGATGATCGGAGCCTCTTCCTCCGATTCAAATCACTATGAAGAAGGTCTCAGGGCCGGATATGACAAAGAAGACCTGTACCGGGAGAAGCCAAAGAAAGAATATCGGTCTTTGACCGGCTCAAATATCCCGACCAGGTGAAAAGAAAGGTCTACAGGCAGAGAGAAAAAATGCAAATCTTCGCCTGCAACATGGCTGGACTTGCTAGGGGGCAAGATATACTACCAACTCGGCCAGATGAACTGCTCAGGTTGGCTACTAGACCTGGTCCTATCACAAGAAGAGGCCAGGCCGCAAAAGATAAGATGAAGAAATATGATGAAGCCCGCAAGATCACCACCATGACAGTCAATGTGGTGACGACAGAAGATGAGGACAATCCCCTTATTGATGATGCTGAAGGGACTTCTGAAGATATGCAAATCCCATCAGCCTTGGATCCTATGGTCCAGATGATGTTCAGAAGATACTAGCAGGAGATCAGTGCTCTCCGAAGGCAGCTCAATGAGAGACATGAAGCTACATCAGTCTCAAAGCAAGCTGAACCTGCGGGGCAGACATCCAGCTCAGCAGAGACGGCTATCCCAGCTAACCCTCTCCTAGCTGATAAGGGCAAGACACCGAGCCAACCTATTCCACAGCAAATAGCAGCTCAGCCCTCTGTGTCTCAGACACAGCCTACCGCGCCCATCTTGCGTGCCACTGTGATGACAACTCCTCACAGCCAGCAACAAGCTCACTTCTTTCCAGAAGACATAGATCCAGCTGTAGCCCACAAGCAGATGATTGAAAGAATTGTGGAAATGAAGCTGTCAGAAAAGACTGGTGGTGATGCTGGTACCTATGATGTGTACAAGGTACCGTATCCTCCCCAGTATGCTGCCAAGAGACTACCCCCAGGCGTCAGTAAGCCGCCGAAGTTCGAGAAATTTAATGGCCAAGGCTCCCCTAGGGAGCATATAGCCTACTACACTACAATCATGGGCGACCTAGCAGTCGATGGAGCTTATCTGCTCAAGTTCTTTGGCTCATCCCTCACTGGGTTGGCCTTTGAATGGTACTCAAGCCTGCCAGCTGGGTCAGTGGTTGATTGGCCTGATATGCAGAGAAAATTCCGCGACAGATTTCATGTCACGGAAAGGGAAATCACGATAGCAGAGCTATATGCAACCAGGCAGAAGCAAGATGAAACTGCACTGGACTACATCAAAAGGTGGAGGAACTTAGCCATGAGATGCCGAAGACCTCCTCATCAAGAAGATGCGGTGCAGATATGCAAGCAGAGCCTCAGGAGGGAGGTGATAGAAAAAATGATCGGTGCAGATGTCAGAACATTTGACCGACTGAACAATATAGTGGCAGAAGTCGAGACGTTCTTGTCCAAACGTCCGACCACCAATGTCCCCACCATGCCGAAGGGAAAATCCAATGAGCGACGGCCATCACACTCTGAGGCCAACACCGTCGATTTCAGAACCTTCGAGCAACAGAAGGGGAAGAAAGGGGCAGATGAAGCTCCCCCGCTGGCAGATACAACAGAAAGAAAAGATAAAGTCTCTCTGAGAGACAAGATGAGAAAAGCATATTCCTTCCCAAAAGATAAGACGGCCGCACTGTTCAACTGGGCATACAAGTTCAATAAGGTAACATTGCCTGAACCCAAAAGACCAGCAGATGCAGCAAAGAAAGATGATCCGCTGTTCTGTCCATTTCACCATGCGCTGGGGCACGCAATTGAAGATTGTTATGTCTTCAAAGATATCATGGAAGGAATAGTCAAGAAAGGTGAGCTGCAGCTGGGAGATTACCAGGTAAAGCCGCCCCATCCACATGAGCCTCCACCCTGGAGAATGGCTGCCAATATGATCTCAGTCTACCAACAGCTGCCCAAGGAAGCCGTTGAAGAATGCACCAAGCACACCTATGAAGCTTGCTTCCTCACCCCACAGAACGATCAGGAAGGATGGCAGATGATACCCATAAAAAGCAAAAAGAAGACTCCTGCAGCCAGTACCAGCGGAGCAGTTATCCGGGGTGTTACCCCAAGGCCCGAGCCGCCTCCAATAAAGCCAGTATGGTGTACAGCTGAGACCGGATCAGTCATCCGGATCCCTACTAACAACCGGAGGAGACAAATTCCCCTCCCTACACATAAAGAAGTAAGCCCTGCAGCCAGGCGTCTGCAGCAATATATTAATGAGCTCGATGAGTACGAGCAGAAGAAGCCCAAGCATCTGTTGATGAAACACTGTATACTCTGGGAACAGCTCGAAGAATTGAAAATCAAAGAGTAGCCAGAGGCAGAGCAAGAAAAAGCTGAGAATGAACCCTTCTGGGGGCAGGAGCTAGCAAAGCCAAATTCCCAGAAGAAGAGGAGACGACCCAAACCCAAAAAGGGGAATAAAATCACGACAGTACAATGTAACACTCTGTCAGTACTCTTTTCCCTGCCCGGGGAGGATGATGAGCCAGAAGCATCCGACGCCCCGCTAGAAGCTAACCATGCCGAAGCCTCCACCTCGGCCCATGCAACACGTTCTGGGAGAAGATGGGGGCGCCCACCACCAGCCAACCATAATATTATGTTCAGAGGGGAGCAACCCTATCAAATCCCGGAACCAGAGATACGAGGTGCCCAGGTTCCTCCCCCTGCCAGTCTGTACCAAGACAAAAAGAAGGCAGATGAAGCCCCTTCATTCCTGGAGTTCCTGTCCAGCTTAGAAAATGAACAACCAGCTCATACTGCTCTAGCTAAAAGCAATAAATGCCAGTAGACAGCAGTTAGAAAGCAGAAACAGCATGAAGCAAATGAAGAAAGTAACCCTCTAGCAGAGCCGGGGGCAGTCGCTACAGAAGAAGCCTTCCGGGAGACCGATGAAGCAAATGAAACTGGGACTGGGCAGCAAAGGCCACAGGCACCACATGAACCTCCAAGACCCCGATGGGCAGAGGAGATGAGACTGTCTAATGTCCGGGTGGGCAGTCGAGTCATGAAAATGCTGAAGAAGCTCCCTACCAGATTCTCCATCTGGGAAATTCTCTCTCTGAGCAAAGAAGCTCGCCAAGCAATCGTGGATGCCCTACAGTCCCCGGCACAATGTGAAGCACTCCTGGCAGAAGTGAATGCTGGGCCATCGGTCACCTTCACGGAAGATGATATGCTAATCCCAAATGTCAGTCATAACATACCGCTGTATATGAGGGGCTCCCTGAACTGTCAGTCGCTAAGCAGGATACTGATAGATCCCGGGGCTGCCGTAAATATTCTCCCGTATCGCATCTATCAGAAATACTACTTTGACCTGCAGCTTACCAAGGTCAGAGATATGAAGATTGCGGGGTTCAACCAGAAATGTAAAACACCTCTCGGGGTGGCTGATTTCAACCTCACACTGGGCGACCTCACTACCGTGGTACGATTCTATGTAATCGACTCCAACACCACGTATAAGGCCCTGCTGGGAAGACCGTGGCTGCACGAATATCAGATAGTGCCATCCACACTACACCAATGCATAAAATACTGCCATGAAGGAAAAGAAGAAAGGGTGTTTGCAGACCTACATCCCTTCGAAGTGTTCGAGTGCCATATGCTCGATGCATCCTACTACACTGAGGTGTCACAAAAGGATAAAGGAAAAGAAGCTGTGGTCAGCCAGAAAAAGCCGGCGACGAAGACAAGAAACTGGTCTCCGCCGCCGCCAAAAGGCTACATTAAAAAGCATGGAGTATCTCACATCTCTTGTGCTGGTGATTTTGCTCGGATCACTCCTCCTGGCATACACCCAGATGATACTGAAGAAAAAATGAAAGAAAAATACACACAGGTGGAAGTTCCTCAGGGTCTAGTCAAGCCCATAGCCAGCATAGAATACCAGACGGTGCTGCCACTGAAAACTATGGAAATCCTTTGCTTCTGCGAGCCTCCTATCATATTCTACACCGGGGAGGCAGTCGAAGAAGATGATCAAGACTGCATGGTCCCTGAAGAAACCGCAAATCGGATGGTGCCAATTACAGGCCTGGAGTACACTACCCAACGGGTTTCGCAGATGTTCTCCAAGATGCAAATGCCATCAATACAGTCTGCAGCCCAGAAGAAAGCATTCAAGGAGCTATGGGATCCACCTCGAGATAATAAAGAACTGAGGAAGATCACACAGCACCCGGGACCGTGTTATACCCTGCAAGAATACTATGAAGCTGAGGTAGATGTCATCTCTGCCTTCTACCAGCATGAAGATTCCCCCGGGATGGACTATGACCAATACCCTTCGGAAGATGAAGAAATCATTTATCAGTCCATAGTGGACAATGAAGTCCCAGACAATCAGCCGGGGACGGGGACACCTGACGAGACAAAGAGAGATTGGTACTGGGAGGATCTATCTTGCAAGGAGGATCTATTCCAGGATGAAGCGAAATTTGATACGGGAACCCCGGATGAAGATCAAGTAGCCAGAGAGCTGCAAGAGTGCCTGGAGTTTGGGCACATTCTAGAAGAATTCGGAGCTCTACATAATGATGACCTCTCAGGGGAGCCCACATCAGAAGAGCCTCTAAGCATGGAAGACTCCACTTCGAAGTTTTCCGCTGAGCCAGTCACGTCCTCGGGGCAGACTGAACAGAATCCGGCCATATTGGCCTTATACGATGCACCAGCATCTGCCGATGATCGGTATGATGAAACAGAAAATCATGAGAATGAAGAAGATTATATCCCGGGAGGCTTTATTGATTTGCAAGAAGCCCCACCCGAAGTTGAAGACGGAGGTCAAGCCACCGTCGATGAGATGATAGAAGTAAATCTGGGGTCAACAGATGAGCCAAGGCCGACATTCCTCAGTGCACTGCTGGAGCCAGCTGTCAAAGAACAGTATATTCAGTTTTTGAAAGAATTCCGAGACTGCTTCGCATGGACATATGATGAAATGCCAGGACTGAGTTCCGATGTGGCACAACACTGATTGGCGATAAACCCAGTCGCAGGCCCTGTGAAGCAGCCTTCTAGGAGAATGCGCCCCGAACTGATAAATCAGATCAACAAAGAGGTCGACAAGCTGATCGATGTGGGCTTTGTTGAAGAGAACCAGTATACTACATGGCTGGCCAATATAGTGCCCGTGAAGAAGAAAAATGGGCAGATCAGAATGTGTGTAGATTTCAGGGACCTGAATAAGGCTTGCCCGAAAGATGATTTCCCAGTGCCGATCACTGAAGTCATGATCGATGCAACCACTGGACATGAAGCCCTGTCATTCATGGATGGGTCATCCGGATACAACCAGATCTGGATTGCTGAAGAAGACAGAGTGCACACTGCATTCCGCACCCCGAAGGGGATATTTCATTATAAAAGAATGCCGTTCGGCCTTAAGAATGCCGGCGCTACCTATCAAAGAGCTATGACAAAGATCTTTGATGATTTGCTCTTCAAGAAAGTAGAGTGCTACATTGATGACCTGGTGGTGAAAACCAGCAGAAGAGAAGATCATCTGCAAGACCTGAGGATAGTGTTCCAGAGGCTGCGCAAATATGAACTCAAGATGAATCCTATGAAATGTGCCTTCGGCGTGTCCAGTGGAAAATTCCTTGGGTTCATTGTCCGTCATAGGGGCATTGAGATCGACCCATCCAAGGTTAAAGCTATCCAGGAGATCCCTCCACCAAGGAATCTCCACGAGCTGAGATCTCTACAAGGGCGTTTGGCCTATATCCGACGATTCATATCAAATCTGTCGGGGAGATGCCACCCTTTTCACAAGCTCATGATGAAAGATGTACCGTTCCTCTGGGACGATGGCTGTCAGGAAGCCTTTGAGAAGCTGAAAGAATATCTCAAGACCCCTCCAGTGCTGGGGGCACCTATTAAGGGCAGACCCCTGATACTGTACATTGCAGCCACACACTATTCCCTGGGGGCAATGCTAGCACAGATAACTGAAGAAGGCAAAGAGCAGGCTATATACTACCTGAGTCGGAGGCTGATTAGGACTGAAGAAAGCTACACCTATATAGAAAAGACATGCTTGGCACTAGTCTTTGCCGTTAAAAAGCTCCGGCACTATATGCTGTCACATGAAATCAGATTGATATCTGCAGCAGATCCACTCAAATACATATTGACTCAGCCAGTACTGAAAGGCCGGTTGGGCAAATGGGCAGTAATTCTGATGGAATTCGATATCACATATATACCCCAGAGGGCAATAAAAGGACAGACCGTGGCCGATTTCTTCGCAGAGCATCCTGTGCCAGAGAATGATATGTTGGGGACTGAGTTACCCGATGATGAGACACTAGAAGCCTGCCAGGCCCAGTCAACTATGTGGCAGCTATTCTTTGATGGAGCATCTAGAACAGAGACGGACTCCGATGGAAAGACCAGAATACGGGCCGGAGCCGGTATTGTGCTAAGATCACCAGAAGGGGAGGTTGTGCATACTTCCTGTTCTATAAACAAGCTCTGCACCAATAATGAAGCCGAATATGAAGCTATGATAATCGGGCTATGTATAAGCCTCAACATGGGTATCCAGATGCTTCAGGTATTCGGGGATTCAATGTTGATAATAAAGCAAATCCAAGGGGAGTTCGAAGTGCGAAAGCCGGAGTTGAACCCCTACCACCAAAAAGCTGTGCGCCTCATGGCAAAATTCTATCATATTGAGCTCAAGCATGTGGGCCGTGGACATAATGCCCAAGCTGATGCACTGGCAAAGCTAGCCAGCTCAATAGCAGTCCCACCAGATGAGACACTGAACATTGTTGTTATAAACCGGCGGCAAGTCCCCAGCATGCTAGAAGGCTGCCCCGAAGAAAATGAAGTCGCCACGATCAGTACAGAACATGCATCTGATTGGAGACAACACCTGCTACAATGGTTTTTGCACCAACAACTGCCGCAGAAAAGAGAAGAAAAGATGAAACTTCTAAGGATCAAAGATTCTTATGAATTCAGAAATGGAACTCTGTTCCGAATAATGGCAGATGCACGCAAGAAGATTTTGCTCCGCTGCCTGTCTACTGAGGAAGCTTGGCAAGCAATGAAAGAAATACACGCTGGGACGGCAGGTGCTCATCAAGCTGGCCCTAAGATGAAGATAGAAATCAAGAAGCTGGGCTACTATTGGCCCACTATGTTTGAAGACTATTGCAAGTTTGCAAAGTCATGCCAGAAATGTCAGGAGCATACTGTTGTGCCTAGAAGGCCACCTGCCGTTCTGCACCCTACAGTCCCTAGCTGGCCGTTTGCATAATGGGGAACTGATGTAGTCGGCCCACTACCGACCTCATCGGCCGGACATAAGTACATACTGGCAATAACAGATTACTTCTCCCGATGGGCGGAAGCTATAGCATTACGAGAAGTGACTGGTGAACTGGTTGCCAGATTCATCAAACAGAACATTATCTTCCGGTTTGGGATCCCCAGCCGGATAATATCTGATAATGGAAGTCATTTCAGAAATCAAAAGATCTATCGGCTCGCCGAAAAGTATAAGATCGAATGGAGGACTTCCACTCCTTACAATCCACAGGCAAATGGATTGGAAGAAGCCTTCAATAAAACTTTATGCACCTTGCTGGCTAAAGTCGTCAGTTCTAATAAGAAGGACTGGGAAGAAAAGATGTATGAAGCTCTGTGGGCATACCGCACTGTCTTCAAGACACCTACAGGGTGCTCGCCATACTCACTGGTATACGGCTCAGAGGCAGTAGTTCCACTAGAGCTAGAAGTTCCGTCACTCAGAGTGGCTGTCCAATATGACCTGGCCCATGGCGAACAAATCAATGCAGAAAGAAGATTACAAGAATTGGCTGAATTGGAAGGGAAGCCCCTCCAAGCTCAGAAGAATATCCAGATGTATCAGGCCCGCATGGCCACTGCATTCAACAAACTCGTAAAAGGACGAGAATTTAAGAAAGGTGACCTTGTCATGGTCAAGAAAAGAGAAGTCATGGCGTCCAACCCAAAAGGAAAGCTAAATCCTAATTGGGAGGGTCCTTATGTGATACATAGGGTCTACGAAGGAGGGGCCTACATGGTTGTTAACCATCGAGGGGAAATCCAATTCTCACCACTCAACGGTAGACAGCTAAAGCTGTATCATGCTGCCCAACCAATATTCCCCGAGTAATCGGGCAAAAAGTAACCTTTTCCTTGGTCTAACGGCACTCCGTCCTAACCGAGCTACCTCTTCCTTGGTCTAGCGGCACTCCGTCCTAACCGAGCTACCATTCTCCTTGGTCTAGCGGCACTCCGTCGTAACCAAGCTACCCTCTTCCTTGGTCTAGCGGCACTCCGTCCTAACCGAGCTACCTTTTCCTTGGTCTAGCGCTACTCCGTCCTAACCGAGCTACCTCTTCCTTGGTCTAGCGGCACTCCGTCCTAACCGAGCTACCCTTCTCCTTGGTCTAGTGGCACTCCGCCCTAACCAAGCTACCTCCTCCTTGGTCTAATGGCACTCCGCCCTGACCAAGCTACCCTTTTCCTTGGTCTAGCGACACCCCGTCCTAACCGAGCTACCTCTTCCTTGGTCTAGCGGCACTCCGTCCTAACCAAGCTACCCTCTTCCTTGGTCTAGCGACACTCCGTCCTAACTGAGCTACATTTTCCTTGGTCTAGCGGCACTCCCTCCTAACCAAGCTACCTCTTCCTTGGTCTAGCGGCACTCCGTCCTAACCGAGCTACCCTTTTCCTTGGTCTAGCGGCACTCCGTCCTAACCGAGCTACCCTTCTCCTTGGTCTAGTGGCACTCCGCCCTAACCAAGCTACCTCCTCCTTGGTTTAATGGCACTCCGCCCTAACCAAGCTACCCTATTCTTGGGTTAGTGGCACTCCGCCCTAACCAAGCCATCCCTCATCATGATCTAATGGCAGTCCGACTTGTCACCCTCCCAAAAAGAGGGGAAGAGAGAATAAAAAAAGGGGGGAATGTAAATAAATAAAAAAATGGGGTTAAAAATAGAGATACCCCGCCAGTCTTGTTCAGGTTTTCTGAGCAAGGGCAAAAATGGCTAAAACCCAACTGTGGTGAAAACCCGAAAGGGCACTGCAGGCAAAATCGGGTACCCGGCCACGTGAAAACCCGAAAGGGCGCGTGGGCAAAAGCAAGAGGGGGCTGGCTCCGGCGAAAACCCGAAAGGGCGCTTGAGTCAGTAATATGGTGATCCTAAAGAAACCTCACCTCCCGCCATAAACTTCTCGTCGATCGACCGGCACCTTGCCCGATCAACGATCAAATCCGCCCAGTACAGACCCTACGTCTGTCCTGATAAAACTCGCATTCCTTGCCCAAAGTCCCACCATGGTGAAATCAGCTGTTGATCGATTGGCGCACTGTCCGGTCAATGATGAAACATATCCAGTTTAGACCCTACGTCTATCCTGATGAAACCCACGAAATCTTTACATTGGTATAAACCCAATACCGATGATGAAACCAGCTGTTGATCGATTGGCGCACTGCCCGATCAATAATGAAACCTATCCGGCTTAGACCTTACGTCTATCCCGATGAAACCTATGAAACCTTTGCATTGGTATAAACCCAATACCGACGATGAAACCAGCTATTGATCGATTGGCGTACTGCCCGGTCAATGATGAAACCTATCCGGCTTAGACCTTACGTCTATCCCGATGAAACCTATGAAATCCTTGCATTGGTATAAACCCAATACCGATGATGAAACTTGCTGTTGGTCGATTGGCACCCTGCCCGATCAACAATAAAACCAGCCCAGTGTAGACCTTACGTCTATTCTGATGAGATTCATAAGATCCTTGCATTGGTATAAACCCAATACCGATGATGAAACCCACCTTTGATCGATGGGCACCCTGCCCGATCGACAAAGAAACCCGTCCTATCAAATTTGCATATCCCTTTACGTCCCGCCGTGACGAAACCTACCATTGGTCGATCGGCACCTTGCCCGATCAATGATAAGACCAGCCCAATGTAGACCTTACGTCTATCCTGATGAAACACATGAAACCCTTGCATCGATATAAACCCAATACCGATGATGAAAGCTTGCTGTTGATCGATTGGCACACGGCCCGATCAATGATGAAACCCATCCGGTTTAGACCTTACGTCTATCCTGATGAAACCTATAAAATCCTTGCGTCGGTATATACCCAATACCGATGATAAGAGCAGCCACTAATGAAGCAGCACATCGCCTGATCCGTGCTGAAGTCCCAATTCAAGAAATATATATATGTATATATATAAAAAAAATGGGGTTAAAAATAGAGATGCCCCGCCGGTCTTGTTCAGGCTTTCTGAACAAGGGTAAAAAAATGGCTAAAACCCAGCTGTGGTGAAAACCCGAAAGGGCACTGCAGGCAAAATCGCGTACCCCGCCACGTGAAAACCCGAAAGGGCGCGTGGGCAAAAGCAAGAGGGGGCTGACTCCGGTGAAAACTTGAAAGGGCACTTGGGTCAGTAATGTGATAATTTAAAAGTTCCATGCCAACCGGCACGCTACCTTTACCTCCCTTCTATTGATGAAGCCTTCCGTCGGTCAACTGGTTCCGCGCCCCGCCGACGATAGAACCCTTCCGGGGTAAACCTTACGTTTACCCTGATAAAATCTACATACCCTCTTTCAAACGTCCCACCGACAATGAAGCCCATCACCATTTTGCTAAAGCCTATCCAGCTCAGACCTCACGTCTGTCCTGATAAAACCTACGCATTTCTTGACGAAGTCCCACCTGCGATAAAACCTATTGGAATAGACCTTACGTCTGTCCTGATGAGACCTACACCTTCACATACCTCCCACCGTTGATCGATTGGCACCCTGCCCGGTCAATGATGAAACCCTATCCAGTTTAGACCTTTCGTCTATTCTGATGAAACTTATAAAACCCTTTGCATCGATATCAACCCAATATCGATGATGAAACCAACTGTTGATCGATTGGCACCTCGCCCGATCAATGATGAAACCCTATCCAGTTTAGACCTTTCGTCTATCCTGATGAGATTGGTAAATCCCTTTGCGTCGATATAAACCCAATATCGATGATGAAACCAACTGTTGATCGATTGGCACCCTGCCCGATCAATGGTGAAACCCTACCCAGTTTAGACCTTACGTCTATTCTAAAATCCCCCTTGCATCGATATAGGCTCAATATCGATGATGAAGTCAACTGTTGGCTGATCGGTACATCACCCGGCCAATGGTGAAATTTGTCCAGTTCGTACTTTATATCCATTCTGATGAAAACCACATATCCTTTTCAATGTCCCACCTGCAATAGTCTCTACCCAGCCTAGACCATACGTCTACTCTGATGAGACCTCTTTATCTGCATCCCGGCAAACCGTCTCCCTTACGGCACATGTGGCCAATAGGACGTTTGCTGCCACCAACAAAATTCGGTTCAAGCACCCCCTCGGATGCCGTCACGCGGTGGAGTGAGTCCCCCATCCTTTCTCTGAAAGGGTGGACGCTCTCCTGCCAAGGTACGAGCCGTTCGCATGAGGGATTGTCAAAACCGCTATCCCACTTCCCAAAGTGATAAAACCATATGCAAAGTAAGATGGAAACGCTTGAAGCCAAGAGATTCCTTTTCAATAAAAAGGGAATACATGAAGGGCCCCGAGGGGACATCACATTACAAAAGAGAACAAAAAAGGAGGGATAAACAATTCACGGCCGCCGGAATATATCTTCGAAGGCCAAAAGACCCACATAAGGAGCGGCTCCTAGCTCATGAAGGCGCGCCTCCTCCTCCTGAAGCCCAATGGACATGTCCTGGAGAGACATCACTCGTCCCTCCAGCGAGGCTACCTCCTCTTCAGACTGCGGTCGGATAAAGGAGAGTTGCTGCAATTCGGCTCGAAGTCCAGAGAGCTCCGTCTCCAGTATGGCTATCCGGTCCCACACAGCTTCTTCCCGCTGAACAGTACCTTGTAGCTCAGCTCGGCGTCCATCAAGCATAAGTGTCAGCTTCCCCAGCTCGGATTTGCATTCTGACCTCTACAATTTCAACGCCGTTAGCTTATCAACCATGGTCCGTGCTAGGAAATCCCTCCGATGCACGAATTTTAGCAAAAGCAAGACCCGCTGAACCCATGTGTCCAGAGGGCAACCCATGGCCTGTAGGCCGGCAGTGAAGCGATCAGCAATTTCCTTCAACTGCAAATGTGTCAAGCCAGGCTGAGATTCTACCAGCTGGCGCAGCATATCCAGGTTCTGCCAGACAAAGCTCTCAGACGATGCAAAGCCAAAAGAAGCAGAGGGGATCACTTCGAAGGTCACTTCGCTATCAATATCTGCCCACAGTGCGACATCCGGCTGAGAGGATGAAGACGGCAAATCTGCTGGAAGAACTGGCCGGTCCCTCTCCGTGCCCTCTGGCTGAACTAAAGATTCCCCCTCCACCGCTGTCTCGGGTGCTATGGCTTGAACATTCACGGAGGGAGGACCAATGAATGATGGAGCTATCTCTTCATGAGTCTCCTGAATAAAGGCTTCGTCTCCAGCTACTCTTCCTGATAATGGGGGCGAAGGGTCCCTAGTCTGTAAAGGTAGAAATCCAGTCTCTATAGCCACTGTGGCAGGGACTGCTGACTCAGGCGCGATTGACATTATGGCAGCCGGTATAAAAGCGGAGCTTCTGGCTGGGTCTATTTCGGCTCTGAACTCTGAGGCCTTAACAAGGAGGGAAATCTCTCCTGATGATCCTAAGTCCAACGATGCTAAATCTATCGAAGACTGTATCCGCGCTGGCACAGGGCGAATGATCTCAGGAATTCCCGTGCAAGTTAAAGGCTGAAAAGGGACAATAGCCCAGTTTATAGAAGAAATGTCCGTGATAGCCGCAGTTATGTCTGAGCTAGCAATGGCAATGCCCTGAGACCAAAACAAAGCAACTTCAGCGCTAGAAAGAAAAAAAAAAGGAAGAAAGAGGGGGGGGAGCAGATGAAGCAACAAACATGAAAAGGAACCCACCCCTGAAGTAGGGTCCACATCCTCGAAGTGGGGTGAAAGAGAAGGAAGCTCCGTAGTCGGAATGACAAATGGTGGAGTTATGTCAATCTCGGTATCGAGCCCGGCAAACTCCTCTTGCAACTCCTCCTCAGAAGATAGCACCACCAGCTTAGCAGGCTGAAAAGACAGAGCACCTTTTGCAAATACAAGTGGGGCCTCTGATTCAGAAGCATCCCCCTCACTGTCGCTGAAGGTCGCTTCCTCCTCATCAGAGACGGTCTTAGAACTGCCTGAGGATATTTCCACACTAGCTATACGCTGTGGGGCCACCTCTAAAACATGTCGAGATGCAGACCGAGTAATTATGAGCCTGGCCGGAACAGTACGCTGCTTCGACTGAGCCTTGTAACCCTCCTGTGGTTGAAGCAATTCTTCTATCACCATAGCCTCAGTCTGTTCCTCACCTGCCACTGATGCAAAAAGAGACCTCTGAGAAATGTAGCAAAGAAAACAAATACAGGTATGAAACAGATGAGAAGATACACTTACCCCCCGCCTCACTAGCCGGCGTAGGAGAAGGCAATCTGGTCTCCACCACAGAAGGTGCTATGACTGTCTCTTGGGCTGTGCAAAAAGAATGGGTCAGATTCAAGGACTTCTTTGAGATCCTGCAGAAGACAGTGAAGAATGCAAATGCAAGCTTTTGATGTTACCCTGAACCGGTGTCTGAGCAGCCTCCCTTTGCAGCTCAAACTCATCGAATGATGGAATGACGGGGAGAGGGGTCCCAGTGTCCATCGGCACTGAAGTCGACTGCTGAATATGGGCCTTTTTGGCCTTCCTGGCCTTCCCAACTGTAGTCTTGACTGCGGAAGCCTTCCTCTTCTTACCAGGAGGCAGGGGAGTAGTGGTCGGTGCTGCAGCAGGGACTTCAAAATAAGTAGGCTTCTCGGCCTGCGTAATAATCTTTCTATAGAGCCCCTGCCGCTTTATATCAGGCTGGTCTGTTGAAAGTGGCAGAAGGGTGATGGGATCAGTGGGTGCGAAATTCAGATGCTAAGCAGAAAACACTGCAATCAGAAAAGAAGAAATCTTACCTGCCGCGCCGTCATAGAATACAGAAAGTGGCCAGTACAGATAAGCTACCTCCTTGGAGCGAGAAGCAGCCTCCTTGATGAGCCAGCACACATCACCAAATATCTGGCACTTCTCTACTAAAGCAGCCAGATCATTATGGCCGCGAAAGTCAAGGCATCGAAATAAGTCAAGATGGTCCATGCCCCAACCATCGACATAATGAAATGATATAAACAGTGGCTTGTTCAATATGCCAGCTATCGGGCTTTCTGCAGATAATCCATGCAAATTTAGTAGAATGAACAGCCAGGACGTTTGCCTGTAGTACGTCTGAGTTCTATCTTCTCGACGTACAAACGTCCTATATGGATGAAATTTATCAATTGGACCCCTCCAAGGAGCTACTGTCGAGAGCGGCTCTTCGACAGGAAATGGGTATTGCTGCACCTCCAAGCGAGCGCCCCCTACATGGCTCAGATGTTCCAAACTCTGCATAAAAGTGTCCTCGTTGATAGCAGCGAAGACAGGAGCAAGCGGCTCGGAACTCTTTTCCTTCAAGGCCCGCCGCTGATTCAGATAATTCTCCGCCTCCCTCAGGTGTTGTGAGTAAAGTTTTTTCAAGTGGGCCTCAGAAATATCAAACACTGGCCCAGGCTGCTGTTTCAGGAAGGAGCGCTCTGCCACATCCCAGAAGGCACCCCTACCGTCCCTATAAAAGCCGGTCCGGATATTCCACCATTTGATATATTCTGGTGTTACCCGGGGAACACGGTTAGAAACAGTGGGCACCCTGAAAACTACATCATCCTGGCGATGATAGAAATCCCACCATAACCGGCCCTCGCCAACAATGATGGACCCGTGCTTGGCCCGGCTATCCAGGGGAAACTGGGCAACCGAGGTAGGAATATGCTGGTCGTAGCCGAAGTTTCGCCCAAATCGAAACGGATAGTATGGCTCCAACAGAAGCAGGCCACCCTTCCTGTAGACCAAAACACTGGGCCGAATTGCCATGGCCCATCTCACCAGCTCCGGTTACAGGATTGGCCGGGCAGTGTTGACTCCTGAGACAGGATGGATATATGTCTCTGTCTCTTCCAGCTTGCACTCTCTCTGAGGATCAATCAAAGGAGCTGAACCTGCCGCCAAGCTCCAGAAATGTATGCTGCCAGGGGCGTCCACTGGTACTTTTATCAGTCGGCCCCTTATTTTAAACAGCTGATCATAAAAGGGACCAGGCTCAGCGCTGGCAAATTCAACCATCCTGGGTAACACTGTATCCGCCTGTAAGGTTCTCGGAGCTAATTCAGGGAATATACTGCAGACCCAGGCGTTGAAGAAATGAAAAGGACCCACGGTCCTCACAGAACGGGGAGTCCGATGCTTGTACAGGTCCCCCAAAGATTTATATATCAAACACAGGGCCACTGGGCAGAGCGACAGCTTCATCCCCCATGCCATCTGACAAGCTGGATATATGGCCTCTGGCCGAATAACTGTCTCGTCCCCTTGTGGGAGAGCGAAAGTGCACAGCCAAAATGTGAAATAAGCCGCACAGTGTGTGATGGGGTCTACGCCTACTGGGTTGGGACCACCGCTGCCTGCACGGCGCAATGAGGATGGCAGCGCCGACTTATAGCGAGGGGCCCTTATCTGCTTGCTAGCAGCCGGACCCATGGAAGGAAAGTCTGCATACTTCAGGGGACCGTCAAAGAAATACTGGATCCACTGCCCTATCCGGACCCTCAGTTTGCTGCCCTTCTCTCGGGGTTGATAGCCTTTAGAGGACCCTCTGCTCTACGCCAGACAGATGGAGCGGTATACCTTCATCAGATATCGATATGAGAAGGCAATGGAATACTTGCCCTCGCCATCAGAGCTATCCTTCTCGGAATCTGACAAGCAAACTTCCTCATACGGCTCACCATCAATGGGCAGGCCAGAGAGCTATGATAAACTCCAGAGGTCCAGGGATGTCTCCCCCTCTGCTGTATAGAAAGTGTTGAATAAAGGGCAGAACACTTCAAACATTCCACAGCACAACCCTCGGGATATGGGATACCGAAATCTAGAAGCGAAGACGCTGTGATACACCCCGGCTCTGATCAGTAGAGGGGCATATTCCTTCAGAACAAACTCGGTAAACTCCACTGATCCTACTCGGAATAAGTGCGCGTCAGTGATTTTGGTATCCCCGAACCAACCAGCGGCCAGATGGTACTTGAACTGAACGGCCGAACAATTCAGCACGAAGGGCTCTTCGCGATATCCCCACTTTAATGGTGCCAAGAACATGCCATAGCCGGGCTTCTCTCTATGAACTCGGTCGCTAGCATTATCCCACCGGGCAGGTGTGAATTCCGGGGCCCGGGCCAGCATCTTCTTCTCTGGTTCCAGCTCCGATATGCCGAGGACTGCATCCCAGTCGCGCTTTTCCCCAGGAAGATAGATGGCCTTGCTGCGATACACTAATTCCTTCAGGCTATCTCGCTCAGCAAGGATGGCAGCTTCAACTACGCGAGCTATCCGGTAGTCTCGCATGCCGCCTACTGTGAAAGTCCGGATGAACGGCATCAAATGTCGGTCCTTCGGATGGTCTGGCCGGTAGCTACCATCCCGCCTGAAGCATGTCTCGGTCGCCGTGGAGTATACCCGGGCCGTCGACACTGTGTCAGTCTCAGAGTCAGATGACTCGTCAACTGAAGCTATCCTATCATATCCGAAATCTAGGCTGTGCACATTCAGCCAATTTACTGTGGCCCGAGATATGTCTGGCTGGGCCGATGAGCTAGCACCAACAGCTCTGGAAGATGCAACATCAGAACTGGAAGCCATTGCAGTGCCTGCAGTCGGATAAAAAGTGTGAATTAAAAGCCAGTCTTATAAAGATTGTAACATGAGATTCTATGAAAATTTCGGCAGCACCTCCCCTTATTCGGGGTCTGCCTAAGAAGAATAGGGAATCACCAACCAAGAGGGGGTGAACCCGAAAGAAAAAGGGATTAAATCCCAAGTAACGTCCTACCAGGGCGAAATCCAACTAAACGGGAAGAAAAACGAGAGCGGCCGAGAGGAGAAGAAGCTCCCGCCGATGAAAGAAAACGGAAGAAGGAGAAAGAAATGAAGAAAGAGAAAGAAGATGAAGAAATGAGAAGAAGACCCTCTCGGGGGGGTTAAATAGGAGAAAGGGCGGGAGAGGCTTCTCGGCGCGAAACAATGGCGCCGAGAGCCCCCCACGCCGAGAACCCCAGGCGGCCAAAGGGCGCGCCGAGAGCCCCCCACGCCGAGAACCCCAGGCGGCCAAAGGGCGCGCCAAGAGCCCCCATGCCGAGAACCCCTTCGGCCAAAGGCGCGTCGAGAGCACCCAGGCAGAGAGCCCTCCTTCGGCCTCGCCGAGAGGCCCCTCACACCGAGAAGCCTCGCGCCGGAAGATCTTGCATGCCGAGAAGCCTGGCGCCGAGAGGGTCATGCCGAGAAGCCTATGGCCCTGTGCCGAGAAACTCCTAATTGCTGAAAATAAAGAAAATATGAAGAATGAAAATATGAAAAGGGAAGATAAGTGTGTAAAATACTGTTGCATCAAGATGATCAGGTCTGAAAACCAGATTGAAGACAAATTGAGGAAGATACCCTCGAATGACGAAGACACCTGCAAGCCCCGTGCCGCTTATCCTGCGCTTACGCCGCCCGCAGGTGGGGGGCATTTATTGACGCCTTGAAAATGAACAAGGGTGAAAGCACAGTTGAAAAGAGGATCAGACCAGCAGTGAAAGGCCAATGATGAAGTCCGCCAACCTTTTACCCGGCTGAAGCCTTTGTCGGCCAAACCGATACCCGGTGCCGATATTATTCAGACGACAACACTGATAAAGCAGCAGTCACTCGACTGATGGGACCTCCCAGCACACTTTTACTAAGAGCTATGTTACTGTTACATCCAAGAGCCCACAGATGACATGTCAGCATAGGCCAGATGTCGGCTTATTGACAGATGTGATAAAAGATAAGGATGAAGCCGGTGCCGGCAGATGAAGATTGTAAAGGCAATTGCAAAGTCAGAACACAAGAAGAATCGTCTCCACAGATTATACACCCGGCTGAAGTCTTTCCAGACTAAAGTTGATGTCCGAGCTCGTCACCATTCAAGTGACGATATCGATAAGATAATACCCGATTTTGTCACCATTCAGATGGCAATACTGATGAAACCCCTGTCTACGGACTGATGAAACCCCTGTCTGCAGACTGATGAAAATCTATGAAATAGAAGCTATGTCACCACTAGAGGGCCTTCCTCGGTTCTGGAAGATATACTGGAAGAACTAAGAGAGGTCGAAGTGCATATGAAGTTTAAAAGCCCTGAATGGGCCTATCGAATGAGCTCTAGAGAATGGCGCCGAGAGACCCTCAGCAAGGCCCAAAAGCCCATATGAGGGGGGGGGGGCGCCGGGAAGCCATGCTCTTTGGCACCGGGAGGCCTCCCCGATTGAAAGAGGCGTGCCGGGAAGCTGCCTTCTTCATGCCGTGATGAAGCCTGCCGAGAGGGGGGGAACGGGTATAAAATCCCCTCCCTTCGAACACCAAAAAAAAAGAGGAGGGACACACAAGAAAACACAGAACAGAAGAACAAAAAGAGACAAGAGAAAAAGAAAAGGAGAGCTCCAGAAGGAGAGACTCGAAGAAGCGAAGGAATATCTGAGAAGAGACGAAGGAGCAGAAGCTCAAGGTGGGCAGCCGGGGAGGGAGAGGAGTCAATGCTCCGCCCTCCCCCCCCCCTTTTCATCTTCTTTGTTTCTGTTTTCTTCTTTATGTAACCATGCGAGTCTTATCTCGATTCATCGGTGATAACCGGGATATCCCGGCCACCATTCATCCCCCTTTCCTCCATTCCCTCTATGTGGCTGGGGTGAGTCCTGGAATGATGTGATTGTATGAAATGCTCCAGTGGCCCGTTTGGGCGCTAGGCGATTAAAGTATTTGCCCGCTATCTCTCCGTCTGCTGCTATGCTTTTCCTTTATATGTTTTCATTTTAAGTCCAACTGAAGTGCGTCCGATTCCCCGGTGGGTCTTCGGGCTCAATTGTCTGCAGTAGAATAAATGTCATTCTAAATGAGCCGATGTCCCTCTCCGATTCATCATCGTTTGCATAAAGTTTCCCAGGCTTGCCCTAGGGCCAGAGACAGACCATCTCTTGGCTTCTGGGACAGTCTGCTACTGATATTGGCAGTAACTCTGAGGGTTTGCTCGAGATCCTCTTCTCACAGGAGTAAGTAAGCTGCTTCAATAAATTAATACTGATGGTTTCTAATCTGGCTCCAGTCCGAACAATTACATCAGGGTCGCCCCTGGGGTCAGAGATGGCCATCTCTTGGCTCCCAGGCAACCAAAGATGCCAGCAAATGAGCCCCTGAGGGTCAATAATAATATGACGATTCAGAACCCCATCCTGCTGTGGTTCCTTCGATTCCCCTTTGAACCCAGCCCATCTTTGGCAAATCAAACCCATATCTGTGTAATCTCTCACTTACACTCTAAATCCAGCCTCAATCCGAGCCAGAAATCTCATAAAATCCCCAAACAGAGCATCGTTTCAGCTCTGTAAACCATGAAATCCTATAGCAATTCCATCCTCTCGGCGTGCAAAATTCCCCGTAGAGAACTACGCTGCTGAGAAGCCTCCCTCTTCAGCAAACCGACAAAAATATCTCCAGGCCACTTCCACGTGAACCCCCCAGCTCTTGGCTTCCCGGCACCACCTTCCCGACGCGGTAATGGGCACGCCGTGAAGCCCCTGGCCGAGACCTTCCCCCCTTCCCTTTGGCCTCTCGGCGCCAGCCTTCCGGCGCGGTGAGGAGCGCGCCGAGAGGCTCCACGCCGGGAGCCTCCCTTCTTCCTTCTTTTGCATTTAAACCCATGCCGAGAGCACCCCCTCTCGTCAATTTAAACCCATGCCGAGAGCACCCCCTCTAGTCAATTTAAACCCGTTCCGAGAGCCCTCCTTGGCCAACCCGTAAACCCATGCCGAGAACCCCTTGGCCAACCTATAATCTCACGCCGAGAGCCATCTTCTTGCCACTGAAAACCATGCTGAGAGCCTCTCCTTCGTCCACTCCTTTGGCCTCTTCGTCCATTTATTCTGGGGCGTTCGTGAGTCGTCATATGCACCCCAGGGGATAAATTAACTGGGGATTGACCTCCCCTACATTCTGAGGTCCCTAACAGGATTCACATGCCACCCCGTGGGTCTGACGAACCCTGTCTCTACATGAGTTTCGTCAGTCTCCGAGAAGGGGAATAGTGACCGATGCCAGAGACATGGATAGTCTCTTCGAGCCTTAGTGCTCACTCATTTTCTGACTTTCATCCCGGCACTCCGTGGATGTCAGCCTATACCATTCTCTGGCAAATGCTCGGTCCAGGGGAGGTGCTGCCAAAATTCTCTCATGAAGATGAAAGTCGACATCAGGTTGTCCCCCGGGCTCTGCATGATAATGGTGACAGGGTTTCCCTCGACCCTAGTCTTCCTAAATCCCTCTTCTATCCTGATGCTCCTGTAAGGCCCAAATCTAATCCAGCTCAGATTTGATGAACTGATCCACTTTGACTTCACAAAACCTATCTGGCTTGTCCTGCATCGCCAAGAAACCCAAAGCAGAGCCTCCGGAACCCCTTTCGGGTCCTCACGTCGCCAGAACACCAACACTCTCTCGGCGCCATGGCTCACGGCGCGGCCCTAGGCGCGCCGGGAACCCTCACGCCGAGAAAACCCCCCCTGGCCCTCTTGTCAGCTCGCCGAGAGCTCCTCCTCCTCTTCAGCTGTGCCGAGATCCTCTTCCTCCTCCCTTCAACCAGGCCGAGAATACTCCTGGCCATCTCCCCTTCACGCCGAGAAGCTCTCCAGTTGGCACGTCGGGAACCCCGACCATTTTGCCTTCACGCCGGGAACCTATGTACACTTGAACTGCATTGATGAGTAACCCCTTTAGCTCGGGAGGACTCTGCCATTGCATGAGTTCCGCCGGCTTCTATAGGGAATATCAAACATTGCCCCATGGCATATATATATACATATGGGTAGGGAGGTCTGGCCTCTCTCTTTCTCCCGGCTTTCATCCCGGCACTCCGTGGGTGATAGCCTATTTTCTCCCTGGGCATAATCCAGATTAAGGAGAAATGCTGTCGAAATACCGATCGATGCTTTAAACCCCATCATGGTCACGGCTCAGTCTACCTGTGATTGAGATCCTCCTTCCCCCCTAAGCCCGGTCTTTGAATCGCTGACCTAACGATATCATCTGTTTCTATGGTTGATGTTGTTATCTTGCCCGCCTTCCTGGCTTCGGTATGAAGTTCCATTTGCGCACATGAATATATTTTTGCCTCTCGAGGCCTCCTACCTTTAGCGTTTAATCAAGGGTTGTCCTCCTTAGTGGGGATGTAATTAACGTCATAGCCTTTATGGTATGGCGGACTTCCGGTCCCGACTCGGACTTCACAATCGACTGATCAAGTCAGATCGAGCGCACAATGAAATCGTCACTTCGGTGACTGGCACGCCAATAAATCAATGAACCAAGAAAATAAAATAAAACATAAATATTAAAATAATAAAGAGAAAAAATGTGTCAAACAAGTACTAAGGACATCCGCACCATAGTTGGCCCACACCACATCCATTGCTACCCCTGAGCTAGTGGGTCATAACTCATTATAAGAACAAGTGTGGGGGGGATGAGGCCATTGCCAAAGCTGTCTCTATCTGCTTATGCAGGGCCATACTTTTCCCTTCTGTCGATCACGTCATAGACATACCAAACCTCAGCACCGTTAGTGGATTATGGCGGGGTCTTTCCATTTCTCAAGCCGTCCTTGCTTACCTGTACGAGGGTCTTAGCTCAGCTACCCTAGGGGGCCCACTCTTTGGCTCTATGATCCTCCTTGAGTGTTGGATGGGGGCCAGGCTGAAGTTCATACCTAGGGAGGATATCACTTCTGTCAACCGTATCTTTGGGAGCCATCCACTCTTCTTCATCGGTGGAGCCTTTGGATTCTCTCAACAGGTGGAGTGCAGGACTGCAGACAAGAAGACCAGGGATGAGTGACGCCTCTACATCAACACTCTGGCCCTGGACAGATTCATGATGCGCCCATCCTTCCTCCATGGCACCACCCTCAAGCTTCCTAGGAGGCTTGGGCTTGAGTTGAGGCTTGTGGGAGACACCACATTGGCGATGTATAGCCCCCACAGTTGTTTTCTACCGGTTGGACTCCCCTGTACCCTGGTTCTGGCGCTACCCCACCTACCCGCTCCACAGGCGAGGAAACTTGGCACGGAGGAAGATGAGCAGGTGGTCAGGAACACGTTGATCATGTGGGAGATCAGCAAGACGCGCATTCTTCCAGTAGAGGTGACCAAGATTCAGGAGGAATACCAGCTTTACCTGAGTAAGCTACGTGAGATCCGACCTCGCGTGGATGCCCGACTGAGGATTGAGTAATTGATCATGATGTATTTAGGGATTGATAGCTTGAACTTGATGTTTTTGAGATTGAATAAATGAAAGAACCTGATTCCTTTAGCTTATCAACCTGCCTCCTTTTCTTCTCATGTGTGTGGTTTGATGTGGCTCTTTAGAGACAGAAACATCCTGACAAAGGACCACTGAGATAAGATAAACGGCCTCCAACATGACCGCTGAACTCAGAGAAACGGCCTTAAATAGACCACAAACAAGTGGACATCTGAACAGACCATAGTTCTTTGCAAGATAGAAAACGGTCTATCGAGGGACCGTCACATAATAAGACGGTCAGAGTTTGACCGCCATGCTTCTAGAAACGGTGCTGGGTTAGACCGCACGAGTGTTGAAAGCAGGAGGACCCCTTTACTTGGTCTCCGTATAAATGGCGGCCTACCCAATGACCGCTGGAAGATGAGACGGTACAAAGGTGACCGCTGAATAGAAACGGTCTAAAAGGGACAACACATAAGAAAACATGAAAGAGTCCACAGGCTTGTAACTTGAACCGTGCAGACCTGTCTCTGCACACACTAAATAAAGAAAACATGTTAGATCTTTTCTAGGCTTAACCCCTTGCCGAGAGCAAGCTCAATGAGAGACCAATTCTTGAAATTTGGTCATAGGGTGAAGCCTTATTAAATAGGCAAAAATAACACATGAAAATGGAATGCATGCCATGAAATGTAGGGGAACTATGTGGCGATTTTGAAAATATTTTTGTAGCTTTTGAAAATATCTGACTTTTTTGGGACTTTGAAATATCTGATTTTTTTGGGATTTTGGAATATCTATTTTTTTTAGATTTTGAAATATCTGATTTTTTTTGGGATTTTAAAATATCTGAATTTTTTTGAGATTTTGAACCAGTTCAGACCCGGTGACGAGAGACCCACATATCTCATTAGGGGCTTCCCGAGTATAACGTGCATTAAGGGTGACCATCCATGGCCAGGGACCAATTTCACATAACGGTGCTTCTGCTAAGGCCATACCCGGGGTACGATCCAGTCCTTAGAAATCAAAAGAAGATTTGAAAGGGAAGCCGGGGATAGGTATAGAGATTTTTAGGGCTTGAGTTCTTCTCATGACAACCCCTTTTCAAGAGATTCAGTCTGTTACGTCGGGGCTTTGTGTCCGTCATCGAACATTCATCCGCTCTAGGCACGCGTACGACCGGGCTCACGACGTCCCGCGGGGAAACTATACTGCCACTCTTGCCATGCCTAGTTTCATTCTTTGGAGCATCTGGACTTTTGAGCTTCGAGCTTTTGGGTGAGTTTTTAGCTTTTGCCTTGACTTTTGCCCCTTTTCTTTTCTTTCTTTTCTTTTGTGATTGCTTCCTGCGGAATTAGGTCATAACGGACTGCCCCTATTTGAGACCTCCTTTCTATTGGGGTGTCTAGATCGGTCCTCGCCCCCTTATTCACCACTTGCCCCTATATTCAGTAGAAGAGAGGAAAAGAACAAGGACCTTTACTTTCCCTAAATATGGCCAAAGGAGAAACGGTGTTGCGCAAAAGAGAAAAACCCAACCACGGATGTCGTGTAGTGTGTGAGCGCTATGCTAGGGATCCTCCTTTATGATCAAGGAGAGGAACACCTCACCACCGGGACATTACTAGCTCGACTCTAAGGATAAAAGCGTTTGAGATACAACCCGTTCCACGCATGAGATAATTCTTTACCCTCGGCGTTAACTAAGCGATAAGCGTTTCCAGGATAAACCTCCTTGACTACAAATGAACCCCCCCAATTGGGTTGTAGCTTAGACCTAGGACCTCCTGATCGAATAAATTTATATTTCAAAACCATATTGCCCACTTGAAATTTCCCTTCAATGACCTTCTTTTGAAAATGACGCAAGACATGCTTTTGGTAAATGGAGACATGATTGGCCGCATTAAGCCTCTTATCGTCCAAGAGTTCTAGCTAGACTAGCAACGCCTCTCGACGCTCGTCGAGATTAAGTTCCTTATCAAGTTGCACTCTCAGGGAAGGGATCAAAATCTCATATGGGATTACCGCCTCCATCCCATAAGTGAGAGCAAAAGGGGTTTGCCCCATGGGGGTACGGACGGAGGTGCGATAAGTCCATAGAGCTTTTACCAGTCTGTCGGCCCAATCAGCGAATTTATGCGACTCGCATATTTTCTTGATAATTTTAAGAAGAGTCTTGTTGGTGGCCTCGGCTTGGCCGTTGCCTTGGGGATAATACGGTGATGAATGATGCAATGAAATTTTGAATTTCTTACATAGCTCTTGGAGTTCTTGGGACACGAACTGAGGTCCGTTGTCGGTGACGATGTCGCTTGGCACTCCAAACCGTGAGATGATGTTCTTCAGGATGAAGCGGCAAACTATGGTAGCTTTGATTTCCGCATATACTTTGGCTTCGCCCCACTTGGTGAAATACTCCGTAGTAGTGAGGATGAAAGATTTCTGTTTGGTTTGGGAGTTGGATCACCCAGTGGGCCTAAAATATCAAAAGCCCACATGGAGAATGGCCAAGGAGCAGAAAGAGGATGGAGAGATGAAGCAGGAGCATGAATCTTATCGGCATGGAGTTGGCACTGAAAACACCTACGGACATAGGTGGAACAATCTTCTTCAAGGGTTGGCCAGTAATAGCCCTGCCTAAGAATCTTCTTCGCTAAGGCCTGACCATTAACATGCCCTCCACACTCACTCGAGTGAGCTGCTTCAATAACTTTCTAAGCCTCATCATCGTCTAGAAACCTCATGAGAACTCCATTAAGAGCATGCCTATACAATTCTCCCGCAATGATTGTGTATATGGAGGCGACTCTTCTAATGGCCTTATGCTGTTCGGCGTTGGCTGATTCTGGGAATGACCCATCCCTGTAATATTGCTCAATTTCATGATACCAGGGCAATTCCTCTTCTTCTAAGATCTCCTCGAGCTCAGTTAAAGACATTTCCTTCAAATCTTACTTCTCAGCCTTCTTCTCTAGAGACTTCCTAAGGTTGTCAAACTAGGGATCTTGAAGGGAAGGGGCATCTAACCGCTGGACCACAATGGTCTCAGTGGAACGACTGAGGGGGAAGGAGAGGGAAGAAGCAAGCGACGCAAGTGCATCGGTGAGAATATTTTGAGATCGAGGGGTGTGAGTGTAAATCAACTTACGGAATTACTTAGCCAAGAGCGTGACCAGATCTTGATAATGTTTGAGCTTAGGGTCACGGGTGTGATAAGTAGAGAGAACCTGGCGCAACACCAACTGAGAATCTCCTATAATGTTCAAGTACCGTGCGACCAGAACATAGGCGTGCTTCAATCCGGCAAGGAGAGCCTCATACTCGGCTATATTGTTGGTAGCAGAAAAAGAGAGTTGATATGCAATAGGAATAGTCACTCCCTCCGGAGTGAGGATGACAGCGTCGATCCCTTGGCCTTGAGAATTGAGTGCCCCATCAAAGTGCAGCGACTAGAGGTGATGAGTGAGCACAGCCAGATGTTCATCGGAGAACTCATCCTGGATAGAATCTATACAAGGGATAGGTAAGTGAGCAAGATGTTCAGCAATAGCATATCCCTTGATTGCTTTCTGAACGACGAAAGTAATATCGAACTGGGAGAGAAAACTCTGCCAGCGGGCCAACCTACTAGAAAGGAGGGGTTTCTCTAAGAGATAGCGAATTGGGTCTATTCTAGAGATGAACTTAACCTCATGGGCAAGGAAATAGTGTTTCAATTTTTGGGCTACCCAAACTAAGGCCGCGCAGGTCTTCTCTATAGTAGTATACTTGGCTTCTGCAGGATTGAACAACCTAGAGAGGTAATAGGCTGCCCTTTCCTTACCTTCATCGTCCACTTGTGCCAGGACAGCTCCTAGGGAGTCCTCAATAACATAAATGTATAAAATCAGGGGTTTTCCAGGAACAGGGGGTTGCAAAACTGGGGGATTAGACAAATAAACCTTCAGATCCTCGTAGGCCTTTTGACATTGTTCATTCCATTCAAATTTGGCACCCGCCTTCAACAGTCCGTAGAATGGATGACACCTCTGAGAATGCTGAGATATAAACCTTCGAATGAACTGTAAACGTCCAATTAAACCTCGAAGCTCAGTAATGTTCTTAGGCAGCGGCATATCTATAACGACCTTTGCTTTGTTTGGATCGATTTGAATCCCCTGTTTACTAACTATAAAACCCAGTAACTTCCCTGATGATACTCCAAACACACATTTCTTCAGATTCATTTTCAATTTGTACTCCCTATCCCTTTGTAACACCTTGGCCAAGATAGCGGGGTGTTCTTCCTTTGACCTCAATTTCACCAGGATATCATCCACATAGGCTTCCATATGGATGTGCATCATATCGTGGAAGATTGCCATCATTGCCCGTTGGTATGTGGCACCCGCGTTCTTCAGTCCGACCGGCATGACCGCGTAGCAGTAAGTTCCCTAGGGCGTGGTGAACGAGGTTTTCTCTTGATCCTCCGGAGCTAGACGGATTTGGTTATATCTTGAATAACCATCCAGAAATGAGAGGGCTTCGTACCCGGCCGTGTTGTCCACCAACACGTCGATATGAGGAAGTGAAAAATCATCTTTAGGACATGCCTTATTCAAGTCCCTGAAATGGATGTAAATTCATATTTTTCCATCCTTTTTCATCTTAGGGACTATATTCGCCACCCATTGAGGATATAAAACAACTCTAATAAACCTGGCCTTATGCAATTTGTCCACTTCTTCTTTTATCCTCAAGGCCATATGGGGGTGGAATCTTCTTGATTTTTGCTTAACGGGCGTTGCCCCTAGTTTGAGTACAAGTCTATGTTCCACGAGGGCGGGGTCAAGACCCGGCATGTCCTCATAGGACTAGGCAAATGAATCACTGTACTCCCTCAGGACCTGGACTAACTCTTCTTCAACCTGACGAGGGAGATTAGCGGAGATAATTATGAGCCTGGGATCCTCTTCTGTTCCAAGTTTAATTTCTTTCATGGGTTCATCCACTGCTGATGACGGTTCATTGAACCTCTTCAATCCTTGTGCGTACAAATCGGTAGTGTCATCCACATCGCTATCCTAATAATCGATCGGGTCTTTCTCATCTATGATCTCGTAAACACCTAACCGATCATCACTCCATACCCCATCTAGCTCCTCCTCATCCTCCAGGACGATGGCTGTTTCTACAAACTCATGACATCTAAGGAGGGTGTGGCAACGCTGAGCAAGATCCTGGAGGAACCTATCAGGGATGGCTTTAGAATAGCACGTCATTGGGCGCGTAGCAAGCGTGGAAGGGTTGGAGACACTAGAACAAGATCCTACTTCACTAGACCCGACCAACTCTACTTCCCTAGACTCAACAAGCCCTACATCTAACCTATTGGATAGACAATCTAATGGAAGGGAAACAGGGGCCTCATGCCCCTGGGGAGAGGACTGACAAAACACAGAATAATCCTCCACTGAAATCTCCGTTTTAAAATTGACATTTTTTTTGGAGACTGGTGGAGACCATACAGCAAGAAGGATCAGATGGGGAAGGAGGAGGAGGAAGCGTAAGAGGATAGAGGGATGGGAAGAGGACATCGAAGAAGGGGTCTGAGGAGGAAAACTACATGGTTGAAAGATCAACGGGTGGGCAGTGCCCACATGAACATGGCACAATCAGCACTTCAGTTGGCATTTCCATGAAAAATGGATCAATCATGATAGGGGGTGAGCGGGGTATGGACTCCAACTCTTGGAAAAGGGAAGTAAGGCGGGATGGTGACCAAGAAAAGGCAATAAGGGAGCTCCCCTCTTCCCGTGGACTTTGGGCTGGCTTTGCTGGCGTGTACTTCACAAGCTGCATCTCGGGTTTTCTCAAATCTTCTACTTCATGGAATATTTCGGCAAAGGCTTCAGAACAATCCATGACATCATCAACCGGCCCCTTTTGCAGCAACGGCGGTTCGGTCACTGTGCAAGCAGCATTTTCTTTCTCTTTCTAGCAAGGCAACGTCTTCAGAGTGTCGGGCTGTAACGGCCCCTTAACAAAATGTTGGCGATAGTCCCAAGTCAACGGCCTTGAGTCTCCCAACACTGATAATTATGACTCTCGGTAGCCGAGGCCTCTCCTACTCATTTTTCTGCCCCTTGGGACGGGTTTAGTCTGCCCCTGTAATTGAGCGTTGAGGCCCATGCCCGATGAAAACCCAATTTCAGTATCATATTCTAGCCTTTGGAATCTCTTATCTTGGACTTGGCTTTGACATTAACCGGTGTAGTGACGGGCTTGCATGGCGCATATGCCCATGGAAAATCCAAGTCCAACACTGACAGGACCAGTTTATTACTCGGCCAGAGAGTCGGTAGTATTTTGTCAGAAATAGCTTCAACAGATTGGATTGTGGATACACTCTTGACTTTGACCACCCGCCCCTGAAATGGAAATTTGAGGCATTGGTGAGCGGTCGATGGCACAACATGAAGGTTATCAATCCACGGACGACCCAGAATAGCTTTGAACATCGGGTCAATGTCCAGGACATAAAACTCTATAGGCATTGTTAATGCCTCGAGCTCAGCCTGAATAGTTACCACTCCATGACATGCCCTTCTTGAGTTGTCGTAAGCCGCAATAGTGGTTGGGGTAGGCCTTAGCATATCTTCAGAAATGTTACAGGCACGCAGAGTGCTCAGGGGACAAACATTTATTGAAGCTCCTGTGTCCACGAGAGCTGCATCGACAGTCACTTTATTTAATGTGATTGAAATGCAGAGTGGCATCTGGCGTGCCTCGAGCGATGATAATTCTGACTCTGAAAAGGAGATGGCTGGTCCTTTTGTAATCGTGGCCAATGTTGACGGTAAACTGTCTACTGCCATGTCCTCACTGACCATGACCTTCTGAAGAAAAGCCTTTAAAGCATCTTGGTGCAGCGTGGATCACTTAATCAACTCTAAAACTGAAATCATGGCCGGCATCTGGTCCAAGTGCTGTAATAAATCATAATGTGTGCTAGGCAAGGGGTCTACTTCTTCTGGTTCAGCTGTCGGTGGTGGAACTTGGGGGTTAGGTGCAAGTGCACCGGTGGTGGGATAACTTCTTTGAAACAAGTGCCCGCTCCTGAGGGCAAGATTCTGTGTCGGCACGGCATCGGATGAATTCACAATAGGTGACTTGAGGGGTCCAGCGGGGTAAGTGTAGGGGGTAAAGGTGGGGGTGATGATGGTGGAGGTGGTTCTGATAGGCCCTGGCGGGAGGATGATAGGTGAGGGGTTAGGTCAGGAGGTGACAATGGGGGGCGTGACAGGTGCTGGTGTTATGACTGGTGATGTGGTGGGCAATGGGGTAGGTATAATGAGGAGTCTGGAAGGAATGGCAGATGCGGTGGAGGTTACCATGGTGGGTCGAATGATAGCAGGAGTAGAAGGAGAAGGGGGGTTGTTGTAGGTATGGTAGAGAGCCAAAAGGTGAGCTGGAGTCTCGTCATCATAGGACCACCCAGCGTTGGTAGCTGGGCGGTGAACAATGTTCACTTGAGCCGGAGCCGGTGTCGGCGGTTGCGGTTGCGGAGCGGGCGGGTGGTTTGGTATCGGATTCTGATGAATCCCAAGTTCTTGTGCGGGCTGTTGTTGTTGCTGGGGTTGAGGTTGCTGTGGCTGCTACTGCTGCTGTGCTGGCTGCTGCGGCCTCGGCGCCTTCTTCTCTCTTTAATCTCTATAGTCAACTTATGCATTTCTACCCAGTCAATCTACTGTCCTTCGTGCAAATCATAAACAAAATCATGGAACAGGTAGCACCTCTCAATCGTGTGCTCGGGCTGCCGATGGAATATGCAGAATCTGGACGGGTCGGCGGCTGGGTTCCAGTTTGGGCGTTCCGGGGGAAGCTGAAGATCTCCGGTGTTCATAAGGGCTGAAAATATGTCTGGAAGAGTTTCAGGTAGGGGAGGGTAATGAGCTCTCTTGGGGCCCGGGCCAGCAGGTGCGTAGCCATTTGGTGGAGGGACATTATGGTATTGCGGCGGCTGTTGTGGTTGATGTGGCAGTTGTTGTTGCTGGGGAGCGGGGAATGATGGTTGGGTAGTTGGTGGAGCGGTGAACTAGGGGTTGCGGGGAGGTTGCTGCAAGTGAGGTGGAGCGGATTGGTTGGGGAAGTGGATAGCCTGCACCTGCTCATTCATTTGGACTCCTTCGGTAACTGGGACCTGGGGTTTTCTGGCAGGTTTGGGTTTCTGGGCCTTGAATAGGGAGTGAATGGGGGAGTCCTTAAATTGGGTCAGGATAAACCCGGCCCTCCTGTACAACTGGTGCATATTGAAAATGTCGTTCATAGCTAAGATGTTCGGGAAGGTGGGGGTGGCATTGGAAATCAACAGCCTGACTTTCTCTTCTTCCGGAATCTGCCCGGGCACACAGGAGGCCATCTACCTAGCTCCATCTATCGGCAAAGGTGGTGAAGTCTTTGTCGGCCGTCATCTTCTCGGCCACCAGATCAGTAAAAGAATAGTCCGGGCCCACCCTGTCACGCCCTGAGCCTTTATTACAGCGGAAGACTCGCTCGAGGAACGTACACAGCAGTCATGGTAAGCCTCTTGCAAGCAAGAACGATCAGAGCGTAAGACAATCACATATAAAAATGTAATTGCATAATAATTTATTCAAACTCCAACTTTATTTCATTAATGATCAAAATATTCTATTACAATATCTCTTCAACCTTCTTTAATCCATCAGACTCAAGGAAAAAAGAAAATTGCAAAGACTCAATCTAAACAAGATTGACTTCCTAAGTCTTCACTCTCATTTTTATAAGACTTTCATTCGCTCTCGGACCCTTTACTTGTATAACTAGAATCCGAATTCGTATCACTTCCATCTCTTGAAAAGATTGGAAATAGGTAATGAGCACACTTGCCCAGTAGATATCTTCGCATCAACATGATTAGTAATGTTTAAGTAATTAGCATTTTAGCTCTAAAGAATAAGGTAAAATCATATGAATACGATCAATCATGCGATTAAACCAAAGTAACAAAGATAATCATGCAAGATAGAATGAACTAGTATGAATTAGCAAGAATGTATCAAGAACATGATATGGCCTTTCATGAACAAGAATGTATCGAGAAGATACTAGCAAGCCACGTAATCATCACACAAACATCATTTGCTTATGAGCAAGTATTTGGTGAATTTCTATGGAATATCATGTAACAAGCAAGATAGTCATGTCGTGCCGTGGATTTTCACTTCACGAGCCGTGGATTTTCACTTATCTATAGAGAAAGTACTCCCAGTGCAATGCCACGCCAGTAGCATCATATCCCATGGTTTATAATTGTATGTTTCTGGCAATCAGTCGAGGGGACTAGCATAGAGCCCTTGAACACAATCAGTGCTCGATCCGCATCTTCAAGTATAAATCAAGCTACTTCCACATTTCAAGCAATAAATAATGGCCAATAATATAACAAGTTCAATAAGTTCATGATAATAATAATTCAATGAATGAACGCTTCAATTAAGAATGCGAGAGATCAATAATGACTTAAAACAAGGTTATGCTCATGGAACAATTCGACATCATAACATTACATTTCTTATCTTTCATAATTTAAAATTAAGTATCTTGAGCAATATGACAAGTCCTAGACCATCAACAATCCATCTAGGAACTTTGGAATATCAACCCTTGGGTCAAACCTCGGGTTAAAGTACTCAGAAATTGTGACGGTCAATTACTGGGCCGTTACATGAACGTGACGGTCTAGTACGGGACCGTTAGAACAGCTAAATCCAGAAGAAATCAGTATGGACTCAGATAATGTGACGGTCGGATACTGGACCGTTATTGTGCCTTAACGATCTAGTAGTGATCCGTTACATAACCAGAACCAAAAAACTTCGATGGTGCTTTCTAAACAATTGGGCTTAATGGTACAACCAACTCGACGTCCTAGTGGGAATCCCAGGCTCGCGGAGAATTACGGAGGCCTTGAAACAAGATTTCCTAGTCCATTGGAAGGAATATCAAATAGAGAGGTTCTCAAATTCAGGAATATGTTCCTTTTGTGTAAAAGTGTAAACTAATGGTCATATACCGGAATATATGCCATACACTTAGAGAAATTGACTCTATAGATAAAAAAGAATGTGTAACGAGGTGAAACCATGATAAACTCCGTCAATACAATCATTTAAAATCGTGGTTTTTATTCAAACTATAGAGTTTTTAGCTAATGAAATTAACATATACTTAAAATAACTAAAGGTGCTTTTGAACATGCAATTCCTATCATGAATCGATTTATAAACTCAAGGTCATGAAATTATGTCAAAACTTAGATAACTAGGCTTGTTTATAAGTAAATTTGACTGTTCTCAATTCTATCCAGAGTTTACATAACCTAGCACTCTGGCGGTCTAAGACAGGCGTGTCACAGTGATGTGGCGGTTTATCGTGGAGCCGTCAGAGTGTTGTAATGCTCCGGTTATGGTCCGTCAGAGTTAACAGAGAAGCTTAAGTATAACAGGGAGTGTGACGGCTTATCGTAGGGCCGTTACGTCCCTATGACGGTCTAACTATAATCCGTCAGAGCACTGTTGATAGTAAATAGAATAGGAAGATTCTAAGGTTTTAATTCACATCATGTCTGGAAATCATATATAAACTTCCACATGATAGAACGAAGGTTAAACTAACAGTATGCATGGGTTTTCTGTGAATTGACAATAAGGTTCCTTTTTAACTTAGTTAGGGCTTAAGAATATGCATGCATGATATACAAGTGCATAAGTCTTATTGAAACATGAAATTCTTCACATATAAAGTATGAAATCGAGCGAAACAAGAGGGCTTTTACTCTTATCATGATGTTCTTGCCATTCATGAGATAACCTACCTCTTTCATGGGCTTTCAACTTCCAATTTGGGACTGCAAGACACGTCCTAGTTCTTCCCTTCCTGTGATTTTTCAGCAACTTCACGTCGCTCTAACTCCTCAGTCTCTTGACCTAAGGACGTGAAATTTTGAGGGTAAGAAGGTGAAACTAAGGGGAACAAAAAGTTCTAAAGATATTTAGGCTAATTACCTCGATTTGGTATTTTAATCTCCTGATCTTCAGTAGACTTTTGCTCAGATTCCTGGGTTGGTATGGTAGGACCAGCAACTTTGGGCACTTCTAACTCCTTGTGTAGTTGATCTCCTAGCATGAAATTTTGAGGAAGATTAGTCCCATATATATGGAATAAAAAGTTCTAAAGAACTTACCCGAAATACTATCTCCTTACCTTAGTTCCATGTGAGCTAATGTAGGGGTCACGCAGGTCAAAACTAGGGTCTATTTATAGGGTTTTGCTAGGGTTTTGTGGATTAGATCGATTCTAGAGTCCTTGTTAAAGCTTAGATCGACTTTAGAGAGTCCTTAACACATTTACTAGTCCTCCCATCTCGATCCCTAAGAGATAGACTAGCAAAAATCTAATCTTTTTGCTTGTTCTTCCATTCACGGAACTAACAGAGCGTAACGGTCCACTATTGGTGCGTTACATTCCTGTGGCGGTCGCACGATAGACCGCTACAGTCACCGTTCGCAGAATTCAACTTATATCAAACTCTTTTATTCATTTTATCCACATAATTTTCAAATAAATGAGTATTTATCCTTAAATTTCGTGAATAAGCTAAATATCCTTTTAGATAATGGGCCAAACTTAATGAGCTTGATCCTTAAATCTTTTGGGCTTTATTTATCAAAGCCAGATTAATATTTTCACATAATTGGTGCCTTATATGCTTTATAAATTCTAGAAAATTCTTAAAATAGTCCAAAAATTATTTATATAAAATTTTGGGGCAATACACCCTCCCCCACTTAGAAGAATTTGGTCTCCAAATTCAATACATGGGTTGTGGAGAGTGTACCTACATTCAAATAATTCTAGAAATCTTTTGCGCATAGCTTCTTCGGTTTCCCATGTTACATCATGTGGCCATAACTTGGTCCATTGAATCTTGACCATAGGAATAGTCTTGTTCCGTAGCTGACGTACTTCCCGTTCAAGTATTTTGATTAGTTTCTGTTCATATGTCAAATCCTTCTTAATCTCCAGATTGTCGTAAGTGATGACATGGAAAGGATCGGGTACATACTTCTTGAGCATCGAGACGTGAAATACATCATGAACTTCGGATAATTGTGGAGGTAAAGCAATCCGATAAGCTACTTCACCAATTCTTTCCAAAATTTCAAAAGGACCAATAAATCTTGGAGTAAGCTTTCCCTTAATACCAAATCTTCGAATACCTCGACCTGAAGAAACTTTAAGAAACACATGATCTCCTACTTGAAACTCCAAGTCGCGCCTTCGATTGTCTACATAGGATTTCTGTCTGTCTTGGGCTTTTTGAAGTTTTTCACGAATGAGTTTTATGTTTTCCATAGTATCCCTAATAATATCAGGACCGAGAAATTGCCTTTCTCCTACTTCATTCCAATAGACAGGGGAACGACAACTCCCTCCATAAAGAGCTTCAAACGGTGCCATTTGAATACTAGCTTGGTAGCTATTATTGTAGGCAAACTCTACTAAAGGCAAGTGATCATGCCAACTTCCTCCAAAATCAATAGCACAAGCTCTGAGCATATCTTCTACTACCTGATTTGTTCTTTCAGTCTGACCATCAGTTTGTGGATGAAATGCTGTGCTAAAATTTAGTCGGGTCCATAGTGAGTGTTGTAGACCCTTCCAAAATTGTGATGTAAATCTAGGATCTCTATCAGATATGATAGTGATAGGGACACCATGTAGCTTGATAATTTCTTATATGTATAATGCTACTAGGATATCCATAGACCATCGACTTTTGATTGGTATAAAATGTGCAGATTTTATCAATCGGTCTATGATTACCCAGATACCGTCATATCCACCTCTTGTCTTCGGTAAACCCATAATAAAATCCATTCCTATACTTTTCCATTTCCATGCTGGAATATCTAAGGGATGTAATTTACCTACGGGTCTAAAATGCTCTGCCTTTACTTGTTGACAAGTGAGACAGCGGGACACAAAATCAGCTATTTCCCTCTTCATATTGGGCCACCAGAAATTTCTTTTGAGATCTTGATACATTTTTGTACCACTTGGATGAATGGTGTACTTAGATTTATGTGCTTCTTCTAGGATCAGTTTCTTTGTATCCTCATGATCCGGTATACACACTCGGCTCTTAAATAGCAATCTTCCGTCATTGGAAATAGAAAAATGCGGGCTTTGCTCAATATTGGCTTTGATTTCTAGTAATACGAGATCATTGTCTTGTAGCCTGACTAGATATTCCATTAATGTAGGTTGAGCTCGGATATTGGCTATACAATAATCTTCTTCCTTCATGTCGATATCTAAGTTCAACTGAGCAAATTGAGGAATAAGATTAGTCATACTAATCATAAGACTTGATAGCTTTCCCATTGGTTTTCTGCTGAGTGCATCAGCTACAGCATTAGCCTTGCCAGGATGATATTGAATAGCAAAATCAAAGTCTTTGAGATATTCTAACCATCTCATCTGCCTCATATTCAACTCCTTTTGAGAGAATAAGTATTTCAAGCTTTTGTGGTCCGAGTAGACCGTAAACTTTTCTCCTTAAAGGTAGTGATGCCAAATCTTTAAGGCGAAGATAACAGCTGCCAGTTCCAAATCATGCACGGGATAATTTTTCTCGTGACATTTCAATTGTCTTGAAGAATAACAGATTACCTTTCCATTTTGCATGAGGACGCACCCTAAGCCAATGCCAGATGCATCCGTATATACTTCGAATCCACCACCTTCCATAGGTAGTGATAGAACATGAGCTGTAGTACGATGGTTCTTAAGAGTTTGAAAACTCTTTTCACATTCCTCTGACCAGATAAAAGAATTTTCTTTTCTTGTGAGTCTTGTTAAAGGAACAACAATTTTTGAGAAGTCCTTAATGAACCTCCTATAATAACCAGCTAGATCCAGAAAACTTCTTACTTCTGATACAGTCGTTGGCTGGCTCCAGTTTCTGACAGCTTCTACTTTAGAAGGATCCACAGTGATACCTTCCTTTGAAATAATGTGGCCTAGAAATGAAACTTCCTTGAGCCAGAATTCACACTTGTTAAGCTTGGCATAAAGTTTATGTTCTCTAAGTGTTTGCAAAGCTATCCTCAGATGTCTTTCATGTTCCTCTTTTGTCTTGGAATATACCAAGATGTCATCGATGAAGACGACGATGAACTGGTCCAGATATGGCTGGAAAACATTATTCACAAATTGCATAAATGCTGCCGGGGCATTTGTTAACCCGAACGGCATCACCACAAATTCAGTGGCCATAACGACTTCGAAAAGCCGATTTATAAATGTCTTCTTCTTTAATTCTAAGCTGATGATAACCTGACCTGAGGTCAATCTTGGAGAAATACTCTGCTCTCGAAAGCTGATCGAAGAGCTCATCAATACGCTGCAACGGATACTTGTTTTTGATTATAAGTTGATTCAGTCACCGGTAATCAATACACAGCCTGAGAGAGCCATCCTTCTTCTTGACAAAAAGAACCGGCGCACCCCAGGGGGATGTGCTAGGTCATATGAAACCCTTATCTAATAATTCTTGCAACTGCCTCTTTAATTCCTTGAGTTCCGTGGGAGACATCCTGTAAGGGGCTATAGAAACAGGTGCTGCTCCTGGAATGAGTTTAATAGTGAAGTTTACTTTCCTCTCGGGTGGTAAGTTGGGTAATTCGGGTGGAAACACATCTGGGAACTCATTTACAATAGGGATGTCTGCTAGGATGATTTCCTTGGACTCGGTAACAATGACAGAAGCAAGAAAAGCTTCACATCCTTGCGAGATAAGTTTGCAAGCGTGAAGAGAGGATATGATAGTGGGATGTTTCCTATACTTGATGCCAAGGAAAGAAAATCTTGGAAGACCGGGTTTTCGAAAGGATATAGTCCTATTTTGGCAGTTAATATCAGCATCATGATCTATAAGCCAATCTACCCCTAAATTGGCATCATAACCCTTCATGTCAAGGCATACTAAATTTACGGGGAGATTGTGACCTTCTACTATTACCTCACTATCAAGATAATACTCGGTAAGCTTTGTTCCATAACCTAAAGGTGTAGTAATAGCAAGATCAGAAGGTAGGGGAACTGACACAATTGGTAATGCTTTTGTAAAAGTATTGGAGATAAAAGAATGAGAGACACCGATATCAAATAGCACAAATGCAGGACGAGAACAAATTTGAAGGGTACCTTTCATAAGTCCACCATCTCTAGGTGCTTCTTCTTCTTCTAGAACATCATTGAGGCGAGCTTGCCTCTTACGTCCACCACCAGACGATTGTTCCTTCATAAGGGGGTAATCTGGCATACGATGCTCCCTACTTCCACAACGTAGACAAGCATCAAGGCGCTTCCAACATTCTTCAGCCGAATGGCCGAATTTCTCGCAAAATGTGCAAGCCATCATGACTTGCTCCTTTTCCTCGTTGGCTTTCTTGTGCTTCTGGGAACTTCCATCGTTCCCACTCCTGGATCTTTTCTTACTATCACGGCTTTTATGGGGCTCCGTGATGCTAAATTTCTGCTTCTTATAACGCCGATCAGATCGTCGGCTAGACTCCTCTCCTTTTGCTTTCAATTTCTCGACCTTCTCTAAGGTCCTCTCACATAAATATGCACTTTAAACCATCTCCGCATAAGTACAGATATTTTGGGTTCCGAGCTGCTGAATGAAACCAGGTCGTAACCCGTCTATAAATCGATTAGCCTTCAATAAATTGGTACTGATTAAATGCGGTGCATAGGGTGCTAGCCTGGATAATTGAAGTTCATACTCCGCAACTGACATCATTCCTTGACGAAGAGAGGCGAACTCCATAGCCTTTCTTTCTTTAACATGTTCAGAGAAGTACTTAGCACGGAATAGAGTAAGAAAATTGTCCCATGTATGAGGTGCATCTACCGGAGGTGTAGGTACTGATTTCCACCATGTGCGTGCATCTTTATTGAGTTGGAAGGTTACGAGACGCACTTTTTCTTGGTCCGTTCATTGGATAACATCGAAGATACGATTCATCTCATCTATCCACTTTTCTACCTCATCTGGATTAGAAGAACCATAGAAACGCGGAGGGTTTAAGCTCCAAAAATTATGATGCAAATCACCAGCCCTTGCCCCTGCGCCTGCCTGGGCCATAGTTTGTAATGCCTGAGTAAGGCCGGCAACTGTTTGTTGCATGCCACCCTAATCTACGCGATGAGCCATTGTAATAATGAGATACCTGAGAGAAATAACAAATTGTTAATTCTCATGGGATTAGAAAGAGATAAATCTTAAAACTAATTGACTATCTTATCCCGAGCTCTACCCAATTCTCACATGGGTGAGGAAATTTCTTCCTTAGTACATAGGTAGGGGTCCTTAAGCCTTGGACTTTTCCTATGACATGACTATTTTCCCTAAGTCCTGAGACTTAGGCTCTGATACCAACTTAACTGTCACACCACGAGGCTTTATTACAGTGGAAGACTCGCTTAAGGAACGTAAATAGCCGGCATGGTAAGCCTCTTGCAAGCAAGAACGATTAGAGCGCAAGACAATCACACATAAAAATGCAATTGCATAATAATTTATTCAAACTCCAACTTTATTTCATTAATGATCAAAATATTCTATTACAATATCTCTTCAACCTTCTTTAATCCATCAGACTCAAGGAAAAAAGAAAATTACAAAGACTCGATCTAAACAAGATTGACTTCCTAAGTCTTCACTCTCATTTTTATAAGACTTTCATTCGCTCTTGGACCCGCTACTTGTATAACTCGAATCCGAATTTGTATCACTTCCATCTCATGAAAAGATTGCAAATAGGTAATGAGCACACTTGCCCAGTAGGTATCTTCGCATCTACATTAATTGCAATGTTTAAGTAATTAGCATTTTAGCTCTAAAGAATAAGGTAAAATCATGCGAATACGATCAATCATGCGATTAAACTAAAGTAATAAAGATAATCATGCAAGATAGAATGAATAATTATGAATTAGAAAGAATGTATCAAGAACATGATATGGCCTTTCATGAATAAGAATGTATCAAGAAGATACTAGCAAGCCACATAATCATCACACAAACATCTTTTGCTTATGAGCAAGTATTTGGTGAACTTCTGTGAAATATCATGTAACAAGCAAGATAGTCATGTCGTGCCATGGATTTTCACTTCACGAGCTGTGGATTTTTACTTATCTATAGAGAAAGTACTCCCAGCGCAATGCGACGCCAGTAGCATCATACCCCATGGTTTATAATAGTATGTTTCTGACAATCAGTCGAGGGGACTAGCATAGAGCCCTTGAATACAATCAGTGCTCGATCCGCATCTTCAAGTATAAATCAAGCTACTTCCATGTTTCAAGTAAGAAAATATGGCCAGTAATATAACAAGTTCAATAAGTTCATGATAACAATAATTCAATGAATGAACGCTTCAATTAAGAATGCGAGAGATCAATAATGACTTAAAACAAGGTTATGCTCATGTAACAATTCGACAGCATAACACTACATTCCTTATCTTCCATAATTTAAAATTAAGTATATTGAGCAATATGACAAGTCCTAGACAATCAATAATCCATCTAGGAACTTTGGAATATCAACCCTTGTGTCAAACCACAGGTTAAAGTACTTAGAAATTGTGACGGTCAATTACTGGGCCGTTACATGAACGTGCCGGTCTAGTACGGGACCGTTAGAAAAGCTGAATCCAGAAGAAATCAGTATGGACTCAGATAATGTGACGGTCGGATACTGGACTGTTACTGTGCCTTAACGGTCTAGTAGTGATCCGTTACATAGCCAGAACCAAAAAACTTTGATAGTGCTTTCTGAACAATTGGGCTTAATGGTACAACCAACTCGGCGTCCTAGTGGGAATCCCAGGCTCACGGATAATTACGAAGGCCTTGAAACAAGATTTCCTAGTTCATTGGAAGGAATATCCAATAGAGAGGTCCTCAAGTTCAAGAATATGTTCCTTTTGTGCAAAAGTGTAAACCAATGGTCATATACCGGAATATATGCCATGCACTTAGAGAAATTGACCCTATAGACAGAAAAGAATGTGTAACGAGGTGAAACCATGATAAACTCCGTCAATACAATCATTTAAAATCATGGTTTTAATTCAAACTATAGAGTTTTTAGCCAATGAAATTAACAAATACTTAAAATAACTCAATGTGCTTTTGAACATGCAATTCCTATCATGAATCGATTTATAAACTCAAGGTCATGAAATTAGGTCAAAACTTAGATAACTAGGCTTATTTATAAGTAAATTTGACTGTTCTCAATTCTGTCCAGAGTTTACATAACCTAGCACTCTGGTGGTCTAAGACAGGCGCGTCAGAGTGATGTGGCGATTTATCGTGGAGCCATCAGAGTGTTGTAACGCTCTGGCTATGGTCCGTCAGAGTTAACAGAGAAGCTTAAGTATAACAGGCAGTGTGACGACTTATCGTAGGGCCATTACGTCCCTGTGACGGTCTAACTATAATTCGTCAGAGCACTGCTGATAGTAAATAGAATAGGAAGATTCTAAGGTTTTAACTCACATCATGTCTGGAAATTATATATAAACTTCCACATGATAGAACGAAGGTTAAACTAACAGTATGCATGGGTTTTCTGTGAATTGACAATAAGGTTCTTTTTTAACTTAGTTAGGACTTAAGAATATGCGTGCATGATATACAAGTGCATAAGTCCTATTAAAACATGAAATTCTTCACATATAAAGTATGAAATCGAGCGAAACAAGAGGGCTTTTACTCCTATCGTGATGTTCTTGCCATTCATGAGATGACCTACCTCTTTCCTGGGCTTTCAACTTCCAATTTGGGACTGCAATACATGCCCTAGTTCTTCCCTTCCTGTGATTTTTCAGCAACTTCACGTCGCTCTAACTCCTCAGTCTCTTGACCTAAGGACGTGAAATTTTGAGGGTAAGAAGATGAAACTAAGGGGAACAAAAAGTTCTAAGGATACTTTGGCTAATTACTTCGATTTGGTGTTCTAATCTCCTGATCTTCAGTAGACTTTTGCTCAGATTCCTAGGTTGCTATGGTCAGACCAGCAACTTTGGGCGCTTCTAACTCCTTGTGTAGTTGCTCTCCTAGCATGAAATTTTGAGGAAGATTAGTCCTATATATATGGAATAAAAAGTTCTAAAGAACTTACCCGAAATACTATCTCCTTACCTTAGTTCCGCACGAGCCAATGTAGGGGTCGCGCCGATCAAAACTAGGGTCTATTTATAGGGTTTTGCTAGGGTTTTATGGATTAGATCGATTCTAGAGTCCTTGTTAAATCTTAGATCGACTTCAGAGAGTCCTTAACACGTTTACTAGTCCTCCCATCTCGATCCCTAAGAGATGGACTAGCAAAAATCTAATCTTTTTGCTTGTTCTTCCATTCACGGAACTAACAGAGCGTAACAGTCCACTATTAGTGCGTTACATTCCTGTGGCGGTCGCACGATAGACCGCTACAGTCGCCGTTCGCAGAATTCAACTTAATTCAAACTCTTTTATTCATTTTATCCACATAATTATCAAATAAATGAGTATTTATCCTTAAAATTCGTGAATAAACTAAATATCCTTCTAGAATATGGGTCAAACTTAATGGGCTTGATCCTTATACCTTTTGGGCTTTATTTATCAAAGCTAGATTAATATTTTCACATAATTGGTGCCTTATATGCTTTATAAATTCTAGAAAATTCTTAAAATGGTCCAGAAATTATTTATATAAAATTTTGGGGCATTAGACACCCGATCTTGGAATCTCTGTATAAACTTTTCTTTAACAACCTTGAAACTCTCCGCCTCCACCAGTGGCAGCGCATATAACCATTCCAAAGCTACCCCGTCCAATGAGCGGCAGAAAAGATACGCCATGAGGTGATCATCTTATTGAAACTACGCCGACTCATATAAGAATTCATGCACATGAATGAAGGGGTTACCATTCCCATCGTACTTCCGGTACGTGGGGAGCTCCGACTAGGGAGGAAAACGGATGTCACAGAAATTGGGAACCGGGATATCTGCTAGAGAATATGGGCTGACACGTTTGTGTAGGAGGTCAAGCTACTATTGCATGGCAGCCCACTTGTCAAGAAGCTCCCATTCCCGGGATGGAGGAGGCAAGACTGGAAGGGCGGACCCGGTGTAAGGGGCCGGAGGATAGGTAGACGGAGGAGGAAGCCCGTAAGAGGGATAATGGGCCAAGGATGGGCCCATATCTGCCCGAGCTAATTGGGCAGCCCCCGCTTGAGAACGTAGGAAGTCAGCCGGACCAACAAGAGCCTGCGGCGCTGGAGCGGTGGTCCCATAAGGATCTGGATAAGAAGATGAAAGGAGCAGGGTCTTTCCCTTATCAAGCATCTGATGGGCCGAACTAGAAGCCTGGCCCGCCTCCGAATTGGAGAAACGGAGGACCTTGGGTTGGACAGGGGTAAGATCGATGGGAGCAGCAGACGAGGCCCCTAGCCCACTAACCAGAGATAGAGAAGTGGTGGTAGCAGACACGCCTTGGGGAGGAGCAGAAGGCGGGGCATCCGACCATTGTAAAGCTTGGCGGAGAATGTGGAGCTGGGTCTGATCCAGCTGGGCCATCATATGTAGAACGTGATTGGCCAAATTGTGAGTGACAGAATCAGCGGGGGAGGGTTGACTACCCTCAATAGCAATGGTCGGAAGAGGAGGGGCAGACCCCTCTCTCCCCTGCACAGTCGTGACCCTAGGCAGGTCCTCCAAGAGTCCCTGAGGAAGGGAGTCCTCGCAGGAGTGGAAGAAATCATAGGAAGGCATGGTGGAGGGAGAATCGAACAAAGGGTTGAAATAGGAAATGAACGAGGAATTGCCCCTAAGAGAAGATCCTGTGGGTGTAAAGCAACTCCACATGCAACGAGCACCTTGAAATAAGAGAAACAAAACCTAATAAGCACCTAAATGGAGATGAATAACAAAAAATGCACAAACAAAGAGGAGAGAAGAGGCAAGCAATAATCAACCAAGTTGCAATGATTGGACAAATTTTTAGATGTTCCCCTTTAACAACCTTAATGATTTGAATTAAATGAACGTTCTCTCAACAATAGGATTCCTAGTAGGGGTGGAATGGGGACTTGGTTGACTATATGTTTACCCTCTCTCACATATGCAACCTAAACTCGGGGTGGTAAGGTACAACCTGCCCGGCGTCCGTGTGGGAATCTACGGCTCACGGGGACTTACGGAGGTCCTGGATAGGGTCGCCTAGTTGCCTCCAAGGAATATGGAGACGAGAGGATCCCCTACCAAGGTAGGAATGCAACTAGTATGGTGAAAATATATGAACCTATGCGCACCAGAGTGCATGCAAATTCTAGCCTAAGACTAACAAACAATGATCGAACAATGGCAATAATAGTACAAATATGACTGTCAACCAAGGGAGATGAACAGCACCTAAAATAAGTATTGTAATGATGAAAAATGTAACACAAGTGTAAGTCCCAGGGTGCACTGTAGCAAAATGGTGGTCTGATGGGAGACCGCTCAGGGATGATAAACGGTCCAGGAAAGGACCGCAATATGAAAGAGAGCAGTAAATAACAGAAAACACAAAACTAAAATGAACAATGGTAGTAAAGACCCCAGCGTACCTGAGTGAAATATGCGGTCTGAGGAATGACCGTCACCTAGATATAACGGCCCTGACAAAACTGCAACACGTAGCCTGTACCTGAGATGGAGGAGGGCGATCTATCGAACGACCGCTGAAGTAGAGAAAAGCGGTCTGTTGACCCATCGCTGGATGCCAGGAACGGCCCACAGAGGATCGCAATCCACCAGGGGAACATAAAATGGCGAGGAACGAGACAGCAAATTTGAGGAAACTACGAACTAACTCTAACAAACAGGAGAGCAGGTCAACACAGTCAGAAGCACGACGGGCACAAGGTGTCCCACCGTGATCGCCAAAAAAGGGATGTAGACACTTTTTCTCCCTCTCTAAAGAAATATGGGCTAAAAGGGGAAGGTGATGTGGGTGTATGGACCAATGAATGTGACTAAAGCATGGAGAAATAAACGTGCAACACACACATCAACAGGTTGTGATCACCACCAAAATACCTAGTGCAACCGAAAGAGCACTACGTACCTTGGAAAGGGGGAGACGGATGAGGACACTCGCCAATGGATGCAGCGCTGGTACAGGATGAAGACGGTCCGCTGGAGATCGCTGAAGGACGTAGATGGTCGAACGATAGACCGCCTCTAACGCTGAAGTGGAACACGGGAAGAAGACTTGGCTGGGGAATAAACGGTCTGAATCAGGCCACAGGAGGGCGCTGAACGGTCTGAGGAAGACCGCTAACCCCTCTCTACAGTCAGAGATGAACCGCGCGAAGTCGCCAGATTCCAAGCTGAGGAACTTAATCCTCCACCCCTTCCGGTCGACCAGAGGGGATGGGCCTCGTGCTAAAACTCCTGTTGGCCTGCAAATGGCAAATGGCCAGAAAGCACAACCCAAATTAGTTTATGAAGTGCAATATCTATGAAAATGAATGGAAAACTAAACACATAAATGGAATGGGGGATACCTAGGGGTTGGGTTTTTAAACACCAATGGGGCGTGGAAAATAGTAGGAAGGAGAAAGAATGGTAGAATGCTAGTGAAAAATGCAGGTAGAAGTAAAGGAAAAAAATGAACATGTAATGATGGGCAAATGATGGAAATGGCTAACTAAGATTCAAAGAAAACACAAACGTAACGACTACTTCCTGAACCGAAGGCTTAATGGATGTGGAAAGCCTTCCTCCCTGGCTGGAATTCGCTCAAGAATGCGGTAGCACTTCGAGGTCAACTTCGGATCTTCCCCCCCCGAGCTTGGATTAAGGGTGCTATTTATAGACCCCTGAAAGTTCACTCGAAATTGAGGGGTTTCCAGCGAGAATTAGGCCTGGATTCTTTTGGATAAATCGTGGATAATATTCCCATCTTTTACCAGGATCAAATGAAACCTTATTTGGCTGGGCATCCCCGGAGAAAAAGGTTGAACAACCAAGAGGTTTAACCACGGGTGGAGAGAGAAAAGCCAACCGAATCTAGGATTTCAGCCATAAAAGCGGTCGAACGATGGGCCGCCCACACATATAAATGGTCCAATGCTAGACCGCCTACATGGTGTCAGTGGAAAATAAATAATACGACAAGTAAACCATTTATCCAAAGAATAGACCGACTAATGCGGCGTAGGACTATGGATTGGCAAACGGTCCATCGATAGACCGCCCCACGAGTCAAATGGCCCATTGCCAGACCATTTATACAGTGTCGATGGTAAATCAATAAAAATAGATATTTATCCAGAAAACTGACCCATTTAGGACTCTGGCCACTAAACGGTCGTTCGATGGACCGCCCAACTTGAATAAACGGCCTAATGCAAGACCGTTTATTAGGTTGTCGGTGGAAAATCAGAAAATAGCCAATTAATCCAAAGGCAAACCGGTGTAGGACTCTGAACGATATAAACGGTCTTGAAAACGACCGCCCAACATCCTAAACGGTCTATGGCTAGACCGCGGTTAGGCTGGGCAGTGGAAGTTAATAAAAATGGGATAAATAAGCCCATTTACCCCAAAGACCAAGTGAAATCAAAGCCCATTAAACCTGAAATCTAAGGAAAATCGAGAGCAAGTCCAGCCAGGGAGGACATACCTGTAAAATCAGCCCAAAGACATGCCTGAAAATGGCCCAATGAGTAATGGACAACTTGAGACATCAAAAATGAAGGTAAGAAGAATGACCCAACTCAGAGGCAAAAAACGGGTGTCAACAAATGTGTCCCAACACAATCCCTTCTTTTACCATAAAATGGCTCTTTTCCCAACTTAGAATCAACTTTTTCTCAATACATCTCTTGAGGATCTTAGCCAAATTGTTCAAACATGTGTCGAAAGAATCCCCAAAGATAGAGAAGTCATCCATGAAATTTTTTTAAAAAATCTCCCACCATATCGGAGAAAATGGCCATCATACATCTTTGGAACGTGGCAGGGGCATTGCACAACCCAAAGGGCATCCTTCTAAATGCAAAAGTCCCATAGGGACATGTGAAGGTAGTTTTATCTTGATCCCTTGGGTGAATGGCCACTTGGTTATATCCTGAATATCCATCCAAAAAGTAGAAGTATTTTTGGCCAACTAGTTTCTCCAAGATCTGATCAATGAATGGCAGAGAAAAGTGGTCCTTCTTGGTGGCAGAGTTCAATTTCATATAATCAATACATACCCTCTACCTAATGGGTAATCTAGTGGACACCATTTTTCCTTGGTCATTGCTCACCACAGTGAGCCCAGATTTTTTTGGGACAACTTGGTTTGGGCTCACCCATTGACTATCAGTTAAAATGGGGTATATGATGCCCGCATCCAACCACTTTATCACCTCTTTTTTAACTACCTCTCTCATGTTGAGATTCAATCTCCTTTGCCTTTCCCTAGTTGGTGTAGCATTATCTTCTAGATAAATGTGGTGCATGCACACAGATGGACTTATTCCTTTAAGATCTGCTATGGACCAACATAGGGATTCTTTATGATTCCTAAGAACATCAATCAGTTGATATTCCTGAGAGGGTGTCAAATCAAAAGCTATGATGATTGGTAAGGTCTCCTCAGGACCTAAAAACACATATTTTAAAGAATCAGGCAAGGCCTTCAATTCCAGCTGAGGTGGGACTTGACTGGAAGGGAGTAAGGGATCATGGATGTTGTTAATATGTGGTTCAGGCTCATTGGAATCAAGGGTGTGATCATCCAGAATAAGTTCATCATCATCAGACTCAATGAGATTTTTGGATTGGCCAAAAGGAGGTTTGCCCTCTATAACATCTTCAATCACATCAACCGAGTAACAATCTTCTTCCACTTGCATGTGCTTAGAAGCTTTGAAGACATTCAATGTGATCTTTTGATCTCCAAAGGAGATATCCATAAGTCCAGATTTGCAATTGATGTTGGCATTGGCAGTGGCCAAGAAAGGTCGGCCCAGTATGATGGGGCTTTGGGCCAAATCTGGGGTGGAATCCATGTCAAGAATTAAAAAGTCCACAGGAAAATAACAAGTGTCAATTTTTACAAGGGCATCCTCCACTAACCCCTTAGGTGTTCTGACGGACGGATCTGCCAATTGGAGGATCACCGGTGTTGGTTTGAGCTCCCCCATCCCAAAGTTTTGGTACACCGAAATAGGCAAAAGATCTACACTAGCCCCTAAGTCTAATAATGCCTTTTCAAAGGTGACACCCCCAATGACACAAGATATGAGTGGGGCACCTGGGTCTTTCATCTTTTGGGGGAGTTCATTTAATAAGACATCACTCACTTCTTTTGACAAAAGAATTCTTTTGGGGTTTATTTTTGGCTCTCTCCTTTAGGTGCACATTTCTTTTAGAATTTTGAAATAAGTTGGCACATGTTGGATCACATCAAGAAGTGGGATGTTGATATGGACTAGTTTAAACAATTTCATCAATTCTTCATTTTGAGCTTGGATGTTCTTCCTCTTCCTTTCTTTTCCAGCTTCCAAGGCAGTGGGGAAGGGGATCTTGGGGTTGTAAGTTTTGAGTGATTCATCTAATCTTGCCTTCCCTTTGTCTTTATTGACTTCCTCACTATCCACTATGGGGGTGGCCTTGGGCAAGGGTTCATTTTCAATAACATCGTGGGCTTGGATTGATGAGGTTTCATTGGATTGATGGGCCAAGTAAGGGTCTTCAAGGATTTTTCCACTTCTTAAGGTCGAGATGGCCTTGGCATTCTCAAATTGTGGGCCCTTTGGAGGATTTGGGCCTTGTTGAAATTGTCCTTGAAGAGCAGGTGGAAGAGGCTATTGTTTAAAACCTAGAGGATAATTTCTAGGATTGGGCATGGGTTGGCTAGGAAGTTGGCCTGGTTCTCTCCTCACATTGGTTTCTAGAAATTGGCCAATCTGGGCCTTCATCTCTGCCATTTGGGCTTGGAAAGATTGATTTTGGGCCAGGATGAGCTGTTGCAATTGATTGATTTTGTCATCATTCTGGGCCATTGGTGGAGGTAAGATAGGAGGTTGATAGACTGGTGGAGGATATGAAGATTGCCCATGTAGTGCCTCAGAATTTATATAAGTAATTTGTAGATTTATTAATAATTTTCTGGAATTTATTTCGACCAAATGAATTTATAAATGGATTAACGGGTTAATAAGTCATTATAAGGCCCAAATATGATAATAAGATAACCTAGCCTATCTAATTATTATCCAGAAGATTTAAAGACTATGCCCATTTAGTTTGGCCCATATTCTAGAAGGTTATTAAGCTTATCCTCGGATTTTTAAAAGATAAACACTACTTAATAAGATAATTTAATGGATAATGGTTAAAAGAGTTTTATTCTGAATACGATGACTGTAACGGTCTATCGTAACACCGCCATAGTCGTGTAACGCGGCAGGGCTCGACCGTCACAGCCTACGAGTTCCGAAAGTGAAAGAACTTGCAAAAAGATTGGAACTTGATGTTCCTATCCACAAGAGACCTAATTGGAACAATGTATAAAGACCCTAAGGACTCTTAGAGATTAAGTTTTAACAGATTAAGGACTCTAGAATCGATATAATCTTCAAACCCTAGCCAAAACCCTATAATTAGAACCTAGTTCTGAACTGTGCGACCCTTACTTTTGGCTCGCAAGGAATCAAGGTAAGGAGGTGTAATCTTGGGTAAGTTCTTTAGAAGTATTTGTTTACAATACTTTAGACTAACTCCTCTCCAAATTTCACATCTTTAGGTCAAGAGGTCGTGGAGTTAGAGCCCAAGGAAGTTGCTGAAAAATCACAGGAAGAAGGGAACTAGGGTTCGGTGTTCAGACCATAACTGGAAGTTTGAAGCCTAGACAAGAGGTAGGTTATCTCATGAACGACAAAAATAACTTGATAGGACTATAAGCCCTCTGGTTTGATTTCATTTCATGCATAGTAGAGCATCAATTTCATGTTTTACTAGTTCCATGCATTACATGCATCTCTTAACCCTAAATTGAGAACTTAAAACATGTATTTCATCTATTCATGGTCACCTATGCATGTAGATAGCCTATCCTTCTTTATCATGCCTAGAAACACATGGTGTTTTGGTTATAGACATGATGTGAGTTAATCTCTTATGTTTCATATTTCTTTCTGTTAGCAGACACTCTGACGCGTCACAGTAGGACCGTCAAATTCATGTAACGGCCTTACTATGAGCCGTCACAGTCTCTGTGGTATATGAGTTACTCTGTTAACTCTGACGCACCAATACAGACGCGTTACATAAGGGTAACAGCTATTCTTTGACCATCACAATCATTGTGATTCCCCACTTCTAGACCGTCAGAGTCTATGATCTGTCAACCCTAGACAGAATATGATTTGTTAATATTTCTTATTATTAAGCCTAGTTACCTAAGTGTTAACCTGGTTATATGACTTTGAGATTATTTAAGCATTCATGATAGGTATTGCATGATTTGGTATCTCACTTTTACTTTGAGTTATGTTAATTTCATGAAGCCAAACTCTATAGTTTTGTAATTAGAAACATGATTTTGAAAGATGAATTAGTAAAGTTTTTATCTTGGTTTCACATCGATATATGTCTCTATCTATATATTCTTTCTCTATCAATAGAGTCATTTCTATAAGTACATGGCACATACTCCGGTGTGTTATCCATTAGTTCACACTTTGCACTATAGGAACACAATCTTGGACATGAGGACCTCTCTATTTGATATTCCTTCCAATGGACTAGGAAATCTTGTTTCAAGGCCTCCGTAATTCTCCGCGAGCCTGTGATTCCCACTAGGACGCCGAGTTGGTTGTATCATTAAAGCCCATTAACTGGAATACACTATCGTTGTTTCTGGATCTAGTAATGTAACGGCCTTACATTGGACCGTCAGAAGCACGTAACGGCCATTGCATGACCGTCACATTTCTCTAAGTCTATTTTATTGTTCTGGACTCGGATCACTGTAACGGCCCGATACTGGCGCGTTACAGAATGTAACGGCCCAGTAGATGACCGTCACACAGCTTGCATATATTAACCCAAGGTTTGACCCAAGGGTTGAATTCTAAAGTTCTAGATGGACTAATGATAGTCTAGAACTTAGCATAATGATTAAAGAGACTTAATGTAATGAATGAAAGGTAAAAGAATGTACCGTTATGCTGTCGATTTATTTCCATGAGCATAACATTGTTTAAGTCTATTTCTTGATCTCATATATTCGAATTGAAGCATTCATTCATTGATTTTCATTATTTGGAATTGTTATATTCTTGGCCATACATTACTGTTACATGCGTGGAAGTAGCTTAATTTATACCTGAAAATGCGATCGAGCACTGATTGTATTCAAGGGCTCTATGCTAATCCCCTCGGCTGATTGCCGGAAACATACTATTTTATAAACCATGGGGTATGATGCTACTGGCATCGCATTGCACTGGGAGTACTATTTCTATAAATAAGTGAAGATCCATGACACGACATGACATTCTTGCTTGATATTCCACAGAAATTCACGAAGCACTTGCTCATAAGCATAAGATGCTAAAGTGATGAATATGTGGCTTGCTAGTACATTCTCGATATATTCTTGTTCATGAAAGGCCAATATCATGTTCTTATCCTATTCTTACTAGTTCATTCTTGTTCTCATTCCATCTTATATGATTGTCTTGTTACTTTGATTTAGTCGCATGATCATCGCATTGCATGATTTTACCTTATTTATTTAGAGCAAAAATGTTAATTACTTTAATAATACCTTCATGTTGATGCGAAGATACCTACTGGGCAAATGTGCTCATTACCTATTTCCAATCTTTTTCAGGAAATGAAAGTGAGTCGGGTTCAGATTCGGATTATTCAAGTAGCGGATCCGAGAGCGATTAAAGATGAGCGAAGACTTAGGAAGTCTATAATGTCTAGATTGAGTCAATGTAATTTTTTTATTTCTTGAGTATAGTAGAATGAAAGATGATGGAAAGTGGTTGTATTTCGAATATTGATCATTTATGAAATAAAGTGGGAGTATGATTAAATTCTGTGTAATTGCATTTATGTGTGTGATTGTATTGCGCTCTGGTCATTCTTGCTTGCAAAAGGCTTACCATGCCGGCTGTTCGCGCTCCCCGAGTTAGTCTTTCGCTGTAATAAAGGCTTGGGGCGTGACAGTTAAGTTGGTATCAGAGCCTAAGTCTCAAGACTTAAGGAAACGAATCATGTCATAGGATAAGTCCAAGGGTTAATGACCCCCACCTATGAACCAAGGAAGGAATTTTCATGCCCATGTGAGAATTGGGTAGAGCCGGGATGAGATAGTTATTAGCTTTAAGATTGATTTTCTTTCGGTCTTACGAGAAATAACAAGCTGTTATATTTCTCTCAGGTACCTTATTATTCTTATCATGGCTCATCGCGTAGACTGGAATGGCATGCAACAAACCGTTGCCGGCCTTACGCAGGCATTGCAAACCATGGCCCAGGCAGGGGCAGGAGCACTGGCTGGCGACCTTCATCGCAATTTTTAGAGTCTAATCCTCCGCGTTTCTATGGATCTTCCAATCCAGACGAAGCAGAAAATTGGATCGATGAAATGAATCGTATCTTTGATGTCATTCAATGCACTGATCAGGAGAAGGTCTGTCTAGCAACATTCCAATTAAATAAGGATGTCCGTACTTGGTGAAAATTGGTCTCGGCACCTCCGGCCGATGCACCTCACACGTGGGATGGTTTTCTCACTTTATTTCGTGCCAAGTATTTCTCCGAACATGTGAAGGAAAGGAAGGCCATGGAGTTTGCCTCCCTTCGTCAAGGGATGATGTCAGTAGCAGAGTATGAGCTATAGTTTTCAAGACTAGCACCATATGCACCACACCTTATTAGCACGGAATTATTAAAGGCAAATCGATTTATGGACGGGTTACGGCCCGGGTTCATTCAGCAACTTGGGACACAAAATATCTGCACTTACGCAGAGATGGTTCAGAGGGCATATCTATGCGAGAGGACCTTAGAGAAGGTCGAAAAGTTGAAAGGAAAGGGAGAGGAATCCAGCCGGCACTCAGATCGACATTATAAGAAGGAGAAGTTTAGCATCACGGAACCCTACAAAAGCCGTGATAACAAGAAAAGACCAAGGAGCGGGAACGGTGGAAGTTCCCAAAAGAATAATAAAAGAGTTAAGGAAGAAAAGGAGCAAGTTGCCGCGGCGTGCACTTTTTGCGAGAAATTCGGCCATTCGGCTAAAGAATGCTGGAAGCGCCTCGGTGCTTATTTACGTTGTGGAAGTAGGGAGCATCGTGTGCCAGATTGCCCCCTTATGAAAGAGCAATCAGCTAATGGAGGACGCAGGAGGTAGGCTCGCCTCAATGCGGTTATAGATGAACATGAAGCACCCAGGGATTTAAATGATGGGCTTATGGAAGGTACTCTTCAAATCTGTTCTCGCCCTGCATTCGTAATATTCGATACTGGTGCTTCTCATTCTTTTATATCCACCACTTTTGTAAAAACCTTACCAATTGCATCAGTTTCCTTACCTTCAGATCTTGATATTACTACACCTTTAGGATCTGGAACTAAGCTTACCAGGCATTATCCTGATTGCGAGGTAGTGGTAGAAGGACACAATCTCCCCGCAAACTTAGTATGCCTTGATATGAAAGGTTATGATGCCATTTTAAAGGTAGATTGGCTTGTAGACCATGATGCTTATATCAATTGCCGAAATAGGATAATATCTTTTCGAAAGCCCAGTCTTCCAAGATTTTCTTTTCTTGGCATCAAATACAAAAAGCATCCTACCATTATATCTTCTCTTCACGCTTGCAAGCTTATCTCGCAAGGATGCGAAGCTTTCCTTGCTTCAGTCATTATTACCGAATCTAAGGAGATTGTCCTAGCCAATATTCCTATTGCAAGTGAGTTCCCAGACGTGTTCCCATCTGAACTACCTAATTTACCGCCCGAAAGGGAAGTAAACTTTACCATTGAACTCATTCCTGGTGCGGCACCTGTTTCTATAGCCCCTTACAGGATGTCCCCCACAGAACTCAAGGAACTAAAGAAGCAGTTACAAGAACTTCTAGACAAGGGTTTCATTAGACCCAGCACATCCCCTTGGGGTGCGCCTGTTCTATTTGTCAAGAAGAAAGATGGTTCCCTCAGGCTATGTATCAATTACCGGCGACTGAATCAGCTTACAATTAAGAATAAGTATCCATTGCCGCGTATTGATGAGCTCTTCGACCAGCTTTCGGGAGCTGAGTACTTCTCTAAGATTGACCTCAGATCTGGTTATCATCAACTTAGAATTAAAGAAGAAGATATTTATAAATCAGCTTTTCGAAGTCGTTATGGCCACTATGAATTCGTGGCGATGCCGTTCGGGTTAACTAATGCCCCAGCAGCATTCATGCAACTTATGAACAGTATCTTCCAGCCATACTTGGATCGATTCATTGTCATCTTCATCGATGATATCCTGATATACTCAAGGACAAAAGAAGAACATGAAGAACATTTGAAAATAACTTTGCAAACACTTAGAGAACACAAGATATATGCCAAACTCAATAAGTGTGAATTCTGGCTCGAGGAAGTCTCATTCCTAGGCCACATTATTTCAAAAGAAGGTATTGTTGTGGATCCTTCTAAGGTAGAAACTGTCAAGAATTGGAGTCGGCCTACGACTGTGTCTGAAGTAAGGAGCTTTCTGGGTCTAGCTGGTTATTATAGAAGATTCATTAAGGACTTCTCAAAGATAGCAGTCCCTTTAACTAGACTCTCTAGAAAAGAAAATCCTTTTGTCTGGTCAGAGGAATATGAGAAGAATTTCCAAATTCTTAAGAATCATCTTACCACAGCCCCTATTTTATCACTACCAATGGAGGGTGGTGGATTTGAAGTGTATACTGATGCGTCTAGAATTGGCTTAGGATGTGTCCTTATGTAAAACGGAAAGGTGATTTGCTATTCTTCAAGACAATTGAAATGTCACGAAGAAAATTATCCTATACATGATTTAGAATTGGCAGCGGTTATTTTCGCCTTGAAAATTTGGCGTCATTATCTTTATGGAGAAACGTTTATGATCTACTCAGACCACAAGAGCTTGAAGTATTTATTCTCTCAAAAGGAGCTTAATATGAGGCAGAGGAGGTGGTTAGAACATCTCAAAGACTTTGATTTTGCTATTCAATATCATCCTGGAAAGACAAATGCTGTAGCAGATGCACTCAGCAGAAAACCAATAGGTATGTTATCAAGTCTCATGATTAGTGTAACTAACCTTATTCCTCAATTTGCTCAGTTGAATTTAGATGTTGACATTAAGTAAAAAGATTGCTTCATAGCTAATATCCGAGCTCAACCTACATTAATAGAGGATTTGGCCAAATTACAAGAGGATGATCCAGTTTTATTGGAAATTAAGGCCAATATTGAACAAAGGCCGGATTTTTCTATTTATAATGATGGAAGATTGCTATTCAAGGGCCGAATGTGTATACCGGATCATGAGGATACAAAGAAATTGCTCCTAGAAGAAGCACATAAATCAAAGTACACCATTCATCTAGGAGGTACAAAAATGTATCAGGATCTCAAAGGAAACTTTTGGTGGCCCAATATGAAGAGGGAAATAGCTGACTTCGTGTCTCGTTGTCTAACCTGTCAACAAGTTAAAGCTGAATATTTTAGACCCGCAGGTAAATTACATCCCTTAAATATTCCCGAATGGAAATGGGAGAGCACAGGAATGGATTTCATCATGGGATTACCTAAGACAAGAGGTGGACACGATGACATATGGGTAATCATAGATCGATGGACTAAATCTGCACATTTCATACCAATAAAGAGTCGATGGTCTATGGATATCCTAGCAGCATTATACATGAAAGAAATTGTTAAACTACATGGTGTCCCTGTCTCTATTGTATCAGATAGAGATCATCGATTTACATCATAGTTCTAGAAAGGTCTACAACATTCACTAGGGACCAGATTAAATTTTAGCACAGCCTTTCATCCACAAACTGATGGTCAGACGGAAAGAACAAATCATGTGGTAGAAGACATGCTCATGGCTTGTATCATTGACTTTGGAGGAAGTTGGCATGATCACTTGCCTCTGGTAGAATTTGCATATAATAACAGGTATCAAGCAAGCATACAAATGGCACCTTTTGAAGCTCTATATGGGAAAAGTTATCGATCTCCAATATGTTGGAATGAAATAGGGGAAAGGTAATTTCTAGGCCCCGACCTTATCAGAGATTCTACGGAAAAAATCAAGCTCATTCAAGAAAGGATGAAAATGGCACAAGATAGGCAAAAGTCTTATGTCGACAATCGAAGACGTGACTTGGAGTTTCATGTAGGAGATCATGTATATTTGAAAGTTTCTCCAGGACGTGGTATTCGAAGATTTGGTATTAAAGGAAAGCTAACTCCAAGGTTCATTGGCCCATTTGAAATTCTTGAAAGGGTCGGTGAAGTGGCTTATAGATTGACTTTACCTCCATAATTAGCAGGAGTTCATGACGTATTACACATCTCAATGCTGAAGAAATATGTATACAATCCTGACCATATTATCACTTATGACAATCTGGAGATACAGAAGGATTTGACATATGAGCAAACGCCAATAAAGATTCTGGATCAGGAAGTGCGTCAATTAAGGAATAAAGTTATCCCTATGGTCAAGATTCAATGGAAGAAAACATGGCCATATGAAGTAACATGGGAAACCGAAGCAGCCATGAGAAAAAGATTTCTAGAATTATTTAACTGTAAGTACACTCTCCACAATCCATGTATTGAATTTGGGGATCAAATTCTTTTTAAGTGGGGGAGGGTGTAGTGCCCCGGAATTTATATAAGTAATTTCTAGATTTATTAATAATTTTCTAAAATTTATTTGGGCCAAATGAATTTATAAATGGATTAACAGGTTAATAAGTCATTATAAGGCCCAAATATGATAATAAGATAACCTAGCCTATCTAATTATTATCCGGAAGATTTAAAGACCAGGCCCATTTAGTTTGGCCCATATTCTAGAAGGTTATTAAGCCTATCCTCGAATTTTTAAAATATAAACACTACTTAATAAGATAATTTAATGGATAATGGATAAAAGAGTTTTATTCTGAATACGATGACTGTAACGGTCTATCGTAACACCGTCACAGCCGTGTAACGCGGCAGGGCTCGACCGTTACAGCCTGCGAGTTCTGAAAGTGAAAGAACTTGCAAAAAGATTGGAACTTGATGTTCCTATCCATAAAAGACCTAATTGGAACAATGTATAAAGACCCTAAGGACTCTTAGAGATTATGTTTTAACAGATTAAGGACTCTAGAATCGATCTAATCTTCAAACCCTAGCTAAAACCCTATAAATAGGACCTAGTTCTGAACTGTGCGACCCTTACTTTTGGCTCGCAAGGAATCAAGGTAAGGAGGTGTAATCTTGGGTAAGTTCTTTAGAAGTATTTATTTACAATACTTTAGACTAACCCCTCTCCAAATTTCACATCTTTAGGTCAAGAGGTCGTGGAGTTAGAGCCCAAGGAAGTTGCTGAAAATGCATAGGAAGAAGGGAACTAGGGTTCGGTGTTCAGATCATAACTGGAAGTTTGAAGTCTAGACAAGAGGTAGGTTATCTCATGAACGGCAAAAACAACTTGATAGGACTATAAGCCCTCTGGTTTGATTTAATTTCATGCATAGTAGAGCATCAATTTCATGTTTTACTAGTTCCATGCATTACATGCATCTCTTAACCCTAAATTGAGAACTTAAAACATGTATTTCATCTATTCATGGTCACCTATGCATGTAGATAGCCTATCCTTCTTTATCATGCCTAGAAACTCATGGTGTTTTGGTTATAGACATGATGTAAGTTAATCTCTTATGTTTTATATTGCTTTCTATTAGCAGACACTCTAACGCATCACAGTAGGACCGTCACATTCATGTAACGGCCTTACTATGAGCCGTCACAGTCTCTGTGGTATATGAGTTACTCTGTTAACTCTGACGCACCAATACAGACGCATTACATAAGGGTAACGGCTGTTCTCTGACCGTCACAATCACTGTGACGCCCCACTTCTAGACCGTCAGAGTCTATGATCTGTCAACCCTAGACAGAATATGATTTGTTAATATTTCTTATTATTAAGCCTAGTTACCTAAGTGTTAACCTGGTTATATGACTTTGAGATTATTTAAGCATTCATGATAGGTATTGCATGATTTGGTATCTCACTTTTACTTTGAGTTATGTTAATTTCCTGAAGCCAAACTCTATAGTTTTGTAATTAGAAACATGATTTTGAAAGATGAATTAGTAAAGTTTTTATCTTGGTTTCACATCGATATATGTCTCTATCTATATATTCTTTCTCTACCAATAGAGTCATTTCTATAAGTACATGGCACATACTCCGGTGTGTTATCCATTAGTTCACACTTTGCACTATAGGAACACAATCTTGGACATGAGGACCTCTCTATTGGATATTCCTTCCAATAGAATAGGAAATCTTGTTTCAAGGCCTCCGTAATTCTCCGCGAGCCTGGGATTCCCACTAGGACGCCGAGTTGGTTGTATCATTAAAGCCCATTAACTAGAATACACTATCGTTGTTTCTGGATCTAGTAATGTAATGGTCTTACATTGGACCGTCAGAAGCACGTAGCAGCCATTGCATGACCGTCACATTTTTCTAAGTCTATTTTATTGTTCTGGACTCGGATCACGGTAACGGCCCGATACTGACGCGTTACAGAATGTAACGGCCCAGTAGATGACCATCACACAGCTTGCACATATTAACCCAAGGTTTGACCCAAGGGTTGATTTCTAAAGTTCTAGATGGACTAATGATAGTCTAGAACTTAGCATAATGATTAAAGAGACTTAATGTAATGAATGAAAGGTAAAAGAATGTACTGTTATGCTGTCGATTTATTTCCATGAGCATAACATTGTTTAAGTCTATTTTCTTGATCTCATATATTCGAATTGAAGCATTCATTCATTGATTTTCATTATTTGGAATTGTTATATTCTTGGCCATACTTTACTGTTACATGCGTGGAAGTAGCTTAATTTATACCTGAAGATGCGATCGAGCACTGATTGTGTTCAAGGGCTCTATGCTAGTCCCCTCGGCTGATTACCGGAAACATACTATTTTATAAACCATAGGGTATGATGCTACTGGCGTCGCATTACGCTGGGAGTACTATTTTTATAAATAAGTGAAGATCCACGACACGACATGACATTCTTACTTTATTCCACAGAATTTCACGAAGCACTTGCTCATAAGCATAAGATGCTAAAGTGATGAATACGTGGCTTGCTAGTACATTCTCGATATATTCTTGTTCATGAAAGACCAATATCATGTTCTTGTCCTATTCGTACTAGTTCATTCTTGTTCTCATTCCATCTTATATGATTGTCTTGTTACTTTGATTTAGTCGCATGATCATCGCATTGCATGATTTTACCTTATTTATTTAGAGCAAAAATGTTAATTACTTTAATAATGTCTTCATGTTGATGCGAAGATACCTACTGGGTAAGTGTGCTCATTATCTATTTCCAATCTTTTTCAGGAAATGAAAGTGAGTCGGGTTCGGATTATTCAAGTAGCGGATCCGAGAGCGATTAAAGATGAGCGAAGACTTAGGAAGTCTATAATGTCTAGATTGAGTCAATGTAATTTTCCTATTTCTTGAGTATAGTAGAATGAAAGATGATGGAAAGTGGTTGTATTTCGAATATTGATCATTTATGAAATAAAGTGGGAGTATGATTAAATTCTGTGCAACTGCATTTATGTGTGTGATTGTATTGCGCTCTGGTCGTTCTTGCTTGCAAACGGCTTACCATGCCGGCTGTTCACGCTCCCCGAGTTAGTCTTCCGTTGTAATAAAGGCTCGGGGCGTGACAATCCATATGTGGGCTGAACAAATGAGTGTTGGCCATAAGATGGTTGGCCGTAAGTAGGCTGAGAATGGTTTGGTAATGGTTGTGACAATTGACCCTTATGGAAAGTTTGATTTTGAAATTAGGCTTGGGGTTGGGATTTGGGTTGGTAGTTTTGGGTCTGTTGGGATTTCTAGGAAAAGTTCAGGTGAATCCTCCAGCTCGGATTGTATGTGTTTGAAAATGGGTCATTATTAGGCTTAGAGAGTCCTTGGGATGCATAGACTTGCTCTTAGATGGAAGGTGATAATCGGGCTGCCGCAAGACATTCATCCACCTGATGGGCTGGGCTCTCACATAGAACGCATGGTTCATGGACCTGACCTTGGCGAGAATGGAAAGGTGGTTGCGGTTGGGCATTGAAGATTTGTTTGTTCAACTTAATGAGTTTGCCCACTTGTTGGGTTAACAGGTCAACCTTCTCAAGTTTTTGAGCCAAGGCATTCACATCTAATCTAGGCTCGAACTCTCCTCTATCTTTCACCTCGTACATCCCTGCTTTTCCAGATGGCCCCACTGCCCTTTCATATGAGGAGAGAGAAGCATGATTTATTAAATTTTCACTTAACATTTTGAAGAGATCATAAGCTTCTTCCTCACTTTTGCTCATAAATGCACCCCCACTAGAAGCATCTACCATTTGCCTATAGGGTTCAGTCAACCCCTCATAGAAAGCTTGCACAATTTGACATTTGGATAGCCCATGATGTGAGCATTTTCTCAATAACTCCTTCATTCTCTCCCAAGACTCATGGATCACTTCCCCGGGGGTTTGAGTAAAACTCGTGATGGCTCTCCTCATGGTATTGGTCCGACCTATAGGATAATTTTTTTTCAAAAATTCCTTTTACCTTTCCTCCCATGATCGAATGGGTCTTCCAAAGGTCTCTAACCAATATTTGGCTTCATCTTTCAAAGAAAAGTGGGAAAGAGTCAACCTTAGGGCATCATCAGTGAAATTCTAAATTTTCATAGTGGAACATATCTCTAGGAACTCATCTAAATGCTTATATAGGTCTTCATTGGTAAGCCCATGGAATGGAGGGAGCATTTGGATAGTGCTGGATTTTATCTCATATTGGACCGTTGGCACTTCAGGAAGATGGATACATGTGGAAGGTTGGTAACTAGAAGGAATGAAGTATTCCTTCATCTGTTTGGGCAACTCACCTTGATTAGCCATGTGTTGGATTGGATTTTGGGCTTGGTTATGGGCTTGGTTGTGGATCACCCTCTCAATTTCTTGGATGGGCTCGCCTAAATGTGGATGTTGAGATCTTCTACCTTGCATGAACCCCAAGAATTAAGTTTTTTATTTTTTTATTTTTAATTTTTGTAAACACTTGTCCAAACAAATTAACCTTTAAGACCTAGGGGTCCTTGGACTTAGGAGCACAAATAGTAAGAATTTCCCAAAGTTCAATTGAAATTTTGCACACACTGACCTTCATGCTGGCCAGGTAAGAGATAATATCGTGGGAGGTTCCCCTTGCTTTCACAAAGCTCCTAATTAATGAACCACGAATCCACTTTGGTGTAGCCTTTTAACCCCTTGCCTAGACACCAACCTTAGATAGTGGTGCAAACATAATCTCCCTTAGATTCCAACCACTGAGTGGGCTCAATGTTAGCTTTCTCACAAATCGATTTAAATCCAGCCCAAGTCCACTATCAAATTTGTCCACCAGCCAGGTAAGAGGTGAGATTTTGGGAGGCTCCCCCTACTCTTGTAGGGACCTAATTAAATAACCACAAGCCTGCTTAAGGCGTTTGCCATTGGACCTCAAGCCTAGACACCATTTTTCAAAATGATAATGGACCCAAATCTCAAAGTGAACCCTAGAGCCAATGTCTACTGGATTTTATTGGGTTTAGGAAGTGCAAGATGCAGAGGGTTGTGGTTTGTGGGCCAAGGAAGGGTGATCAAATCCCCACCTTATGTTGTTATGGGTTTTACCCTTAAGAGTGTTTTAGAATGACATGCACACCACAACTCAAACAAGGGGTTCTATGCAATTATGCATGAGCATGTGATTAAGAAGAAGTTTGGAAGAACTCACCTTGCCCCCGTAATCTTCAACAATACAATTAACGAAAATTAAACAACAAGAAAAATTCTATCCTAAATAATGCATGACCTAAAACATGAAAGTGTGAGTTCTACTATTGCAATGAAGGCTTTTATTAGGTTCAAGTGTTTTTTTTATGAACCTATCTAGCCACATGATATGGAAAGTAAAGAAATGAAACTAAAATGAAAGAGGGAAAGTTTAGGTACTTACTTGAAGAGCGATCCCTCGTTCTTTTTTTTTTGAAATAAACGACTCAATCACAAGACTAAGGAAAGGAAGGAGAACTTGGCTATAAATGTTTCTTATTTTTTATGATTTTTTCTCTCTATTTTTGGATTTTTTTTCAGAACAGGACCTTCGCTTACCGTTCTACTACTTTCTGCGACGCTTCTTTTTCTTGGATTTTTTGGTTTCTGTCCTCTGGACCTACGCTTCAACTTTCTGCGACAGATTTTTCTGATAGATTTTTTTCTAGATTTTTAGGTCTAATTTTTCTCCTCTTTTTTTTCTGCAAAAATAAGAAAGGAGAGCTTTATTAGTACACTATATACACAGGAAAAATAAAGTTATTAAACCAAAAATCATCATTCTTCCCGGGTAACGGCGCCAAAAATTGATAACGCGAAAGCATATATTGTTACTACACACGCGCTAACAATCTTAAACCAAACTCGCACAAAATAATTAAAGGAAAACGTAGTACTATGGCGAGTACGGGTCGATCCCACAGAGAAGATGAGATTTTTGAAGTTAAGAACCTTGGATTCCTTTAGAAAACGTTTGCGATTTTTTTGATTAAAGAAAGTGATGAAACAATGAACGGTCCTAACAATTAATTAAAAGCACCTTTGATTATGCGCCTACACTATAAAAATACTTGCATAAAGTGAAAAAGAAGATATAGAAGAAGGAGGTAGAGAGGGAAGATGGAGCAAGATCTAGATCAAATGAGTGACTTCTTTCATTGACTTAAAGAAAAAGTACATAGAATACGAGGCAAGATTACACTAAAGACGCAACGAGATTACAATGAAATAAAATGACACAAAAATAATAAAAACATGAAGAGCCTAAAGTGTGAAGATGGTGGCAGCAATGGTGATGATGGCGCCGTCCCCTCTTGGCCTTGCATCATGAATCACCTCGTGGATGATGTCATCTATGCTGGGTGAAAGTTGTCTTTCCCTTGGAGCCGCCTTCGGAGGATATTATGTAGAGGGAGGTGAGAGATCTAGAGAGGAAAAGGAGAGGTAGAAGTGAGGCTAGGGCAACCTAGATGTAGGGGAAATAGAAATGGCTAGAAGAGAAGTAGAAGGAAAAGGATATGTTGATGAAGGGAGAGGATGACTAGGGCGCACCAAGGAGAGATGAAGAAGGGGGAAGAGAGGAGAGAGACTAGGGTGACCTAAGGAGAGGAGAGGGAGGCTAGGGTGCACTAGGGTGAGAGTGTGGGAGAGAGAGATGGGGGCATAGGTAAGAGAGAGGGAGAATGCTAGAAGGAAAAAACACACTTTAGCCAAAGAACAAAAAACTCCCCTTTTCTTCATTTCATAGGCTATTTATAGGAGTAATGGGTATAATGAAGGGTGGAGATTATGTTAAATGGAGATGAATGGCTAGGATGGAGGGAGAATGAGATGAGAGAGGGGGAGAGAGGAGGTGGCCGCCCCCTTCTCTCCTAGGGTTTGGGCGCCCCTCTCTCTTTCCTATTTGGGTGGAGATTCTCTCCACATTCTTCTCCTTAATTTTCTCCGCAATTATCTCCAATTTAAATCATTTCTTTATCTCCTCTTCCCACAAAAATAGATGGCGGCTGCCTTTGACTTGGTCAAGGGAAGGTGGGGGCACCCTAGGGCTTCCTCCTCTGGTCTTGAGACTATTTTGCCATTAGCTTGTCCTGTAATTGCCTTCAGTGTCCTGCACACACATAATTTCGATTTAGTCCATAAAAGTTACCACAGTGTGCATGTAAATCACAAATGCTCATAATTATGTAATGAAAAATTAATGTTTATGACCCTCAACTCCCTTTTATTGAATGATATCAGCAAATTAATTAAATTTCATGAAAGGCCCAATTTATGTGTGAAGTTGAGATTAACTATAAAATATGTATAATTATCTAATTATATACACATAAAATAGTGTGTGTGACATGAATTATCATAGAAGAATGGACATTTATCACATGGTGTGTGTGACATGAATTATCATAGAATAATGGACACTTATCACCAACCAGCTATTATTTAGATTAATTTTCATTAGATGTTTAGAAATTGATTATTAGTTATTTAGCATTCTTTTTCTTTTTCTTATTGAGATTAAGGATATATCTGCTAATAGGGAAATTTATGGGTGTGATTGTTTATTTTATTGTTTATATATATGAAGTGTAACCCTTCATTTGGGGTTAACGTAGATTTGAAGAAAGAAAATTCTATTGCAGCCAGGGCAATGCGTCCCTGAAGAGACTCCCCTGGCGTGAAGCCGTAACCCACCTTTTTCTCCTTCTTTCCCTTTTCTTACTTTTTATCTTTCTCTCTTCCCTGCGTCAACAAAACCCTCCGCAGACTTTTTTTTCTCTTGTCCTTTTCTTCCCCACCCTCCTTCTCTCCTTACAGCCACAAAAAAACCACCGTAGCCATTTATTTCCACCCCCTTTTTGTCATATATGCTCTTCTCTTGTTTTTTTTTCTTTTTCCTTCTCCCCCCTTCTTTCTCTCCCTACAACATCCACATGAGTCACTCCTTTCTTCACATTCTTGTACATAATCGAAGAAGCCAACAGCATGGTAGCTCGAGCCACACATGCCATAGCCAGTGGCCATCTTCGTGTGGATTGTTCGGCCCTGCGTTAGTTGCTCGTTGCATCGTCGCACTAGGTCGATCCTCATCAATAGGTGTTTGACATTTTTTTACTTTCAAGAGTTTATGATTGGCACACATAATTAATCATCTACACGGATTCAATCACACGTTGAAATATGAATTAGGATGCCCTTGTTAATTCACAAATATGCTCAGCTACGGTACCTCAGTCATGTCATTTTTTTTCTGCTGATTGTTTCATTTAAAGGGAGAGATATTAGCCAACCATTGGGGTTCAAATCTACCAAAACCAGGGAGTGATCATGTGTTAAATTCCTAAAATTTACCAGGATTTTGCTTTAGATTTATTTTCCTTGCAAGATAAATTTTTTGTGAAAAAATGCATGTTCATTTAGTTTAGCCAGATCGTACATCACATTGGTATCAGAGCCCAATTCTTCTGCTGCATTGTTAGTTGTCTTCATTTAGTTGTCAGTTGTCCAAAAAAAATCATGGTATTTGCTTGCAGCATCATGTTTGCATTTACATAGGTGTCACTACACACATCCCTGCACATCAATCGTGTTCTAGTGTTTCCTTTGGTGCTAATCTGATAGTCTGACTGGAGTTATGGATCGTAGGGTAGATGACCAAGCTGATGATGATCTCAACAGTAGGATGCACCAATTAGAGAACCATTTTGATCATTTGTCTAGGTCCCTCTAGACCATGGGTGACAATCTCCAATTAATTCTTAGGGGTCCACAAGATCGGAATGAGAGAGATCGAGATAGGCATGAGGGAGGTCACAGACCACAGAGAAATGCACGTCACCGAGCACCTAGAGATAGGAGCCCATCTCTGTCGAGTAGCCCACCTTCTATGCGAGGCCCTCGTCGAGTACAGGATCACCATTGGGATGATGACTAGAATGATGGGGGAGATGATCATAGGAGACACCATCCACATAGGCCTACTCTTGAGTGCACCTAGACAATTAGGCTTGAGGCACCTAACTTTGATGGGAGATTAGAGCCCAAAGTTTTTCTTGACTGGCTGACTGACATGGACTAGTTCTTTGACTGGTATCGTATGCCAGAATGGGAGCGGATTCATTTTGCCAAGATGAAGCTCACATGATCTACCGAAATTCATTGGTTGAACTTGGAGAGGCAGATCGAGCGCCTTGGTCAGGAGCCCATTACCTTGTGGGTCATGATGAAGGAAAAGTTGAAGGTAAAGTATGTCCCAGTCTCCTATATAGATAGATTGATGGACCAGCTTCTTTCCCTCCGCCAGGGTTCCCTATCTATGGTCGAGTATATGATGCAGTTTGATGAGCTAGTGGCACATTGTGATCTTCAAGAGGATGCTCGTATGACCTTGTCTAGGTTCCATACTGGATTGAGAGCTGAGCTTCGACGAGAGTTGATGCCACACATCATTGACTCTATTGATTAGGCCTTCCAGTTGACTTTAGAGTATGAGCAGTATCTCAGACTGCCATCGGCCAAGAGATTTTCTTCCCAAGCTGGGGAGGTTTTAGCACGAAAACCTCTAGATGGAGATCGACAGTGGAGGAATGGGCCATCTGGACCCACGGCACCTCAGGCTTTGCCACCCCACAGGCAGCAACCCCCTGAGGATGTTAAGGGTAAGAGGTTTGCCATAGAGGGTTCCAGAGGGCAGACACTTGTTTTTGGTGCCAACAGAAGGGTCACCGTGCGTATGAGTGCCCCAAGAAGAACCTCTACCTAGAGTTTACCCTAGAGACCCCAGTGGATGGTGACAATGAGGAGCTTATATACTACCCAGGTGACATCCCTAGTGATGATGAGGATTTTGAGCTGGATGAGGACACAACCAAGATGAGTGCGATCTGATGTTTGATAGCTCGAGAGAAGAGTAATGAGGATTGGAGACGCACTTCCATTTTTCACAATTATATCATGTAATGACCCAGGATCCGAGTACCGGAAAGGAATCGGCACGACTCGAACCTCAGCCCGCCACCCACGAGTCCGAAGACTCGGAAGGGTTAAAGGATGGTGTGAGGGTACACAAGAATCTAAAATAACTTTAGAGATTAAGATAAATAATCACTAAAATAGCTACAAGGTCCAAAGTATCTCATGTCCAATATAAGTATAGTCAATAGAAAGAAAAGTACAAGTACACGGGGCATACCCCGGCTCTGGCAACTGGCTACTAACCTTGGCTACTGGAACCATGTTGAAACTCTGACGCGCCTCTCGACGACCCCGCCTCACCTGAAAACATAGGGATGAGTCTCATTTCATAGGCTTAGTAGGGATCCCGTGGACCCCCACCTAGCAACGAGAGAAACGAAACAGCAAGGTGCAAACAAGCACGAAATGCAACGCTACCTAGCGGAACTACGGCAGTAGCAGTAAGTAATAATAAATAAACGGAAAAGTTCTCTACAACTAACTGTACCAAACAAACCAACCCCGAACTGGCGAGAAAACAAGCCCGTACCTGCCAGAAGACAGGAGCACCACCCACTAGAAGCAAAGTTGGATGCGTCCCCTAACATCTTACACCGCGCGTTAGTGTCTCCCTACGACGCCCCAGGTGGAGATTGAGACACACAACAAGTACCACGAACAAGGACTAACTGGGGTCGCGCTCGTCAGCATGGGTCCGACGCCCCCAACCACGTGTGCACACACAGACCATGCTCCCTAGGTCAGATCCTCTAGCTGGTTCTTCCCCCAAAGCCCAGACTCAGGCTGCGCGTGGGGGCCCTACGGTAACCATCCTAAAAATCGTCTCTCCGGGTCATGCTCTCCACCACTCCCAAGTGGGTTCGCATACGCGTGCGCAGGAAAGCTACGACTAGTGGACAGGTCACTTGAGGTGAGACTCAACTCACAGAAACCACCGATCGAAAGGAAATGGAGCGGCGGTCCTCCCAGGACCGTCTCTCAACTGGTGACCATCCCTAGACCGCAAAGCAGCCTAGCAGCCTCCTCCGAGGCAGCTAGGCTCAGCTTGGCAGTCATGCCATGACCGTAACCAGGCAATCCACTAGGTGTCTAGTGGTTTATCGCCAGACCGCCATCCCCACCAGGCGGTTACCTGAGGACCGCAAAACACCAGGTAATGGTCAAGCCCTAACCGCAACCCAACAGACAGCTCCCAACAGTCAAAAACACGCAACCCGAGGGTGCTCAGACCAACGAGGCAAACGGTCATCTACTGGTCGCTACCCAAGGGGTAGCGGTCAGTCGCGAGACCGCTTACCAAACGTAGCGGTCCCCTTGGGACCGCTAAGTCCAACCGACATTTCTAAAACGCCGGGCGGCCCCCTGAGGGCCTCTAAAGGGGCCTAGCGGTTCCTGGTAGGACCGCAACCCCAACCCGAGCACGGAAATGGTGGGAACGGCCAAAAAACTTGATCCACGCCCCCATCATCCCCGATGATGGGGAAACAAAGGGGAATTCATCCCCAACCCTCCAAGCATGATTCTACACCCATAGATCGGTCAAAAACCCTGAGAAACGAGAGATCTAGCGCTCAAACCCCAAACATAGATTTTTACCCTCCCGGCTCAAATACACCCCTCTTGACCTCTCCTCGGCCTAGAAATCGCTGGGAAAGCGGAAAAGAGGGCAAGGATTCATCCCCCTACCTCAAGGAAGCTCGAAATCCAACGGATCACCGCCGATCTTCAAATCTCGGCCGAACACGAACACCGCGCCCCACGCCGAGAAAATGGCACCGTCACGATCACCTTGCCGCCGCCGTCACCACCGCGCCGCCGCCTTGGTCCGCCGTCCGTCACCGGAGGAGGAAGGGTGTCGCGAGCTGGGATGGGGGAGAGCTTGCAACAATCGACCGCTCACGGGAGAGGAAAGAAAATAAGAAGAAGAAAGAAAAAAGGAAAAAGAGAAGAGAAAAAGGGTTATTTATAGAAAATCCAAAAAATACAAAAAATATAGAAAAATTGGAAAAATAATTTTCTCAATCCTCAGAACACGCTCAATGCACTGGTACCATCCCGGAGTTGGAGAACGCAACAATTTACCCCATACGGGGTTCCGAAGGCTCGTGAGGGAAAAATACGTGTAAACCACCAAACACTCTCTGGGACCTCCGAAAGTGATCCGAAACCTCTGGATCCAGATCCGAAAAAAATGTCTGAAAAACTCGGGACATTACATATCAAGTGTTGGAATAAAGCATGCAAGGTGATAATTGATGGTGGAAGTGGGCAAAATGTGATCTCTCGAGATGTTGTTGCTAGGTTTGGGTTGCAGCCTGTACTACACCCGACACCTGATAAGGTGGCTTGGGTAGATCGCACCACGGTCTCCATTACTGAGAGGTGTTTGCACTACTAGAAAAGGTGGGATTTCAGACGGCCAGTTTTCGTCTATAATTCGTCTGAAATTCTGTCTGAAGCCACTTTTGTAACGGATTTCAGACGAATTTCAGATGGAACAAGGCCGTCTCATATTATTGGTTACAAATTTCGGACTGATTTAATATCAGTTACAAATTCCGTCTGAAATTTTAAACAGAAATATTCCGTGTGAAATCCCGTCTGAAAATACAACTTTCGGACAAATTAATATCAGTCACAAATGCCGGCTGAATTTTGACATGGAAATTTTTCCGTTTGAAATACCGTCTGAAATTTATTCCGTCTAAAATTTCACACGGAAAACCTTTCGTGTGAAATACCGTTCCAATATCTGTCTGAAATTTCAGATGTACATTTCAGACGTATGCGGCTGAAATATGTCTGAAATTTCAAACACAGATGCACAAGTACGTTCAGACGGATAAGTTTCTTCTGAAATACCGTTTGAAATCCGTCTGAAATTTCAGACGGATCTGTCTCAAAATCCGTCTGAAATAACTTCCATTAATTTTTTTAAAAATACAAAATTATTTTTTAAAAAACCTGTTAAAATTCAGACTAATGTACTAAAAATAAAACACATAAATAAGAAACTCAACATTCATTGATAAAAAAATATGTTGATCAATTATCATCCTCCACATCGTCCATATCCTCGTCCCTACCCTGCTCATCTCCTCTGTCGCCACCTGCAGAAGGATCCTCCTACATTAACAAAATAATAACATTCATTCATAGATAAAAAAATTAGTGTGAAGATAAATTAAATATTTTATTACATTGCATAAATTAAAATCAAACATAATATCAAATCGATAACTGCATAGATTTTATAGACCCCAACTAACCTAGCTATCATCAGTAATTTAAAGTAATTACATTTAGAGACTGCACTTTTGAGCGTTGGGCCCAAACCGGGTATCCGATTTAGATTCCGTCAGTTCTCACAAGTCACTTTTATCTCCCAGGTCCTGTTGGAACAATCGGCATGCCGATCTGACCGGTATTTCATATTTTAGACCCCTGGACCCGATGTCTTTAACTTTAAACTAAGTGTATTTACAAAATGCACTTTTGAGCGCTGGCGCCAAACCGGGTATTCGATTTAGATTCCGTCAATTCTCACAAGTCACTTTTATCTCCCCAGGTCCTGTTGGAACAATCGGCACACCGATCAGACCGGTATTTCAGATTTTAGACCCCCGAACCCGACATCTTTAATTTTAAACTAAGTGTATTTACAAAATACACTTTTGAGCATCGGGCCAAAATCAGATATCCAATTTGGATTCCGTCAATTTTGACAAGTCACTTTCATCTCTCAGGTCCTGTTGGAACGATCGACACGCCGATCAGACATGTATTTCAGATTTTAGACCCCCGAACCCCTACTTATCAGTCTTTTAAATTAATTACATTTAGAGAATGCACTTTTGAGCGTCAGGCCCAAACCAGATATCCGATTTAGATTCCGTCAGTTCTCACAAGTCACTTTCATCTCCCAGGTCCTGTTGGAATGATCGGCACACCGATCAGACTGATATTTTAGATTTTAGACCCCTGAATCCGACTTCTTTAAATTTAAACTAAGTGCATTTACAAAATGCACTTTTGAGCGATGGGCCCAAACCGGGTATCCGATTTGGATTATGCCAATTCTCACAAGTCACTTTTATCTCCCAGGTCCTGTTGGAACGATCGGCATGCCGATCAGACTGGTATTTCAGATTTTAGACCCCCGAACCCGTCTTCTTTAAATTTAAACTAAGTGCATTTATAAAATGCACTTTTGAGCGCTGGGCCTAAACCAGGTATCCGATTTGGATTCCGTTAGTTCTCACAAGTCACTTTTATCTCCTAGGTCCTGTTGGAACAATCGGCATCCCGATCAGATCGGTATTTCAGATTTTAGACCCCCGGACCCCGACTTCTTTAATTTTAAACTAAGTGTATTTACAAAATGCACTTTTGAGCATCGAGCCCAAACCAGATATCTGATTTGGATTCCGTCAGTTCTGTCAAGTCACTTTCATCTCCCAGGTCCTGTTGGAATGATTGGTACGCCGATTAGATCGATATTTTACATTTTAGACCCCCGAACCTGACTTCTTTAAATTTAAACTAAGTGTATTTACAAAATGTAGTTTTGAGTGTCGGGCCCAAACCAGATATCCGATTTGGATTCCGTCAGTTCTGACAAGTCACTTTCATCTCCCAGGTCCTGTTGGAATGATCGGCACACCGATCAGACGGGTATTTCAGATTTTAGACCCCCGAAACCCTGAATTAAATGAATTCTTCTAAACTAAGATAGTTTTGAAAACACACTTAGTTTTGAATTGAGTTACTTGAGCGTCAGGGTCAAAGCGGATATCCGATTTGAAATCTGTAAGTTGACTCAGCTCTCACAACTCACGTCTACCTCGCAAGTCGTGTTGGAGCGATCGGCACGCCGATCAGGCCAGAATTTTACATTTTGGACCCCCGAACCCCAAATTTTCCCAATTCTTGTAAATTAAGTTACTTTTGAAAACTAACTTAGTTTTAAAATTGATTATGAATATAATTGAGTAATTCTGTCAAAATAAAAACATAATAAACACGAACCTGATGGGCCTGTGCCGTGTTGGTGGTGGATCCACGAGGGAGAATTCCCGCCTGGGAGAGGAGGCCACTGATTGCCTGAAACATGGTTGCCTACTGGCTAGATATCTCCTCTCGGATCTACCGCGACATCTGCTGCTGCAAATCAGAAATCTACGATCGGATAATGTCTATGACATCACTGGCTTGAGAACTGGGGGCAGGTGGAGGTATACTGAATGCGCTGCTACTGGTTTGGACAGATCCTGAACTCGCACACGATGATATTACCACGCTAGAGTCCAGGCTCTCCCCAAAGCCATATAGCCGGCCTTTCTTCGGTACGCCAGCTACTGCCACCCATTCCGCCGGATCGAACTCCGGCTGCTGCGTGTCTCCCTCCCCGTACTTCTCTGTCACAGCTCTGCTATATGTTTCCTACAAATTGAATAGCTTGACTAGTCAATTTCATATGAATCAATGCGATTTAAATGAACGGTAGAAGTTGCAAATGTAGATAAACTTACCGCTACTGAGTGAGCTCTCTCACTCACAAATTGATCTGTCCCCTTTTTTTGTGTGTTCTATCGAACACCTCGAGGAACGACGGAGCTTGATTAAGCTCCACAGCTTGTTATACAATTCATACTAAAAACTATCATATATATTAACAAAATGTAAGAAGATAAATTGAAACATTACTTATCATTTTTTGTTTATGAGCCGCGAAAGAGATGCACCCACTCGTATGCAAATTTGCGCCCGATTTTGACACCATGTTTGCGTTGGCTTTTCGGGACTTTTCTATCCAGTTGGGGTCGGCAAATTTGTCACATGCTATGTCCCAATCATCCTTCCTCATCCATAGAGGGTGGTGCTCCTTCCACAGCTCTCGGTCTTCACTCTCACCAGCCTTATTTTTAGTGTGTTCTCGGGCCTCATGTACTTTCCTTTGGAAATTTGCCTTGATAGTCTTCTCCAAGGCAGAACGACATCTCGCCGCGTCATGTCCACACGTGAATTGATAAGTCCGCTATAAATAAATTAAGTTTCACACTTAGTATACTGTTGGGAATTGAGTTTGGAAAATACTTGAATTAAATGATGTAATTACGCACTGAGAACATGACCCATAAGTTGTCGCGGACTTCCACTGGAAATTCTTTGAAAGACGTTACTAGGCCGGGCACATGTGCCATTACTAGAGAGTTGGAATGATGGACAGCCTCGTGAGGTTCAAATTTCTTACTGCAATTACAGATGTCAAAATATTCATATTAGACAGATGAATGCTAAATAATGAATGTAATAACCTTATAAATTTACCCGGAGATCCAGCATGGGCGACGTCCATCGTGGGCCGTGCCTCCCTCATGACGACTGCCGGCATTATCAAGTGGCTGAGTGGTGGGGGTGTGCCCTGTACAAGTGGGAGGGGACTGTGAACTATAAGAATTAAATATCATAAGTAAAATGGATATTTTGTTGAAAATTAAAATATACATAATTGGTAAAATACTGGGAACTGTAAGAATTAATTTTCACATGTATAACTAATATATTGCAGAAAATTAAAATATACATACCTGCAAGGGGAGGTGGTGGGGGTGGCGTCTGTACAACAGGTGGGAGGGCACTGGGACATGTAAGACTTAATAAACATAAGTAAAATGAATATTTTACTGAAAATTAAAACATACATACCTGTAGCGAGAGCTGGTAGGGATGGCATCTGTATAACAACAAGTGGGAGGGCACTGGGACCTGTAAGAATTAATAAACATTAGTAAAACAATATAAATGATTCTATGTCCCACATTTGGGTTTTTTGGAAAGGATCATTGGATTTCTCTGTTCTATGTTGGGATGAGCAGCATATTTCTCTTATTCAAACAAACTCAAATAAGCCTTCCTTCTACTATTCTTTTTTGTATGCTAAGTGCTCAGTAACTAAGAGACACAATCTGTGGGCAGCTTTAAAAAATGTGCATTCTCAAATCAATGGCCCTTGGCTTGTGGCGGGTGATTTTAACTACATTTTGGATGTGGATGAAAAGCTAGGGGGTAATCCTCCAAATTTGGTGTCCATCTCAGATTTTAAGGAATGTGTGTTCGACTGTGATCTTTTTGATGCTGGTTTTTTGGGCTCTAAATTTACATGGCATAATAATCAGAGTGGGATTAAAGGTATATGGTCAAGGCTGGATAGAGTCCTGATTAATGCAGATTGGATGAATCTTCATACCATTACTGTCGAGTCCTGATTAAGGAAGTGTTTGGCAATGTGCACATGAATCTCTTGGCTGCGGAGGATGAAGTTTTAAAGGCTGAATTCTTATATGATAGCAGTTCTTCAAAAATTAATTCTGTTAAATTGGATGAGGGTAAATCTATTCTTTCTGACCGGTTACTTGCTTTTTGCCGATGATACACTGATTTTCAGCAAAGGTTCTACTGTGTCTATCAAGAATCTACTCAAGGTTCTTAGAGTCTATGAACGAGCCTCTGGCCAGCTTATTAATGTGGGGAAAAGTGGATTCTTCCTACACTCCAAAGTTAATGTAGCTGTAGCCAATCGAATTGAAAACATTACTGGACATAGTAGACACTCTTTTCCTCATAAATATCTGGGTGTTCCCCTGGTACTTGGTAGGAGGAAGATTGTTCACTTTGCTAATTTTTTCTGGGGGTCGTCCAATCATGGAAGTAAAAGGCACTGGAAATCATGGAATGCTATCTGCAAGCCGATCACCCATGGGGGGCTTGGAATCATGTCCTTGAGGCAGATGAACCTTGCTTTTTGAGTTAAAATGATACGGAGGGCTTTGCATTCAAACTCCTTATGGGCTACCTATTTCAGGGCAAAATACATCCGGGACTGCCATCTCTTTGAGGTTCAATTAAGAAACATGAAACTCCACTTCAGAAGGTGCTGGACTCAAGCTAAAAGCATTATTCTGCAGCACAAAAAAGTTATTATTGGTGATGGGAAGTCCACTAATTTTGGCATGATGCTTGGTTTGGCAATCAATGCTTGGAATCTTTTGTTCCAACTGAACTCATCCCCAATCACAAGGTGACAGTCAGAGATTGCATACTGTATCCAACTATTGAAGAGAGGTCTCTATTTGACATATTTCTCCCTACTCAGGTAAAGCAAAGTTGTACTGTCTCCAACATCCGAGAAGAAAGTTATAGCAGGAAGAAATTTCTGGAAAATTTTGGGCTAAAGACTACTGGCCCTACCAGACCTCAAGCACAAGCCATCAAGTGGTTATGCCCCCCGTGGCCCTCCATCAAGCTCAATATAGATGGCTCATGCAAGCTATCAGGTGAATCAGGTGGCGGTGGGGTTGTTAGGGACTCCAAAGGAAATATTATTCTGGCTTTCTCTCACTATTATGGTTTCTCTAACAACATCATAGCCGAAGCCAAGCACTCTTAGATGGAGTTAAATATCTTCAAACTATCAATAGTCAGCCGACCCTCATTGAATGTGATTCAAATATCCTTGTGCAGAGTGTTACCAGGCGGATAGTGAGTAAGGTGGTGGAGTGGCTCCTTCCTAAGAGGTGCACCTTCCCATCTTCCTCTAGGTAGGGCTTCCTAAAAATATATAAAATATTTTGTTGAAAATTAAAACATACATACCTGTAGCGGGAGCTGGTGGAGATGGCGTCTATACAACAACAGGTGGGATGGCACTGGGACCTGTCAGAATTAATAAACATAAGTAGAATGAATATTTTGATGAAAATTAAAAGGCTAGACCAATGTTATTTCTACGCTTTGCAAAAATGAATAGTTATCTTACAGAATTCCATATTGTGCCTCCCTCGATCATGCTGATGATATATCTAACTCATCATCATCTTCGTCATCCACAGTAACCTCATCAGATTCGAACTCTTCCTCTTCATCCAATTCCTCCTCCCTTCTAACATCAACATTTAGCTCCGTCGGATCGACTTCTTCCACTTCATCTCCGTTACGTAATGACAGTGACTCATCAGATTCGTCCAGATTAATATGCGTGCTACCGACAACGCCAACTTCATCTGATTGAAAATATTCAGCACTGGGAACTTCTGAGGGATTTTCACTCATATTTAACTCATAAGTGGGAAAGAGTTTTGATTTAACCCTGCAAACTGCCCACCAATCTTTATTCTTGGATGATGGATAGCTTGAATAATACACTTGCTGGGCTTGTGCGGCTAAAATGAACGGTTCATAGGTATTAAGTTTAGACCTATGTTTGACATCGATAATCCCATAAGTTGTGTCATGTCAGACAGAATTATGATCAAACCAATGACACTTAAATATGTATACGTGATTGTCTCGTCCCAAATACTGAAGTTCTAAGACTTCGTCAAGAAGACCGTAGTAGTCCAATTCCACTTCATTGTATAACTTCCCTTAACAGATACGTCGATGTTCATCGTAGACTTACTTCATCCATAATCCCTCGTATGAAATCTGTATCCATTCACAATATATCCTGGATAGGCACGTGCAACCTTCGAGGGGCCATAACTTATCTGTTGTACTCTTTGATCAGTAATGAGACCTTATTCAACCTATATGTAAATTTGAGTAGTTATAATAAGGTTCAATCTCCTCAACATACATAAATACAAACATATATATTCAACGATCGACACTAACCCGATGTCTCAGCCATTTGACAAAAAACTTCTCACGTTCTTTTTCAATCTCCATGTCCTAGATATTTGGACATTTTTGTGCTAATTCTAAATCAAATTGTCTGCAATATAAATACACTACTACTTTAAATGAATTGCAGAACAAGGATGAACAACTTATGGACATTGCTGGAAATGTGAGTTAAGAACTTACTCAACATAAGGTTCAATCTCGATACAATTCAGAAGAATATATATCTCAGCGGCATACAACTCTCTATCTTCGAGTGTGCGCGTCGAGCAACGTCCGAACGCACGTCTAGGATGCTTAAATATAGAGAGCCGATCAGACGAATCATCAACTCCCCCATCATCATTACGTGGAGGTCGAGTACGACGAGTTAGAATCTCTGGCTCAAAGTACATGGAACAGAAGTTCGATATTTCTTCAAGAATATATGCCTCAGCAATCGAACTCTCCACCTTCGCCTTGTTGCGAACTTTTATTTTTAATTCATGCATGAACCTACAACAACAAGTTAGATGGCAATGACATGTACCGACCATGGATGACATGTAACTTAACAAAAATTCTGACATACTTCTCAAATGGATACATCCATCGAAATTATATTGGTCCTCCGACAATAGCCTCGTATGGCAAATGGATGACCATGTGTTCCATCGAATCAAAGAATGCCGGAGGAAATATCTTCTCGAGCTTGCAAAAGGCTGTGACCACATTTTCTTCGAGAGTTTTTACATCCCTCAGTCTGAGTTCTGATGCACACAAAATCTTGAAAAACTGACTCAGCTCGGTAAGTGCTCCCCATATAGGCTTTGGCAACAAATCACGAAATGCAATGGGCACTAGCCTCTCCATGAACACATGACAGTCGTGACTTTTCAGACCATATATTTTCCCCTCATTAACATTCACACAATGGGCTATGTTGGATGCATATCCATCTGGGAATCTCAACTGTTTCAACCACTGGTACACTTCCTTGATCTGTGTATCATTAAGCACGTAAGTTACTTTAGGCTGCACAATTTTTCCATTTACATTCTATAATTCCTGTAGCAACCCTGGAAAAATAAAGATTTTAAAATGGATCAAATTAAAATAAAAGATAAGTAAATAGATGATGAAAGCCTAAATGCATAAGAATAAGACAGAATGGAAATAACGCCTTTGGTCAAGGCGCTACTTCATTAAGAAACGCCTCTAGATAAGGCGCTAATTAAAAAGGGACGCCCAAACAACAAGGCGTCAATTATCAAACGGCCAAAAAGGGAAGTAAATGTAACGCCCTCCACCTGGGCACGTTTTATACAATAAACGACGCTTGACAAGGCGTCAATTTAAATTAACACCCTCACTTAGGACGTTAATTCAGTTCGAGTTTCGTTCGACCCAGGAGACTATCCAGAGCAAGTTTTTGGATAACTACGAGGAAGATTGAGTAGGGTAATGACTCTATCATGGAAGTATTACTTCCAATACAACTCTAACCCTATTAGGATCCTCAAAACCCTATAAATAACCTTGTCCATCGAACCCTAAAAGCTATTTGGTCGAAGGAAGTTTTACTCTGCTGCTGTGCGTGAAGAACAGGTTTATGTTCTTCTTCCTGCCTCTGCTTTCGATCAACTCATGAAGAATATTAATTTTTCTTCATCTTATTCTCCTGTAGGTTGCCTGCATCGAGAAAGGGCTCTCATATAGATTAAAGGACGTGAAGTTCTTCTTCTTCCGGTGATCAGAAGACTCTGTTACAAACAGAGCATCGTTTCTATCAAAAACCCTTCACGTTTCTTCTTCCAGATCTTAATCAAGGTAGGTTTTCTCAAGATCGTAGCCCAAACTAGCTTAAGATCTTAATAATATCATCAGTCGTGCATGCATATAGTTTTATTGTGGTTTCAGATGTTTTCTATGTAATTTCAAAAAGCAACGCCCTTGGCAAGGGCGCTAATTTAAAGAAGCGACCCACACTAGGGCGCTAATTATGGTTTTGACGCCCTGCCCAGAAGTCGTCAATTACATGTAATTAATAAATACCCACGTTTAAAATTTTAATATCTATGTAACCATGAATCTAATATATTGCATGAGTATACCTGTGAAATCCTGCTATTTTCCTTGTCATGATCATGTACCCTTTTTCCTGAAATTTTATTATCTGAAAATTGGTAAATTCTTGAATTCACGACCTTGTCTTGGTCGTCTCTTATTGAACTGACGCCCCAGACCAGGGCGCTAATTGAAAAGTAACGCCCCTGTCCAGGACGCGTTTTTATTAAAATTCCAGAATATTGATTTTCTGTAGAATAGAAATATTGAAGGGACGACTAACGTATAAGTCGTCAAATTTGTAAATAAACGCCCCTCTGTAAGGCGTTAATTACGTGATTAACGACTTTGGTCAAGTCGCTATTTTCCTGTATTATTATTTTTCCCTCGGTTAACACGGTTTCATACTTATGTATATATATATTGGCACTATATTTCCACTCCGTGAATATAGTCCCACGTTTCATGATGTTTTAACGTTACCCCCTTAATTCTCGGTCACATACAAGCTCTCCATTGGACATTCCGTTCCTTTGGACTAGCAAGTTAGTCATAGAGACCTCCATAAGACTCCTCGAGCATTGGATTCCCTCAAGATCGACTGAGCTGGTTATACCATAAAAACCCATTACACTATTTTGCCGTGTCACTCTAAAGAAACATGGTATACCGGCCCTCATGTTATGCAAAGTGTGTATCATGAGAATTCTCTTAATGGGATGAGGTTATCATGCCATTTGATGCTGTTCTTGTAAACCCCAATTCTATATCAACATTGTCATGATGTTCTTGTAAACCCCAACTCTATATCAACATTGTTATGATGTTCTTGTAGACCCCAATTCTATATTAAACTTGATGTTCTTGTGGACCTCAATTCTATATAAAGAATGTCCATACTTGTTTGTCATGGTACCCAAGTTAAGGAACCAATTCCACCTAGTTTTATCGATAATCGTGATTGTACCGTTATTATCGCCATTCTATGTCAAGTGTCATATTTTTGGACTCTACTCTATCCAAGTTTATCCTACATGTTTATAAGCTTTATTCTTGAAATTCCATATTGGCTATACACAAAAGTGGATGTTAAAATACATGATTAATGCCTGCGCATATAGGGCCCGATCTAGTCCTGGGAGGAGCACCCGAAAGTACTTGTGCCCATGGGAGTTGATTGATCACGGTATTGGCATTATACCAAAGTGCATGACTAGCTTGATTGAACATTCCACAAATCTTGTACTTGTACTTGACTTGATACTACATGACTTGCGTGGCCCGAAAAAGGGTAATTTCATACTTGCATGCTTGAACGTGATAGCCAAATTCCAACATGACATGATGAATACACTTGCTTGAATATCTTGATATCTTTTGATATAAGTTCTTGAAAGTTCATGACTAGTTCTCGTCGCTATCTTATTGTTATACACTCTCTCTATCTTGTCGTTTTATGCGAGCATGCATAGCTATAGTGCATTCATGAAAGATGTAATTACTTAAACCCATTGCTAGTTCTTGAGATATAATTTCCTACTGAGCGTTCGCTCACTTAGTGTTTCCCTACTTTTCAGGTAAGTCCGACGATGAGGGAACTCAAACGGATGGGGAAAATCAAGAGTGAAAGAGATAGAGCTTCTCCCGTGTTATCTAGTCTTTTTCATATTTTCTTGAGTCAACCTTGTATTTTTCCTTTATTTTAGTTAGTACTTCAAGGGTTTGTAATAGACATGTTCTTATGAAGGAATAAAGGATTGGGTTATCTTTACTTTTGCGCATCTCTGATTTTGGTGTCGAATACACTAATACTCTGATTGACATGATTGATATAAACTCGTCACGCGTCTTCGGGTATCTTCCACTCTCGGGGCGTGACAATTCCAGTTCTGGACGTTTACAAAGCATCTCTAAGTCCATACGCACTTTGGCGTTGTCCTTTGTTTTACCTTTAACATTCATGATCGTATTGAACACAATTATCAAAAAAATTCTTCTCGGTATGCATAACATCCATATTGTGTCGTACAAGAAGAGTTGACCAATAGGGCAATTCCCAGAAAATAGTTTTATTGTTCCAATCGTGATCCTTTCCAAAGCTAGAGAGTTGGCGTGTGCTACCAGACAATTATACTACATCTGGTAAATTTTGCACCTGTGTCACCATATGTCGACCTGACACCCTTTGCAAGTCTGCTTCATCCATTTCAACTGTATTTTTTTTAAACGAGTATTTTTACCTTCGAAAAGGATGGTCACTTGGTAGCAACCGCTGATGGCAATCAAACCAACATGCTTTCCCACCATGTTTCCATACAAATGATTTGGTATCTTCCATATAGTAAGGACATGCTAACCTCCCATGTGTGCTCCAACAAGATAGCATTACATATGCAGGGAAGCCACTTATTATCCACATCAGTGCAGCCTTTATAATAAAATTTTACTTCCTACATGCATCATAAGTAACAATTCCATCAGTCCATAATAAATTGAGCTCATCAATCAACGGCCTGAGATATATGTCCAAATTTTTTCCAAGACTTTTTGGACCAGGAATTACTAAGGACAGAAATAGATTTTCTCGCTTCATGCACATGTCCAACGGAAGGTTGTACGGTGTCATGAACACTGACCAACAAGAATAAGATGCCGCTGAACCACCGAATGGATTAAAACCATCTGTGCATAAACCTAATCGAACATTATGGGGCTCCTTTGAGAAAGCAAGATGAGTACGACTGAAGTGCGTCCAAGCTTCACCATCGGCAGAATGAATAATTATATCATCGGCACGACGTACTCTTTCGGTGTGTCATGTCATATGTTGAGCCATCTTTGAGGACATATACAGCCGATGCAGCCTAGGCACAAGAGGAAAGTATCGCAATGCTTTGTAAGGTACATCTTTTTACTTTGAATTGTCCCCTCTCTTAGGTTTGAATCTGTCATGGTAACAAATAGAACATGATATCTTATCTGCATCATCTTTGTAATATAACATATAGTGATTCGGGCATGCATCTATTTTCACATATCTAAGCCCTAGCTCATTGACCATCTTTTTAGCACGGTAATAAGTTTATGGCAACTTCTCGTCTCGAGGCAACATACTCTTGATCAAGAGGAGGAGACGGTCAAAACAAGTCTCACTAATATGAAATTCAGATTTCAAATTCAACAATTGTGACACTGCAGACAACCGAGTGTGCTTTTCATAACCATCCCACGGCGGCTCATCAGCATCCCTAAGTAGTTTATAAAATCGTCCGGCTGTCTTATTCGGTGCTTCTTCCATGTATGCATGTTCCTCATAACAATTTAAACTAGGACCAGCAACCTCTACAACCATATCCACGTACCCACTTGTGCTTACAATATTGTCGAGCTCATACCTGAAGTATTCCTCACCATGACACGTCCAATTCGTATAACCATCTACGAACTCTTTCGTGTACAAATGATGTTGCACATCCCATGGTGAATGCCACCTCAAGTTTTACAATTTGAACAAGGGCATCGAATGTGACCGTCACAGTCTGTTACTGCATTGGGATTCCCCAATGTAAATTCAATGAAACTCTCAACTCCATGCTTAAAGTCATCCGACACAACTCGGTCAACTATTCTACGATACATCCATGAACGATCTGTCAACATTTTACCTGCACCTAATAAATGTTAATACACATCCTATCTTTGAAATCATTACTCCTGAAAATATTCACAACCATTTTCTCACATCGTTCATCATAGACCATTTACAGTTGGAAGAGGACTATTAATTAGATTATCACTTTTTAACCCATCCATGAAGGTTTGATCGCACAATCACTTACTATATGTGTTGCACGATTTGCTGAAAATTTCGGCAGCATCTCCCCACACTTCTCCGATATACCAAAAATATTTATTGATTTTGAAATTTTCTTAAACACTTACAAGTAAGTGGTTAAGAAAACACTCAAAATCAATAATGGTATATCAGAGAAGAGTGAGGAGACGCAACCGAAATTCTCAACAAACCATACAAACACATATAGTAAATGACTGCCTAAGTGCGATCAAATATTCACAGACTGTCCAAACGGGACAATTCAAGACTTTGAGGTAGATATATACATTCTCGTAAACAAATGAGAACATACACATCAATCCCAAAGTATTGAACGGGAAGGCTCAATGACACGGTTTTAACACGCTCTCCTGAGGTGCGTGTAATGTTAGGTCGCACCCACACACCTCAGCTCACAGGGAATACCCCATGTATTTAGATAACATAAAATGAAATAACAATGTAATTATCATTATGCATATAACAAATTAAATAACATCCAATTTACAAAAATTTTCAAATGAAGAACATCAAAGCTAAATAAACCACAATTTTTAGTCAGATTAACATCAAAGATAAATAAGATAAAATAAACAAATGAATCCACATCAGATAGAGTGCTTCAATTTCTTGGTGAGATACCTAGTGGGTGATAATCCTGGAGGCTGCATTTAATTCTGGCACATGCACCAGGGTCAGGAAATTCTTTCATGCTCATTAGCTTTATTCAGAGTTTTTTGGCTAAATATCCTTCTGCAAGGCCGATAATCATTCTTCCTAAAGGAATTCTGCCAACGTGATTGGGAGCTACACATTGGCAAGTAGAAGAACTTTCTTTGTATGACTTCTACTCTGTTAAGGCTGACAATAGATCTCAGCAGCTTGATGTTCTTCAAAAATGGGAGGAGAACATGAGTATTCTTTTCTTAGGCTATAAGCAGTTTTCTAGAATTGTGTGCGATGTAAGAGATGAGATAGGGGCTGCATGTCAGGAGAGGTTACTAAAGGTCCCTAGCCTTCTCATTTTAGATGAAGGCCATACTCCGAGAAACGAAGATACAAATATTCTTTCTATGCTAGAAAAGGTGCAAACTCCCCGTAAGGTGGTCCTTTCAGGGACACTATTTCAGAATCATGTCAAAGAAGTTTTTAATATATTGAATCTAGTGCGTCGTAAGTTTGAGAACATGGACTCGACACGTGCATGTCATGATGAGTCCTTGTTCAGGAAAACTTACGACACACTAGATTCAATATATTAAAAACTTCTTTGACTTGATTCTGAAATAGTGTCTCTAAAAGGACCACCTTACGGGGAGTTTACACATTTTCTAGAGTAGAAAAAATATTTGTGTCTTCATTTCTAAGAGTATGGCCTTCATCTAAAATGATAAGGCTAGGGACCTTTAGTAACCTCTCCTGACATGCAACCCCTATCTCGTCTCTTACATCGCACACAATTCTAGAAAATGGCTTATAGCCCAAGAAAAGAATACTCCTATTCTCTTCCCATTTTTGAAGAACATCAAGCTGTTGAGATCTATTGTCAGCCTTAACAGTGTAGAAGTCATACAAAGGAAGTTCTTCTACTTGCCAATGTGTAGCTCCCAAGAGATACCATCACGAGATGCCATGAGATGAAAGTATCCTGAGTAGAGCATGTATATCAGGTGGCAGTAGGAGGCACCTGAAAGTTGATGCAGAGGTAGCTTTCTTTGATATAGTGGAAGAAACATTGCAAAACGAAGATCATTGTAAAAGGAGAATTTCTATCATAAAGGACCTTCAGGAGATGACCGGAGATGTTTTGCATTACTACAAAGGTGAATTCTTGGATGAGTTGCCAGAGCACAATGATTTCACTGTGCTATTGTGTCTGAGTCCCAGACAAAAAAAACTTCTAGGATACTTCGGGAAATATGAGAAGTTTAATAGAATTGCTTAAGGCCTTTTTTAGTTCTAGCACTGCAAGTGTCAACTCTTGGAGTCGACACTTGTAGCCCAGCTTGCTGCCTGGGCGCAACAGGCTGCAAGTGTCGACTCCAAGAGTCGACACTTACAGTCTAGAGAGCGCTTTCTGCTGCAGACAGAACCTCCGTCAAAATTTGTCGACTCTGAGAGTCGACACTTTCGGCTAGATTTTTTGTTACTTTGCTCGAAACAGAACTCTCGATGAAATGTGTCGACTGTGAGAGTCGACACTTTCACCATGTGTTCAGATTTTGTTCTTTGACAGAACACCCTTGAACAAGAGTCGACTCCAAGAGTCGACACTTGTCTCGGGCGTCCGGAAATCGGACATCTTTAATTAGTTCTCATTCCAACTATAATGAATAAACTATTAAAATACGTAAAACCAAACTGGTACTTTAATCACTCAAGTTCTGAATCTAAAGTGCTATATATACTTAATTTGACTTTATTTTCTCTCTCTGTGTGCGTAAGAAACTACCCGCATGTGCAAATCACTGTTGACCCTAAATGCAAAGTTTTTCCTACATGTATATTGTCAACGCTTACAAACTAATGAACATTATTCTCAAAGTGATTTTTCTACACATGAAAACCTCCCATAAATACATACCTCATCTTACATCTAACTTATATATTAAATAACATTCAAAGAAAAAAATGTAACACTCTTCTTTCCCTACCTATAGAAGGGTGGGGAACCGTCTCTCATCACAGCAATGAACTAGAGAGAGAGAGAGTATAATTCAGGAAAGTATATATATCTATAGAGAGAGTGAGAGACTTGAGTGTGTGTAATTAAGGTATTTATAATAAAGAGACTGAGTAAGTGAGATAGAGGATGGCACGTCAGTGAAGGGGGGAAAGGGAGAAAGATTAAAAAATTAACTAGATTTGAAGGTAGATATATACTCCACATACATTGGATCTTAACTACATTTGAGAAATACTCGCTGCATATATCATCGTGTGTACTTGTACCGTGTCCTCTTTCATACTCCCCTTTTATTAATCTACGGTTGTGCGAATTCGATGAATGTAGTATGTACTATAATTAATCTGGGTTCGTACAATTAGATGTATGTAGTATGTACACCTATATTGAGATTTGAACTTGTTGAGCATTGCAGAAAGTATTAGTACTCGAATATGAAAGTTCATTGAATCGGTCCGCCCACTAGCTATCCTCCCTAGAGCCACCGTTATTCATCGCCCAACTACTCTGCTAGATTTCTCGTCATAAAAAAAAAACCAACCTTTTCCCGAATCCAAAGAATACCTACATTTGATTAACAGTGATGTAACACTACCAGAAAATCTAATTAATAAATTAATTTACATGCTTTATTTGTCCCTCACATCACCCTAACAATAAATCTTTTTAAGATTACAGAAATTAAAATAAATTGAAACAACATATAAAAATAAAATCAAATTTTTACTTACTATTTATTCGCAAAAAAACTCTGATTCTTTCATTCCCGTCCTCTCGATCGATTATCCTACCATGAATAAAATATATATTAAATAAAATAAAATTAAATTTATTTATCTAATTCGCAGAGTGAGGGTGAGAGAGGGCGGGAGCAGGGAGGGGGAGGGAGGCCAACGGGAGAGGGAGAGATGGCGGGAACAGGGAGGGGGAGGGGGGCCAACGGTACGTGTGTGTGTGTGTCTATGTGTGCGTGTGTTCGTGTGTCTGTGAGGGGGAGGGGGGCCAACTGGAGAGGGAGAAAGGGCGAGGGAGGGGGCCGGGGCTGCTAACACAGAGAGGGAGAGGGGGAGGGAGAACGGGAGAGGGAGGGGGTCCACCACCCCCGGCCGACGCCTCCTCTGCCGGGTGAGCGCCTCCTCTGCCGAGTGTGTGCGTGAGAGGGAGTGATGGAACGGGGGAGGGAGAGGGAGTAAGGGAGACTAAGAGGGGGAGAGGGAGAGGGAGAGTGTTACAGAGAGAGGGAGATCGATGGAGAGGGATTGAGAGGGTTTACCTACCGAAGTGAGGATGATGACGGTGAGTTTTGGCCGGCGATCGAGGATGAGCTTGGATGGCGACGACGAGGACGACCACGGCCGGTGGCGACGGGGAGGATGGCGATGGCGACGACGGCGGTAGGGAGATGGACGGAAGAGAGAATGAGAGGGAGAGTTGGGGGAAGTGAGTGACAGGGAGTGGCGGGGAGGGGCCGATTTGGGCGGGGGAATTCGTGATTTTCAGACGGGATTTCAGAGGAACAATATTTTTGTCTGAAATTTTAATAAATTTCAGACGGAATAGTTTTCGTCTGAATGTAAGTCTCAAATTGAGATGGATAGTGTGATAGATAATTATCTGTCTAAAATAGAGATGGAATTTCAGACAGAATCTATCCATTTGAAATTTAGACGGATATTTAGACTCAAATAATTACGTCTGAAATTCCCGTCGCTAACAGCACCTTTTCTTGTAGTGTTGGTACCTCTCGAGTTTCCCGTAGATCAGGAGGATGTTTAGTGTGATGTCTTACTGATGGATGTGGCACATGTTCTGTTGGGAAAGCCTTGGATCTATGATCGTAATGTCACTCATTATGAGAGATCCAACACTTATGTGTTTGTCTACAAGGGAAGGAGAATCAAATTGCTCCCTACACCACCCTAGAAATTGAAGGGTTCTATGGGTTCGGAGCCAATTCATGTCTCTCCCTTCCCTGTCAAGTCTAAGAAGCCTCTCCACATCATCACATTTGGATAGTTCATATCTGAGGTGGAGGAGTCAAGAGAGATGTACCTTCTGGTTGTGAAAGAGGTGGCAGAACGCTCAGTGTGTGACCGCAGTGAGATTCCTGAGGAGGTCCAATAGGTACTAAAGGAGTTTAGTGATGTTACATTTGATGAGTTGCCTCCCATGAGGGATATCCAACATGCCATTGACCTTGTCCCTGGGGCTCCTTTGCACAATCTTCCCTATTATCGTATGCCGCCCAGTGGACATGCTGAATTGAGTAAGCAGGTGGGTGAGTGGTTAAGGAAGGACTTTTTTCAGGAAACCCTTAGTCCTTGTGTAGTACCTGCTTTACTCACTCCCAAAAAGGATGGTAACTGGAGGATGTGTGTAGATAGTCAAGCAATCAACAAAATCACTGTTAAATATCAGTACCCCATACCAAGACTTGATGATATGCTCGACATGATGGCGGGGGCGAAGGTATTTTCCAAGCTTGATCTGAGGAGCGGGTATCATCAAATCCGCATTCACCCTGGTGATGAATGGAAGACCGCCTTTAAGACAAAGGATGGTCTCTATGAGTGGCTTGTCATGCCCTTCGGGTTCACCAACGCACCTAGCACTTTTATGCGAGTGAATCAGGTGCTTAAGCCATTATTTGGTCAATTTTTTGTTGTATATTTTGACGACATCTTGATCTACAGTCAGACCCTAGATGATCATATCATTCATTCGAGGAAGGTGTTTCTTGTCCTCATACAAGAGAAGCTCTATGTCAATCTGAAGAAGTGCATGTTGAAATGGATGAATCCGGATCTAGAGGGGGGGTGAATAGATCTACCCCAAATTACCACAATCTATAGTAGTTTGAAAGATAATGAGGAATTAAATGAACTGCTAAAACTGCCACAAGAAATGATCAACAGAAATAGTGACATTCAAGTGTTAACAGCAGACTAGAATAAGATGACCAATTGCTTCAGTATGGTACTTGGTAGAGTTTTAATATGAGATTCCCTCACGCAAGGGTCAGTGTTCCAGATAGGCGTGACCTATCTTTCTGACTGAGCTTTTTGATATACCATTGAAGAATTAATCTAATTAGAAATGCACGAAGAAGACAATAGATGTATATAGCAGATGAATATTCAGATGATCAAACTCATGCCAAGCGGTAAGCAAACCTATGCATTCATCTACTCGGAGAGAAGATAGGAAATCAATCACATGAGATAATTCAATTTTAAGGTGGTTCGATCTCAAGCTAGAGATCTACGTCCACCCCTTACTCAACTGAGTATTGAGTAAGGCTTCCTGCTGCCACACAGCTTGATAACCGCTGATCCACAGCTTTGGGGATAGAAATCCCTACAAACCGTTGAGCCTCATAGCTTACTGTCCGAGGAACACCCTCGCCTGCTGAGCACCACAGTTTGCTCCGCTGATACACAGCTTACAAAGGTATTTCAAAAGAAAACCAGAAAAGAGACAATGAAACAATGAACAAGGTAGATGAAAGCTGTGACGACCGAGACTCCGGATACTGGATATACCCGATAGGATTACCGAGTAGACCCGATACCACTTGGAATCCGTGAAGCCTCCCAAGAGCTGTAAAGCTCCGAAGGGATAAAAGGATTGTTGTGTAGTACATTGAAGTCGCAGATATAACAATAAGCAATTAAATTTCATTAATCAAGTTTGCTAAAGTAGAAGAAATAAAATTACTTTTTAATTAACAGTTAAAATTAACAATTATACCAGAGTCCAATCCAAAGGAAAGACAAGTACAGTCCAACATAAAGAAAAATATACACCAAGGTCGGGGGAAGCCCGACGCAGGTACTGCTGGCAACTACGAACACGCCACACCAGGAACCGCGAAGGAAGAAGAGCGCCACACCTGAAAAGCAGGGGTGAGCCTTGTGTCACTGGCTCAGTAGAGGTCACGCGGATCCCCACTGAAAAATAACGCAGTAACACAGAACAACAACTAAAATAGCAGTAGTCGTGAAGCAGGAAAAGCTAAACTACAACTAGAAAGCTGTAAAAGAAAGCCGTAATAGTAGGAGTAGAACAGATAAAAGAAAAGGGAAAAGCCAAGCTGAGCAAAACATAGCTGTCGAGCAAACCTAAGCTCCCTAACTATTCCAAACGATGACAGAAGGGTGAACTCTGATCTCACAATGTCAGGAGTTACCGATCCGTCGGCAGGCACAAGGCCCCAAAGCGAAGGCCCTATAAAACTAGGCAAAGAAAACCCTATAAAAGACTTAGACAGACACAGACACTAATGCATGCATGACTAGATCGTCATGCACGCAACAGAGAGCTGACCTCGGGTAAAGTCATGAACAGACTAACCCGGAAAAGGTCACGACACGAAGAACGAGAAACATGGGAGTCACGCACCAAGTGACGGAAGCACCTCATCACTAGAAGAACAACCATTTGTGTCCGCTGACGTCTTACACTATGCCACAAGTATCTACCTACAGACGCCGAGAATGACGAAGACTGAGATACTTACTGAACTGAACCAGGAACTACAGTAACGAGTGACTAGTCAGGGTCACGCTCATCGGCGTTCGTCCAAAACGCCCCTGACCACGTGTGCACACACAAGCTCAATGCCTTGAGCCAGGCCTCTAGCTAGTTTTCTCCCCCAGTAGGACGCTACTGCAAGGCAAGGGAGCCCACGAAAACTAGCCTACAAACCGTATCTCTGGAACTGCCCCGCCACCACTCCCAGGTGGGCCGACACTCGAGGTCGTCAGGCTACGACTAGTGGAGGCTCACTAGACATACAAACTCTGAAACATGAGTGCTAAAGTATGGACAAGCTAAGCAAGCACTGCCACACATAATGCGAAGTGTGGGAACAGATTTTCTTTGGTTTATTTTGTTATTTGTTTATTATTTGTTTATTATTTGATATATTATTTGGTTATTGATTCGTTAGTTACTTTATTAGGCGTGCCAGTCACCAAAGTGATAGTTTTATTATGCGCTCGACCTGACTTGGTCAGTCGATTGTGAAGTCCGAGTCGGGACCGGAAGTCCGCTATGCCGTAAAGGCCATGACGTTAATTACGCCCTCCCTAAGGAAGACAACCCTTGATTAAACGCCAAAGACAGGGGGACTCAGAAGGCGATCAACAATACTAAAATGTGAAATAAAGATTTCATGCTATGGACAGATTTATTGAGTTTGGTGGATTAAATCAGACAGCATAACCTTCGACTTTGGGTCGTGCCGGGTAGGGATAGAAGACCATCCACGCAGTGGCGGGACGGAATTCGGATAATCATTAGGGTATTTCCCTTTCGATATTTCCACTTAACCGGATGCTCCAAAAAGATTCATTTCCCCCAAAAGATGGAGTCAGATGGGAGGTGTATCGGTGACACTCCCTTGGTTCACCGGGGTTGATAACGTTAGACTGGATTTCGGCAGCATCTTCCCTTAACTCGGATCATGCCCGGGGAAGAATAGGTGATCATCCACGGAGTGCCGGGATGAAAGCCGAAAGAAAAAGGGCACTAGGCCCTGGATCAGTGTAAATGTTGGGGAGGCCGTTCCCCGTCAATTTATTTCCTGAGGCATGCTTGATGACCTTTAGATACCCCCCGGGTTGGTATGGTGGGGTGATCAAGGGTTAGACAGAGGGGGAAAGGTTCTCGGCGTGGCGAAAATGAGCGTGAACTGGCTTCCCGGCACGGGGGAAAGGGGTTCTCGGCGTGCCTCTTGGAGGGGCTTCTCGGCATGGCTTTAGTATGTTCTCGGCACAGTCAATAGGAGGGGCTTCTTTGCATGGCTGAAACAAGGGGAAGAGGGTTCTCGGCGCTCAGTTCTCGGCGCGCAAATGGCCGCGCTGGGAGCTGTTCATCGCGTCGAGGGATGGTGGCGCCGGGAAGGTGATGGTTTTGGGTGCCGGGAAGGTTTATGGGGTTTTACGGTGCTCTGTTCTGAGGATTTTCTTTAGGATTCAGATGATGACTGGGGAGAATTTAGGATGCAAACGAGGAGGAAGCCAAGGGCTTTACCAGATTAACGTCAAGGAGTCACAGGGATGAAACGGGGTTCGAGGGATTAAAGTCACCAAGCATTCGAAACCCTCTGGAACAGGCTTTATGCCATTTATGTCGCCGGCCATCCAGGGGATCAAGAGATGACTGTCTATGATCCCTGTAATGGCCCTGATGGCTTGGGAAACTTGAGAAGGATAAAGACTCCATTGCGTTAATATCATCGACGTCGTCGAGGGAGAGAGGCGAACAAAACCCAGGAATCCACAGAAGTGAGGATCGAGGCTCTGCAATAGCTCCATCGAGACTACAAGAGAAAAGAGTAGTAGAGAGTGTTCGATAACCACTCGGGCGAACGACAGACACTCGAAATCATGTATTCATCAATCAAACGATGCGACAGAAAGGTTAACGACAATAATCGCAAGAGAGGGGTGAAGGGGAAGAATCCCGGGCTTCCATTCATTCAATCAGTCTCATCGTTTACATTTCATCGGTTACAGAGATATAATTTGAACGACGATAGAGAAGAACTATAGATATTATTCAAATCGAAGAAGAGCCCACAAAAAGGGGGAGGAAATGGTACATCAGATGAGGAAACAAAACACATCCGGATAACAAGAAGATGGGGGAGGGCGGAGCATTGACTCCTCTACCTCCCCAAGCACCCACCTTCTCCTTCCTTCAGCCTCAGCAGCAGCTTCTCTTCTCTCCTCTCTTTTGTTATCTGGCTATCTGACTATCTCTCTTCTTTTCTCTTCGATGGCTCTCTCTATCTTTCTTCTCCTCTCCTCTTTTTTTTGTTCTATCTTCTCTGCTTCTTCTTCTATTGCCGCTTTTCTTCTATCGTTCCCATTTTTTTCTGAGAGAAAGGGGGTTCTATATCTCTGTTCAGATGTCTTCTCGGCGGGCATATTTTGGTGCGCCTTACACACCTTCCCGGCGCGCCTCAGTCGAACGCGGAGACTTCCCGGCGCGCAAGAGTCCAGCTTCCCAGCGCCACACTCATGGGTTTTGGGCCTTGGTGAGGAGATCCCGGTGCCACACTTATGGGCCCATTTAGGGCTTTTAACATTTTAATTCCTCTTATCAGCGGGCATAAGCTGTCAAAGCTGTCCAACCTGAAAAGTCTTTTCATTTGTTAACCCTTCTGAGTCTGTCAGAACAGGCGAAGGCCTCTTCGTTGATGAGTTGGTATAGTTTCATCAGAGCATTTCTGGGGGTTTTCATCAGTCGATAGACTGCAGTTTTCATAAGTACTATCATCTGGGCGACGATAACACCGGACATCAGCTTGGCCGAGGAAGGCTTCAGTCGGGTAAATAGCTTTAGTGACGGCTCTTCTTTAGTTCTGACTTTGAAGGAATTATAAGGGTCTTCGTTGCTGGTTCTGTTCTCATCTTGGACTCAGCTCATATTTCATCTGTCAACAAATGCCCCCCACCTGTGGATGGCGTAAGCGTAGAATAAGCGGCACGGTGTCCGCAGGTGCATCATTTAGCATCTGAGAGTATCTTTCTCAGCCTTTCAACACTGGTTTTCTTTGATCTTTCAGCTTGATAGCTTTACTGCAATGGCTTTGAAGTTGCAGCAGGTAGAGTGCAAATCTGAGCTGGGGAAGATGAGCTCTATCCTTCAGGAGCGCCGAGGCCAACTGCAGTCTCTGACACAGCGGGAGCAGCTTATATGCAATAGGATAAACATTCTAGAAACTGAACTGGCTGATCTTCGAGCAGAACCGATGCAGATAACAACCTCTCGGCCACGGTTCGCAGAGGAAGTAGCTCTGTTGGAGGGGCAGGTGGTGTCTCTTCACGACGAGTCCGCTAGGCTGCAGGAGGAGGAGGCTCGTCTACATGAGTTGGGGGCTGCCCCGTATGTGGGTCTTCTAGCTTTCGAAGACATCTTCCGGTGCTAGTGAACATCTCTTCTCTTTTTTTTCCTCTTTTTGTAATACAATTCCCCCTCAGGGGCTCCTCTTGTACTCTTTTTCTTCTTTATATAGTGAAAAGGAATCTTTATGCTGGTCTCATATGTGGCTGTTCTTCACTTATTGCATTATCATTACTTCATGATGATTCGGTAGCGATTTTAGCAATCCTCATGCGAATGGCCCGTATTTAGCAGGAGAGCGTCCACCCTTTCAGAGAAAGGATGGGGAACTCGCTCCACCGCGTGACGGTATCCAGAGGGTGCTTAAACCGAATTTCGTTGGTAGTAGCGGATGTCTTTTTCGGCCATATGTGCCGCAAGTGAGGTTGTTTGCAGAAAGGTGAATGAAAAGATTTAGAGTATCATCCGGAACAGACGAATGGTCCACCCCGGGTAGGTTTCAAAGCCAGTCGGGACAATGTGCCAATCGACCAGTGAATGATTTTATCATCGATATTGGGCTTATATCGATGCAAAGAAGTTTTATAGGTTTCATCAGAATAGACGTAAGGTCTAGACTGGGTAGACTTTATCGTAGGTGGGACATGAGAGGGTATGTGGTTTTCATCAGGACAGACGTAAGGTCTGAACTGGACAGGTTTCATCATTGATCGGGCAATGTGCCGACCGACCAACGGTTGGTTTCATCATCGATATTGGGTTTATATCGATGCAAAGGAATGTTAAAGGCTTCATCAGAATGGACATAAGGTTTAAACTGGGTAGGGTTTTACCATTGATCTGGCGAGGTGCCGGTCGATCAACGGTTGATTTCATCATCGATATTGGGTTTATATCGATGCAAAGGAATTTCATACGTTTCATCAGAATAGACGTAAGGTCTGAACTAGATAGAGTTTCATCATTGATCGGGCGAGATGCCGGTCGATTAACTGTTGATTTCATCATCGATATTGGGTTTATATCGATGCAAAGGAATTTCATAGGTTTCATCAGAATAGACGTAAGGTCTAAATTGGATAGGGTTTCATCATTGATCGGGCGAGGTGCCGGTCGATCAACGGTTGATTTCGTCATCGATATTGGGTTTATATTGATGCAAAGGAATTTCATAGGTTTCATCAGAATAGACGTAAGGTCTAAACTGGATAGGGTTTCATCATTGATCGGGCAATGTGCCGGTCGATCAATGGCTAGTTTCATCATCGATATTGGGTTTATATCGATGCAAAGGAATTTCATAGGTTTCATCAGAATAGACGTAAGGTCTATACTGGACAGGTTTCATCATTGATCGGGCGATGTGCCGGTCGACCAACGGTTGATTTCACCATAGTGGTGATGAGTTTTATCGTAGGTGGGACTTTTGAAAGAGATATGAAGACTTTATCCAGACAGACGTAAGGTCTATCCTGCAAGGGTTTTATCGCTGATCGGGCAAGATGCCGAGCGACAAATGGAAGGTTCTTGTAAATGGTGGGAGATGAAGGTAGCATGTCATTGGCATGGAACTTTTTAAATTATCACATTACTGACCCAAGTGCCCTTTCGGGTTTTCACCGGAGTCAGCCCCCTCTTGCTTTCACCCACGTGCCCTTTCGGGTTTTCACGTGGTGGGATACCCGATTTTACCTGCAGCGCCCTTTCGGGTTTTCACCACAGCTGGGTTTTGGCCATTTTTACCCTTGTTCAGAATGCTTGAACAAGTCTGGCGGGGCCTCTCTATTTTTAGCCCCATTTTGTTTCTCTCTCTTTTTTGTCTTTTTCTTTTGTTGAACTGGGACTTTGGCTTTGCAAATTGTTAATCCATGTGCTCAACTATGTATGCATCGTCATTGACGTGGGTGTTGACATCAATGCAAAAGGGTATGGGGTTTCATCGTCCACCCAGGCGGAAGGCCTGGGTCGACTTGAGTGTATTTTGTGGTTTAGGCGCGAAGCCGTTCACCGAGAGCATGACTGTAATCGTTAATGTAGGGATTTACATTAACGCAAAGGAATGGGATTTCATTATCCATCCAGACGGAAGGTCCGGATTGACTTGAGAAAATGTGTTGTGTTTTTATCAGAGCAGACAGAAGGTCTGCCCTGGACGGGGTTTCATCATTGATCAGGCAATGTGCCGCTCCATTCGTAGCTAATTTTATCACCGGTATTGGGTTTATACCAATGCAAGGAGCTCCATAGGTTTCATCAGGATAGACATAAGGTCTAAACCGGGCAGGTTTCATTGTTGACCGGGCAGTGTGCCAATCGATCAATAGCAGGTTTCATCATCGGTATTGGGTTTATACCAATGCAAGGATCTCATAGGTTTCATCGGGATAGACGTAAGGTCTAAGTCGGATAGGATCTCATAAGTTTCATCGGGATAGACGTAAGGTCTAAACCGGGCAGGTTTCATTGTTGACCAGGCAGTGTGCCAATCGATCAATAGCAGGTTTTATCATCAGTATTGGGTTTATACCAATGCAAGGATCTCATAGGTTTCATCGTGATAGATGTAAGGTCTAAACCAGACATGTTTCATTGTTGACCAGGCAGTTGTTAGCGCAGCAAGAGTGATATAGAAGGGGGGGATGAATAGATCACTCCCAATTTGCAGAAACTTAGGCGGAAAATAGATTCTACTGCTAACGCACTTCCTTAACCCGTACACAGAGAAATATAGATGAGAGTGAGGAACTGATCACTTGAAGGCAAAGAGACAAGCAGATGAAGAGCACAAAAATCAATAGCAAACCACAGAGGAGGCACTCGATTTTTAGGTGGTTCGATTGCAGTCCGCAATCTACATCCACCCCTCACTCCAACTAGAGTGAGGATTCCACTAGGCAAAACTAGATCACAGCAGACTCAGTCTGCGTACAACATGCTGCCACACAGCTTGAACACCCAAGGGAAACAAATCCCTCGACCAAGCTCTGCTACCCACAGAACTTGAAACCTGTTCTAGCTCCCAGCTAGAACACAACCGGAGAATCCTCTCCCTTCCTCCACACACGGAGGGAAACTGTTAATGACAACCTGTCACTAACAACACCAGAGATCACCGATCTCTCTTCCTCTGCAACTCAGAGGGAAACTGGAGTAGTACTCCATTCCTCCACACACCGGAGGGAAAACCAATTCAAATCAGAATGGAAGAACAAAATAAACGAAAGCAAAGTAGAAACAAAAACCAATGAAGAAGAAATCGGTTCTAAAACCCAATACAAATGTAGCTTCAAATGAAGCAATTCATCAATCCACACACACTCTCTCTCTCTCGAACAAGCTCCTCTCAGATCTTGAACTCTCTGCTCTTTTTTTTTCTTTTCTGGATCGTGCAAACTCTCACCAGTGGCTTCTGCTTTCTCTATTCACGATCAAGCTTCTGCTGAAGGATGAAGCTCTATATTTATAGCAGATATTGGCGTGTGGCTGCCAGGTTCCCGCCCATGCACTTTTGGCCAGATCATTTGAATTTCGACCACATGGCAGCATCCTGACCAGGTTGCCATCCACGTGTCGTGTGCCTATTGTCTTTGATCACGTGCCAGGTGCCAACCTCGGTTCACGTGCCCAATCATCAGCCTGAATCGCCTGCAGACAGACAGATGGAATGTATAGACTTAGTTAGTTCAGGCTATTAGCATGAATGTATATACTTCAGAACCTTCAACAGATTAAGTGTGTACAACGTGAGAGAGTGTACAGACTTAATGAAAGAAGCGCATGTGTGAAGGCAGTGTATAGACTTATTAACAATGCAGACGAATGGCAGTGTATAGACTATTACAAAGCTTCTGCCACTGTATAGACTTCACGAAGCCTAACCAATGTACAGACTTGGAACCTGTGTGAGACTCTTAATAAGACGGTGAGCAATGTATTGACTTGTTGCCCAACCGTGATGTACAGACTTTGACAAGCTTGAGCCAGAGTATAGACTGTGCCACAATGAGACGCTTACAAAGACGCTGGATGTTCAGACTTGCTGAAGGACGGATGTACAGACTTTGCCCAAATGCATGAGACGCTGACAAAGACGCTGGATGAACTGTTCAGACTTGCTGAAGAATGGATGTACAGACTTTGTAAATCGAAGCCTCTGTATAGACTTTCCTAAGACGCAGTTCAATGTATAGACTTTGAATGAATGAGGCCGATGTACAGACTTGCCTAAGACGTAGCTTGAGACACTGGCTGAGACGAATGCTGTACAGACTTTGAAGAACAGTTCAATGTATAGACTTGAACGAAAGAGGCCGATGTACAGACTTGCCTAAGACGCAGCTTGAGACGCTGGCTGAGACGAATGCTGTACAGACATTGAAGAACAGTTCAATGTATAGACTTGAACGAAAGAGGCCGATGTACAGACTTGGTCAATATGAGACACTGTGCAGACTTTGTCAAGTGATTGGTTGTACAAACTTCAGAGGGTGAAAACTCTGTATCGACTTGAAGACCATGAGCCAATGTATAGACTTACACTATCGGATGTGTAGACTTCATGACAATGCAGTAACCAGTGTATAGACATTAAGCTTGACACTCCAATGTATAGAGTTGAGGATTGGAAGGATGTATAGGGTTGAGCTGAACTGACTTTTGCAATGTGCAGACTTAGTTGGTCGGGCAGTGTACAGACCTAGAATTTTAATACCAGTGTGTAGACTTCAGTTAGAAGGTGCCCGATGAACAGACTTGAAGGAGTTATGCCATTGTACAGATGAGTCGACGCATCAGCTAGGGTGGGTCGACCCACTGCTATCTATACTAACTAGGCAGAGTGTAGATAGAATCATGATAGCAGGCTAAACCGACAACCAAATGAACTGTACTCACTCACATGATGAAATAGCATTAATCTAGAGATAGAAGATTGATTTATAGTGTGACACATCATCAAAACCATAGGGATGCAACAATCTCCCCCTTTTTGATGATGACAATACTATGAATGAAGCAATATCAAGTTTCAACAAGAAGTTAATACCAGCTACAACAAGCAGAATAAATTCAAGGCATGCTCATGCAAATGAATTAAACATTCCCTACAACACACTCTCATCTCCCCCACAACTCATAACCATATCTTCCACGAAGCAACATGACTCCCCTCAAAACTCAAGACAAATCCAATACTCACTGATACTCACTCATATTGCAAACTTCTCTCCCCCTTTGACATCAGGAAAAGGAACTACAGAATGTATGACAGTGCTGAAAACATGAGGACTAAGGGCAGCAACTTCTTAGTGCAGAAAGTCACGAGTAGGTCTTAAGAGAATAAGTGAGTTTCTAATCTCAAGAGAGGATTCTTTAGACTTCAGTACACAATAGAGAAGTAGAATGATAGACAAATTTATCAGCATACATAGTGGATGATTTAGAGCAGGAGTTCACAAGTATGGCCAAATATAGCTGATCATTCAACTATTCCACAAGACAGCAAGAGACAAAATCAGAGAGGTGTTCTCAAGGTATTGAAGACAAGCAATCCATTAGTTGCATAACAACAAGGAATTTTTTGTTGGAGATGATTTTCAAGAAGATCAATGAGTAAGTTGGTAGTTCACTTTCTTTGACATTAGGGAGACACCTTGATTAGAGGCCCGAATCCCCAGTTACTCAGAGTGAGTACCTCATTACTTCCTTCCCTTTATTTTTTTTTAATAAGGAACATAGTTAGTAACTGTGGCTTTTGACATGAGGAAACACCTTGATTAGAGGCCAGAGTCCCCAGTTACTCACCAGCAAGCCACCATTGCTCTGTCATATCTTTTCATTTATTTTAAGCATTTGACACCTCATGACATGGGAGAAAAATTCAATTCATTGATGAAGCTCCCAGTTTCTCAGTGATCAAAACAGGAAAATTTTGTTCAGTTAAGCCCTTGAGTTAAAGAGATAGAATGATTGAAGACAATACCAAAAAGGACTTTTCTTGAATTGAGTCTTGAAGTCTAGATTTCAAGTTGATTGGGTCAGATATCAAGACATACAAGTTTTTGGCCTGAACCATAATCAATGACAATGTAGGAAGATATACTTTATGCAATTAGTCCAGATCTCTGAAGGAGTACCAAAGGAAAGATTCTAACTTGGAGATTAGAGTCACTGACTTATAGCCTTAAGAGATAAGTGACACTCTACTTTCTGAGAGAACCACACTAAATCAGCCATGCAAGACCAGCAAAGGTACACATCTGGACAGCCCTTTTGAATCTGTCAAAGAACTTCTCTTCTCACATCACAACTCAGCTTCCCCTAAGACATAGCATTCCTCAATAAAACATTCCAGCAAAATCTCAAGGCTTTCCTTTATTTAGAGCATTCCTGAAAGCTAACCAGTAAGCATTCTGAACTCCCCCTTAAACCAGCATGCAAGAAGGCTAAACATCAGATAGACACAACTCCCCCTCACAACAAGAGCAGGCTTCATAATTAAGATAATTTGTATAAGCCTAATTCTCTTCTCAATGTGGTGAATTTTTCATTATCCAGAGGTTTTGTGAATATGTCAGCAATCTGATTATCTGTCCCTACATGAATCAGTTCAAAATTATTCTTAGACACCTCATCTCTTATAAAATGATGTCTTATCTCTATGTGTTTGGTTCGTGAATGCAAAACAGGATTTTTAGCAAAATTGATGGCACTAGTATTATCACAGTAAATAGGTGTGCACCCCAGGTCTACTTGGTAGTCCTGAAGCTGGTGTTTAATCCATATGACTTGTGTTCCACAACTCCCTGCAGCCACATATTCAGCTTCTGCAGTGGAGAGGGCCAGAGAATGTTATTTCTTGGAGCCCCAAGACACTAAACACCCACCCAAGAATTCACAATGGCCACTTGTGCTTTTCCTGTCTAGTTTACAGCCTGCATAGTCAGCATCTGTGTATGCTACTAGGTTAAATGTGTGAGATGCAGGAAACCATAAACCAAGAGAGTGACTAGCTGACAAATATCTGAAGATTCTTTTAACTGCAGCTAAGTGTAGTTCAGTAGGTCTAGACTGATACCTTGCACACATTCCTACACTGAATTGTATATCAGGTCTAGAGGCTGTCAAGTAAAGTAGTGATCCAATCATACCTCTATAAAGTTTGGCATTTACTTCTTTACCTGTCTCATCTGCATCCAATGAAGTATTGGTGCCCATGGGTGTAGTAATGTGCTTTAAGTTTTCCATGCCAAACCTTTTGAACAGTTCCATTGTGTATTTGGTTTGGTTGATGAAGCACCCATCTTCTAGCTGCTGTACCTGCAATCCAAGAAATTATTTTAGTTCACCAACCAAGCTCATTTCAAATTCAGCAGACATCATGGTAGAAAATTCATCACATAGTTCATGCTTAGTTGATCCAAATACAATGTCATCTACATATACCTGAACTATGATAAGATCTTTATTCATGCCCTTGGTAAATAAAGTCTGATCAACTTTACCTCTTTTGTAGCCCTTGCTGATCAGAAATTCAGACAATCTTTCATACCAAGCTCTTAGAGCCTGCTTTAGACCATACAAGGCTTTGTTTAACCTGAAAACTTGGTTAGGTTGAGGAGAATATTGAAATCCAGGAGGTTGTTCAACAAAAACTTCTTCTTTAATAACTCCATTTAAAAAGGCACTTTTAACATCCATTTGTTGGAGTTTTATGTTCTTTGAGCATGCAAAGGCAAGCAACAATCTTATAGCTTCCATCCTAGCAATAGGTGCATAGGATTCATCAAAGTCTACACCGAATTCCTGACAGTAGCCTTTGGCTACTAGTCTGGCCTTATTCCTCGAGATAATTCCATCTTCATCCATCTTATTTTTGAACACCCACTTGGTTCCTATGACATTAATACCATCTGGTCTTGGGACAAGCTCCCAGACATTATTCCTTTCAAACTGACCTAATTCCTCACTCATAGCATTGACCCAAGCTTGATCAGCTAAGGCCTCTTCTACTGTTTTGGGTTCAATTTGTGAGACTAAAGCAATTAAGTCATCATTATTCACATTTCTAAAATGAGACCTAGTCCGAAGAGGATCTTCAGGATTGCCTATGACTTTATCTAAAGGATGGTCTTTAAGAAATCTGATATTTGTTGAAGACTCACCTGTTTCTCTTGGTCCTTCCAGATTGGGGGAATTTGTTTCTCCACTCGGCTGAGTCTTTTCTTCCTCCTGTTGGTATTCTAGAAAATCTCCACCATGATTGGAGTTCCTGTCAAGATTTTCAACATTAGGAACATCTTTCTTTTCACTAAAAAGGATGTGTGGAGACTCTTCCCCTTTCTGATCAGATATGTTAAATACCCTATATGCCCTTGACACTTCAGAATAACCCAAGAAAATTCCAGGTGTGCTTTTGGCTTCAAACTTGTCTAAATCTTTCTTATCATTGTTATGAATAAAATATTTTGCTCTAAAAATTCTGAAATGAAACAAGTTTGGTTTCTTACCTTTTAGAAGCTCATAGGGTGTTTTCTTGTGTATGGGTCTTACCATGGCCCTGTTGATTATGTAGGTTGCTGTATTGGCCGCTTCTGCCCAAAACCTTCTAGGTAATTTGCTTTCAATCAACATGGTTCGGGCCATCTCCACCATTGTTCTATTTCTTCTCTCCACAATCCCATTTTGTTCAGGTGTCCTGGGAGAAGAAAACCTGTGAGTTAGTCCTTCTTTATCACAAAGTTCAGTAAACATGGAGTTTTCAAACTCACCTCCATGGTCAGATTGAATAGAACAAACCTTGTACTTCCCTTCTTGTTTGACCTTATTGAAAAACATGTTAAACTTTTGAAATGCATCACTCTTATTTCCTAAGAAAAATATCCATGAATATCTAGAGAAGTCATCTATGATGACATAGCCAAACCTGTTTCCATTGAGACTCTGAGTTCTAGTGGGACCGAAAAGGTCCATATGAAGAATTTCCATTGGTCTAGAAGACAATGGCTCAGATCTTAATTTAAAGGAATTTCTGGTCTGTTTGCCTAGAGCACATGCATCACATGCTTTTGATATTGAGTTGAATTTAATTCTAGGCATGCCTCTAACTAAATCATGCTTGACCAATTTATTTAAAGTTGAAAAGCTAGCATGACCTAGATGTCTATGCCATTCAAAGGCATCATTTTTAGAATTGGCAGATAAGCAAATAGTAGATTCAGATTTCTCATCTAAGTCTACAATGTAGACATTATTAATCCTGTTGGCTACAAATTTAACCATGTCAGAATTTGTTTCAAGGATTTTACATGAACTATCATCAAATACAACCCTGTGACCCCTGTCACATAATTGGCTAATGCTAATCAGGTTGTGTTGAAGCCCTTCCACAAGTAAGACTTTTTCAATGGAGTTTGTGGAAGACTTACCTACTGTTCCAACTCCAATTATTTTACCTTTTTTCTTTCCTCCAAACTTGACCAGACCCCCTGGCTTCATCTCTATCTTGCTAAACTTGGATCGTTCTCCTGTCATATGCCTGGAGCAGCCACTGTCGAGGTACCACTTGTTGTCTTCAGCTGCCAGGCCGACCTACACAGATACATCAAGCAGAGTGATTTGGAACCCAAGATGAGTTGGGTCCAATGACATTGTTCAAATCTCTGATCAAGTGTTTAGGTATCCAGATTTGTTTCAGCATGGTTTTCTCTGGCACCTTCCTTTCTGGTTTATTAAAGTTGAATCCAGCTGAACTGGAGAAGTGAGTTTTATTCCATTCATTAGTCTTCCTATTCCTAGGAAATTTTCTATAGGCTTGTTGATTAGCATATCTTTGACCATGAAAGTTATTTCTCCAGTAGGTCCTGTTTGGACCCATCTGATTGTTGTAATTCCAGCTCTTATTCTGATTTGCTTTCTTGGTCCATCTATCATTTGTGTTCTGGTAAGTGGGCTTAGTGTTATTCTTCATAAAATTCATTCCCATCTTAAATGGTTGTCCAGTACTGATTTTTGTGTTTTCTTTAGGACTTTGAATTTCCTTAGAGCTATTTGAGCTGGATGGTGTGTCCAGCTTTTCTTTTCCCTTCTCTGGGCAGAAGGTGATGGTCTTGAATTGCAAGGGTCTCTTGTTGGTTGGGTCGTAGCCTAGACCTTCCTTATTGAAATTGGCCCTAGTTCCTAGTATAGCATCTAAGCTAGTCTTTCCTTGGACAAACTTTTCTAAGACTTTCTGTTTGTCTTCCAGCTCCTTTTGAAGGGACTCAGAATTTTTTAGAAGTTCAACATTTACTTTCTTCACAGCTTCATATTTCTCTGAATTCACTCTAATTTCATTCATGCTTTCTTCAATTTTAGTTTTGAATTCATTGAGCTGTTTTTGACTTTCTTGAGTTTCTCCCTTGAGCTTATCATTTTCTTTCCTTAGTGAGGTCATTTCTTCTAGTTGTTCTTTTAGCTTTTCATTTTCCTCACATACTAGAGTTTGTTCTTCAACATTTGTGTTCAATTTTCTTTTCAGAACTCTGTGCTCTTTACTAAGAGAATTAAATTTATCTAACAAATCACCATAAGCATCCTCCCAGTCATCAATTGAGAAATTTTTAAAAACATTTATTACCTCCTCTTCACTGTTTGCCATAAGGCAAATTCCATCTTCATATTCTTCTGAGGAAGCATCTTCAGGGTCTTCTTCTTCCTCGCTCCATGTGCAGACCATCGCCTGTGGCTTCTTCTTCTTTTGCACCTTTATGTTTTTCTTCTGAAGATAGGGACCCTTCTTCTGGAGGTCTGGGCATTCGCCTTTCATATGTCCCTGTTTGTTACAATTAAAACAGGTCAGTCTCTTAGGATTTCTATCCCTGTAACTAGTAAATTCAGCACTCTTGTTGAAAGAGTGTGGCTTCTTCTTCCTAAAGGTCTTTCCCTTTTTCTTCAAAAATTTTCTAAATTGTCTAGTGAGCATAGCCTACTCCTCCTGGTCGAGATTTGACAAACCTTCAAGCTCAGACTAAGACTCGTGGCTACTGCTGCTGCTCCCACTGTTGCTACCCTTGTTGCGGGAAGCCCTTAGAGCTACATTTTTACCCTTCCTCTCACTTCCTTCTCCACCTCCTTGGAAATTCATCCCATAGGTCATAAGGGATCCTATGAGTTCATGCACAGTCAAGACTGTCAAATCTTTTGACTCCTCAATCACAATGGCCTTAGTGTGCCATGCCGGAGATAAAGATCTAAGGATTTTCATGACTATATCTGCCTCAGCAAGATCCTTCCCTAGCCCTTTAAGAGTATTTGTGATTAAAGACAACCTGGCATACATCTCAGTTATATTCTCATCTGCATTCATCTTAAACATTTCATACTTAGAAGTGTAGAGATTTACCTTCGAGGCTTTCACTTGAGTTGTACCTTCATAGATCAATTGCAGCTCATCCCACATTCGCTTGGCAGTCTTGTAGGCAGAGATACGGGCATACTCCTCTGGATGAACAGCACACTGGATGATATTCAGCGTCGTCCAGTTGAGTGAGGAGAGCTTGACATGGTCATCTGTCCAAGCGTCCTCGTTTGGTGGCAGATCATATGGCCCCACCGTGATTACTCTCCACAGTTTATGGCTCTGAACCCTGATGAACACTTCCATCCTGTTCTTCCAAAACAGATAGTTAGTACCATCAAAATAAGGAGGGCGACTAAAGGATTGACCTTCGGCCATGAAGGTTCTAGGACCACCAGCATTTCCTTGACCGTTCGTCCACATGGCGTAAACCTACTCTGATACCAATTGTTAGCGCAGCAAGAGTGATATAGAAGGGAGGGGATGAATAGATCACTCCCAATTTGTAGAAACTTAGGCGGAAAATAGATTCGACTGCTAACGCACCTCCTTAACCCGTACACAGAGAAATATAGATGAGAGTGAAGAACTGATCACTTGAAGGCAAAGAGACAAGCAGATGAAGAGCACAAAAATCAATAGCAAACCACAGAGGAGGCACTCAGTTTTTAGGTGGTTCGATTGCAGTCCGCAATCTACATCCACCCCTCACTCCAACTAGAGTGAGGATTCCACTAGGCAAAGCTAGATCACAGCAGACTCAGTCTACGTACAACATGCTGCCACACAGCTTGAACACCCAAGGGAAACAAATCCCTCGACCAAGCTCTGCTACCCACAGAACTTGAAACTTGTTCTAGCTCCCAGCTAGAACACAACCGGAGAATCCTCTCCCTTCCTCCACACACGGAGGGAAACTGTTAATGACAACCTGTCACTAACAACACCAGAGATCACCGATCTCTCTTCCTCTGCAACTCAGAGGGAAACTGGAGTAGTACTCCCTTCCTCCACACACCAGAGGGAAAACCAATTCAAATCAGAATGGAAGAACAAAATAAACGAAAGCAAAGTAGAAACAAAAACCAATGAAGAAGAAATCGGTTCTGAAACCCAATACAAATGTAGCTTCAAATGAAGCAATTCATCAATCCACACACACTCTCTCTCTCTCGAACAAGCTCCTCTCAGATCTGGAACACTCTGCTCTTTTTTTTTCTTTTCTGGATCGTGCAAACTCTCACCAGTGGCTTCTGCTTTCTCTATTCACGATCAAGCTTCTGCTGAAGGATGAAGCTCTATATTTATAGCAGATATTGGCGTGTGGCTGCCAGGTTCCCGCCCATGCACTTTTGGCCAGATCATTTGAATTTCGACCACATGGCAGCATCCTGACCAGGTTGCCATCCACGTGTCGTGTGCCTATTGTCTTGGATCACGTGCCAGGTGCCAACTTCGATTCACGTGCCCAATCATCAGTCTGAATCGCCTGCAGACAGACAGATGGAATGTATAGACTTAGTTAGTTCAGGCTATTAGCATGAATGTATATACTTCAGAACCTTCAACAGATTAAGTGTGTACAACGTGAGAGAGTGTACATACTTAATGAAAGAAGCGCATGTGTGAAGGTAGTGTATAGACTTATTAACAATGCAGACGAATGGCAGTGTATAGACTATTACAAAGCTTCTGCCACTGTATAGACTTCACGAAGCCTAACCAATGTACAGACTTGGAACCTGTGTGAGACTCTTAATAAGACGGTGAGCAATGTATTGACTTGTTGCCCAACCGTGATGTACAGACTTTGACAAGCTTGAGCCAGAGTATAGACTGTGCCACAATGAGACGCTTACAAAGACGCTGGATGTTCAGACTTGCTGAAGGACGGATGTACAGACTTTGCCCAAATACATGAGACGCTGACAAAGACGCTGGATGCACTGTTCAGACTTGCTGAAGAACGGATGTACAGACTTTGTAAATCGAAGCCTCTGTACAGACTTTCCTAAGACGCAGTTCAATGTATAGACTTTGAACGAATGAGGCCGATGTACAGACTTGCCTAAGACACAGCTTGAGACGCTGGCTGAGACGAATGCTGTACAGACTTTGAAGAATAGTTCAATGTATAGACTTGAACGAAAGAGGCCGATGTACAGACTTGCATAAGACGCAGCTTGAGACGCTGGCTGAGACGAATGCTGTACAGACTTTGAAGAACAGTTCAATGTATAGACTTGAACGAAAGAGGCCGATGTACAGACTTGGTCAATATGAGACACTGTGCAGACTTTGTCAAGTGATTGGCTATACAAACTTCAGAGGGTGAAAACTCTGTATCGACTTGAAGACCATGAGCCAATGTATAGACTTACACTATCGGATGTGTAGACTTCATGACAATGCAGTAACCAGTGTATAGACATTAAGCTTGACACTCCAATGTATAGAGTTGAGGATTGGAAGGATGTATAGGGTTGAGCTGAACTGACTTTTGCAATGTGCAGACTTAGTTGGTCGGGCAGTGTACAGACCTAGAATTTTAATACCAGTGTGTAGACTTCAGTTAGAAGGTGCCCGATGAACAGACTTGAAGGAGTTATGCCAATGTACAGATGAGTCGACGCATCAGCTAGGGTGGGTCGACCCACTGCTGTCTATACTAACTAGGCAGAGTGTAGATAGAATCATGATAGCAGGCTAAACTGACAACCAAATGAACTATACTCACTCACATGATGAAATAGCATTAATCTAGAGATAGAAGATTGATTTATAGTGTGACACATCATCAAAACAATAGGGATGCAACAGCAGTGTGCCAATCGATCAATAGCAGGTTTCGTCATCGGTATTGGGTTTATACCAATGCAAGGATCTCATAGGTTTCATCGGGATAGACATAAGGTCTAAACCGGGCAGGTTTCATTGTTGACCGGGCAGTGTGCCAATCGATCAATAGCAAGTTTCATCATTGGTATTGGGTTTATACCAATGCAAGGATCTCATAGGTTTCATCGGGATAGACGTAAGGTCTAAGTCGGATAGGTTTCATCGCTGACCGGGCAGTGTGCCAATCGATCAATAGCAGGTTTTATCACGGTGGGACATATGATAGGTTTCATCAGAATAGATGTGAGATCTAAACTGGATAGGTTTTACTGTGATGGGTCTCGGACAGAAAGTGGAAGGGTTTTATCAGAACAGACGGAAGGTCTATTCTGAGATGGGCTTTAGCATTGATCGAGACGATATGCCTTATGATCAACGGGGTTTCATCATCGGTGGGACATGCGGTGGATGTGTTGCCGAAGGAGATTCATGAAGTGAACTTTTTGTATTACCACATTACTGACCCAAGTGCCCTTTAAGATTTTCACCGAGCCAGCCCCCTCTTGCTTTTGCCCACGCGCCCTTTTGGATTTTCACGTGGCGGGGTACCCGATTTTGCCTGCAACGCCCTTTCGGGTTTTCGCCACAGCCGGGTTGTTTGCCATTTTTGCACTCGTCCGAGATGTTTTGGACAAGTCCGGCGGGGCACCTCTATTTTAAGCCCCATTTCTTATTCTTTCTTTTTTCATCATTTTTTTTATTCTCACGTTGTTCTTTGAGCGTGTGCCATTCATTGATGCGGGGTGGACATCAACGCAAAGGAGAGTAGGGCTTCATCATACAATTCAGACGGAAGGCCTGAACTGAAGTGGGTGGACGGCGGCTTGGCCATGAAGTTGTTTGTTGGGAATGTGGATCTTATCGTTGGTGTGGGGGTAAACATCAACGCAAAGGAGAGTGATTTCATCGTCTACTCGGACGGAGGGTCTGAGTGACGTTGCTGTGTAACAGCTCAGGCATGGGGCCGTTCACTGGGAAATGTGTACATAAGTCTTATCGTTGATGTGGGGATAAACATCAACGTAAAGAAGGATGATATTTCATCATGCAGTCCAGACGGAAGGTCTGAACTGATGCTGATGGGTAGCCGCTTAGGCATGAAGCCGTTTGCCGGAGGGGTAGATTCATTTAACAGGGACGAAGGGTCCAAGTTAAAGGGGTAAGCCGACCGATCTTGTCAATGATGACAAGGGCCGAAAGATAGTTGGACAGGATTTTTTGTGGGACTTTATGATGATCGTCCTTCTCGGAGTTTTATCAGGAAGGGCGAAAAGGGGAACTTTACATTACCAAATTACTGGCTCAAGCGCCCTTTCAGATTTTCGCCAAAGCCAGCCCCCTCTTGCTTTTGCCCACGCGCCCTTTCAGGTTTTCTCGTGGCGGGGTCCCCAATTTTACCTGCAGCGCCCTTTCAGGTTTTCGCCATAGCCGGGTTGTTTGCCATTTTTGCACTCGTCCGAGACGTCTTGGACAAGTCCGGCGGGGCACCTCCATTTTAAGCCCCATTTTTTTTATCAACACCAGGAAGAATAAGGTTTCGTTATCTCATTCGGATGGGAAATCTGGATTGATGTTGGTATGTAGTAGCTCGGGCCTACAGCCATTCGCCGAAAAGGTGAGTGGGTTTTATCATTGATGTGGGGTAAACACCGATGCAAAGAAGAATAGGGTTTCATCATCTAATCCGGATGGAAGATCTGGATCGATGTTGGTGTGTAGCAAAGGAGCGACCCTTCTAATTGTCATCAGTCTTGATTTATCTATCCATTCGCTACTTCCCCAGCAGGCAGTGGTGCGGCATGATAGAGTTTTAGATGTTTCCCATTGAGTGGCGAGAATTGAATTTCCCCTTGATGATTGACAACCACGTAGGCTCCGCCCTCGTAGACCCTCTGGACTACGTATGGACCCGGCCAGTTAGCAGCAAGTTTGCCTTTTGGATTGGAAGCCATGACTTCTCTTTTCTTGACCATGACCAGATCTCCTTTCTTGAATTCTCGCCCTTTGACGAGCTTATTGAAGGCATTTGCCATGCGGGCTTGGTACATCTGGATATTTTTCTGGGCTTGCAGACGCTTCCCCTCCAGTTCAGCCAGTTCTTCAAGTCTCCTTTCAGCATTGGTTTGCTCGTCACGAACTAGGCCATGCTGGACTGCAATTCTGAGTGACGGTACTTCCAGCTCTATAGGGACTACTGCCTCGGAGCCGTACACCAGTGAATAGGGTGAGCAACCCGTGGGGGTTTTATAGACGGTGCGATATGCCCATAGTGCTTCATACACCTTTTCACCCCAATCCTTCTTATTAGAGCTGACGACCTTGGCTAGCAGGGTGCACAGCATCTTATTGAAAGCCTCGGCCAACCCATTTGCTTGTGGATTATAAGGAGTGGAGGTTCTCCATTCAATTTTGTATTTCTCGGCAAGTCGATATATTTTCTGGTTCTTGAAGTGACTTCTATTATCAGATATTATTCGGCTGGGGACCCCGAACCGGAAGATGATATTGTGCTTGATGAATCTGGAAACCAACTCACCAGTCACTTCTCGGAGTGCTACTGCCTCCGCCCACCTGGAGAAGTAGTCTGTTATAGCTAGGATGTACCTATGTCCAGCTGAGGAAGTCGATAGTGGCCCAACCACATCGGTTCCCCACTGAGCAAAAGGCCAGCAGGGAATTGTAGGGTGTAGAGCTATAGGAGGCCTCCTGGGTACAGTGGCATGCTCCTGGCATTTCGGGCATGACTTTGCAAACTGGCAACATTCTTCAAACATAGTGGGCCAATAATAACCCAGCTTCTTGATTTCAATCTTCATCTTAGGCCCAGCCTGGTGTGCCCCTGCTGTTCCAGCATGTATCTCTTTCATTGCTTGCCAAGCTTCTTCAGTAGGTAGGCAGCGTAGCAAAATCTTCTTGCGGGCGTCCGCCATAATTCGGAACAAAGTTCCATTTCTGCATTCATAGGAATCCTTAACCCTTAGGAGTTTCATTCTCTCTTCTTTGTTCTTGGGCAGCTGTTGGTGTAGGAACCGCTGCAGTAGGTGTTGTCTCCAATCAGATGCTTGGACTTTGTCAATGGCATTAATCTCATATTCTTCAGGACACGCTTCCAGCATGCTGGGGACTTGCCGCCTGTTCATGACAATAGCGTTGAGTGTCTCATCTGGCGGGACCGATAGTGAGTTGGCCAGCTTTGCTAGTGCATCAGCTTGAGCATTATGTCCCCGGCCCACATGATTGAGCTCAATGTGGTAGAAATTCGCCATGAGGCGTATAGCCTTTTGGTAATAGGGGTTCAATTCTGGCTTTCGCACTTCGAATTCTCCCTGTATTTGTTTTATTACTAACATGGAGTCACCGAATACCTGAAGCATCCGAATACCCATACTGAGGGTGACCTGGAGACCAATTATCAGAGCTTCATATTCAGCTTCATTGTTGGTGCAGGGCTTGTTTATAGAACAGGAGGTGTGCAACACTTCTCCTTCTGGCGATTTCAGCACAATGCCGGCCCCTGCACGTATTCTGGCTTTCCCATTGGAATCAGTTTCTGTTCTTGATGCCCCATCAAAATATAATTCCCACATGACTGGCTGGGTTTGGCAGGCTTCGAGCACTTCATCATCAGGGAGCTCGGTCTCCAGCATAGCATTTTCTGGTACAGGGTGCTCTGCAAGGAAATCAGCCACAGCCTGACCCTTTATAGCCCTCTGAGGTATATAAGTGATGTCAAACTCCATCAGAATCACAGCCCATTTGCCTAGTCGACCTTTGAGTGTCGGCTGAGTCAATATATATTTGAGCGGATCTACTGCAGATATCAACCTGATCTCATGTGACAGCATATAGTGTCGGAGCTTCTTAACAGCGAAAACCAGTGCCAAGCAGGTCTTCTCTATGTAAGTATAGCTTTCTTCAGTTCTGATCAACCTTCTGCTAAGGTAATATAAGGCTTGCTCCTTTCCATCTTCATTTATTTGTTCTAACATTGCCCCCAGCGAACAATGTGTGGCTGCTATATAGAGGATTAAAGGGCTGCCCTTGACTGGTGCCCCCAACACCGGAGGGGTCTTGAGGTATTCCTTCAGCTTTTCAAAAGCCTCTTGGCATCCGTCGTCCCACAGGAACGGCACATCTTTCATCATGAGCTTATGAAAGGGGTGGCACCGACCCGACAAGTTTGATATAAATCGGCGGATGTAGGCCAGACGCCCTTGCAGAGACCTTAGCTCAGACAGATTCTTCGGTGGAGGGAGTTCTTGAATAGCCTTGATCTTGGACGGATCAATCTCAATACCCCTGTCACGGATAATAAATCCAAGGAATCTTTTGCTGGTCACGCCAAAGGCGCACTTCATAGGGTTCATCTTCAGCTCGTATTTCCGCAGCCTTTGAAATACTATCCTCAGGTCCTGCAGATGGTCTTCTTTCCTTCTGGTTTTCACTACCAGGTCATCAACATAGCACTCCACTTTCTTGAAGAGTAAATCATCAAAAATCTTCGTCATGGCTCTTTGGTAAGTAGCGCTGACATTTTTAAGGCCGAACGGCATTCTTTTGTAGTGGAATATTCCTTTTGGAGTGCGGAATGCAGTGTGTACTCTGTCTTTTTCAGCAATCCAAATTTGGTTGTATCCGGACGAACCGTCCATAAATGATAGGGCTTCATGACCAGTGGTTGCATCAATCATTACTTCAGTAATTGGCACTGGGAAATCATCCTTCGGGCAAGCCTTATTAAGGTCTCGGAAGTCAACACATATTCTGATTTGCCCATTTTTCTTCTTTACGGGCACTATGTTCGCCAGCCATGTGGTGTACTGATTTTCTTCGACGAAGCCAACATCAATAAGCTTGTCGACCTCCTTATTGATTTGGTTGATCAGCTCAGGTCGCATCCTCCTGGGCGGCTGTTTTATGGGGTTGGCTTCTGGATTAATCGCCAGCAGGTGTTGTGCCACATCGGGGTTTAATCCCAGCATTTCATCATACGTCCAAGCGAAGCAGTCTTTGAACTCCCTCAAAAATTGTATGTAATGTTCTCGGACCTTTGGTTCCAGCAGAACACTAAGAAAGGTTGGCCTTGGTTCCTCCTCTGTCCCCAAGTTTACTTCTACAAGCTCATCAACAGTGGCCTGACCACCATCTTCAACTTCGGGCGGAGCCTCCTATAAATCGACGAAACCTCCCGGGATATAGTTTTCTTCAGTTTCAGAATTCTCTAATTCTTCCTATCGGACCCCGGCCGATGATGACTCGTCATACAGGACAGAAACCATTCGACTCTGTTCAGCCTGCCCATGGGACATGACCTGCTCCGTGTACGGCTTAAAGATTAGGTCTTCCAGTTCCGGAGGTTTTATTGGCGTAAATTCCTTTGGGGAATCTATACTTTGCAGAGCTCGAACTTCTTCCAGAATACGTTCAAACTCCAAGCATTCTCTTGTATCATCAGAAATTCGATCTTCATCCGGGGTTCCTGTGTCAAACTTTACTTCGTCCTGGAACAGATCTTCTTTGCAAGATAGCTCCTCCCAACACCGGCATACATTTGCTTCATTAGACTTTTCTGCCCCTGGCTGGCTATTGGGAGGCCCACCATCCAGTATAGACTGGTATATAATCTCTTCATCTTCTGAGGGGTAATCGTCATAACCCATCCCAGGAGGATCTTCATGTGAAAAGAAGGCGGAGATGACATCTACCTCGGCCTCATAGTATTCTTGTAGAGTGTAGCCCAATCCCGGGTGCTGGGTGATCTTCATTAATTCCTTGTTGTTCTGGGGCGGATCCCAAAGTTCTTGGAATGCTTTCTTCTAGGCAACGGGCTGCAGTGAAGGCATTTACAGTTTGGAGAACATCTACGAGACCCGTTGTGTGGTGTAGTCCAAGCCTGTGATTGGCACCATTCGGCTTGTGGATTCTTCCGGGATCATGCAGTCCTGATCATCCTCCTCAATAGGTTCCCCGGTGTAGAATATGATGGGAGGCTCGCAGAAGCGAGGGATCTCCATAATCTTGAGTGGCAGCACTTTCTGGCATTCCAAACTGGCGACAGGCTTGACCAGCCCTTCCGGTACCCTGACTTGTGTATATTTTTCTTTTATTTCTTCATCAGTATCATCGGGATGAATGCTTGGAGGTGAAATCCGTGCAAAATCCCCAACATCAGAGATATGGGATACCTCATGCTTCTTGACATAGCCCCGTGGTGGCGGCGGAGACCAATCCTCTGTCTTCGCTACCGACTTCTCCTGACTAGTCACAGTTTCTTTGTTCTTATCTTTTTGCATAATGTCTGTGTAATAGGATGCATCGAGCATGTGACACTCGAAGACTTCAAAGGGGTGCAGATCTGCGAACACCCTTTCCTCTTTACCATCATGACAGTACTTAATGCACTGATGCAGCGTGGAAGGCACTATCTGGTACTCATGCAACCACGGTCGCCCCAGCAAAGCCTTGTATGTGGTATTAGACTCGATCACATAAAATCGCACCACAGTAGTGAGGTCCCCCAGTGTGAGGTTGAAATCTGCGACCCCCAAAGGTGTCTCACACTTCTGGTTAAATCCCACGATCTTCATGTCTCTGACCTTGGTGAGGTGCATATCGAAGTAGTACTTCTGATAGATGCGGTACGGCAGAATATTTACAGCAACCCCTGGATCTATCAATATCCGGCTTAACGGCTGGCAGTTGAGATGTCCCCTCATGTACAGCGGCCTGTTGTGACTGGGATTTGGAATCAACATGTCATCTTCAGTGAAAGTGACTGCTGGCCCATAATTGACTTCTGTCAGTAGTGCTTCATACTGTGCTGGCGACTGTAGAGCATCAATAATTGCTTGTCGGGCATCCTCGCTCAAGGAAAGAATTTCCCATATAGAGAATCTGGTGGGGAGCTTCTTCAGCATTTTCATAATTCGGCTGCCTACCCCGACATTGGAGAGCCGCATCTCTTCTGCCCAGCGGGGCTACGGAGGCTCCCGAGGTGCTTGCGGCATTACCTGCCCACTTCTTGCCTTGGCTTCTTGGTTGGTTTCTCGAGGGGCTTCTTCTGGAAAGACGGCCCTTGGTGTTGCTAGGGAATCTTTTTCTTCTCCCTCACCCTGCTTAGGCTTCAGAGCCGTTGATTGCTGGTGCTTATTACTTCTGGCTGGTGCAGTTTGTACTGGCTTTTCACCTTCTAAACTGGATAAGAATTCAAGGAATGATGGAGCTCCATCCTTTTTTTTCTCTTCTTGGTATAGACTAGCAGGAGGAGGGATCTGGACACCTCGCACTTTCGGTTCTGGTATCTGATAAGGTTGCTCTCCCCTGAAAATGATATTGTGGTTGGCCGACAGGAGACGTCCCCATCTTCTCCCAGAACGGGTAGCATGCGCCGAAGTTGAAGCCTCAGCATGGTTGGCTTCCAATGGAGTGGCCGATGCCTCTGCGTCATCATCCTCCCCAGGCAAGGTGAACAGCACCGAGAGTGTATTGCAGTGTACTGTCACGACTTTCTTCTTTCTTATGTTCTTTGGCTGCCTTTTCTTCTTCTGGTGCTTTGACTTTGCTGGCTCTTGCCCCCAGAAAGGTTCAGTCTCATTTTTTTTATGTTTTTCCTCTGGCTTTTCTTCAATGGTCAATTCTTCCAGCTGCTCCCAGAGTATGCAGTCTTTTACCAGCAGGGGCTTCGGCTCAGTCTATTCATATTCGTCGAGCCCGTATATGTACTGTTGGAGACGTTTTGCCTCAGGACTTATTTCTTTATGTGTGGGAAGCGGAGTCTGCCTCCTCCGATTGTAGGTGGGGATTCGGATGACCGGCTTTGTCTTAGTTAGATGCCAAATCGGCTTTACTGGAGGTGCACCCGGCTCCGAAGTGGCATTCCGAATGGATGGTCCAGTTGTTCCGGCAACAGGTGTCCTCTTTCTGGTCTTCACCAACTTTGTCTGCCACCCCTCCTGATCCCTTAATGGGGTTAGGAAGCATGTCTCATAAGTGTGCCTAGTGCATTCTTCAACAGCCTCTTCGGGCAACTGCTGATATACAGAAATCATATTTGTAGCCATCCTCAGCGCTGGAGGTTCATGGGGACGTGGAGGGTTCACCTGGTAACCTCCCAACTGCAGTTCACCCCTTTTGAACATACTCTCCATAACATCTTTGAAGACATAGCAATCTTCTATAGCATGCCCCAGTGCTCGATGATACGAACAGAACAACAGGTCATCTTTCTTTGCTGCATCAACAGGTCTCTTCAGTTCGGGCAATGTTACTTTGTTGAACTTGTAAGCCCAATTGAACAGTGCACCCGTCTTCTCTTTGGGGAATGAGTATGCCTTTCTCATCTTGTTCCTTAGGGAGACCTTTTCTTTCATTTCCGCTGGGCCTGCCGGCGGAGGAGCATCAGTTGCCTTATTTTTTTCTTTCTGTTGTTCAAAGGTTCCGAAATCAACAGTGTTGGCCTCTGAATGTGATGGCCGTCGATCAGCAGCCTTCCCTTTTTGCATAGCAGGGACATTAGCGGTCGGACGCTTAGATAGGAACGTCTCGACCTCTGCAACTATGTTATTTAACCGGTCAAATGTTCTGACATCTGCCCCGATCATCTTTTCCAGCACCTCCCTTCTAAGATTTTGTTTGCATATTTGTACTGCATCTTCTTGATGGGGAGGTCGCCTACATCTCATAGCTAGATTCCTCCATCTTTTTATATAATTCGGGGCGGTCTCATCTTGTTTCTGTCTGGATGCATACAGTTCGGCCATTGTAATTTCTCTTTCTGTAACATGAAACCTGTCTCGGAACTTCCGCTGCATATCGGGCCAGTCAGCTACCGACCCAGCTGGCAAGCTGGAGTACCATTCAAAGGCTAAACCTGTAAGGGACGAGCCAAAGAATTTCAGCAAATATGCTTCATCAGCCGCCAAGTCGCCCATAATTATAGTGTAATAGGCTATATGCTCCCTAGGAGAGCCTTGGCCATTGAACTTTTCAAACTTCGGTGGCCTGCTGATGCCTGGTGGTAGTCTATTGGCAGCATAATGTGCAGGGTACGGTACCTTGTAGATGTCATAGGTACCAGAATCGTCCCCAACTTTCTCAGACAGCTTCATCTTGACAATCTTTTCTACCATCAGTTTGTTTGCCACAGCTGGATCCACTGGTTTCGGAAAGAAATATATCTGCTGATGGCTGAAAGGGGTCGTCATGACCGTCGTACGTAGTGTCGGCTGAGATGCTGGCACAGCAGGCTGCGTTTGAGATGCAGAGGGCTGGGCTGCCACCTGTTGTGGAAGAGGCTGATTTGGCGCCCTGCCTTCGCTATTCAGATGAGGAACGACTGGGATGGCCACCTCGGTTGAGCTGGAAGTCTGCCCTGCTGCCTCGGCCTGCTTAGAAACATGTGTCTGTTCATTTCTCTCATTCAACTATCTCCTGAGAGACTCGATTTCCTGCTGATATCTCATGAACATCATCTGGATCATGGGGTCTATGGCTGTTGGAATTTGCATCTCTCCTGAAGTCCCTTCAGCGGGGTCTAAGAGAGGGTTGTCTTCCTCTTCAGTAGTTAACACATTTACTGTCATCGTGGTGACCCTTCGGGCTTCATTGACGGCCGAGAGGTCGTCTTGATTAGCAGCTACTTTCTTATCTTTCGCTGCCTTGCTTCTTCTTGTGACTGCACCCAGTCTGTGCGCCAGGCTGATCAATTCTTCTGGTTGACTTGGTAACATACCATATCTTCCGGCGACGCCGGCCATGTTGCAAGCAAGAATCTGCATTTTTCCTCTCTGCCTGCGAACTCTTCTCTTGACCTATCCAGGATATGTCAGATGGTCAAATATAGACATTCTCTTTTCTTTTCCCTCTTCCTGGTAGATATCTTTCTCATATCTGGCCCTGCGGCCATCTTCATAGTCATTGGAGTCAGAGGACGAAACCTCCAACATCACTTCTTCTGGGACTTCTTCCTCTTCCCCCATAGTGCCCAAGGCACGAGATAGTCTTCGTTGCCCCAGGGAGGAGTTCCCTAGGCAATGAAAGTAATCTTGAACCACCCGGTTCATCTCTTCCTGACCGTGCCCTTGTATCTCTGGACGGGGCAGCAGCCTCTCCTGAGTCTTCGGCTGATAGGCCAGCCTCGAGACTTGAGAAGCCAAGTACTCTGACTTGGGATATTTGAATACATCGGCCTATCTAGCGCAGGCCCTGAGTCTCTGCGGAGCAGCAACATAAGCAACTCCCTTCACTCTCCTTTTGTCTTCCTTTTGAAAATCTCCGCCCCTCCTCCCGAGGTGAGTGACAGCAATATCTTTCTCTTTCCTCTCCCATCTCCTGCCCCCGGCCCTGGGGTGGACAGCAGCAACATATTCTTCTTCCCTTTCATATCTTCTGTCCCCAGCCCTGGGGAGGGTGACAGCAACATCCTCTTCTTGAGCTGGTGCCCAGCTCTGAATCTTCTTTGGCATCCAAACTTGTTTAAACTTTGTTGGCTTAGGCGCCAGCGGCTATTTCCCCTTGTTCTCCCAGTCGGCCTTCCTGGTGGCCAACGCCTGGAATCTGTTGTTGGTATGGACTGATGGAATGACCCTGTCAGGCCGTGCATCCATGGGGCGGCCATTGAGGTTTACCCTCATGTTCCCAACCATCATAGTCTTTCCTGAGGCTGAGAGATGACCTCCAGTTGCAGCAAATCGGTCCCTCCGGTTATTTCTCCTTCTCTTACCAGCAGTGGCAGAGATAGCAGTCTTCATTCCCATGTGATGGACAAAGCAAGAAACGACCGTAGGAGCAACTGCCGTCTTCTCCTCAGCTCTTGATGCCACCGTGGCCTCTACCGTGGCGACGCTTCCAGCTTCGTTGTCGACTTGTAGCAGGTCGACAAACACTAGGCCCAAGCAGTTAGGCAGACCCACCGCCGGAGGCATGGATCCGAACTCCATTGGTACCGCCAGGTACCCTCCATGGATGTGGCCATCGACCACCTACTGGCCGAAGTGAACAACAACCAGTCCAGTCTCCATTTGTAGTTTCTGCGAGTAAGATTAACACACAGTTAGAATTTTTGAGAGAGGCCGTCGGGCCTCCTGCTTTGGCGTAGAGATGAAGGGAGACTAGGTCCCACCGGGCTTGCCAGCTTGTGGGAATAGATTTCCTTTGGTTTATTTTGTTATTTGTTTATTATTTGTTTATTATTTGATATATTATTTGGTTATTGATTCGTTAGTTAGTTTATTAGGCGTGCCAGTCACCGGAGTGACAGTTTTATTGTGCGCTCGACCTGACTTGGTCAGTCGATTGTGAAGTCCGAGTCGGGACCGGAAGTCCGCCATGCCGTAAAGGCCATGACGTTAATTACGCCCTCCCTAAGGAAGACAACCCTTGATTAAACGCCAAAGACAGGGGGCCTCAGAAGGCGATCGACAATACTAAAATGTGAAATAAAGATTTCATGCTATGGACAGATTTATTGAGTTTGGTGGATTAAATCAAACAGCATAACCTTTGACTTTGGGTCGTGCCGGGTAGGGATAGAAGACCATCCACGCAGTGGCGGGACGGAATTCGGATAATCATTAGGGTATTTCCCTTTCGATATTTCCACTTAACCGGATGCTCCAAAAAGATTCATTTCCCCCAAAAGATGGAGCCAGATGGGAGGTGTATCGGTGACACTCCCTTGGTTCACCGGGGTTGATAACGTTAGAATGGATTTCGGCAGCATCTCCCCTTAACTCGGATCATGCCCGAGGAAGAATAGGCGATCATCCACGGAGTGCCGGGATGAAAGCCGAAAGAAAAAGGGCACTAGGCCCTAGATCAGTGTAAATGTTGGGGACGCCGTTCCCCAGCAGTTTATTTCCTGAGGCATGCTTGATGACCTTTAGATACCCCTCGGGTTGGTATGGTGGGGTGATCAAGGGTTAGACAGAGGGGGAAAGGTTCTCGGCGTGGCGAAAATGAGCGTAAACTGGCTTCCCGGCATGGGGGAAAGGGGTTCTCGGCGCGCCTCTTGGAGGGGCTTCTCGGCATGGCTTTAGTATGTTCTCGGCACACCTCTTGGAGGGGCTTCTCGGCATGGCTTTAGTATGTTCTCGGCACGGTCCATAGGAGGGGCTTCTTGGCATGGCTGAAACAAGGGGAAGAGGGTTCTCGGCGCGCAAAGGGCCGCGCCGGGAGCTGTTCATCGCGTCGAGGGATGCTGGCGCCGGGAAGGTGATGGTTTTGGGTGCCGGGAAGGTTTATGGGGTTTTACGGTGCTCTGTTCTGAGGATTTTCTTTGGAATTCAGATGATGACTGGGGAGAATTTAGGATGCAAACGAGGAGGAAGCCAAGGGCTTTACCAGATTAACGTCAAGGAGTCACAGGGATGAAAGGGGGTTCGAGGGATTAAAGTCACCAAGCATTCGAAACCCTCTGGAACAGGCTTTATGCCATTTATGTCGCCGGCCATCCAAGGGATCAAGAGATGACTGTCTATGATCCCAGTAATGGCCCTGATGGCTTGGGAAACTTTAGAAGGATAAACACTCCATTGCGTTAATATCATCGACGTCGTCGAGGAAGAGAGGGGGACAAAACCCAGGAATCCACAGAAGTGAGGATCGAGGCTCTGTAATAGCTCCATCGAGACTACAAGAGAAAAGAGTAGCAGAGAGTGTTCGATAACCACTCGGGCGAACGAAAGACACTCGAAATCACAGATTCATCAATCAAACGATGCGACAGAAAGGTTAACGACAACAATCGCCAGAGAGGGGTGAAGGGGAAGAATCCCGGGCTTCCATTCATTCAATCAGTCTCATCATTTACATTTCATCGGTTACATAGATATAATTTGAATGACGACAGAGAAGAACTATAGATATTATTCAAATCGAAGAAGAGCCCACAAAAAGGGGGAGGAAAGGGTACATCAGATGAGGAAACAAAACACCTCCGGATAATAAGAAGATGGGGGAGGGCGGAGCATTGACTCCTCTCCCTCCCCAAGCACCCACCTTCTCCTTCCTTCAGCCTCGGCAGCAGCTTCTCTTCTCTCCTCTCTTTTGTTATCTGGCTATCTGACTATCTCTCTTCTTTTCTCTTCGATGGCTCTCTCTATCTTTCTTCTCCTCTCCTCTTTTTTTTGTTCTCTCTTCTCTGCTTCTTCTTCTATTGCCGCTTTCCTTCTGTCGTTCCCATTTTTCTCCGAGAGAAAGGGGGGTTTTATATCTCTGTTCAAGTGTCTTCTCGGCAGGCATATTTTGGCGTGCCTTACACACCTTCCCGACGCGCCTCAGTCGAACGAGGAGACTTCCCGGCGCGCAAGAGTCCAGCTTCCCGGCGCCACACTCATGGTCTTTGGGCCTTGGTGAGGAGATCCCGGTGCCACACTTATGGGCCCATTTAGGGCTTTTAACAACTTAATTCCTCTTATCAGCGGGCATAAGCTATCAAAGCTGTCCAACCTGAAAAGTCTTTTCATTTGTTAACCCTTCTGAGTCTGTCAGAACAGGCAAAGGCCTCTTCGTTGATGAGTTGGTATAGTTTCATCAGAGCATTTCTGGGGGTTTTCATCAGTCAATAGACTACAGTTTTCATCAGTACTGTCATCTGGGCGACGACAACACCGGACATCAGCTTGGCCGAGGAAGGCTTCAGTCGGGTAAATAGCTTTAGCGACGGCTCTTCTTTAGTTCTGACTTTGCCGGAATTATAAGGGTCTTCATTGCTGGTTCTGTTTTCATCTTGGACTCAGCTCATATTTCATCTGTCAACACGAAGCACAAAGGTAGTACACCAAAGTGCCAACAGACTTAGGACTGGTCAACTAGACCTACCAACGCAATGATCCTTGAGTCTCATGACTCAGAGTCAAGATCGTCGCACAACGGTGGTGACAAGCCTCTAATCAGCCTAATCCTAAGCCACAGAAAATGACATTGGATCATCAGATCCACAAACCCGTATAAAACGACACACGAAGACCTGAGGGTTCATCACGACCCTCAACGCATCGGGATACACAAACCGAGGTAGGACAGTACCTCAAGGCGTCCAGAACCACTGTCTCAAGCTATCTAGAATAGTCGAGACACACACAAGGTTACTTGTCAACCACTGGGTCTCACAGGGTTGACCAGAACCTAAAAATGACTATGAAGTAGTACAAAAACCTAACCAATAGTAGGGTACGCTTGGCTATCTGATAATATGGTTATATCCCTCATAGGACATCAAAAGACGTCCACGGGGCAATGGGCAAACCACGAAGTCAAGCCAAGGCACTTGGAAACCAACACATCGGGAAACGACACGCAGGAGATAAGCAGAGGAACATACGCTGGAGGTCATAGAATGGGGCGCTAGGGGACTGTAGCGGTCAAGGATTAGGCCGCTAAACCCAGTCAACCCTGAACTGACCTATTCGGACAAACGACCAAAGCAGTCAAATATACATGCGCTACACGGACTAGGCGGTCTAAGAGTGAACCGCCACACTAACCGCCTTAACCTATTGACCTAAGACAAATGGACTGTAACGGCCTAAGAAAGCCGTGCTACAACGAAGAGACGCACAAAGGTTAGGCCGCCAAGGCCAACCGACTTAGATCCTTGACCCAGTCAAACGAACCATAGCGGCCTAAGGAAGGAGCGCTACAGCACGTTGGCAGTCAAAGCTTGGGCCACTAGCCCGAACCGACCTAACCCGTTGACTAATGTCAACGACCCATAGCGGTCTAAGAAAGGGCCGCTAGAGCAAGTTGCGGTTTATCGTAAGACCGCTAAGACTCGAACCGACTTACACTAATATCGAGAGACCATTGAGCTTGGCGCACCACCATAGGGGCGCCAGAGGCAAGAGGCGGTCTAAGTTTAGGCCGCCAGCCTAAACTGACATGAACTAACTGACACACTACGGAGTGTGGCCGTCTACCGTGGGGCCCCCAGAGACAAGAGACGGTCTCTGAAATGACCACCAGCACGGCGAGAAAACAGAGGAATGGCCGATCTCAGCCGTTTCACGCCCAGTTCCCGTCTAAACGAAGGGGAAACAGTCCTAATCGACAAAAAAAACCTTCCACAGGCCGCAAGGGACACATGCAACAGCTCGATCACAAGAAACGGGTGATTCCAACGAATCGACCCTAATTGGGTCACCGGGGTTCCCGGGCTCATACCGGCCCTAAATGACGACCAATCAACACGAAATCAGAGGAAAAGGAGTACAGACATGCTAGGGGTCACAATGAAACTAATCTAGTTGAAAACTGTCGCTATGTTTTGGCGAACCCAATGCACACCCCCCGAGCATGCTTTTCCTGAAACTGAACGAAACCTACTCATATGCGCATCGTTCGGTGTGAAATTTTGACGGAACGCAGAGGAGAAGTAGGTGATCCATTTTCCTACCTCCATCGAAGATTTCGTGCGCCGAAGCGACTAAACCGCCCCGACTTTGAATCCACCGAGGGATCGCGCCGCGCCACGCTCAATCGGCCACTCCATCACGCTCCAGGTTCACTCCATCGCGTCTCCGCCTCAGCCAGCTCACCAATGGTGCACGCCCCACGTCGAGAGGACCAGAGAGGAGAGAGAACGAGAGAGAGAGGGAAACGTGAGAAATGAGAGGGAGGAGAGAGGAAAAGGAAAGAAATAGAAAAGAAATTAGGAATTTTCTTCATTTGTAAAATTCTTATTTTTATGCCCAAAAATCTACTAATTCAGAAAAATACGTAAAAATAGCCGAAACAATCCTCTCAAAGAGTACATCGTAACTGTAGCGTCCTCGAGTCGATGAACTGAGAAATAAACTCTCCACTGGGTTCCGTAACTTGTACGAGAGAAAAACCCACGCGGATCGTAAAATTCAACTCAGGACCCACAAAAGTGATCCGAAAGCTCTCCGATAAGGATCTGGAAGATCCGATAAGAATCCAGAGTATTACAGCCTCCCCTCCTTCAAGAAATTTCATCCTCAAAATTTAAGGAACTACCAAGGAGAAGCAGGGAAGAACAAATCCAAAGATCTGGACTCAGAACAACACAAATCTCAAAAAACACAGTTCAGAGGGACACCACCAGATCATCATCACAAGCACACGCTCTGGATCTCAAGGTAAATTGATCCACAGAATGAGCATGGCACATACGCGAACACAAGTTTGACATCTCCGAAACAAGGCAATGTCGCTTCCGTCTCGCAGGGAAAGAGACACGACCCATGCCATGAAAACAATTATCAGTAAAACACTCGACACACAACAAGCATCAGCTTAAACAAGGAAACATAGTCCTCTCAGTTGACCGCTCGACATCATCGGCTCCAGTGCCAAGGGCAACAACGAAAGCTTGGTACACAGGATGCCAACGACAGCACTGGATCACAAACATAATCAATCAGTCCTCACTCAGATATTACATCTGATCGAGTCATCTGCTAACTCTACAAGGAGAGAAGAGTACAACACAACTAACTGACAAGATCATGGTCCACACGATGCTAAGACAGATTCACACGAAAATAACGACAAAATGACAACGACAGCACTTGCAAGATCCCGGCTCCGTACTGAACACAGAACCACAGAACACAACCGCAAGCTGGGTCACATCAAGGCACAATAATAGCTGAACACACGACTACAATGGACTAGTCATGCAACGAGCAGCTTACCAAAGAAAGACCCACGATAACGAGAACAACAATCTTGGGAAATGCATCTCAAGGACCACAATCACGTCCTGAGAGCATAACACCCAAGAAAGAATTGCAAAGAAGCGAAGGGTACTCAACCAGCAGAAATGCCGACAGATTCCCCAATACTCACAAATGCCAGTGCCAACCACTAGAATGCCTCCAATAACAACGGCACAGCAACAAATAACATCAAGGCACACAAAGCCAAGATGAAGTTACATCGAGAAAAACAATTCTCTCGACTGGCCAGAATCTTACAACCAACGGTCCTCGACCCGTGGGTTATCAGCCCACACGCTTCCGCTGCGCACTGAAACATTGCACACAGGCATCAGAAATACCTCGATATCCGCATTTCAACACACACACGGAGCCATCACAATTCATAAAAATCACAATATAACACGCCACGAGTACTGATGCTGCTAATAACCGATCACAAGTCACCTAAGTGCAAACAAAGGAGAGTACCAGCTTCAACACAAAGCACAAAGAAAGGTTAATCTCAGCTTACCATTACGTCCTGAATGAATAAATGAGCCTTTACAACACATCGGCCGCTAGACACGGTACGACAAACACGGTGCACAACGGCTCAACACAAAGATTAGGGCCAAAGCCAAGCAACCGCCGAACAAGAAGCAGACCAGGCTCAGAATAAATACTATCCACACTTAAGTAGACGTAGGACAAAGGTCTCACTAAGATAGTAATTCCAAGGCTTACCTCAAAAAGACTCCACCAAATGGGATGAGAAGCATCAAGCTCGACTAACAGTAGCTCACCAGGAAGAAAAATCCTAGGTTCGCTTGAGCATCATCTCAATCGAGGCAACAAAATAATCACTTCAATAGAAGCGAAGCACCTCAGGAGCTGAACAGACTTAAGCTAGGATGACCAAAACCACGTAAGAATGTGTACGGCCATCACACCAACTTAAAAAGTCACCAGCCACCTGAACAAGCCACGGAAAAATCTTGAACAACATACTGCAGATTCAAGCCTATCGGCGAACTCTGCCGAGTACAACATGATCGAGACAAACATCGCGACGAAAAAGAACATCCCGTCACATCCCGATGAGAGCAAAACCATCTCGCACAGTGCTAACACAGCACGCACAAGATAACACATGGAAACAAAGCGACAAATATTCGCGAAACCTAAGCCAGCGAAAGACTGCACTGGACTTTCAGGACTCTGGACACTGTATATCTCAGATTCCCATGTACTTCACACAACAACGCTCTGATACCACCTGTGACGACCCGGACTCTGGATACCGGATATACCCGATAGGATTATCGAGTAGACCCGATACCACTTGGAACCCGTGAAGCCTCCCAAGAGTTATAAAGCTCCAAAGGGATAAAAGGATTGTTGTGTAGTACATTGAAGTCGCAGATATAACAGTAAGCAATTAAATTTCATTAATCAGGTTTGCTAAAGTAGTAGAAATAAAATTACTTTTTAATTAATAGTTAAAATTAACAATTATACCAGAGTCCAGTCCAAAGGAAAGATAAGTACAGTCCAACAGAAAGAAAAACATACACTGAGGTCGGGGGAAGCCCGATGCAGGTACTGCTGGCAACTACGAACACGCCACACCAGGAACCGCGAAGGAAGAAGAGCGTCACACCTGAAAAGTAAGGGTGAGCCTCGTGTCACTGGCTCAGTAAGGGTCATGCGGCTCCCCACTGAAAAATAACGCAATAACATAGAACAACAACTAAAACAGCAGTAGTTGTAAAGCAGGAAAAGCCAAACTACAACTAGAAAGCTGTAAAAGAAAGCCGTAACAGCAGGAGTAGAACGGCTAAAAGAAAAGGGAAAAGCCAAGCCGAGCAAAACATGGCTGCCGAGCAAACCTAGGCTCCCTAACTATTCCAGACGATGATAGAAGGGCGAACCCTGATCTCACAAAGTCAGGAGTTACCGATCTGTCGGCAGGCACAAGGCCCAAAAGCGAAGGCCCTACAAAACTAGGCAAAGAAAACCCTAGAAAAGACCTAGACAGACACTAACGCATACATGACTAGATCGTCATGCACGCAACAGAGAGCCGACCTCGGGTAAAGTCAAGAACAGACTAACCCGGAAAAGGTCACGACACGAAGAACGAGAAACACGGGAGTCACGCGCCAAGTGACGAAAGCACCTCCTCACTAGAAGAATAGCCAGATGCGTCCACTGACGTCTTACACAGCGCCACAAGTATCTCCCTACGGACGCCAAGAACGATGGAGACTGAGATACTTACTGAACTGAACAAGGAACTACAGTAACGAGTGACTAGTCAGGGTTACGTCCGTCGGCGTTCGTCCAAAATGCCCCTGACCACGTGTGCACACACAAGCTCAATGCCTTGACCCAGGCCTCTAGCTAGTTTTCTCCCCCAGCAGGACGCTTCTGCAAGGCAAGGGAGCCCACAGAAACTAGCCTACAAACCGTATCTCAGAAACTGCCCCGCCACCACTCCTAGGTGGGACGACACTCGAGGTCGCCAGGCTACGACTAGTGGAGGCTCACTAGACACAGAGACTCTGAAACATGAGTGCTAAAGTACGGGCATGCCAAGCAAGCACTGCCACAAGTACTGCGAACCACAAAGGCAGTACACCAAACTGCCAATAGACTTAGGACTGGGCAACTAGACCTACCAACGCAATGATCCTTGAGTCTCATGACTCAGAGTCAAGATCATCGCACGACGGTGGTGACAAGCCGCCAATCATCCTAATCCTAAGCCACAGGAAACGACAATGGATCATCAGATCCACAAACCCGTATAAAATGACACACGAGACTTGAGGGTTCATCAAGACCCTCAACGCATCTGGACACACAAATTGAGGTAGGACAGTACCTCAAAGCATCCAGAACCACTATCTCGAGCTATCCAAAATAGTCGAGACACACACAAGGTTACTTGTCAACCACTAGGTCTCACCAGGTTGACCAGAACCTAAAAATGACTCTGAAGCAGTACAGAAACCTAACCAATAGCAGGGTACACCTGGATATCTGATAACATGGTCATAGCCCTCATAGGACATCAAAAGACGTCCATGGGACAATGGGCAAACCACGAAGTCAAGCCAAGGCACTTGGAAACCAACACATCGGGAAACGACACGCAAGAGATAAGCGGAGGAACATACGGTAGAGGTCATAGAATGGGCCGCTAGGGGACTATTGTCAAGGATTAAGCCGCTAAACCCAGTCAACCCTGAACCGACCTATTCGGACAAACCACCAAAGTAGTCAAATATAGACGCGCTACACGGACTAGGCGGTCTAAGAGTAAACCGCCACACTAAATACCTTAACCTATTGACCTAAGATAAACGGACTGTAGCGGCCTAAGAAAGGCGCGCTACAATAAAGAGAAGCACAAAGGTTGGGCCGCCAAGGCCAACCGACATAGATCCTTGACCCAGTCAAATGAACCGTAGCGGCCTAAGGAAGGAGCGCTACAGCACGTTGGTGATCAAAGCTTGGGCCGCCAGCCCGAACCGACCTAACCCATTGACTAACGTCAATGACCCATAATGGTCTATGAAATGGCCGCTAGAGCAAGTAGCGGTTTATCGTAAGACCGCTAAGACTCGAACCGACTTACACTAATATCGAGAGACCATTGAGCTTGGCGCACCACCATAGGGGCGCCAGAGGCAAGAGGCAGTCTAAGTTTAGGCCGCCAGCCTAAACCGACCTGAACTAACCGACACACTACGGAGTGTGGCGGTCTACCGTGGGGCCGCCAGAGACAAGAGACGGTCTCTGAAACGACCGCCAGCATGGTAACGGCGGAAAAATAGGGGAATGGCCGATCTCAGCCGTTCCACGTCCCGTTCGCATCTAAACGAAGAGGAAACAGTCCTAATCGACAAAAACAGCCTTCCACAGGCCGGAAGGGACACATGCAACAGCTCGATCAAAAGAAATGGGCGATTCCAACGAATCAACCCTAATTGGGTCACCGGGGTTCCCGTGCTCAAACTGGCCCCAAATGACGACCAATCAACACGAAATCAGCGGAAATGGAGTACGGACATGCTGGGGATCACAATGAAACTGATCTAGTCAAAAATCGTCGCCATTTTTCGGCGAACCCGACGCACACCCCCCGAGCATTTTTTTCTCGAAACTGAACGAAACCCAATCGTATGCGCACCGTTCGGTGTGAAACTACGAGAGAATGCAGAGGAGAAGTAGGTGATCCATTTCCCTACCTCCATCAAAGATTCTGTTCGCCGAAGCAACTAAACCGCACTGACTTTGAATCCACCGAGGGATCGCGCCGCGCCACGCTCAATCCGCCACTCCATCACGCTCCAGGTTCACTCCATCGCGTCCCTACCTCAGCCAGCTCGCCAACGGTGCGTGCCCCGCGTCGAGAGGACCATAGAGGAGAGAGAACGAGAGAGAGAGGGAAACGTGAGAAATGAGAGGGAGGAGAGAGGAAAAGGTAAGAAATAGAAAAGAAATCAGGAATTTTTCTAATTTCCAAAATTTCAATTTTTGTGCCAAAAAATCCACTAATTCATAAAATTACGTAAAAATAGCCAAAATGATCCTCTCAAAGAGTACATCGCAACTGTAGTATCCTTAAGTTGATGAACTGAGAAATAAACTCTCCACTGGGTTCCGTAACTTGTACGAGAGAAAAACTCACGCGGATCGTAAAACTCAACTCCAGACCCACAAAAGCGATCCGAAAGCTCTCCGATAAGGATCCTGAAGATCCGATAAGAATCCATGGTATTACAAAAGCTATAGCTCGAAATGAGCAGTTCGACTCTGGATTTGATCTAGTAGTCAAGAAATAATCTTCTCAACCTCTTCAAACTACGACACTCTATTTTCCTTTGATCTGGCTGCAACTGGCTCTCACGAACTTCTCTCAGAATCTTTCACTCTCTACTGCTCCTTCACTCTCAGTTCATCTTCTCCTCTACGTGCTCTCTTTTCTTCTTCTTTTCTCCTTATATTTTATTTAGGAGATCTAGTTACCTTTTTATAGCCAGGCAAGAGTTGGGCACGTGGAAAGCACGTTCCCGCCCATCGAAAAACAAAATCTGTGTTGCTGGATGTCCACGTGTCAGAATATAACGGTGAGCTATCCACATGGCATAATCTTAAGGCTCCTCCATGGATCATGTGCCTCTTTTTAAGTTGGGTCTCGAGCCACGTGATTTCAATATGCACTTAAAGATTCTGTTAAAAGAATAAGAGGCATTTTGTCAAACACATTGTGACTATGAGCGATTGCTAATGTGCATTGACTTAATGATATGAAAATCACTGAATGAGTTTCAGTTAAGTATAAAAGATGCACAGACTACATAGTGCAAAATGCAAACATGCATAGACTCTAATATTGCATATGCATAGACCTGAGAATCAAATGTGCACAGACCCTAGGCAAGATAAAACTTGAATATGCATGGACTTCTATACATGCGTAGACCTGAAACTTGAGTGTGCACAGACCTAGTTATGCATATATGAAAATGTGCACAGACCTATTTTGTACATGGGCCTTGCATGTGCACAGACCTTATTATTCTATATGCAAAACATGCATAGACCATGTGGTGCAATAGTGCATATGTGCTCAGACTTTGAAACACACACATGCTCAGACTTGAAGAAATGCACTCAGACCTTACATGCTATTGCTAGCATAAGTGCACAGACTTCAGATAGCCAACAGTGCATATGCACAGATCGATTATGTGCCCATGATAGATGTGCATAGACCTTAGATGCGTAGCAGGCAATGTACACTGACGTTAGTTCTGCATAGACATGATGTGCACCAACCTCCATATGTAGGACATTGCATGTGCACCGACCTTTATATGCTACTGCTAGCATATGTGCACTGACCTATGTTTATAAGAAATGAACACGTGCACCGACCTACTTCATGCACAAGGCAATTGTGCACAGACCTTAGTCAGTTAAGCGCAAACATGCACCGACCTTATGCATTGCTAGATATGCATGCTTCGACCTTGTGTGTAGGTTGGAAAACATGCGTCTACCTTGATGTTTAACTATGTATGAACCTGTACCGACCTTTCCCTGAACTAGCGAAAGGTGCACTGACCTACATCTGCTTAGACATGCAACATGCATTGACCTTAATAATGAAAATTGATATATGCGCAGACCTTTACTAGACTCAATATGAATTCTGACGTAGGAAAAGACATCAAATTAACAATGTTGTCAAGGTCAAAATAAAGTCAGCTAAACTATTGCCAGTCAACAAAACATAACATTCTCCCACTTAATATCAAATCCATAGGAGACACAACATTCTCCCCCTTTTTGATGATGGCAACTCAATTATATTTTGATGGTAACATTCATAACCCTCTTAGTCAGAATATGCAAGAATGACAGTCAAGTACAATGAAGTGAAAAGCATGCAAGTAGACAAAGATACACATATGCAGAAACTACTATATGCTTGAATTCTAACATAGTATTTCCCAATCCAATACTTCAAAGAAACTCTCTCCCAACTTTTTGCAAAACCCTATCAAAAACAATCTCTCCCATCGAAAATAATATGTCTCCCCCTTTGCCATCAGCAAAGAAGAAAATGGTAGAGATAAAGAAAGACATGATAGCATCAAGAAGTAGGAAAGAACAAGAGAATTCTGATTGACATTCAGAGTGATTGTTCATTGAACTAAGCATACAGAGCTCAAATTCTTCAGATATAAGATTCTATGTACTGCATTCTTGATAGAACTCAGGTTTAATAGTAATAAAGATTAGAGTGTATTTACTGGACTCTTGAATGAGTTTGTAAAAGACCTTTAATAGCAATAAACCAGAATCACATTTGACATGAAGGACTTGGCCTTACTGTATCCTACTAGCGCATAAATCAGTGAATTTCTTTAGGAGTGTCAAGGATATGTATTGAGGTTAAACAAATTGACATTCCTTAAATTTTCACTTTTAGGGTTATAGCATTACATTATATTCCTTTTTATTTCTAGACTGTTTGAACAGTTAAGTATCATTTATGCCTTTTATCATAAGAGTACACGTTGATTAGATGCCAGTACCCCTAGTTACTCAGCAAAATGTACCATCCAGTTTCATATATCAAAACAGTGGAGATGGTTTACACCTTTTTGCATAAGGGTACACGTTTATCTGACGCCAGTACCCCTAGTTACTCAATAAAACTACCCATATTGTTTTGACCATTGAACAGCGATAACTTGAAGAACTTCATTACATGAGTTTTTCTCTATTTCATTGATGAAGTATCCAATTTCTCAGTGCATTCAATCATTACTCTACCTTTGCATTCAATCTTTACTAGCTGCCCTTTGTGTTTGGAAAGACTTGTTTAAAAACAATACTCATTCCAAGTTTCTCAACCAAGAAATCATTAATCCAAGAACTTTCAGATATCTGAAGACATTATCAGACATGTTATGAGAGAAATGGTTAAGAGCTATTAATTGGCATAAACAACCCAGTTCTGTGAATTCAGTTTTTAGACTCTAAAATTTATTAAGTTTAAACCATTAGTTCATTCATGAAATAATAACAAATTCTTATAATAGAAGATTTCTAATTTTAGTAGCTTAGAATGATGAACTGATTATCAGATTGTCATTATATTAGAGGCACTGAATTGCAAGAAATTTTCAAGAATTTGATACCAAGTGTAGACACGCCAAAATTGATACTACGTTGATCAAATCTCATGTCACCATATTAACGCCCCAAAGTGAACTTCAATATTTCTATAATATAAAGTTTTTCTCTTTTGTGTGGGTTAATTTTTATGTTGTTTCTTGCACTTTTGGTAATTAACGACTCAAAGAGGGACGTGATTTAAATAGCGACCTAATCTGGGGCGTGTTCTCAAGAAAGGACGGCTGGTGTTAAGGGCGTCAATTTCTGGTATTTTAGGAGTCCCACCACGATTGAAAAATCAAGAATTTAATGTCCTTCCTTAGGGCGTGTTTTCAATTAACGCCTTTACTTCAGGCGTCGTGTCACAATTTTCAGAAAAAGAAAGTTTTATTACTAAAATTGAATCCAGGAGTTGACGCCTTTGTGCCGGTCGTGTTTTGAATTAACGCCTTAGGGCAGGTCGTCAATTTTAATTAACGCCCTTCTGAGGGTCGTCTCTTACCCTTCCGTGTCCTGTTTGAACACACCTTTCCTGGAGAGTTCCCTGCCTTGGTTAATCACTTGCTCGATTGGGGAACTAGAGTCCTTGCCGTTAATGATCATTGCTTGTTCTTAGCCCATTAGAATACGGTTTTGCACCCTATAAAAGGATGCCCTGGTTGATGTCACACGAGGTTAACGGGTGCTGGCGATTGAAGTTACGGTGCCGACGATTGAGTTTGCAGAAGCCAGTTTACAGAGGTTGATGATCGTCTGAGAATACAGAGTTCCTCTCTCTTTTCTCTACCAACCTTCAAGTCGTCTGTCCTCACGGTCATCTCCTTCCTCCTGCTGCCGCAACCGAAGCATCAAAGTGTTTTCCCTTTACTGTTTACAGGAACAGCAGGGGCTTTCTTTCCCCCGTTTGTCTTCATCATCTCATCATCGATCACTATATTCTTCCTTTGCATTAGTATTGCATCTCTTTCCCTTTCCCTAATTCTCTAGGGGTTTTAAAAATAAACAAAAGGTGCACACTTTATGCTCCTCTTTTATCATCATATTATTTCCTTGGATTGATACTACACACACGTTTGGCTGATCCTCTCTTCTTTTGATTGTTTGTTCTTTGATTAAGGGTAATCAAGAGGAAAACCCCCTTCATCGGCCGGCCGATAGAAGGAGGAGGAAGGAATCTATATCCATCCCGCATCCCTATTTTCACCAGGTATTCGCGATCAATTTCCTTTATTTTTAAGGTAACCCCTCTGGCGATCACACTCCTTATTAGCACCACGTGCTCCTTTACTCCTTTTCATTATTCTCCTTCATGATATAAATACATTTTTCTTAAAAGTGGATTTTCCATAATCTACAAATTGGCGATCACAGTGGGACTTCCACTGTTTTTCTGTTGATTACCCCTTTCCTATTGGCACCCACGCGTGCCCTTTCCTATTGGCACCCACGTGTGCCCTTTCCCCTTTGGCACCCACGTGTGCCATTTCCCTTTGGTACCCACGGTACCCCTCCCCTTTGTGCCCTACGGACACCCTCCACTGTGCACACTGCACACTCCCCGGGATCAGCAAGTTTTTGGTTTTGATGAATTAACGCTTTCCACAAAGGCGCGTTTTGATTTAACGCCTTTATCTAGGGCGTCTGTTTTCTGTTTAACGCCTTCTGAGAAGGCATCTTTCATCACATCTCCTGGCTTTTTATTCTGTGTGTGAATTCGCGCCCCCCTCTCGGGCGTCCTTTTATTGAGTGGCGCCTCCCACAAAGGCATGTTTTTATTCGATCGTGTGCACCATTCATATTTGACGCCCACTGCCAGAGGCATCCTACTTACGTTTAGCGCCTCATACCAAGGCGCGTCTTTGCACTGCTCTGTGAGATTCACGACAGCCACCCTGTCGTCTCTTCTACTGGTAGCGACTGCTGGAAAGTTGCCTCTTTCCTATGTGTTTACAGAGCCCTGCTTCCTGTGTTTGTTCATGCTGGATTGATACTTACCTTGATTATTTGATTATATTGGTGTGATCTACTTATCTTATACTGCATTTTGTGGCATTTGGTTGAGAGACCTCCTCTCTCTACACTAGGCTTCCACACACCTCTCTTGGAATCGGGACAACCCTCCATTGAGCATTCCGTCTCTTTGGACCGGAAATCCCTTTTCCAAGACCTCCGTAAGTCCCCGCACCCGTGGATTCCCTCACGGACGCTGGGCTGGTTGTACCCTTGAAGTACCCGGAGTTTAGATAGCCCACCGTTGGTGAGGAGAGAGAAAGAACCTAGTTAACCCGGAGACTACACTTGGATCCGAACTAGGTTTCACTTTGCAAAGAAGAGCGAATTATTATGCAATTTAATCCACTTTAATCTCAAACATAACACTAAATTCTTGCGTTCATCTCAACTTGATTGCATAAACTCGGTTGGGTTGATTTGCTTAAGCTTCTTTTGATTGAGTGATTGATTGTGTGATAATTCCTTCATAAAGCTTTCTCTCTTCTTAAGCATGCAACTCCGTTCAGGTAAGATCATCAACATGGCAAGTTATGGATACTCTTATGATGATGTGAAAGAGAATATTTTTGACCAATCTTATGAGGCACCTCTCCAAGATTCCATCTATCATGAGGGAAACCACCCTCCGTCTCAGGTTCATTATTATCAAATTCATGTGGTTGACACCACAACTCATGAGGTTGAACCCTCTTCTCAAGCTTTACCATCCAATCAGAACACATCGGGGAACACCTCCCCTTCTTTCAACGTCAATGATTTAATTCATGCGTTATCTCAATTGGACGATTCCCAGCGACAGGCAGTTCATGCCGCTTTGAAAGGGAAATCTGTTCCCTCTTCATCTTCCAATCCCCCTCCGACCGCGAGTGGCCATCACGTTCTTAATGACCAGGCGGTCTTGCACAAACCCCCCTCTTGTCCACCAACGCCCGGTGCGGCCATGCCGGCCCAACAGGCAAGTTATTCCGCGGCTAGGCCCCAATTCTTTCAACCTCCCCAAATTCTAAGGACGCCTATGCCAAATACCTTCATTCCAAATTCGGCCCCGGTCGAGTCAGACACTAATGCTTTGCTCCTTCAGAAATTGGCTAGCATGGAAGAAAAATTCAACAAGGTTACTGCTGCCAAGAATGCCCCAGAAATATCTCTGCCTACATTGCCAGTTTTTCACTTACCACCTTCTGAGATGCCGAATTTCCGGCGATACAATGGAACTGGCAATCCTTTTATCCATCTGAAAGATTTTATGTATGAGACTTCTTTCTGGCAAGGCAACAAAGCCTCATTGGCTTATTTGTTTAGAAGATCTTTAGAGGGGCCAGCCCTCGAGTGGTTCTATTCCCTGGATCCGGCAGATGCTAGTGATTTCGATGTGGTTCAGAAGAAATTCTTGCAGAAGTATAGGGACCGGGTCGGACCATCTTTATCTGTTACAGACTTGGTTGCAGAGAAAATGAAGCCCGAGGAGGACTTCATCATATTTGCTGATAGATGGCGGTCAATGGCCCAGAAGTTGAAAGATACCTTATCAGAACCGGAACAGGTTAAGATGATTATATCTAATGCAACCCCTCAGTTCCGGCATATACTGGCCATGAACAGATTGACCACCATGGAGGAGCTCTGTGAAAGAGCTCATTATATTCAGACCCAAATGAAAGATTCGCCCACCATGGGCATGTTTGAGCCAAAACCAAGGTTGGTTAAAAAGAATACGAATGTCAACAGCAGCGGGCCCACAACTGAGGGCACAATAGCAAATGAGCAGGTTGGCGCGGTCGGCAACCCCACACCCCATCACCTATCTAACCCATGACCTCCACCACCTCCACAACAAAGCACTCTCTTCAACTCGACGCCACAACACCAATTCGCACCTCAACCTTCCTTTGCTCCACCACAAAACCAAACGCCCTGCGCTAACCCTCCAGCTCCGCAACAATACCACCAAGTACCGCCACCCACCAACTATGGCCAACAACAGCAACAAAGGAGACCACTAGGCCCCAAAAGGGCCCACTATCCTCCACTGCCAGAAAGTCTCTCGGATATTTTCAATGCCTTAATGGTCGCCAACTTGCTCATGCTACCAAAGGAAAGGGCAGCGTAGCCCGCTAATGTTGACACGTCCCGCTACTGTGTCTTCCACCGCTCCCCTGGTCATAATATTGATCATTGCTTCCACTTCAAGGACTACATTTATGATTTAAATGACCAGGGTGGCATTAATTGGGATGAGATGAGACAGTTTATCGCCACTATGAAAGAAAGAAGGCCTCCTCGGCAGCAGCAGGCTCAGCAGCCGCAGCAACCAACTCCACAAGTACAATAGCAAGCTCCGGCAGCTCAGCAAGATATGGGAATCGTCCACAACCCATTGCCAGAGCACCGAGCAAATCAGCATGTGAACCCAGTCACGTCTCTTCATGAAGTGGAGAGAGGGCAGGGATGGCATGAAGAAAATGCCTCTGTCGGGGCATTTAATCATAATCCAAATCAACCTCCGTGCCTCTTGCGCACCCTTCCGTCTTCTTCTACTCCCCAATTAAGCCGATCCCTTTTGCGCCCCGCTAATCCATTTGCTCCCACCAATTCTCCATCCTTGCCAACCCGACCTCTCCTTACCCACCTACCGCCTCCGCAGCCTACCATGCAGCAAACTTCGCCATCCACTACTAACCCTTCACATTTGCCGTCTAGACCACTCCTTATCCGCTCACCACCAACACCTGTCACATCCACCACCACTACTCCCCCACCGGCAAGGATCCCTCCACCATCAATTTCCCCATCTTTTATACCCAGATCTCTCCTCATTCCGCCCACTAACTCTTCCCACACTCGAGCACCCCTTCTCGCTCCTAGGCCTCCTGCGGGGGCTTCTTCATTGAATTCCTCACCAACACCCCCTACGGGGTCGCCTTCTTTAAACACCTCTCCACCACTTTTTAACGCCAATACACCCACCTCTTCTTCCAATCCTCCCTTACTTGCCCTGACAGAGGCACGGCAAAACGTGGCACCGCTCCGCAGTGGACGGATATTCCAGCGCATCTTTCCCCAGAGAGAGCAAGAGCCCGTGCAGGGGCCTAATGAATAAGAACAGGAGCAAGAGTCCGTGCCGGGTACTCAGTATGATTTGTTAAAGCATCTTGACCGAACTCCAGGAAGAATTTCCATTCTGGAATTGATTAAGAGGTCAGTCACTCACCAATTAGCTCTGAAGGAATATTTGCAGAAGGTCATGGTCAATGAAGACATCCCTGTCGAGCAGATAACCACAGTATTAACGCCCGCTAGCAGTCAGCCGATGATTACTTTTCATGAGCATGAACTGGCACCACTCTCAACAAGGAAATATGCTCTATGTATTACGGTGGATATTAATAAGGTGGCGGTGAAACAATGTCTGGTGGACACTGGGGCATCTATCAATGTTTTGCCACCAAGCACTTTGAAGATGTGCGGCATTCCCGAAAACCTGATTCGGCCGTCTACCATAACAGTCACAGCATATGACAATACCAAGAAGCCTCCTCTAGGCATGATCACATTAAAAGTCAGTTTGGGTCCAGCCACAATCACGGTTGATTTCCACATTTTAGACATGGATCCAACATTTAATGGCATTCTGGGCCGCCCCTATATTCAACAGCTCGACGCAGTGCCCTCCACAAATCATCAGTGCCTCAAGTTTCCACACAAGGGCCGCATCATCAAAGTTACCAGTATGCCAATTCTGCCAGAGGAAGATATACACTTGGCTTCATCAGTTCCTTCCATCTGGCCCGCCAACAAGTCGTTGCTGTCAGTGCTGGACATCCCTCACCCAAGGCCGATGCTACCTGAAATAGTCACGACAGTTGCTATGACACCCCTGACTGCCAAGGGGAAGAAGAAGAAAAGTATGATAAACACCCCGGGATGGAATATTCTGGTGAGAATGGGGTACCAGGTTGGCAAAGGCCTGGGTGTCAATTGTCAAGGCAGAACTAAGCCTGTCAAGCCACAAAGATTGCTTGCACGGGGCGGCCTAGGCTATAAAGGACCAAGCAAGAATGAAGAAGAACCATGGGCAGTTATGACATCCACTCTGAAGACGGATCGCCAACCACTTACATGGACATTACAGACACATTTTATTAAACGTGGCGTCCAAAATAATGAGCAGACTACAATAATCACTTCCATGTTAGACTGTCAAGATGTTCATGCTAGACAGTTTGCTCGACATATTGCTCCACTGGTCACTTATAAAGCCCTGGAGTCGCTAAGGCCTGATAAAAGAAGGAAGATGGACGACCCAGAGTGTGATTGGTATAGATGGTTCGATATGCATGATATTACTATTGCTTTGAGCCGTCTCTTCATGCCGACAGATCCGGAATGGCCGCCATTGATACATGATTTGATTGAAAAACCTGCTGTGATAACAGATAAGAGGCAGCTGCTGAGTGATTATACAGACATTGGAGAGCCTGATGTACCATATGAAGAAGGATTTACAATAGACAGGCTGTGGGCCGGCCTTTTCTCTCTCACTTCTATGCATCCGTCTCTTCTTGCTTCTCTACATTCTCAATTGTTCTCTCGTGTGCCGAGACCGCCACCAATTATGATTAGCTTTTCTCCATATTCATTACAAGTTTCTCTCCCGATTCCTCCCTTGCTCCTCGAGCAATTCTCCAAACTCTCCATCACACCTCCGCGCGGGTCATCTCCGATTCAATCTTTCTCCAAACTTTCAATCTCCACTCCTCCTGCTATTCTCCCTTCACATTGCTTTCTTCTAGAAAAGGAAAATAAAAATGAAGATAAAGATAAAAATGAAAAAAAACGCCAAAATACCAACTCTTCAGTCCTCCATCTCCGTTGAGGAGACTTCTTATCTCTCTTCTGAGTGTGTCCCGACCCAGGGGCCACTCTTCCATGATTCATTGGTAAATCTTTTCTCCCCCTCTGGTGAGGGGTCCTCTTCTGTACCTCCTTCTGTATCCACTTCTTTACCTCCTTCCTCCTTTTCAGCTTATTCTAATCAAGCTAGTTGTTCCTCTTCTTCTAATAAAATTCATGGGGTAGATTTTCATAAGAAATCCAAGGGTAAGCAGATTCCGCGTAGATTTTTGTTGGAGTTAGCTAGCAGGTGCCAGGCTTGTTTAGCTGTTCCCGAATTCGTGGAGAATCTGATTATCCTGCCAGAGTTGGAATATGAGGATGTTGATGTTTCTTATGAGGGTTTTGGTGTCCATGAAATCATGAATGATGAAGACCCTGTTGAAGAGGGGGATGAAAGTTATGAAGAATATGAGGACGAGGCTGATGCCTTTGCCAGTGGCATGAGAAGATTTGACGAACCTTCAGCCTCAGTAGAAGAGCCTACCAAAGAAATAAATTTGGGTACGGAAGAAGACCTTAGGATTGTCCTCATCAGCAAGAATTTGCTGCCCTCCGAAGAGGAGGCACTTATTTTGGTACTTCAAGAATACAAGGACACGTTTGCATGGAGCTATGAAGATATGCCTGGATTAGACCCTGCGTTCGTTGAACATCGGCTTACACTTAAGCTAGGGTCTGTCCCGGTCAAACAACGGTTGAGACATTTCCACCCTAACATGGCTCTAAAGATGAAAGAAGAGGTCGACAAGCTTCATAAGGCTATATTTGTTAGAGTTGTCCTCTATCCTAACTGGGTGGCTAACATCGTCCCAGTCATGAAGAAAGATGGGAAGGTTCGGATCTGTATAGACTTCCGGGACCTCAACCGTGCGTGTCCTAAAGATGACTTCCCCCTCCCTCATATTGATGTTTTGATTGATAATACGGCAGGATTTGAGACTCTCTCCTTCATGGATGGCTTTTCGGGTTATAATCAGATTCGCCTGGCTGAAGAAGATCAAGAGAAAACATCGTTCACTACACCTTGGGGTACATATTGCTATGTGGTCATGCCTTTTTGACTCAAGAATGCTGGAGCCACCTATCAGAGGGCTATGATGGCAATTTTTCATGATATGATTCATATTTATATTGAGGTGTATGTGTAGCAACCCTAATAAATGAATAATTGAAATAAATTAAAACATATATATATTACAGAAGTAATATATATAAAAGGAATAGGGTTAATTGGACGAAATAAGACAAATTAAAAATAACGCCTCTTATTAGGGCGTTAATTCAAAAAGAAACGCCTCTATCAAAGGCGTGACTAAAGAAAGGACGCCCACACGTGCGGTCGTCAACTCTCACGACCAAATAGGCAAGTAAAAGAAACGCCTCTATCTTGGGCGTGTTTTAAAACACGAAACGCCCTTTTTCAAGGCGCTTTTTAAGAAACGCCCTTATGCAAGGCGTTAATTCAAGAATACACGCCCTGACCTAAGGCGTTAATTCAGTTCGTGAACCGATCGAACCCAGAACTTATCCAGGGTAAGTGATAAGCATTAGAAAGAGTTCAAACGTGGTAATGACTCTATCATAGAAGTATTACTTCCACACAATCACCAACCCTACTAGGACACCCAAAATCCTATAAAAACTCTCGTTCATTTAAACCCTAAACCTATTTGATTCGTTCGTCTGCAGAGGTACGTAAGAGGAGCATTCCTTCTTATTTTCCTTAAATCCCTACGTCTGTTACATGAAGAACTAACAGTTCTTCATCTTCTTCTGTTACAGGTTAAGAAGCCCCTACGTTTTGAAGAAGCATAGTTCTTCATCCGGGTAAAAATTATTTACCTTCGTATGATGTTCAGATCACAAAGAAACTGATACAGTTTCTTTATTTTCTTATAGGATAACTGCAGTTCTTCTTCTACAATCAAAGCCATCGTCTTCTTCCATCAACCAATAGCCGTGGTCTTCAGGAGCCTAACCGAGCATCATCCTCTGCTAGTCAAACCCCTCACGGTCATCTTCAAATCCATTATTAAGGTAGGTTTTCTCAAGATACTGTAGCCCAAATAAAATTAGTGAAAGATATTATATAAGCATGGCATGCATACGGTCTATATACATATGGTTTCGGTGTGTTTTCTGAATTGTTTGAAAGAGACGCCCTGGAATAGGGCGCTATTTTAAAATAAACGACCATAACAGCGGTCGTCAATTTATTAAGAAACGTCCTGTACACAGGCGTTAATTTTACGAGATCATGACTTAAGCATGTTAAGAACGGATTATATATGAAACCTTGATTATTAATGCATGATCCTGTCTCCAAATCTAATGTCCTGCAATTTCTTGTATTCACGGCCTGTACAAGGTCGTTTTCCCACGTATTAACGCCTTATCATAGGGCGTGACTTTAAAAGTAACGCCCCTTACTAGGGCGTGTATATGTTAAAATCTTGAAATTCACGACTTGGACAAAGTCGTTTTCCCTATGTAAACGCCCCATCATAGGGCGTGAATTAAAAATAAACGCCCCTTACTAGGGCGTGTATCTGTTAAAATCCTGAAACTCACATATTCTGTAAAATGGAATTAAAAAGTAACGCCCCTTCCAAGGGCGCGTTTTTGATAAATTTCTGAGAATAATTATATCCTGTCGAATATGTAAATGATGAGACGCCTGCCCCTGCAGTCGTCCACTTTGAAGAAACGCCCCCAGGAAAGGCGTGTTTTTGATAAATTAATGAAATAAATGGAAATTCCGCAAATTGGCAATATATGTAAACGCCCTTCTGTTAGGCGTTAATTATTCAATACACGACTTGACCTAAGTCGTTATTTTACTGTAAACTGATTTTTCCTCTGATTTGCTAACCGATGGTTTATATATTATACATATATATATATATATCGGCACTATTCTCCACTCCGTGAGTATAGTCCCATGTTTTCATGTTGATTTACCGACCACACTCAACTCTCATTGACATACAAGCTCTCCATTGGACATTCCGTTCCTTTGGACTAGCGAGTTAGTCATAGAGACCTCCGTAAGACTCCTCGTAGCCTTGGATTCCCTCAAGGCCGACTGAGCTGGTTGTACCCTAAAAACCCATTACACGATCCTTGCCATGTCAATCTAAAAGAAACATGGTATACCGGCCCTTATGATTATACAAAGAGTATATCATAAGAAATTCTTGATGGGATGATGATATCATGCCATATCGTGTCATTCTTGTAAACCCCAATTCTATGATAAGAATGAGGGTATCTTGCTTGATCTAATATTCATGTGGACCTCAATTCTATATAAAGAATGTCCATATTGATTTGTCATGGTACCTAAGTTAAGGGAACCATAATCTACCTAGTTTTATCGACATCGTGATTATACCGTTATTATCGCCATTCTATGTCCTTTGTCATATTTTGGACTCTATTCTATCAAAGTTGTCATACGTGTCTACAAGCTTGATTATTGAAATTCTATATTGGCTATATAAACAAGAGTGGATGTCAAAACACATGATAAATGCCTGCGCATATAGGGCCCGATCTGGTCCTGGGAGGAGCACCCGAAAGTACTTGTGCCCATGGGAGTTAAAATGATAAGGTATCTGGCATTATACCGAGTACTTGACTTGCTTGATTGGACATTCCACACACATCTTGTACTTGACTCGTACTTGACATGAAATGAAATGCGTGGCCCGAAAAAGGGTAATTTACTTGCTTGATACATGATAGCCAAAGTTCTTGACATGACTCGATAATGGTACTTGCTTGAATATCTTGAATAACTTGTATCTTGTTCATGAAAGTTCATCTTATTTCTTTGATATTACATTCTCTCTATCTTGTCGTTTCATGCGAGCATGCATAGCTTTATTGCATCCATGAAAATGTAATTACTTAAACCACTTGCTAGTACTTGAGATATAATTTCCTACTGAGCGTTCGCTCATTCCGTTTGTCCCTTTTTACTTTTCAGGTAAGTCCGACGACGATGGAAGTCAATCGGATGGGAATGGTCAAGAGTGAAAGTGATAGAGCTTCTACAAGTGTCGTCTAGTCTTTTCTATAGTTTCTTGAGTCAACTATGTATTCTTTTCCTTTTTATTTAACAGAGTATTGGATTTGTAATAGTCTATCCATTATGAAATAAAGGATTGGGTTATCTTGCTATTTTGCGCATCTCTGTCTTTGTGTCGAATACACGACCACTCTGATTGACATGATTGATATAGACACGTCGCGCATCTCCGGGTATCTTCCGCGCTCGGGGCGTGACAGTCTTTGTGGTATCAGAGCCTAAGGTATTCAATTCCTAGGAAACCCAAGTCCAAGGATAGGTTTCAAAACCTTTAACCAAGTGAGAGTGGGTAGAACCAAGGGTTAAATGATCAATGAGTCCTTTATAAGATCATAGTGATATAATACTAACATAGCTATTGTAATTGTAGGATAATGGCTGCCGAACGTGCTCAATGGCGCAACATGCAGCGTACCCTTCAAGGGATGACCCAAGTGCTACAACAGGTAGCACAAGGTGGTGCTCCACGAGCTGGAAGCTTACACCAAGCATTCAAGAATATGAATCCCCCGAAGTTCATGGGATCGACCGATCCAGACGATGCCGAGCATTGGGTTCGGGAGATTGAACGTATATTCCGTGTCATGCAATGCACGGATCAGGACAAAGTCTTATTAGCTACTTTCCAGTTAGAAAAGGATGCTAGATGCTGGTGGGAGTCGATTGAAGCTACAATTGACCCAACTCAAGTTACATGGGGAGAATTCGTTGAATATTTCAACGCCAAATATTTCTCTGATAGGGTCCAGGAAAAGAAGGCCGCCGAATTTGCCGCATTAAAGCAAAGATCTTTATCGGTGGCTGATTATGAAGCACAGTTCTCTAGACTGTCTAGATATGCTAAGCATTTAATTGGCACGGAAAAGATGAAAGCCCGTAGATTTCTTAATGGGCTTAGGCCCCACTACATTACTCAACTGGCGCCTATGGATATTCAAGTTTATACTGAAATAGTGCGCCGAGCTCAGTTGCTTGAAGATGCCACGGAACTATCTGATAGGATCCGTGGGAAAGACAAAAAGGAGCAAGTCACAAGTTCGGGTTCTTTTAAACCCAACTTTAAGAAGAGGCCCAATAATGGAGGTTCTTCCTCTCAAGATCAGAAGTACAAGAAATCCAAGCCTTTCTCTATCACCACTACCCCTTCAAACGTAGTATGCAAGCATTGTGACAAGGCTGGTCACAAAACAGAAGAATGCTGGAGGAAATTAGGAGCATGTCTCCGTTGTGGGAGTCGTGAACATCGGATTCCCGATTGTCCATTAATGAATGACCAAGACGGTGAGGGTAAACGCCCAGTGACAAGGAACGCGCGTCTTCATGCAATCCAAGAGACCGAACCAGAAGAAGAAGGCGGATTGGTGGAAGGTACATTAAAAATTTGTTCCAAATATGCACATGTCTTATTTGATACGGGTGCATCGCATTCCATTATTTCCAAGAAGTTTGCTGACCCATTACCTCTAGAACCAGAATGGATGAAGATAATATTGTCTACTCCTCTCGGAAACGAGACGGATATCACACATCATTACCAAAATTGTGAGGTATTGGTTCGAGGAAAGAATTTTCCTATTGATCTTATCTGCTTAGATCTAAAAGAATATGATGTTATACTAGGAGCAGATTGGTTATCCAAATACCAGGCAACGGTTGATTGCCGTGATAGCAAGATTGTTTTCAAGGAATTTCCGGAACTGACTTATACTAGTCCTAAGAGTCGAAGCAAATCCCCTCTTATTTCGGCTCTTCGAGCAAGCAAGCTCGTCAAGAAAGGATGTGTATCCTTCCTTGCTTTTGTCACTATTAAAGAAGCTAAGGAAACCAAGATAGAAGACGTTCAAGTAGTACGAGAATTCCCAGACGTATTTCCAGAAGATTTGCCGGGATTACCCCCGCAAAGAGATGTGGCCTTTACCATCGACTTAGTCCCTGGTGCTGGTCCGGTTTCAAAGGCACCATATAGAATGTCCCCTGCTGAACTCAAGGAGTTGAAGGAGCAGTTGATGGAACTAATCCGAAAAGGGTTTATTAGACCAAGTACTTCCCCGTGGGGAGCACCAGTCTTATTTGTAAAGAAGAAGGATGGATCCATGAGATTGTGTATTGACTATCGACAGTTGAATCATCTTACTATCAAGAACAAGTATCCACTGCCGAGAATCGATGAATTGTTTGATCAGATTTCAGGATCCAAATATTTCTCCAAGATTGATCTCCGGTCGGGATATCATCAACTAAGGATCAAGGATGATGACATTCACAAGACCGCATTCAGAAGCAGGTATGGCCATTACGAATTTGTTGTTATGCCTTTTGGACTAACAAATGCCCCTGCTGCCTTTATGCAGTTAATGAATAGCATATTCAGGCCTTACTTGGATCAATTCATAGTAGTCTTCATCGATGATATATTGATATATTCTAAGACTAAGGAAGAACATGAAGAGCATTTGAGGATTGCATTGCAAGTCTTGAGGACAAATCAATTATATGCTAAACTCAGCAAATGCGAGTTCTGGCTTGAAGAAGTGGCTTTTCTCGGACATGTCATATCCAAGGACGGTTTATCTGTGGATCCGTCAAAAGTTGAAGCTGTGAGAAACTGGGAGAGACCCACTAATGCAAGCGAGATCAGAAGTTTCTTGGGTCTTGCAGGCTATTATCGGCGATTTATCAAAGATTTCTCTAAGATCGCCGTACCACTTACAAGATTAACTCGTAAGGAGATCCGATATGAATGGAGTGAGGAATGTGAAAGCAGTTTCCAAACTCTCAAGGATCATCTCACCACAGCTCCGGTCTTAGCCCTACCAATTGAAGGAGAGGAATTCGAGGTCTACACTGATGCTTCTGGCATTGGCCTCGGATGCGTTCTAATGCAACATGGGAAGGTCATAGCATATTCTTCTCGTCAACTGAAGAAGCATGAGGAGAATTACCCCGTCCATGACTTGGAATTGGCCGCGGTAGTATTTGCCCTAAAGATATGGAGACACTATCTCTATGGAGTACAGTTTACTGTATACTCCGATCACAAAAGTCTCAAATATCTATTTTCGCAAAAGGAGCTGAACATGAGACAAAGACGTTGGCTAGAATATCTCAAGGATTTCGACTTCAATATACAATACCATCCCGGAAAGGGTAATTATGTTGCTGATGCCCTTAGTCGAAAGCCGAGAGCAATAATAGCAAATTGTATGATACAAGAATGGAGGTTACTTGAACAATTCTCTGAGCTCAATATAAGCTTGGACATGGAATCCAAATTTGTCACACTATCCCATGTAAGCATACAGTCAGATTTGTTATCTGAAATACAAACACTTCAGGATGATGATCCCATGTTAGTAGAAATCAAAGGCAGATTAGAAGGACAATCTGATTTTCAACTAACTTCTGATGGAAGGTTATCGTTCAAAGATAGAATTTGTATACCCGATTGTCCGGAATTAAAGAAGAAGATCTTAGATGAAGCTCACAGATCAAGATACACTATTCATCCTGGATCAACTAAAATGTACCAAGATGTAAAGAGGAACTTTTGGTGGCCCAATATGAAAAGAGAAATAGCGGACTATGTATCACGCTGTCTCACATGCCAACAGGTCAAGGCGGAACACCAAAAGCCTGCGGGAAAACTACATCCTCTAGATATTCCTAAGTGGAAATGGGAGGATATTGGTATGGACTTCATCATGGGTTTGTCTAAATCTAAAGGAGGACATGATGGAATCTGGGTTATCATTGATCGATTGACTAAATCGGCACATTTCTTGCCAATCAAAAGCCGATGGTCGATTGATGTACTAGCTGCACTATACATTAAAGAAATAGTCAGGATACATGGAATTCCTGTCTCAATCGTGTCTGATAGGGATCCCCGTTTTACTTCTCATTTTTGGAAGGGATTACAACATTCGTTGGGGACAAGGCTCAACTTTAGTACTGCTTTTCACCCACAAACGGATGGTCAGACCGAGCGAACTAATCAAGTTGTTGAAGATATGCTGAGAGCATGCATTATTGACTTTGGAGGAAGCTGGCATGACCACTTACCTTTAGTTGAATTTGCATATAATAATAGCTACCAAGCTAGTATCCAAATGGCACCTTTCGAAGCCTTATACGGAAGGAGTTGCCGATCTCCCATATGTTGGAACGAAGTTGGAGAAAAACAACTATTAGGTCCAGACATGGTAAGGGATACAACCGAGAAGATACTAGTAATCAGAGAAAGATTACAAGTTGCTCAGACAAGGCAAAAGGCTTATGCTGATACCAGGAGAAGAGATCTTGAATTCAGGTTGGAGATCATGTATTTCTTAAAATATCCCCTGGACGTGGCATACGAAGATTTGGTGTTAAGGGCAAGCTTACGCCAAGATTCATCGGACCATTTGAGGTACTCGAAAGAGTTGGCGAGGTTGCTTATCGCATCGCGTTGCCTCCTCAGTTGTCCGAGGTACACAATGTATTTCACATATCTATGTTGAAGAAGTATGTGCACGATCCGTCACATATTATTGAGCATGGAGATCTGGTGATCCAGAAAGATCTCACATATGAACAAAGGCCCTTGAAGATATTAGATCGAGAAATACGAGCTCTAAGGAATAAGGTTATTCCCATGATCAAGGTGCAATGGAATAAGAATCCTGAACGCGAAGCGACATGGGAGACCGAGGAATCTATGAAGAAACGATTTCCCGAGTTATTCTAAGAGGTATATGTCCTACACTCTCCGCATGTATAATTATATATATATTGAATTTGGGGACCAAATTCTTTTTAAGTGGGGGAGGGTGTAGCAACCCTAATAAATGAATAATTGAAATGAATTAAAACATATATATTACAGAAGTAATATATATAAAAGGAATAGGGTTAATTGGACGAAATAAGACAAATTAAAAATAACGCCTCTTATTAGGGCGTTAATTCAAAAAGAAACGCCTCTATCAAAGGCGTGACTAAAGAAAGGACGCCCACACGTGCGGTCGTCAACTCTCACGACCAAATAGGCAAGTAAAAGAAACGCCTCTATCTTGGGCGTGTTTTAAAACACGAAACGCCCTTTTTCAAGGCGCTTTTTAAGAAACGCCCTTATGCAAGGCGTTAATTCAAGAATACACGCCCTGACCTAAGGCGTTAATTCAGTTCGTGAACCGATCGAACCCAGAACTTATCCAGGGTAAGTGATAAGCATTAGAAAGAGTTCAAACGTGGTAATGACTCTATCATAGAAGTATTACTTCCACACAATCACCAACCCTACTAGGACACCCAAAATCCTATAAAAACTCTCGTTCATCTAAACCCTAAACCTATTTGATTCGTTCGTCTGCAGAGGTACGTAAGAGGAGCATTCCTTCTTATTTTCCTTAAATCCCTACGTCTGTTACATGAAGAACTAACAGTTCTTCATCTTCTTCTGTTACAGGTTAAGAAGCCCCTACGTTTTGAAGAAGCATAGTTCTTCATCCGGGTAAAAATTATTTACCTTCGTATGATGTTCAGATCACAAAGAAACTGATACAGTTTCTTTATTTTCTTATAGGATAACTGCAGTTCTTCTTCTACAATCAAAGCCATCGTCTTCTTCCATCAACCAATAGCCGTGGTCTTCAGGAGCCTAACCGAGCATCATCCTCTGCTAGTCAAACCCCTCACGGTCATCTTCAAATCCATTATTAAGGTAGGTTTTCTCAAGATACTGTAGCCCAAATAAAATTAGTGAAAGATATTATATAAGCATGGCATGCATACGGTCTATATACATATGGTTTCGGTGTGTTTTCTGAATTGTTTGAAAGAGACGCCCTGGAATAGGGCGCTATTTTAAAATAAACGACCATAACAGCGGTCGTCAATTTATTAAGAAACGTCCTGTACACAGGCGTTAATTTTACGAGATCATGACTTAAGCATGTTAAGAACGGATTATATATGAAACCTTGATTATTAATGCATGATCCTGTCTCCAAATCTAATGTCCTGCAATTTCTTGTATTCACGGCCTGTACAAGGTCGTTTTCCCACGTATTAACGCCTTATCATAGGGCGTGACTTTAAAAGTAACGCCCCTTACTAGGGCGTGTATATGTTAAAATCTTGAAATTCACGACTTGGACAAAGTCGTTTTCCCTATGTAAACGCCCCATCATAGGGCGTGAATTAAAAATAAACGCCCCTTACTAGGGCGTGTATCTGTTAAAATCCTGAAACTCACATATTCTGTAAAATGGAATTAAAAAGTAACGCCCCTTCCAAGGGCGCGTTTTTGATAAATTTCTGAGAATAATTATATCCTGTCGAATATGTAAATGATGAGACGCCTGCCCCTGCAGTCGTCCACTTTGAAGAAACGCCCCCAGGAAAGGCGTGTTTTTGATAAATTAATGAAATAAATGGAAATTCCGCAAATTGGCAATATATGTAAACGCCCTTCTGTTAGGCGTTAATTATTCAATACACGACTTGACCTAAGTCGTTATTTTACTGTAAACTGATTTTTCCTCTGATTTGCTAACCGATGGTTTATATATTATACATATATATATATATATCGGCACTATTCTCCACTCCGTGAGTATAGTCCCATGTTTTCATGTTGATTTACCGACCACACTCAACTCTCATTGACATACAAGCTCTCCATTGGACATTCCGTTCCTTTGGACTAGCGAGTTAGTCATAGAGACCTCCGTAAGACTCCTCGTAGCCTTGGATTCCCTCAAGGCCGACTGAGCTGGTTGTACCCTAAAAACCCATTACACGATCCTTGCCATGTCAATCTAAAAGAAACATGGTATACCGGCCCTTATGATTATACAAAGAGTATATCATAAGAAATTCTTGATGGGATGATGATATCATGCCATATCGTGTCATTCTTGTAAACCCCAATTCTATGATAAGAATGAGGGTATCTTGCTTGATCTAATATTCATGTGGACCTCAATTCTATATAAAGAATGTCCATATTGATTTGTCATGGTACCTAAGTTAAGGGAACCATAATCTACCTAGTTTTATCGACATCGTGATTATACCGTTATTATCGCCATTCTATGTCCTTTGTCATATTTTGGACTCTATTCTATCAAAGTTGTCATACGTGTCTACAAGCTTGATTATTGAAATTCTATATTGGCTATATAAACAAGAGTGGATGTCAAAACACATGATAAATGCCTGCGCATATAGGGCCCGATCTGGTCCTGGGAGGAGCACCCGAAAGTACTTGTGCCCATGGGAGTTAAAATGATAAGGTATCTGGCATTATACCGAGTACTTGACTTGCTTGATTGGACATTCCACACACATCTTGTACTTGACTCGTACTTGACATGAAATGAAATGCGTGGCCCGAAAAAGGGTAATTTACTTGCTTGATACATGATAGCCAAAGTTCTTGACATGACTCGATAATGGTACTTGCTTGAATATCTTGAATAACTTGTATCTTGTTCATGAAAGTTCATCTTATTTCTTTGATATTACATTCTCTCTATCTTGTCGTTTCATGCGAGCATGCATAGCTTTATTGCATCCATGAAAATGTAATTACTTAAACCACTTGCTAGTACTTGAGATATAATTTCCTACTGAGCGTTCGCTCATTCCGTTTGTCCCTTTTTACTTTTCAGGTAAGTCCGACGACGATGAAAGTCAATCGGATGGGAATGGTCAAGAGTGAAAGTGATAGAGCTTCTACAAGTGTCGTCTAGTCTTTTCTATAGTTTCTTGAGTCAACTATGTATTCTTTTCCTTTTTATTTAACAGAGTATTGGATTTGTAATAGTCTATCCATTATGAAATAAAGGATTGGGTTATCTTGCTATTTTGCGCATCTCTGTCTTTGTGTCGAATACACGACCACTCTGATTGACATGATTGATATAGACACGTCGCGCATCTCCGGGTATCTTCCGCGCTCGGGGCGTGACAGTATGTGGATGACCTGGTAGTAAAATCAAGAACAAGGATTGAGCATCATGGGGTTTTAGCTAAAGTCTTGCAAAGATCATGAGAATATCAGTTGAAAATGAACCTCAAAAAGTGTGTATTTGGTGTTTCATCAGGGAAGTTGCTTGGATTTATTGTCAGCAAGAGAGGAATTGAAGTTGATCCCAATAAGGCAAAGGCCATCAGAGATATGCCTCCTCCCAAGAATTTGAAGGAAGTTCGAGGATTAATCGTGATGTTGTAATTTATTCGCCGCTTCGTCTCCCAGCACTCACAAAGATGCAGGCCGTTTTATGAGCTTACTAAGCCGGGGGTCAAGTTTAATTGGGATGACAAGTGTCAGGCAGCCTTTGACAGATTGAAGGATTATCTGGCCAACCCTCCTGTCCTGAGGCCGCCAATTCCGGGCAAACCACTTATCCTTTATGTTTCTGTCCTGGATGACTCTGTAGGTGCTGTCCTAGCTCAAGTGGATGAAGAAGGGAAGGAGAGGGCAGCATACTACTTGTCTAAACTTCTCAACCCTTGTGAGCAGAGGTACTCAGCCATGGAGAAGACTTGCGCTACTTTGGTCTGGGTAGTTCAGAAGTTAAAACATTATTTCTTAGCTCACGAGGTTCACCTCATTGCTCGCATGAATCCGATTAAATTCCTTTTTGAAAAATCTATCCTTACCGACCGATTGGCACGCTGGCAAAGTTTTCTCTCTCAATTTGACATCACTTACATTCAACATAAAGCAATCAAAGGCTACGCCATTGCCGAACATCTTGCTCACCACCCTCTACCTCGATTTGATCCTGTCAATTCGGAGTTTCCAGATGAAGAACTAATGTCCATTAATCAACCCCACGATCCTACGTGGACATTACATTTTGATGGAGCTCTAAATTCCCAAGGAAGAGGGATCGGCATGGTTCTTTTAACACCAGAAGGGGTCACCATCCCATTTGCTGCTCAGCTCACCTTCCCTGTCACAAACAACATAGCTGAGTATGAGGCCCTTTTGGCCGGTCTTCAAACCGCTCATAAATATGGTGTTACCCGACTGTGAATCGTTGGTGATAGTCAGCTCATTCTACGCCAGGTACTTGTCAAGTGCCGCACTATCAATCCTAAGCTCAAGCCCTACCAGGAACTTGCTTCAGCTTATGCCAAACTCTTCACCAAGTTGATCTTCGTTCATGTCCCTCGAAGCCAAAACATCTTAGCTGACTCTCTTGCCTCTTTGGCCTCTGCTCTAGTCTTTCCTCCCCAACAAGATTTTCGCGTTCCTCTCATTCATCAGCGTGACACTCCAGCTATTAAGGATCGTGCATTCCTCGACATTAGGGACAAGGTGCTCAAGAAGGTCAGGCGGAGTGAAGCTCTTAAAGGCAAAGAGGTCAGGTTGTTAGATTGGGAAGAAGAATTGGCTGATGAAGAGAAACCTTGGTATTATGAGATTGCCAGATATTGCAATGATCAAACCTATCCCGAAGAAGCCACTGTGGAAGAAAGGAAAGCAATCAGAAGAGTGGCTCAACGGTATGTTTTGGTTGGAGGTGTGCTCTATAGAAGAGGGCTCACGGGTGTTTTGTTAAGATGCCTCGACGATGATGAATCCTGGAAGGTCGTGGAAGAGGCGCATTCAGGAGTGTGTGGTGGTCATGTGAACAGCCAGATGCTAGCTAAGAAGATCCTTAGGCTAGGCTTCTATTGGCAAACTCTAGAAGAGGATTGTTCCATCTATGTTCGAAGGTGTGTTAAGTGTCAACTGCACGCCGACAAGATTCATTCTCCTACTTCTTCACTCCATCCCATGTCCTCCCCATGGCCTTTCTCCATGTGGGCTTTCGATATCATTGGACCTCTTGGTGACTTGAACCTCCTCACGAAGCAAAAACCATTCATCCTCACGGCAACGGAGTACTTCACCAAATGGGCGGAAGCGGAAGCATTCGTGGACATCAAAGCATCAACCGTCTGCAAATTCATAATGAAGAATATCATCGCCAGATTCGGCATCCCGAGTACCATCATCACCGACAATGGACCTCAATTCATCTCTCAAGAGCTCAAGGATCTCTGCAACAGGTATAACATTGCATTGCATCATTCTTCTCCCTATTATCCACAGGGCAATGGCCAGGCAGAGGCAACTAATAAAACCTTGATCAAAATTGTTAAAAAGACGTGTGAGGCTAATAAATTTTTGGATTGGCCAGACAAGCTAGTTGAAGCTCTCTGGGCCTATTGCACTTCCATTCGTACCCCTACAGGGCAAACCCCTTTCGCCCTTACTTATGGAATGGAAGCGGTAGTCCCTTATGAGATTCTTATTCAATCTTTGCGAGTACAATTGGATAAGGAATTTTCTATTGATGAGCGTCGTGATTCACTCCTTGCCCAGTTGGAACTCCTGGATGAAAAGCGTCTGATCGCCGCTGAGCATGCACGTGTTTATCAAAACAAACTTTCACGTTTTTATCAAAAGAAAGTAATTGAGAGAAAATTCAAAGTCGGTGAGATGGTAATTAAGAGAATTTTTGTAAAACCTGGTGGGCCCCGTTCAAAACTTCAACCAAACTGGGAAGGCCCCTTTGTTATAAAAGATGTTTATCCTGGCAATGCTTATAAACTGATTAATGCTGAAGGAGAAGAACTAACTCACCCTTGGAATGGTCTGTACCTTAAGAAATACTACCCCTAATTCAAAATCCAAAAAAAAACTAGAAATCTTCAGAATCCAAAAAAAAATATATAATAAAATTTCCAAAATCCAAAAAATATATATATCGAAAAATTTTCAAAATGGTTGCCATGGTTGCAAGGACGCAAGGTCTGAAGGGTCAAAATTCTGAATTCATTCATCAGTCTTGTTAACTTAAAATGGAGTCGACACCTGCACACACTACACGCTTATCCTTGAACTCAAGCGGTGCAAAGTCCGATGGATGGTCAAAACCTGATTAAAGGTGAAGACAATACCCATTCTTTTCTTCTTCGGCCCATAAGGGAGGAAGGGAGGCCTCGGGGTAGACCCGCCAAGCCTGCCCGCCGCCTTAGTAGGTGGAAGTCAGGGCCCAAAAGGGAACAAAAATGCCACAAAAAGCCCAAGTACAATTAGGTTTTTTTTATCAATGCAAATCAACTTCAAAGTGAAAGTCAAATTGTGAAAAGAAAAGCATGACAAGAGGGCAAAGTCCCCGCAAGGAGAACCTTGGGCGTATGCATGCAATATGAAAAGAGGCAAAAGGCAACAAAATTTTCCTATGCCAACGACTGAACCCTAACAGGCATAGGGTAGGGGAGGTAGTTTTACCTCAGGTTTCTCAGAATCCCTTATGGGCTTCCTTATATTTTCTTCCATCTCTTCTTGGTGGTAAGTCATAAACCAGCATGATGGTCGAGACTGACCTAGGAAATTGCGCCGCGCGAGATCTTGTGTATAAGTTCAATCATTAGCACGTGGACCCTCTTTTGATTATGCAAGAAAGATTAATGGATCCTAAATGGTGGCTGGTAGGGTCCAGAGAACTCGCAGCCTTGACAAACCCAATTTGGAAAACAACAAAAATTAACGCCTTTGTTTAAGGCGCGTTTAAAAGAATTAACGCCTAATGGAAATGTCGTCTTTTTTAAAAAATAACGCCCCTGGACAGGTCGTCTTTTCAACAAAAAATCAAAAATCTTTTTCAAAATCACGCCGTCACCTAGGGCGTCTTTTATTTAAATAACGACTTGATCTAAGGCGTCTTTTTCAGCAAATAAAAGAAAAAATATATATAAAAAGAAAAAAGAAAAAAATGGTGATTTATTCTTCATGAGTGTGCTTGCATTTTTGCATGGGCATCTTTATTGTTGTTTGCATGCGTGTGCTTGCATCTTGCATCTCCCTTTATCGGTTGTTTCATTTACCTTATTTGATTAAAGGCTTGGCCCCTTGACCCGTTATCGAGGTCACAAGTAAAACATCCCCTGCTTATTGAGCAAGGGGCCAAGTCGAACAGATGAATTAACCTGTTTGTTCAAGTGTGAACTACAGGGTAAAGTGAAGCAAAAGCAAAGAACGTAGAAAGGACCAAAGTACGCGGCAACAACTACACAACTACACAAGTTCTCAGGTAACAAAAATTTCAATCTCATATATATATACATCATAAATATCTGAGTACAGGTGTGAGCGTGGGGGAGTACAAGTAACAGTCTCTCAGCTCTCGCCTCCACCCTCCTCTCTCCTACTCTCTACCTCGTCTTCGCCGTCCCGAGGTGGCGCTGGTGGAGGGGGCATGGGCCCCCGTGAAGAAGCTGGAACCCGAACCTAGCCCCCTGCCTCGCTCCTCTCTCGAAGGGAAGAGCCCGCAACAAAGGTGGAGCTGGTGAAGCTGTACCCTGCAGCTCGCGCCTGCTCACGCCCTCACTGGAGATGCTCCTCTAACGCTCGTAGCCACTCCGGGGTAACGGCTAGCTGGGTCCTCGAGTCTGCCAGCTCACGCTCGCGCGCTGCCACCTACTCCTGGTACCGGGCACGCTCTGACTGCTGTAGCTCGTGGTGACGGGCACGGTCCGCCAGGTGCTCCTCTCGCTCTCGTGCACGCTCTCTCCGCTCCAGCTCAAGAGCGACCCGCAGCTCCGCTATGTCCTGAGGCAGCTCCTCGCGCCGCCTCAAGGCCCTCTCCAGCTCTGCGATCCGCTGCTCACGGATCGCCAACTCCGCCCCAGCTAGGGAAGCCCGGGTATGAGCCGCCTGTAACTGTGTAGTCTGCAAACAGGTAAACAAGTCATCAGTTCCACATTTAATGCAATAATTCAGCAATTTATGAAATGAATGCATGGTTAAAAGTAAAACTCACCTGTGTGGCCATCGCCTGCTGGCCCTCCTCGATGCAAGTAAGAGCGGCTCGAAGCTCCTCCGTCTGTAAAACACTTTTTTCATCAGCACATAATAATAAATAATTGAATGAGGTATGAGTTTTTGAAACTTACCCGTGAGGCGAGGTCGCACTCTGCCGCCTCGGCCCGAGCCACTGCCCCCGCCAGCCGCTCCGCTAGTATAGTCGCCTCTGCGCTAGGCCCTCTCGAGCTAGAGGCCTCTCCCGTATCTCTCCCTGCTGCTCCCTACTGGGCACGCTGCATTTATTAAGATTGTCAGTGGCTGATCATCAATAATTCAACAAAAAAATTCACTTGCATGTAGAAATAATTTAAACACTCACCAGGGTCTCGAGATCTGCCCGTGTGGTGGCTAGCTGGTCCTCCAGGCTGTGTAGGTGGGCCTGGGCATCCATCACTGCTATGTCTCATGCATCCTGCATTCATTACATATTAGTCACATAAGCATTTGCATTCAATTTAGAAATAAGTGCATTCATACATACCCCTAGGACCCTCATCTGGGGTCGGCCGGCGTAAACCTCCCAGTAACGCCGGAGGTACTCGGAGCTGTCAGTCGCCCGCGAGGTGACTCTGGTCCCGCCTCGCTGCCAGTCACCGTACTGGTCTGCGAACCGGACTCTCCAGTCGATCGCCTTCGTGCGACCGCGTGTCTTCTTCCCGATCCCTCGCGGCTCGCCTACCTCTATCCACTCCTGGTGTAGGCTGAGGGCCCTCATCACCAGCCTAAGCCGTAGTGGCTCAATCTCGCTCAAGCAATGAACCCATAGCTCATGCTCAAAGCGAGGTCGGCCCGCTACGACCCATGGCTGGCCCTCGTCAGTCATCCCCTCATAAGGCCTCCATCGCACCTGCATTCCACAAGCATACATTCATCATCCATCATATCACATTCTATAACATAAACAAAATAAAAAAAATTTTGCATTATGCATACCAGTGAAGGAGGGAAGTCGCGAAACTCTCTCCGTAACACCCACAGCTCGTAGGAGAGTGGGGCTCCGAAGACTACCGGTAGCCAGCGCCGTGCAAGAGGGAAAGCCCCCTCACCTCCAGGCCGTCGGTCGACGCGTCCCATCGGCATGTACAGATGGCTCCAAACCTGCATCCATGCATTGCATTAGTGAGGCATTCACATGCATAAAGTAAAAGAAAAGAAAGAAAAAAGATGTGCATACCTGAAGAAAAGGTGAGAAGCCACTGACGGTCGTCTCACGACCTGTCCCCGTAGACAGGTCGACTATCAAGTGCGCCAGCAGCGCTGCTCCCCAGGCATACCTTCTGACTCCCTCTAAGTCCTCGAGGATCCCTAGGAACCGGCAGTTGATGATGTCACCCTTCGTGCCAAGCAATAGCCTCCCGAGCAGCAAGAATAAGAACCTCCTCAGGTCTCGGTCTGCTCTCTCCCTGTCGGCTGGGTCCTGGCAATAGGCTGCCCTAGCCCCATCGATCAACCTCTGAGAAAACTGCTCTAAGGACTCCCCGGACCTATGCCTAGCATCCCCCAAGCCCATCACTGTAGTCAGATCAGTGTGGAAGATAGTCCTACACTCGCTAGGTGTCTCGTAGACCATCTCTAGCCCTAGCAGTCTCTCGGCCAACTCGATATTGTCTGGTAGGGTGACCCCGCTCACTGCCTCACCATCTACCCTCAACCCAGTAATCCTAGCCACATCCTCCAGGGTAGGAACCATATGACCCCAAGGCATCAGGAATGCCCAGCTAGTCCTATCCCATCTCTCCCTCAAAACCTGGATAAGTGCTAAGTCAGGCCTAATGGGCTCTATGCTAAGGAAGGCCCCGAACCCCATAGCATCTGCCCTGGCTCTCTGGAACTCGGGGAGGCCGTAATATGCTGCCCGGACCATGACCCAGGAGATCCGTGTCCTCATCAACCCCTGCATACATAAAGAAAGAAATTTTGGCTTAATTGTTCAATTATTCATGCTGAAATTCACTTAATTGCCTTGGTTTGAGATGTTGATGTTTGATTTAATTAACGACGGCCCTTGGGTCATGGTTTGTTTAATTGGCGCCCCTGAGGGGGGCATGGTTTCTAAGAGAGCTTTTAATTAACGACCTGCCCTAGGTCGTTGTTTATTTAATAGACGCCCAGGTGGGGGGCGTGGTTTTGAGGTTAATTTCTAAATTCCTAAAAGGTTTTCCAATTGACGCCCGTCCCAGGGTCGTCATTTGATTAAGTAACGCCTCTGAATGGGACGTTTTTCTTAAATGAGTTTTGGGCCTAGAAATATATTCTGGAATTATTTAAATGGACGACCACCCCTATGGTCATTATCTGTTGAATTGACGCCCCGATGGGGGTGTTGTTTTCCAGGGTTTTTGAAAATAAAATAAAAACAGCATGCGAGATATAAATCAAGGCATAAATATTGAAGATAATTAAAAAAAAACTTTGAGAAGCATGAAAATAATAGCATGGTCTTAAAGCATGATAAACCAAATTAACGACATGCTGCAGGGCGTGTTCTCATGGAGATCGATTATTTTTCAGAAAATAAGATGAATTGACGACCTGGGGTTGGGCGTCTTCTTGTTGAATCACGACACCCCTGGGGGCGTCTTCTTTCTGAGTCTCTGGTTTCTCCCACCCGAGAGCTATGGAAATAATAATAAAAATGAAAATAAAAAATGGAAAAAAGGGTTGGGGGGCTTACCTTCTGTCGTTTGGGTCCGGCCAGTTCTCCCCGGAGTTAGGGTCGTGGCTGCCGTGGCCGCCGGAGTTGGCCACGGCGAGGCACGGCCTTTGCCGGTGGTCCCTCTTCTTCCCGTTCTTCTTTCTTTCCCCCTCCCCGCCTTCGTCCTCTTCCTCTTCGCCATCATCTCCTCCCTCTTCGTCATCACCGTCTTCTCCTTCGGCCTCATCACCGTCAGGTTCCGTGTTCTCGCCGTGCTCCTCGGCCGCCGCTGGCGGAGCTTCCTCCACGGCGTCTTCCTCCACGGCGTCTCCCTCCACGGCGTGCTCGCCTTCCAGGTCCACCACCTCCGGGGCCGAGACCCTCTGCCGCTTGAGTCCACCGGCCATGGCTAGGGTGTAGAGGGGAGAGAGAGATAGAGAAAGAGAATGAGAGAGATGGGGGAGGGTTTTCAGTCAGGGTTGCAGTGGGAGAGAAGAGAGAAAGAAGGAAAAAGGATGAAGGAAGAAGAAGAAAGGAGGAAAAGTTAAGTCGAACGGTCAAAAAGAATTAACGACTCCAGAAGAGTCGTGTCTTGTTAATAAGACGACTGGGGATATAGGCGTCTCTTCCATTGTTAACGACGTGCTCTGGGGCGTGATTTCTTTTCGCATAGGGAATGACAGACGTCGTCAGAGGCATTTAATGGAATTGATTGACATGATGGGAATAATGATTACTGTTTTTGATTAACGACGTTCCTAAAGGCGTGGTTTACATGAAACATGGCTGTGCTGAAGGCGTTACTTTTGGGTCTTTAACGAATACTTTTTGGAATATGAATCGAATTAACGCCTTATTTTAAGTCATGATTTAATTAACGCCTACTCCTAAGGCGTCAATTTTGAGAGCCGATTAATGAGAAGCGAGTTATGCTGAGGCGTCATTATGGGAATTGACGACATTATCTGAGTCGTTACTCAGAACAGAATCACAGTATTGTTGGAAGAATTGATCAGAAACACTGTGTTATTGGCTCAATCAAAATATCATTATTGTTTATTGATGGAAAAGATTACATTGCGTTCAGTGAGACACTTTGGGCCTCAGGTTCCTTAAAGCTATTACATATATTTTCCACTGATCTCTGTCTTCTTCTAAGTTCTCCACAGGATGATGAGTCTTGCAGATTTCCCAGAGAGCTTGGATTGTGGTGCATTCTTCTCCATCTTCATTGTTGCCGATATCCCTTGCCTTGATAGGAGGGAGATGAGATGGGTTCTCAAATATTCACCGTGGAAACCCAAGTTGAGGAAGGCATCGGTGAGAGTTGTATAGCACAAATTCTGAAGCGCCTATGAGTCTAAGGTCTGTCCCGGGCGAGAATCTTGCATGGAGTTCTAAGTTTTGAGTATTCCCAGGGCGCATGTGAAGAAGTTCTTTGGCATCACTTTGAGATGTTCTCTCCATTCCACTCTTTTCTTGACTTGAGGAATCCTTTTCATCACTCTATTGCTTAATCCCAATGAGCCGGTCATGTAAGAAAGTGGGCTTTTTGAGAAGATTCTTGAGGGTTGTTGGGCCTCCTCACATGGATCAAACTTGAAATGGAGATCTACCCAGCTTGATAGTGCTAGCATGCACCCATAGATCGGTCTCCCCATTGCCGCCGAGGTGAGCCCGCTATATAGATAGGCTAATATCGTCGGTCCCACTCTCTCTCCTTCCCAAAGGCTAACTATTGCGCTTAATTGGGATTCATCCAAGAAGTCTTCCATGGAGGAGAACAAGATTGCTCCCGCCAAGCACACCACGAAAGCCTTTGCCACTCACTCCACTTCATCATCTTCTTTAGCTTGATCGGATCGTTTGTACACCCAAGAAGCAAGCTTTAGGAGATTGATTCCTTTTTCAGATTTGATTTGGTTCACTAAGTTTGGGCTGGGAATTAAACTTGTTAATAACTCATGTGAAGAGATTTGCTTTGGCATGATGGCCATCTTCTCCTCGTCTCCTTGCTTCATCTTCTTTAAGCCCAATATCATCTCTAGTTCCTCTAATAGGACTGTGGCTTCGAAGGTTGAGAATAAGAATGTATGAGTGGAAGGGTGCCATATTTCAACTAGAGCTCCTATGGCGGCCCAGTCAAGATGAACTTGGTCATAGTGTTTGGCATGGGTGACTAGGCCTAAGAGATGCCATCTGGAGAAGTAAACCCTCATGTCTGAAGAAAACTTGGAGAGAAGAAGAGGCAGCCACTTGATCTTGGTGAACCTTCTGGCTCCTGGGACGTTTGGATAATCCTGTGGGAGACCCAGAGAAGAAGGAAAGAAAAGCACAGAGAGAAGGATGAGAATACAACACAGAAGGACGGTGAGGATATGAAGGAAGAAATAGAAGAATAATTCTCTACCTGGTTCATGGCAATCCGGCTGCTGATATGCCCGTTGATTTCAGTTAGTCTGAGAGCAGAAGTCTTTGATCTTTTAATAGCTCTCTCCATCTTCGGGTTTGCAGGAAGAACTTGAACAGTTGCAGTACCTGTGAACAGAGGAAGCAGAAGAAGTAGGAATTCGATGAAGTTGCTTTAATCGTAAGGAAGTTCCTTCCTTTTATAGAAATCTGGAGGATCGTGAGTCTGTTCGAAACTGCAAGGTTGATTACAATTAGGACTGGGCTTAGCCTTCGAATCAGAGACGGAGCCGAGTTGTTAATTAACGTCCTCCGTTGGGGCGTCAATTGTGGAATTGACGACTTGAAAAAGGTCATGTTTTTTGTAGCGCCTCCATAAGGGTCGTCTTCTTCTTGAGCTCCCAAACGAATTAACGCCTTGATGATAGACGTGTTTTTATATTTTAACGCCCTGATGTCAGTCGTCTTTTATCTTTTGACGCCCCTACCCCCAGTCGTTATTTGTTTGGCTTGCATGTTTGGTTGCTCTATGCATTTTGATGAACTTAAGTGCTATCTTTTAATTGGAGTTATTTGTGATTAAGCACTTATGATCATGTCTTGCTTTGAATTGAGGATTATTTCTGATCACTTCATGCTTTGAGAGGCCTAATGAATTTTTAAGTGTAGAGGAGTGCAGGTTTCGAGGCGCCTGGATCACTCATGGGAGCATCATCACTCCATTCTTGTATTTCTTTCCTGTAAGCATTGTTACTATATGATATCTACGCTATTATAGCATATCAAGGACCTTGTGATTCTGATGAACCTGGAATTTGAGTTCCCCTTCATCAAAAATAGTGATAATTCCAGGAGAATCTTGATCACACGGATAGGCCGTTGAGTCATTCAAGGTTTGGGACGATGGTTCCACTTTCTGGGATGATGCGCGGACAAACGGGCTTCGGCTTAGTGTCAGCTCAGAGATATGGATTCTTGACCAAATCTATATGGCTTAACAATATTGTCCTTAATTAGTTTCTATATTTTTAGTTTGTTTTATCTTTTCCTGTTTAGCCTAGCATGCATCATGTAGGACTTTGAGCTTCGTGCTGAAAATCTTCATATTATGGCAATAATGAAGGTCACTCGCTCTCATTTGAGTTGACATGAGATATTCCACTCCAACTTGAGTACTTTATTCTCTCTGAAGCCGCTCAGGCTAGTTCTTCGAAAAATGTCCCTTTGCTGGGTCTTTATCTCAATTCCCTTTATTTTTTCTGCAAATCAACCTTGGTTGTAGCACGTCCACATTGGCTGGTAAAAGCTCTCCAATGGTGCCTCCCTATCGTGCCCACGCGCACATTTTGTGTTCTTAGGTTAGTCTCCTTCGTCCAGCAAATCGATGTTTTCTTGGAATCACCTAGAGTTGTTTCACTCAGAATCTCGGAAAGATTTCAAAAGCCTAGTGTCAGAGGCGTGTCACATCACACCTTGGCATCTACTTATCAATTCGCTCCACTTCATTACACTTTCGCTTCATTCCGTCTCACTCCCTTGCAAAGCAGACGCCAAGGCGGGGCAGCTGTAGACACGCCAAAATTGATACTATGTTGATCAAATCTCATGTCACCATATTAACGCCCCAAAGTGAACTTCAATATTTCTATAATATAAAGTTTTTCTCTTTTGTGTGGGTTTTTATGTTGTTTCTTGCATTTTTGGTAATTAACGACTCAAAGAGGGGCGTGATTTAAATAGCGACCTAATCTGGGGCATGTTCTCAAGAAAGGACGGCTGGTGTTAAGGGCGTCAATTTCTGGTATTTTAGGAGTCCCACCACGATTGAAAAATCAAGAATTTAACGTCCTTCCTTAGGGCGTGTTTTCAATTAACGCCTTTACTTCAGGCGTCGTCTCACAATTTTCAGAAAAAGAAAGTTTTATTACTAAAATTGAATCCAGGAGTTGACGCCTTTGTCCCGGTTGTGTTTTGAATTAACGCCTGAGGGCAGGTCGTCAATTTTAATTGACGCCCTTCTAAGGGTCGTCTCTTACCCTTCCGTGTCCTGTTTGAACACACCTTTCCTGGAGAGTTCCCTGCCTTGGTTAATCACTTGCTCGATTGGGGAACTAGAGTCCTTGCCGTTAATGATCATTGCTTGTTCTTATCCCATTAGAATACGGTTTTGCACCCTATAAAAGGATGCCCTGGTTGATGTCGCGCGAGGTTAACGGGTGCTGGCGATTGAAGTTACGGTGCCGACGATTGAGTTTGCAGAAGCCAGTTTACAGAGGTTGATGATCGTCTGAGAATACATAGTTCCTCTCTCTTTTCTCTGCCAACCTTCAAGTCGTCTGTCCTCACGGTCATCTCCTTCCTCCTGCCGCCGCAACCGAAGCATCAAAGTGTTTTCCCCTTTACTGTTTACAGGAACAGCAGGGGATTTCTTTCTCCCTTTTATCTTCATCATCTCATCATCGATCACTATATTCTTCCTTTGCATTAGTATTGCATCTCTTTCCCTTTCCCTAATTCTCTAGGGGTTTTAAAAATAAACAAAAGGTGCACACTTTATGCTCCTCTTTTATCATCATATTATTTCCTTGGATTGATACTACACACACGTTTGGCTTGTCCCCTCTTCTTTTGATTGTTTGTTCTTTGATTAAGGGTAATCAAGAGGAAAACCCCCTTCATCGGCCGGCCGATAGAAGGAGGAGGAAGGAATCTATATCCATCCCACATCCCTATTTTCACCAGGTATTCGCGATCAATTTCCTTTATTTTTGAGGTAACCCCTCTGGCGATCACACTCCTTATTAGCACCACGTGCTCCTTTACTCCTTTTCATTATTCTCCTTCATGATATAAATACATTTTTCTTAAAAGTGGATTTTCCATAATCTACACCAAGGATGTGACTAAGACAAATAGATTCATGATTTGGCAGAAAAAGTTCTCAAGGAAGTCGACTCTGGGTGTCAACATTATTTAGAGGGTGTCGACATTATTCAGAAGGTGAACAAGATTGTTCAGAAGGTGAACAAGTAATCTGTTCTGATTCGAATTTTATTCTGGACTCCCCCTCTCAAAAGTGTATGAAACACCCCCTGTCTATATGCATTAGACACAACATTGTAACATGTGGAGATAAGAACTCAGAAATGCTTATGATGCAGGGTACTTGGCGGAGGACTGGCCTCTACACATAGTTTGGATTTCCAGACAGAGATTCTGTCCTTCTACCATCATACTATTTGATATACCTCTGACATCAAGATGACACAATGCATAAGCTTCTGACATGCTCAGTCATTTGACAATCTGACACATATGCAAATGAAAATGAAGAATCATTTATGCAGAATATACAAGTATGAGCTATCAACCATCATGCTGAAGTTTAGACAAGCCTAGTTCCCTTCTTAAATATTTAAATCTTTCATTCCCAAGGGGCTTGGTAAAAATGTCAGCAATTTGTTTTCTGACTCAATGAATTCTAATTAAATTTCCTTTTTGTTTACCTCATCTCTTAGAAAATGGTGCTTAATCTCAATGTACTTAGTCCGTCAATGGTGAACTGGATTTTTAGTAAGAGAAATGGCACTAGTGTTATCACAAAGAATTGTAATACAACCAAGGTTAATGTGATAGTCAATAGGTTGGTGCTTAATCTAGAGAACTTGAGCTGCACAGTTTCCTGCTGCCACATACTCTGCCTCAGTAGTGGATAAGGCAACAATGTGTTGTTTCTTAGATGCCCAAGATAGTAGACAACCACCTAGATATTGATAATATCCACTAGTACTTTTCCTATCTATCCTACACCCTACACAGTCTGCATCAGTGTAAGCTATGCGGTCTAACTCACACCAAGCAGGATACCATAAACCTAAGGTCAGAGTGCCAGATAGATACCTAAAAATCCTTTTCACAGCTATCATATGTGATTCCTTAGGACTAGCTTGAAAATGTGCACACAGACTTACTAAAAATTGAATATCAGGACGAGATGCAGTAAGATATAATAAGGATCTAATCATACCTCTGTAGAGTTTTGTATCAACCATTTTACCTTCAGGGTCAGCATCTAGGCTGGTTGATGTGCCCATTGGCGTAGTTATGGATTTGAGGTTTTCCATCTTGAATTTCTTCATTAGATCCTTGATATACTTTTCTTGAGTTATGAATGTCCCTTCTTTAGTCTGACAGACCTGCAATCCAAGAAAGAATTTTAATTCCCCCATTGAGCTCATTTCAAATTCGTTAGTCATTAATTCAGAAAACTCCTCACACATAGAAGGCTTGGTTGACCTGAATACTATATCATCTACATATATCTGAACAACCAGAATATCTTTATCACATACCTTTGTAAATAATGTCTGGTCAACCTTACCTCTGGAGAATCCTTTGTCTATGAGGAATTTGCTCAATCTGTCATACCAAGCTCGAGGAGCTTGCTTCAGTCCATAGAGTGCCTTGTCAAGCTTATAAACATGGTCAGGAAAATCAAGACACTCAAAACCAGGGGGTTGTTTTACAAAAATATCTTCTTTTATTTCACCATTTAAAAATATAGATTTAACATCCATCTGTTGGAGAGTTATTCCTAAACTGCATGCAATTGTCAAAAGAATCCTAATGGCTTCTAGCCTAGCTACAGGAGCAAATGATTCTTCAAAGTCAATACCAAATTCTTGATTGTACCCCTGAGCTACAAGCCTAGCCTTATTTCTGATAATATTACCTTGCTCATTTGTTTTATTTCGAAAAACCTATTTAGTGCCTATAATATTACCATGTGAGGGTTTAGGAACAAAGTGCCAGACCTTGTTCCAATCAAATTGATTAAGTTCATCATGCATGGCATTTATCCAATATTCATCATGTAGGGCACTTTCTATATTCTTTGGTTCAATCTGTGAAACTAAAGCAAATGAGTTCAATTCATTATCAATTCTGAAATGTGCTCTAATTCTATAGGGTTCATTCAAATTAACAATAATATTTTCTAAAGGATGATCTCTCAAAATTTTAACATTGGTAACCTGATTACCTGGATTCCCATTTACCTCCCCTTGAGTTTCAGATTCTTCTGCTTCAGCCTCTTCAGTAGATTCTCCATCCTGTTCTTCTTTGTTCGTCAAGATATCTCCATCAATTTTGTTCCTACATAAATCAGTTTCAATTTTACTGGCTGACTCATCAAAGATAATATGAGAAGATTCTTCAACAATTTTTGAGCTAAGATTAAGAATTCTATAGGCTCTGGACTTTTCAGAATAACCTAGAAAAATTCCAGGTTCACTTTTGGGTACAAATTTATCAAGGTCTCGTTTGGAATTTACATGGATAAAACATTTGCATTCGAAAACCTTGAAGTGTGCTAGAGAAGGTTTCTTACCCTTAAGAATTTCATGAGGAGTCATTTGTGTGGAAGGTCTTACCAGGGCTCTATTAATGATGTAACATGAGGTATTAATTGTCGCTGCCCAAAATCTTCTTAGCAAGTTTCCTTCTACCAGCATAGTCCTGGCCATTTCTACCAAAGTCTAGTTCCTCCTTTCTACCACTCCATTCTGCTCTGGAGTCCTTGGTGAGAAAAATCTATGGTTAATCCCATTCTCCTTGCAAAAATCTTCAAATTGTGAGTTTTCAAACTCACCACCATGGTCAGACAAAATATTAGAAATAGAATGTTCACATAACTATTTTATTTTATGAAAGAACTTCTGAAATTCCTCAAATGCATCATTCTTGTGAACCAAAAAGAACACCCAAGTGTATCTAGAGAAGTCATCCACTAAGACAAAATCATATCATTTTCCAGATAGGCTGATAGACCTAGTAGGTCCAAATAAATCCATATGAATCAGCTCATAAGATCTAGAAGATAAGTCTTCAGTTCTAAATTTAAATGACTTCCTAGTTTGTTTACATTGTGTGCATGCCTCGTAGATTTTATTGTGTTGTTTGAAAGAAATTTCAGGAAGACCTTTTACCATATTATCTTTATTCAACTTATGAAGTACACTGTAGCTAGCATGACCTAACCTACGATGTCACAGGTAAGCTAGATCATCCTTATTTACTGTTAGACATAGATTTGTGTGTGCTACATCATTTAAATCTACCATATAGATGTTGTTAACTCTCTTACCAGTAAATTTGACAAATTCAGAATTTGGTTCATGGATGGTGCATGCAAGAGAGTCAAAAACAACTTTATGGCCTTTGTCACAAAGTTGGCTAAAACTAAGCAGATTATATGTTAGCCCATCTACTAAAAGAACTTCTTCAATAAAACAAGATGAGCACTTACCAACTTCTCCAGACCCAATCATTCTACCTTTTGTATTACCTCCAAATGTTACATGACCTGCCTCTTTTTCCATCAGCATGCAGAATTTGTCTCTATCCCCGGTCATGTGTGTAACGCCCGAGAATTTTCTAAGGATTTTTGAAGTTAAAAATATAATTATAATAATTGTTAAGCATTTAATGAGCTATTAAATGCATTGTGGTGAATTAAATCTAATTAATTAGGCCCTACATTAATTCAAGAGGATTAGGCCCATATAATAAACCCAATAGGCCCAAAAAGATTATTTTGGACCTTGGCCCATGTTCTAGAAGCTAGGAATGGATATAATCAAGGAATTTAAGGATAATTACTCTTTTCGAGATTTATAAATGGATAATAAGTGGGATAATACCAAAAAAGAGTTTGAACCAATTCAAATTCGGAGTCCACAATTGCTAGCGGTCTATCGCGAGACCGCTAAGAGATGGGTAGTGATGGAGACATCAGAGCAAGACCACTTACTTTTTATTTTGCATTTGAGTCTTTTTATTTACATTTATATGCTTGGGAAAAATGTACGCAATTGTAAGGCTTTATAAGCTAATTTGTCATTCCTTAGGATTGTTTGGGTTTTTGTGTAAAAGTCTAGTAGGACCAGCAAGGGGCCTCCATATCTTTCCCCATTGGTCCACCTAAGCCTTAGGGTCCCATGTGGGGCTGGTCAAAGGTCCAAGGTGGGCTTCTAGATGCTTGACCATTCAAGGGGACAAGGTGGAAGAAAATTCAAAATTGGACCAAGCAAAGTGCAAGATGGTTCCCCCTTATAATATAGTTTATCACATGTTATATTTTTTATTTAATTTGGTCATTTGACTACATGAGGAAGAAAATCCCCTCTCTCCCACGAAATTCCCATCCCCCCACCCCTTGCCATTCTCTATATAAGCCTATGTATAGTGTCATTAGATATATTAATGAAGAATTAAGCATTTTTGCCAAAAGCAAGCCCAAGGGCACCCCTTGTGTCTCTCCTCCCCTCTTGCAGATGGATTTCTGCCGTTCTAGAGTGTAAAGCCCTCCTCTTGGTGTGACTCCAAGATCTCCACCTCCGCTGGATGCGACTTCCGGGCACCGCCTTCCGTCCGTGCCGCCAACGCGCCGCCACCGCCGCTACATCGGAGTTCTGTCTAAATCAGGACAGAACCTCATCTCTAAAATTTTATATTTTTTTCTTATTGTCTGTTTGAACCTTAATTTGGAGGGTTTGTTCCCCCTGTCTCCCCTAATTTCCAGTTCAAATTTCGTGCCATTTGGTCTTAGTTTGATATTTTCCCATATTTTTGTTTGTCCTCTCAGTAATCTGCCCTTTTACAGATCTACGGGACAGAGTCACCTTGTCGCATTTTCCCCAACCCCTTAAAAATTTTCAGAAAATCCCAACAAATTACTCAGTGTTCCACACATATATCCCCTTCCACCCTAATTTTCTTGGAGTCTATAAAATTCATTTGACCTTCGGTCAAAGGTCAGTTTCAGGCAGATCCGTTGCTGCCCTGTGTGTCTGTCAGTCCGAGTCAGAAACAAAGACAGTGTTACAGTCATATTCATTTTCAATTCGTTTGGTGGATGGAGCTGTCAAAATTATATGTTGTAGATCTATGAGTGCTCTTTCCAACGGTACCAGCCACGCCTCGATCGGCCTCCGGATCTGAGCGTCGTAATTCGTGTCACCGAGGCCTATAGATCAGTTCCCTGTGCAGGTCCGAAATTACAGTCCAGAAGATATTCAGAAATAAATATCAAAATTCAACTTCAGGAGCCGCCCCTTCAGAGAGTCGTTCAGGGACGCCCTGCCATCGTCCCAGCCAAGCGGCGCCTTCGGAAGATCTCAGGAAGGTGACGTTCCTTTGGAAACTGTTGCTTGCTGTCCAGTGAGTCAGCAACCGAGTTGGCGCAGGACCGAGTTGGAATAGTGCCGAGTCGGACCAGCAGGCCGAGTTCGTGTCGTACGCACCTCCAGATTACTGCCTGTCAACCCAGGGTCGGTCCTCCTGAGCCCCACTTGTAGCCCTTTATCTCCCTGCGTGGAGTGGGCAATAAAATTCACTGTTGTAATTAACTTTTACCGTTGTACCGGGAGTTACCGTACTTGGCCAGGAACGTCTTCCCCACGCCCGGAGCGTGGAGGTACACTCGCTACCATCCTCGTAGGCTTTGCTTTACTCGTATTTATTTGTATATGCCGCTGCATGTGATAGGTTATTAGCCCGTTATATCAATTGTATCACCGCTGCGAGAGAGTGAGTGTAACCCGTCCCGTGACTCGACCCGAGTTAACGCGGAAAAAGCCGATACCCGAGAATCACTGCCAGTTTCTCAACCGCGCACGGTCCAGCATTTCCCTCACAAATGGACGATCATGAGCTAGAGTCCCAGGTCACGTGTCGGTCCCGCATCAATTTGGTATCAGAGCCAGGTTGAGTCTAGGGTAGTCATTAGTCGTTGCTTAACAAAAACATAAAAAAGTGTCATTTACGTCTAGTCATCGCCTAAGTCGGTCCAAGGTTGCATCGCATACCTTTATTCGGTATATTGAAAGGTGTTGTCCGAACGTTAGGCTACGCCTATCGGGAAGGCCGCACACTTACGCGAGTGATCTTTGGGTCGATTAACTCCGCCACGTATCGAGTCTTGGTTTAAGTCTAGGGTCCTTAGTGTGCATTAGTTAGTGTATTCCAACCTTGCATAGTCGTGTCTAGTGTCTTGTCCAAGTGTCAGCATGTCCGTCTTGTAGTTCCCCATTTCCAATGGAATCTCGATCGCCCAGGCGATATGACCGTTGGCACACCCATGGGCTTGGCAACCACCCTCTCCACTTCCGTAGGCCCGAAGCCTCGGATTTTTATGGCTCCAATGACCCGGGCGACTACCTCAAGTGGGAGGCCGCCATGGACACATACTTTGATTGTTATACCATGTTCGAAGCAGGTCAATTCTATTTTGCCAAGGAGAGGCTTCTACACGAGGCCGCCGAAAAGTGGGACCACATTGAGCGCTTGAGAGTAGTTAGGAGATAATGGCCCATCGAATCATGGTGGAACATGAAGAGAGAGCTTAGAAGGGTCTACCTTCCCTATCCGGTTCCTTCCAACCCGTCCCACCCATTTACTTCCAATCACGTGGGTCACACCTCCAGTCGACCCCACCAACTCACTTCCAACCAAGTGGGTCATATCCGGAGGCAAGAAGCCCCTCAGGTACCCAAGCTTAGGTCAGTTGATTACGGGCGAATCCACCGCGATACCCGTACTCCAACCCATACAGTTGCCGAACTTTTGCAAATGATTTCGGATCGGGTGGATAGGAGGTGTGCGTATTTTGAGTCGTTGGTCTCCCCTTGCCCACCTCCGAGATCAGACGTAGCCATACCCAAGCCTAGGGATGTCATAGCCGGTAACCCCAACCCGGCCCCACCTCCAGGGTCCCAAGGACCTCTTCCCCTCTGGGAGGACGTTCCTTCCCTACTCATTAGAGCTCCGTTGCCACCACCCTTATCTTCCAATCTTTATGTGAAGCTATCTCAGCCTGAACCACCCGTGTTTCTAACGGGAAGGCTTTTCATCGCCGAGCCACTCCTTAGCTGGCTCAAGAATGGCTTGGTCCCACCTCCCTTCCCATCCATGGACCCCACAATACCTCTAGTGCCAATCAACTCATTTCATACAACATTCCGGTCTAGTCACCATGTGGATACATTGGGTGACCTTCTTAACGGATTAGACCGATAATTGACATTTACGCACTTGTTGGCCCCAGGCTTTAACCGACCCACAGGTCGTAGCTTCACCCATCTGACTTTGGGATTCATTACCTACGTGTGCACCGTGGGTTGTGTCACCACGGAGATTCTTGTACTCCTCCCGTTATCGGTCGAGCCCGACTTCATTCCTTTTATCCCGGGGGAGGAGCCATATCTTCTATACACTGTCCCATCTACCACGATGGATGGAGGTGACCATCACCTTCATGAATTTCAAACATGGGACTATGTAATGGAGGAACCGAGGGGACACACATTCTTTGACCCATTCGACCCCTTCGCTAGTGGATATCGTGACCCACTATATCTACTTGATGTGGCACAGCCCAAAGACCACTAAAGAGGATGATATGACCCTAGGACTTAGACCCGCAAGCATACAAGCACTCAATGATTCTCACAATCGACGATTTTTGCTCACACGGTTCACACGCTCACCCGGTGGGTCCGGGGGATAATGATGAGGGTCCGGGATGGGACCCAATTGTTCTAATGGACTTACAATGCTACGGCTGACTCCAAAGAGTCTAGGATACCCAACTTCGTGGGTGGCTGGCCCGCAAGGCGGGGTTTGGGTGACACTCTCTCACGGTCCGCGGTGGACACTAATAAACTAGCATGCAAATTCGAACTCTCTTCTCACCGCCGACGAGCAATCAAAGCAATACTAAGCTAGCAGGAATAAGGCTACAAAGGGTAGTACCAGAAGCTCACCTGATCGGTGTGAAGACACCGACCCCGTTCGGAGACGAGGGCGCGCCGGGAGGCGAGGGTATGCACCCGATCGCCGCGGCGGTGTAGCTTGACCTGAAAATGTAAAGGGTACAGCACTACTCCTCTCGCAGGAGGGGTGATCTTGGGGTGGGGGTTACACTTAGTACATTCAAAACTACCTCCACGCAGGGAGGGGCCTTCAGCCGGCCAAGCGGGGTGGGGAGAAATGCAAAGGAGATCGAGATTCCGAGCTTCGCCGGTTCTGCCCACCTGCAGGTTTTCTGGACAGTGGATCGGTGTTGTGGCAGCTAAAAATTCCACGAAGCTTGGATTGCGACGAAACCAACGCCAAACGTTTGCCAACTGATAGGGGATGAAGCTTGAATTTTTGGGGAAGCTATGATTCTCAGGGCTGACCGCACCGGTGGCTGGAAGGTGGATGCAGCTCTGGTTGCTGGTCGAGCTCTGTCTGCAACAGCAGGTTGCAGAAGGTACCACGATCGCTCCGGAGCTCCGAACCTGGCACCGCTGGACTCTTTGGAATCGTGGAGGAGTCTTCTTTGCAACATAACAAACGGAGACGTCTTCTGATGTCGGAGATGAACTGGGTGTCCAGAGAAGTGGACGGAGGTCGGTGCAGATAGTGAGGAGGCAGACCGGCGTGGTTGTGGTAGAAAAATAGTAACTCTGGTTGTCGGATGCCGAACGGGGTTCCGCCTTCTGTTCCTGGACGCTGACAGAGGGAGGAAGAACTTTGTAGAAGACCTTGAAGACTGGTTCCTTCAAGGTTAGCCGTGGGCGAGTCGTCTCTGCAGCTCTGGCTCCGGATCTGAGAGGTTCGGCGCAGTCGGAGAAGAATGGTGATTGCGGACAGCACCGAACTCGGATGCCGACGAAACCACCTCGCCTTGAAAGCTGACTTGCAGATGATTCTGGAAATGTAGGCCTTGCTCCCTGAGTCGTTGATGGGTGACCGTGGCCTCCTCTGCAAGTTGCTGTAATTCTGTTTCCTGAAGCAGGGTAAGAATGTGAAGAAGAAGATGAGGTGGGGAAGGGGGTGGCCAAGAGAGAAGAAGGGGCAAGATGATTCTAATGGCTATGGGAGGGAAGGTTCAAATTCGAAATTGGCCTTGGAAGTGGTGGGATTTGTGTGGGGAAGTGGGGGAATTGTGTTGGGAGGTGGAAGAGTTGCTTTGGGACAAGGAGGGGAAGTAAATGAAGGGGTATGGGGAAGGGGAGAGCCTTAATGGAGGTGGGTGAGGTAGTGGAGGTGGTTGGGGGTTGGAGTAAGTGAGGGGGGAAGAGGAGAGAGAGGGAGGGTCGAACTCCCCTTGGGGAGAGAGAGAATGAGAGAGAGATTGAGAGATATAGTGAGTAAGAGAGAGAGTTGAGAGATAATAAGAGGTGGTTTTTTTCAATATTCATCAAGAGTGACTACAAGTGGAGAGATGGGGCCTATTTATAGGCAACCACTCTTTTCATGACCAAAATGTCCTTGACAATAGGACAAAAGACCGAGCATATCCTAGACTCAATCCTATGGGCCCATAACTAAGGACATAAGGCTCAGTTTAAGCAAAATAAGGGAAATGGGCTAGAACCACATGACTCAATAAAGGAAAATACATAAGATAGGACTCAATAAAAGGAAAATACATAAATGACACTGGGAAAATGAAGATAACAAGTGGAGACCATGATCAGACCATATCAAGAGTGTGCAGACGACCAAACTAGAGGGAGTGTCGTGAGATGCCCTCATCAAATCCCCCGGGGTGGGGAGAACTCGACCCTGTCGAGTATGGGTCTGCCTGGCTGTCGTACTGCTCCAACATGCCGGGGTCCAGGCGCATCAAATCCTCTCGACTCACCCATGCATCCTCGATCGGGGGACGGTTCTTCCACCTAACCAGATAGCGCTGATACACCCTGTGCCTTGTAATGATACTCTGCTCATCCAGTATTGCCTCTACCTGCTCTTGTCGGTCTCTCAGGCTAGAAAGTGGAGTCCCTCCGGGGGTGTCTCTCATAAGGGGGGGTAAAGGCTCAAGCTCCTGACTGGGTTCCACCGCGGGGCCTTTGTAGGGTACCAGGTCCGCCACGTTGAAGGTAGGGTGTACCCCATAGCTCTCTGGTAAGTCAAGCTCATAGGCATTGCTGTCAAGTCGTCGTAGAACTCGAAAGGGTCCCGACCCTCGTGCCCTCAACTTGGAGGCAGGCCCGGGAAGGAGCCGCTCCGTCCTCACCATCACCGGATCTCCCACATGGAATTCATAGTGGCGCCGGTGAGCATCGGCCCGTCTTTTGTAAGCCTCATTGTTTTTCCCTATATGCTTGCGGATATCATCGTGCAATTCTTTGATATGCTGTGCAAAGGACTCAGCTGAGACTGACACTCTAGCATGTGAGGGGAGGGGAATGAGATCTGAGGGTTTTCTAGGCCTATACCCATGTACTACCTCAAATGGACTCTTGCCTATGGACCTATTGACAGAATCATTGTAGGCAAACTCGGCTTGAGATAAGAGGAGATCCCAATTCCCAGGGTGGTCCCCTACAAGGCATCGGAGTAAGTTCCCAAGGCTTCGGTTGACAACCTCAGTTTGGCCATCGGTTTGAGGATGATAGGCAGTGGAGAATTTGAGGAGGGTCCCCATCAAGTGCCATAGAGTCTTCCAAAAATAACTAGTGAATTTCACATCTCTATCGGACACAATAGTCTTAGGTAACCCATGGAGTCGGACTACCTCATCGAAGAATAACCGGGCGACCTTAGAGGCATCAGAGGTCTTGGAACAGGGGATAAAGTGGGCCATTTTTGAGAACCTGTCAACCACTACAAAGATGGAATCATGTTTGCGCAAGGTCTTTGGTAGGCCAAGAATGAAATCCATACTCAAATCTTCCCATGGTCTATCGGGTATGGGTAGAGGTGTGTAAAGCCCGGTGTTTTGTCTTACTTGCTTGGCGGATGCACATATGCGGCATTGTCCCACAATGTGGGCCGCATCCTTCTTGAGACTGGGCCAGTGGAATTGCCTCTCAACCAACTCTATGGTTTTGTGGACCCCAAAGTGACCAGCTAGGCCGCCACTATGTAACTCCCAAACTAGGAAGTCCCTAAGTGAAGTCCTAGGTATGCAAAGTCTATCCCCTTTGAACAGATATCCATCTTGAAGTATGAACCCCTTATACTCCTTGAGTGGTTGGGTAGAAAGGGTGTTGTAGTGGGTCCCAAAGTCGGGGCAATGTGGGTATTCTCCTTTGATCCTCTCAAATCCGGTTACTTCCACTTGGACAGTGGAGAGTAAGGCTACCCGCCTACTCAGTGCATCGGCGGCGCGATTCTCACTACCCATCTTATACTTGAGGACAAAGGTGTAGGCTTGAATGTATTCTACCCATCGAGCATGGCGGGCATTGAGCTTTTGTTGAGTGTTGAGGTATTTCAAAGCCTCATGGTCCGAGAAGATCACAAATTCTTTGGGTAGGAGATAGTGCCTCCAATGCCGGAGGGATTGAACCACGGCATAAAGCTCTTTGTCATATGTGGAGTATCTCGTCCTAGCCTCACAAAGTTTTTCACTAAAGTAGGCTACCGGGTGACCCTCTTGGCTAAGGATACCTCCAATCCCTACCCCGGAAGCATCACATGTGACCTCAAAGACCTTTGAAAAGTCGGGTAGGCAAAGGACCGGGGCTTGGGTCATTTTCTCTTTAAGCTCTAGGAAGGCTTTGGAGGCTGCCCTAGTCCAAACAAATGTGCCTTTCTTGAGGCAATCCGTGATAGGAGTGGTGATAGTGCTAAACCCCCGGATGAATCTCCTATAGAAGGTGGCTAGCCCATGGAAGCTTCGGGCGTCATGAATGGTTTTGGGCTCGGGCCACTCAAGAATAGCTTGGACCTTTTCGGGGTCCATGGATACTCCTTGGGATGAGACAATAAATCCTAGGAAGGTTAGTTGATTGGTCAAGAAATGACACTTCCCGGGATTGGCAAAGAGACTCTCTTTCCTAAGGATGGTGCACACTTGTTTGAGGTGATCGAGGTGGGCTTCCTTGGATTGGCTATATATGAGGATGTCATCAAAGTAGACAACTAGAAAGATGCCAATGAAGGGCCGGAGGACCTCGGTCATGAGACGCATGAAGGTACTTGGTGCATTAGAAAGGCCGAAAGGCATAACAAGCCATTCATAGAGACCGTCCTTAGTTTTAAAGGCGGTTTTCCACTCGTCCCCGGGCCTAATGCGGACTTGGTGGTAGCCACTTTTGAGATCAATTTTGGAGAAGATGGTGGCTCCCGCTAGCATGTCTAGCATGTCATCAAGCCGAGGGATGGGGAACCTATATTTGACCGTTATCTTGTTGACGGCTCGGCTATCTACACACATGCGCCAAGTCCCATCCTTTTTGGGTGTAAGAAGAGCCGGGACGGCACAAGGGCTTTTGCTAATTCGGAGGAAGCCCTTCTTGATGAGTTCTTCAATCTGCCTCCGAAGCTCGGCATGCTCGGTGGGGTTGAGTCGGTAGTGTGGGAGGTTGGGCAAGGTAGCCCCGGGCACGAGGTCGATGGCATGTTGCACATCTCTCATAGGTGGTAGTTTGTCCGGAAGCTCCTCGGGAAATACATCATGGAAGTCCTTAAGGAGTTGATGAATTTCTAGGGGGTGTGGATCGGTTGGGGTGGATTCCCCTAGACAAATGACAATGGCACATACTTGATCCCCTTGGTTGACTTCTTCCTCAAACTCTTTCCTAGTGACAAGGTGTAGGCTCCTAGGAGGCTCTTTGATGTTACTAGGACTAGGACTTGATGGGGTGGGGTTTGTTGGTGTTGGGATGGGGGGAAGGGTAGTGGGTCCCTCAAGGGAGGGAGAGGCCTTCTTAGGTAGAGTGCGGGGTGGAGATGGGTTGAGTTGGATCTTCTTCCCCTCATGAATGAAGATGCAAGCGTTGGTTCTTCCTAAGAAGGTGGCATCTACATCGTAGATCCAAGGCCGTCCTAAAAGGATACTCCCAACTTCCATTGGAAGGATATCACACCACACTTGGCCTTGATAGGATTGGAATGTAATTGGGACAAGGCAACGGGCACTAACGGGTATGGAGGTGGTATCAATCCATGCTACCCTATATGGGTGGGGATGTGGGGAGGTGGTAAGGCCCAAAAGTTTGACGGTGTCGGGTGACACCACATTCACACTACTTCCATTATCCAAGATGACCTTCCTAACATGGCTCCCCATCCTTATGTAGGTATGGAATATGGTGTTTCTCCTCCAATCATGCTCTTGGTTTTGGGTGAGGGTGCATCTAACCACTCCTAGGTGGGAGTCGGTGGGTGGAGGAGGTTGTTCTTGGTTGCTTTCCATGTAGTGGTTCTCATACTCCTCCTCCCATTCAAGAGAGGGTTCATATACCTCAATCTCTCCTTCAAATTCAGCTTGGGGTTGGGGGTTGGTCTCCTCTATGAGTAAGTTTGATGCTCCCTTGGTGGGGCATTGATTGGCAAAGTGTCCATACCCATAACACCTAAAGCATTGCTGCCCACTTTGATGGTTTGGGGTCACCTTAGTGTGAGGGAGAGTGGGTGTCGAATTGGGCCTATTGGGAGTTGTGTTTAGGGGCCCACTTGCGGGGCGGAATGGTGGATTGGCATTAGGAGGGGTGACCCGTGTGGGAGGAGTTCCCATGGGTGTAGGAAGGAGACCTCTTTGGGGTGGTGGAGGGTTGGCCCGAGGTGCCATGGCTCTAGGGTCCATTCCCCGAGGGGGAACCATTCGCGTGTACCGAGAGAATTTCTCGGCATCCCGAGCTACTTGGTAGGCTTGCTCTAAAGTTGTTACTTGACGCATGAATAGTTCCTTTTTGATATGGAATTGAAGCCCATTCCTAAAGCGGGAGAATGTGACGGAGGGGTCCTCTTGGACTCCACATTTGAGGAGGTAGTAGTCAAACTTTTCAATGTATTCCATAACGGTCTTTCCTTCTTGAGTCAAGGCTTGCCATTCATCTAAGAGGTTTTGATGGTAGGAGGGTGGGACATATTTGAGTTTGAGTTGGTCTTTCATGGCCCCCCATGTGGTGATTGGAACTTCCCTCCTAACTATCCTTAAGGCTTCAACATTCATCCAATGAGTCTTGGCAAGTTTGGTTAATTGCATCTTTGCAAGTCGGACTTTCCTATCCTCGGTCATTGGGTACCAATCAAAATATTGATCCATGGCTGCCTCCCAATCTAAGTAGATGCTCGGATGATGAGATCCATCAAAAGTGGGAGCATCGACTTTCACAAGTCTCATTAGTTGGTCATCCGGGTTGTCCCGGGGAGGCCTCTCATTCCTTCTAGGGGGTGGGTCCCTTTCCGGTTCGGGAGGGGGGTCAAGGTTGAGTCCTCCTATGGCTGGCTCCACATGTGGAGGGGGATCTCTCCTATCTCCTTCCCTTGGAATAGGTCTATTTTCCTCAAGTTGTTCAAGCCGGGCCGTAATACCGTCAAGCCTTCCCATAATTTCGGTCATGTAGTCCACAAGAAACCTCATTTGGTCGGGAAGCTCATGCTCATTGTGAGGGGGATTTCCTTGGGGATTGGGATTCATGGTGTTATTGGAAGAAGATGGATTGCCTTGATAATGAGTTCCACTACGGGTGGTCATGCAAGGTTGGGTGGGCTATGCAAGGGTGTGCGAATGCACCTAAGAAAGACTTAGTGTGACCCAAGACTAGACTTGTAAGGACAAGCCTATGACCGCTCTGATACCACTTGATGTGGCACAGCCCAAAGACCACTAAAGAGGATGATATGACCCTAGGACTTAGACCCGCAAGCATACAAGCACTCAATGATTCTCACAATCGACGATTTTTGCTCACACGGTTCACACGCTCACCCGGTGGGTCCGGGGGATAATGATGAGGGTCCGGGATGGGACCCAATTGTTCTAATGGACTTACAATGCTACGGCTGACTCCAAAGAGTCTAGGATACCCAACTTCGTGGGTGGCTGGCCCGCAAGGCGGGGTTTGGGTGACACTCTCTCACGGTCCGCGGTGGACACTAATAAACTAGCATGCAAATTCGAACTCTCTTCTCACCGCCGACGAGCAATCAAAGCAATACTAAGCTAGCAGGAATAAGGCTACAAAGGGTAGTACCAGAAGCTCACCTGATCGGTGTGAAGACACCGACCCCGTTCGGAGACGAGGGCGCGCCGGGAGGCGAGGGTATGCACCCGATCGCCGCGGCGGTGTAGCTTGACCTGAAAATGTAAAGGGTACAGCACTACTCCTCTCGCAGGAGGGGTGATCTTGGGGTGGGGGTTACACTTAGTACATTCAAAACTACCTCCACGCAGGGAGGGGCCTTCAGCCGGCCAAGCGGGGTGGGGAGAAATGCAAAGGAGATCGAGATTCCGAGCTTCGCCGGTTCTGCCCACCTGCAGGTTTTCTGGACAGTGGATCGGTGTTGTGGCAGCTAAAAATTCCACGAAGCTTGGATTGCGACGAAACCAACGCCAAACGTTTGCCAACTGATAGGGGATGAAGCTTGAATTTTTGGGGAAGCTATGATTCTCAGGGCTGACCGCACCGGTGGCTGGAAGGTGGATGCAGCTCTGGTTGCTGGTCGAGCTCTGTCTGCAACAGCAGGTTGCAGAAGGTACCACGATCGCTCCGGAGCTCCGAACCTGGCACCGCTGGACTCTTTGGAATCGTGGAGGAGTCTTCTTTGCAACAAAACAAACGGAGACGTCTTCTGATGTCGGAGATGAACTGGGTGTCCAGAGAAGTGGACGGAGGTCGGTGCAGATAGTGAGGAGGCAGACCGGCGTGGTTGTGGTAGAAAAATAGTAACTCTGGTTGTCGGATGCCGAACGGGGTTCCGCCTTCTGTTCCTGGACGCTGACAGAGGGAGGAAGAACTTTGTAGAAGACCTTGAAGACTGTTTCCTTCAAGGTTAGCTGTGGGCGAGTCGTCTCTGCAGCTCTGGCTCCGGATCTGAGTGGTTCGGCGCAGTCGGAGAAGAATGGTGATTGCGGACAGCACCGAACTCGGATGCCGACGAAACCACCTCGCCTTGAAAGCTGACTTGCAGATGATTCTGGAAATGTAGGCCTTGCTCCCTGAGTCGTTGATGGGTGACCGTGGCCTCCTCTGCAAGTTGCTGTAATTCTGTTTCCTGAAGCAGGGTAAGAATGTGAAGAAGAAGATGAGGTGGGGAAGGGGGTGGCCAAGAGAGAAGAAGGGGCAAGATGATTCTAATGGCTATGGGAGGGAAGGTTCAAATTCGAAATTGGCCTTGGAAGTGGTGGGATTTGTGTGGGGAAGTGGGGGAATTGTGTTGGGAGGTGGAAGAGTTGCTTTGGGACAAGGAGGGGAAGTAAATGAAGGGGTATGGGGAAGGGGAGAGCCTTAATGGAGGTGGGTGAGGTAGTGGAGGTGGTTGGGGGTTGGAGTAAGTGAGGGGGGAAGAGGAGAGAGAGGGAGGGTCGAACTCCCCTTGGGGAGAGAGAGAATGAGAGAGAGATTGAGAGATATAGTGAGTAAGAGAGAGAGTTGAGAGATAATAAGAGGTGGTTTTTTTCAATATTCATCAAGAGTGACTACAAGTGGAGAGATGGGGCCTATTTATAGGCAACCACTCTTTTCATGACCAAAATGTCCTTGACAATAGGACAAAAGACCGAGCATATCCTAGACTCAATCCTATGGGCCCATAACTAAGGACATAAGGCCCAGTTTAAGCAAAATAAGGGAAATGGGCTAGAACCACATGACTCAATAAAGGAAAATACATAAGATAGGACTCAATAAAAGGAAAATACATAAATGACACTGGGAAAATGAAGATAACAAGTGGAGACCATGATCAGACCATATCAAGAGTGTGCAGACGACCAAACTAGAGGGAGTGTCGTGAGATGCCCTCATCACTACTCCCCTTCTTCGAGGGAGTCCACCACCACACCCCTTCCCCACGGGCTAGTCCGCCAACACCCAACCCGGGGACCGTTCGATGGTCATCATATAGGGGTGTCAAAGAAGGTGAATTCGGTTCTCCACCTATCAAGTCCACTAGGGAGCATGTGCATGCATGGTGCCTCGTAGGATGTTTAGGAGTTCCCCATCTCACCAACTACCGATTACGTCAAATGCATGCATGGCACACATTCGGGTGTCCTGGTCCACCGTTGCATGTGTATGGGTCGGACTAACATTAGGTGTGTCTAGGGTCTTGTGTGCCTGTGCATATATCGAGTCGAGTCAGTCCTTTATACGCTCGTATTGTCAGTCCCTTTCGAGTGCGATACTTGTCGGACTTTGGGATCGGCTTTACCTCTACATATCGGATCTAGTCACATAAAGGGACCTAGCGGTGATTCCTAGTGAGCCTTTGAGCCGCCTCCCTCATTTGAGAGTGACCCCACCCCGGAGTGTCCACCTCTAGCCTCCTCCCCAGCAACGTGTGCACATCGAATCTATACGGGATGAGCAGGTGTCGAATACTTGGAGTGGAGCGTACTCTGCGCTTCCTAGTACGATGACGGATCCGTCGGCGTCACGAGCAGTCGCACCCCTTACTCGACGGGGTCGAGTTCTTCCCACTCGGGGAGAATTTATGGGAACATCAGAGCAAGACCACTTACTTTTTATTTTGTATTTGAGTCCTTTTATATACATTTATATGCTTGGGAAAAATGTACGCAATTGTAAGGCTTTATAAGCCAATTTGTCATTCCTTAGGATTGTTTGGGTTTTTGTGTAAAAGTCTAGTAGGACCATCAAGGGGCCTCCATATCTTTCTCCATTGGTCCACCTAAGCCTTAGGGTCCTATGTGGGGCTGGTCAAAGGTCCAAGGTGGGCTTCTAGATGCTTGACCATTCAAGGGGACAAGGTGGAAGAAAATTCAAAATTGGACCAAGCAAAGTCTAAGATGCTTCCCCCTTATAATATAGTTTATCCCATGTTGTATTTTTTATTTAATTTGGTCATTTGACCACATGGGAAAGAAAATCCCCTCTCCCACGAAATTTCCATCCCCCCACCCCTTGCCATTCTCTATATAAGCCTATGTATAGTGTCATTAGATATATTAATGAAGAATTAAGCTTTTTTGCCAAGAGCAAGCCCAAGGGCACCCCTTATGTCTCTCCTCCCCTCTTGTAGATGGATTTCTGCCATTCTAGGGTGTGAATCCCTCCTCTTGGTGTGACTCCAAGATCTCCACCTCCGCTGGATGCGACTTCCGGCCACCGCCTTCCGTTCGTGCCGCCAACGTGCCGCCACCGCCGCTACGTCGGAGTTCTGTCTAAATTAGGACAGAACCTCATCTCTGAAATTTTATCTTTTTTTATTATTGTCTGTTCGAGCCCTAATTTGAAGGGTTTGTTCCCCCTGTCTCCCCTAATCTCCAGTTTAAATTTCGTGCCATTTGGCCATAGTTTGATATTTTCCCATATTTTTGTTTGTCCTCTCAGTAATCTGCCCTTTTACAGATCTACGGGATAGAGTCACCTTGTCGCATTTTCCCCACCCCCTTAAAAATTTTTGAAAAATCCCAAAAAATTACTCAGTGTTTCACACATATATCCCCTTCCACCCTAATTTTCGTGGAGTCTAGAAAATTCATTTGACCCTCGGTCAAAGGTCAGTTTCAGGCAGATCCCTTGCTGCCCTGTGTGTCTGTCAGTCCGAGTCAGAAACAAAGACAGTGTTACAGTCATATTCATTTTCTATCCATTTAGTGGATGGAGCTGTCAAAATTATATGTTGTAGATCTATGAGTGCTCTTTCCAACGGTACCAGCCACGCCTCGATCGACCTCAAGATCTGAGCATCGTAATTCGTATCGCCGAGGCCTGCAAATCTGTTCCCTATGCAGGTCCAAAATTGCAGTCCAGAAGATATTCAGAAATAAATATCAAAAGTCAACTTCAGGAGCCGCCCCTTTAGGGAGTCGTATAGGGACGCCCTGTCATCGTCCCAGCCAAGCGGCGCCTCCCGAAGATCTCAGGAAGGTGACGTTCATTTGGAAACCGTTGCTTGTTGTCCAGTGAGTCAGCAACCGAGTTGGCGCAGCACCGAGTTGGAATAGTGCCGAGTCGGACCAGCAGGTCGAGTTCGTGCCGTACGCACCTGCAGATTGCTGCCCATCAACCCATGGTATGTCCTCCCGGGCCCCACTTGTAGCCCTTTACCTCCCTGTGTGGAGTGGGCAATAAAATTCACTATTGTAATTAACTTTTACCGTTGTACTGGGAGTTACCGTACTTGGCCAGAACGTCTTCCCCACAACCGGAGCGTGGAGGTACACTCGCTACCCTCCTCGTAGGCTTTTCTTTACTCGTATTTATTCGTATATGCCGCTGCATGCGATAGGTTATTAGCCCGTTATATCAATTGTATCACCGCTGCGAGAGAGTGAGTGTAACCCGTCCCGTGACTCGACCCGAGTTAACGCGGAAAAAGCCGATACCCAAGACTCACTGCCGGTTTCTCAACCGCGCACGGTCCAGCGTTTCCCTCGCTTAGGGACGATTGCGAGCTAGAGTCCCAGGTCACGTTTCCGTCCCGCATCAGGTAGCAGTCTAGCATTCGACCGCTAGGATCTGTCAGTTCCGTGAGATAAATAAAACGTGAAAAGGTTAGATTTTTAGCATCCAAATCATCTTGGATCAACTCTATAAGCTACTTAGATAAGTCTAGAAGGATTGTAGATGGAATGGAAAGTCTAATTGGGACTCTAGAATCGTTCTAATCCTCAAACCCTAGCTAGATCCTATAAATAGATCCCGATTTTGACATACGCGACCCTTACTTTTGGCACGCGTGGAACTCAGGTAAGGAGGACGAATTAGCGATAAGTTTCTTCTAGTAATATGTTTATTTTAGTTAGAACTAACTACTCTCTAATTTTCATGATAGGAGATCAAACCTACAGGAAGTTAGAGTCTTCCAAAGTTGCTGATTCTACCTTAAGAACTCAGGAATTAGTGCATCTGACCCAAGAAGATCAATAAAATCGGAGCCTTAAACAAGGTATTTAGCAAAAGTATCTTTAAACTTTATGTTCCCCTTCATATCTTCTATCTACCCTCAAAATTTTACATCCATAAGTCAAGGGAATCAGGAGATAGAGGGACGTAAAGTTGCTAGTTTAGCATAGAACGTGTAGGAACAAGGGCTTGATTCCAATCAGAAATTCAAAGTCTAGGAGCACTATTAAAGGTAGGTTATCTCATGAATGGCTCAAATTTTATGTTAGGAATAAAATCCCTCTTGTTTCATTCGTTTTCATACACTATATCTTGAGAATTTCATGTTTTACTTGGGACTATGCATCTAGTTTAGTCTTCATGCATCAATTAGCCCTAATGAAGTAAAAAAATGAATTTTTCTTGTTAACCACATGAACCTATGCATATTGTTGGCCTATAATTGTTCCATCATAGTTATGGTAGTTGCAATATGTTGATTTTCATGCATGATATGCATTAATTTAGTATTGAGTCTTATTCTCTTTAAACTCGGATTTACACAGTAAGAAACTGTCTTTCCTCTCGACCGCCAGGGAAATCTAGCGGTCGTACGATAGACCGCTAGCCAAAGATTAACGGTCCTGCATTTGACCATTTTCTATTTTTGATTTTGTAATGTTGGTAACCCGAACCATATTGCAAAATTAACCATAGTTAATATATAATAAGCCTAGTTAACTAAGTTTTAAGCCTGATTTAAGTACTGGTTTTATATGCTTAGTTGATTTCATTGTTTAGCATAAGAGATTTCATGTTTTTATGCACATTTGATATTATTTTAACTTATGTTAATTTATGACCAAAAAAAATTATATATTCTTGTAATAAATGTATGTTCAAAGGAATAGATGATTCATGATCACTGTTTTAACATGGTTTTACATGATTCTCTTTCTCATCTAAGAGTCATTTTTATAAGTACATGGCACATATCCCGGTATATTGTCATTAGTTACACTTTGCATATTAGGAACACAATCTTGGACTTGATGACCTCTCCTTTGGATATTCCTTCCAATGGACTAGGAAATCTTATTTCAAGGCCTCTGTAATTCTCTGCGAGCCTGGGATTCCCTCTAGGATGCCGAGTTGGTTGTACCATTAAAAGCCCAATTGTCTAGAAATCACTTATACCGATGTTTTATAGTATGGACATTGGCGGCCCTCTGGTGACCACCAGAGTCTGCTAGCGGCCATTCATTAGACCGCTAACGGATCCTAAACTGTTCTCTGCTAGACCGCTAAAGTTCCAGAGGTTCTGTTTCAAATATCGAACTGTCTTATCATAAACGGTCCTGTACTAGACCGCTATAAACAAGAAACGGTCCAGTAAACGACTGCTAATTTCATGAGTTTGATTAACCCGGGGTTTGACTCAAGGATTGATTTTCCTAAGTTCCTAGATGATCCAATTGATTATCTAGAACATGTCATATTATTCCAAAGATACCTAAGTAATTTAGAGAGTTAAAGAATGTACCGTTATGCTGCCAATTTATTTCCATGGCATAACCTAGTTATTAAATGCATTTATTGAAATCTCTTATTCTCAATAGAAGCATTCTTATTTTTGGTTACCTTATCATGGAACTATAGTTGAAATTATACATTCTTGGCCATATTATTGTTATAAACATGGAAGTAGCTTGATTTATACGTGAAGATGTAGTTCGAGCACTGATTGTGTTCAAGGGCTCTATGCTAGTCCCCTCGGCTGATTGTCGGAAACATACTATATAAATGATGGGGTATGATGCTACTGGCGTCGCATTGCGCTGGGAGTACTTTCTTTATAAATAAGTGAAATATCCACGGGAGTGATCCACATGAATTCACGAAGTACTTGTTACTAAGTGAAGAGTACATTCTTGCTTGTTACATGACTTTCTAGTGAATAGCCGTCATGGTTATGAAAAGTACATTCTTGTTACATTCTTGAAAGGCCAAATCTATATTCTTGTTCTATACTTGATCATATCATATTCTTATATCTCAAGCTTGATCGTATCTTGTTACTTTGGCTTTATTCGCATGTTTCATCGTATTTGCGTGATTTATCTTATTCTTTAGAGCTAAAATATTAATTACTTTAATTCTGCCAATCATGTTGATACGAAGATACTTACTGAGCAAGTGTGCTCATTACCTACTTTCTCAATATTTCAAGAAATACGAGTGAATCGGATTCGGATTACTCAAGTAGCGGGTCCGAGAGCGATTGAAAGTCTATGGATTCGAGAGAAGACTTAGAATGTCAAATATGTCTAGATTGAGTCTTTACATGTAATTTTATTTTTATTGAGTCTAGGGAGAGTTAAATATTCATGTATTTGGAATTATGATTATTTTATATGAAATAAAGATGAAGGTTGATTAAGTTATTGTGCAATTACCTTGAGTGATTGTTCTTGCGCTCTGACTATATTGCTTGCTCGAGGCGTACTTGTGGATTGTTCACGTTCCCCGAATATCTTCCGCTGTGCATAAATCTTGGGGCGTGACATTTAAAGTGGTATCAGAGCACTAGGACTAGAAGTCCTAGGGAAAAGTCATGACATAGGTTAAGTCCAAGGCTTAAGGACCCACACTTATGCGACGAGGAAAGAAATTCCCAACCTATGAGAGGAATTGGGTAGAACTGGGGATGAGATAGAAATTAGAATTATTTCTAAGGATTAACCTCACTCATTCCATTAGATGTAACAAATTCATTACTCTCCTCAGGTACCTTATTTCCATCACAATAGCTCATCGCGTGGACTGGAATGGTATGCAGGAGACCGTCGCTGGTCTTGCTCAAGCATTACAAACCATGACGCAAGCTGGCGCAGGAGCAAGAGCGGGAGATTTACATCGTAATTTTCAGAGCTTAAATCCTCCTCGATTTTCAGGTTCCTCCAATCCCGACGAAGCCGAAAATTGGATAGATGAGATGAATCGTATCTTTGAAGTGATGCAGTGTGCGGATCAAGAGAAGGTTCGTTTGGTAACTTTTCAATTAAATAAAGATTCCCGTACATGGTGGAAGTCTATGCCCGCACCACCAGCTGATGCACCTCATACATGGGAAGGTTTTCTTACGCTTTTTCGAGCCAAGTACTTTTCCGAGCATATTAAGGAGAGGAAGGCTATGGAATTTGCTTCATTACACCAGGGCACGATGTCAGTGGCTGAATATGAACTTCAATTTTCACGACTAGCACCCCATTCTCCTCACTTGATTAGCACTGATTTATTAAAGGCTAATCGATTTATGGACGGTTTGAGGCCCGGTTATATTCAACAACTTGGGACCCGGAATATATGTACTTACGCAGAGATGGTCCAACGGGCGCATCTATGCTAGAGGACCTTAGAGAAGGTCGAGAAATTAAAAGGCAAGGGCGAGGAGCCAAGCCGAAGGTCAGATCGGCATAAGAAGAGAGACAAGTTCAGTATCACGGAACCCTACAAATACCGTGATAGCAAGAAAAGATCCCGAAATGAGAGTGGTAGTGATAACCACAAAAATAAGAAAGTTAAGGAAGAAGATAAGCAAGTCGCCACGGCTTGTACTTTCAAAGAGAAATTCGGCCACTCATCCGAAGAGTGCTGAAAGCGCCTCGGCACTTGTTTACGTTGTGGCAGCCGGGAGCACCGCATGCCGGATTGTCCGCTTATGAAGGAACTATCTTCCGGGAGTGGACGTAAGCGTCAGGCTCGTTTAAATGCTATTCTGGAAGAGGAAGAAGTGCCCCCGAATGATGGGCTAATGGAAGGTACTATCCAAATCTATTCCCATCCTGCATTCGTACTATTTGACACTGGTGCTTCTCATTCCTTTATATCTACTTCTTTCGCGAAAACTTTACCTATTTCATCAGTTCCTTTACCTTTGGACCTTGCTATTACTACACCTTGAGGTCCCGGAACTAAACTTACAAACTATTACCCTGATAGTGAGGTAGTGGTAGAAGGTCATAATCTTCCTACAAATCTCATATGCCTTGACATGGAGGGCTACGATGCTATTATAGATGTGGATTTGCTAGTAGACCACGACGCCTACATCAATTGCCGCAACCGAATTATCTCTTTTTGGAAACCTGGTCTTCCATGGTTTTCCTTCCTTGGTATCAAATATAGGAAGCATCCTACCATAATTTCATCTCTGCACGCTTGCAAACTAATTTCGCAAGGATGTGTAGCTTTTCTTGCTTCTGTAATCCTCACCGAGTCCAAAGAAATCATCTTAGATAATATTCCTATTGTCAATAAGTTTCCTGATGTATTTTCATCGGATTTACCCGGTTTACCACCTGAAAGGGAAGTAAACTTCTTTATTGAACTCATTCCTGGAGCAGCACCTGTTTCAATAGCTCCCTACAGGATGTCCCACACAGAACTCAGAGAATTAAAGAAACAGCTTTAGGAGTTATTAGATAAGGGTTTCATTCAACCTAGCACATCCCCTTGGGGTGCGCCAGTTCTATTTGTTAAAAAGAAGGATGGATCTCTCAAGCTGTGTATCGATTACCGACGACTGAATCAGCTTACTATCAAGAACAAGTATCTGTTGCCACGTATCGATGAACTCTTTGATCAGCTTTCAGGAGAAGAATATTTTTCCAAAATAGACCTCAAGTCTGGTTACCATCAGCTCAGGATTAAAGATGAAGACATTTACAAAACTACTTTTCGGAGCAGATATGGCCACTATGAATTCGTGGTAATGCCATTCGGGTTAACAAATGCCCCGACAGCTTTTATACAACTTATGAATAATATCTTCAGGCCTTATCTTGACCAGTTTGTTGTCGTCTTCATTGACGATATCCTTATTTATTCCAAGTCTAAGGAAGAACATGAAGAGCACTTAAGAATAGGCTTACAAACACTAAGAGAGCACAAACTCTATGCAAAGCTTAGTAAGTGCGAGTTCTGGCTTAAGAAGGTTTCTTTCTTTGGCCATATTATCTCAAAGGAAGGAATCAATGTGGATCCTTCTAAGATAGAAGCTGTTAAGAACTGGAGCCGGCCGACGACCGTATCAGAGGTAAGAAGTTTTCTGGGTCTGGTTGGATACTATAGGCGATTTATTAAAGATTTCTCGAAGATCGCCGTTCATTTGACTCGACTCACAAGAAAGGAGAATCCTTTTGTATGGACGAAGGACTGCGAAGAGTGTTTTCAAACTCTTAAAGATCACCTTACTACATCCCCCATTTTGACATAGCCCGTTGAGGGTGGTGGTTTTGAAGTCTATACGGATGCGTCTGGCATTGGCCTAGGATGTATCCTTATGCAAAATGGAAAGGTGATTTGTTACTCATCAATACAGCTGAAGCGTAATGAAGAAAAGTACCCTATGCATGATCTGGAATTAGCTGTAGTTATATTCGCATTGAAGATTTGGCGACATTACCTTTATGGAGAGAAATTCACTATATTTTCAGATCATAAAAGTCTGAAATATCTCTTTACCTAGAAGGAGTTGAACATGCGACAACGCAGATGGTTGGAGTATCTCAAGGACTTTGACTTCACTATTCAATATCATCCAGTTAAAGTAAATGATGTAGCTGACGTTCTTAGTAGAAGATCGATGGCAACACTAGCAAGCCTCAGAGAAGGTATAACTTGTCTTATCAAAGATTTTTCTCACTTAAATCTTGATATTGACAGGGAAGAAGACCTATGGAACTCCATTTCAAGAATTCCTATTACTTCAGGAGGAAGAGATGCAATTCGATGGAAATATTATAATGGTCAATTCCCTACTAAACATTTCTAGGAAGTGATCAGAGAGAAGGCAATAGTCATAGCTCATGGGGAGTGGATTTGGAAGAGGCCAACTATACAGAGGGCTTCTCACTGCCTATGGCAAGCAGTACTACTTAAACTTCCGACCATGGACAACTTGCAAAAGAGAGGTCTTCATGTTCCTAGTATATGTTACCTATGCAAGAATAATGGAGAATCTACAGATCATTTATTCTTTGCTTGTGTCTACAGTAACTGGATTTGGAAAGAGATTCTTAAGAGGCTGGATTTACAGAGGCCTCCCAAGGCTTTTCTTAGAATGGAGATAGCAGAACTTGCAATAAACACCCATCCAGGGGCCCTATATTGAAGCTTGTTCGCGTACTTTTGAGAACTACTGTTTGGCATTTATGAAAGGAAAGGTGTGAAAGAATTTTTCAGGGAACTAACACAAATAAGTCAAATCTTCTTATCCTTATTCTTGAAGATACTCGGCACTACATTGACTTTCATGGCGGGTTGAGTAGATTCTCTAAGAGAAGAGACTTATCCATCTTCAAGAGATTCAACATAACCCATTAGGAATACTTTGCTTTAAGAAGTCAGCAACCTACACTCTTGTACTCAGTTCTGTTTTTAGTTTTTAAACTTAGTCATGTAAGTTTTTCAACAGCAATTTGTAATTGCTATTAGTAAGCTATAAAGTTTCTAGTTACTAGTCTACAACCTGTGTAGACAGTAACCTTCATTCTGTACATTGCTTCATTAATACAATTTCTTTAATTATCGAAAAAAGAAGAAGATGGATGTATAATTGCCAATATAAGATCTCAACCTACATTAATTGAGGATATAGTCAAATTGCAAGAGAATGATCCTACATTGATGGAAATCAAGGATAACATTGATCAAAGACCAGAATTCTCTATCTCACATGATGGACGATTGTTATTTAAGGGTCGAATTTGTGTGCCGAATCACGATGACACTAAGAAACTGATCATGGAGGAAGCGCATAAATCAAGGTATGCTATTCATCCTAGTGCTACCAAGATGTATCAAGACTTGAAAATTTTTGGTGGCCCAATATGAAAAGAGAAGTAGCGGAATTTGTATCCTGTTGTCTCACTTGTCAGCAGGTAAAGGCAGAACATTTAAAACCCGCTGAAAAATTACAACCCTTAAATATTCCCAAATAGAAATGGAAAGTATAGGGATGGATTTCATCATGGATTTACCTAGAACAAAAGGAGGACTGTTGACACCCGTTTTATGACCTATGAGTTGAGTCATCTCCTTATTCATTTTTAATGATGCTCCGGGTTGTTCACCCTTGTTAAGTCTTCTTGGTCAATTTGAGGTCTCTTTCACGGGTCAATTTCTTCTTGGTTGGGTCTGGCTCCTCGTCCTTGTCAGCTAGACGTTGCTTGGTGAACTCTCCATTTCATTTGTCATCTTTTCGTCCCTAACGCAATAATCCTAGTGCGTTACGGTATCCTAACGCACATCCCATGGACTGTTAAGTGATCCCAGAGCCCTGAGCTGACCGTTCTCTTTTCATCCTTATCCTTTGCAATGTAACGGACTTCTTTCATCCGTCACCTTAGCCTAACGCATTAGTTATGATCCGTTACGCCTTCCAGAGTCCTCCTTTCGAAAACTTCGCTCGTTGGTCTTATCTCTTAGAGGATAAGGTTGTGTAACGGACTAGTCCTGGCGCGTTACTTTCTTGTGGCGGTCTATCGTGCAACCGTTACATCCATCAGAGTGTTCTAGCAGAATTGCCCTTTCTCTACTACTCCGTGGCCGGATTAAGAGTTTGATCTGATGATTTCTCCTTCAAATCTGATCCTTAGAACCTTCTGCTTATTTCTATGGATTCTTGGGAGTATTATCTTCAAGAGTTTGCCAAGAAACCTCCTACTTTTTAGCTGGATTCTCTCCAACTCGAGCCTAGACTTTGAGGGTCTATAAATAGAACCCTTGACTTCATGGCTTGTAGAGGAGATTTCTGGAGTTCGCGATGAAGTGCTGCCGCATCCTAGAGCTAGAACCGACCAAGGAAGGCTGCATCCCACGTCCATCGTCGTCCTAAGTCCAGGGAGTATTAGCTTTAAGGGGCTAGTTCAGTCAAGTTCAATCTTTAGTTTGTCCTTCCCTCTTCTATCATCCATGGCATGTTCCCTTCCCTTCTCCCATGTTCTTTCTCTTGCTTCATGCATCTAAATCCTCTTCCCATCTTTTAAACACCCCAGAGGGGTTAAAAAAACACAACCATCCCCGGTATTCTCCCTTCCCTTTTGCATGTTCTTCAATTCTTTTGATTTATAGCTACAACACTTTACAAAGGCTAATCTGGGTGTTTTTCTTTGTTGTCTACGTTCTTTTGCAGGTTTTACAAGGTTAAGGCACGAGGCCCAAGCTTCCTGGCTGCCTGGGAAGCTTGGAGATCAATGATTCCCAATTCCTTTTCTGTAGACCTCTGACGGATCAAGAAAGGAGCATTACGGTTCTCTGGCGCATCTACACTAGTCCGTTACGCTTCACAGAGTTGCAGATTGCAGTTCCTGGTTTTTCTCTCTCCTACGGGCGAGTGCTTCATCCACCTATTCTAAGGTACGTTCCAAGTCCTTGGCTTGTTATTTACCTTAGTGGCGATCACGTTCCTTCTTAGTTGGGCAATAGCCCTCTCTCTCTTCACATCTTTTCCTTTAATTGCTTGTTCCACCCCTTGTGGTGTGTTCTATTCCTCTTGCTCCACGCTCGGCGTGTGTTTTTATTTCTTCTTTAGTATAGTTCCCTGATTGAGATTGCTTGCTCATGCTTAGATGTCATGATGGTTGCATAGGTATATGTTGCACATGCTTATTGGTAGATTGATTACATTGTTCCACATATCTGCATAATTGATCACATCATCTTGCAATAAAGGAATCATCACAATCACAAATAATAATCAACAGAATTTTTGGCGATCACGGTGGGAGATCTAGTGCCAATCGTGCTTCTTGATCTCTGTTAAACCTGCCATCCATTTGTTCATGCCTTTGCCCGTGTTTCCCCGGATTTTCTTCTATTTCCTGTCGTTTCTGGTTCCCTGGGTTCTCTGGCGGTCGTCTCCTAGTGTGTCACATTATTGTAACGGTCCATTCCTGGACCGTCAGGCTTTCTGACGCGGGCGTATACGACTGTTACTCCAGTTACAGGAACGTATTCCGAGGTGTATTTTATTTCTGTAGTTTCTGCTGTTTTTTTCCTGCTTGGGTGCTACTTGGTTTTCTCCTTAGTTGCTTCATCTATTCATCTCATTTTGTTGCATAATTGATTGTTAGTTTCTAGCCAAGAATTTGCATGCACTCCGGTGCACGTAGGTTCATGCATATTTTCATACATTAGATTGCATTCTCCTACCTTGGTGTGTGGACCTCTCGTCTCCATATTCCTTGGAGCCGACTAGGAAATCGCATCAGGGACCTCCGTAAGTCCCCGCGAGCTGTGGATTCCCACATGGACGCCGGGCCGGTTGTACTACTTCCCACCTCGTGTCTAGGATTGCATAAGTGAAGGTGTGATTACCCTTAGAGTCAACCAAGCCATACATCCTTTTCCTATTAGGAACCTATTGTTGAGAACACAATTTTGATCAAATCATTAAGGTTCTAAAGGAGAAAACTATAAAAATCTTGTCGCATCATCTAAATAACTTGGTTGACCCTGAGTATTGTTATCTCTTTTTCACTTACATCTTCGTTAAAATCATCTGAGTTTAGTCACTCATTGCGTGTTTGTTGTGTGTTGTTTGCATTGTTCTAAGGTCTTTCATTGCATGTGGAGTTGCCTCTGATCTCTAGAAGCATCGTCACCTAGGGGAAATTCCTTCTCCAAGTGTTACTCCAATCCGCTCTTTGAGTCCACTATGACCTCTTTTGATCTCCCCCGTTCCCAAGAGGAGTCTCTTCCTCAAGGGCTCCAAGAAGATCCCTCTAGGGTTATCTCGTTCCAACCCGGGGAGGGGCACATCCCCCCTTCGTCTTCCATCCCTATGGAAGGCGCCCGATCCACTCAATCTCTTCCTCCTCCTTCCGCCAATTCTATTCTTCAAATGATGGCCCAATTAGACCCGGCCCAACTCCAGGCGGTTTATCAAGCCATGCAAGGGTCCAACACCCCACCTTCCACGATCATGCAAGGTCAATCCAATCCCTCCATTGCTCAGCCTAGGGTTGATGGATCCGCTGTTCAGCCCATTGACCTCACTCCGGTCCAACCTAGGCCCTTAGATTCCCTAATCTGGAGATGGGCCAGTCTTCTGGTTCGGTCCAGCAATTCTTGGATAAGGGAAAGACCATTGTCCCTCCTTCTTCTATGTCGGATCATCACATGCCCGGCCCATCAGTGCCGCAGATCCTTGTCGGCCCAAATGATTTCATGCGCCATCATCAAGGGGCAGCCCAAGTCCACACTAATATGGGTCATCCTTCGGCCCAATATCTTTTCTATGGGCTGCCTCCTCCATCTGCTTACCCCTCTGCTCCTCAGATTCCATCTTTCACTATCCCTACCCCTTCCAAGGAGCAAGAATTACTTGATAAATGGGCCGCCATGCAACAACAACTTGACTTCCTCCAGAAGCGGGTTGGCCCACAATCCTTGGCAGACGTTCTGGTCCCGAGCTTTTAAAATATCTGATTCCCTCCGCAATCCAAGCTCCTCAATTACCGCAAGTATGATAGGAATGGTAATCCCTTTATCCATGTGAGGGACTTTCTATATGAATCGGCCCAGTTTTAGTATGATGATCGCCTCATGGCGTATCTATTCCGCCGGTCATTAGATGGGGTCGCGCTTGAATGGTTCTACTCTCTGCCACTAGAAGATGCCGAAAGTTTCAAGATAGTGAAAGATAAGTTCATCCAGCGGTTTCAAGACAGGGTCGGCCCAGAATATTCCTTCACAGATTTGGTAGCCGAGAAAATGAAGCCTGATGAGGAATTTGCTACTTATGCTGATAGATGGAGGCAGATGACCGCCAGGGTTCCAGGCCACATTCCGGAGGAAGAGAAGGTCAAGCTACTCATTTCCAATGCCACTCCGACCTTCCGCAATATTCTGGCGATGAATGATATAGCAAACATGCATCAATTATACAATCGGGCGCGGTTTATCCAAACCCAATTCAAGGACTCTCCCATCCATTCACTTTTTGAAAACCAAAAGCCCAAGTACCATAAGAAACCTCAGGGCCCGTTACCAAGGGAGTCCAAACAAATGAGCAAGTGTAAGCCGTTAACTTTCCCTCCGCCAGCCCAAATAACCAAATTCGCTTCCCCCAGAACTCTCGCAACACTCAATACGCTCCACAAAACCCTCCACTAGCCTACTCCACTCCACAAAACCCTCCGCAAAACACCTTTGCCCCTCCTTTGCCGCTCCGCAACAACCCCCACAGCCTCCACAATACCATAATGTCCCTTCACCTAACGGCTACAACAACAACAACAAGCGCCCGGCTCCGAAGAGAGCACAGTACCCACCTCTTCCAGAAACCCTCACGGTTATCTTCTCATATCTTATGTCCATTACTACTATACAACTCTCTCCGGAACGACCCATCTGGAACCCGGCCATTGATCAGACAAAGTACTGCATGTTCCACAGGCAACCGGGACATACTATTGAAGGGTGTTTTCAGTTTAGAGACTTGGTCTACGACCTCCATGAAGGGTAGAGAATTGATTGGGCCGAAATGCATAGGGCCATTACAAAAATTAAAGAAAAAAGAAGGCAGGTGTCGAGGCAGCAAGTGCAGCAACAACAGGCACCACAGCCGCAACAACAGCCGCAATAGCATCAGTAGCCGGTTCAAGACTTGGGGATCCATCAGAACCCAATGCCGAACCATCCTGCCGCTCCGCAGCCTCAGCCGTCGGCACCGGCTCAGGTTAATGTAGTTCAACCACCGGCTCCTGACGCCGGGTGGTCCTTTGACGATGACGGTTCTACGCCACAAGTCATGGCCCTCCACCACAACTACCGCAATCCTTCCGCTTCCATCATCCTTACACCCACGTACACAAATCCCCATCCGCCTACTAGACCACTTGTCCTTCCATCCACTCCCACTCCACCACCCGTCTCTCGCCCATTGCTCACTCCCGCTGCCATCATTACGACTAGCCCTCTCCGCTCGCCCTTACACCTCCACCTCTGCTTGCACCCGCTATCACCATACCCACAGTTAACTCTCCACCCATTATCCTTTCACCGTAACCCCTTGTCTCCACTCCCACTCCTATCATCTCCACCGCACCCCACACCACCTACCCATCCCAACGGGTTCATCCTACCGCCATCAGATACCGTGCCGACACGGAATTGCGCCCTTCGGAGCGGGCGTCTGTTTCATCGCAATTATGCTCCTACTTCCAATCCCCAGTCTTCGCAAACGGCTACCGATCAAGAGGAAACCGAGCCACTGCCGGGTACCCAATATGATTTGTTACATCACCTTGACAGGGTGCCCGCCAAGATATCTGTGCTCGAGCTTATTAAAAGATCTACACTTCACCAAGATGCACTCATGAATTTTCTTCAGAAGGTGATGGTTAGCGAAGATGTGGCAGCTGATAGTTTAGCTATAGCTTTGGCAACAATCTCTAAGGGACCAGCAATTACATTCTCTGAAACCGAGCTAGCTCTTCCAGAAGCTGGACAGATGCCGCTTTACATTTCGATTATCTTGAACAAAGTCAGCATTGATGCGGCATTAGTTGACACAGGGGCATCTGTCAATGTATGTCCACTCAGCACTCTCAGGGCCTGCAACTTATCAGAAGATCTTCTACGGCCGACCCCCACAACTATAGCTGCTTATGATAACTCAAGGAGAGCATGTCATGGGGTCATCACCATTCAAGCTGAGCTTGGGCCTCTCACCATGCCCATCGAATTCTATGTGCCGGACAACGACCCTATGTTCAAGGCTATCTTGGGTCATCCATGGATCGACACTCTTAGCGCCGTACCATCCACCGCGCATCAATGTCTCAAGTTCCCTTTCCAAGGGAGGGTGGTTAAAGTCAAAAGCTTATCCATGGTCTAGTCTGTTAAAGCTGTTTCAGAGAAGATTTTGCCCACGCTATGGCCCATTAGCCGGCCCGTTATTTCTGTGCTAGATTTGGCCTTCCCTTGGGCTTACACACCACACAAGCCCGCCACTACACCCATCAACATCAAAGTGAAGCGCCAGATCCGAGATTCCAAGGGCTGGGATATTATATTGAAGCTGGGTTATCAACAGGGGAGAGGCCTCAGTGCACAGTTACAAGGGCGGACCAAGCCGGTGCCCAAAGGGAGAAAGATGAGTAGGCGGGGTCTCGGTTATCGAGAGTCCGCGCTATCAGTTTTGGGTGACTCAGGGCCACTTACCTGGGATTACCGCCAGCACTTCATGAGAGGGCCTCTCCTGCTAGGCACGCTGAATCTACAGCCAGTACAGTCTGAGAAGAAGACCACAGCTTGCACGGTTGCCAGTCCGCCTCAATTGCCAAAGGGGCCAGTTGATGATATGATTGACTACAGCCGAGCATTTGCCAGAATGCTCCTTGAAGAAGAAAGCTGCCAAAAGACTCAAGAAGTCCGGTTCGTGCAGTGGATGCCGAAGAAGCCAGCCAACCGTCACAGGAGAAGGGGAGCTCGCCTATTGTCTTTTCTTGGTCTCCCTCCCGTCTCACATCTCTCTTCCAGCAGCTGGAATCTATACCTCGATCACCTCTAATCATGATTAATCCATACTTCACGAAACTGCCAACCGAGGTGTTAATTATACCTTGTGCATGCGGGCAATGCTCGCCCATTTATCTCTCCACTATGTGGACCTCCTCCTCCAATCTTTCGGACATGTGGTTTTCCTCTTATGATCCGTTCTTTGATGTCTTGTTCCCGTCTCTCTTTCCTCTCCACTGATCTCCAAAAAAAAATGTCAAATTTGAAATGGAGATTTCGGTGGAAGATTACGCTATCGTGTCTCCATCCTCCTCCCAGGGGCACGAGTCCCCTGCTCCTTCCTTTCCACTAGATTTCCTTTCCCCTAGGTTAGACGTAGGGTCCGTCGAGTCTAGGGAAGCAGAGTCTGTTAGGTCTAGAGAAGTAGGATCATGTTCTAGGTCGTCCAATCCTTCCGAGCCTAAGCCATGCTCGCTTGTGCGTCATTTGAAATCTATCCCTGATAGGTTCTTGCAGGATTTAGCTCAGCGATGTCATGCTCTTCTGAAGTGCCCGGAGTTTGTCACCACGGCAATTGTGATAGAAGACGATGAGGAGCAAGAGGGGGTGTGGAGCGACGACGAACTAGGTGTTTATGAAGTCCTGGATGCAAAGGACCTGATCGATGATGAGGATAGCAATGTAGATGACATCACCGATCTGTATGCGTAAGGATTAAAGAGATTCGACGAGCCATCGTTGGCGGTGGATGAACCTACAAAGGAAATAAATGTGGGAACTGAAGAAGACCCAAGGCCCATTATTATTGCAGCTAATCTCCCTCCGCAAGTAGAAGAAGATCTAATCAAGGTTCTGAGGGAGTATAGTGATTCTTTTGCCTGGTCTTATGAGGACATGCCGGGTCTTGACCCCTCTTTAGTGGAACACCGACTCGCACTTAAACTAGGGGCAACACCCGTAAAACAGAGATCAAGAAGATTTCACCCCCACATGGCCTTAAAGATTAAAGAAGAGGTCGATAAATTGTACAAGGCCAGATTCATTAGAGTCGTTCTATATCCCCAGTGGGTGGCGAACATAGTCCCTATCATCAAGAAGGATGGAAAGGTGCGTATTTGCATCGATTTCAGGGATCTTAACAAAGCATGTCCCGAAGATGATTTCCCGCTGCCTCACATAGATGTCTTGGTGGACAACACCGCCGGATTCGAAGCTTTATCATTCATGGATGGTTATTCAGGCTATAATCAGATCCGTCTCGCTCTCGAAGATCAAGAGAAAACCTCCTTCACAACGCCCTAGGGCACGTATTGTTACGTGGTTATGACATTCGGTCTGAAGAACGCAGGAGCCACCTATCAAAGGGCGATGATGGCCATCTTCCACGACATGATGCATATCTATATGGAAGATTACGTGGATGACATCTTGGTGAAATCGAGAACCAAAGAAGAACACCCCGCTATTCTGGCTAAGGTGCTGCAGAGAGCCAGGGAGTACAAGCTGAAAATGAATCCGAAGAAGTGTGTTTTCGGAGTCTCTTCAGGGAAGCTGCTAGGCTTTATCGTTAGCAAACGGGGAATCCAGATTGATCTTAATAAAGCAAAGGTCATCATGGAGATGCCCCCGCCAAAGAACATTATCGAACTTCGAGGACTGATTGGTAGATTATAATTCATCAGAAGATTCATATCCCAACATTCTCAGAGGTGACGCCCATTTTATGAATTGCTAAAGGCGGGGGTCAAATTTGAATGGAATCAAGATTGTGAAAGTGCCTATGAGGACTTAAAGGTCTATTTATCCAATCCCCCAGTTTTGCAACCTCCTATCCCTGGGAAACCCTTAATCCTATACATCTCAGTCATTGAGGACACCTTAGGGGCGGTTCTAGCACAAGTAGACGATGAAGGGAAAGAGCGGGCAGCTTATTACCTCTCCAGCTTGTTTAACCCGACTGAGGCCAGATACACCGCTATGGAGAAGACTTGTGCCGCCTTAGTATGGGTAGCTCAGAAGCTCAAGCATTACTTCCTAGCCCACCCAGTCAGGTTGATCTCTAGAATGGACCCGATCTGTTATCTCTTAGAAAAGCATGTCCTTTCTAGTAGGTTAGCTCGCTGGCAGAGCTTCCTCTCAGTTTGATATCACGTTCGTCGTTCAGAAGGCGGTCAAAGGATACGCCATCGCTGAGCATCTTGCCCATCTTCCCATCCCATGCACTGACTCTATTCAGGATGATTTCCCTGATGAGCATCTCTCTATCCTTACTCATCATCCCTTCTGGTCTCTACACTTCGACGGTGCACTCAATTCTCAGGGCCGAGGGATAGGCGTTGTTCTGCTCACTCCGGAAGAGGTGACGATTCCCTTTGCTTATCAAATCTGATTTCCTGCTACGAACAACATCGCCGAATATGAGGCTCTCCTAGATGGATTAAAGCATGCCTATCGCTTAGGCGCGCACTACTTGAATATCATAAGGGACTCTCAGCTCGTCCTGCAGCAGGTGCTATCCACTTACCGCACCCATGACCCTAAGCTCAAGCCATATCAAGACTTGGTCACGCTCCTTGCTAGGAAATTCCATAAGTTGATCTACATTCACACTCCCTGATCTCAGAACATTCCCGCAGATGCCCTAGCGTCACTTGCTTCCTCTCTATCTTTCCCTCTCAGTCAGAATACTGAGACTGTCGTCGTTCAGAGACTAGACGCACCCTCTCTTCAGGATCCTTGTGATGCCAACCTTAGGAAGACTGTAGACGCAAGGGCTGAGAATGAAGATCTTAAGGAAGTATCTTTGTTGGAACTAGAAGAGATCTTGGAGGAAGAAGAGTTGCCCTGGTATCATGAGATCGAGTTATATTGCAAAGATGGATCATTCCCGGAAGGGGCAAACGCCGAGCAGCGTAAAGCTATAAGGAGAGCCGCCACAAGGTATACTATTATTGCAGGAGAACTATACAGGCGCGCTACCAATGGAATGCTCATGAGATGCTTAGACGATGATGAAGCTTGGAAGATGGCTGAAGCAGCCCATTCTAGTGAGTGTGGAGGTCATGTCAATGGCTAGGCTCTAGCAAAGAAGATCCTTAGGCAGGGTTATTATTGGCCCACTCTAGAGGAAGATTGCTCCCTCTATGTCTGGAGGTGTCTTAAATGCCAACTCTACGCTGATAAAATCCATGCTCCAGCTTCATCTCTTCATCCTCTTTCTGCTGCTTGGCCATTCTCCATGTGGGCTTTCGACGTTGTCGGCCCGCTTGGTGATCCTAACTCTCAAACCAAACAAAAATCCTTCATCCTACCGACACTGAGTACTTCACCAAGTGGGCTGAAGCCGAAGCATACGCGGAGATCAAAGCTACCACGGTGTGCCACTTCATCATGAGGAACATCATCTCACGATTCGGAGTACCAAGCAGCATCGTCACTGACAACGGACCCCAGTTCGTCTCTCAGGAGCTCAAGGACCTATGTAAGAAGTTCAATATTGCATTGAATTTTTCATCTCCGTATTACCCACAAGGCAACGGTCAAGCCGAAGCCACTAACAAAACCTTTCTCAAAATCATAAAGAAAACATGCGAATCTCACAAATTCTCTAATTGGCCAGAAAGATTAGTGGAAGCTCTATGGGCTTACCGCACCTCCGACCGTACTCCCACGGGGCAAACCCCCTACGCTCTCACCTACAGGATGGAGGTGGTGCTCCCCCATGAGATCCTGATCCCTTCCTTAAGGGTACAGCTCGATAAGGAACTTAATCTCGATGAACGTCGAGAGGCGTTGCTCGTCCAGTTGGAGCTCTTAGATGAAAAGAGGATGAACGCGACCGATCATGTAGCACCCCATATAAATATATATAAATATATATATATATAATATTAATATATATATATATATATTTATTAATAATATTTCCCAAATAAAAAAAATATATTAGATAAACTCTAGAGGAAGCTTAAGTAAGAAGTTGGAACTCGAAGTTATCATATGTAAAGACTATTCACTTAACAAGTGGTTTCCTAGTGTAGTTGGTTAAGTAACTTGCCTTTCAACCCAATGACCAGGGTTCAAATCCTAGCATAAATACCTTTTGTGCCAATTAATTATACATTATAGGCTAGCAACGTACAGACTTGGTAAATAGGCTAGCAATAGCAATGTAGAGACTTTGTTGCGGGCTGCAGCAACGTATAGACTTTGAGCCACCGCAGTAACCGCAGCGATGTATAGACTTGAGCTGCAGCAATGTGTAGACTTTGAATTGCACAAATGGCCAATGTATAGACTTGAGCTGCAATGTATAGACTTTTAGAGGATGTACAGACTTTGTGATGGAAGCCAATGTATAGACTTTGAGAGAGAGAGGATGTACAGACTTGTGAAGCCAATGTATAGACTTTGAGAGGGTACAGACTTTGTGATGATGTACAGACTTTGTGATGGAAGCCAATGTATAGACTTTGAGAGGGAGATGATGTACAGACTTGTGAAGCCAATGTATAGACTTTGAGAGAGAGATGATGTACAGACTTGTAAAGCCAATGTATAGACTTTGAGAGGGAGAGGATGTACAAGATTTTGAGAGGGAGAGGATGTACAGACTTGTGAACTTGTGAAGCCAATGTATAGACTTTGAGAGGGAGAGGATGTACAGACTTGTGAAGCCAATGTATAGACTTTGAGAGGGTACAGACTTTGTGATGACGTACAGACTTTGAGGAGGCCAATGTATAGACTTTGAGGATGTACAGACTTTGAAAGTGTGCACATTGAAGAGGGATCGTGTATAAATGTGGGAGACAGACTTTACGATCTGGGCCATGGATTGGCTGTCCAAACATTATCCCTTATCTCTCCAGCCTGTACAAGCTGTAAAGCCCCATTATTCCAGATCTTGCCCCCCTATCCGGTCATACCAGACCCTATAACATACCCTTTGCTACCCCCATTCTAGGTTAGCTAAGGTTGGGGCAAAGCTCTGTAGGGATTACACAGTCACCTAGAAGGGTTCTGCTACTGCTAGAGATCTTCCAACAAGGTAGATGTTCTCAACTTTTAACTAAACTAGTAGCTAATCTATGATGATTAGTCTAGGCATTTAGTCTTAGGCTCATTTCCATGTGATATTTAGTGTTTATAAAGCATGTGTTAGCTTAAATCTAGGACGATTAGCATGTATTAGCTTCATACCTAAGATAATTAGCATGTATTAGCCTTATACCCAGAATAATTAGTAAGTATTAGCAAGTATTAGTCTCATATCTAGAATAATTAACATGTGTTAGCTTAAATCTAGAACGATTAGCATGTATTAGCTAATATCTATATTTGATATAGTTCATGCTTTAGTAAATGGCCTGTCATTATGTCAATTTCTATGAAACTGAAATCACCATGTTAAAAATGTTATATTAGAGAAATTAAAACTTGAAAATAGTGAAAGAAGAAATTGTAGCCAAGAGGATGAAAAACGTGGAAAAAGACCAAGTTGAAAAAGACCAAGTTGAAAGCACAATGAAATTATATTGAAAATAGGGGGTTCTAAGAAGGAGAATAACGAAAAATCTAGAGAGAATGAGAATATGTGAAAGAAGAGAAAGTTATAGATTGGAGGGTTAGGAAGAAGTTATATGAAGAGTGCAGAGAGAGAAAATGAGAGGAAGAAGGTGAAAAATGTGAAAAACCGAGATCTATAGGCGCAGGTGAACAGTGACTGTGTAGAAAACAGAACCGTAGAAAATTAATTATAACTTAAAAACTAAGAAGAATTGGAGGAAGTAGTAGAAGAAGAAAATCTATATCTACAAGAGAAGAAGAACTTTTGTGAAGAACGCAGAGAGAAAAGAGGATTGGAAAGGCATGAAAATTTGGGAACAAAAGAAAGTATCAACTCAGATGAATAGTAATGTGCCAGGACAGCAAGTGGAAAAACATGTAATAACTTGAAAACGGAGAAGAATTAGAGAAAGAGGTTGAAGAAGAAAATGTAAAGCACTTAAGGATGAACAAGTTTGCAGAAGACATGAAATTGAAAGGAAGATCCGAAAAGTATGAAAAGGACTAAGAAAGACTAAAATCTCAAGAACTTACATGAATAACAACATAAACATACAAACCCAAGATCCCTCTCAATTGCATGTTTAGCAAATAGATATAAAGTATATACGGCATGTTTCTCATGTATTAGTCATATACCCAAGACGATTAGCAGGTATTAGCTTCAATCTAGGGTAATTGGTATGAATTAGCTTCACATCCATACGATATATCTGTATAACGCAAGTTTTATCATTTAACTAACCTATTAAAATTTAATAGAAGGTGGCAGACCAAAGGGCGCCTTCTTCTAACAGATGGCAGCCCCATGGGCACCTTCTAACTGCATAATGTTAAACTAATCATCCAGTTAACCCTAGCTTAATAAAAGATTAATACCTTAAGTCATTTTGAGCAGATATAAGCTGCAGAGTCGACCCAGCCAGTTCACCGCGTTGACGCGATGAACTGCAGAGTCGACCCTGCCTGTTCACAGGGTCGACCCAGCCAGTTCACTGCGTTGACGCGATGAACTGCAGAGTCGACTCTGCCTGTTCACAGGGTCGACCCAGCCTGTTCACCGCGTTGACGCGATGAACTGCAGAGTCGACCCAGCCTGTTCACCGCGTTGACGCGATGAACTATTGAGTCGACACAGCTAGCTCATTACGTTAACGTGATCATTAGGCTTTCACTTTTGCCATCTCCACTGATAGATGGCAGCCTAAGAGGTGCCATTTAACTCCTGACAGGGTCCTCTAAACCTTGTATAGTTCCCAGAAAGGGCATCCCACAGTGAGGGTGTCTTTCTAAACTTGTCAGGTGGCCCATAAGACATCTCTCTTATCTAGTTTTTTTCCGTGTATCAAACGTTACTGGTTTCCACTCCTAGTTCATCCCTACACATCAATGCGCCCTTGGATTCCATTCCATAATTCCACCTTATATATCATACTGGTCAAACCTTGAAATTCCATATTGGTTATAAATGAGAGTGGATGTCAACAAACATGATTAATGCTGTGCATATAGGGCCCGGTCTGGTCCTGGGAGGAGCACCCGAAGGTACTTGTGCCCATGGGAGTTTATTGACCACGGTGTTTGGCATTACATCTCAGTACTTGCTTGCTAGGCTTTAGACATTCCACTCATTCTCGTGATATTACTTGATTGATTTCACTTGAGACCCGCAGAAGGGTAAAGTTTTTGCTTGAATGAAATTGATAAATAGCCAATTCCAATTTTTCATGCTTGAATTTATATTACTTTCTATTACTTGCTTGACATGAGTTCTTACTCTCTTGGAAAGATTTTGTTAATTCCAATTATTACTTGCTTGAATCTCTTGCTATTGCTGCATTGAAGTTGGAATCCTTATACTCTCACTTGTTATTCCTTCACTGCTCTTGTTGATTTTTACAATCCTTGATATCTACTCATCTACATGCATAGCTTTACTGACATTAATTGAACTTGTAAACCACTTAAAGCCTGTTAAATCTTGAGATGTAATTCCTACTGAGCGATTCGCTCATCTAGTTATTTTCTAATATTTTCAGGTAATTTGGATGTCAACCAACACTCGGAAGGGAATGAGACTGAGTGATGAGTGTTAGAGTGAAGTTATCAAATTGTCATGTCCTTTGTGTTATTGTATTAGTTCACTTATGTCAGTTGTATCAATTCATCTATGTCATTTGTATTAGTCAACTTGATTAGAACTGCTTAAGATTTGAAGCCTAGTCGTTGGACTCTGGGAACATATGTATTTGTCCTTTGATTAGTTGTGACAATTGTCAGCTCGTACTATTTGTATTAATTTCGAGTTAAATCTTAGTTATTTGCGCACTCTGATATTTACATGATTGACACGATCTATATAGACGTGTCACGCCTCCGGGTAATCTTCCGCGCTCGGGGCGTGATAGTCTTCGTGGTATCAGAGCCTAGGTTTTCAAACCTAGGGAACTAGAAAAAATAAACGGTTAGAAATTGAAATCTAAGTAAAAACTTGAGTCCAAGGATAGGTAAAACCCAAGTTCAAGGATAGATATACCTTACCCGGTGAGATGGATAGAGCCATGGGTTAAGTTCTACAATGACTTTCGACCTTACAAGTAAATCCGATCTTTATCATACTTAACTCTTTTGTAGGATCATGGCTGCAGAAAGAGCACAATGGCGCGAGATGCAGCGCACCGTACAAGGCCTCACACAGGCACTACAGCAAGTGGCCCAAGGCGGAGCAAATCATGGAGCGGGAGATCTCCACCGAAGTTTCCGTAACATGAACCCACCGAGGTTCACGGGTTCGTCCGACCCCGAGGATGTCGAGAATTGGCTAAAGGAGATGGAACGAATCTTCCGTGTGATGCAATGCGCGGATGAAGAGAAGGTTTTACTTGCCGTATTCCAACTAGAGCGGGACGCTCGATGCTGGTGGGAATCCATAGAAGCAACACTGCCAGAATACCATGTCACATGGGATGAATTCACGGAGCATTTCAACAACAAGTACTTCTCCGATCATATCCAGGAAAAGAAAGCCACGGAATTCGCCGTTCTAAAACAACGGGGCTTGAAAGTGGCCGAGTATGAGGCCCAATTCTCCAGATTATCTAGCTATGCACCCCACTTGGTGTGTACGGAAAAGATGAAGGCGAGAAGATTCCTCAACGGGATTCGGCCCCATTATATCACACAACTTGCCCCGATGGACATCCAAGTCTATTCGGAGATGGTTCGGCGTGCTCAACTGCTGGAAGACGCCACCAAATTATCTGAGAGAATCCGGGGAAGAGACAAGAAGGAACCCGTCACAAGCCCGGGAAAATTCAAACAATCCTTCAACAAGAAGCGATTCTTCATGGGAGGGGAGCCCTCTAAGGCGAAGAAATTCCAGAAGAATGACATGCCATTCTCCACCACAACACCATCAAGGGAGATTTGCAAGTATTGTGATAAAGCTGGTCATAAGACCGAGGAATGCTGGAGAAAGTTAGGAGCTTATCTTCGATGTGGGAGCCGAGAGCATCGAATCCCAGACTGCCCACTGATGAAGGAACAAGACACCAAAGATGAGAAGCGTCCGGTAAAGAAACAAGGCCGTCAGCAAGCTCTCCAAGAGACGGAACCCACTAAAGGTGGAATTGTGGAAGGTACTCTCACTATTTGTTCAAAAACTGCTCAAGTTTTATTCGATACCGGAGCAACTCATTCATTCGTTTCCAAGAACTTTGCTGCTTCATTTTCTAAGAAACATGAACTGTTAGATTTGGTCATATCTACACCTCTTGGGAATGAGTCTGATATCACTTATCACTATCCAAACTGTGAAGTGATGGTTAAGGGAAATAATTTACCTACTGACCTGATATGCCTAGATATAAAGGGTTATGATGTCATACTAGGTGCCGACTGGCTATCCACATACCAAGTAACTGTAGATTGCCGGCATGGCAAGGTAACTTTCGTAGATTTCCCAGAGCTAGTTTACAATAGCCCTCGGAGTAAATCACTTCTTATATCAGCACTCCGAGCTAGTAAACTTATGAATAAGAGATGCATGGCTTTCATAGCATTCGTGACTGCCACGAAAGTCGAGAAGGTTAAATCGAAGACATCCGTGTAATTCGGGATTTTCCCGATGTTTTTCCAGAAGATTTAACCGGCTTACCCCCGGAAAGGGAAGTGTCGTTCACAATCGACCTTGTCCCTGGTGCTGGTCCTATTTCCAGGGCACCATACAGAATGTCCCCTGCTGAGCTGAAGGAACTAAAAGAGCAGCTAATGGAGTTATTGAACAAGGGTTTCATCAGGCCGAGTACTTCCCCATGGGGAGCACCCGTGCTATTCGTCAAAAAGAAGGACGGATCGATGAGATTATGCATAGATTATAGGCAGCTAAATCACCTTACAATCAAGAACAAGTATCCACTGCCAAGGATTGATGAGCTGTTCGATCAACTATCTGGAGCTTTATATTTCTCCAAGATTGATCTTCGTTCTGGTTACCACCAATTGAAGATCAAAGAAGAAGACATTCATAAAACTGCATTTCGAAGTAGGTATGGGCATTACGAATTTACTGTTATGCCTTTCGGACTAACAAATGCCCCCGCAGCTTTTATGCAGTTAATGAACAGCATATTCAGGCCCTATTTAGACCAATTTATTGTGGTCTTTATTGATGATATTCTGATCTATTCAAAGATCGAAGAGGATCATGAAGAACACCTCAAGAAGGCATTGCAGATATTAAGGGGAAACAAGCTATATGCCAAATTCAGCAAATGCGAGTTTTGGCTCGAGGAAGTATCCTTCTTAGGCCATATCATTTCGAAGAACGGAATTGCTGTTGACCCATCAAAGGTCGAAGCCGTGAAGAACTGGGAACGACCCACAAATGTAACTGAGATTCGGAGCTTCTTGGGTCTAGCTGGTTACTACCGGCGTTTTATAAAGGACTTCTCCAAAATTGATGTTCCCTTGACCAGGTTAACCCGCAAGGAAGTGCCTTATGAGTGGAAGGAAGACTGTGAAAAGAGTTTCCAAACTTTGAAGGATCTCTTGACCACTGCTCCAGTCTTATCATTACCAATGGAAGGAGAAAAATACGAGGTATATGCCGATGCTTCTGGTATTGGCCTCGGATGTATATTGATGCAGAATGGGAGAGTCATTGCATACTCTTCCCGACAATTGAAGAAACATGAAGAGAACTACCCAGTTCACGACTTAGAACTGGCCGCAGTAGTATTCGATTTAAAGATCTGGAGGCACTATCTCTACGGAGAACAATTCACTATGTACTCCGATCATAAAAGTCTCAAGTACTTATTCTCCCAAAAGGAGCTGAACATGCGGCAAAGGCGTTGGCTCGAGTATCTCAAGGATTTTGACTTCACTATACAGTACCATCCTGGTAAGGGTAATTCCGTAGCTGATGCCCTTAGTCGAAAGCCGAGAACAATATTGGCCAACTGCATGATACAAGAATGGAAACTGCTGGAGAAATTCTCTAAGCTTGATATCAACACAGATGAGAAGAACATGTGTATTATTCTATCTCATATGAGCCTACATCCAGATTTGCTACCTGAAATCAAGAAGTTACAAGAAGAGGATCCCTTGCTAGTGGAGATAAAGAGCAAGTTGGACTAGAGATTGGATTTCAAGCTGGCACCTGATGGCAGATTACTATTTCATGAACGGACATGTGTGCCCGACTGTCCCGAATTGAAGAAGAAGATTCCTGAAGAAGCTCATAGATCAAGGTACACAATCCACCCTGGAGCCACTAAGATGTACCAAGACTTGAAAAGAACTTTCTGGTGGCCTAACATGAAAAGGGAGGTAGCATACTTTGTGTCTCGTTGCCTCACATGCCAACAGGTGAAGGCGGAACATCAAAAACCCGCCGGAAAGCTACATCCGCTGGATATTCCCAAGTGGAAGTGGGAAGACATTGGCATGGACTTTATCATGGGTTTGCCCAAGTCTATGGGCAAATATGATGGAATTTGGGTAATTATCGACCGGTTAACTAAATCGGCCCATTTCTTACCCATCAAAAGTCGATGGTCAGTCGACGTACTTGCTGCCCTATATATTAAGGAGATGGTTAGATTTCATGGAGTTCCCGTCTCGATCGTATCTGACCGAGACCCACGCTTCACCTCTCATTTTTGGAAGGGTTTACAACACTCTCTGGGGACGAAAGTTAATTTCAGCACTGCTTTCCATCCCCAGACAGATGGTCAGACTGAAAGGACAAATTAGGTTGTTGAAGATATGTTAAGGGCATGTATTATAGATTTGAGCGGAAGCTGGCATGACCACTTACCACTAGCCGAATTTGCATATAACAATAGCTATCAAGCCAGTATACGAATGGCACCTTTCGAGGCATTATATGGCAGGAGTTGCCGATCTCCCATATGCTGGGATGAAGTCGGTGAAAAACAAATTCTAGGCCCAGAAATGGTACGATATTCTACTGAGAAGATACAACTCATTAGAGAAAGGTTAATGATAGCACAGTCAAGGCAGAAATCTTATGCCGATAACAGAAGGCGAGACCTGGAATTTCAAGTCGGAGATCATGTTTTCCTCAAGGTATCTCCCGGCCGAGGCATTAGAAGATTCGGTGTTAAAGGCAAACTAACACCAACGTTTATCGGTCCATTCGAAGTACTGGAAAGGGTAGGCGAAGTGGCTTATCGCATCGCCCTACCTCCACAACTGTCTGAAGTGCACAACGTATTTCATGCTTCTATGCTGAAGAAATACGTGCACGATCCCTCCCATGTCATTAACCATAGTGTTATAGCAGTACAGAAGGACCTTACCTACGAGCAGAAGCCACTGAAGATCCTTGACCGAGAAGTCTGAGTTCTAAGAAACAAGACGATCCCTATGGTGAAAATCCAATGGAATCAATGTTCAGAACAAGAAGCTACCTGGGAAGCTGAAGAATTTATGAAAAGAAGGTTTCCCGAGTTATTCTAATTGTAAGAACTTTACACCTTCCCTATTTCTGTATAATGTAATTGAATTTGGGGACCAATTTCCTTTAAGTGAGGGAGGGTGTAGCACCCCGTATAAATATGTATATATATATATATATATTTATTTATTTATTTATTTATTTATTAATAATATTTCCTAAATAAAAAAAATATATTAAATAAACTCTAGAGGAAGCTTAAGTAAGAAGTTGGAACACGAAGTTATCATATGTAAAGATTATTCACTTAACAAGTGGCTTCCTAGTGTAGTTGGTTAAGTAACTTGCCTTCCTAGTGTACTTGGTAAATAGGCTAGCAATAGCAATGTAGAGACTTTGTTGCGGGCTGTAGCAACGTATAGACTTTGAGCCACCGCAGTAACCGCAGCAATGTATAGACTTGAGCTGCAGCAATGTGTAGACTTTGAATTGTACAAATGGCCAATGTATAGACTTGAGCTGCAATGTATAGACTTTTAGAGGATGTACAGACTTTGTGATGGAAGCCAATGTATAGACTTTGAGAGGGAGAGGATGTACAGACTTGTGAAGCCAATGTATAGACTTTGAGAGGGTACAGACTTTGTGATGATGTACAGACTTTGTGATGGAAGCCAATGTATAGACTTTGAGAGGGAGATGATGTACAGACTTGTGAAGCCAATGCATAGACTTTGAGAGGGAGAGGATGTACAAGACTTTGAGAGGGAGAGGATGTACAGACTTGTGAACTTGTGAAGCCAATGTATAGACTTTGAGAGGGAGAGGATGTACAGACTTGTGAAGCCAATGTATAGACTTTGAGAGGGTACAGACTTTGTGATGACGTACAGACTTTGAGGAGGCCAATGTATAGACTTTGAGGATGTACAGACTTTGAAAGTGTGCACATTGAAGAGGGATCGTGTATGAATGTGGGAGACAGACTTTACGATCAGGGCCATGGATTGGATGTCCAAACATTATCCCTTATCTCTCCAGCCTGTACAAGCTGTAAAGCCCCATTATTCCAGATCTTGCCCCCCTATCCGGTCATACCAGACCCTATAACATACCCTTTGCTACCCCCATTCTAGGTTAGCTAAGGTTGGGGTAAAGCTCTGCAAGGATTACACAGTCACCTAGAAGGGTTCTGCTACTGCTAGAGATCTTCCAACAAGGTAGGTGTTCTCAACTTTTAACTAAACTAGTAGCTAATCTAGGATGATTAGTCTAGGCATTTAGTCTTAGGCTCATTTCCATGAGATATTTAGTGTTTATAAAGCATGTGTTAGCTTAAATCTAGGACGATTAACATGTATTAGCTTCATACCTAAGATAATTAGCATGTATTAGCCTTATACCCAGAATAATTAGCAAGTATTAGTAAGTATTAGCAAGTATTAGTCTCATACCTAGAATAATTCGCATGTGTTAGCTTAAATCTAGGACGATTAGCATGTATTAGCTAATATCTATATTTGATATAGTTCATGCTTTAGTAAATGGCCTGTCATTCTGTCAATTTCTGTGAAACTGAAATCACCATGTTAAAAATGTTATATTAGAGAAACTAAAACTTGAAAATAGTGAAAGAAGAAATTGTAGCCAAGAGGACGAAAAACGTGGAAAAAGACCAAGTTGAAAAAGACCAAGTTGAAAGCACAATGAAATTATATTGAAAATAGGGGGTTCTAAGAAGGAGAATAACGAAAAATCTAGAAAGAAGGAGAATATGTGAAAGAAGAGAAAGTTGTAGATTGGAGGGTTAGGAAGAAGTTATATGAAGAGTGCAGAGAGAGAAAATGAGAGGAAGAAGGTGAAAAATGTGAAAAACCGAGATCTATAGGCGCAGGTGAATAATGACTGTGTAGAAAACAGAACCATAGAAAATTAATTATAACTTAAAAACTAAGAAGAATTGGAGGAAGTGGTAGAATAAGAAAATCTATATCTACAAGAGACGAAGAACTTTTGTGAAGAACTCAGAGAGAAAAGAGGATTGGAAGGGCATGAAAACTGGGGAACAAAAGAAAGTATCAACTCGGATGAACAATAATGTGCCAGGACAGCAAGTGGAAAAACATGCAATAACTTAAAAACGGAGAAGAATTAGAGAAAGAGGTTGAAGAAGAAAATGTAAATCACTTAAGGATGAACAAGTTTGCAGAAGACATAAAATTGAAAGGAAGATCTGAAAAGTATGAAAATGACTAAGAAAGACTAAAATCTCAAGAACTTACATGAATAACAACATAAACATACAAACCCAAGACCCCTCTCAATTGCATGTTTAGCAAATAGATATAAAGTATATACGGCATGTTTCTCATGTATTAGTCTTATACCCAAGACGATTAGCAGGTATTAGCTTCAATCTAGGGTAATTGGTATGAATTAGCTTCATATCCATACGATATATCCGTATAACGCAAGTTTTATCATTTAACTAACCTATTAAAATTTAATAGAGGTGGCAGACCCAAGGGCGCCTTCTTCTAAGAGATGGCAGCCCCATGGGCACCTTCTAACTGCATAATGTTAAACTAATCATCCAGTTAACCCTAGCTTAATCAAAGATTAATACCTTAAGCCATTTTGAGCAGATATGAGCTGCAGAGTCGACCCAGCCAGTTCACCATGTTGACGCGATGAACTGCAGAGTCGACCCTGCCTGTTCACAGGTACGACCCAGCCAGTTCACCGCGTTGACGCGATGAACTGCAGAGTCGACCCTGCCTGTTCACACGGTCGACCCAGCCTATTCACCGTGTTGACACGATGAACTGCAGAGTCGACCCAGCCTGTTCACCGCGTTGACGCGATGAACTATTGAGTCGACACAGCTAGCTCATTACGTTAACGTGATCATTAGGCTTTCAGTTTTTCCATCTCCACTGATAGATGGCAGCCTAAGAGGTGCCATTTAACTCCTGACAGGGTCATCTAAACCTTGTATAGTTCCCAGAAAGGGCATCCCACAGTGAGGGTGTCTTTCTAAACTTGTCAGGTGGCCCATAAGGCATCTCTCTTATCTAGTTTTTTTCCGTGTATCAAACATTACTAGTTTCCACTCCTAGTTCATCCCTACACATCAATGCGCCCTTGGATTCCATTCCATAATTCCACCTTATATATCATACTGGTCAAACCTTGAAATTTCATATTGGCTATAAATGAGAGTGGATGTCAACAAACATGATTAATGCTGTGCATATAGGGCCCGGTCTGGTCCTGGGAGGAGCACCCGAAGGTACTTGTGCCCATGGGAGTTTATTGACCACGGTGTTTGGCATTGCACCTGAGTGTAGACACGCTAAAATTGACATTATTTTGAGTATATTTCATATTGCCATGCGATGCCCCATTTGACCCTCAAATTAGCTTGTTCGAGTGGTTTTTCCCACTTTTCTTGAATTTCTCCTATTTTTCCCTAATTTCCTCCTTTTTTCTATTTTTCTGGATTTTCTGGGTATTTATCTAATTTTTGAAATTCACGACCTGGGTAAGGGCGTGTTTTGTTAAAACACGACCTGATCTAGGGCGTTTCTTTGAGAAAGGACGCTTGAAATTGATGCCCTTCCCAGGGGCGTGTTTTTAAAAGTGGCTTTGCCTGAGGCGTGGTTTACATTTTTCAAATATGGGGAGTTTTTATTTCTAAAATTGGTTTTGAAAGAAACGCCCTTGTGCAAGGCGTGTTTTTAAGAAACGCCCTCTGAGCAGGTCGTCAATTCAACAATTGACGCCCTGACCAGAGGCGTGTTTCATCTTCTGGCTTCGCAGCCCTTTCCCCAGAGAGTCCTTGCCTCGTTGGACCCCTGCCTTGGTTGGGCTCTTGCCCATTCTTATCCTTCCCCTTATTGGACTCTTGCCCATGTTTATCCCCTCTTCTCCTATTTAATAGAGCTATTGGCTCTGTTGTTTGGTTGGACGCCCCTTCTGTTCGATCCCCTTTTTCTCATCCCCTCGGCCTTTTCTTCTATTTTTTCTTGCAGGTTGTTGCTTCTATCATTTGGCTGAAGGAGAAGCTGCACGTTGCATCAAGCTTCATCTTTTGAAGGCTTCCTCCCCCTTGAACATCAAAGCCAACGCACAGGCTCCTGCTCTTTATTTTTATTTTCTTTTGTTTATTGCATCGTTCATATGCATGCATGCCCATCTCCTATTGAGTTTCTTTATTGCTCAACCGTGTTGAGAAAGTCACCCACAATGCACTCTTGCACATCTCCTTATTTTACCCATAGCATTCATCATATATTTTTTTCCACCCTCTTTGCATAGGGGTTTAAGGGCAACCACCCTTAAGGTGTGTTCATAATCAATTTTCATGCTCATCTTTACATATAGAATTTGATGCTATACTCACCATGTTTCTAATCCATATCTTTGTTGGTGTTTGTTTTTTGTTTGCAAGGGTAATCAATTGAAGAACTCTCTTCATCGGCCGGCCGATTAGAAGAGAAAGGAGCATTCACAATCACCCGCGCTTTTAAGGTATTTATATCGCGATCCCTCCCTATTTATTATTCTTATACTTTTGAGGCGTTCGCGTCTCTGGCGATCATAAATTCCCCTTAGCACCTCGTGCTATTTCATGCTTATTTATTCATATTCTTAATTTTTCCTTAAGTGGATTTTTAAAGGAATCTACAAATTGGTGATCACGGTGGGACGCTTTGTGCTCTCTTTATTACCCCTTTCCCCTTAGGCACCCGCGTGTGCCGTCTCCCCTATTGCACCCTCGGTGCGTCTCCCTTTTTGTGCCCCTCGGGCACCCTCCATTGGTTTTACACCCTCCCCTAAGTGATTGGTTGGTTTGTTGATTCTTCTTTAAAATTTCCACTTATTTAAAATTCTTGATGAGCATGCTTATTCTATTGATTGCCATGATTGTGTGATTGAGTGTTAATACTGCTGGCCGTGAAGTTTTTCTGGAGAAAGTGAATTCACGCCTCTGGAAGAGGCATTTTTCTTGATTTAACGCCCTAACCCAGGGCGTCTTCTTCATATTTTACGCCCTCTGACAGGGCGTTTTCCAGCATATTTCTGGGTTTTCCTGCTTTATATTGTTGCCTGTGAATTCACGCCCTTCCCAAGGGCGTTTATTTGTTGATTAGCGCCCCACATCAGGGTGTCCCTTTATTGATAGCGCCTCACCCTAAGGCGCGTTTTACCCGGCCCTGGGCCCCTCACGTTGATTCACGACAGTCACACTGTCGTGTCTTTTGTTAGTAGCGCCCTCTGCCAGGGCGTGTTTTTACTATGGGTTTCCAGAACCCTTCCCGTGGGTGAGTTTTCATGCTATTTCATGTTGATTGATCATATTATTGTGGTTGGCCTGTTTACCCTACTGCATTCACATTTGCATTTGGTTTGGGAGACCTCCTCTCCCCTCACTAGGATTCCACACACCCTCTTGGAATCGGGACGACCCTCCATTGAGCATTCCATCTCTTTGGACTGAAATCCCTTTTCCAAGCCTCCGTAAGTCCCCGCACCCGTGGATTCCCTCACGGACGCCGGGCAGGTTGTACCCTTTTGAAGTCCCGAGTTAGTTGGACATATACGTGGTGAGAAAGGGTTCCTAGTTGGCATTGGAGTTCAAATCATATTGAAACTAGGCTCCTCCCCTTGTGTGAATCATATCAATTTGTATAAATTCATTAATTCACCAAGGTTCAAACATAAGAAATCAAGGTAACCATCACAACTTGTGTGTTTCTTTGCAAATTGTTTGCACATTAAACTGCTTGAATGGCTTACTTTGATAGATAAAATAACATGTTCAATTCAATTAATGTTCATGAGGGCGATCAACCTAGCACATCTTATTCCCCTCAATTTCAACATGTTCATTATTCTCACCATACTTTCAAAGGGCCACGTCCTCATTCTTATGGTCATGCCCGGCCCATGGGCAATGTCCAATCCAATGGTCCTTCAACTCAATTTCGAGCCACTACTCCCTCGGGATCCCCTCGTCCCAATGATGAGAAGGTCTCCCAGATCATTCATGCATTAGATCATCTTACCCCTCAACAGATCCAAGCCCTTAAGGCTGCCGTTGAGGGTACATCTCATGCATCTCCCTCCAATTCTACACGGGTGGCCCATCACCCACCTCCTCCTTCCAATCCTGATCGGGTAGCCCATTACCCATCTCCTCCTGTTCATTCTACTCGGGTGGCCCATCACCCGCCTCCTTCTATTCCTCCTCCCTCACGGCCCCAAGGCCCATTTATTCATGGCAATCCGGCCCATCCGGGTTCTTCTACGGGTTGGCCCATTAATCCACCTCCACGGCCTTTTTATACGGCCCCTCCGCCTTCAAGGCCCTGCCAACCTTCTGTTACTCAGGTCACACCCCTCCAGCAAACTCTCCTCGATAAAATCGCTTTGATGGAGGAACAATTAAAGAGGGTCACGGCTCCTCCTATTCCAGTCAATCCCCTTCATGCTTTCCTGGATGATATCACCAAGATGGAGAAAGAATGGAAAGATAGGAGAGAGGATTATGGCGTCAGCATTCCAAGCAAGCGAGAGCCGACATTTGAAGAATCTGAGGTAGTGTACGATGATGATGAAGCTCCGCAGGCACCCCTTCCGAGTTTCCTTCGCTTTCCACTCCCTCCATTATCATTTGATGAACCCCCTGCTCAGGACGTGCCACCATCCCTGATCCAACCCCCGTTTACGAGACTAATTGGTGTTACGACGATGGGTCGATATTCCAATCACCCGCGCCGGCGCATCTTGAGTCTCCTACCACTCCTAACACCGCTCGCCCCATCCGGCATTTTCCCCGCACCAAACCTCCACCAATTATACCTCCCCCAGTTATGTCAACCTTCACAACACCAACCTCCCCCAAGCCTTCCACTATAACACCTCCACCCATTAAATCATTTATCTCCATACCATCGGTCTCCATTAAGTCCACCATTGAACCCTCCTCAATTAATCTCCCATTACCGCCACCTCGGCCCTCCATTACCCCTTTAACCTCAAAACCCTCCACTATGCCTATAACCCCTACTCCACCACTTAACCCTTCACCCTTTCCCATGGCTAATCCTGAGCAGGATCCGCACCTTTTTGCACTCGAGCCAACCCCGACTGCTTCCGAGCCAAGGGAGAAACTCGACGTGTTTGAACCTCCACTTCCATTCACCCATTTGCCAACACTTTCCATTACGCCACCACCATTCACGAAGCCTTCCGCCTTTGCTTCACCTTCCTTTACTACTCAGAATGGGGGGCCTTCTGCAAGCACATGTGCCGAAGATGATCAAGAGCTGGGCAGAAAGGATTTGGCCGCGCTATTCAAGATGCAAGAATTCATTTGCCGGATGCCAATCCGGGTTATTGTGCCAAGCACGGTCGAGGAAGCCAAGTCGCCGCCATGCCGAGCATTGATGCTGTGTAAGGGCCGGGCAGGGCGCCCTTTGTTCCGATTTCCAAATTCTGAATCAATGGGCAACATGATGTTTCCTATTTTCCAACTCCCTCACACTTTTACTCTGCACTCTCCAAGGGAGTTGACATTTACCATTGAAGCTTCGACAGGGGCTATTTCTCATACACTTTCGCTGCCATGGAGGGGCAGTTATCTTAATGCCAAAAGGCCTTCCATTATTTCATCCATTTCTATCACTTTTTCTTCATGGGCCATTCCCAGGGTAAGGAGGAGGATTTCATCCTCTCACCCTTCTAATTCTTCACATCCTTCACATTCTTCATATTCTTTGCATTTCATGCATTCATTGCATCCATTGCATTATATTTGCACACATTTGCACCTCCTGCTTCCCGGGTTTCCAAACCCGTATCTTCCCCGCCTTCCGGCACCTCCGGATATTCCGCATTTCTCATCTTCATCTATTTCGAATTCACTCTCCCTGGGGCATCGCGTCCCTTTTCCTGCTATCTCCCTGGAACCTCCAGGAATTTTATCCCTCCTCTTTGGGCATCTCGCCTTTTCTGATTCTATTCCTCCGGAACCTCCGGACCTTTCTCTCGGGCATCGCGCCCCTTTCCACTTTCCTCCTCCGGAACCTCCGGATCTTTCTCTCGGGCATCGCGCCCCTTTCCACTTTCCTCCTCCGGAACCTCCGGACTTTTCCCTCGGGCATCGCGCCCCTTTTCATCTTCTTCCTCCGGAACCTCCGGATTTTCCCCTTGGGCATCGCGCCCCTTCTCATTTGCTACCTCCGGAACCTCCGGATTTTCCTCCTGATCCTCCTTCATTCCTCTCTCTTGGGTATCGCGCCCCTTTCTATATTCTTCCTCCGGAACCTCCGGATTCTCCACCTGATATTCTCTATCTTTTCCCCGGGCACGACGCCCCTTTCCATCTTCTCCTTCCTGATTTCATCCCTCTGGAACCTCCAGATTCTCCATCTGATTCTCTCTATCTTTTCCCCGGGCACGACGCCCCTTTTCATCTTCTTCCTCCTGATTTCATCCCTCCGGAACCTCCGGACTTTTCCCTCGGGCATGACGCCCCTTTCCATCTTAATCCACCAGAACCTCCGGATTCTATTTCCCTCTTCTTTGGGCATCGCGTCCCTTCCCTTCTCATTCCTCCGGAACCTCCGGATTCTCTATCTTATTCTTTCTATCTTTTTCCAGGGCATGACGCCCCTTTCCATTTGCTTCCTCCGGAACCTCCGGACCCTCCATCTTTCTTCCAATTCATCTTTCTAATCTTCCTGAACATCACATCCTTCATTTTTTTCTTCCTTTTCCATCATCTTTTTCCCTATTTCGTCTCAGGGCATCGCGTCCCTTCTTTTGTCATCCCTCCGGAGCCTTCGGATTTTTCCTCTCACGATTCTCCTCCGCCTCCGGACCCTCCGGATCCGCCTCTTTCTATCTACCAATTTCTTCTTCTAATTCCTCCTGATTCTGGGTCCGACCCAACTTCTTCCACATCCACTGCCTTGGGCATCTGCCCTTTCTCCCACTGCTTTCGAGGCTTTAGTCCTCACTCCTCTTTCTAACTCTCCTCTCCTTCTGTAGACTGTTCTATGTGATCAGGGTCTCCACGCCTTAGCAAGGGAGTTCTAGCCCTCGCCTCTTTTCCTTTTTTTTTCCTTATTCGTCTGAGTCTGGTCTTGGCACCACTCCTTGTTAAGCCACTTTCAATCCTTTGCTTCCAGTCCTTTTGACTGCTAAAGAGGACTATCCCACAATGATCAACCTCTCTGGCTGCCGCTTCAACAAAGGTTGCAAGGTAATATATTGGCGTAAGTAAGCATTTATATGATATCATTCCCTCATTACTTCACGCATGATTTTCAAGATGAAGTGCTTCCTAAACAAGATTAAGAGTGGTGTTTTAAACCTTTATCTTAGGCTTTTTAAATCATTGTCAAAAAGAGTCTTTAGACTTGCTTTTGCAGCACCTTGGTTAATAAGAACCCCGTGCTGGGAATTCAACATTCTCTCCCTGCTTGTTAAGAACAACCCTTAGCTGGGCATTCCACACACTTCACGGCGTCCTTAGCCGTCTCCTTGGTTAGACACCGCTGCTACTTTGGCCATGCCACGAGTATTCCTGAAAGTCTTTTCTCTTCTTTACTCGGCCGCATGCAGGGGCAAGAGGTTGACGGATGAGATGACCAACCTAGGTAATCCCCAATACGAGAGGAGTCTCAAATAGGGGCAGTCTTGACCCAAACTAAATATGAATTTCATGATATACATCTCGCCAAAAGGGCTATTATGAAAATCAAGTCAGAATTTCGATAAAAGTAAGATTGTGAATTATGGCATGACAAGAGTGGCAAAGTCCCCGCAGGGAAAATCCTGGTCGTATGCATGTCAAGGGTCTAAAAATCAGAGGCACAAAGCCCCGGCGCAACAGACTACCTCTTTGAGGGGGAACACCTTGGGAGGAATTCAAGTCCCGATATCTCCCATCCTGCACAAAACTTGTCACAATTGTTCTTCTCTTTTCCCTCCAAGACCGAATGTTTCTCGGGTATGGCCTTGGTAGGGGCACCGTTGATCAAAGACGGTCGGTTATAGGATGCCACTTTCAATGCACGTCCAGCTTTGGGCAGTTTTAGCGAAAAGGGAAGGAACAAGGACCCCTAGCCAGTGGTTCAAAACAACCCTTTGATGCTGCATTAACAATGTCTAAGCCAAAATCTAAAAAAAAATTGAATATTTCCCTATCAAAATCCCAACAAAAATTCAAAATATTTTCCAAAAATCTCCATAAAAATTCAAATATTTTCAAAACTCATAAAAATTTGCATATTCCAAAACCACATAAAAATTTGCATATTTCAAAAAAAAAAATCCAAAAATTTGCATTGTATTTTCTGATGGTGTTTTGCAGGAACAGCTTTGTAGAGACCAAAAGCAAGGGATGGGTCCTCTCTCTACTTATTGCTATCAATCTATTGATTCTTCCCAATATTCTCATGACATGCCACCCAGGGGCATCATCTCCCTATATCATTCTGATTATCATATCTCATGATTCTTCATCTCCAAATCTTTCAATCAACTCCTGCTCGTTTCATCTGATTACTCCGCCGATGGGGCATTATCAGATCTTGATCATTCAACTCCAAATCTTGATTAGCCAAGTTGGCATCCTCATGACAAAATAACAAACAATGATGCTTTGCAATATCATGATTCAACTCATAATGGTTACTATGTTGTGACATGCTATTGATGCTTTGATTCATGCTATACATGCTATGATTAAATGCCTTATTCATTGCTTGTTATATCTTGGCTAATGAATTTTTGAGCGCAGGAAGAGGCTCTTGGTCCCGCCGGCAGGGCATCATCACTCAAAGTCCCACGGTGCTTGCAGCTCATTTCTCAGTTCCCATGCTTATTGATATCACCATCTCCCTGTATGCATTCTACTATATGTTACATATGTTACTAGATTATATCAAGGATCTTGTGGCTTTGGTAAATCTGGGATTTGAGTTCCCCTTCATCAAAAACGATGACGATTCCAGAGGCATCTTAGTCATACGGATAGGTCGTTGAGCCGTCCGAGACTGGGGACGATGGTTCCTTTTTATGAGTTGGTGCGTGGATAAACGGGTTTCGGCTTAGTATCAGCTCGTGAAATCGGTTTCTTGACTCAGTCTTGGCAGCTTAGCAATATTATCCTTGATTATCTTATATTTTCATTTGATTTAATTTTTCCTTTTAAACCCAGCATGCATTCATGTAGGAATTTGAAACAATTATTGGAAAATCATTCTGATGAGCTGACTTTGAGGGTTGAAGTTGATCTTAATCTTTCCAGATATGAGATATTCCATGCCGGATTGAATCTTCAATTTGTTTTGTCGCCGTTTTGGGTCATTTTCTCGAAAGCTCCTTGTTTGGATTTTATCATCTTATTTTTTTTAAGCTCCTTTCCTTTGATCCACCTTGGCTGCAGCACGTCCACTGGCTGGTAACCGCTCCCCAATGGTGAAACTTACAGGTTTGTGACCTGGGGTACTTCCACCGCGCTGGAAGTTGATCATTTATTTTATCTCCTTCATGCACCGCGTGCACAATTCCCCTTTTATCTAAACATTGTTGATTTCATTGAATTTCCTGAGATTTGCTTCATCTCGAGCTTTTGATTTCATTTCTCATCAAGTGATGTTGATTGCGTGTCTCATCACACCTTGACATCTACTTTTCAGTTTGCTATGCCTCCTTGCAAAGCAGACGCCAAGGCGGGGCAGTTGTAGACACGCTAAAATTGACATTATTTTGAGTATATTTCATATTGCCATGCGATGCCCCATTTGACCCTCAAATTAGCTTGTTTGAGTGGTTTTTCTCACTTTTCTTGAATTTCTCCTATTTTTCCCTAATTTCCTCCTTTTTTCTATTTTTCTGGATTTTCTGGGTATTTATCTAATTTTTGAAATTCACGACCTGGGTAAGGGCGTGTTTTGTTAAAACACGACCTGATCTAGGGCGTTTCTTTGAGAAAGGACGCTTGAAATTGACGCCCTTCCCAGGGGCGTGTTTTTAAAAGTGGCTTTGCCTGAGGCGTGGTTTACATTTTTCAAATATGGGGAGTTTTTATTTCTAAAATTAGTTTTGAAAGAAACGCCCTTGTGCAGGGCGTGTTTTTAAGAAACGCCCTCTGAGCAGGTCGTCAATTCAACAATTGACGCCCTGACCAGAGGCGTGTTTCATCTTCTGGCTTCGCAGCCCTTTCCTCAGAGAGTCCTTGCCTCGTTGGACCCCTGCCTTGGTTGGGCTCTTGCCCATTCTTATCCTTCCCCTTATTGGACTCTTGCCCATGTTTATCCCCTCTTCTCCTATTTAATAGAGCTATTGGCTCTGTTGTTTGGTTGGACGCCCCTTCTGTTCGATCCCCTTTTTCTCTTCCCCTCGGCTTTTTCTTCTGTTTTTTCTTGCAGGTTGTTGCTTCTATCGTTTGGCTGAAGGAGAAGCTGCACGTTGCATCAAGCTTCATCTTTTGAAGGCTTCCTCCCCCTTGAACATCAAAGCCAACGCACAGGCTCCTCCTCTTTATTTTTATTTTCTTTTGTTTATTGCATCGTTCATATGCATGCATGCCCATCTCCTATTGAGTTTCTTTATTGCTCAACCGTGTTGAGAAAGTCACCCACAATGCACTCTTGCACATCTCCTTATTTTACCCATAGCATTCATCATATATTTTTTCCACCCTCTTTGCATAGGGGTTTAAGGGCAACCACCCTTAAGGTGTGTTCATAATCAATTTTCATGCTCATCTTTACATATAGAATTTGATGCTACACTCACCATGTTTCTAATCCATATCTTTGTTGGTGTTTATTTTTTGTTTGCAAGGGTAATCAATTGAAGAACTCTCTTCATCGGCCGGCCGATTAGAAGAGAAAGGAGCATTCACAATCACCTGCACTTTTAAGGTATTTATATCGCGATCCCTCCCTATTTATTATTCTTATACTTTTAAGGCGTTCGCGTCTCTGGCGATCACAAAATCCCCTTAGCACCTCGTGCTATTTCATGCTTATTTATTCATATTCTTAATTTTTCCTTAAGTGGATTTTTAAAGGAATCTACACTGAGTACTTACTTGCTAGGTTTTAGACATTCCACTCAGTCTCGTGATATTACTTGATTGATTTCACTTGAGACCCGCAGAAGGGTAAAGTTTTTGCTTGAATGAAATTGATAAATAGCCAATTCCAGTTTTTCATGCTTGAATTTATATTACTTTCTATTACTTGCTTGACATGAGTTCTTACTCTCTTGGAAAGATTTTGTTAATTCCAGTTATTACTTGCTTGAATCTCTTGCTATTGCTGCATTGAAGTTGGAATCCTTATACTCTCGCTTGTTATTCTTTCACTACTCTTATCGATTTTTACAATCCTTGATATCTACTCATCTACATGCATAACTTTACTGACATTAATTGAACTTGTAAACCACTTAAAGCCTGTTAAATCTTGAGATGTAATTCCTACTGAGCGATTCGCTCATCTAGTTGTTTTCTAATATTTTCAGGTAATTTGGATGTCAACCAACACTCGGAAGGGAATGAGACTGAGTGATGAGTGTTAGAGTGAAGTTATCAAATTGTCATGTCCTTTGTGTTATTGTATTAGTTCACTTATGTCAGTTGTATCAATTCATCTATGTCATTTGTATTAGTCAACTTGATTAGAACTGCTTAAGATTTGAAGCCTAGTCGTTGGACTCTAGGAACATATATATTTGTCCTTTGATTAGTTGTGACAATTGTCAGCTCATACTATTTGTATTAATTTCGAGTTAAATCTTAGTTATTTACGCACTCTGATATTTACATGATTGACACGATCTATATAGACGTGTCACGCCTCCGGGTAATCTTCCGCGCTCGGGGCGTGACAGATCACGTATCCGTTTATCAAAAGTGAGTTTCACGTTATTTTCAAAAGAAGGTAATTGAATGCAAATTTCAAAAAGGTGATATGATTTTGAAACGCAAATTCATTCGGTCTGCAGGTCCTATGTTTAAATTACAACCTAACTGGGAAGGGCCGTTCGTTATCAAAGAGGCGTATCTAGGGAATGCTTACCGCTTAGTAAGCGCAGAAGGTGAGGAGCTCGCTCACGCTTGGAATGGGTTGTATCTTAAGCGTTTCTTTCCTTAGAGTCTAACTAGTGCCACCCCGGTAGCAAGGTGTCATTTCCCTTTCATCCTGAAGGAGGACCCCGAGCACGGGAATCACACACTACACGACGTCCCCGGTCGGGTTTCCAATTTTGTAGACACCGTTTCTCCTTGGCCATGCTTGGGGGAAAGTCAAAGTCCCTGTCCATTTCTCTCTTCGGCCGAATCCAGGGGCAAGAGGTGAATAGGGGGGCGACAACCAAACTAGACACCCTGACGAGAGGAGGTCTCAAATAGGGGCAGTCTGTTATGACCTGATGCCACAAAGAAAGAGAAAAGCAAAGCAAAGGAACAGTCATCGTGACGAAGACACAAGTTTATCTTGAAAGTCCATCAATCATAATTCCAAAGCTCCAAAGGAAAATGAAAAAAAGCTAGGCATGGCAAGAGTGGCAGTACAGTTTCCCCGTGAGACGTTTTGAGCCCGGTCGTATGTGTGCCTAGAATGGACAAAGGATCGATGACGGACACAAAGCCCTAGCGCAACAGACCAAGTCTCTGAATGGGTTGTCTAGGAGAGGAACTCAAGCCCTGAAAACTTCTATATCTGGCCTAAGCTTACCCCAGCATTCTATTTTCTTTTCTAAGGACTAGAATGAATACCCTGGGTATGGCCTTGGTAGAAGCACAGTCAAGCAAGTTGGGCCCTGGCCAGGGGTTGTCACCTCTATCGCACGCCAACCTCGGAAACTCTCGATGGAATAGGGAGGACCCACGTTTCTAAGGGAGCACTGGTTTTCAAAATCTAAAAAAATCATATATTCCAAAATCCAAAAAATCATATATTTCAAAATCCAAAAAAATCATATATTTCAAAATCAAAAAAATCATATATTTCAAAATACAAAAATATCATATATTTCAAAATACAAAACAAAAAATCATATATTTCAAAATCCAAAAAATTCATATAAAATCCAAAAACATCAGATATTTTTAAAATCTTACAAAAAATCTAAATATTTGTAAAACTCCAAAAATACCATCATATGCATCGCATGCATTGCATTGTTTCCATTATATTTTCCACCTATTTAATAAGGCTCCACCCCTTGACCAAATATCAAGAACGGTCAAATTCTAACTTGCTGAAGGCAAGGGGTTAAGTCTAAGAATAGATCTAACTTATTTTTTGTCTAAGTGAGTGCAGAACGCAGGTTCAAAGCCCGAAGATTCAAAGCCCACAAGTTAATGGTTTCTGGCACTGTGACGCGGCTACAATGGACCATCACACCATCTCTAACGGACCAATACTGGCCCGTTACCTTCTTCCGGAAACCCAATTTTATGTTCTCAGAAATATTGATCTATAACGCGTCTACCTTAGTCCGTTACCTCATCCTAACGGACTGATGTTGGTCCGTTAATCTCTTCCGAACACAGTAAAATTTCAGTTTCTCTGGGTCCTTTGTCTAACAGATGATATTCAGTCCGTTACGTTTTGGTGATGGCCCTCCTTAGGTCCGTTACGTTACACAGAAACTCTATTTTGCATAACAGGTTCAGCTCAATTGTGCAATCAATTCCTTATCTTTCAAGAACAAAACTTTTATTTCATTTCAACTGAACTCATTGTACATCAAGTGGTTGATAAAACTCATACTCTTCATTACATTAAGAACAAAATTCAAAGTACATTCATTTTCCTATCCGCATGGGGCCGGATCTTCTGTAACTCTTTCACGTAAGCACGATGCTCCTCGTCGTCTTCTTCCACTTCGTCTTGCCACGGGCGCGTTTTGCTGATCTCCCACATGGTCAGCGCGTTCCGGATCACTCTCTCATCCTCCTCGGTCCCCACCTTTCTAGCTAGAAGGGGAGGGTAGTGTGCAAGTGCAGGAACTTCGGTTCGGGGTAGCCCAACTTGAAGATAGCAGCGGTGAGGGTTGTAGATCGCCATGGTAGTGTCCCCCACTAGCTGTAGATCTAGGCCTGGCCACCGTGGTACTCTAAGTATGGTTCTCCGAAGAACGCTTGGCCGCATTTCGAACCTCTCCATTGGCATTGTGTTGAGGAAGAGGCGCCATCCATCGCGTGTTTTCTTGTCCGCTGTCCGGCACTCCACCTGTGAAGAAAACCCAAAGGCACCTCCGATAAAGAATAAAGGGTGGCTCCCGAAGATCCGGCTAGTTGTGGTCAAGTCCTCCTTGAGTTGAAAGTTGATTCTCACTCCCATCTAGCACTCAAGTAGTATCATGGAGCCGAAGAGAGGTCCTCCTAGGTAAGCTGAGGTAAGCCCTTCATAAAGGTATGAAAGGACCGCTTGTGAAATGTACATTCCCCACCACAACCCACTAATAATGCTCAGATTTTGGATATCAAGAAGGTGGTCAGTGGTAGGAAAAAGAAAGACCCCGCACAAACATACCGACACGGCTTTCACTATGGCTTCGAATCTACCGCTCTTGTTCTTGCAATAGGCGATTATCCATTGTGCCATCAGTATCAAGTGAATATGTTTTGGGCTAATCATGGTCCTAACATCATTTGGGCTATGGATGAAATCACTTAAGATTAGTGAAGGATCTATGGGCTCAACCGTGTGGCATACTAAGTCTTTATCCCCTACTTTGGTCTTAGCAAGTGATAGGTAGATCTCTACCTCCTCCAAATGGATTGTGGCTTCAAAGGAAGGGAAGAGGAATGTATGAGTTTGGGGATGCCATAGTTCTATAAGGGCTGAGATGCTTGCCCAATCCAAGGACAGCTTGTGGAAATTCTTCCCTAGGACGACTAAGGGTTGGAGGTGCCATGCCCTTAAGATGGAGATAACCTCTAATGGAAGTTCCTTAATGATGGGAGCCACCCACTTCAGGTTGGAATAACACCTCAGGCCAGGAAAAGGCTAAAAGAAAGAAGAAGAAGATGAGAAAAGAAAGGAAGATCATAAGAAAGTGCAGAAAAATTGAATCTTTCTAAATGTAATGGCAAAATTTACCCCTCTTAATGGATTTGAACTGAGGTGTTTGGGGATGGAGGTTAGCCTTTGTAGCTCCCCATGCTCTTTTCTAGCAGCTTTGGGCCCGGTGTAGACCCTTTCCTCCATAGCAAAGGCCCCAAAGCTTCTTTTCATGGTGTTCTTGGCAAATTGATGAATTTTCTGAACTTGTAGCAGAGAAATAAGGTAAGTTGTGAATTTATGGCTTGATCCTATTTATAGAGGCTGAATTTTGGTATTAGAATGTGAGGACTAAGGTTAGGAAGTCTTATCCTAGGTCCAGAAGGGCTCTAGCATGGATTAGGCCCCCTTCCATCCAACTTCGGATGCTCTTGAGAGAGTCCCATTTGGATTCTACTGCTGTCTAATGTAACAGTCTATCGTGGGTCCGCTACAGTATCCTGACGCGCCATGGTTGGTCCGTCACATTCTGCTCATCCACCACCTTTACTCTGTTGACTCTAACGGCCCTAAACTGGTCCGTTACGTATTCCTGGCGATCTGTAGTGATCCGTTACATAGTCTGTTGCAGGTTGTCGATCAATTCGTTCCCTCTCTCTTTGGCCAAACCTGCCAGTCCCATTACATGTATTCATTCCATTCACACAATCACGCATTCCACACATTCACACGTCCATTCATTCGCACATCCACACATATAACTAAGCATAAAACAACAAAAACAAAATTTCATTCCACTAACTGTCATGTACAAGTATGTGTGTCCAAAAGGAAAACAAATGAACAAAAAGAAAACGTATCACTCGGCTGGTCTATCTCCCGGGCCGTCACTATCTCTGGTGCCCTCCTGCCGCTTGGCAGGCGGCTCCATGGCACTGTGTTCCTCCTCCCGTGCTCGTCTCCTCCCCACCTCCTCGTTCCTCCACCGACCGGAAGAACTAGCCAGGTAGTCTCCTACCGATCCGCTCGGTGCTCCACTCCGCGTGCCTCCCGTTGCGACACTCCGGGATGTACTCCGCTCAGGTCCACGGCCTATCATCCGGACTGTCCGCTCTATGGCCCGGAGCTCGATCTTCAAATCATGAACCTGGAGTCACGCCTCCCGAGCCTCGGTCCGATATCTCTCAAGGTCTGCTGTCTGGGTAGATGCCCGCTCTAATTCTCCGCTCAGTCGGGCCACCTCTGCCTGAAGGCGCCCTGCCTCCTCTCGGGAACGCTCTAGCTCTGCTCGGGTCCGCTTAGTCTCTGCTCGAGCCCGATCCGCCTTGGCTATTGCTCTGGCCAGTTCTCTCGCCTGTATTTTTGCATTGCATCATAGTCAATTCAAGGCATTTAGCATACATCATAAAGCATTTAAGTTTGAAGGTTTTATTTCTTACCCGCTTTGCGAGGGTAGCCTCGGCCTCCTCGGCTCGAGCTACGGCCCGGGTAAACTCTGCATCTCGCTCAGCCTTGTCCCCGGCAGGCTGTGAAGAGGAGGACGGTGCATCAGGTATGGTCCCATGGGCTCCCTTGGCTTGCTGCATTTAGAAGTCAAAGTCAGTCAATTATCATAAACATGAACATTCATTTGAGTCCAAGGTTAGGAAGTTTACCAGAAGCTCCAAGGCAGCCCGATACTCATCCGGTTGCTGGACGGTGGCGAGGAGTAGTCCCTCGAGCTCGGCAATGCATCCCCATGGGTCTAGCTGCATTTAAAAGTTAAAAGTGTCAAGGCATATAGAAATAAATCATTGCATATAGCAAAGTCTGAGTTTAGAGTTTATATCGGTCGTCGGATACCGCGGAAAACCTGGTCGTTGTACCGCTGGGCGTAGACCTTCAAGTATGCCTCGTCACTATCAGCCTGCTCGGTCACTACCCTGCCCTTCCGCTTCCAGTCCTCAATGTACTTTCTCGCCCGGACACTCCAGTCAACATCCTTGTTGATCCCTTTGGAAGATTTCCCCGGCCGCTCATCGCTTCGGCGAGGGAACGTCACCTCCGGCTGATGCACTCCTCGTGTCCTCATGATCAAGCGGTAGTGGAGAGGCTCGATCACATTGATGCAATGAAGCCAAATGTCCCATCCTCCGTAGGCCAAGGAAGCCGCCACCCACGGCTGCCCCTCGTGTCGCTCATTCTGGAACGGTGTCCAGCGCACCTGAAAGGCCAGTTAAGTTCATGTCAGCATTTAGAAGCATTTAGAAGCATATAGAAAAGGTTTAAGTTTGAGAATTTACCGATGCATGCGGGTATGAGTCAATGTCATCTTGGATCGCCTGGGTCAATCTCTTGATCGACCCCTTATCTCGAGCTACCGACCACCACCTCGCGATCCCAGGTAGGTAAAGGAAGACCCAGATCTACACTTTAGGAACATGTGTTAGCATGTGTCAGCGTATAGGCATAATCAAATGCATTTAGAAAGCATGTAGAAGCATTTAGGGCATTTACCTGTAGAAAAGGCGAGAAGCCGCCTAGCATGGTCTCCTGGTCTATCGTGCTGAGGGAGTCGAATAGGAAAGCCAAGACAGTCGCTCCCCACGCATATCTTCCCACTCTGTCCAGATCTGCTAGCAATGGAAGGAGCCTGCAGCTGATGACGTCAGCTCAGGTCGGGAATAGGAGCTTCCCGAATAGCAGCATCAGAAAGCGCCTTAGCACTTTGTCCCCATCCGGTCCTGCCTCTGCCACCACACTCGGGCACACCTGCTCGACCACTCGGTCGATGTGCTACTAAGGTAGCTCTCCAACTGCGATGGCCGCTCCCCGGAGTCCCAAACTCTCTTGCAGCACTGATCGTGATAATTGGGACGACAGATGCCCTTCCCTCATCAGATCCAGCCCTAGCAGCTCCTGGGCTAGCTCTCTGTAGTCGCCATATGTCCATCCCGTCACCGCCTTCCCGTGCACCCTCAAGCCACTGATCCTCGCCATGTCTTCTAATGTTGGGATCATGTGCCCCCATGGGAAGATGAAAGCTCGGCTGATCTGATCCCACCTCTCGTGCAGCGCATACAAGAGGGCTGTGTCTACTCTTGTCACCTATATACTAAGGACTTCCCCGAAGCCCATGGCAGTTAATCTCTCCCTCTGGTACCCTGGCAATGCCAAGTACGCCACCCGCACTTGAAGCCATGTGATTATTGTTCTCCTCTTTCCCTGCACACATTTAGGTCATAAGTTAGTCATTAGTCACATTGCATTGCATTAATCATAAACAAAACAACAACAAAAATCAAATAATAAAAAACCCCAAAAATGTCATTTCTAGTTCTGGTTCCCCTGACGCACAAGTGGTGGCACGTCAGGAAACGTAATGGTCACTGGAACGACCGTTACGTTCCCCTGCACCAGGCATCATCTTCTTTGATCTTCCAGCCCGTGGAAATGGCCAATATGGCCTACAAAGTACCTCAATGGGTCCCCAGACCCATTATCCTCCCCCTAAACACGCATGCAATCCATTGAAAATTTAAAAACTAGGGTTTGGGGTGATTTGGCCTACCTCGGGGTCTTGGCCGCGTTTCTTCTTCTCCGGCGCAATGGGCTCGTCCTCGCCGCCGATAGCTTCTCCGGCATGTTCTCCTTCCTCTTTAGCTTCCTCTAGGGCCAATGGGGCCTTTTCTTTCGTTGATTGAGCCACCGCCACTGCCGGTAGTTCTTCCGGCAAACTCGTCGTTGGCGCATCATCCTCCCGGGCAATCCGGTCCCGGCACCGTTTGATGGCAAGCTTCTTTCTCCCCCTCTCATTCGTCATGGTGGCCGGAGGACTCGTCGCCGGTGAGGTTTTGGGAGGGGTCTTTGGGCGCTCGGGTTTTGCTTTGGGGTGTGTTAGGGCGTGATTAGCACAAATGAGAACGAATGAGGGCTCGGTTTGTTTTTTTGCAAGCTCAGAAACTTTAACGGTCTATCGTGAGGCCGTTACAGTCCTCTGACGCACCATATGGAGTCCGTTAGGTGACTAGGTCATCCTTTGTTGAAAAATGAGGACCGGTGGACTATAACGGATCAATATAAATCCGTTACATTGATCTAGCGCATCTTCCATAATCCATTACAGTCTTGAAAACATTTGGGTGAAATATAATCATTATCGTGCTTATTATGCCTGATATTTTGAAAAAGTGATTAATGATTATTGAATGGTTATGCTCTGTTTATGCTTCTATTCTTGATTGACTGACCCTCTTAATGAAATCATGAATATTATTAAGCTCTCACGCTTTGTCGCTCACCGAGCAGGTAAGTCAGGTAGTGTATTTCGATTCCCTTTATCCCTTAATGCATTACTATATGTTATCTATGTTATATTACCTCGAGAACCGGCTGGTCATTCATGTGTTCTGGGATCTGATGTTCTCCTAAAATAAAAATGATGAGGATCTAAGTGCACATGTTTAATCGTAGGATAGGCCGTTAGGTTGGAAAATTTTGGGGACGATGGTTCTGTCTTGCACGCCGTGGTTGCAGATGGTGTCCTGACCCTAGTTTCTCCGGTCTAGCAATACTATTCTCAAGTATCTTCCTATTTTTCTTGGCATTCGTTTTACAGATTTCTTTTTTTCTTTAGCCCAGCATGCATCATATGCATTTTTGAGCATTCACGAGCCTCATCTGTCCAGGTGTTTCAGTAATGGTGGATAGCTATGTCTGTAATCTCGAGTAAGGAGAGTCATTCCACTTTGAGTCAGAAGGTTTCCTTCGGTCTTATTGCTTGGTTTGGTTAGCCAAAGATTCCTGTCTGGAGTTTAGTTAATCGTCTCTTTTCCTTTCCATTGCTTCGGCCGCTGGCCGTGTTTTTTTCCTTTCCTTAGTTGTTAGTTCCTCCAGACGTGCGTCATTTTGGTTTACCGTTCCTTGTGGTTAGTTCAAAGTTTTCCGGAAGATTCCTATCGCTCGTTGGTTGAGAACGGGTGTCGTTTACCTTAACACCCGCTTTTCAGTCCGCTCTGCTTCATCTCCATGTTCCATTTCGCTTTCGCTACACCTCCGCTCGCTCCCCTGCAAAGAGGACGTTAAGCAGGGGCATCTGTTGACACTCGTTTTATGACCGATGAGTTGAGTCATCTCCTTATTCATTTTTAATGATGCTCCGGGTTGTTCACCCTTGTTAAATCTTCTTGGTCAAATTGAGGTCTTTTTCATGGGTCATTTTCTTCTTGGTTGGGTCTGGTTCCTCGTCCTTGTCAGCTGGATGTTGCTTGGTGAACTCTCCATTTCATTTGTCATCTTTTCGTCCCTAACGGATCAATCCCAGCGCGTTACGGTATCCTAACGCACCTCCCATGGACCGTTAAGTGATCCCAAAGTCCTGAGTTGACCGTTCTCTTTTCATGCTTATCCTTTGCAATGTAACGGACTTCTTTCATCCGTCACCTTAGCCAAACGCATTAGTTATGATCCGTTACGCCTTCCAGAGTCTTCCTTTCGAAAACTTCACTCGTTGGTCTTTTCTCTTAGAGGATAAGGTTGTGTAACAGACTAGTCCTAGTGCGTTACTTTCTTGTGGCGCGTTACATCCATCAGAGTGTTCTAGCAGAACTGCTCTTTCTCTGCTACTCCGTGGCCAGATTAAGAGTTTGATCTGATGATTTCTCCTTCAAATCTGATCCTTAGAACCTTCTGCTAATTTCTATGGACTCTTGGGAGTATTATCTTCAAGAGTTTGCCAAGAAACCTCCTACTTTTTAGCTGGATTCTCTCCAACTTGAGCCTAGACTTTGAGGGTCTATAAATAGAACCCTTGACTTCATGGCTTGTAGAGGAGATTTCTGGAGTTCGCGACGAAGTGCTGCCGCATCCTAGAGCTAGAACCGACCAAGGAAGGCTGCATCCCACGTCCATCGTCGTCCTAAGTCCAGGGAGTATTAGCTTTTAGGGGCTAGTTCAGTCAAGTTCAATCTTTAGTTTGTCCTTCCCTCTTCTATCATCCATGGCATGTTCCCTTCCCTTCTCCCACATTCTTTCTCTTGCTTCATGCATCTAAATCCTCTTCCCATCTTTTAAACACCCCAGAGGTGTTAAAAAAACAACCACCCCCGGTATTCTCCCTTCCCTTTTGCATGTTCTTCAATTCTTTTGATTTATAGCTACTATACTTTGCAAAGGCTAATCTGGGTGTTTTTCTTTGTTATCTACATTCTTTTGCAGGTTTTCCAAGGTTAAGACACGAGGCCCAAGCTTCCTGGCTGCTTGGGAAGCTTGGAGATCAAAGATTCCCAATTCCTTTTCTACAGACCTCTGACGGATCAAGAAAGGAGCATTACGGTTCTCTGGCGCATCTACACTAGTCCGTTACGCTTCACAGAGTTGCAGATTGTAGTTCCTGGTTTTTCTCTCTCCTACGGGCGGGTGCTTCATCCACCTATTCTAAGGTACATTCCAATTCCTTGGCTTGTTATTTACCTTAGTGGCGATCATGTTCCTTCTTACTTGGGCAATAGCTCTCTCTCTCTTCACATCTTTTCCTTTAATTTCTTGTTCCACCCCTTGCAGTGTGTTCTATTCCTCTTGGTCCACACTCGGCATGTGTTTTTATTTCTTCTTTAGTTTAGTTCCTTGATTAAGATTGCTTGCTCATGCTTAGATGTCATGATGGTTGCATAGGTATATGTTAGACATGCTTATTGGTAGATTGATTACATTATTCCACATATCTGCATAATTGATCACATCATCTTGCAATAAAGGAATCATCACAATCACAAATAATAATCAACAAGGACATGATGGTATATGGGTAATCATAGACCGATTGACTAAATCTACACATTTTCTACCAATCAAAAGTTGAAGGTCTGTGGATGTACTAGCCGCACTATACATGAAGGAGATTGTCAAACTACATGGTGTCCTAGTCACCATCATATCTGACCGAGATCCTCGATTTACATCACAATTCTGGAAGGGTCTGCAACATTCATTAGGGACCCGACTAAATTTTAGCACTGCATTCCTTCCACAAATCGATGGCCAAACTGAAAGAACAAATCAAGTGGTGAAAGATATGCTCAGGGCATGCGCTATAGACTTTGAAGGAAGCTGGCACGATCACTTGCCTTTAGTGAAATTTGCATACAACAATAGCTACCAAGCTAGCATACAAATGGCACCGTTTGAAGTTTTAGATGGTAGAAGCTGTCGTTCGCCTATTTGTTGGAATGAAGTAGGAAAAAGATAATTTCTCGGTCCTGACATCATTAGGGATACTACCGAGAAGATAAAGCTTATTCCGGAAAAACTTCATATGGCCCAAGACAGACAGAAGTCATATGCTGATAATCGAAGGCGCGACCTGGAATTCCAAGTAAGAGACCATGTATTTCTTAAGGTTTCCCTGGGTCGAGGTATTCGAAGATTTGGTATTAAGGGCAAGCTTACTCCAAGATTCATTGGCCCCTTTCAGATTCTTGAAAGGGTTGGTGAAGTTGCATATAGAATAGCTTTGCCGCCACAATTATCTAAAGTCCATGATTTATTTCACATCTCAATGATCAAGAAGTATGTAGCTGATCCATTCCATGTCATTACTTATGACAATCTAGAAATTAAAAAGGACTTGACATACGAGCAAAAGCCAATCAAGATTATTGAACGAGAAGTACGTCAACTGCAGAATAAAACTATTCCTATGGTCAAGATCCAATGGACCAAATCATGGCCTCATGGAGCAACATGGGAAACATAAGAAGCTATGCGCAAAAGATTTCCAGAACTATTTGAATGTAAGTACACTCTCCATAAATCCATGTATTGAATTTGGGGACAAATTCTTTTTAAGTGGGGGAGGGTGTAACGCCCGAGAATTTTCTAAGAATTTTTGAAGTTAAAAATATAATTATAATAATTGTTAAGCATTTAATGAGCTATTAAATGTATTATGGTGAATTAAATCTAATTTTCAAGTCAGCTTTGCAAGTGAGGTGATTCCACCACAATCCGAGTTCGAAGCTGTCCAGAAAAGTCTTTCTCGTCAGACCGCGCTTCTGGCATCCGGATGGAGATCAGAAACATAGTGCAGACGCTCCTGCAGCCGCTTCCCTGTTCCCCTTGGTGCGCCAGTTGGCTGGGGCAAGATACTACCAGTCCTCTGTCCAACCCAGCCAGCGGAGCACTATTCGGACTTTGGAGCTCCCCGTTCTAGTGGGTCTCCCACGGGTGTGTAGGTCTGTCCTACCAGGGCCTGATCAGACCCCCTCTCACTCTACTGGCTCTATCTCCCTACTCAGACCTTCCCTGGTGGCCTCTCTGGTTGCTGTTCGAAGAGGACCCTCCCACGGTCTTGTCGATATCAGCTACGCCATCAACAGAGCTCGGAGGTGTTCGGAGAGAGGATATCTTCTAGAGCCTTCAGTTTTGGAACAGTCAGAGCAGCAACAGCCCACCCCGACTCTTGAAGCTGCACCGGCTATTCGCGATCTTTGATTGGCCCACAATTTTAGCTGATCTCTCCTGAGTTAGTCTAGAGAAATTTGGCTCTGGTCCCACATACAACGGCAATCGGAGGAGCTCGCAGCAGCAACGTCTTCGATCCATTGTCCTGCTGTCCCAATGCGGGCAGAACCGGCGCGATTTGGATAGCTGACCTTGCAGCGGTCCCTCCTCAGCTCAGTGGCCGCCCCGGACATCCCTCCTCATGACTACCATGCCCCTTGATGTTTGGCTATCGGCCCTACTGCTTCCGGCATCTAGAGGCACTCACATCATCCCCAAATTCAGCTTGCTGCCCCGGCAATCAGAATTATCGGCCGAAGTTATCTTAGCTTAATTTCCCCACCACGCCCGGTCGGCTTAAAGCCCCTCCCTGTGGGAGGTAGTGTTTGTTTGTAACCCCATACTTACCTACCCCTTGTCCAACCCTCCTATGTGAGGAGTAGTGAATGTAATCATTTAAACACGGAGAAGCTTCACCGACGCAGTGTGCAGGGACCTCACACTTCCCCGCTCGCCCACGTCTCCGACCGGGGTCGGTTTCTTCAAATCGGCCAGGTAATCACTCAACCCTTGCTCATACTTAGTGTTTGTTTATTTAATATCCATCATCGCTCCGCTGGAAGGTAAGAGAGCGCCCGATCCCGAAGCACTCCCGCCTTCGTGTGACCACTCTGGGAACAAGTGAGTAACCCATGCCCCTTTGGCACTTGGTCAGCCCATCACTTTCAGGCTTCCTAATCTTTGGGGGGGGAACCATAGCCTTGCTGGCCCTCCCCCAGCAAGGGTCTTGTCCCACGACCTCGACTCATCATCAATGAATCACCCCCGGGCTGAGTGTGCGCGCTGGAGAGCGACCATCCGCGTTAGTCTCTAAAACTTGCGAATTGTGCTTGCGTTGGTTAACTCCAAGGAATCTTTATCTAGTTGTTGCATCCTCTGGGGCGTATCACGTTAGTATGACTCGTCTACCGCCAAGTCACCCATGGTCGTTATATAGTGTGCAATGTGTTCTTTCGGGGAGCCCTGCCCGTTGAATTTGTCAAATTTTGGGGGTTTATTGACGCCGGGTGGCAACCTTTTGGCAGCATGGTGGGCTGGATATGGCACTTCATATATGTCGAAGGGGGCATAGTCGTCACCTCCCCTCTTTGCCAACCCTACTTCAATCATCTGCTCCACCATCAACTTGTCCATCATAACTGGATCTGCTAGTTGAAGGCAAAGGTGGGTGGGATGCATCAATAATGCGGCCAAAGCCATAGCATTGGGTGGCAAAGTCCCTGACAGAAGAGCCTGTCGCAGCATCTGAAGGGGCATTGGCCGTGCTGGCTGGGGCCACTGGGAATAATGCTGGGGAGTAGCCCGATTCTGAGCTGCAGTTTGTAGAACGGCGGGTGAAGGAGCACCCATGGGGTTAGAACCTTCCTGTGATGGCTCAGCTCGTGCCCCTGGTTCCTCAAGCGCCAAGCATGTTCAACCTTTTCATTTAGTTGTTTCTTCAGCAGTTCTATCTCTTGCTGGTACTTTTGTAGTGCCATCTGGACGGTAGGGTTCATAACTATTTTATTAATGATGCCCTCGAGGGTGTTAATGGAGGCATATTCAAATGGAGGAGACGGGAATGTTCCTTCTTGCTCAGACGCCACTGTAGGGGCTGTGACAGTAGCAATACTTTCATCAGCAACTTGCTTGCCCTTTGCGGCTTGCAGTAGCTCAGCCTCAGCTTTGTCCCATCTTGTCATCGGGTCTTTTCTTCCAGCAATCTCGACCGACTCTTCTTTTTCATTTGGTAAGGTGTCGGGTACGCCCATTACCCCTGTCATATTGCAGGTCAGAACTTGCATCCTTCTTTCATGCTTTCTGACTCCCCTTCAGGCTCGATGGGAGAAAGTTGGCTTTTGAGATATTGAGATCATTTTCATTTTTTTATTTTGAAGAGGCTTTTCAAGGCTTCTAGCCTCAGCTTGCTTCTCCTCTTCATTCGCCCCCATGGGTGACATTTTGCCTTTTTCTTCTTCTTCGGCCCTGATGACACGAAGTGACCTTTGTTGACCAAGGCAAAGGTTCCCGAGGTTATGAAAATATTCTCGGACCATCTTTGTCATGTCTTCCTGACTATACTCTGGAGAAGTGGCAGGAGACAACACTTGGATTTGGGCAGACGGCATACATGGAAGCCGTATCAGCTTGGCAGCTTGATTGAAGTTTCTTGAATATTTGGAAATATTAGCCTGCCTTGCACAGGCCCTAGCGGCGGGTGGAGGAGTAGCAATCATGACTTCCTCCACATGCATAGTCTCCTTGCCCCCTCTATTGGGAACATCCACAGAATTTTTAAAGCCTTGTGAGGCTAGTGCAGGGCCTCGGATCCTCTTGGGAACCCAGATTTGCTCAAACTTTGGCCAGTTCGGGGTTGGCCTCCCTTGCTTGTTGTCATTAAAATTCACCCTCCGGCTTGCTAGCACTTGGAAGGTGTTGTGGGTGGGCACAATCGGGATGATCCGATCTGGCAGTACTTTGGCGGCGCAGCCATTGAAGTAGATTCGGATGCCCCCGATCAACAAGGACTTCCCAGATGCTGAGAGTCGGCTTCGGGGAGTAGCAGAGACACTTCCTCTAGAGCTCTTCTTGTTGCCCCCAGCCGGCTTCTTCTCATGTGCTCCAGTTGGGCAAACAGTATGGTAGACGTGGTAGCTCATGATCACCGAAGTTTTTAGTAGAGTTTTCTTAATTCGGCCCTCACTTCGGCGGGCCGCAGTTTTTCTGTTCTTCAACTCCGTAGGTTCAGGACTCTCCACGCCCAGGAGACTCACGAATGTAACTCCCAAGAAGTTGGGGAAGCCAATGGCCGAGGGAAAGTTGCCGAAGGTGATAGGCATGGCGAGGTAGCCGTATACGAAAGGTCTGCCACGATTTGGGGACCGAAATCAAGTCCAGACAATCCACTCGCCATTGCTTTGACCTTCAAGGAGGGAAACAAGACGAATGAAAAAATAGTATTTGAAATAGTTGGGTGGGGCCCTATGGTCCCTCTGTTTTGACAAAAAGATGAAGGGAGGCTGAGTCCCACCGAGCATGCCAGCTTGTGAGGATAGATTTTATTATGATTTATTTGGTTTATTTATTAAAGGTTTATTTGCGTAGGGCGTGCAAGTCACTGAGTGACAAATTTATTATGCGCACCGTCTGACTAACCAGACGATTATAGGTGATCGTGTCGGGACCCAAAACCTGTCATACCATGAAGGTTACGGCGTTAATTACATCCTTCCAGAAGAAGGAAAACCCTGAATTAATCACCAAAATAAAGAGGCCATAGGGCCGGTAGAATATGTAAAAGATGTGATTGCATGCAAGCACACAATATGATAATATTTATCTATTAGGTCGACTCCTGGTACAGGGCGGAGAACCTAGGTCCGAGGACCATCATCACGCATAGTGGAAGCCTCCGGCCGGGCGTAACCCGACTTTCCGCCTATCACCATTCGATATACCGGAGAGTCAGATCATGCAGGCTTGCAAAGTGGTGGTATTTAGTTTTATTGTTTATTGTTTATTTGGTCATTTATTTATAAATTTAGGGAAGACTTTGGCAACCCCTGTCACTCGCAGGGCTGTCGATTAGTCGTTACCTTTTTATTTTGAGACTGCATATAGCATTACGGTGCATACATATGGGCCCATGAGGTGGGTCGAGTATGACCGTATTCGGGCAAACTCGTGTATCATCGGGACCATGTATGTCAGGGTATGGCAAATTTGATATTTAAAAATAAAGGGGGTGCGGATAAAACCCAATCGAGATGAATTAAATTCAACGACTTATCGATCAAGGACAAGGTCATGCCGTGGCCATAATGGGATTAATCTCGAGGTGCAGGCACGACCTATCAGGGGGTCATCAATATTCCTCATGTCCGGTGTCTAGAGGTGGTAAGAGCTCCGGAGCAGACACGGTCATGTTCATTATTCTTTACTTGTTCTTGTTATTATTTTGGATGTATGAATGTGTTTCTCTTCTTTCTTCTTCTTCTTTTTTTTATTCTTTGTTCTTATTTTTATTTATATCTTCCCCTTTCCATTACTCATTTATTATTTATTATCTATTTATTTATTTTATTTATTTTATTATTATTATTATTTTATTAGATACATACATCTTTTATTTCTTTTATTAACATTTATTTGGGTGTTATTTATTCATTACTTTTTTATTATTTATTTATCACTTTTATCCTCTCTTTTTTACTGTCATTTATCTAGTCATTATTTATTTATTACGTATTTTTTATCTCTCACCTTTTTTATTACTCTATTTCTCCCTTTTTATCTATTAATGCATATGAAATTATACCTACGTGTAAACGTGAATGTAAAAGGGTGAACATGGTTTGTTATTATTATTATTAAAGGAGGAGGGGAGAGAACACACATGTGTGTTTGCTTGGTTACGTGACGGGGGGTGCAGGTGTTATGTGTATTGCGTGTGTGAGTGTGTGCTTGTTCTTTTTTGTCTTGTATTGATAGGAAATGGGAGAGGCGGCTATGCATGTTTGCACGTGGTTTTTTTTATTAAGGAGGGAAGTAGCGAGAGTAAAACGGCGCGGGTGTGCGCATGCATATGTTCTGAAAATGGCGGGGCATGTGCAGATAGTTAAAACAGCGCACATCTCGTGTTTTGGTTAAAACGGCGCGCACTGACCGCGTCGTTAAGTGTAACTAATTTTTTAAGATTTTGACTGTAGTGTTAATTCGGCGTTGGGAGGGGGGTATCGCGTCGGTTAAGGCCGCGTCAGTAACGGTGTGATTTTGTTTGTTTTATTTTATTTTTGTTTGTTGTTTGTTTTATTATTTATTTATTATTATTATTATTATTATTTTATTTTCAGTCTTGTAAATGCCCTGGCAAAAATCCGGTGGCATCTCTCCTAAACCCGGAGTGTACGAGGAAGAAGCGAAGGTCTGCCCTTAACGACGAACTCCTAAATGTCGGGCGGCCAAATACGGCAACCGGTGGACCCAAATGGACGGAGATCCCGAGGGCGAGCCTACGAGGGGTACCGATGTTCCACGGGCCTGTAATCATAAATCTGACAAACACCCAAATGGACGGTCCCCGAGGGCTAGCCTACAAGGGATTTCCATGTGTCCATGGGTTATCCAAATCGGGACAGTGTTCGCCATTAAGGCGGTTTCATATTCACTCGGAGAGTGGTCATTTAAAACGGCATGAGAAACAGAGCTTTAAAACGGCGCGGTTGCGTATAAACCGGCGTGGGGAATAGTTTATTCAAATCCGGCGCGGTTAGGCGTAGGTATAGACTAACACGGCGTGGTGTACCGTAGGTAAAGCGCTTAAACGGCGCGGTATGGGCATATGGATTCCAACGGCACGGGTGGCTTGGTGCGCGCCAGAATTGGGCGCGTCGGGTGGAAGCCATTCAAAATTTTGTTAGTTTGAGTGGGGGGCTAATCCGGTGCGGGGGGGTACCGCGCCGTATTAGGGTGCGTCGGATTAAGGCTACGCCGGGTTAGTGAATTTTCACGTATTTTCTAGTTTATTTGAACTATTAACATGCATTGAGTTGATTGATGAGTGAATTGGGGCCCAGGATGCCCTTGAGGTAAGGTTGAGACCTGTGTGAGGTTCACACTCAAGCACGGAAGTTCGTTCTTTCGGAAACGTATCTCATTAGGCCAGAATTATGAGAGCAATCCATCAATTAATCCTGGTGAAATTTTGACAGCATCTCCCCATATCCAGAGGATTACAGGGGGAAAGTGTAGGCATACCCACATAACTGGAGTAAGCTTCTGAATACCGGGTGGCACAACGGCGGTCGGCAGACCCGAACGGATGGAAGATCCCGAGGGCTAGCCTACGAGGGGCACCAGTATTCCATGGGCCAAAACATGATTGGAAGGGACGACCAATGAGGGAGGAAACCCCAAGGGCTAGCCTACGAGGGGCACACAACCCATGGTCACCACTAGTCCCCTTAAGGGCAGTGGATTTAATGTTGGGCTAAGAGCCCCATTAATGTTCACCCTCTGGCGGCCCTTAGGGATGCTTGCCATAAACAGACAGAACCCTTTGACCCCAAGGTGATTTAGGTATTTCAGCAAGGGATGTTCCCCTCCCCGGAGCATCGAAGCTGCCAGTCTCGAAATAATAAAGCACGGTAATGTAACTCTTGAAGAGAGTAGGAGGGGTACGTAGCATAACATTCAGGGAGTTGGCGAATTAGCACTCACAGGATTAGTAGGTTAGTACTCACGGAGCTAATGGGTTAGCACTCACGGAGTTAATGAGTTAGCATACAGATTAGGGGGGATCGAAACAGAGGGAGCAAACACTCGAACGATTGGCAGGCAGTGAGTGGCCGTCCTTGGCCGCCCAGCATATAGATTATAAGGATGGTCCCGTTCTCTCTAGCTCATAAGCGAGTGCAGAGACGTGTTAAGGAGGCCAATCCCGAAGGGGGAAAGATGGAGATACACATACGAATGTGTCTCCAACAATAAAACCCACAACAGGCATATAGCATATCCGGCATAGCCATCATATTAGAAGAGAACCCTGGGGAGGGGATACCATTTCTGTAGCCCATGGCCATTCCAGGGCGTGTTTGGCGTCACGAAGCAAAACCCGAAGACCACGCACAGGTGACAATTGAACATATGGATTCAGAAAAGGGGAGAGGAAATATATATAGAGGCATTACCATGCTCGATATCATTCATTACATTAGCAGAAGAAAACTCGATGCTACACACATTCGACACGGCACGGCGTTGTCGCCTGGAGACCGCCCAATGGTTACACAGACGGGGGTAACACCCAGTTGCAGAAGAGTTACAAAAGAGGAAGAGGTAGGGAGACGGTGAGAGGGAGATGGGCTCATATCATCGCCCCTCCGCCTACATACATTTACGGAGATATTAACAAGAGGGAGTAGCAAGGGATGGCCAGGAGAAGTCGTCGGAACCCACCTGACCCTTTCACTGCGGAAACAGAGTATCGGAGAGGGGGCCCTTCTTCCCCGGTGTCGGGCTCTTTCAAGCAGATGAACGGGGGACGGGAGAGATGATGTGTAAGATCCCAAATTATTTAATTGAGCCCAATAGTTCTTATTAAGCTTTTATTAATTGAGAATAGAATTTTATTGAATTAATAATTGAATTTCGGATTTATTAATATTTAATTCGTTAGAAATAGTATGAGTGAAAATTTGACTACCTTAGAAAAATCTGTAAAAATAGTAAATATGTTAAGGTCGAGGTAGATAACAACTTTTCCTTCTGGCATTAAGCCATTGTAAATCCGTGGTAAGATCTATTTAGAGTTTAAACCCAAAAGTGCACACTTTTGACCCATACCTAACCTTAGATTAAAACACAAAATTCGACCTCAATACTCAACCAAATGATCTGAAATCAGTGGCAAATGGAAGGCCACAATGTAAGGAACATTTACCCTCAACCAATTTGAGGTAAACCTAGCCCCAAAATGTGCTACCGACATAGTTTGGTCAAGTCAAGGATTTCGGTGCCGTTTCTAAACACGTAGCTTGCAGCAGCGAATACTCCCAACTCCGAAGGCTCCAGAAGCTCTATGAGCTATCAAAATGAAGCCCTACGAGTCTTCTTTTATTTGGCTACTGTGGGGTTCACTGAAGTTTCAGATCTGGGGAGATCTAGCTCGATTTGTGGAGGTGGGTCAGCAGGCCGTTGGCTTCCCTTCATCCTTCTTTGATCCATCGATTGAGGTAGGAATTCTCAACCAAATTTTGATCATGAGTATAGCAAGTTGTGCATCTCGTCGAGATCTATCCATTGGGACTGAAAGCCCCAATTTTCATCAGGTGTGGAGTGAGTTATCACGGGTTTTCTAAGGTGCTGTCCAAGTGTTCTTCATTCTAGGGTTTGAGTTTTCTCTCTCCGATTTGAGGTAGGATCTAACAACCAAACTCTAATTAACTTACATGAAGTAATCGGCATGTTATTATCTTTCATTTAACGTAGAAAGCCCCAAATTCCATTGAGCATGCCTCGTGAAATTTCAAATTTTTGTAAGAGCATATCTAGAACATGTTTCATATAGTGTTCCTTTAAGTCAGAGCTTGATTTCGGGCTAATTTTGAGCCCTGTAACTTGATCTTCATATACCATACCATACATGGTTGGATTCATAATCGAGTCAGCTTTCTTTTGACACCAAAAGCCCTAAATTCCGTTGTGTATGTTAAGAGAATTGCATGATTTAGTAGAAGTGGCTCAGGAACTAGGGTTTTCATGAAATTACCATATATAAGTTGAGATTCAATCAATTTTTGTAACAATTCGTGTTTCAAAATTGTAGTTTTATGACCCTAGAATGTCTATTAATATTCCTAGATCATGTGGTTTTGATTTCAACTCAATTGGACCCCATTTGGATGAGTTCATGTGGTTTTCGGTGGCAACTCACGTTGCTGTTCTTGCAGGGGTCGACCCCATTTTCTGGGCAACCCTGCAGGCCCGAGGGTCGACCCCAGGGGTCGTCCCCTCCTGTTCCTGCATGGGGGTCGACCCCAAGGGTCGACCCATCCAGCTCCCTGCATGGGGGTCGACCCCAGGGGTCGACCCATTGCACAGGAATGTAGGGGTCGACCCCAGGGGTCGACCCATCTGAAGGAAATGGTGGGGGTCGACCCCAGGGGTTGACCCATCTTCAGAAATTGCTGAGGTCGACCCCAGGGGTCGACCCATTCAGCTTCCAGACCCCAGTTTTTCAGGGGTTGACCCCAGGGGTCGACCCGTACACCAGAATCCCGATTTTTTATCATTTTTCGACCCGAAGATGGATCCGAATCAGTGGGGAATCAACCCATTTAACTTAGACCCACTGAAATTATATTTTTGAAGAACAATTGACCTATTCATGTACCCCCCTTGATTTCAAATTTGCATTGGTCCTTTCTTGCAAACATAGTACAAAACACGATGTTTACCATCTCCATTACAACACTTACATTGGTTAAATAGAAACTCACATAATTATTGATTAATGGTGTAACTAAAACCCCTGATAATGCATTCTATTTCACCGCTGTGAGAGCTTGTTCTTTACCTCGACAACTTGTTCTAGCTTGTTGGCACTTTGGCTAATACAAATGATAATGGTTAATCATGATATCTTAACTTGGTGATTAGGATTAATATGTTGATTAGCTTGTTTGATTGCTGCTATTTTACAGTAGCGCAGCACGATTAACTCTTGTTGTGACTTGGTTTCGATCTCCTTGATGATTATACTTACCTTGAAATTCTGGAAATGAATCTCTTTCCTACTTGAAGTTGTTATTGCTACTTAGTTTAAACCTTGGAATTCTGGTCATAAACTTTGGAAGTCTAGATTCGTGGGATCTTTGATCCAAAGAAATCAATGCCTGGTAAACAATTAAGGGCTCGGTCTAGTCCTGGGAAGAGCGCCCGAACACTACGTGTACCCCCGGGGAGGTGAATGACTAGGTGTGGCATTTGGCACTAGTACTTGACATGTGTTAAATCTAGGACTGTCCACTACTCTCTACATTACTTTCTACTACTTTTCACTTTCCACTCTTCACTGTTCTATACTCTACTTGTTGTTACTTTACTTGCTGATTACTTGGATGTGGAAATGAAATTACATACGTGCTTGACATGACTTGAATTGTCTTGATATGGCCAACTTTTTATCATTATCTCATGTAGTAAATTCTTGTCTTACCATTCTATTCATTATATTTCTTGACCTTGCAAGATCTTTGAATTTTGTTTCGTGATATCATCGTTATCTTTTTATTGTTTTATCATTTGTAGCATGACATTTTAAAATGTAATTAAACTGTTAATCACTTATACATGTCTGTTATTTCCTACTGAGCGTCAGCTCATAGTTGTGTTTTCCCCCTTTTCCAGGCTGTTCAGGTGACGCACTTACCGATGGGGAAGGGCAGGAGTGATGTCTTGAGTGTATCAGTTCTAGTGTGTTAGTAGTGTGTTATCTTAATTTTAGTTGTGTTTTGGAGAGCATTTAGTCTCAGTCATGTTATTGAGCTTTAGTGATTGATTATTCCAGTTGTATTAAGCTGAACATGAGGTTATTGTATCAGTTGAGGTTTGTTAATGATCATTTAGTATTTCCATCTTGTAGCACTTGTGTATTATTTTAGATTAGTTCTCTCTCTTGCCAGCGTGTCTCTAACTGTACGTCCCGATATTTCCGCCTTGTTCGGGGCGTGACAGTTTAGTTGGTATCAGAGCCCTAGGTTTCACATTCCTAGGTTCCCTAAGCTTTAGGTTTTCTTGCATTGCATCCCAATAACCGGTATATCAAAAGGTGTTGTCCGAACGTTAGGCTACGCCTATCGGAAAGGTCGCACACTTGCGCGAGTGGTCTTCGGACCGATTACCTCCGCCAGGTACCGAGTTTTGGTCGTGTCTAGGTGCACTAGATCCCTAACCTTGTGAAAGTTTAAGACCTGACCTGTGAGATTGGGTAGAACTTGGGTTAAGTTCGTTCCTTAATCGTGCTTTATCTATCTTATTGGACCTAAGTAACCTATTTCTCGTGTAGATGGCAGCTGATCGTGCTGAATGGAGGAACCTGCAGCATACGGTTCAAGGCCTTACTCAGGCCCTTCAGCAAGTAGCTCAGGCAGGAGCGGCACAGCATGGCACCGGTGATCTATACCGGAACTTCCGAGGGATGAATCCGCCAAGGTTTGCGGGTTCGACCGACCCTGACCAAGCCGAGCACTGGCTAGATGAGATGGGGAGGATCTTTGAAGTTATGCAATGCACCAACCAGAAGCGTGTCCTTTTGTCCACATTTCAACTGGAACATGATGCACGTACTTGGTGGGATTCTATCAAGGCAACTCTCGGTGATCCAAAGTTATGTGGGAAGAGTTCGAAGAATTCTTCAACAGCAAGTATTTTTCTGATAGAGTGCAAGAGAAGAAAGCGGCAGAGTTCGCGGCCCTGAAACATCGAGGTTTGTCCGTGGCAGAGTATGAGGCTCAATTTGCACGGCTTTCTCGATATGCTACACATCTCATTTCCACCGAGAAGATGAAGGCGAAGCGCTTTCTCAATGGATTGAAGCTTCATTATATCAACCAATTGGCACCGATGGAGATTTCCACGTATTCTGAGGTGGTAAGGAAAGCGCAAGTTCTGGAGGATACTCTTGAAATGACGGAGAGAATCCGTGGGAAAGGCACCAAGAAAGAATTACCTACGGGTTCCGGGAGTGTCAAACCCGGGTATACCAAGAAGAGGCCTGTTAGTGGACCTGGTTCGTGGAGCGGGTCCGGATCGTGGAAGGGCAAGATGCCGAGGCATGAAGACAAGAAGCCTGGCCCTATTGTTCCATTCAAGGGCGTGTGCAACTATTGTGATCATCCGGGTCACAAGATAGAGGAGTGCTGGCGCAAGCTAGGCGCCTGTTTGCGATGTGGAATGAAGGAGCACCGTATCCCCAATTGTCCTCTCATATCGGAGCAAGCTACACCGGCAAAACCTCTAGTCTTCAAGAAACCACAAGGCAAGCTTCAAGCTTTACATGCAGATGAAACTGGGATATCTGATGATGGCGGACTCGTCGAAGGTACCCTTACTATAATCGATAAGCCCGCATTTGCTCTCTTTGATACTGGTGCAACACATTCTTTTATTTCACGGAGATTTGCTAAGTCATTAGCTGTGGAACCTGTTTTGATGAATACTCCGTTAGAGATTTCAACCCCTATTGGCACTAGATCAACAATCCAGTATTTCTATCCTTCTAGTAAGGTGATGATTGGTGAGCAGAACTTACCAGCAGATTTGGTCTGCATGGACATGAAGGATTATGATGTAATCCTAAGAGCAGATTGGTTGGCTCGATATGAGGTTAGCGTTCACTGCAGTTCTAGCTCCGTGTCTTTTACTAGGCACCCGAGACTTTCTTTTGTGGGTGTTAAGCATCACAACTCGGTGTCACTTATTTCGGCTCTCCGAGCTGATAAGCTGATGAGACGTGGATGTGAGGCTTTTCTAGCCTTTGTTTGTGCAACCCCTGAGCAGCAGATTGAGATCAAGGACATCCTGTTGTCCGAGATTTTCCTGATGTCTTTCCGGAGGAACTACCAGGACTTCCGCCTGAGCGGGAAGTTATCTTTTCTATTGATCTTATTCCTGGCACATCTCCTATTTCTAAGGCTCCTTATCGTATGTCTCCTGCGGAACTGAGGGAACTGAAGCAGCAACTGATGGAATTGCTTGAGAAGGGTTTTATTCGTCCTAGTACTTCTCCGTGGGGAGCCCCTGTGTTATTCGTCAGGAAGAAAGATGGTTCGATGAGGTTGTGCATTGATTATCGGCAAATAAACCAGCAGACTGTCAAGAATAAATATCCCTTGCCGAGGATTGACGAGTTATTTGACCAGATAGCGGGAGCTCAATATTTCTCTAAGATCGATCTTCGATCTGGATATCACCAGTTGCGGATTAAGGAGGAGGATATCTATAAATCAGCTTTCCGCAGCAGGTATGGTCATTTTGAACTTGTCGTTATGCCTTTTGGTCTAACGAATGCTCCAGCAGCTTTCATGCAGTTGATGAACAATGCATTTCGACCCTATCTTGATCAATGGGTCGTGGTCTTTATTGATGACATCCTGATTTATTCTAAGAATGAGGAGGAGCATGCTGAGCATCTGAGAATGGCATTGCAACTGTTGAGAGATCATCAACTATATGCTAAGTTCAGTAAGTGTGAATTCTGGTTGCAAGAGGTGTCCTTTCTAGGACATATCATTACGAAGAACGGTATTTCTGTTGATCCTTCGAAGGTCGAGGCAGTGAAGAATTGGGAACAACCTACCAGTGTGACAGAAGTTAGAAGTTTTCTAGGCCTGGCAGGTTATTATCGAAGATTTATTCAAGATTTCTCTAAGATTGCGGTACCTATGACAAGATTAACCCGCAAGGAAAATAAGTTTGATTGGTCAGATGATTGTCAACGAAGCTTTCAGACTCTGAAGGAGTGTTTGACTACTGCACCTGTTTTGGCTTTACCTTCTGGTGAAGGAGGATTTGTTGTTTATACTGATGCTTCAGGTATTGGCTTAGGCTGTGTACTCATGCAGCATGGGAAGGTGATTGCCTATTCCTCTAGGCAGTTGAGGAAGCACGAAGATAATTATCCTGTTCATGATTTGGAACTTGCTGCAGTCGTGTTTGCTTTGAAGATATGGAGGCATTACTTATATGGAGAAACCTTCACAGTGTTTTCAGATCATAAGAGTTTGAAGTATTTATTTTCTCAGAAGGAACTCAACATGAGGCAGCGGAGATGGTTGGAATACTTGAAAGACTTCGACTTCTCGATTGAGTATCATCCTGGCAAAGGTAATGTTGTGGCAGATGAATTAAGCCGGAAGCCGGTAGCTAGATTGTCAAGTCTCATGTTACAAGAATGGAGATTGTTGGAACAATTATCTAGTCTGGATCTTAATATTGATAATGATCGGGTCATGATTGCTCAGATTCAACTTAAACCTGAATTATTGATAGAGATCAAGTCCTTGCAAGATAATGATCCCGAGTTGGTAGAGATCAAGGGAAGCTTGAGCAGCAGACCTGACTTTATGTTGGCCGATGATGATAGATTATTATTTAAAGGCAGAACTTGTGTTCCGGATGAGGCTACAATAAAGAACAAAATTCTTGAGGAAGCTCATAGATCCAGATATACCATTCATCCTGGAGGCACTAAGATGTACCGAGATTTGAAAAGGTCCTTTTGGTGGCCGAATATGAAAAGAGAAGTTGCAGATTTTGTGAGTAGATGTTTGGTATGTCAGCAAGTTAAGGCCGAACATTTCAGACCAGCAGGGAAATTGAAACCACTCGACATACCCCAATGGAAGTGGGAAAGCATTGGCATGGATTTCATTATGGGTCTACCTAGGACTCGTGGTGGATTTGATGCAATATGGGTGATTGTCGATCGATTGACAAAGTCGGCTCATTTCTTACCAATTAAGTCCAAGTGGACGATTGATGTATTGGCTACTTTGTATATAAAGGAAGTGGTGAGATTGCATGGTATCCCAGTGAATATAGTATCTGATCGAGACCCCAGATTTACTTCACATTTCTGGAGGGGACTGCAAGAGTCTTTGGGTACTCGTCTGAATTTTAGTACTGTTTTTCATCCACAGACAGATGGACAGACTGAAAGAACCAATCAGATAGTGGAAGATATGCTGTGAGCTTGCATGATTGATTTCGGTGGTAATTGGAGTGAGCATTTGGCATTAATTGAATTCGCCTACAATAACAGCTATCAGTCTAGTATTCAGATGGCTCCTTTTGAAGCACTATATGGTAGAAGTTATCGTTCCCCGTTGTGTTGGGACGAGGTAGGTGAGAAATAGTGGCTTGGACCAGATCTTGTTTCGGAATCATCACAGAACATCCGTGTTATCCGCGACCGGTTAAAAGTAGCCCAGTCAAGACAGAAGAGTTAAGCCGACAACAGGAGAAGAGCATTGGAATTTTAGGTTGGCGAGCATGTGTTCTTAAAGGTCTCTCCGACGAGAGGGATCCGAAGATTTGGCATTCATGGCAAGCTGAGTCCGAGGTACATTGGTCCATTTGAGATTCTAGATAGAGTGAGAGAGGTGGCATACAGACTGGCTTTACCACCGCATTTGTCTGGCGTACACAATGTTTTCCATGTGTCTATGTTGCGGAAATATGTGTACGATCCCACTCATATCATTCAGCAAGTGGATTTTGAACTGAAGGAAGATTTGACCTATGTGGAAAGACCTGTCAAGATTCTGGACCGGAAGCAACAGCAACTCCGGAATCGTTCGATACCGATGGTCAAGATTCAGTGGAGTCGGCGTGGGACCGAAGAAGCTACATGGGAGTCTGAAGAGACTATGCGAAAGCGGTATCCCGATCTATTCTAGGTGAGCGATCTTTTTCTACTCTCAGTTTTAGTGCAGTGAATTTGGAGGACCAAATTTCTTTAAGTAGGGGAGGGTGTAAGATCCCAAATTATTTAATTGAGCCCAATAGTTCTTATTAAGCTTTTATTAATTGAGAATAGAATTTTATTGAATTAATAATTGAATTTTGGATTTATTAATATTTAATTCGTTAGAAATAGTATGAGTGAAAATTTGACTACCTTAGAAAAATCTATAAAAATAGTAAATATGTTAAGGTCGAGGTAGATAACAACTTTTCCTTCTGGCATTAAGCTATTGTAAATCCGTGGTAAGATCTATTTAGAGTTTAAACCCAAAAGTGCACACTTTTGACCCATACCTAACCCTTAGATTAAAACACAAAATTCGACCTCAATACTCAACCAAATGATCTGAAATCAGTGGCAAATGGAAGGTCACAATGTAAGGAACATTTACCCTCAACCAATTTGAGGTAAACCTAGCCCCAAAACGTGCTGCCGACATAGTTTGGTCAAGTCAAGGATTTCGGCGCCATTTCCAAACACGTAGCTTGCAGCAACGAATACTCCCAACTCCGAAGGCTCCAGAAGCTCTATGAGCTATCAAAATGAAGCCCTACGAGTCTTCTTTCATTTGGCTACTGTGGGGTTCGCTGAAGTTTCAGATCTGGGGAGATCTAGCTCGATTTGTGGAGGTGGGTCAGCAGGCCGTTGGCTTCCCTTCATCCTTCTTTGATCCATCGATTGAGGTAGGAATTCTCAACCAAATTTTGATCATGAGTATAGCAAGTTGTGCATCTCGTCGAGATCTATCCATTGGGACTGAAAGCCCCAATTTTCATCAGGTGTGGAGTGAGTTATCACGGGTTTTCTAAGGTGCTGTCCAAGTGTTTTTCATTCTAGGGTTTGAGTTTTCTCTCTCCGATTTGAGGTAGGATCTAACAACCAAACTCTAATTAACTTACATGAAGTAATCGGCATGTTATTATCTTTCATTTAACGTAGAAAGCCCCAAATTCCATTGAGCATGCCTCGTGAAATTTTGAATTTTTTTAAGAGCATATCTAGAACATGTTTCATATAGTGTTCCTTTAAGTCAGAGCTTGATTTCGGGCTAATTTTGAGCCCTGTAACTTGATCTTCATGTACCATACCATACATGGTTGGATTCATAATCGAGTCAGCTTTCTTTTGACACCAAAAGCCCTAAATTTCGTTGTGTATGTTAAGAGAATTGCATGATTTAGTAGAAGTGGGTCAGGAACTAGGGTTTTCATAAAATTACCATATATAAGTTGAGATTTAATCAATTTCTGTAACAATTCGTGTTTCAAAATTGTAGTTTTATGACCCTAGAATGTCTATTAATATTCCTAGATCATGTGGTTTTGATTTCAACTCAATTGGACCCCATTTGGATGAGTTCATGTGGTTTTCGGTGGCAACTCACGTTGCTGTTCTTGCAGGGGTCGACCCGTTTTCTAGGCAACCCTGCAGGCCCGAGGGTCGACCCCAGGGGTCGTCCCCTCCTGTTCCTGCATGGGGGTCGACCCCAAGGGTCGACCCATCCAGCTCCCTGCATGGGGGTCGACCCCAAGGGTCGACCCATTGCACAGGAATGTAGGGGTCGACCCCAGGGGTCGACCCATCTGAAGGAAATGGTGGGGGTCGACCCCAGGGGTCGACCCATCTTCAGAAATTGCTGGGGTCGACCCCAGGTGTCGACCCATTCAGCTTCCAGACCCCAATTTTTCAGGGGTCGACCCGTACACCAGAAACCCAGTTTTTTATCATTTTTCGACCCGAAGATGGATCCGAATCAGTGGGGAATCAACCCATTTAACTTAGACCCACTGAAATTATATTTTTGAAGAACAATTGACCTATTCATGTACCCCCCTTGATTTCAAATTTGCATTGGTCCTTTCTTGCAAACATAGTACAAAACACGATGTTTACCATCTCCATTACAACACTTACATTGGTTAAATAGAAACTCACATAATTAATGATTAATGGTGTAACTAAAACCCCTGATAATGCATTCTATTTCACCGCTGTGAGAGCTTGTTCTTTACCTCGACAACTTGTTCTAGCTTGTTGGCACTTTGGCTAATACAAATGATAATGGTTAATCATGATATCTTAACTTGGTGATTAGGATTAATATGTTGATTAGCTTGTTTGATTGCTGCTGTTTTACAGTAGCGCAGCACGATTAACTCTTGTTGTGACTTGGTTTCGATCTCCTTGATGATTATACTTACCTTGAAATTCTGGAAATGAATCTCTTTCCTACTTGAAGTTGTTATTGCTACTTAGTTTAAACCTTGGAATTCTGACCATAAACTTTGGAAGTCTAGATTCGTGGGATCTTTGATCCAAAGAAATCAATGCCTGGCAAACAATTAAGGGCTCGGTCTAGTCCTGGGAAGAGCGCCCGAACACTACGTGTACCCCCGGGGAGGTGAATGACTAGGTGTGGCATTTGGCACCAGTACTTGACATGTGTTAAATCTAGGACTGTCCACTACTCTCTACATTACTTTCTACTACTTTTCACTTTCCACTCTTCACTGTTCTATACTCTACTTGTTGTTACTTTACTTGCTGATTACTTGGACGTGGAAATGAAATTACATACGTGCTTGACATGACTTGAATTGTCTTGATATGGCCAACTTTTTATCATTATCTCCTGTAGTAAATTCTTGTCTTACCATTCTATTCATTATATTTCTTGACCTTGCAAGATCTTTGAATTTTGTTTCGTGATATCATCGTTATCTTTTTATTGTTTTATCATTTGTAGCATGCCATTTTAAAATGTAATTAAACTATTAATCACTTATACCTGTCTGTTATTTCCTACTGAGCGTCAGCTCATAGTTGTGTTTTCCCCCTTTTCCAGGCTGTTCAGGTGACGCACTTATCGATGGGGAAGGGCAGGAATGATGTCTTGAGTGTATCAGTTCTAGTGTGTTAGTAGTGTGTTATCTTACTTTTAGTTGTGTTTTGGAGAGCATTTAGTCTCAGTCATGTTATTGAGCTTTAGTGATTGATTATTCCAGTTGTATTAAGTTGAACATGAGGTTATTGTATCAGTTGAGGTTTGTTAATGATCATTTAGTATTTCCATCTTGTAGCACCTGTGTATTATTTTAGATTAGTTCTCTCTCTTGCCAGCGTGTCTCTAACTGTACGTCCCGATATTTCCGCCTTGTTCGGGGCGTGACATGATGGCTCTCTTATTGCCTTTCTCATAAATCCCCCCCTTTCTTGTTCCCCAAGCTTCCTCGCTCTCGGATGATTGGCCTTCACCGTCTGTCTCTTCTTCTTTCTTTGCAGGAGATCGGTTTAAATAGACAATCGACGTGACTTTACCCAGTGCGCATATTGTGCCCCGGATAAGAGGCCTTTTATTTAGCGCGCCGGGAAGATGGGCGCCGGATAAGGGTGCGCCGGGTAAAGGGGGCGCACCGGATAACTTGCCCGCTGCACTTGCTTGGGTGTGATTCAGGTTGTTGGCCTCGGACTGGCTTCGGGCACTATTCTGTTCTCTCATCTCATCGCAGCTTTGTAAAACTGCTCCGAGAAATATTGGTAAATCCTTCGGGGCATTGAATGGCCAATTCCGGAACCGTTTGTGCCTTTGGTTCGAACACTCGGGTTTTCTGCTGCCATGGCCTTTGGCACTGTGATTTGTGCTGTCAGGCCGGCTTCACTTGTATTTGTATCTTTTTGATTGCTCCTTCGGGGATGGTCCCGAATATTCTTCCGGGCTCTCAGGTCCTGCTTTAGCGGTTGTTCGTTGGAGCCGAACATCTTTTCTTTTTTTCTTTTTCTTTGGTCTCATCTTTGTTCGGCTTTCGCCATTCTTTTTCTTATTTTCTTTCTTTTCTTCTCTGTCGGCACAGAAGCACTCGATCAGAACTTAAGACCTGTAGAAGTAGAAGTTAGGAAAAATTAGGAATATTTTCTGTGTCAACATCACCCAGCCAGGGGCTAGAGGGTTCCCGTTGTTCCCTTGGATAGGGGGATCAACTCGGCGGCTTGTGAGCTGCCTCGGGAATCATGCTAAAGAGATTTCAGACCTAGGGATAGGCCAGATTGACGGCATGGAGCTGTCCTTGTGCGATGGTCTTGACCTGAGTCGTGTGACTCAAGGACCGTTAGGTTTGGTAGGTCTAGTGGACCATCCAGAGTCTGGTGGCCTCGAGCCACCTGTTACTCCGTGTTACTCGCAATGGGTGTGTGTGTGGCTTTCCGTTTTCACATTTAGTGACCTGCCACTAGTCGTAGCTTTCCTGCGCACGCGTGTGCGAACCCACTTGGGAGTGGTGGAGAGCGTTACCCGAGAGAGACTATTTTTAGGCTGGTTACCGTAGGGCCCCTTGTCTTTGCAGCCTGCGTCCGGGCGGAGGCGAAGAACCAGCTAGAGGACCTGACCTAGAGCGCATGGTCTGTGTGTGCACGGGTGGTTGGGGGCAGTCAGACCCACGCTGACGAGCGCGACCCCAGCTAGTCCTTGTTCGTGGTACTGGTTGTGTGTCTCAGTCTCCGCCTGGAGCGTCGTAGGGAGACACTAAGGTGCAGTGTAAGATGTCAGTGGACGCATCCGGCTTTGCTTCTGGTGGACAGTGCTCCTGTCACGTGACGTGAGTTTCTAGTGACTCGAGTTTTCATTTCCCGCCTGCGAGACATGGTTTTATGTGAAGATTTCGGGTGTTTTTCCCGATGTCGAGGTCTAGAGTTCCGATGAGCGTCACCGATGATTTTCCCTAGGCGGTGTGTCATCCACGATAGGGTTGTCATGATGTTTCCCCTAGCGGCGTCACTAGGGTGGTTTGTCGTCTGGTAGTCCCCCGACTGCGAGCTCGGGACGTGTTTTCTTGTACAGTAGGAGTAGCTGTAGCGCCAAGTTTCTACAGGCCACCAAGTTTGCTGTTCCTACTGTTGTTGCTGCTTTCTACTACTGCCGTTGTTATGGTTAGGGTTCCGCGGGACCCCTACTGAGCCAGTGATAGGAGGCTCACCCCTTCTTTTTCGGTGTGACGGTTCGTCCTCGAGGTTCGAGGGTGCTGCACGGAGGTTTTTAGTTGCCAGCTCGTCGGGCCGAGTGTTCACTTGGTGATGGGTAAGCTTTCCTGCCATGACTGTACTTTTGTTTGACTAGACTCTGTTATAGTTGTTCATTTATTTCTGTTAATTGTTGAATTGTCCTACTTCATTTCCTATTTCTTTGTACCTCAAACTCATTTTAGCCCTTTCGAGCCCTCCGACTCGTGGGCGGCGGGCCAGAATTCGAATGGTATCGGGTTCTTCCCGGTATCCGGATATTGGGTCGTCACAGGAATTGTGGGTCCCCGTTGGTAGCCTGGCGCAGTTGATGAGGCCAGTCGAGTGGTCGGCTGTGATACCACCTGAAAGAGGCCCAGTTGAGTCCGAGAGATTTGGTGTGACGCAAGGACCTAGTTAGGGCAAGGATAGACAATGTTTGGAGATCTGTGTACATTGGCACATCATTGACCAGACTTCTACGGTAGAAAGGTGGCACTTTTCTATCTTGGTGATATGTGTCGTGGATTGCTAAGGTTGTGTCTTGTGGATCTGTGGTAAGAGAGGAGTCGAGGTTGGTAGGTGTTCATTTGGAATAATTGAGATGAGGATTTAATGAGACTATATAATGGACGATCCCTAGGTGTGGATGTCCCAGGAGGGATGTCATCGAATAGGAGCCTTGGTCTTGTGGCCAACAGGGGAGGAGTTCCATGTAAGTCTAAGTCTAGAGTTAGCGTGGACCGAGGATTGTGGAGTCTTGTCATTTGATTTCGCCATGCTCCCTTGAGAGGGTAGTGTTGGCGTGATGATCAGAATCGGATGAGGTGTCCAAGTGAGGACCGACTCGAGAAGTGATAATTGTCAGTGTGAGAGTCAACGGATGGGCCGTCGAGATTTGGAATGAGCTTATTGGGCTTGGTGAAGGAGCATGTAAGGGGAAAGTTGAGCAAGTAGAATTTCCCATTGATGGGTAACTAGTGGCTGGCGAATGAATTTTCACAGCTAGGGTATGCCAGTTGAGGTAAATAGAGAATGGCGAGAGCTGTGTGCAGGCGAGGCCTTGGGTGGCCGATTATGATATATACCTTTTCTTACATATTGGATCTGAGTTAATAGAAGGTTTACGTGGAGACCAGAGTTGGTCTAGCGGTGTTATTGGCATTCAGCTTTCTAGATATGAGAGTGTTTGTGGCCTGGAAGCCGATGGAAATGTGGCAGTCAGCTGAGATGACTACGTGAGCTAGTTGAGGCTCAAGGATGGATGTCCTTTATGAAGGGCGTGAGATTGATGGCAAGTTTTCGTGGTGCAAGTCGCGTCTCCTCGGTATGCAAGAAGGTGGTGATGATGTCATGGTTGATGTTCTATTGTAGCTGAGATTATGCCAGACTTGTATCCTTTTGTGTGCAATGCTCGCTCTGGAATCTGTGTGGATAGTAAATGTGAAGCGAGATGTTTTCATGGCAATCAATCAAGGGTTTTTCCCTCTCCGAGGGGATGTAATTAACGTCGTGACCTTTACGTCACAGTGGATTTCTGTCCCGACACGATATTCATAATCGTCTGATTAGTCAGCCGGCGCGCACCAGTGGCTTCCTTGAAGCCCGAATAAATCGTCACATTTGTGACTGGCATGCCCATGCACTAAATAAACCAAATAATTGAATAAACAAATGAATAAACAAATAAACAACATATGAATTTAAGTGCGTCCACAAGTTGGCACACCCGGTGGGACAGGAACTTCCCTTTATCTCCTCGCCAGGACTAAGGGCATCATGGCCTCCCAATAAATGTTGTTTGCCTATTTTGATGAATTGCAAGTGCTGTCCCCACCAGTCTAAGGGGAGAAAAGCCTGACCAAGTGCAATTATCTCTATGGCTTCGAAGATGCTACTCTGGGGCACCCAAAGCTCCCAGGAGTCACGAAAGCCGCTAACAAAAAAAGGAAGCAAAAAGAAAGGGAAATCACCCCCCAAAGAAAAAAAGAGAAAATAGAGAAGAAGCAAAAAGAAGAAGAAAGAAAGAAAAGAAGAAAAGAAGGAAAGGGAAACAAACCAAGGAAAAGAAAGAATTGGTGAAGGAGGGTTGGATGACTACATCTACCGACCAAACGACCGCTCTGATGAGGACATCCCGTGCCTCGCCATATTTTTTCGAGTCCTAGCATGTAATTTTATTTTTCCTTGAGTATTATCCATGTAATTTTCCTTTTAATTGAGTCAATTAACTAGGTTAATGGGTCATTAGGCTAGCTTGTTTAGCTATTGGGCCCAATTAGGTGGGCTGGCCCATGCCTCCCCTTAGACCTAGTGGTCATTTAGTTAATTGCTAAGGGTATTTTGGTCATGGGAAAAGTGGGTTGCCTATAAATAGGACCCATCCTCTCTCATTTGGAAGACACTTGATGAAATTGGAATAGAAGAAATCCCCCCTTGGATCATTTCTCCCCTTGTCTCCCCCCTCTCTCTTTTCTCTCACTCTCTCTCTCTCTCTCTCATCCTCAACAAGGAGCGCACCCCCCCATCTCCCCCTTCCCTCCCCTCCACCTTATCAAGGGCCCCCACCCCCATTTTCAACCCTCCATAACTCCAACCTTCCCCATCTTTCAACCCTCATTAAGTCCAACCTCCCCCATCACTATCACCACCCCCATAGAGATTCCCCCCCTTTCCCCAAGTCAATATTCCCCTCCCCCATTCAACCCCAACCACTCCCCCATGACTCTTATAGCCTCCAAGGAGGACTCCCCCCCCCCTCTCTCATCACATCCTCCCTCAATCCCTAGGTCTCCATTGATGGCCAACCACTAGAGCCCAAAATTTCAAACAAGCCTTCCCCCCCGCTCCCCCCTCAACCCCACCACCAAAATCGCAACTCACTCCCACCCCTTGGTAGAATCACCCCCAACACCCCATTTTCCCCTTCCCACAGCTTGATTTGCCCCCTCCCTGACCCCCTCTCAGCTAGGCACCACCCCAGTCCCTTTCCACCCCATTTTCCCATCTCATCTTCCTCATTTCCCATCTTTTCTCTTGCTGCCACCTAGGCAGACATAGCAGCAGATCGGACGCTGTGGACGTCAAAAAAATGATGATGAAGATCATACGGCACGCACGTCTCCGCATCCGAGAGCAAGTCAAAGACTGAAATGCCGAATAAACCCCATACCTCGCTCGATTAGGACGAGAACGTGCTTGGTGGTCCGCTGCCCGATAAGAAAGCCCCATCAAGCAGTAGATATGGCCACGACTCTCCAACCGGCCATACCGAAGCTCAAATTGAGAGAAAACCTAGGAATTCGATCGCGGGTTCGTCATGTCCTGAAAATCACTCGGAGTCCTAAACTGGGGATCAAAGGCTTCGAACCAAACACCCCAGAGGTGGTGCATTGTAACCGGAGCATTCCGAGAATACAAGCGGTCGTTTGAACGGCCGAAACCATGAGATAAAGCCCAAATTGGCGTGACCATCACCTAAATCGGCGCGCCCCTTCCTCTTTGGATCTTAATACGGCACGCTCTCTTGCATATCCTCTTAAATCGGTGCGCATCACTATTCACATGTCACTATTCATGCCACTATTCATATCACTATTCACACCTTACTATTCAAGCCATTCTCGTTGTGTTGTTAACCCGACGCACACAATGTCGCGCCGTTTTAACCCGAAGCTGTCCCATCTTGCTTTCGGCCCCCTGTTTCCCGCAGACAGATGGACCGAGAGTTGCGTGAAGTAGAGAAGTCTCCCGACAGCTCCCGATTATCCGTCGACCAAGCTCGGGGAAGTCAGAAATAGCTTGCTACCAACTCCTTTGTTGGGAGAAAAAAAAGGAAGAAGCTTCCGGGAGCTTTCTTCCCCAGATGAGCCTCCCCTGCATCCTACACGGTTCGAGAACAAAAAGAAAAAAGAGGGAGAGAACTCCCTCTGTGAGAGGAGAACCACGACTGGAGAGGCATTCTTCCACCCACCAGAAGAGAGCTCTCGGGAGCTCGAGAGAGAACTAGCAGAGAAAGAAGAGAAGAAGAAAAAGAGAGAAGAGTGTTGTGTCCCTATGGTTTTGATGATAGCAAACACTATAAGTCATCATGTGTTTGCATGAAAGATTGAATGATGATAACATAAGACAATGCTTATGAATCTGGTTTTTATATGTTATGTTGCATAGAACTTCATCAGAGTGCATGCACGCATTGCATTTCATCATACAGGTAGTAGGCACACACATATCTTCCTTTGCATATGTAGAGGGTCCATGAATGTCACTGATCATGTGCATCTAGGTCGATGCAAGGTATGCTTTGCGCGCACCAAGTCGGTGCATTCCCTTGGCCACTCATACACAAGGTCGGTGCATATAGTTTGCTGCGAGCATAAGATCGGTGCCTATTTTATTGAGTATCTATGAAGTTGGTGCAAGGTTTGCCTTGGTGCAGTTTTGCCTCGGTGCAGATTCTGTCATTAGACATATTGTAGTCGGTGCAAGTTTTTGTCTACTGTACATATAGTCGGTGTAGACTCTGCTTTATGCTACATATGTAGTATGTGCATCTTTCTGCCCTACAACCATTGTAGGTCTGTGCATACTTGGCTCAGGCAGATTGAGGTCTGTGCAAGTCTCGCATGTGCATAACTAAGTCAGTGCAATTCCTGTTTTTAGCTAACCAAGTCAGTGCATTCATTGCTTATGCACATACGTAGTCTGCGCATCACTTAGCTCTGCACTCATATTAAGTCTGTGCAATGACTATATAAAGTCTGTGCATGGTTGTTTTGTTGGCACTTAGAGTCTGTGCAGATCTATTCATATGCTATCTAGTCTGTGCATACTAATCACTATAAGGTCTGAGCATGCTACGCTCATTGTATATAAGTCAATGCAATCTTTGGTCCTTGCACATACAAGGTCTGTGCATGATATGTTTATGACACTTTGGGTTTGTGCATCCTTGGTATCCTGCAATTACAAAGTCTGTACACATTTTTCATATACCTGACTACCTGTTATATATTCTAACATATTAACAGGACAACTGTTCGTGACCTTTAAGGTGGGCACGTGATCCAAGGCTAATTGTCCCTGAAAAGAGCTACCACGTGGAAAGCTACAATGCTCAGAATCTGACACGTGGCTAAGAGCTTCCAGAAATCTCTTGGCGGGAGTGTTCTCTCCATACACCCAATGCGTGAGCTCATGGGTCCCAGGCTGAAGCCGTATAAAATCTCTCTCATGTGATCAAAGAAAGGGGCGAACCTAGATCGAAGAAGAAAGATCTAGAGCTAGCACGATCCAGAGAGGAAGAAGAAGAAGGAGAGAGAGAGCTTTTGAGAGCAGAGATCGAGAGAAGAAAAGAGAGAATAGCAGAGAAGAAAAAGAAGCAGAAGAAGGGGAAGAAAGAAAGAGAGTGAAGAAAGAGCTCGAGGAGAAGAAGATAGAAGAATTTCCTGAAAGATTAGTTCCACTGGACCTTGGATCAAATCCAGGCCAGTCAGCTCCCTGAGAGCCACATTGGTGCTATCATCGTATATAGCTTTCTGTCGCTATGATTTCTCATTTCTTATTTTTCTTTTACACTCTTTATTTCAAGCTGTTTGTCAGTATAGTAAGCTGTGATGCTCAGCGGGCAGAGGAGGATTCCTCTGGACGGGTTAAGCTGTAAGCCCCAGCGGTTGCAGAGGTGTGGTATCCTCTGGTCGGCGAAGCTGTAACGCCCAGCAGTCAAGCTGTGAGTCAGCGAATGGCTAAGCTATATTGCCCAGCGGAAGCAAGCTGTGATGCTCAGCTGATGTTGGCAAGTTGTGAGGCCCAGCTGTTAAGCTGTGTATCAGCGGAAGCCACACTCTAGTTGGAGTGTGGGGTGGACGTAGGTCTGCGAGTTGCAGACTGAACCACCTTAAAATTACCTTGTGCACTGTGGTTTGTTTGTCTCATCTGCTCTCGCTAGATGTATGTTTAGGCCGATTAATTTGTTCTTCAAATCTAGCGAGTGTTCCATTTGCATACCGCACGTTTGATATAGGTCTCGTGTGAGTTTCGTGAAGTCTGTTCTTATTATCAGTCTATTCTGCAGAGTTCTGAAATTTTGTTTGTCTGTCATCTTCTCGTCCTTCGTAGAGAGCATCCAGTTCGTGCTAATTACCTGCCCATATTGCTTCCGCGTCTTTGCCTTTCCACAAGTTTTAACTGGGCGTAATTAGTAGTTTTAATTGATTGAAATTTTTATAAGAGGGATTCATTCACCCCCCTCTGAATCCATCGCACTAGCTCTAACAGTTGGTATCAGAGCTGGTGTCTGCATAGAGGGTCCAACGACCTGTAGATCCGATCTGTAATTAGATTTGGTGCGATCTGAGTGATCCGTCTGCTTGCGTTAATTGATCTAATCTTTATTTAGATTTTTGATCTTGTCTAAGCATGAAATTCATAATAGATCTTCTGAGGTTTGAAGGTGTAGAGTTTTACAAGTGGTTTAATCAACTTAGAGAGTATGTGATGCAGGTTAATCCAGATCTATGGATAATCATTGCACACAGCTGTTATGATGTTCCAAAGGACAATTCCTTATGGAAAATCTCTGACCACTTGAAATATGCAAGGAATCAGAAGGCCCTGGACCTAACTCTAAGGGATATAAACACTGACAAGTTTCAATGTGTGCTTGAGTGTTGCAGTGCATCAGAAGCTGTTAATATGGTTGCAGCTATCAAATGTCAAGATGCGGTAAAGTGTCTCATGGCAGTAGACGAGGACAAGGATTATATAGAGGAAACTTCATCACAGGTAAATTCTGATACTGGCAATTTCTCTCTCAAAAATTTGATTATGTTGAATGAGCATCTAATTGAGAAGTACGATAAAATTAAATCTGAGAAAAAGAAACTATGAAAAGAAATGTTGCATGAAATTAGAAGTATGAAGGTGGAAAATGAAAACCTAAAGTCTGAAAATGCAGAAGTTCAAAAAGATAATGAAAATCTCAAGGCTAGAATGAATGAAGTCAATAAGGAACCCGTACATATTTCTTCTGTAGAGTCAAGCTGCAACAAGTGCTCAATTCTGCGAGAACGTAATGAGGAACTCTACAGTGAAAATGAATGGCTGAATAAACAAATTGCTTCGTTTAAAGAGAATCATAAAAATCTGCTTGGTGAGAAAATTAAAGTGGAAGAAAAAGAAGTGGAACTAATTGAGAAACTGGAGTTGATGTCCAGTAATGAAAAATGTGATGAAGAAATTAAAAATTGCATGAGGAAAATAAAGAACTGAAGGAACAAAATAAGAAACTCATGGTCTTGACATTGTCGCATCTGAAAGATGGTTAACCCTTGAGAAAGAGAAAGCGGTAAATAAAGAAACTCAATCTGAGAAGGAACAAAAAATGAAACAATTGAATAATGCCGTATCTGAAAGGCTTCATGCTTTAGAAAAAGAAAAAGTTATTGGTATAGAAAAAGCTGAGAGATTGTGCAATCTAGAACAAGAAGTTGAGAAACATAAAATTGTAAATAAGGTGCTAAGTGAGTGTCTTAATTGTAGTGAACAGGAGATTGCCAATTATGAATTACACATTGCCTCCCTAGAAAATAAAATTCATGATCTGGAAAAATCACCATCCAAGTCTGCTGAAAATAAAGGAAAAATGATAGTTGTCATGGAAGGCGAGGATGATGATTCAAGAAAGGGGATTAGTTGCAATTCTGGTGTTAAAGAAATCATTAGAAACCAGCTATACACCACTTTTGTGCAAAGCTCTGATGTAGCTGGTACCTCAAGTCAATCCCCAAAATAAAATAAAAAGTTGAAAACACCTTCATTATCTGTCTTTCAATTTAAGGCTCAGAAAAATGAACAACAAACAAAAGTTGTGAACAAGGGTAAACAAATGAACAAGAATGGTAAGAAAAATAAGGTCAAAAATGTCCCTACTTGTATCTTAAAATCTGCTAGCTCTGTTACATCTGATGGGTCAATGCATACTGCTCATGACTCATTTACTTATTCGTATGCATCTGATAAGAGTGTTTCATGCCATCATTATGGCAAGGTAGGCCATGTAATGGATGTTTTCAATTTGATGGCTGAGGATGAGCACCTCTGTGAAACAATGCATTCTAAGAATTCATTTGTTAGAAACCATGCTACTAAGAAATCTGATACTTCATGCTATTACTGTGGTAGGCGTGGTCATTTAATGAATGAGTGCTCTGTTATGAAATTCGATGATAGGATGCATGCTAGATATTCTGCTAATCATCATGGCCCCAAAAGAAACACGTTTGCTTGAAACCAGCACATTATTTGTTTTAACTGTAACAAACATGGTCACAAAGCCATTAAGTGCTGGTTTGGATCTCCTTGGGGTAAAAATGGTTCTAAAGGTAAGCACATCAGGTGCTTCGAGTGTGGGAAGCATGGCCATACAGTCGAGGACTGTTGGTATGTTCAGGAAAATTCTGTTAATCCCTATTCTGTCAAATTCTGCGTAAAACGACATGTGAACTTTTCATGCTTTAACTGTGGTAAGCCAGGTCACAAATTTACTGAATGTTGGCTGATTAAGAATAATAAACATGATGTCCATGTAAACAACAGAACATTTCATGCTTAGGTTCATATGTCTCATGCTGCTGTTGATATGCATCATAGGACCAGAAAATCTGCTGTTTCATGTTGCTATTGTGGTAAATATGGTCACTTCATGGCCAATTGTTATCTGATGGATTTTGATGACAATGTCGCTAAGAAACTGTTCATAACTCCTGTTAGGGCTAATACAGGACCCAAGGCAGCTTGGGTTCCTGCAGGATCAAAATGATTACTTTGCTGCAGGTGTGCCTTTGAATGAATAAAGAGGGGTCAATAAACCAAGGCACTCAAAAATTGAAAGACCCCATGATCCTGCTCTTCAGGTATGTTCAGAGCACTTACTTCAAATTCTGTCATCTGAAATCGTGAGTTTGAAAGGTTTGAATATCATGTTGATTTGGTCTGTGCTGAATTGAAATCATCTGAAAATTTGAATTGCACATAATGTTTATGGTAATCTTCTTTTGATTGAATTGCATGTCTGTTTCATGAGCTTTCATCATAAAACCATGTGTTACATTTTCTTTGTATACCAAGCACTTAATCAGGGGGAGTTTGACTTCTTTCGCATGATGTTCATACTTTGAGCTATGTGTGCACATGTTCATTGAAGATATGTTGAATTCATTTCTCATCTGCATGCATTAATGTTTTGACATTTGTTTGTGCACATAGAGAAGGTTAGAAACTCATGAGCATAGTCTGCACATTCATGATGCATATTTTGTCAAAACTCCCTGCATTCTATCATTGCACTTGCTGCATTTAAAATCTTCATACATTACATATAGTCAGGGGGAGTTTGGTTATCCCTGCATAATGTTCATGACATTCATGTGCAGGAAATATCTCTAGGAGTGTCATTGCATATGCATGCATGTAGAGCAGTGTATTGCATATCATCAAATTTGAAAAATCTAAAAAGAAATGACTCGCTGTATCTAGACAGGGGGAGTATTTGAGACTCATTAGTCTTTCATGATCTAAACCCTTCCATATCTAGTCACTCAAATCTTTCACGAGTTGAAATAGACTTTATTGTTGTCAAGTTGATCTGTCTGTACTCCAGACTCAGCTATTGGTTTCTTGTAAATCTATCTGATGCATATTGATCATACCTGTTGCAAGCATGAGTTCCGTTTGTCTTACTCTCTATACATGTTTATCAAATGTCTCTTGCTGCTGAATACTTTGTCCATGTTAAACGTACAGAGAAGTGAAGTAATATCAGTTTGTGTACCCTTTCACAAATCTAAAATCATCCTTAATAAAGAATCTTCTATTATACAGGTTTAAAAATGTTTGTTGATTTGAATTGGTTTAAGTTTTATGTATTCCTAAGTTTGAATTTGAAGGACCTAAAAATATCTGAATGACTTTTTTTATAAACCTTAACTGACTGTCTCATGTAAGTTCATGTAAGATCTTCCGACATCTGAAAATTGAAACCTTGATTTACTTTGGTTAAAATGCATGTAACCTGTATAATTTTTAAACAAGTCACTTTGAAAATTAAAAGGGCAGCAATAGCAAAATCATTGTAAAAGAAATGAATATTGTGGCAGAGCAATGACTGAATTGCACTGAGAAACTGAACCCTCAATCAAAGAAATGGAGAGGAATTTATGTTATGAAGTGCTTCATGTTACCTCTGTTCATATGGTCAAATCTATGGGGCTGGTTTCACTTAGTAACTGGGGGTACTGGCGTCTGAAAAATGTGTACCCTTAATGTCAAAGGTGTAAATCATTTGTGTAGTTTTTGATCAGAGACAGATATGGTGGTTTATGCTTAGTAACTGGGGGTACTGGCGTCTAACCCACGTGTACCCTTAATGTCAAAGGTATAAATGACACATGTCTGGTCACTGAGCTCAATGTTAAAAGCAAAAGTGAAAAAGACTTGCTGTAACCCTTGCAATTCAAAATTCACTGAGTGTTACTTTGTTTCACCTCAATACTCTTGACTATTTTTCCTAAAGAAGTCAATGGAATTAATTGTGTAAGATGAAAGGAGTTTGAACGAGAATGTTATATGAGAAATTGGTTCATCTTTATTAAAAAGTTGCTTCAAATATGAGTATTGTATTTTATTGACAAACCTTGTGTACATCATTCTTAAACCATGCTTGTCAATCAAAGCCATTTCATAAGCTTTTATAATAGAAGATTCTGAAACTTTAAACATGGATATATGAATTGGGTACCCCACTAAAAATCTTTTCTTCTCATGTACTTTGGCTTGGAGATCACACCTGCTCAGATTCTGCTCACTTGAAACTCATTGTGCTTATCTTCTACACTCTTTTACAGTCCACAAATCAAGTTGTGCTTCTGTTAATTTTGTTTTCAATCTGTCGTGATCCAAACTGCTATATCAATGTACCAGGTATAAGACTTCCAATCTCACTGATCTTGTGGTTGCTGATAATTCATGATCCTGTTGTTGCATTCATGTTGTGTCATTAAGGGGGAGAATAGCTTTTCTATGCCTTCATGACTTAGTCAAAGGGGGAGATTTTAATTCAATCATCTCATACATGCTTGTATTTCTTATATCAAACTATTTTCTTTTTGATGAAGTCAAAGGGGGAGAATAGTTTCACATGACTCATAGTGTTGCCATCATCAAAAAGGGGGAGATTGTTGTGTCCCTATGATTTTGATGATAGCAAACACTATAAGTCATCATGTGTTTGCATGAAAGATCGAATGATGATAACATAAGACATCGCTTATGAATCTGGTTTTTATATGTTATGTTGCATAGAACTTCACCAGAGTGCATGCACGCTTTGCATTTCATCATACAGGTTGCAAGCGCACACATATCTTCCTTTGCATATGTAGAGGGTCCATGCATGTCACTGATCATGTGCATCTAGGTCGGTGCAAGGTATGCTTTGCGCGCACCAAGTCGGTGCATTCCCTTGGCCACTCATACACAAGGTCGGTGGATATAGTTTGCTGCGAGCATAAGATCGGTGCATGTTTTCTTGAGTATCTATGAAGTCGATGCAAGGTTTGCCTTGGTGCAGTTTTGCCTCGGTGCAGATTCTGTCATTAGACATATTGTAGTCGGTGCATGTTTTTATCTACTGTACATATAGTCGGTGCAGACTCTGCTTTATGCTACATATGTAGTCTGTGCATCTTTCTACCCTACAACCATAGTAGGTCTGTGCATACTTGGCTCAGGCAGATTGAGGTCTGTGCAAGTATCGCATGTGCATAACTAAGTCAGTGCAAGTCCTGTTTTGAGCTAACCAAGTCAGTGCATTCATTGCTTATGCACATACGTAGTCTGCGCATCACTTAGATCTGCACTCATATTAAGTCTGTGCAATGACTATATAAAGTCTGTGCATGGTTGTTTTGTTGGCACTTAGAGTCTGTGCAGATCTATTCATATGCTATCTAGTCTGTGCATACTAATCACTATAAGGTCTGAGCATGCTACGCTCATTGTATATAAGTCAATGCAATCTGTGGTCCTTGCACATACAAGGTCTGTGCATGATATGTTTATGACACTTTGGGTTTGTTCATCCTTGGTATCCTGCACTTACAAAGTCTGTACACATTTCTCATATACCTGACTACCCGTTATATATTCTAACATATTAACAGAACAACTGTTCGTGACCTTTAAGGAGGGCACGTGATCCAAGGCTAATTGTCACTGAAAAGAGCTGCCACATGGAAAGCTACAATGCTCAGAATCTGACACGTGGCTAAGAGCTTCTAGAAATATCTTGGCGGGAGTGTTCCCTCCATACACCCAATGCGTGAGCTCATTGGTCCCAGGCTGAAGCCGTATAAAATCTCTCTCCTGCGATAAAAGAAAGGGGCGAATATGGATCGAAGAAGAAAGATCTAGAGCTAGCACGATCCAGAGAGGAAGAGGAAGAAGGAGAGAGAGAGCTTTTGAGAGCAGAGTTCGAGAGAAGAAAAGAGAGAATAGCAGAGAGGAAAAATAAGCAGAAGAAGAGGAAGAAAGAAAGAGAGTGAAGAAAGAGATCGAGGAGAAGAAGATAGAAGAATTTCCTGAAAGATTAGTTCCACTGGACCTTGGATCAAATCCAGGCCAGTCAGCTTCCTGAGAGCCACATTGGTGCTATCATCGTATATAGCTTTCTGTCGCTATGATTTCTCATTTCTTATTTTTCTTTTACACTCTTTATTTCAAGCTATTTGTCAGCAGAGCAAGCTGTGATGCTCAGCGGGCAGAGGAGGATTCCTCTGGACGGGTTAAGCTGTAAGCCCCAGCGGTTGCAGAGGTGTGGTATCCTCTGGTCGGCGAAGCTGTAACGCCCAGCAGTCAAGCTGTGAGTCAGCGGATGGCTAAGCTATATTACCCAGCGGAAGCAAGCTGTGATGCTCAGCTGATGTTGGCAAGCTGTGAGGCCCAGCTGTTAAGCTGCGTGTCAGCGGAAGCCACACTCTAGTTGGAGTGTGGGGTGGACGTAGGTCTGCGGGTTGCAGATTGAACCACCTTAAAATTGCCTTGTGCACTGTGGTTTGATTGTCTCATCTGCTCTCGCTAGATGTATGTTTAGGCCGATTAATTTGTTCTTCAAATCTAGCGAGTGTTCCATTTGCATACCGCACGTTTGATATAGGTCTCGTGTGAGTTTCGTGAAGTCTGTTCTTATTATCAGTCTATTCTACAGAGTTCTAAATTTTGTTTGTCTGTCATCTTCTCGTCCTTCGTAGAGAGCATCCAGTTAGTGCTAATTACCTGCCCATATTGCTTCCGCGTCTTTGCCTTTCCACTAGTTTTAACTAAGCGTAATTAGTAGTTTTAATTGATTGAAATTTTTATAAGAGGGATTCATTCACCCCCCCTCTGAATCCATCGCACCAGCTCTAACAAAGAGAACCAGAGGTAAGGAGAGGATAGTCCAGCGAGAGGTGAGCTTGGGGGGAAGAGCTTGTGCTATGTTCCCCCTCCTCGTTCATGTATTTTCTCCTTCTGCTTTGGGGTAGATCCCCTACTATATTCTGATCTTCCTTTGCTTATGGATGAATATAAAAGAAAGTTTTGGCAAACGCGGTGTATTTGTTGAGTCTCCATTCTCTTCTGCACTCAACCTCCCACTCATCCAAGGTCTTTGAAGTTCACTTTTCCATAGCGTGGCCTTCAAAGGAACCCACAGAAGGATGAACGTTCATAGCCCTACTGGGCAAACATTCGTCCCTTTCAATCGTATCTTCAACTCGTGGAGTGTTTATACCCCTCGTTGGCTAGCCCTCGGGGTTTCCCTCCATTGAAGTCTGCAAGTCACCGTTTGGCACTCCCGGCTTTAAGGAGCGTACCCCAGATGCTGTGGGACTGTCTCCACTTCGCCCTCGCAACCCTCTGGTCATGGGGAGGTGCTGCCCAGTTTTTTACTGAACACTTAGTCTATTTTTGACTATGCTCGAGTAAGAACCTCGCATAAGTCTGGACTGGCCATGTCTGCAGGACATTTGGGACCTGAATAAACTCTGTAATCTTCTTAATTAACACCAAAGTTTCAAGAAAATAACTTGGTCTTTCATCTTAATCCCGAATCAATCGAAATTGCCCTAATCCGGCGCGCCCCAAAACCGGCGCGCCATTTTCCGGTGCGGTACCCCCCCGCATCATTTTAGCCCTACACTCATAATCCATTCAAAACTTTTGGGCCCTAAACCGGCGTGGTCTTGGCGCACCGGATTAACCTCAGGGCACGCCGGATTAAACGCCGGATTAAACCCTGGGGCGCGCCGTATTAAGGGCGCGCCATATTAAACCTTTGTGGCGCGCCGTTTTAAGGGCGCACTGTATTAGCCCCCACCATGCATTCCACGCCGTATAGCCCCTGTCATAATCAAAATTTTGCTCCGGGGGCTGACCCCCGCGACCTAACCGGGCAGGTCGAACCGCGTGTGCGGGCGCACGTTGGCGAGTTTGGGCTTCACACTTAACAATTCGCCTCCCCGGACTCTGCGTGAATAGAAAAGTAATGATGTCTCGTGGTATCGGACGTGGACCTCGGAATCCCTGACATGGTCATGATCCAAACACATCTCGGGCCAATAGTTCATCAATTTGACCCGTCTTTACCGGGATCCAATCCCGCACTCATATTAAACTTGCCGTACCTACAGCAGACATTCTTGCTGCTTTCTCGTCGTCTTCGATGCTTCAATTACGGACTCTCCTCCGAACAATGAATGGTACGTTAGTGACCGACATACATACCGGGATTCAATTCTACAATCACATTAAACTTGCCGTACCTACGGTAGACATTTGCACGGTTTCATTACCGTTTCTCACGCTACTAACACGGACTTCCGTCCGAACAATAAAACGGTCCTTTAGTTACCAACATGCTCACATTCATGAACTTTTACGCCCCGAGGCCTGGTTTGTTTTAACGCAATCTGAGACTTCGCACTCGCTTTCATTATTATGAGTCTCAGGTCGTCGGGCCCCCTTTTCCGGTGATTAATCAAGGGTTTTCCTCTCTCCAAGGGGATGTAATTAACGTCGTAGCCTTTATGGTACGACGGGTTCTCAGTCCGGACACGAACTACTCAATCGTCTGATTTGTCAGATCGAGCGCACCACGGGCTTCTTTAAGCCCACATAAATCGCCACCTAGGTGACTGGCACGCCCTTACACTAATAAACCGAATGAACGAATAAAAGGACGAATAAACTAATAAAAATTAGCAATATCCCAAAAGTGCGTCCACAAGTCTGGCACGCCCGGTGGGACTAGACCTCCCTTCATCTCTTCACCGGGATTGGGGGCCCCACGACCTCTTCTTGAGATTCTGAACTGTTTCTATCGCAATTACAGGGTCGTACTCTGGCGACTGCGATGGCTACTGCATTTGGACCACTGGCCGTGGCGAGCCACGTCAAGGAGGGCTACCTGGCGGTCCCAATGCAGTTTAGGAACTTCCCTCCAGTGGTTGGCTTCCCCAATTTCTTGGGGGTGGCCTTTGTCAACCTCCTGAAGGTCGAGGGGCCCAAGCCCGTCGAAGTCCATGGCCTCGCTACCGAGGCTGCTGCCATCAATCCTACTACCGTTAGGCCGTCGTTGATTACTTCCGACTGCGTGGCGATCAAGACGGTGGGGTGTTTCGTCCATCATGTCCGTTTCCACATGTACTTGGCCACCAAGAAGACGGCATCCCAGCGAAGGAGGAGCCAAAGGAATGCTACTGCTGCTGCTCCCAGGGGCCGGATCTCTAACACCGGAAAGTCGCTCTTGATCGGAGGTATGCGGGTCCACCTCAATGGCCGGAGAGCCGACGTAATCCCCGACCGAATTGTGCCAAATGTCCCAGTGCGCAACTCTTTCCAAGCACTCCAGAGAATAGAGAAGAAGAATAGTGGAGCCGTCCATCGGCCGAAGAATGGACCGGCCCCCAGGCCATCCGAGATCAAGTATGTTTGGGTACCAAAACCTACTCGGGTCCCAACGTCAACTCGACCGGGACCTGCTAAAACCAACAAGCCCAGGAGGGAAAGGGTGAAGAACCATGAGATGTCAGCAGGGGTGTCTCACAAATTACTTGTGCAAGGGTATGAACGATAGGAGAATGCCTTTTTACATGATGAGAATCATAGCAAGACCGCCAAGAGGGATCGGCTCGCTCATGGGCCCCCAGCACAAGCAAGGGTACCGCCGTCTATGGACTACCCTAACTATAAAGAAGAAGACATCACCTAGGCCATGTGCAGATATCTCCGTGGGGTCGGGAACACCTCCCTATGAAGGCAACGGCTACTGCAAGCCATCACCACCGCCGAAGAAGGTCGAGGATGTCCAATCGACCCGGTGAGAAGATAAGACACAGAATCAGGATGCTACGGGCGTCCCCGCTATGAAAGAGATGCACTGAGAGCCTCGGTGTTTGAAAGATTGACCTTCCCTAGTCAGCCGACCAGATGTCCAAGGAGAAGAAGTAAAAGTATACAAGTCTATACTTGCAATGTGGTCGAAACGACCAGCCACTATGGGGCTCTGCCCGAAGAACCTGAAGAGGTCACCCGGATTGCCGAGAGACCCGGCCCTGTCACAAGAAGAGGAAGGGCCGCCAGCGAAGCATTACAAACCCTCTTACGGATGACAAATCCAGAAGAGATGCCGGCTGCCTTAACTGCCAATGTAATCACAACGGAAGGTGACGGTGGAATGTCATCCACCTCGTCTGAAGAAACAACATCTGAGGAGAGGGGAAGCCTCCCCAGCCCTTTTACCAATGATCCAACCTTGTTGATGTTTCTGCAAAGCTATCGACAAGAAATTGAAGCATTAAAGAAGCAGTTGAGCGAGAGGGACACTCGTACCTCTGCGCCCGGACAGATCGAAGCCCTCCCCGGGACGTCAGGCGGCAGCGGCCAGACATTTGAAGGCTCACCACAGGCAATCGCCCCACAATAGGTGCATAACTACACTGGGGGCATTCCTCCCCCGCAACAATAGATTATGGCTGCATCGCAGTCTCCAATCCTCCAATTCCAAGGGGCTCCTGCTATGCCCCAAGCGACCTTATTGACAACGCCGCAGATGCAACAAGCTCACTTCTATCGAAGCCCGGTTGACCCGGCAATGATGAAGAAACTCATGGTCAAGCAGATGATAGAAATGAAGCTGACAGAAAGGAGCGATGGTGACTCTGCCTCATTTGATGTCTACAGGGTACCATACCCTCCCCATCATGCTGCCAAGAGGCTGCCCCCTGGCATTACTAAGCCTCCGAAGTTTGAAAAATTCAACGGGCAAGGGTCTCCACGCGAGCACATTACCTACTACACCAATGTGATGGGTGACTTGGCGGCTGACGAGTCCTACCTGCTAAAATTCTTCGGGTCCACATTAACGGGGCTCACCTTCGAGTGATACTCGAGCTTGTAGCCCGGGTCTATCATTGACTGGCCAGACCTGCAAATAAAATTCAAAGAAAGGTTCCACATCGCCGAAAGGGAGGTGATGGTAGCCGAACTATATGAAACCAGGCAGAGAAGCGATGAGTCCGCCCTGGAATATATCAAAAGATGGAGGAACCTCAGCATGAGGTGCAGGCGACCACCGTATCAGGAGGACGCCGTCCAAATATGCAAGTAGAATCTGCGAAGAGAAGTGCTAGAAAGAATGATAGGCACTGAAATCAAGTCGTTTGACCGATTGAACAATGTGTTGCGGAGGTCGAGACATTCCTCTCAAAATACTCAGCCGCTCCTGCTATTTCAAGCCAAAAGACTCGGTCATCTGACAAATGACCAGCATCTCAAGAAGTGCACACGGTCGACTTCAAGGCCTTTGAAGAATAGAAGGAAAAGAAGAAGGGGGTAGCTCAGCCTCCCTCGTCAAAGCCCGTTGATCGGCGAGAAGGCCCATCTCTACGGGACAAAATGAAAAAGTTGTACTCATTCCGTCGAGATAAAACTTGGCTCTTATTTGAATGGGCTGTGAAGTTCGATAAGATCACCCTTCCGGAGCCAAAGCGGCCTGGCGATCTCAGAAGAAAGGACGATCCTCGCTTCTGTCCATATCATCAAATGATCAGGCATCCCATCGAGGATTGTTATATCTTCAAGGACATCATTGAGTCCTTGATCAAGAAAGGAGAATTACAAATGGGGGAGCACCAAGTCGATCCCCCGCGCCCGCATGAAATGCCCACTCTAAGGGTGACCATCAATATGATATCTATATATCAGCAGTTATCCGAAGAAATGACGGAAGCCTGCACTCAACACACTTATGAGGGCTATATCTTGGCACAGGCCAAAGATGAAGGAGATTGGCACACCGTGCCGACTAAAGCAAAGAGAAGGGTGGCGCCTCATCGTAGCCCAACAAGTCATATACGAGGCGTCACACCTCGTCCGGAACCCCCGGTCGTGACCCCCGTCTGGCATGAGACAACTCCTCAGTTGGTCATTAGAAGATTCACCAGCAATAAGAAGAAACACATCCCTATACGGGTGCATAAAGAGGCCAACCCGGCGGTGGCACGGCTTCAAGAAGTTATCAATGGGCTAGATGAATATGAATAGCCCGAGATTCAGCCAGTCCAGCTGAAAGAATATGTCCCATGGGAGCAACTTAAATTCATGAAACTAATGGAAGAGACTGAAGCTGAAGCTGAAGTTGAAGAACAGGGCATGTGGGACGAGCTTCCCCCAGAGCAGCCCTCGACTGCGAAGAAAAAGAGGAAGAAATCCAAGAATAAGAGCAGAGCTCCGGTTGCATCTTGCAACACTCTTGCAACCCTATTTGAAATAGTCCAAATCTCTGAAGAGGAGGACGAAGAGATATGCCTCATTCCAGCAGAAGCAAATCAAGCTGAAGCTTCCACCTCCCAACATGTCACTAGGTCAGGAAGAAAATGGGGGCACCCTCCCGAAGCTAGCCATAACATCATGTTCCGTGGCAAACAGCCGTACCAGGTTTCTCAGCCTGAAGTCAAAGGGGTGGAGATTTCTCCTCCCCCAGGGCTATACCCCGAACATGTCAGCAGTAAGGAGGCTCCCTCCTTCACCAAATTTCTAGCATCCCGAGAGGGCGGATGGCCACGCCCGCAACAGCAATGGAGGGTTAAAGCAGCTTCTGCCTTACCCTCAGGAGTACCTCCTCCAGCAAATAAAGACCAGGCGAGCACCCCAAGCTTCGTCAAATTTGTACAAGGAAAAGAACTGGTCCGACCAGTGCAACAAGCTGAAGCAACACCAGAAGAAAAAGATGAGCAACCCTCAGAGCCAGCTCCTCAAGAGCACCGTGGGGGCAAGGGTAAAAGACCCGAAGAGCTGAGGTGGACTAGCGTCAGAAGCACCAGCAGAATAGTGAAGCAACTGAAAAGAATCCCAGCACACTTCTCTGTTTGGGATATACTCTCCCTCGATGAAGAAACCAGGCAAACCGTAATCACAGCCCTACAAACACCGGCATACTTTGAAAGCTGCTTTGCGGAAGCCCAGCCAGGGGTAGCGATGACATTTACGGAGGATGACATGCTTCTGCCCTCCGTCGATCACAACATGCCTCTTTATATGAAAGGCCATCTAAACAAACAACCAATAAGCAGAGTATTGATTGATCCGGGGGCAATAGTCAACATACTCCATTATCGGATATATCAGAAATATTGTTTTGATGTGCACCTGATCGAGGTCAGGGATATGAGAATTGCTGACTTCAAGTAGAAATGTGAAGTCCCCATGGGTATGGCAGAGCTAGAACTCTCGCTTGGCGACTTCACCACCATAGTGCAGTTTTACGTAATAAACTCTGATACGTCATACAAAGCATTGTTGGGCCAGCCATGGCTACATAAAAATCAGGTGGTAGCTTCTACTCTTCACCAATGCAAAAAGTACCCCCGGGGCTGGAAAGAAGAAAGAGTGTTCGCTGACTTACACCCTTTCGAGGTGTTTGAATGTCACCTGTCAGATGCAGCTATGTGTTGACACCTTAAAAATGAACAAGGGTGGAAACATATCATACCCGCAGTGAAGGGCCAATGATGAAGCTCATCAACTGTTTACCCGGCTAAAGCCTTTGTCGGCCAAGCTGATGATCGGTGCCGATGTCACTCAGACAGCAGCACTAATAAAGCAGCAGTCACTCGACTGATGAGACCTTCCAGCTCATTTCAATGAGAGCTGTACTACTGCCTCATCCGGGAGTCCACAAATGACATGTCAGGACAAGTCAGATGTCGGCTTGTTGACAGATGTGATATGAGATAAAGATGAAGCCGGTACCGGCAGATGAAGATCCAAGGAACTCCTGCAAAGCCAGGATTACAGAAAGTCCATTTCTGAAGCTGTCACCCGGCAGAAGCCCTCCCCGGCCAAGCTGATGTCCGGTATTGTCGTCGCTCAGACGGCATTACTGATGAAGAACTGCGGTCCACTGACCGATGAAAACCTCCAGAAATACTCTGATGAAACCATGTTAGCTCACCAATTAATGGGCATTAATAGCTATTAAGATAGGAAGAATGAAATACTAAAAGACCTAAATGGGCCCATCCGTGTGTGGTGCCGAGAAGCCAACAACCATGCCGAGAGGTGATGCGCCGAGAGCCACTTGCTGAAGCCCAAAAGGTGATGCCGAGAGCCACTTGCTGAAGCCCAAAGGGTGGCGCCGAGAAGTTGAAGGCAGGCGCGCCGGGAAGCCCGTTTGAGGCGCGCCGAGATGGTGTCTGCCGAGAAGGAAAAGGCTTGATGAAGCCTGCCGAGGAGGGGGGAAACGCTTATAAAAACCCCTCCCTTCGAACAAGGAAAAGGGGGATCGGCGGCCAAAAAAAAAGAGAAAGGGGAAGAGACCAACATAGAGAGAGAGAGCCTCCTCCTCCGCTGAGAAAAGAAAGAAGAAGAGAAAGAAGGAGAGGAAGTCCAGGTGGGCAGCCGGGGAGGGAGAGGAGTCAATGCTCCGCCCTCCCCATGGTTTTGTTTTCTTCTTCATGTAATCTTGCCGAGTTTATCTTGATTTTCTTTTGGATGTAACCGGGATATCCCGATGTATATTCATTTCCCTCTCCCTCATTCCCTCCGTGTGATTGGTGTGAGTTCTGGGGTGATCCAACGAAATGACATGCTCTAGTGGCCCGTTTGGGCGCTGGGTGATTGAAGTATCTGCCGGCTATCTCTCTGTCTGCTGCTATGCTTTTCCTCCATATGTTTTCATCTTTAGCTCAACTGAAGCGCACCTAATTCTCTGATGGGTCTTCGGGTTCAATTTTCTTCAGTAGAATAAATGTAGCTCTAGATATATCGATGTCGTGCGCCATTCGTTGTCATTCGCATGGGATTTTCTGGACTTGCTCAGGGCCAGAGACAGACCATCTCTTGGCCCCTGAGGTGGTCTGCTATCAATATGTGCAGTGGCTTCGACAGCCTATATGAATTCCTCTTCCCGTGGAAATGCTTAAACCGCATCGATGTAATCATGTTAAAGGTTTATGACGTGATCCCGCCATGAATAGCTTCGTCCAGGTTGTCCCTGAGGCCAGAGACAGCCATCTCTTGGCTCTCAGGGCGATCAAAGATAATATTAAATGGTCCTCGGCGGTTGATGGTATGTGACGACTCAAAGCCCATCCGGCTACTCGATTCTCCGATCCTCTTCCATTCAACCCCTCCTTGATGAGATTGAACCCTTGCCTAATCAAACCCCAGCAGTCAGTAAGCCCACAATCTCCCAGATCCCTCCAATCTGACTGAAAATCCAAGAAAAACTCAAAACAGAGTACCGTAAACCTCTGTTCGTATCCCGGCGCCCTCATAGCTCTCGGCCCCGCAAATAGTGAAGCTGATGAACAGCCCTCGGCGCAAGCCTTCTTGCGCCGAGATCCCATCTCCCGGGCGCGCCGGGAGCCACCCGTTTCATTTCCCCTCATCGCGCCGGGGCCTACTCGTCTTCGTGCCGGGAACTCTTTGGCATCCTTGCCATTGGCGCCGAGAAGCCCTCCTCTTGGCCAATCTGTAAACCCATGCCGGATAACCCCTCACATAACCTTACGAGGCAACGGAGCTCTGCCACTGCATAAGCTTCGTTGACCTCTAAAGGGACATCAAAACGGTGCTGCAGGCACGTACACGGTCAGGGGTCCAATACCCCTCTATTTGGCTTTCACCCCGGCACTCCGTGGGCGATCGTCTATCATCCCCTTTGGCAAATGCTAATCGCAGGGGGAAGTGCTGCCAAAATTCTCCCAGGAGGATGGAAGACAAGATTGAGGCCGTCCCTGGGACTTTGCATGACAGTGGTGAAAGGAGTTCCCTGTGTCGGATGATTCCTCTGCCAATCCCTCCAGGCACCTGGCCTTCTTCAAAACCCAAATCAAAGTCATTAAAACCTGATGTTTGGTTTCCTTCCAGAGCCTGTCTGCCTTGATCTGCATCTCTGAAACCTAAAAAAACCCAAAAAATAGAGTACCGTAAGCTCTGTTTCTTGTCCCGGTGCCCTCACACCTCTCGGCCCAGCCCACAGTGAACCGGGTGAACAGCTCCCGGCGCCACTTCTTCAGGCGCCGGGAACCGCTCCGGCATCTTCACCCTCCGCGCCGAGACCCAACCTCAGCGCGCCGGGAGGTCCGGGCCGAGAGCCTCCATGGCCTTCTCAACCCTCTGCGCCGAGACCCCCCTTGCAGCCTCGTCGCGCCGGGAGGCCCAGGCCGAGAGCCTCCATTGCCTGCTCAAGCACTCCGCGCCGAGAAGCCCCATTGGCCTTCTCCCTTGCGCGCCGGGAAACCCCCCTTGGCCCCCCTGCACGCCGAGGAGCCCACACCTATGGCCATTTGGCCCTTGCGCCGAGAAGCCTATGCCGGGAACCTCTCGACCTCCTTGCCTTCACGCCGGGAACCTATGCACGCTGGAACTGCACCGATAATCTAACCAAATTTTACTACTGAGTCTTCAATCCAAATTTTTGTTCCGGGGGCGCTGACCGCGACCTGACCGCGCAGGTCGATCCCCGCGACCTGACCGCGCAGGTCGATCCGCGTGCGAGGGCGCAACGTTGAGCGTTCACTTACATTCCGTCGTCCCGCATCGGATTTATGAGTAACCCCTTTAGCTCGGGAGGGCTATGCCACTGCATGAGTTCCGTCGGCTTCCCTAAGGGAAAATCAAACATTGCCCCATGGCATTTATATATGGGTAGGGAGGTTCAGCCTCTCTCTTTCTCTCGGCTTTCATCCCGACACTCCGTGGGTGATAGCCTATTTCCCCCTGGGCATAATCCAGATAAAGGGGAAATGCTGTCGAAATGTTGATCGATGCCGTGAACCTCCATCACGGTCATGGCTCAGCCTGTCCGTGATTGATATCCTCCATTTCCCCTTTTCCCCCGAGTCTAGTTGTTTCGAACCGCCGATTCAACGCTACAGTCTCTTTTTGTGGTTGATGTTATTCTCTTACCCGCCTTCCCGGCCCTGGTATGAAGTTTAAAGTTATGCACATGAATATCTGTTTGCCTTATGAGGCCTCCTGTTTTGGCGTTTAATCAAGGGTTGTCCTTCCTTGGAAGGACGTAATTAACGTCATAGCCTTTATGGTATGACGGACTTCTGGTCCAGACACGATCACTCACAATCGACTGACCAAGTCAGATCGAGCGCACAATGAAATCGTCACACATGTGACTGGCACGCCAATAAATCAATAAATAAATAAATAAACTAATAAATAATAAACAAAAATAAATAATTATAAAATTATGCGTCCACACTATGTACCTGGAGAAGTCAAAGAAGCCCAGCTCTTCAGCTGACGACAAGGGAAAGAAGAAGCTAGAAGCCGACGACTGGTTTCCTCTGCCACCGCCTGGCTATAAAGCTCCCCCAGAGGTGTCATTCCTGTCTGAAGAAGAAGGAGACCTCAGGGTCCTCCAACTCAATGTTTACCCTCAACCGGGGGCATTAAACCCCGCTAAGCTACTTGGGGACATCAAGGTCTCGTTTGGGGTCGTCAAGCCCGCAGCCAGCGTAGACTGCCAAACAGTCGAAGTGTTGAAGATCATAGAGGTTTCTAATCCTGCTGGTCAGCCTACCATATTCTATGTGGCCATGGAGCTGCCTGTAAAAGGGGACGATGATTGCAGATTCCCCAACGAGATGTAAGACCCACTTGTCCCAATCACGGGACTCCCTTATGTGACTGGCCGCGTAGTCAAGTTGGCCAGGAAACAACAAATCCCCTTCTGTCAGCCCGCCATTCAGAAGAAGATGTTCAAAGAGTTGTGGGATCCCCTGAACATGGATAGGAGACTCCTGCGACTCACTCAGCACCCAGGGCTGGGTTTCTCCATTGAAGATCCTCAAGAAATTAATATGATTTCAACCTACACTGTAACAAATGAGGACCCCCAGGGGCGATCTATGATGAATACATAGAAGACTATGAGATAGCCGAATCATCGGTAGAAGTAAAAGGCTCCAGCCCCTCCCGGGCGCAAGCGCACAATGAGCGTGGAGTTGACGCTTCATACAAATATTGGGAGTCCATTTCCATGGAACCAACTGCAACCCCCAGTAATAGCTCGCAAGAGCCCCATACTGAAGAAATTCATCTCGTCCCTGAGGACGCTACATCCACAAGCCAGCCTTCAAGCTGCATAGAGCATGCACAGTCAGTGCCAGGGCTGCTCATCCGGCCTGACCAACAGCCGACCAGCTCAAAACAAGACAAAACTGAAATCCCGCCGGTAGGCGAAACAAGACAAGAATATATCTATGAGGCCCTCGAAGCTGAAGAAGATGGTGAAGGCTTTGTAGACCTACAGCCAGCTCCCCCGGAAATAGAAGATGGCGATCAAGCCAATGTCAACGAATTAGTCGAAATAAACCTCGGCACTGAGAGTGATCCCAGGCCAACCTTCCTCAGTGCCCTCTTGTCACTTGAGGAGAGGGGGCAGTATGTGAAGCTACTCCAAGAATTCCGAGACTGCTTTTGTCACGCCCCGAGAGCGGAAGATACCCGGAGATGCGTGACGAGTTTATATCAATCATGTCAATCAGAGTAGTAGTGTATTCGACACAAAGACAGAGATGCGCAAAAGTAAAGATAACCCAATCCATTTATTTCTTCATAATAAATAGTCTATTACAAACCCAATACTCTATTCAAAAAAAGAAAAGTACACATTTGACTCAATAAATATATAAAAGGCTAGATGACACTTGGAAAAGCTCTAGCTCTTTCACTCTTGATTCTCCCCATCTGATTGACTTCCCTCATCGTCGGACTTACCTGAAAAGTAAGGGAAACACGGAGTGAGCGAACGCTCAGTAGGAAATTATATCTCAGGAACTAGCAAGGGGTTTAAGTAGTTACATCTTTCATGAATGTACTATAGCTATGCATGCTCGCATAAAACGACAAGATAGAAAGAGGATATAATGATAAGATAACAGGAAGAACTAGTCATGAACTTTCAAGAACTTATATCAAATGACCTCAAGATATTCAAGCAAATACTTTATCATGTCAAGATGAAATTTGGCTATCACGTTCAAGCACGCAAGTAATTACCCTTTTTCGGGTCACGCAAGTCATATAATATCAAGTCAAGTACAAGATTTGTGGAATGTTCAATCAAGCTAGTCATGCACTTCGGTATAATGCCAATACCGTGATCAATCAACTCCCATGGGCACAAGTACTTTCGGGTGCTCCTCCTAGGACCAGATCGGGCCCTATATGCGCAGGCATTAGTCATGTATTTCTAACATCCACATTTTTGTGTATAGCCATCATGGAATTTCAATAATAAAGCTTGTAGACATGTAAGACAACTTTGAGAGATTAGAGTCCAAAATATGACTTTTGACACCAATAGGCGATAATAACGGTACAATCACACTTTCGATAAAACTAGGTGGAATTGGTTCCCTTAACTCGGGTACCATGATAAGTAAGTAGAGACACTCTTTTATATAGAATTGAGGTCCATATGAATAGCACCTCAATGGCAAGACGTCCTCATTCTTCATATAGAATTGAGGTTCACAAGAACATCAAGTTTAATATAGAATTGAGGTCTACAAGAACAGCATAAAAACGGCATATTCTTCCCCGTTCATTAAGATAATTCTCATATCATACCCATGGCATGACATGAGGGCCGGTATCACCATGTTTCTATAGAGGGACATGGCAAAGATTGTGTAATGGGTTTTTATGGTACAACCAGCTCAGTCGGCCTTGAGGGAATCCAAGGCGGCGAGGAGTCTTACGGAGGTCTCTATGACTAACTCGCTAGTCCAAAGGAACGGAATGTCCAATGGAGAGCTTGTATGTCAATGAGAATTGAGTGTGTAATGCGATAAATCATCGTAGAAGACATGGGACTATACTCACGGAGTGGAGTAATAGTGCCAATATATATGTATGTATGTATAATGAAACCCTCAGATAACAGTAATCCAGAAAAATCAGTAGTGCAGAAAATAGCGACTTTGGTAAAGTCATTTTTCAGGAAATTAACGCCTTAATCAGGGGCGTTTATATTAAATTTGACGACATGTGTAGAAGTCATCCTTTCAACATTTCTAATTTTGCAGAATATTAAAAATCTGGAAATTTTCATAAAACGCGCCCTGGACAGGGGCGTTAGTTTACAGAAAGCGCCCTGGTATGGGGCGTCAGTTCAATAAAAGACGGCCTGGACAAGGTCGTTAATTCACAATTTTAAAAATTTCGAGACGATGAAATTTCAGGAAACATGATATAGGGTCAGGACCAGAAAAATAGCAGGATTTCAAGAGATTGATCATGCATTAATCTAGAATCATGTTTGAATTGATATATAATTTTTTTAAACATGGTATTTAGTAATTAAAAGAAATTGACGTCCGTGTGCAGGGCGTCAAATATGAAATTGACGACCTAGTCATGGTCTTTTCTTGTAATTTAGCGCCCTTGATAGGGGCGTTTCTTTCAAAACTCTTTAGAAACTAATCAAAACGCATGAAATCTATATGCATGTATTAACGGATGATGTTATAATTATTAATATGCTAGTTTGGGCTACAATCCCTGAGAAAACCTACCTTATAGTTGATCTGGATGAAGGACTCGTGAAAGGTTTGGGACAATACTCTGTCTAACAGAGCCTCCTGGCGATGATAATTGCTAATAGCAGCAGCACGCACAGAAGAGGGTGCAGATGAAGAACCCCTAATTCTTCAGTCGGACGTTTCCACTCTACAGGCAACCTGTAGAGGCAGAAGAAAACGAAGGTATTATTCTTCGTATGAATAACAGGAGGTAAAGGAAGAGAAGAACTTACTGGTTCTTCGGGAAGATAGGAGCTCCTTAACCTGTAGAAGATGAAGAAGCATAATTAATATTCTTCATTTAACAGGGAAAAAGAACTATACGAATAACCTGCTGTTCATACCTTAGAAGACTCCGATCGCCAAAATAGCGAATCAGATCGACACGGTGAGTATTTATAGGATTTTAGGATCCTAATAGGGTTAGTGTTTGATTGGAAGTAACACTTCCATGATAGAGTTATTACTACATTCGAACTCTTTCTCATAGTTATCAACTTACCCTGGATAAGTTCCTGGTTCGAACGGAACATAAACTGAATTAACGTCCTAGGTAACGTCGTTGAATTTAAATTGACGTCTTGGAATGCGTCGTTTCTTGTTGAAACGCGTCCAAGCAAAAGGGCGTTACAATTACTTGCCTTTTTATGTAATTTTGGTTGTTTAAGATTTGACGCCTTGAACTGTGGGCGTCCTTTCTTAAAAACACGCCTTAGGTGAGGGCGTTTCTTGTCAAGTAGCGCCTTTATCTGCGGCGTTATTTTCACCAGGGTTTAATTTTTTTTCCATTTTCGGTTTTATCGTTTATTTACTTAATCTTTTAATCTATTTTGATTTATCTATCTCCTTCTATTTTATCAGGGTTGCTACACCCTCCCCTACTTAAAAAGAATTTGGTCCCCAAATTCCATAGTATATATTTATATAGAGAGTGTAGAGTACATACCTTCTAGAATAACTCTGGAAATCGTTTCCTCATAGATTCCTCGGTCTCCCATGTAGCTTCATGTTCTGAATTCTTATTCCATTGTACTTTTAGCATGAGAATAACCTTATTCCTTAGGGTACGTACTTCTCGATCTAGTATTCTTATGGGCTTCTGCTCGTATGTGAGATCTTTCTGGATTACTAGATTTCCATGCTCAATAATATGTGATGGATCATGCACATACTTCTTTAACATAGATATGTGGAACACATCATGTACTTCGGACAGTTGAGGTGGCAATGCGATGCGATAAGCAACCTCGCCAACTCTTTCTAGTATCTCAAAAGGTCCGATGAATCTTGGTGTAAGCTTGCCTTTAACACCAAATCTCCGTATTCCACGTCCAGGCGATATCTTGAGAAATACATGATCTCCAACTTGGAATTCAAGATCTCTCCTTCTTGTGTCAGCATAAGCCTTTTGTCTAGATTGAGCAACTTGCAGTCTTTCTCTGATCAATTGTATCTTCTCGGTAGTATCCCTTACCATGTCTGGACCTAACGGTTGTTTCTCTCCAACTTCGTCCCGGCATAAGGGTGATCGGCAACTCCTTCCATATAAGGCTTCGAAAGGTGCCATTTGTATACTTGCCTGGTAGCTATTATTGTATGCAAATTCGACCAGAGGTAAGTGATCATGCCAGTTTCCACCAAAATCAATAATGCATGCTCTTAGCATATCTTCGACTACTTGATTGGTTCTCTCGGTCTGACCATCCGTTTGAGGGTGAAAAGCTGTACTAAAGTTAAGTCTCGTTCCCAACGAATGTTGTAGTCCCTTCCAAAAATGAGAAGTAAAACGGGGATCTCTGTCAGACACGATTGAAACAGGAATACCATGTAATCTGACTATCTCCTTGATATACAATACAGCTAGAACATCAATTGACCATCGGCTCTTGATTGGCAAGAAATGCGCTGATTTAGTCAATCGATCAATAATAACCCATATTCCATCATGTCCTCCCTTTGATTTAGATAGACCCATGATGAAATCCATGCCAATATCCTCCCACTTCCACTTAGGAATATCTAGGGGATGTAGTTTTCCAGCAGGCTTTTGGTGTTCTGCCTTGACTTGTTGGCACGTGAGACAGCGCGACACGTGGTCCGCTATTTCCCTTTTCATGTTGGGCCACCAAAAATTCCGTTTCACATCTTGATACATTTTGGTAGATCCAGGATGAATCGTGTACCTTGATCTATGAGCTTCATCTAAGATCTTCTTCTTTACCTCGGGACAATCCGGTATGCAAGTTCTATTCCAGAATATTAATCTTCCTTCACAAGTTATTTGGAAATCCGATTGTCCTTCCAGTTTGCCTTTGATCTCTACTAACATTGGGTCATTATCTTGGAGCGCTTGTATTTCAGATAATAGGTCTGACTGTATGTTTATATGAGATAATGTGGCACATCTCGGGTCCGTGTCCATGTCTATATTGAGTTCAGAGAATTGCTCCAGCAACCTCCATTCTTGAATCATACAATTGGCTAACAGGGCTCTTGGCTTTCGACTAAGGGCATCTGCTACATGATTACCCTTTCCGGGATGATATTGTATATTGAAGTCGAAGTCTTTGAGATATTCTAGCCAACGTCTTTGCCTCATGTTCAGTTCCTTCTGTGAGAAGAGATACTTGAGACTCTTATGATCAGAGTATACAGTAAACTGTACTCCATAAAGATAATGTCTCCATATTTTGAGTGCAAATACTACCGCGGCTAATTCTAAGTCATGGACGGGGTAGTTCTCTTCATGCTTCTTTAATTGACGAGAAGAGTAAGCTATAACCTTTCCTTGTTGCATTAGAACACATCCGAGGCCAATGCCAGAAGCATCAGTGTATACCTCGAATTTCTCTCCTTCCATCGGTAATGCTAAGACATGAGCTGTAGTAAGATGATCCTTGAGAGTTTGGAAGCTTCTTTCACATTCCTCACTCCATTCGTAACGGATCTCCTTGCGAGTTAACCTCGTAAGTGGTACGGCGATCTTAGAAAAGTCTTTGATGAATCACCTGTAATAGCCGGCAAGACCTAAGAAGCTTCGGATCTCGCTAGCATTGGTCGGTCTTTCCCACTTCTTCACAGCTTCAACTTTTGATGGATCTACTAATAAGCCATCCTTTGATATAACATGCCCGAGAAAAGTTACTTCCTCAAGCCAGAATTCACACTTGCTGAGTTTTGCGTATAATTGGTTTGCCCTTAATATTTGTAATGCAATCCTTAAATGCTCCTCATGCTCTTCCTTGGTCTTAGAATAAATCAATATATCATCAATAAAGACCACCACGAATTGATCCAAATAAGGCCTGAATATACTATTCATTAACTGCATAAAGGCAGCAGGGGCATTCGTTAGTCCGAAAGGCATAACAACAAACTCATAATGGCCATACCTGCTTCTGAATGCGGTCTTATGAATGTCATCATCTTTGATCCTTAACTGATGATATCCCGACCTGAGATCAATCTTTGAGAAATACTTGGATCCAGATATTTGGTCAAATAATTTAACGATTCTCGGCAGTGGATACTTGTTCTTGATAGTGAGATGATTCAACTGTCGATAGTCGATGCATAGCCTCATGGATCCATCTTTCTTTCTTACAAACAGTACAGGTGCTCCCCACGGGGAAGTACTTGGTCTAATGAATCCTTTCTTAATGAGTTCCATCAATTGCTCCTTTAACTCCTTGAGTTCAACAGGTGACATTCTATAAGGTGCCTTTGAAATTGGACCAGCACCAGGGACTAAGTCAATGGTGAAGGCCACTTCTCTTTGTGGGGGTAATCCAGGCAAATCTTTCAGAAATACGCCTGAAAATTCTTGCACTACTGGAATGTCTTCTAGCTTAGTTTCCTTAGCTTCTTTAACTGTGATAAATGCAAGGAAAGATACACATCCTTTCCTGATGAGCTTGCTAGCTCGGAGAGCCGAAATAAAAGGGGATTTGCTTCGACTCTTAGGGCTAGTGAAGATTAATTCTGGAAATTCCGTGAATGTAACCTTGCTATTGCGGCAATCAACCGTTGCCTGATACTTGGATAACCAATCTGCTCCTAGTATGACATCATACTCCTTCAGATCTAAACATATGAGATCAATAGGGAGATTTCTACCCTGAACCAATACTTCACAGTTTTGGTAATGATGTGTAATATCAGTCTCGTCACCCAGAGGAGTAGACAAAACTAATTTCATCCATTCTGGTTCTAGGGGTAATGGGTCAGCGAACTTCTTAGAAATAGTAGAATGTGATGCACCAGTATCAATTAAGACATATGCATTTTTGGAACAAACTTTCAATGTACCTTCCACTAGTCCGCCTTCTTCTTCTTGTTCTGTCTCCTTGATTGCGTGAAGATGCGCATTCTTGGTTACCGGGCGTTTCCCGACATCGGCTTGATCGTTAAGTAATGGGCAATCGGGAATCCGATGCTCATGACTCCCACAACGAAGACATGCTCCTAGTTTCCTCCAGCATTCTTCTGCTCTATGGCCTGCCTTGTCACAATGTTTGCACATTGTGTTTGATGGGGTAGTGGTGATAGAGAAGGGCTTGGTCTTCTTAAACTTCTGATCTTGCGAGGAAATACCTCCATTGCTAGGCCTCTTCTTGAAGTTGGGTTTAAAGGAACCCGATCCTGTAACTTGTTCCTTCTTATCCTTACCACGAATCCTATCAGAGTTCTGTGGCATCTTCTAACAGTTGTGCGCGGCGTACTATCTCCGAATAGACCTGAATGTCCATCGGTGCCAGTTGGGTAATATATTGGGGCCTGAGCCCATTAAGGAACCTCCTAGCTTTCATCTTCTCGGTGCTAACTAAGTGCTTAGCATACCGAGATAATCTAGAGAATTGTGCCTCGTACTCCGCCACCGATAATGACCGTTGCTTGAGTGCGGCAAATTCGGTAGCTTTCTTTTCTTGGACTCGGTCCGAAAAATATTTAGCGTTGAAATGTTCAACGAATTCTTCCCAAGTAACTTGGTCTTGATTTAAAGTAACTTCTATTGATTCCCACCAGCATCGGGCATCCCTTTCTAACTGAAAGGTAGCTAACAAAATTTTATCCTGATCCGTGCATTGCATGACACGGAAGATACGTTCTGTCTCCCTGATCCAGTGTTCTGCGTCGTCCGGATCAGTAGAACCCATGAATTTGGGCGGGTTCATGTTCTTGAAAGTCTGATGGAGACTTCCTGCTCGTTGTCCACCTCCTTGTGCTACTTGTTGCAGCACCTGAGTCATGCCTTGAAGCGTACGCTGCATGTTATGCCATTGAGCACGTTCGGCAGCCATTATCCTACAATTATAATAACTATTTTAGTATATACTCGCGTTAAGGCTTTTAAGTTAACTCAACCCTTGGTTCTACCCAATCTCACTGGTTAAAGGTTTGAACCTATCCTTGGACTTGGGTTTTCCTAGGAATTGAATACCCTAGGCTCTGATACCACAAAAACTGTCACGCCCCGAGAGCGGAAGATACCCGGAGATGCGTGACGAGTTTATATCAATCATGTCAATCAGAGTAGTAGTGTATTCGACACAAAGATAGAGATGCGCAAAAGTAAAGATAACCCAATCCATTTATTTCTTCATAATAAATAGTCTATTACAAACCCAATACTCTATTCAAAAAAAGAAAAATACACATTTGACTCAAGAAATATATAAAAGGTTAGATGACACTTGGAAAAGCTCTAGCTCTTTCACTCTTGATTCTCCCCATCCGATTGACTTCCCTCATCGTCGGACTTACCTGAAAAGTAAGGGAAACACGGAGTGGGCGAACGCTCAGTAGGAAATTATATCTCAGGAACTAGCAAGGGGTTTAAGTAGTTACATCTTTCATGAATGTACTATAGCTATGCATGCTCGCATAAAACGACAAGATAGAAAGAGGATATAACGATAAGATAACAGGAAGAACTAGTCATGAACTTTCAAGAACTTATATCAAATGACCTCAAGATATTCAAGCAAGTACTTTATCATGTCAAGATGAAATTTGGCTATCACGTTCAAGCACGCAAGTAATTACCCTTTTTCGGGCCACGCAAGTCATATAATATCAAGTCAAGTACAAGATTTGTGGAATGTTCAATCAAGCTAGTCATGCACTTCGGTATAATGCCAATACCGTGATCAATCAACTCCCATGGGCACAAGTACTTTCGGGTGCTCCTCCTAGGACCAGATCGGGCCCTATATGCGCAGGCATTAGTCATGTATTTCTAACATCCACATTTTTGTGTATAGCCATCATGGAATTTCAATAATAAAGCTTGTAGACATGTAAGACAACTTTGAGAGATTAGAGTCCAAAATATGACTTTTGACACCAATAGGCGATAATAACGGTACAATCACACTTTTGATAAAACTAGGTGGAATTGGTTCCCTTAACTCGGGTACCATGATAAGTAAGTAGAGACACTCTTTTATATAGAATTGAGGTCCATATGATTAGCACCTCAATGGCAAGACGTCCTCATTCTTCATATAGAATCGAGGTTCACAAGAACATCAAGTTTAATATAGAATTGGGGTCTACAAGAACAGCATAACAACGACATATTCTTCCCCGTTCATTAAGATAATTCTCATATCATACCCATGGCCTGACATGAGGGCCGGTATCACCATGTTTCTATAGAGGGACATGGCAAAGATTGTGTAATGGGTTTTTATGGTACAACCAGCTCAAATGACCTTGAGGGAATCCAAGGCGGCGAAGAGTCTTACGGAGGTCTCTATGACTAACTCGCTAGTCCAAAGGAACGGAATGTCCAATGGAGAGCTTGTATGTCAATGAGAATTGAGTGTGTAATGCGATAAATCATCGTAGAAGACATGGGACTATACTCACGGAGTGGAGTAATAGTGCCAATATATATGTATGTATGTATAATGAAACCCTCGGATAACAGTAATCCGGAAAAATCAGTAGTGCAGAAAATAGCGACTTTGGTAAAGTCATTTTTCAGGAAATTAACGCCTTAATCAGGGGCGTTTATATTAAATTTGACGACATGTGTAGAAGTCATACTTTCAATATTTCTACTTTTGCAGAATATTAAAAATCTGGAAATTTTCATAAAACGCGCCCTGGACAGGGGCGTTAGTTTACAGAAAGCGCCCTGGTATGGGGCGTCAGTTCAATAAAAGACGGCCTGGACAAGGTCGTTAATTCACAATTTTACAAATTTCGAGACGATGAAATTTCAGGAAACATGATATAGGGTCAGGACCAGAAAAATAGCAGGATTTCAAGAGATTGATCATGCATTAATCTAGAATCATGTTTGAATTGATATATAATTTTTCTAAACATGGTATTTAGTAATTAAAAGAAATTGACGTCCATGTGCAGGGCGTCAAATATGAAATTGACGACCTAGTCATGGTCTTTTCTTGTAATTTAGCGCCCTTGATAGGGGCGTTTCTTTCAAAATTCTTTAGAAACTAATCAAAACGCATGAAATCTATATGCATGTATTAACGGATGATGTTATAATTATTAATATGCTAGTTTGGGCTACAATCCCTGAGAAAACCTACCTTATAGTTGATCTGGATGAAGGACTCGTGAAAGGTTTGGGACAATACTCTGTCTAACAGAGCCTCCTGGCGATGATAATTGCTAATAGCAGCAGCACGCACAGAAGAGGGTGTAGATGAAGAACCCCTAATTCTTCAGTCGGACGTTTCCACTCTACAGGCAACCTGTAGAGGCAGAAGAAAACGAAGGTATTATTCTTCGTATGAATAACAGGAGGTAAAGGAAGAGAAGAACTTACTGGTTCTTCGGGAAGACAGGAGCTCCTTAACCTGTAGAAGATGAAGAAGCATAATTAATATTCTTCATGTAACAGGGAAAAAGAACTATACGAATAACCTGCTGTTCATACCTTAGAAGACTCCGATCGCCAAAATAGCGAATCAGATCGACACGGTGAGTATTTATAGGATTTTAGGATCCTAATAGGGTTAGTGTTTGATTGGAAGTAACACTTCCATGATAGAGTTATTACTACATTCGAACTCTTTCTCATAGTTATCAACTTACCCTGGATAAGTTCCTAGTTCGAACGGAACATAAACTGAATTAACGTCCTAGGTAACGGCGTCGAATTTAAATTGACGTCTTGGAATGCGTCGTTTCTTGTTGAAACGCGTCCAAGCAAAAGGGCGTTACAATTACTTGCCTTTTTATGTAATTTTGGTTGTTTAAGATTTGACGCCTTGAACTGTGGGCGTCCTTTCTTAAAAACACGCCTTAGGTGAGGGCGTTTCTTGTCAAGTAGCGCCTTTATCTGCGGCGTTATTTTCATCAGGGTTTAATTTTTTTCCATTTTCAGTTTTATCGTTTATTTACTTAATCTTTTAATCTATTTTGATTTATCTATCTCCTTCTATTTTATCAGGGTTGCTACAGCTTTGCTTGGAATTACAAGGAGATGCCAAGCCTTAGCCCTGCAATTGCCCAGCACATCTTGGCCATTTATCCTAAAGCCGAGCCGGTGAAGCAATCGCCCAGGCGAATGAGGCCCGAACTAGCAAATCAAATAAGCAAAGAGGTTGACAAGCTGAAAGACGTCGACTTCGTGGCTGAAAATCAATATACCACATGGCTGGCAAACATTGTGTCCGTCAAGAAAAAAAATGGCCAGATCTGAATCTGTGTGGATTTTCGGGACCTGAATAAAGCATGTCCGAAGGATGATTTTCTGGTGCCAATCACCGAAGTGATGATCAATGCCACCACCGGCCATGAGGCCTTGTCGTTCATGGATGGGTCATCCGGATACAATCAGATCTGGATAGCAGAGCACGATAGAATCCACATAGCTTTTCGGTCGCCTAAAGGGATTTTCCATTACAAGCGGATGCCCTTCGGCCTCAAGAATGCTGGTGCCACCTACCAGAGGGTGATGACAAAAATATTCAACGAGTTGCTCTATAGCAAAGTCGAATGCTACATCGACGACTTGGTCGTCAAAATAAAGAAGAGGGAGGATCATCTGGCTGACCTCAGAATTATATTCGAAAGGCTGCGTCTGCATGAACTGAAGATGAACCCGATGAAGTGCACTTTTGGCATCTCCAGTGGAAAATTCCTAGGCTTCGTCATCAGATATCGGGGAATTGAAATAGACCCCGCAAAAATCAAGGCTATTCAGGAGCTACCTCCCCCAAGGAATCTGACAGAATTACGGTCGTTGCAAGGCCGGCTAGCCTACGTTCGTAGGTTTATCTCGAACTTGTCGGGGCGGTGCCAGCCGTTTCTCAAGTTAATGATAAAGGATGCCCCATTCCAATGGAGCGATGAATGCCAGAAAGCTTTTCACCAGCTGAAGGAATATTTGAAGACCCTGCCAGTCCTGGGGGCACCTGTTAAAGGGTGGCCAATGATCTTGTACATAGCTGCCACTGAATGTTCTCTGGGGGCAATGCTGGCCTAAAATAACGAAGAAGGAAAAGAACAAGCTTTGTACTACCTCAGCCGAAGATTGGTCGGGGCCGAAGCAAAATACACACCTATTGAAAGAGTCTGTCTCGCTCTTGTGTTTGCAGCCAAGAAAATGTGGCACTACATGCTGTCGCATGAAGTCACATTGATATCCAGGGCCGACCCGGTCAAATATATACTCTCCCAGCTGGTCTTGAAAGGGCGACTGGGCAAATGGGCTGTCATTCTCATGGAGTTTGACATTTCTTATGTGCCGCAAAAGGCCATCAAAGGCCAGGCCATTGCAGATTTCTTTGCAGCACATCCAGTGCCTACAAATTCTCCTCTGATCACAGAGCTCCCCGAAGATGAAACTTTGGAGGTGGGCCAAATTCAGCAAGCCACTTGGCAGCTATATTTCGACGGTGCGTCGAGAACAGAAGCACCCCCGTCTGGGTGAACAAGAATAAGAGCAGGGGCGGGCGTTGTCCTCAAAACCCCCGAAGGAGAGGTGTTACACACCTCTTGCTCCATCAACAAGGCATGCACAAATAATGAAGCAGAATATGAAGCCCTAATAATCGGTCTCCAGCTAACCCTCTAGTTGGATATCCGTATGCTGCAAGTGTTTGGAGATTCAATGCTGATCGTCAAACAGATTCAGTGGCAATTTGAAGTCCGAAAAGCCGAATTGCTGCCTTACCATGCCAAGGCGAAACAGCTCATGCAGAAGTTTTACTTGGTTGAAGTAAACCACATCGGCCGAGGTCAGAATGCACAGGCCGATGCATTAGCAAAGCTAGCAAGCTCACTGGCAGTCCCGCCAGATGGGTCACTCAACATACGGGTGATCAACAGACGGCAAGTCCCCAGCATGATAGTGGAAGACACAGGTGAAGAAGAACCTGAAGTGGCGACTGCAGAAACAGTCAGCTCACCCGACTGGCGTGAGTCCCTCATGAAATGGTTTAAACACCAGCAACTGCCCAAGCAAAGGGAAGAAAAGATTAGGTTGATTCGAATGAAAGACTCCTATGAACTGAGGAGCATAATCCTATTTCGAATTATGGCGGATGCCAAGAAAAAGATACTCCTTCGATGCCTCTCAACAGAAGAAGCGTGGAGGGTGATGAAAGAAGTACATGCCGAGTCGGCCGGAGCACACCAGGCTGGGCCGAAGATGAAAATTGAAATTAAAAGGTTAGGCTAATATTGGCCAATAATGTTTGACGACTGTTGCAAATATGCCAAGTCGTGCCAAAAATGCCAAGAGCATGCCACGATCCCCAAGCAGCCTCCAATACATCTACATCCAACCGCACCCAGTTGGCCTTTCGCCCAATGGGGAATAGATGTGGTGGGTCCATTCCCCCCATCCTCTTCAGGATGCAAGTATATCCTGGCAATAATAGATTATTTCTCCCGCTGGGCGGTGCCTGTAGCCTTTAAAGAAGTCATAGGAGAAATTGTAGCCAGATTTATTCGGAGAAATGTAATATAAATGTAATATTCCGATTTGGCATTCCCGACCGGATCGTCTCAGACAACGGAAGTCACTTCCGAAATCAGAAGGTCTACAAGTTGGCCGAAAACTACAAGGTTGACTGGAGGACATCCACTCCGTACAACCCGCAGGCAAACAGGTTGGCTGAAGCCTTCAATAAAACACTCTGCACCCTCCTGGCAAAGACTGTCAGCTCTAATAAAAAGGACTGGGAAGATAAGATGTACGAGGCACTTTGGGTGTACCGTATAGTCTACAAAACCCCAACGGGTTCCTCACCTTTCTCCTTGGTATACGGCTCCGAAGCAGTCGTCCCCATTGAATTAGAAGTACCCTCGTTACGGGTCGCAATTCAGCATGGTTTGGTCGGAGACGACCGAACAAACGTCGACCGAAGACTGGAGGAGCTCTCCGACTTGGAAGGGAAGCGACTCCGGGCCCAGTAAAATATACAAGTCTACCAGGATCGCATAGCCCACGCCTTCGACAAGCTTGTCAAGGAACGCGAATTCAAGAAAGGTGACCTTGTGATGGTTAAAAGAAGAGAAGTCATGGCTGCCAACTACAATGGTAAGCTGAATGAAAACTGGCTCAGGCCGTACGTCGTCCATCTACGAAGGGGGCGCATATGTAGTTGTCAACCATAGGGGGGAGACTCAATTTCCACCCCTTAATGGAAGACACTTGAAGCTATATCATGCACCACTTCTCCAGCTTGATGAGCAGCTGAAGCCCCCGCCCCAGGTGGAACAAGAATGTTTCCTAGATCTCCCATGAGACTATGCAATACCTGTTCAAAAAAAAAGACAACAAAGAAAATTATTAAAGTCCTTAGGGGACGACGATTCATCAAGTCCCACCAAAATGCGAAGCTCCACCTCTAGCCCAGACCACCGCGTCTCGACCGAATAACCAAACAACTACATCCCATGTAGCAAAAAAAACCCTGCTTCCAGCTCAACGCTGCTTCATCCCATCCCACTGACACATAAACCAGTGGCCCAGACCTTCCGTCTAAAGCCATGAATAAGAAGACCCTTGCTTTGTCACTAACCTCATGTCAATGAACAAACCACGTCGATATCCAACTCCTGTCGGCATCGATGAACAACCTAGTGGCCCAGACCTTTCGTCAGAAGCCACGAACAAAAAGACCCTTGCTTTGGCACTAACCCTGTGTCAATGAACAAACCACGTCGATCCCCGAATCTCTGTCAGCATCGATGAATAAACCAGTAGCCCAGACCTTTCGTCTGAAGCCATGAACAAAAAGACCCTTGCTTTGGCACTAACCCCGTGTCAACGAACAAACCACGTCGGTCTCCGACTCCTTGTCGGCATCAGTGAATAAACCAGTGGCCCAGACCTTCCGTCTGAAGCCATGAACAAAAAATACCCTTTCTTTGGCACTAACCCCGTGTCAATGAATAAACCACGTCAGTCCTCGACTCCCTGTCGACATCGATGAACAAACCAGTGTCCCAAACCTTCCGTCTGAAGCCATGAACAAAAATACCCTTGCTTTGGCCCTGAACCTGTGTTAGTGAATAAACCATCTCAATATCTCAATTTCTAGTCCCACCGACAAATAAACCTGTAGCTCGGACCTTCCGTCCGAAGCTATAAACAAAAAAAACCCCTTCCACTCTAGATCGGACCCTTCGTCTGGCTAGAGAACAAGAGGTCCCTTATATTGTCGGCAACCCCGACGCAGAAAAGAAACCTCCTTGCTTGACTCGGACCTTCCGTCCGAGTCGATGAATAAAAAGAACCATCTTTGCTCGGCTCGGACCTTCCGTCTAGGTTGATGAACAAAAAGACTCATCTTTGCTCGGCTCGGACCTTCCGTCCAGGTCGATGAAAAAAAGAACCCTTTTTGCTCGACTCGGACCTTCTGCCCATGTTGATGAACAAAAAGAAACCTCTTTGCTTGGCTCGGACCTTCTGTCCAGGTCGATGAACAAAAGAACCATCTTTGCTTGGCTCGGACCTTTCATCCAGGTCGATGAACAAAAAGAATCATCTTTGTTCGGCTCGGACCCTCCGTCTGAGTGGATGAATAAACAACTTTCCTTAAATAAACAAAAGTCACCAACTCCCCATTGGGATTGACCTCATCTAAGTCATTTTAGGCCTCTTGCCTGGGACGACGCATAAACCCTTCTTTCTTACTTCGGTATTCTCCCCATGCTGATGACTAAACCCCCACTCAGACATGCCGGTCCGTCTGCCTACGCGGTGAAGCGGTTCCCTCATCCATTTGCTGAAGGAGTGAGCGTTTTCCTGTGAATTCGCAGCGGACCAGCATTCCACTAGCCCAAAAGAACAAACATCTTATCAAAGAGCTCTATACTCGCGGGCCCCGTGCACTCGTCCCTCACTTGCGCCACCCGCGAGTGGGGGGCATTTGTGGACGTCAAAAAAATGATGATGAAGATCATACGGCACGCACGTCTCCACATCTGAGAGTAAGTCGAAGACGAAAATGCCGAATAAACCTCATACCTCACCCGATCAGGACGAGAACGTGCTTGGTGGTCTGCTACCCGATAAGGAAGCCCCTCAAGCAGAAGATATGGCCACGACTCTCCAACCGGCCATACCAAAGCCCAAATTGAGAAAAAATTCCAGGAATTCGGACACTGGTCGTCATGTCCTGAAAATCAGTCTGAGTCCTAAACTGGGGCTCAAAGGCTTCAAACCAAACACTCCAGAGGCAGTGCATTGTAACCGGAGCATTCCGGGAATACAAGCAGTCGTCTGAACGGCCGAAACCATGAGATAAAGCCCAAACGGGCATGACCATCACCTAAACCAGCGCGCGCCCCCTTGGGCTTCCTTAAACCGGCGCGCCCCTTCCTTTTTGGATCTTAATACGGTGCACTCCCTTGCATAGCCTCTTAAACCGGCGCGCATCACTATTCACGTGTCACTATTCATGCCGCTATTCATATCACTATTCACACCTTACTATTCAAGCCATTCTCGTTGTGTTGTTAATCCGGCGGGCACAATGTCATGCTGTTTTAACGCGAAGCTGTCCCATCTAGCTTTCGGCCCCCTTTTTCCCGCAGACAGATGGACCGAGAGTTGCGTGAAGCAGAGAAGTCTCCCGACAGCTCCTGATTATCCGTCGGCCAAGCTCGGGGAAGTCAAAAATAGCTTGCTACCAACTCCTTTGTCGGGAGAAAAGAAAGGGAGAAGCTTCTAGGAGCTTTCTTCCCCAGATGAGCCTCCCCTGCATCCTGCACGGTTCTAGAAAAAAAAAGGAAAAAAGAGGGAGAGAACTTCCTCTCGACCCACCACCCACCAGAAGAGAGCTCTCAGGAGCTCGAGAAAGAACGAGCCAGAGAAAGAAGAGAAGAAGAAAAAAGAGAGAAGAGAACCAGAGGTAAGGAGAGGAGAGTCCAGTGAGAGGTGAGCTTGGAGGGAAGAGCTTGTGCTCTGTTCCCCCTCCTCGTTCATGTATTTTCTCCTTCTGCTTTGGGGTAGATCCCCTCCTGTATTCTGATCTTCCTTTGCTTATGGATGAATAAAAGAATGTTTTGGCAAACGCGGTGTTTTGTTGAGTCTCCATTCTCTTCTGCACTCAGCCTCCCACTCATCCAGGGTCTTTGAAGCTTGCTTTTCCATAGCGTGGCCTTCAAAGGAACCCACAGAAGGATGAACATTCATAGCCCTACTGGGCAAACATTCGTCCCTTTCAACCGTATCTTCAACTCTATGGAGTGTTGATGCCCCTCGTAGGCTAGCCCTCGGGGTTTCCCTCCATTGAGGTGTGCCGGTCACCGTTTGGCACTCTCGGCTTTAAGGAGCGTACCCCAGATGTTGTGGGACTGTCTCCCCTTCACCCCTGCAGCCCTCTGGTCATGGGGAGGTGCTGCCCAATTTTTGACAGAACACTTAGTCTATTTTTGACTATGCTCGAGTAAGAATCTCGCATAAGTCTGGACTGGCCATGTGTGCAGAACATTTGGGACCTGAATAAACTCTACAATTTTTTAATTAAGACCAAAGTTTCAAGAAAATCACTTGGTCTTTCATCTTAATCCCAAATCAATCGAAACTGCCCTAATCCGGCCCGCCCTAAAATCGGCGTGCCATTTTCCGGCGCGGTACCCCCCCACGTCGTTTTAGCCCTACACTCATGATCCTTTCAAAACTTTTGGGCCCTAAACCGGTGCGATCTTAGCGTGCCAGATTAACCTCAGGGCGCGCCAGATTAAACCCTGGGGCGCACCGTATTAAGGGCGCGCCGTATTAAACACTTGGGGCGCGCCGTTTTAAGCCATCTCTTTAGCCTTTGCGCGCCGTATTAGCCCCCATCATGCATTCCACGCCGTATAGCCCCTGTCATAATCAAAATTTTGTTCCGGGGGCTGACCCCTTGACCCCCGTGACCTGGCCGGGCAGGTCGAACCCCGCGACATGACCGTACAGGTCGATCCGCGTGCGAGGGCGCATGTTGGCGAGTTCGGGATTCACACTTAACAATTCACTTCCCCGGACTGTGCGTGAAGAGAAAAGCAATGATGCCCCATGGTATCGGACGTGGACCTCAGAATCCCCGACATGGTCATGATCTGAACACATCTCGGGCCAATAGTTCATCAATTTGACCCGTCCTTACCGGGATCCAACCCCACACTCATATTAAAATTGCCGTACCTACGGCAGACATCCGTATGATTTCATCGTTGTCTTCGATGCTTCAAATGCGGACTCTCGTCCGAACAATGAATGGTCCGTTAGTGACCGACATATATACCGAGATCTAATCCCGCACTTGTATTAAACTTGTCGTACCTACGGCAGACATTCGCACGGTTTGTCACCGTCTTTTACGCTACAAACACGGACTTTCGTCCGAACAAGAAATGGTCCGCCAGTGACCGACATGCATGCATCTATGAAAGTTTACGCCCCATCGCGGGGTCTGTTTAAACGCAATATGAGGTTTTGGCTTTCTCTTCCGTTATTATGAATCTCAGGCCATAGGCCCCCTTTTTTGGTGATTAATCAAGGGTTTTCTCCTCTCCGAGGGGATGTAATTAACGTCGTAGCCTTTATGGTACGACGGGTTCTCAGTCCCGACACGAACCACACAATCATCTGATTAGTCAGATCAAGCGCACCATCGGCTTCTTTCAAGCCCGCATAAATCGTCACCTAGGTGACTGGCACGCCCTCGCACTAATAAACCGAACAAACGAACAAAAGGACGAATAAACTAATAAAAATTAGCAATGTCCCGAAAGTGCGTCCACAAGTCTGGCACGCCCGGTGGGACCAGAACTTCCCTTCATCTCTTCACTGGAATTCAGAGCCTCATGGCCTCCTAATAAACTATGTTTGTCTGTTTTGACGAATTACAGGTGCTGTCTCCGCCAGCCCTATGCGGAGGAAAGCTGGACTAGGCGAAATTATCTTTGTGGTCTCGAAGATGCTACTCCGAGACGCCTGTAGCCTGCAGAGATCAGGAAGGCCACTAAAGAAAAAGAAGAAAAGAGGAAAATAAGAAAAGAAAGAAACAAAAAAATGGATAATGAATTGGCAAGAGAGGGTTGTACGGCCATATCTGTCGAGACCCGTGCTGAACAAAGATTACCACTATGGGATGGATGCGGTGGAGCGAACCACTCATCTCCTCCCTGAGGGGGTGAGCGCTCTCCTGCACACCCACGTTGGTCTATTACACAAATAAAAAGAAGAAGAGAAGGAAAAAAAGGACAAAAAGAAAAAAAATTTGGAAAGCATCACCGATCAAAAGAACAAGAAGAAGGCCGACATCCCGCCCAACTCTAGGAGGGTCCAAGCCTGTGGTGCAGTGCCCCGGCCCGTTCCACCTTCTTGCTGCCTCTGTCCAGCATAACACGGCCCCTTGAGTGGCTGTCCGAAGACCCAGCAAGCCGCAACTGTAGCTTGATGAATTCCTGTCTGCTGTGGGGGATGCTTTATGGCAATGAGGCCAAGCACGGCCACCACTCCCGAAGAGAGCATGCATATACCCCGCCATGGGGGATAAGAAGAAGAAATATACCCCGCCATGGGACATAAGAAGCAATACACCCTGCCATGGGGGCATAAGCCGTAAAAGAATACACCCCAGCTTAGGGGCATGTGAAGAAAAGGGTACACCCCGACTCGAGGACACATGAAGAAATATACCCCGCCATGGGGGCATAAGAAGCAAAGACCCTACCCCCGCCATGGGGGCATAAGAAGCAAAGACTCTACCCCACCATGGGGGCATAAGAAGCAAGGACTATACCCCACCATAAGGGGGGGGGGGTAAAAGAAGTAAAGCACACCCTGTCTAAGGGCATAAAAGACATAGAGAATTACACCCCACTTTGGGGGCATAAGAAGCACAAGATACACCCCGGCATGGGGGCACAAAAGTAAGATACACCCCACCTTGGGGGGCATAAGAAGCAGCAATACACCCTACCTTGGGGGCACCAAGAAGCAGAATATACCCCGATATGGGGGCACATGAAGCATGCATCCCCACCGCTCTGAGGGCATAAGAAGCAAGAAACACACCCCGGTCCGGGGGCATACGAAGAAAGAAACACACATCCCGCCTTGGGTGCACAAGAAGCAAAACACACCCCTTATGGGGGCACATGAAATAAAGCCACACCCCACTCTGGGGCATAAGAAGTAGAAGAAATACACCCCGCATGGGGGCATAGAAGCCATGAAGAATACACCCCATCTGGGGGAACATGAAACAAAAGAATACACCCCGGCTTAGGGGAATATGAAGAGAAATATGCCCCACTCTGGGGTAGAAGAAGCAGAAGAATCTACCCTGACCTTAGGGCACAAAAAGCAATAGAGATAACCCATCGTGGGGGCACATGCTGGCTGCGGATGGGAAGAAGAAAAAGAAGCCAAGAAATAAGAGGAGGGGCGTTGTTCTCTCTTGCAATACATTGTCGGCATCATCCGACGCAAGACGAACGGCGAAAGAAAAAGAAAATGAAGAAGTTGTGCCGATAGGGTCGAATCAACCCGAGGCTTCTACCTCCAACTCTAGCCACTGCCAACCTGTGCTCGCCTTGATAATGGAGCTACGCCAGGAAATTGAAATAATGAAGAAAAAGATGAATGAGATGGGTCTGGGCCCGGTCGACCCGCATTCAAATTTAATAACTCTGCCGACGATGAACAAGCCGAGTATGGAGCAGACAGTTGAAGCAGAATCAGCCGAAGAAGAAGCCACCATGGCCGAATTATTTGAAACCAAGCAAAGAGATGACGAGTTTGCCACAGACCATGTCCAATGTGGGAGGAATCTCTGCGCAAGATGCCGACATCCGCCAAATTATGAAGATGCTGTCCAAATATGCAAGCATAATCTGAAGATAGAAATCCAGCTAAGAATGGTCGGCCTCGAAGTCAAATCCTTCAGCAGACTAAAAAATATGATGGCGGACATTGAAGCCTTCCTGGCAAAATATCGCCCAATCGCAGCTACCTCAAGTGAAGAAGAATAAACCACGAGGGACGTCTCAAGCTCCCTTGAAGTACGGCGAAAGCTGAAGAAGAATAAACCACGAGGGACGTCTCAAGCCCCCTCGAAGTACGGCGAAAGCTGAAGAAGAATAAACCATGAGGGACGTCTCAAGCCCCTTGAAGTATGGCAAAAGTTAAAGAAGAATAAACCACGAGGGACATCTCAAGTCCCCTTGAAGTATGGCGAAAGCTAAAGAAGAATAAGCCACGAGGGACGTCTCAAGCCCCCTTGAAGTACGACGAAAGTTGAAGAAGAATGAACCACGAGGGACGTCTCAAACCCCTTGAATCATGGCGAAAGCTGAAGAAGAACCAAAATACAAGTGGTGCCCCATTCTAGGGGCAAATGATGAAGCAAATTGGCAATTGGGCCTGCAACCTCTCAACCATCGGTGTTTAAACCGACGACTTCTCAAGCACTGGCATCTATGGCAGCAGATGAATTTGAATATACCCAAGGGTACTCAAGGTACTCAACCACTGGCACCCCAGCCAGCAGCTATCCAACACAAAAATCAATCAAGTTGCTCAACCATCGACGTCTAAGTCGATAGCTCTTCAATTACTGACATCCTAGTCGGCAGCTTTTCAATGAATTATCGGCTTCCATGCCGACAACTATCTCATTATCGGCTTCCATGTCGACGGCTATCCCATTATCGGCTTCCATGCCGACAGCTATTTCATCATCGGCGTCCAGGTCGACAGCTATCTTATTATCGGCTTGCATGCCGACAGTTATCCCAATATCGACTTCCATGCCGATAGCTATCTCATCATCAGCGTCCATGCCGACAGCTATCCCACTATCGGCTTCTATGCCGATAGCTATCTTATCATCGGCTTCCGTGCCGACAACTATCCCAATATCAGCTTCCATGTCGACAGCTAACTGATTATCAGCTACCATGCCGACAGCTATCCCATCATCGGGGTCCATGCCGACAGCTATCCTAATATTGGCTTCCATGCCGACAGCTATCCCACCATCGGCGTCCAGGCCGACAGCTATCTAAATATCGGCATTTAAGTCGACAGCTTTCCAATTATCGGCGTCTGCGCCGACAGCTTCCTAATTTTTGACATCCAGGCTGACAGCTTCCGACTATTGGCATCCGAGCCAGTAGCTCTTCACCATCGGTAGCCAAGCCGGTAGCTACCCAAAGGTGTTCAAAAAAAGGGAAAGAGAAAAAAAAAGAAAAGAGAAAAAAAAGAAGAGAAGAAAAAAAAGAGAAAAAGAGAAGGAAAAAGAAAAGAAAAGAAAAAACAAAAGAGAAGAAAAAAATCATCATCGAAGCCTCCGAGGGATGTCGACTCGTCAAGTCCCATCAGAGATCAAAATATTTTCAGTCCCATTGACGCATTAAACCAGTGGACCAGACCTTCCATCTGAAACCATGAACAAAAAGACCCTTGCTTTGGCACTAACCCCATGTCAATGAACAAACCACGTCGGTCTCCGACTCCCTGTCGGCATCGATGAACAAACCAGTGGCCCAGACCTTCCGTCTGAAGCCATGAAGAAAAAGACCCTTGCTTTGGCACTAACCCCGTGTCAATGAACAAACCACGTCGGACTCCGACACCCTGTCGGCACCGAGATACAAAACAGTGGCCCATACCTTCCGTCTGAAGCCATGAACAAAAAGACCCTTGATTTGGCACTAACCCCGTGTCAGTGAATAAACCACGTCGATCCCCGACTCCCTGTCGGCATCGATGAATAAACCAGTGGCCCAGACCTTCCGTCTGAAGCCACGAACAAAATGACCCTTGCTTTGGCACTAACCCTGTGTCAGTGAATAAACCACGTCGGTCCCTGACTCCCTGTGGCATCGATGAATAAACCAGTGGCCCAGACCTTCCGTCTAAAGCCACGAACAAAAAGACCCTTGCTTTGGCACTAACCCCGTGTCAATGAACAAACCACGTCGGTCCCCGACTCCCTATCGGCATCGATGAATAAACAAGGGGCCCAGACCTTCCGTCTGAAGCCACGAACAAAAAGACCCTTGCTTTGGCACTAACCCCATGTCAATGTACAAACCACGTCGGTCCCCGACTCCCTGTCGGCATCGATGAATAAACCAGTGGCCCAGACCTTCCGTCTGAAGCCACGCACAAAAAGACCCTTACTTTGGCACTAACCCCGTGTCAATGAACAAACCATGTCAGTCCCAAACTCCCTGTCGGCATCGATGAATAAACCAGTGGTCCAGACCTTCCGTCTGAAGCCACGAACAAAAAGACCCTTGCTTTGGCTCTAACCCCGTGTCAATGAATAAACCACGTCGGTCCCCGACTCCCTCTCGGCATCGATGAATAAACCAGTGGCCCAGACCTTCCGTCTGAAGCCATGAACAAAAAGACCCTTGCTTTGGCACTAACCCCGTGTCAATGAACAAACCATGTCGGTCCCCGACTCCCTGTCGGCATCGATGAATAAACTAGTGGCCCAGACCTTCCGTCTGAAGCCATGAACAAAAGACCCTTACTTTGGCACTAACCCCATGTTAGTGAATAAACCACGTCGATCCCCGACTCCCTGTCGGCATCGATGAATAAACCAGTGGCCCAGACCTTTCGTCTGAAGCCATGAACAAAAGACCCTTGCTTTGGCACTAACCCCGTGTCAGTGAATAAACCACGTCAGTCTCCGACTCCCTGTCGGCATCGATGAATAAACCAGTGGCCCAGACCTTCCGTCTGAAGCCATGAACAAAAAAGACCCTTGCTTTGGCACTAACCTCGTGTCAATGAAGAAACCACGTCGGTCCTCGACTCCCTGTCGGCATCGATGAACAAACTAGTGGCCCATACCTTCCATCTGAAGCCATGAACCAAAAGACCCTTGCTTTGGCACTGACCATGTGTCAGTGAATAAACCACCTCCATATCTCAATTTCCAGTCCCACCGATGAATAAACCCGTAGCTCGGACCTTCCGTCCGAAGCTATAAACAAAAAGCAAAAACCCCTCTTTGCTCGGCTCCGACCTTCCGTCTGAGTCAATGAATAAACAATTTTCCTTACATCATCAAAAGTCAACAACTCCATTTCAGAGCTTCCGCCGGTCGGCTTGGGCCTCTTCCCTAGGCCGGTGCGTTAACTCTGTTTCTCGTCTTCGGTATCCACCCATATCAATGATTAAACCCCCCCTTGCTTGGCTCGGACCTTCCGTCCGAGTCGATGAATAAAAAGAACCCCTTGCTTTGCTCGGACCTTCCGTCCAAGTCCATGATAAAAAAGAACCTCTTTGCCTGGCTCGGACCTTCCGTCCAAGTCGATGAACAAAAAGAAACCTCATTGCTTGGGTCGGACCTTCCGTTCGAGTCGATGAATAAAAAAGAACCCCTTGCTTGGCCCGGACCTTCCGTCCAAGTCCATGATCAAAAAAAAAATTCTCTTTGCTTGGATCGGACCTTCCGTCCAAGTCCATGATCAAAAAAAAAAATCTCTTTGCTTGGATCGGACCTTCCGTCCAAGTCCATAAACAAAAAAGAACCCATTTGCCTGGCTTGGACCTTCCGTCCAAGTCGATGAACAAAAAGAAACCTCCTTGCTCGGCTCGGACCTTTCGTCCAGGTCGATGAACAAAAAGAACCCTTTTTGCTCGGCTCAGACCTTCTGCCCAGGTCGATGAACAAAAAGAACCCTCTTTGCTTGGCTCGAACCTTTCATCTAGGTCGATGAACAAAAAGAATCATCTTTGTTCGGCTCGAACCCTCCGTTTGAGTCGATGAATAAACAACTTTCCTTAAATCAACAAAAGTCACCAACTCCCCATTGGGATTGACCTCATCTAAGTCATTTTAGGCCTCTTGCCTGGGACGACGCATAAACCCTTCTTTCTTACTTTGGTATTCACCCCATGCCGATGACTAAACCCCCACTCTGACATGCATGTCCGTGTGCCTACGCGGTGAAGTGGTTCCCTCATCCCTTCGCTGAAGGAGTGAGCGCTTTCCTGCGAATTCGCACCGGACCAGCATTCCACTAGCCCGGAAGAACAAACATCTTATCAAAGAGCTCTACACTCGCGGGCCCCGTGCACTCGTCCCTCACTTGCACCACTCGCGAGTGGGGGGCATTTGTGGACGTCAAAAAAATGAAGATGAAGATCATACGGCACGCACGTCTCCGCATCCGAGAGCAAGTCAAAGATGGAAATGCCGAATAAACCCCATACCTCGCCCGATTAGGACGAGAACGTGCTTGGTGGTCCGCTACCCGATAAGGAAGCCCCTCAAGCAGAAGATATGGCCACGACTCTACAGCTGGCCATACCGAAGCCCAAATTGAGAGAAAACCCAGGAATTCAGACACGAGTTCGTCATGTCCTGAAAATCACTCTGAGTCCTAAACTGGGGCTCAAAGGCTTCGAACCAAACACCCCAGAGGTGGTGCATTGTAACCGGAGCATTCCGGGAATACAAGCGGTCGTCTGAACGGCCGAAACCATGAGATAAAGCCCAAATTGGCGTGACCATCACCTAAACCGGTGCGCCCCCTTAAACCGGCGCGCCCCCCCTTGGGCTTCCTTAAATCGGCGCATCCCTTCCTCTTTGGATCTTAATACGGCGCGCTCCCTTGCATAGCCTCTTAAACTAGCACGCATCACTATTCACGTGTCACTATTCATGCCACTATTCATATCACTATTCACACCTTACTATTCAAGCCATTTTCGTTGTGTTGTTAATCCGGCGCGCACAATGTCGTGCCGTTTTAACCCGAAGCTATCCCATCTTGCTTTCGGCCCCCTGTTTCCCCCATGTTGGGTCCCGTGAGGTGTAAACGGATCTAGAAGGGGGGGTTGAATAGATCCTATCAAAAGCTTTGGCCTATTTAAAAACTCTTAGCTAGCGGAAGCTTAAACCACTCTTATAAAGTGAATGAATCACTTAGGCACAATGCACAGCGGAATTAAGTAGAGTGGCTCAAATGAAAAGACTTGAATTACAAGCTATGAAACGTCCACACTTCTTTAAGTGAATTACAAAGCATAACACATAGATGAACATGCAATAGCTTGCAACAACCGTGTGTGTGTGTGTATGCTATGTTGATCACTCAAAGTGCATATGTGTGTGAGCAATATAACCAAGTGTGGAAGCACACGAACCTGCGAATGGGGTTAGAAGATATAGATCAATCACACACAATAAACAACCCACAACATAGGGATTTTTAAGGTGGTTCAGTTGCAACCCCGCAACCTACGTCCACCCCTCACCAAAACCCGGTGAGGCTTCCTTGCTGACTCACAGCTTGACCCGGGGACACGCCCCAAACCACAGAACAGAGAAAACTCTCTTTCTGTCTTCCTACACACAAAGCCGGCAGGGACGACTACACCGCAGATCGGAGAACTCCCGATTACCTTCCTACTAACCACCGGTAGGGACGTCAACCGCAAATTGGAACACCATCCAATTGCCTTCCTACTAACCACCTGGTAGGGACGAATCACAACTTCAATGTTTAACAATATTGAAAGTAAAACAGATGTGAAGGAATTAAAACAAGAGATTGAGTGAGAAGGAATTGGCCCTTGTATCGATATGCTTTGTTGATCAGCAGCAGGGATCTCTTCTTCTTGCAAATCAATCTTCTTGTAATCACCCTTGAATGGATGATTGTTCTTCACGGAGTACTGTTCATGTGAACAGTAACTGTTCTTCCAATCCTCCTCTTTTGATCTTCCTTTTGATCTCTTTGAATGGATGAAGAAGTGAATAGATGCTACCTTGATCCTTGCTTCCTTCTTCACAGATCTTGGAAGATGATCTCTTTGATATGAGCTTGAATACCTTGGATTGGATGAAGATGTTCTTCACGGAGTACTGTTCACGTGAACAGTAACTCGAACTCCTCTTGCTTTGAACACCCCTTTGAAGCCTCCTTTGATCTTCCCTCTTAGCCTTACTTGCTTCTACTCTTTCTTGGAGGATGCTGGATTGAGATATGAGCTTGAATCACCTTGAGTTGATGGAGAGGATATTGGATGTAGCTTTGATCTTCTCTTGATCCTCTTGAGTTGATGAACCGGTTTATGGATGCAGCTTTGATCACCTTTGAGAGCCTTGAATGCTTCTTGCTTCCTTGGAGATTGAGATAGCTTCAGATCTAGGCTTGAATCTCTTGGAAGGATGAAGATGTTCTGCTCGAAACACTGTTCACGGAGGTGCTACAGTGCTCTCGAAATGGCCTCCCTTGATTCACTTCATCAACTCCATCAACTAGGGTTTCTAACCCTCTTGTAATGGTTTTATAGACTTTGAATGGTCTATAGACAAGCCCCAGACCATATCCACAAATCATGGGAAGTTAGGTGAGGTTTGATTAAACAAAACCATGGAAAGGGGCTGGCCACGAGGTGGATTTCGATGTCAAATAAGGTTGGCTCGGGGCTGGCGGTCGACCTAAGGTCCCTGGCGGTCGACCGCTACTGTAAAACTTTCATTCGGGTGATCCCTGGGAATTTCGGTCGACCACCACTGGCTGGCGGTCGACCGCTACTGAAAAAGCTTGTAGACGGTGAGGCTCTGGCTGGGGCGGTCGACCGCCCCTGTGCTGGCGGTCGACCGCCAGCTGGGCAGAACCCGGGCCATCCCGGGTTGGTCCGTTATCCGTGTCAGCTCCATCATTCAACTTCTTTAGTAGCCCGGTCATGTCCGTGGCATCTTCCTTGACTGTCTTGAAGATTTTATTATTGAGTCTTCAATCAAATTTTTGTTCCGGGGGCTCCGCCCCCGGAAACCCCCGCAAGGGGCGCTGCATTGAGCTTTCATGTGCATTGAGCTTTGACATTTGCATTGAGCTTTCACGTTTGCCTTGAGCTTTCACATTTGCCATGAGCTTTCACATTTGCCAATTCCACTTCATTCCTTGGATTATCTTGTAGCATGCTATCGAGAAATTGCACCGACCTTGAATCATCCATAAGGTAAGACATGCACTGACCATATGAAGAATATGCAATGACCTTATGTGTGATGCTATTCAGCTTGAGTTCTGTGCTTGAAACATGCTATATTTTCGTGCATCCAATATTGTCATATGCCTTGATATCTGTCAATTCAGTTGTCTAGATTGGTGTGCCATTCTTGAGCTTTTACACTGGAAGTATAATGACCTGAAATGTATGAATATTAACATTATCAAATGCAGGTATAGTTCATTAATGACTAAAGAGGAAGACATCATCAAAACCAACTAAAGAGGCAGACATCATCAAAACCAACTAAAGAGGCAGACATCATCAAAACCATAAAATGATTTAATCATGTTGCACACATGTTCAACACCCCAGATAGATGGACCGAGAGTTGCGTGAAGTAGAGAAGTCTCCCGACAGCTCCCGTTTATCCGTCGGCCAAGCTCGGGGAACTCAGAAATAGCTTGCTACAAACTCCTTTGTCAAGAGAAAAGAAAGGAAGAAGCTTCCGGGAGCTTTCTTCCCCAGATGAGCCTCCCCTGCATCCTACACGGTTCGAGAACAAAAAGAAAAAAGAGGGAGAGAACTCCCTCTGTGAGAGGAGAACCACGGCTGGAGAGGCATTCTTCCACCCACCAGAATAGAGCTCTCGGGAGCTCGAGAGAGAACTAGCAGAGAAAGAAGAGAAGAAGAAAAATAGAGAAGAGAACCAGAGGTAAGGAGAGGATAGTCCAGTGAGAGGTGAGCTTGGGGGGAAGAGCTTGTGCTCTGTTCCCCCTCCTCGTTCATGTATTTTCTCCTTCTGCTTTGGGGTAGATGCCCTCCTGTATTCTGATCTTGCTATGCTTATGGATGAATATAAAAGAAAGTTTTGGCAAACACGGTGTTTTTGTTGAGTCTCTATTCTCTTCTGCACTCAGCCTCCCACTCATCCAGGATCTTTGAAGTTCGCTTTTCCATAGCGTGGCCTTCAAAGGAACCCACAGAAGGATGAACATTCATAGCCCTACTGGGCAAACATTCGTCCCTTTCAATCGTATCTTCAACTCGTGGAGTGTTGATGCCCCTCGTAGGCTAGCCCTCGGGGTTTCCCTCCATTAAAGTCTTCCGGTCACCGTTTGGCACTCCGGGCTTTAATGAGCGTACCCCAGATGCTGTGGGACTGTCTCCACTTCGCCCCCGCAACCCTCTGGTCATGAGGAGGAGCTGCCCAATTTTTTACTGAACACTTAGTCTATTTTGGACTATGCTCGAGTAAGAACCTCGCATAAGTCTGGACTGGCCATGTCTGCAGGACATTTGGGACCTGAATAAACTCTGCAATTATCTTAATTAACACCAAAGTTTCAAGAAAATCACTTGGTCTTTCATCTTAATCTCGAATCAATCGAAACTGCCCTAATCCGGCGCGCCCCAAAATCGGCGCGCCATTTTCCGACGCGGTACCCTCCCGCACCGTTTTAGCCCTACACTCATAATCCATTCAAAACTTTTGGGCCCTAAACCGGCGCGGTCTTGGAGCACCGGATTAACCTCAGGGCGCGTCGGATTAAACCCTTGGGGCACGCCATATTCAGGGCGCGCCAAATTAAACCCTGGGGAGCGTCGTATTAAGGGCGCGCCGGATTAAACCCTAGGGCGTGCCGTATTAAGGGCGCACTGGATTAAACCCTTGGGGCCCGCCGTTTTAAGGCATCTCTTTAGCCTTTGGCGCCGTATTAGCCCCCACCATGCATTCCATGCCGTATAGCCCCTGTCATAATCAAAATTTTGTTCCGGGGGCTGACCCCTTGACCCCCGCGACCTGATCGGGCAGGCCAAACCATGCGACCTGACCGCGCAGGCCGATCCGCGTGCGAGGGCGCACGTTGGCGAGTTCGGGATTCACACTTAACAATTCCCCTCCCCGGACTCTGCGTGAAGAGAAAAGTAACGATGCCCCGTGGTATCGGACGTGGACCTTGGAATCCCCGACATGGTCATGATCCGAACACATCTCGGGCCAATAGTTCATCAATTTGACCCGTCTTTACCGGGATCCAATCCCGCACTCATATTAAACTTGCCGTACCTACGGCAGACATTCTTGCGGCTTTCTCATCATCTTTGATGCTTCAATTACGGACTCTCCTCCGAACAATGAATGGTCCGTTAGTGACCGACATACATACCGGGATTCAATTCTGCAATCACATTAAACTTGCCGTACCTACGGCAGATATTTGAACGGTTTCATTACCGTTTCTCATGCTACTAACACGGACTTCCGTCCGAACAATAAAATGGTCCTTTAGTGACCAACATGCTCACATTCATGAACTTTTACGCCCCGAGGCCGGGTTTGTTTAAACACAATCCGACTTTGCACTCGCTTTCATTATTCTGAGTCTCAGGTCGTAGGGCCCCGTTTTCCGATGATTAATCAAGGGTTTTCCTCTCTCCGAGGGGATGTAATTAACGCCGTAGCCTTTATGGTACGACGGGTTCTCAATCCCGACACGAACTACTCAATCATCTGATTCGTCAGATCGAGCACACCACGGGCTTCTTTAAGCCCGCATAAATCATCACCTAGGTGACTGGCACGCCCTCGCACTATTAAACCGAATGAATGAATAAAAGGACGAATAAACTAATAAAAATGAGCAATGTCCCGAAAGTGCATCCACAAACACCCTGTTGCAGCGACACCCCCGCCATTTGAGGAGCTTCTGGTGTCCAACACAGCATCTGAAGATTCTACTCTGAAGTGGCTTTCTAACAAGTGGTCGTGCACCCTCATCCGAGGTTGGAGTTGGGCAGGAGGCCCATTTCCGTCAGGCTGCGCAGATCGACTCCGGCTGAAGATAGAGACGAGTTGCAGAAACTCCCGTGGCCACTCTTCTAAGTTTCCTGGCGTGCCCTTTGGCCGAGGCAATCCTCCTCCAGCCCTCTTTCAGCTCCAAGAAGAAGGAAGCCAATCGCCCACCGGACTGGTTGTTCTCCCCGATGTGCGGAGCTCGGACCCGCCAGATCTAGGCCGGACCCCTCTCTTCTTCCATGGTAACCACGTTCATCTCCAACCTCAGAAAGGACCCCCGTCAGTTCCTGTGCGTCGCCACCTCGTCCATGGTTGCGTCGGCACCAGTCTTGTCTCCATCAGAGTTCGGTGGAGCCCATGGCAACCTCTGCAACAGCTCACTACTGTTCTGATCCAGACAGGAGCATTCTGGACTGGCCCAGTTCCTAGAGCTGCAGTGGCCCTCATCATTCTCAGTTCGACCCCAAAATTATACAGCATCTTCCTGGGCCAGTCCCGGTCATTCAAGCACTGATCCTGCTTCTAGAAGTGTCACGCCCCGAGCTTTTATTATTGTGAAAGATGATCTCGGGAAACATGAACAGCCGGCATGGTAAGCCTCTTGCAAGCAAGAATAATCAGAGCGCAAGACAATCACACATAAAAATACAATTGCACAATAATTTAATCAACTTCTCTTTTCATTAATAATCAAAATGATAAAGATCCAAATACATAGAATATTCCAACTTTACTCAACTCTAGACTTAATAAAAATGAAAAATTACATGAACTCGATCTAGACATTTATTGACTCTTAAGTTGTAGCACCCCGAAAATGTAAATAGGAAATAAAAAAAATTATAAATATTAGTCATGGAATAATGGTAGTTAATAAATTTGTTTTAATAAGTATAGCTAAAATAAATAATTGAGAAAATAGAAATCAGATATATCATTTTATCTATTAAATTGAAATTACCATTCACATATTTAGAGATCTCATTCTAAAATATATTAAAACACATACGTATTTGTATAAAGATTTTCGTAGGATCGAACCCGACTCTTATACCCAGAGCAAATGACGAAAATTAATAAAATGAATAACTAAAGTTATAGGAATTGGGGTTTATATATATATCTATAAATTTCTGCTAAGTAGTTGAACCTATTGTGACTTCAAATAAAGGTTTGAGGCTTCAACCATGTAAATTTGTAAAATTCAGTTAATGGGCTTAACCGGTAAATCCAATCTAGATATATATACATATAGTTAATGATCTTTAAAAAGAAACATGAACTGGTGGGCTTTAATAAAGGAGAACCAACCCAAAGCCCATATATCAATCCCGCCCAAAAGGGGCCTTACGTACAAAGACTAGAAGGCTCGCCACAAATGTTTCAAGGCTCTTAAACCCATACCCATTGTACAAGGCTTTAACCCACATACATACAGGGACCCAATTATTATACATGTATATACTAGGCCTCAACCAAATGGGCTTCATGAAGGCCTTTGAGAACTACTCCAGGGGATGGGCAATGTAAACCCAATGATGTTAACCCATGAAAGATGAACCTCATGTTCACACTAAAGAATGGGCCTTAATGATAATTATTGAGCTCTTAAAAGAATATACATAAAATATATTAATGTTATTAAGTCTATGAACCAAAACACCCTCACGTTCAAAAGGCCTTACTAACTAGTGGGTTAAAGACATATACAGGTATAGAAATAGGTGGGGCATAAATATAATTTTGGTTAATAGAAGGAATGGGGGAAAATAACAAAACATGAATAGCGCCCATGGATTGGGCGCGGCTCACGTGACTAACGACAATAGTAAAGTCGTTATTTTATTAAATGTGAATAGTGTATGAATAGTGTCATTTTTTATTTTAAAAGAATTTTGTAAAATAAATTAAATGAAAAATTAGAGAAAAATGGAAGGATCTTACCCATAAAACTTCACAACAAGATTCCATCGAATAAAAATGATAAAAATCTTTAAAGGTTGAACAGGAAAAATTAAGTGAAAACTCGTGAATAACGCCCGTACGAGAGTCGTTATTTCTTAAAAAGCGACTGTTAAATAGACGTTAATTCTTAAAAGGAGACTTTGATATGGACGCCAATTCTTTAAAGCTAAAATAAGGAAACCCCGTGGCCGTATTTCCCTCGAACTGGGAATTTGATGCCGTCTGGGAAAGTATTACTTTAGTAGGATTAATATATGGGGAAGTTTCAATACTAGTAGGACTCCTACGTATGAATTTTAAACCTATTGGAACTCCAACTCTCTAGTAGTCTCTCTACACTATAAATACCATGCCCCATCGACCAAACGCAACTATTGTTTCTCTGTTGCCATACCCCATTAACTGGCGGGTTGTTCTTATTGCTTCTTCCCCGATGTATAAGAAGCCTAAGAAGTCTGTTACTATAGCATCGAATTTCTCCTTCCCGACTTCTCGTTCGTCTCAGTTGACGGACTACTGCTTCTTCACCTTCTTTGTCTTGATGCTGTAGTTGGAGAGGAAGCTGCAACTATTGCCGTCATCATCATCTTCTTCTGCAATCGGGAAGGATACGTGAAGAAGGCGGGGCTCTTATTTCTCTTCTTCATCTCCTGATCTTCCTCCTGCTAGTCGTTGGCAGCAAGGAGCATACAGAGCGCAACCTCTTCTTCCTGTCTTTTTCCTGTGTGGTGAACGTGAGGAAGCTACAGAAGCTTCTTCCCTTTTCCTCTTCCTCTACGTGAAGAGCTCTTCTCTCTACTGCTGTGCTGTGTAGAAGCTTGACTCTTCTTCTTCTCCTTTATTCCGGTCAAAGCAACGTTAAGGTAGGCAATCTCCCAAGCATAATTATAAAACAACTAGCATGCTAGATGTGTAGAACATGTAGGTTTTCTCAAGCTTCGTAGCCCAAACGAAGTTTAATCATGGTTAAAAGTCAAAAATCAAATATAAATATCATGAATGTATTTATCGCTGTGTTATATCGAGTGCTGCAATTTTTTTGTAAATAGCGACCCTCATCAGGGCGCTAATTCTTTTTGACGCCCTCGTAAACGGTCGTCAGTTCCCATATGAATTAATAATTACACATGTTAAAAATTTAATGTCTCTGTAACCAATTATCTGATTTAATGCATGAATATAATTTTGGAATCCTGCTATTTTTCTTGACCTGTCCATATACTTGTGTCATAAAATTTTTAGATTGGAAAAATACTACTGTTCATAAATAATCTTGTGGAAAAGGAAATGACGCCTTGCACTATGACGTTTCTTTTAAAATAGCGACCCTGTCTAGGGCGCTATATTCATAGAAGATGGCAACGACCAAGTCGCCATTTAATTAAATCTTGAAAATTGATGAACGACCAGTCGTCAAATATATAGATGTTAGTTATGAGTTTTTGCATTAATAGTTTGTTCATGGGTATCGGAGTATCCTTTGGCCATGAAAATTTATGGGCGTACTATTGGGGTGGAGACCGAGGTAATGAAAGTGGTTGCACCATTTTTCATGCCCCCTATCTCAAGATCCCACGTCTCTCAACGAAAAATTATTTTGAAAATATGGTTAGGTAGAATTTTTCGAGCCCGTCATTTCGGTATATTATATGCTAGATTCCGACATGGTTACGTATAGTAACGGGAGATTTGAAAATACAATTTTTTTGAAATAACGACCCACAAACGGTCGTCATATTAAAATTGGACGCCACTGTACAGTGGCGTCATATTACTAGCATGCTAGATGTATATATATATATATAATGTATGTATATCTTTGAAAATCCATATTTATTAAAATATGTAACAGAAAATTATAAAAAAATATATTTCTGGAATCCTTGTATTTTTCTCCTAATTATCATATATTCTATTTCCTTAAATTATTTTTAATAAATCAATGTGTCTTTGAATGTATGTTTTTGAAATTATTCCATTAAATAGATATAAATGTGAATTCTTGTTAAGTAAATTAAGTTAAAAATCATAAAATTAACGTCCCTCCAAGAGGACGCTAATTAATAAATGACGTCACCCTTGGGCGTCAAATAATATAAGTTTATTTAATTATAGTTAATTATAGAATTGGATGGACATGAATTCTAGAATTAACGCATTCATGTCTCACCGTTTTCTTCCGATTTTGACCCATACCGCGGGTCTTCTGGCACTCTCATCTCACGTCCGTAGATGGAGTCCCCGTTTCATGATTGGTTCACGTTATACACCTCAACTCTTGGTGACAGACGAGCTGTAATGCCCTGGATCTCGTTGGATCTCGTAGGATCTTTAATGGATCTTTCGGATCTGTTTCGGATTGGTTTCGTTGAGTTTCGGTTCGCTTTTGTGGCTTCCGAGTTGAGTTTGACGAGCCGTGTGGGTTTTTCTCACGTACTAGCTACGGAACCCTACGGTGAGTTTATTTGTCAATTCTCGAACTCGTGAATGCTACAGCGTCGATGTACTCTTCGAGCCGGTCGTTTCGACTATTTTTGTGTATTTTTCTGAATTTGTGTATTTTCGGCGCATTTTCGGAATTTTCGAAAATTAGGAAAATTTCCTAATTTCTTTTCCTTTTTCTTTTTCTTTCCTCTCTCCCCTCCTCGTTTCTCACCGCCGCCGTCTCTCTCCCGTTCTCTCTCGTTCTCTCCCCTTTTCGGCTCCGGCTGCAGACGGAGGCGTAGGTGGGCGAGGTGGCGAGGCCGTGGAGCTGTCGAGGTGCGCGAAGGGGCGAGGATCGGATCGATTCTGGCGCGATCCCGAACGGTGGATTCAAAGCCGGTGAAATTGGTTCGCGAGTGGTTTTCGGCGTGGTTTAGTCCCTTCGGGGCACGGTTTCTTCGGTGGAGGTAGGGTGACGGATCCTTGCTTCCTTACCTTCGTTTTCCCTGCCATTGCACGGCGTTCGGCTAGGAAACGAGTGTGTTTGGGCTTGTTTTGCCTAAACCGTGATTTTCGTGGTTTTTAGGGTCGGCCGGTAAACGGTGACCGTTTGCGGTTCAGTTAGTTTCTAAATGACCGCAGGGATGTTAGAATCCCATCCACGTTGATTTCGTGCGATTCGGTGTTCATTCGAGGCCGGTAGAAGCCCGGGAACCTCGGTGACCCACTTAGGGTGGATTTGTCTAAATCGCCCGGATCGAGCGTTTTTGGTGTTGCATGTGGGCATTTTGGCCCTTGAATGTTGTTATTCGGTGTTGCGGTGTGTTTCCCCTGCGTTTCGGCGTGAATGGGGCGTGGAACGGGCCGATCCGGCCATTCCTATGTTTTCCCGCCGTAACCGAAGTAGCGGTCATGCCAGCGACCGTTACTTGTCTTTAGCGGCCCTACGACTGACCGTCGTTTGGTCTGCATCGTTTTAGCGCTTTGGCTTCTAGGTGAGTGACGGCCCTAGAGTGGAGCGTCGCTTCCTTGTAACGTGCCTAGGTTAGTGCGTTACTTCGCCTTCGTCGTTTTATGTTGGGGTTGAGTCGGTTAGTCTAACGCGCTTGACCCAGTGCGTTAGATGGAAGTGGCGCGCCTTGCCCAGGCCGTTACTTGCCAGTTGACTGACGTTGACTCGTTGAGGCGGTGCCTCTAGCGGTCGTGCCCCTATGCGTTGTTTGAGTGTGACGTGCCCGCCCCTGGCCGTTACATTCTCTTTTGGTCGAGGTTGGGTTGACTGCACCGTTGGGTGTGACGGTGGGGACCCCGTGCGTCGTTTGTGAGTAACGCGCATGCCTCCGACCGTTGTTTGCCGTGGTGTTGGGTTGAGGGTGGCTATGCCGTCTGTGAGTAACGGATGGGTCCCCCGTGCGTCGTTTGGTTCTGACGGCCCTCCCCTGCCGCGCTGTTTCGTGAGTGACGCGCCTGGCTTAGCGCGTTACTTCGCTTTGGGTTGGGTTGCTGCACTGTTGAATGTGACGGTGGAGACCCCGTGCGTCGTTTGCTTGTAACGCCCCTGCTCCCGTGCGTTACTTGGCTTTTGCGTGGTTTGTAGGTTATCAGGGTGGTGTGAGTGACGGCCTGGTGTCCGTCCGTCGTTTGGGAAATAACGGCCCTAACCTAGACCGTCGTTTGCTTGTAGCGGTCTAGAGCTGGTGCGTTACTTTCCTTGTGCCTTGGTTTTCCGCCCGATGATTCTGTGTGTCTTGGCTTGGCCTTGTGGTCTGCCCGTTGTCCCGTGGATGTCTCCTGACGTCCTATGAGGGTTAAGACTACGTTGCGAGGTAGCCAGGAGTCTTCTTACTTGTGGTGGGATTCTTGATCCTACTCTTGTATGCTTTTATTGTTTGGTTCGGGTCAACCCGGTCTGACCTAGTGGTTGACGTGTAGCCTTGTTTGTGCGTGTCTTGACGGTTCTGTCCTGTCTAAGACACTGCTTCTGGATGCTTCGAGGTGTTGTTCTACCTCGGTTTACGTGTCCAGGTGTGCTGAGGGTTCTTGATGTCTCCCTCAGGTCTCCGTGTGTTGTTTTCTGCGGAGCGTGGTTTCTTTGGCTTAGGATTAGACCGATTGGCGGCTTGTTCCGCTGTTTGTGACGATCTTGCCTTTGAGTCGTTTGGCTCAGGATCGTTACGTAGGAGGTCTAGTGCTTGTCCTGAGTTGTCGGCAGTGGTGATACTATCACTTGGTGCCTCGAAGTGCGTGTTGAGGGGCGGGGTTGCCCGTTAGTACTTCGGCACTTGTGTTTTGAGCTTCTGTGTCGTGTGAAGCCTCCACTTCTGTTGACCTAAGGCCTGGAGTGCCGACCCGCTAACGGATGGCGGAGGGTGTTTCCCATTGAGCGGTTGTAGCTGGTTCCGCGGGCTCCTAGCCAACGGTAGCGTCCTGCCGAGGGAGAATACTAGCTAGAGGACCTGGCTTAGGCTATAGCCAGTGTGTGCACACGTGGTCAGGGGTTAGGACTTACGTCGACGGGCGTGACCCTGACTAGTTACTTGTTTTGCTGTTACTGTGTGGTTCAGCTTGTGTCTACATCTCTGCTGTTGTTACAGCAGTACTGTAGGTGAGACACTTGAGGTACGGCGTCAGACGTCAGTGGACGCAGCTGGCTTTTAAGGGGGTGCTTCCGTCACGTGATGCGTAGCTCTTCGCGGTTCCTTGCGGGCTGTGACCTTTGCGAGTTGCCCGTTCGTGGCCGTGCTCGGGGTCAGTGTTTTGTTGTCCGCACGGTGTTCTGATCGTGCGTGGGGCTTTGTGCACGACGTTCCCGGTCGTGTTTTGTCTGTTTCCCCGGTGTCGGCGTTCGCCTTCGCCTTTGTTTGGGGCTGGTTGACAGACTGGTGTACCCTTCTGTGTGAGTTTAGGGTCATCCATCTGTTGCCTTTGTTTGGAGTAGTTTGGGATACCGAGGTTAGTTCGGTAGCCGCTTGTTTGGTGCGGGTTCTCACCCTCTCCTGCGTGTTCCCTACTCCTACTTCCCGTCTGTTCCTTTACAGCTTTGTAGTGTAGCTTTCCTACTTTGCTACGTTGCTGTCCTTGCTACGTTTGTTGCTGCTTCCGTTGCCTTCGCTTTGTGCGGTTTTCCAGTGGGGATCCGCGTGACCCCTACTGAGTTTCTGTTGAGACTCACCCCTGCTGCTTTTCAGGTGGGTTTCGCCGTCTGCCTCTGCTGTCCTTGGTGGAGTGCGCGTTTGCTGTTGTAGCTGCCAGCTGTACCTGCGTCGGGTTCCTCCGACTTCTGTGTACGTTTCTTTCTGTTCGACTGTACTGTGCTAGACTTGTTGTCTTTCCTTTGGGCTGGACTCTGTGTATAATTGTAAAACTTGAATATTAATGAAAAGGTAATTTTATTTCTGCTACTTTAGCAATCCATTGTAATGAAATTTAATTGCTTACTGTTATATCTGCGGGCTTCAATGTATTTCCCACACAATCCTTTTTCCCTTCGGCGCTTTCCCGCGCTTGGGAGGCCTCGCGGGTCCCATGTGGTATCACGTGTATTCGGTATTTATACCGGGTGCACCGGGTATCCGGAATCCGGGTCGCCACAGGTGGTATCAGAGCAGTGTTCTGAGATGTTCAGAGTTCTTTTCTGAGCTATCAGATCATTGTCGTGTGAAATACATGGAAATCCAGATATACAGTTACCAGAGTCTTTAGGCCCAGTACAGTCTCTTGCTGGCGTAGGTGTTGCGATGGTTTATCGCGGTGCTTTTTGCGTGTGGTCTTGTACGTGCTTGGTTGGCACTGTGCGAGATGGTTTTTGCTCTCGTCTGGATATGACGATGTGCTTCGTTCGGTTTTGAAGTTGGTCTCGATCGTGTTGCGCTTGGCAGTGTGTGTCGGTTGGCATGAACCTGCAGTGCCTTGTTCGAGCTATTTTCTGTATTTTGCTCAGGTGGCTTATGACTTTTAGCGTTGGTGTGATGGCCACGCACGTTCTTACGTTGCTTGGGTTGTCCCAGCTTGAGTTTGTGTAGCTCCTGATGCTTCGTTGTTTTGGTTGCTTCGATTGTCGTGTTGCCTCGATTGAGAAGTTGCTCGAGCGAGCCTTGGATTTTCCCTTCCTGGTGAGCTGTTGTTGTTGAGCTTGTTGCTTCTCATCCCTCTTTGGTGAAGCTTTCCGAGGTTTGCCTTGGAATTGCTGTCTTGGTTGTGCCTTTGTCCTGTGTCTGCTTAAGTGTAGACAGCTTTGTTTCAAGCCTGATCTGCTCCTTGTTGTACGGTTGCTTAGCTTTGGACTCCATGATGGTGTTAAGAGCTGTTGTGTACCGTAGTTGTCGTGCTGTGTCTAACGGCCGATGTGTTGTGAAGGCTCATTTATCGTGTCAGGACGTGATGGTGAGCTGAGATTGATGCTTTCCTTGTGCTTTGTGCTGAAGCTGGTGCTCTTCTCTTGCTGCACTCAGGCTCTTTGTGATCGGTTGTTCGCGTGATCGGTGCGCGTGGCGTGTGAGTTGCGATCTTGTTGATTGCGATGACGTCTGGTGTGTGCTGAGATGCGATTATCGATGTTGTTCTGTTGCCTGTGCACGTTGTTGAGAGTACAGCTGGAGTGTGTGGGCTGGCTACCCATTTGTCGAGAGGTCTTGTTCCTTTCTCGATGTGGCTTTGTCTTGGCTTCTTGTGCCTTGACTTTGGTTGTTGCCGTGCCGTTGTTCGTGGTTTTCTTGTGTTGGCATCGGCATTGTGCGAGTGTTGGGGAATTTGTCGACATCTTTGCGGATTGAGTACCCTCTACTCTGTATTTTCTTCTTGGGTGTTGTGCTCTTGAGGCGTGTTGCTAGTCCTTGAGTTGCGTTCCCCGAGATCATTGTTGTTGTTTTTCGTTGTTGTGGGTCTTTCTCTTGGTGAGCAGTCTGATGCGTGACCTGTTTCTTGTGGTCGTGTGTTCAGCTGTTTTTGTGCCTTGTTGTGACCCTGCTTGCAGTTGTGTTCCGTGGTTCTGCGTGTTAAGTAGAGCCGGAATTCTGCAGGTGTTGCCGTTGTGTTGTTTTGGCGCTGTTTCTTTATGATTTTGCGTCTCTGCCTTGGACCATGGTCTTGTCAGTTGGCTTGATGTGCTCTCTTTCCCTGGTAGAGTTAGCTTGCGACTTGATCAGATGTGATGTCTGAGTGAGTACTGACTTGATTGTGTTTCGGGTCCAGCAGCGTTGTTGTTGTCGTTGGTGTCCTGTGTGCCAGGTGTTCCCTGTTGCCTTTGGCACTGGAGCCGATGATGTTGCGAGCTGTCAGCTGTGGGGACTGCGTTCCTTGTGTAAGCTGCCGCTTGCCGTGTTGTCGTTGTGTTTCTCAGTTGCCTGTTGTTGTGGCTGTCGTGTCTCTATTTCTGGTGAGACGTAAACGACGTTGCCCTTGCTTCGGAGGTGTCAGATGTATTCACTTTGGTGCCATACTCGTGCTGTAGACTTGCTATCTTGGAAGCTGAGTGTGTACCTGTAATTGTGATCTGACGGTGTTCCTCTGAGCTGTGTTTTCCGAGTTTTGTGCTGTTGAGTTGTTCTTCCCTGCTTCTCCTTTGCTAGTCCTGAATTTCGGGGGCGAAATTCTTTGAAGGGGGGGAGGATGTAATGCCCTGGATCTCGTTGGATCTCGTAGGATCTTTAATGGATCTTTCGGATCTGTTTCGGATTGGTTTCGTTGAGTTTCGGTTCGCTTTTGTGGCTTCCGAGTTGAGTTTGACGAGCCGTGTGGGTTTTTCTCACGTACTAGCTACGGAACCCTACGGTGAGTTTATTTGTCAATTCTCGAACTCGTGAATGCTACAGCGTCGATGTACTCTTCGAGCCGGTCGTTTCGACTATTTTTGTGTATTTTTCTGAATTTGTGTATTTTCGGCGCATTTTCGGAATTTTCGGAAATTAGGAAAATTTCCTAATTTCTTTTCCTTTTTCTTTTTCTTTCCTCTCTCCCCTCCTCATTTCTCACCGCCGCCGTCTCTCTCCCGTTCTCTCTCGTTCTCTCCCCTTTTCGGCTCCGGCTGCAGACGGAGGCGTAGGTGGGCGAGGTGGCGAGGCCGTGGAGCTGTCGAGGTGCGCGAAGGGGCGAGGATCGGATCGATTCTGGCGCGATCCCGAACGGTGGATTCAAAGCCGGTGAAATTGGTTCGCGAGTGGTTTTCGGCGTGGTTTAGTCCCTTCGGGGCACGGTTTCTTCGGTGGAGGTAGGGTGACGGATCCTTGCTTCCTTACCTTCGTTTTCCCTGCCATTGCACGGCGTTCGGCTAGGAAACGAGTGTGTTTGGGCTTGTTTTGCCTAAACCGTGATTTTCGTGGTTTTTAGGGTCGGCCGGTAAACGGTGACCGTTTGCGGTTCAGTTAGTTTCTAAATGACCGCAGGGATGTTAGAATCCCATCCACGTTGATTTCGTGCGATTCGGTGTTCATTCGAGGCCGGTAGAAGCCCGGGAACCTCGGTGACCCACTTAGGGTGGATTTGTCTAAATCGCCCGGATCGAGCGTTTTTGGTGTTGCATGTGGGCATTTTGGCCCTTGAATGTTGTTATTCGGTGTTGCGGTGTGTTTCCCCTGCGTTTCGGCGTGAATGGGGCGTGGAACGGGCCGATCCGGCCATTCCTATGTTTTCCCGCCGTAACCGAAGTAGCGGTCATGCCAGCGACCGTTACTTGTCTTTAGCGGCCCTACGACTGACCGTCGTTTGGTCTGCATCGTTTTAGCGCTTTGGCTTCTAGGTGAGTGACGGCCCTAGAGTGGAGCGTCGCTTCCTTGTAACGTGCCTAGGTTAGTGCGTTACTTCGCCTTCGTCGTTTTATGTTGGGGTTGAGTCGGTTAGTCTAACGCGCTTGACCCAGTGCGTTAGATGGAAGTGGCGCGCCTTGCCCAGGCCGTTACTTGCCAGTTGACTGACGTTGACTCGTTGAGGCGGTGCCTCTAGCGGTCGTGCCCCTATGCGTTGTTTGAGTGTGACGTGCCCGCCCCTGGCCGTTACATTCTCTTTTGGTCGAGGTTGGGTTGACTGCACCGTTGGGTGTGACGGTGGGGACCCCGTGCGTCGTTTGTGAGTAACGCGCATGCCTCCGACCGTTGTTTGCCGTGGTGTTGGGTTGAGGGTGGCTATGCCGTCTGTGAGTAACGGATGGGTCCCCCGTGCGTCGTTTGGTTCTGACGGCCCTCCCCTGCCGCGCTGTTTCGTGAGTGACGCGCCTGGCTTAGCGCGTTACTTCGCTTTGGGTTGGGTTGCTGCACTGTTGAATGTGACGGTGGAGACCCGTGCGTCGTTTGCTTGTAACGCCCCTGCTCCCGTGCGTTACTTGGCTTTTGCGTGGTTTGTAGGTTATCAGGGTGGTGTGAGTGACGGCCTGGTGTCCGTCCGTCGTTTGGGAAATAACGGCCCTAACCTAGACCGTCGTTTGCTTGTAGCGGTCTAGAGCTGGTGCGTTACTTTCCTTGTGCCTTGGTTTTCCGCCCGATGATTCTGTGTGTCTTGGCTTGGCCTTGTGGTCTGCCCGTTGTCCCGTGGATGTCTCCTGACGTCCTATGAGGGTTAAGACTACGTTGCGAGGTAGCCAGGAGTCTTCTTACTTGTGGTGGGATTCTTGATCCTACTCTTGTATGCTTTTATTGTTTGGTTCGGGTCAACCCGGTCTGACCTAGTGGTTGACGTGTAGCCTTGTTTGTGCGTGTCTTGACGGTTCTGTCCTGTCTAAGACACTGCTTCTGGATGCTTCGAGGTGTTGTTCTACCTCGGTTTGCGTGTCCAGGTGTGCTGAGGGTTCTTGATGTCTCCCTCAGGTCTCCGTGTGTTGTTTTCTGCGGAGCGTGGTTTCTTTGGCTTAGGATTAGACCGATTGGCGGCTTGTTCCGCTGTTTGTGACGATCTTGCCTTTGAGTCGTTTGGCTCAGGATCGTTACGTAGGAGGTCTAGTGCTTGTCCTGAGTTGTCGGCAGTGGTGATACTGTCACTTGGTGCCTCGAAGTGCGTGTTGAGGGGCGGGGTTGCCCGTTAGTACTTCGGCACTTGTGTTTTGAGCTTCTGTGTCGTGTGAAGCCTCCACTTCTGTTGACCTAAGGCCTGGAGTGCCGACCCGCTAACGGATGGCGGAGGGTGTTTCCCATTGAGCGGTTGTAGCTGGTTCCGCGGGCTCCTAGCCAACGGTAGCGTCCTGCCGAGGGAGAATACTAGCTAGAGGACCTGGCTTAGGCTATAGCCAGTGTGTGCACACGTGGTCAGGGGTTAGGACTTACGTCGACGGGCGTGACCCTGACTAGTTACTTGTTTTGCTGTTACTGTGTGGTTCAGCTTGTGTCTACATCTCTGCTGTTGTTACAGCAGTACTGTAGGTGAGACACTTGAGGTGCGGCGTCAGACGTCAGTGGACGCAGCTGGCTTTTAAGGGGGTGCTTCCGTCACGTGATGCGTAGCTCTTCGCGGTTCCTTGCGCGCTGTGACCTTTGCGAGTTGCCCGTTCGTGGCCGTGCTCGGGGTCAGTGTTTTGTTGTCCGCACGGTGTTCTGATCGTGCGTGGGGCTTTGTGCACGACGTTCCCGGTCGTGTTTTGTCTGTTTCCCCGGTGTCGGCGTTCGCCTTCGCCTTTGTTTGGGGCTGGTTGACAGACTGGTGTACCCTTCTGTGTGAGTTTAGGGTCATCCATCTGTTGCCTTTGTTTGGAGTAGTTTGGGATACCGAGGTTAGTTCGGTAGCCGCTTGTTTGGTGCGGGTTCTCACCCTCTCCTGCGTGTTCCCTACTCCTACTTCCCGTCTGTTCCTTTACAGCTTTGTAGTGTAGCTTTCCTGCTTTGCTACGTTGCTGTCCTTGCTACGTTTGTTGCTGCTTCCGTTGCCTTCGCTTTGTGCGGTTTTCCAGTGGGGATCCGCGTGACCCCTACTGAGTTTCTGTTGAGACTCACCCCTGCTGCTTTTCAGGTGGGTTTCGCCGTCTGCCTCTGCTGTCCTTGGTGGAGTGCGCGTTTGCTGTTGTAGCTGCCAGCTGTACCTGCGTCGGGTTCCTCCGACTTCTGTGTACGTTTCTTTCTGTTCGACTGTACTGTGCTAGACTTGTTGTCTTTCCTTTGGGCTGGACTCTGTGTATAATTGTAAAACTTGAATATTAATGAAAAGGTAATTTTATTTCTGCTACTTTAGCAATCCATTGTAATGAAATTTAATTGCTTACTGTTATATCTGCGGGCTTCAATGTATTTCCCACACAATCCTTTTTCCCTTCGGCGCTTTCCCGCGCTTGGGAGGCCTCGCGGGTCCCATGTGGTATCACGTGTATTCGGTATTTATACCGGGTGCACCGGGTATCCGGAATCCGGGTCGCCACACGAGCCCTCCGTTGGACATTCCGTTCCTTCGGACTGGCAAGTTAGTCATTGGGACCTCCGTAAGTCTCCTCGTAGCCTTGGATTCCCTCAAGGCCGACTGAGCTGGTTGTACCTAATCACCTAGATTTCTAAAATGCCATGATTTTTATATGGTTTATTGATATATCATCCTTACTACAAGTTCTGTCCTTGAACTCTATGTTTCATGAAATCTATCTTAAAGTTCTTACATGTTTGATCCTTGAAATTCTTGGCCATTAATATGGAATTAGTTTAGACTAAATGTCAGGGGCTATGGGTCCCACTAAAATGACATTTTAAATGCTACGGGTCCTGATCTGACCCTATTGGGCGCGGTAAAGTCCAAACGTTACCGGTATACGATGATCGGGTGCTGGCATTCACCAACTCGGTTATTGGCATTTAGGGGCAATCATACAGTCGTGAGAACTCCTAAGTGTGCGACCAAATACTAACTAGTGCTATTTCCATGAGGGGTGGTCATATCGTCGTGATTTTCCCCTTAGTGCATTGGCCAATCCTATATAGTGCTAGATGTGTAAACGCTCTCGTGATAGTGATGATCGGGAGTAATTGCCATCATAGTACACCTTTCTACAACTTATTGTTCGTCATGAAAAGATCTTGATTTGCCTTATTGGAGGGGTTATCATATCGTCGTGATATTCCCTTAGTGTCTTGGCAATCCTCCACAGTGCTAGTTACATGAAAGCTCTCATGATTATGTCGTCATAGAGAGAATATTGTGCTAGTTTCATTAACTGCCCCCGTGATAGTGTTCATCATAGAGAGATGAATGTTATATTTCCTCATGAATGCTCTTGACTAACTTGAGAAAGTACTTGATTAGATCTTACTATACTCTCTTGATTATCATCGTCCTTACTCTTCATGAGTTTATCTAGCATCTTGCTTACTCGTTTGTTTATTATAGTTCTTGAATTTATCTCGTGTCATTATAGTTCTCGATTTCTATATCTTGCATGACCTGCATGATCATGCTAAACTGTAATTAACTTAAAGCTAGCTTGGAGCATGAGATATTAAGTCCTACTGAGCGTTCGCTCACCCTGCGTTTTCTAATGTTTTTCAGGTAATGACCTTAGTGACGACGACACCGAACATGATGGGCAAGGACAAGAGTGATGAGTACTTTAACATCTAGACGAACCATCTAGTCTGGTTATCTTGCGTCTTATGTCCCATTGTAATTTTTCTTTATTGAGTCTTTTCATTTATTATGGGCCTGAATATGTAAAGAACTTATATTTGAAATGAAATTTGTTATTTGTCCAAATTGTGTTTTGTGGAAATGACTATGCTCTGATTGACACGACTGTTTAACTGCCACGTTCCGAGCAAACGACATGTTCCGCTGCTATCGGTTTGGAGCGTGACAGAAGGTGGTATCAGGGCCTAGGCTTTCTAAATCTCTAGGTCATCAGGTTCAAGTCCTAGATTGAGTCGTCCTTGTCAGTTATCCTATAGGAACCCCGTGAGATTTGGGTAGAGCTATGGGTTAAACTCTAAAATTTGCATAAATCGGATATGACCTTAAGTACTTAGCATACTACGAGAATAGATCTACTTAGAACACATGTTTTAGTTATGGTGATCTTACCCCACTAATTTTGGAAGAAAATCATATGAGTTTGGGGACCAAATTCTTTCAAGTGGGGGAGGGTGTAGCACGCCGAAAATTTAAATAGGAAATAAAAAAAACTATAAATATTAGTCATGGAATAATGGTAGTTAATAAATTTGTTTTGATAAGTATAGCAAAAATAAATAATTGAGAAAATAGAAATCAGATATATCATTTTATCTATTAAATTGAAATTACCATTCACATATTTAGAGATCTAATTCCAAAATATATTAAAACACATACGTATTTGTATAAAGATTTTCGTAGGATCGAACTTGACTCTTATACCCAGAGCAAATGACGAAAATTAATAAATGAATAACTAAAGTTATAGGAATTGGGGTTTATATATATATATATATATATAAAGTTCTGCTAAGTAGTTGAACCTATTGTGACTTCAAATAAAGGTTTGAGGTTTAAACCATGTAAATTTGTAAAATTCAGTTAATGGGCTTAACCGGTAAATCCAATCTGGATATATATACATATAGTTAATGATCTTTAAAAAGAAACATGAACTGGTGGGCTTTAGTAAAGGAGAACCAACCCAAAGCCCATATATCAATCCCACCCAAAAGGGGCCTTATGTATAAAGACTAGAAGGCCAGCCACAAATGTTCCAAGGCTCTTAAACCCATACCCATTGTATAAGGCTTTAACCCACATACATACAGGGACCCAATTCTTATACATGTATATACTAGGCATCTACCAAATGGGCTTCATGAAGGCCTTTGAGAACTACTCCAGGGGATGGGCCATGTAAACCCAATGATGTTAACCCATGAAGAATGAACCTCACGTTCACACTAAAGAATGGGCCTTAATGATAATTATTGAGCTCTTAAAAGAATATACATAAAATATATTAATGTTATTAAGTCTATGAACCAAAACACCCTCACGTTCAAAAGGCCTTACTAACTAGTGGGTTAAAGACATATACAAGTATAGAAATAGGTGGGGCATAAATATAATTTTGGTCAATAGAAGGAATGGGGGAAAATAATAAAACATGAATAGCGCCCATGGATTGGGCGCGGCTCACGTGACTAACGATAATAGTATAGTCATTATTTTATTAAACGTGAATAGTGTATGAATAGTGTCACTTTTTATTTTAAAAGAATTTTATAAAATAAATTAAATAGAAAATTAGAGAAAAATGGAAGGATCTTACCCATAAAACTTCACAACAAGATTCCATCGAATAAAAATGATAAAAATCTTTAAAGGTTGCAACAGGAAAAATTAAGTGAAAACTGGTGAATAACGCCCGTACGAGAGTCGTTATTTCTTAAAAAGCGACTGTTAAATAGACGTTAATTCTTAAAAGGAGACTTTGATATGGACGCCAATTCTTTAAAGCTAAAATAAGGAAACCCCGTGGCCGTATTTCTCTCGAACTGGGAATTTGATGCCGTCTGGGAAAGTATTACTTTAGTAGGATTAATATATGGTGAAGTTTCAATACTAATAGGATTCCTACGTATGAATTTTAAACCTATTGGAACTCCAACTCTCTAGTAGTCTCTCTACACTATAAATACCATGCCCCATCGACCAAACCCAACTATTGTTTCTCCGTTGCCATACCCCATTAACTGGCAGGTTGTTCTTATTGCTTCTTCCCTGATGTATAAGAAGCCTAAGAAGTCTGCTACTATAGCATCGAATTTCTCCTTCCCGACTTCTCGTTCGTCTCAGTTGACGGACTACTGCTTCTTCACCTTCTTTGTCTTGATGCTGTAGTTGGAGAGGAAGCTGCAACTATTGCCGTCATCATCATCTTCTTCTGCAACCGGGAAGGATACGTGAAGAAGGCGGGGCTCTTATTTCCCTTCTTCATCTCCCGATCTTCCTCCTGCTGGTCGCTGGCAGCAAGGAGCATACAGAGCGCAACCTCTTCTTCTTGTCTTTTTCCTGTGTGGTGAACGTGAGGAAGCTGCAGAAGCTTCTTCCCTTTTCTTCTTCCTCCACGTGAAGAGCTCTTCTCTCTGCTGCTGTGCTGTGTAGAAGCTTGACTCTTCTTCTTCTCCTTTATTCCGGTCAAAGCAACGTTAAGGTAGGCAATCTCCCAAGCATAATTATAAAACAACTAGCATGCTAGATGTATAGAACATGTAGGTTTTCTCAAGCTTCGTAGCCCAAACGAAGTTTAATCATGGTTAAAAGTCAAAAATCAAATATAAATATCATGCATGTATTTATCGCTGTGTTATATCGAGTGCTGTAATTTTTTTGTAAATAGCGACCCTCATCCGTGCGCTAATTCTTTTTGACGCCCTCGTAAACGGTCGTCAATTCCCATATGAATTAATAATTACACATGTTAAAAATTTAATGTCTCTGTAACCAATTATCTGATTTAATGCATGAATATAATTTTGGAATCCTGCAATTTTTCTTGACCTATCCATATACTTATGTCATAAAATTTTTAGATTGGAAAAATACTACTGTTCATAAATAATCTGGTGGAAAAGGAAATGATGCCTTGCACTATGACGTTTCTTTTAAAATAGTGACCCTGTCTAGGGCGCTATATTCATAGAAGATAGCAACGACCAAGTCGCCATTTAATTAAATCTTGAAAATTGATGAACGACCCGTAGTCAAATATATAGATGTTAGTTATGAGTTTTTCCATTAATAGTTTGTTCATGGGTATCGGAGTATCCTTTGGCCATGAAAATTTATGGGCATACTATTGGGGTGGAGACCGAGGTAATGAAAGTGGTTGCATCATTTTTCGTGCCCTCTATCTCAAAATCCCCCGTCTCTCAACGAAAATTTATTTTGAACGTATGGTTAGGTAGAGTTTTTCGAGCTCGTCATTTCGGTATATTATAAGCTAGATTCCGATATGGTTACGTATAGAAACGGGAGGTTTGAAAATATAATCTTTTTGAAATAACGACCCACCAACGGTCGTCATATTAAAATTGGACGCCACTGTACAGTCGCGTCAGATTAACATATATATATATATATATATATATATACATATATGTAATGTATGTATATCTTTGAAAATCCATATTTATTAAAATATGTAACAGAAAATTATAAAAAAATATATTTTTGGAATCCTTGTATTTTTCTCCTAATAATCATATATTCTATTTCCTTAAATTATTTTTAATAAATCAATGTGTCTTTGAATGTATGTTTTTGAAATTATTCCATTAAATAGATATAAATGTGAATTCTTGTTAAATAAATTAAGTTAAAAATCATAAAATTAACATTCCTCCAAGAGGACGCTAATTAATAAATGACATCACCCTTGGGCGTCAAATAATATAAGTTTATTTAATTATAGTTAATTATAGAATTGGATGGACATGAATTCTATAATTAACGCATTCTTGTCTCACCGTTTTCTTCCGATTTTGACCCATACTGCGGGTCTTCTGGCACTCTCATCTCACGTCCGTAGATGGAGTCCCCGTTTCATGATTGGTTCACGTTATACACCTCAACTCTCGGTGACATACGAGCCCTCCGTTGGACATTCCGTTCCTTCGGACTGGCAAGTTAGTCATTGGGACCTCCGTAAGTCTCCTCGTAGCCTTGGATTCCCTCAAGGCCGACTGAGCTGGTTGTACCTAATCACCTAGATTTCTGAAATGCCATGGTTTTTATATGGTTTATTGATATATCATCCTTACTACAAGTTCTGTCCTTGGACTCTATGTTTCATGAAATCTATCTTAAAGTTCTTACATGCTTGATCCTTGAAATTCTTGGCCATTAATATGGAATTAGTTTAGACTAAATGTCAGGGGCTATGGGTCCCACTAAAATGACATTTTAAATGCTACGGGTCCTAATCTGACCCTATTGGGCGAGGCAAAGTCCAAACGTTACCGGTATACGATGATCGGGTGCTGGCATTCACCAACTCGGTTATTGGCATTTAGGGGCAATCATACAGTCGTGAGAACTCCTAAGTGTGCGACCAAATACTAACTAGTGCTATTTCCATGAGGGGTGGTCATATCATCGTGATTTTCCCCTTAGTGCATTGGCCAATCCTATATAGTGCTAGATGTGCAAACGCTCTCGTGATAGTGATGATCGGGAGTAATTGCTATCATAGTACACCTTTCTACAACTTATTGTTCGTCATGAAAAGATCTTGATTTACCTTATTGGAGGGGTTATCATATCATCATGATATTCCCTTAGTGTCTTGGCAATCCTCCACAGTGCTAGTTACATGAAAGCTCTCATGATTATGTCATCATAGAGAGAATATTGTGCTAGTTTCATTAACTGCCCCCGTGATAGTGTTCGTCATAGAGAGATGAATGTTATATTTCCTCATGAATGCTCTTGACTAACTTGAGAAAGTACTTGATTAGATCTTGCTATACTCTCTTGATTATCATCGTCCTTACTCATCATGAGTTTATCTAGCATCTTGCTTACTCGTTTGTTTATTATAGTTCTTGAATTTATCTCGTGTCATTATAGTTCTCGATTTCTATATCTTGCATGACCTGCATGAGCATGTTAAACTGTAATTGACTTAAAGCTAGTTTGGAGCATGAGATATTAAGTCCTACTGAGCGTTCGCTCACCCTGCGTTTTCTAATATTTTTCAGGTAATGACCTTAGTGACGACGAGACCGAACATGATGGGCAAGGACAAGAGTGATGAGTACTTTAACATCTAGACGAACCATCTAGTCTGGTTATCTTGCGTCTTATGTCCCATTGTAATTTTTCTTTATTGAGTCTTTTCATTTATTATGGGCCCGAATATGTAAAGAACTTATATTTGAAATAAAATTTGTTATTTGTCCAAATTGTGTTTTGTGGAAATGACTATGCTCTGATTGACACGACTGTTTAACTGCCACGTTCCGAGCAAATGACAAGTTCCGCTGCTATCGGTTTGGGGCGTGACAGAAGTCTTCACTCTCAATTTCATGTGACTTTCATTTGCTCTCGGACCCGTCACTTGAATAACTTCAATCCGAATCTGAACTACTTGCATTTCTTGAAAAGATTGAAAATAGTTAATGAGCACACTTACCCAGTAGGTATCTTCGCATCTACATGATTGGCAATGTTAATGTGATTAACATTTTAGCTCTAAAGAATAAGGTAAAATCATGCGAAATGCAGTAAATAACATGAATAAAATAAGTAACAAGATACGATCAAGTTAAGATATGACTGTGCGAACATGATCAAGCAAGAATGAAATTATAGCCTTTCATGAACAAGAATGTACTAGAATGTCATGTAACAAGCAAGAATTACTTCTTCACTTAGTAACAAGTACTTCGTGAATTTCTGTGGATTATCACTTAGTGGATAAATCCGTGGATACCCGTGGATATTTCACTTATTTATAAAGAAAGTACTCCCAGCGCAATGCGATGCCAGTAGCATCATACCCCATGGTTTATAATAGTATGTTTCCGATAATCAGCCGAGGGGACTAGTATATAGCCCTTGAACACAATCAGTGCTCGATCCGCATCTTCAAGTATAAATCAAGCTACTTCCACTCATGTAAATAATGTGGTCAAGAATGTACAATTTCAATGATATATTCATGATAAAGTAACCAAAAATACGAACGCTTGTACGAGGAAATAAGGAATTTCAATAAATACTTTAATGACTAGGTTATGCCATGGAAATAAATCGGTAGCATAACAGTACGTTCTTAACTTTCATAATTTAGTTAAAGTACTTTTATTAAGGTGACATGTCCCAGAACTCAATAGTCTTTCTAGGATCATAGATATATTAGCCCTTTGGGGTCAAAACAAATACTCAGAAAATTTAGCGGTCTATAATTGGGCCGTCACATGACTATAGCGGTCTAGTTCTGGACCGTTAAGTACAAAACTATTCGTTATTTGAAAACAAGTTCTCTGGAGTCTTTGGCGGTGAAAGGTAGATCTGTCAAGGTCCCTTTAGTGGTCAAGATAAGGCGCGCTAGAAGACTATGGTGGTCAATTATTGGTCCGCTAAGGTCCAGAAATAAAATATCGGTATAATTACATTCTAGACAATTGGGCTTTAATGGTACAACCAACTCGGCGTCCTAGTGGGAATCCCAGGCTCGCGGAGAATTACGGAGGCCTTGAAACAAGATTTCCTAGTCCATTGGAAGAAATATCCAAAGGAGAGGTTATCATGTCCAAGATTGTGTTCCTATAGTGCAAAGTGTGTAACTAATGGTCATATACCGGAATATATGCCATGAACTTATAGAAATGACTTTGAGATAAGAATAGAATGTGTACAGTGAAAAATCATCGTTAAATCTCGTCAATATAAGCATTCAAATCGTAATTTAATACAAAATTATATGGTTTTTAGCACAAAATACCTTATGCTTAAAATAATCCTAAGTACCATAAAGAAACATGAACTCACTGTTTATGAATAAGGAATTAAAACTCAGAGTAATAAATACCATTAAAATAGGTTAGTATATAGTTAACTAGGTTTAATTATAAGTTATATGGTTGTTCTTAAATCTATCTCGGGTTGACAGAAAACAGCACAGTGGCAGTCTATCATAGAGCCGTTACAAGACTCTTGCAGTTTATCGTAAGGCCGCCACAGTTACTTTAACGGTCTATTTCCGGTCCGTTAGAGGTTTCATAAGAATCGAGATTACAAAGTGTCTAGCGGTTCATCATAAGGCCGCTATAGAGTGATGGCGGTCAAATTCTAAGCCGCTAGAGCACGACAGACAGTAACTTAAATAAGAGGGTTCTAAGGTTTTTTTAACTCACATCATGTCTAAAAATCATATATAAACATTCCCTATCAGGATAAAACGAAGGTTAAGCTAACAATATGCATGGGTTTCTGTGAATTGACAAGGAAGTTCCTTTTTAACTTAGGTAGGGCTAAGAATATGCATGCATAATATACTAGAGGCATAAAACATGAAATTCATGATCTATAAAGTATGAAATCAAGTGCAATAAGAGGGCTTTTATCCCTAGAATGATGTTTTAGCCGTTCATGAGATGACCTATCTCTGCTAATGCCTTTAAACTTCGAATTTGATGCTAGACGCTACCCTTAGTCCCTTGCACTCCTTGTGATAAATCAGCAACTTCAAGATGCTCTAACTCCTTACTCTCTTGACCTAATGATGTGAAATTTGGAGGGTAAGAAATAGATACTAAGGGGAACAAAAAGTTCTAAATACACTTAGGCTAAATACCTCGATTTGGTTCTCTAATCCTTTGATCTTCATCGGACTTTTACACAGTTTCCTGGGTCACTAATGTCGAACCAACAACTTTGCAGGCTTCTATCTCCTTGTGTGCTTGATATCCTAGCATGAAATTTTGGGAGATGTTAGTCCTATATATTGGGAATAAAAACTTCTAAAGAACCTACCTGAAATATTGCCGTCTTACCTTGATTCCACGCGAGCCAATGTAAGGGTCGTGCAGGTCAACACTAGGTCCTATTCATAGGGTTTTGCTAGGGTTTGAGGACTAGATCGATTCTAGAGTCCTTCTTAAATCTTAGATCGACATCTGGGAGTTCTAAACATGATTACTAGTTCTTCGATCTCGATCTCTAAAGGATAGACTAGCAAAAATCCCATCTTTTTGCTCTTTCTTCAATTCACGGAACTGACAGGAAATAGCGGTCGAGGCTTGGTCCGCCACATCCTTTTAGCGGTTTTACGATAGACCGCTATAGGTCCTGGGTATCGAATTTGAATAAGCTCAAACTCTAATTTCGTCTTATCCACTAAATTATCTAATTAATGGGTATTTATCCCTATAATTCATCAATAGGCTAATTAACCTTCTAGAATATGGGCCAAACTTCATGGGCTTGGTCCTTAAGTCCTTTGGGCTTCATTTAAATAGGCTAGGTTAATCGCTTACCACAATTGGGTCTTAATAATGATTTATTTAACCCAATATTTATTTATTAATCTATTTTGATCTTTAAAATTCCCAGAAAATACTTAAATATTCTAAAAATAATTTATAAAAATTCTGGGGCATTACACCCTCCCCCACTTAAGAGAATTTGGTCCCCAAATTCAATATACGGATTGTGGAGAGTGTACTTACATTCAAACAATTCTAGAAATCTTTTGCGCATAGCCTCTTCGATTTCTCATGTTTCTCCTGATTTTATCCACTGGATTTTTACTACAGGAATTGTCTTATTCCGAAGTTGACGTATCTCTCGTTCAAGGATTTTGATTGGTTTCTGCTCATATGTCAAATCCTTCTTAATCTCCAGATTGTCGTGGGTGATGACATGGAAAGGATCAGGAACATACTTCTTGAGCATCGAGACGTGAAATACATCTTGAACTTCAGATAATTGAGGAGGTAAAGCAATTCGATAAGCTACTTCACCGACTCTTTCCAGAATTTCAAAATGACCAATAAATCTTGGAGTAAGCTTGCCCTTCATACCAAATCTTCGAATTTCTCGACCTGGAGAAACCTTAAGAAATACATGATCTCTTACTTGAAACTCCATGTCGCGCCTTCGATTGTCAGCATTCGATTTCTGCCTATCTTGGGCCATCTGAAGTCTTTCATGAATGAGTTTAATCTTCTTGGTAGTATCCCTAATAATGTCGGGACCGAGAAATTGCCTTTCTCCTACTTCATTCCAACAGATAGGGGAATGACAACTCCTTCCATAAAGAGCTTCAAACAGTGTCATTGGTATACTAGCCTGGTAGCTATTGTTGTATGCAGATTCCACTAGAGGCAAGTGATCATGCCAGCTTCCTCCAAAGTCAATAGCATAAGTCCTGAGCATATCTTCCACCACTTGATTCGTCTTCTCCGTTTGACCATCAGTTTGTGGACGGAATGCCGTGCTAAAGTTTAGTCGGGTCCCTAGAGAATGTTGAAGACCCTTCTAAAATTGTGACGTGAATCGGGGATCTCTATCAAATATAATAGTGACAGGGATACCATGCAATTTGACGATTTCCCTTATGTATAAGGCTGCGAGAATATCCACCGACCATCGACTTTTTATTGGCAGAAAATATGCAGACTTAGTCAATCGGTCTATGATTACCCATATACCATCGTGTCCTCCTCTTGTTTTTGGTAAAGCTATAATGAAATCCATCCCTACACTTTCCCATTTCCATTCGGGAATATTTAAGGGGTGTAATTTACCTACGGGTCTTAAATGCTCTGCATTTACTTGTTGACAAGTGAGACAGCGGGACACGAAATCTGCCACTTCTCTTTTCATGTTAGGCCACCAGAAGTTCCTTTTAAGATCCTGATACATTTTTGTACCACCGGGATGAATGGTATATTTGGAATTGTGAGCTTCATCCAGAATTAGTTTCTTAGTATCAACATGATCTGGTATACAAATTTTATCCCAGAATAATAATCTTCTATCATCGGCAATAGAGAAATCCAGCCTTTGCTCAATATTGGCTTTAATATCTAGTAATACTGGATCATTGCACTACCAAAAAAAGCGGGATTTCAGACGGATATTTCACATGGATATTTTTCCGTCGTAAAATCCGTCTGTATTTGTGACGGATTAGTTTCCGTTACAAATTCCGTTGTTATTAACGACATACTATATTCCTCTGAAGATCCATCTATAATTATAGACGGAATATATCCGTCTTTATATCCGTCGGTATTTGAGACGGATATTCAGACGGAAATAATCCGTCTGAAATCCGTTACAAATATTCTTTACCTCCATCGAAACTTTCCCCCCTTCCCCCACGACGGAGCTTTCCCCCCTTCTTCCCCCCTTCCCCCGCGATCTCCGTCTCACTCCCACTCTCCCTCTCACTCTCTTTCCACTATCTCCTTGCCAAGGAGAGACTGCCGGTGCCGTACTCGCCGTAGCGGCCAAAGCCGCCCTCGCCGTCGCGGCCAAAGCCGCCCTCACCATCGTCATCGAAGCCTTCCTCGTCGCCGTCGTCCCCGCAGAGCCCCCCTCACCGTTGCCGTTGAAGCCGTCCTCGTCGTTGCCATCGAAGCCGTCCTCGTTGTCGCCGCCCCCACGCGTTGTCGCCATCCTCCAAGCCATCCTCTCTGGTCTGGTAAGCCCCCTCCCTCACCCTCTCTCTGTAAAACTCTCCCTACCTGACGCGCCTCCACCATCGCCATTGTTGCATTTGCTGTTCCTTTTTTTTAAAGCTTGGGGATCATCAGGGAGGGCGGGGGTTCTAGCCGATCCGGGAGGGGGAGGTTGGTCTGGCAGGGAGAGGGGTTCCAGCAGCGGTTTTCAGGAAGGAGGGTCAAGAGCGGAGGGGGCCGGGGGGTGCTCTGGCAGAGGGCGGTTCAGGCGCGCAGTGGGATCCGGCAGGGAGTCCAGGGTGGGGGCTGTGGGTTAGGAGGGTGGGGGGGTTCCGATGGGGGGTCTTGAGGAGGGTTTCGGTGGGTGAGGGGCTGCTCTGGGAGTGGGGATTTCAGGGAGGGGGTCTCCGGTGGGGGGTCCGGGGTGGGGGCTACTGGCTGGGAGGGTGCGAAGTTCCAGTGGGGGGGAGTCTAGGGGAGGAGTGTTCGATTGCGGTAGGTCCGAGGGGGGGCTGCTCTAGGAGTGGGGTGGTTCAGAGAGGGGGGATCCAACAGAGGGTCTGGGGTAGGGGCTCATCTCTGGGAGGGTGGGGGGTCCGGGGGAGGAGAGTTCAGGCGGATCTAGGGGGGCTACTCTGGGAGTGGGGGGTTAAGGGAGAGGTGCTACAAGGGGTCCGGGGTGGGGACTGCTGGTTGGGAGGGTGTGGGGCCGCGAGCTCACCCGAATATTGCTAGAGGGAGAAAGGGGGTAGGGAGGGGTTGGGATGACTTTTGGTCGAAGGGTGGGGGTGGGGGTGGGGGTGCAATATCACCGGAGCCACTCCGGCGTGTGGTGGGGGTCAATGGGAAGAGACTGGGGAGGGGGGCTCCAATAAGATGGCATTGGCAGCCATCATGAGGGGGATCAATATGAATGCAGGGCTTAAGCAGAGCCCAAGTGGCAGCTGACAGCTTGCTATGTAAGAGAAGGTGAGTGGTTGACTCAATCTAAGTATTTGGACAGCATAAGTTTTTAGAACACAATGATATTCCACTCTGCTGGACTCTTCTATCAGTGGGTAAAATTCCATGGATGAGCTTCCATAGGAATAGAGAAACTTTGGGGGGAATGTAGGTAGACCAAATGAGAGAGTATGGAAAGGATTGATCAGTAACAGTTAAGTGCTTCCTCCATGAGCTGATAGTAAAATCTCTTGCTGCACCTCTGACCAGTCTTCTTAAGAAGGACAGTTATAGTTGGAGCCCATCTTCTCATCAAGCCTTCTTACAGCTTAAAGAGGCTATGTCAACTGCCCCAGTTCTTGACTTGCCTGATTTTTCAGAAACTTTTGTATTCGAGTGTGATGCTAGTGGAACTGGCATGGGAGCAGTTCTCATGCAAAAAGGTCGTCCTGCCATTCTTGAGGCCATAGATGCTCCACTGAGGCTGAAAGTGATCCCATTTGAAGCTTGTCTTATGATGATAAAAAGATATAAAGAAATGGAATGACCACACATCTTAAGTAGTACATATATACAAAGATGTGGATAAATGCAAAGAAATCAGAATTCTCTATAGCAATAGGTAAATACCCAAAAAATTCATTTTGTGATTTAAAACTTTGTGGATTTTTATTACATGTAAATATATTTTTAAATCTGATTTTAATAGAAATTTGATGTTAATTTGACTAAAAAATGTAGATTGTTTAGCTTCGATGTTCTTCATTTCAAAAATTTTGTAATTTGGGTGTTATTTAATTTGATATGTCCATAATGATAATTGCGTTATTATTTAATTTTATGTTATATAAATGCATGGGGTATTCCCTGTGAGCTGAGGTGCATGGGTGCGACCTAACATTACACGCACCTCAGGAGAGCGCGTTAAAACCGTGTCAATGTGCCTTCCCGTTCAAGACTTTGGATTTGATGTCTATGTTCTCATTTGTTTATGAGAATATATATATCTACCTCAAAGTCTTGAATTGTCCCGTTTGGACAGTCTGTGAATGTTTGATCGCACTTAGGCAGTCATTTACTATATGTGTTTGTATGGTTTGTTGAGAATTTCGGTTGTGTCTCCTCACTCTTCTATGATATACCATTATTGATTTTGAGTGTTTTCTTAACCACTTACTTGTAAGTGTTTAAGAAAATTTCAAAATCAATAAATATATTTGGTATATCGGAGAAGTGTGGGGAGATGATGCCGAAATTTTTAGCAAATCGTGCAGCACATATAGTAAGTGATTGTGCGATCAAACCTTCATGGATGGGTTAAAAAGTGATAATCTAATCAATATTCCTCTTCCAACTGCAAATGGTCTATGATGAACGATGTGAGGAAAGGGTCGGGTGTAATATTATGAGTAATGATTTGAAAGTTAGGATGTGTATTGTCATTTATTGGGTGCAGGCAAAATGTCGACAGATCGTTCATGGATGTATCGTAGAATAGTTGACCGGGTGGTGTCGGATGACTTTAAGCTTGGGGTTGAGAGTTTCATTCAATTTGCATTGGGGAATCCAAATGCAGCAATAGATCACGACGGTCACATTCGATGCCCTTGTTCAAGTTGTAGAAACTTGAGGTGGTGTTCAACATGCGATGTGCAACATCATTTGTACATGAAAGGGTTCGTGGATGGTTATACGAATTGGACGTGTCATGGTGAGTAATTCTTGAGGTATGAGCCCGACAATATTGCAGGCACAAGTGGGTACGTGGATATGGTTGTAGATGCTGCTGGTCCTAGTTTTAATATTCACGATGAAGCGCCGAATAAGACAGCCGGAAGATTTTATGAACTACTTAGGGATGCTGATGAGTCGCTGTGGGATGGTTGTGAAAATCACACTCGATTGTCTGCAGTGTCACAGTTGTTGAACTTGAAATCTAAATTTCACATCAGTGAGACTTGTTTTGACCGTCTCCTCCTCTTGATCAAGAGTATGTTGTCTCGAGACGAGAAGTTGCCAGAAACTTTTTACCGTGCAAAAAAGATGGTCAATGACTTAGGACTTGGATATGTGAAAATAGATGCATGTCCGAATCATTGTATGTTATATTACAAAGATGATGCAGATAAGATATCATGTTCCATTTGTGGCTATGACAGATTCAAACCTAAGGGGGGGGTCAATTCAAAGGCAAAAGATGTACCTTACAAGGCGTTGCGATACTTCCCTCTTGTGCCTAGGCTGCAGCGACTGTATATGTCCTCAAAGACGGCTCGGCATATGACATGGCACACCGAAAGAGTACATTGTGCCGATGATATAATCAGTCATCATGCCGATGGTGATGCTTGGACTCACTTTAGTCGTACTCATCTTGCCTTTTCAAGGGAGTCACGTAATGTTCGATTGGGTTTATGCACAGATGGCTTTAATCCATTCGGTGGTTCAATGGCAGCTTATTCTTGTTGGCCAGTGTTCATGACACCGTACAACCTTCCGCCGCACATGTGCATGAAGCGAGAAAATCTATTTTTGTCCCTAGTAATTCCTGGTCCAAAAAGTCCCGGAAAAAAATTGGACATATATCTCAGGCCGTTGATTGATGAGCTCAAATTTGTATGGACTGATGGAGTTGTTACTTATGATGCATATAGGAAGAAAAATTTTATTATGAAGGCTGCACTGATGTGGACAATAAGTGACTTCCCTGCATATGGAATGCTATCTGGTTGGAGCACACATGGGAGGCTAGCATGTCCTTACTGTATGGAAGATACCAAATCATTTGTATTGAAACATGGGGGGAAAAGCTGCTGGTTTGATTGCCATCGGCGGTTGCTACCAAGTGACCATCCTTTTCGAAGGCAAAAAGACTCGTTTAAAAAAAATACTGTTGAAATGGATGAAGCTGACTTGCAACGGGTGTCGGGTCTACATATGGCGTCACGGGTGCACAATTTACCAGATGTAGTTCAATTGTCTGGTAGCACACGGCAACTCCCTAATTTTGGAAAGGATCACAACTGGGTCAAGAAAAGTATTTTTTGGGAATTACCTTATTGGTCAACTCTTCTTGTACGACACAATCTGGATGTCATGCATACCGAGAAGAATTTTTTTGATAATGTGTTCAATACGATCATGAATGTTAAAGGGAAAACAAAGGACAACGCCAAAGCACGTATGGATTTAAAGATGCTTTGTAGACGTCCAGAATTGGAACTACAAAGTGTCAATGGCAAAACTGTGCAGCCTAAAGCAACTTATGTGCTTCATGATACACAGATCAAGGAAGTATGCCAGTGGTTGAAACAACTGAGATTCCCAGATAGATATGCATCCAACATAGACCGTTGTGTGAATGTTAATGAGGGGAAAATATATGGTATGAAAAGTCACGACTGTCATGTGTTCATGGAGAGGCTACTGCCCATTGCATTTCGTGATTTGTTGCCAAAGCAGATATGGGGAGCACTAGCTGAGATGAGTCAATTTTTCAAGATTTTATGTGCATCTGAACTCAGACTTCGGGATGTACAAACTATCGAACAAGAAGTTGTCACAACCATTTGCAAGCTAGAGAAGATATTTCCTCCGGCATTCTTTGATTCGATGGAGCACCTGGTCGTTCATTTGCCATATGAGGCTATCGTCGGAGGTCCAGTACAATTTCGATGGATGTATCCATTTGAGAGGTATGTGACAATTTTTGTTAACTTATAAGTCGTCCATAGCCACTACATATTGTTGCCATCTGACTTGTTGTTGTAGGTGCATGCATGAATTAAAAATGAAAGTTCGCAACAAGGCACAGGTGGAGGGTTCGATTGCTGAGGCATACATTCTTGAAGAAATTTCAAACTTCTGTTCTATGTACTTTGAGCCAGAGATTCAAACTCGTCGTACTCGACCTCCACGTAATGATGATGGGGGAGTGGATGAATCGTCCGATCGGCTCTCCATATTTAAACATCCTGGACGTGCGTTCGGACGTTGCTTGACTCGCACGCTCGAAGATAGAGAGTTGCGCGCCGCTGAGATATATATTCTTTTGAATTGCCTCGAGATTGAACCTTATGTTGAGTAAGATCTTAATTCACATTTCCAGCAACTCCATAAGTCTATACATCCTCAAAGTCTATACAACATTAACTTCACAAAGTCTATACATTGGCTTCCTCAAAGTCTATACATTGGCTTCCTCAAAGTCTATACATCCTCAAAGTCTATACCACTACCAAAAAAAGCGGGATTTCAGACGGATATTTCAGACTGATATTTTCCGTCTTAATATCCGTCTGTATTTGTGACGGATTAGTTTCTGTCGCAAATTCCATCTCTATTAACGACAGACTACATTCGCTCTGAAGATCCGTCTATAATTATAGACGGAATATATTCCGTCTTTATATCCGTCATAAATTTAGGACGGATATTTAGACGGAAGTAATCCGTCTGAAATTTCAGACGGAAATAAGTTCCGTCCAAATTTCCGTCTCAAAATTCCCCCTTTCCCGCCACCGTCGGCCCCTCCCTCCCACCCCTTCCACCCGACCCCATTTCCACCCCCCCCCCACTCTCCCTCTCACTCTCTCCTTCTCCTCTGCCCTCTGCTTCCGGTCGTCGCCGCCGGAGCCGCCGGAGCCGCCGGAGCCGCAAAGTCGTCAGAAGCCACCGTCGCCATCCTCGCCATCCTCAACGTCGACGTCCTTGCTATCGTGCCCACCGCCATTCGTGTTAGCTCGCAGCCGTGCCCACCTTCCTCGCCGAAGCTCAGACGATCGCCGCCGGTATGTCCCCCCTCACCCTCTGTCTTTTTTTTAACCTGCATTTGTTCTCGCTGGGGGTGTGGGAGGGGTGTCGATGGGGAAGGGGAGAGGAGGGGCGTCGTTCCCGTGGTGGCGGCTGGCGGCGAGGGGAGGGGGGTCGGTTGGGGAGGGCAGTTGGGAAGGGGATGGGGGTTCCCATGGCGGCCGGGGGTGAGGGGATGGGGGTTTGGGAAGGGGAGGGGGGCCGGCGATGAGGGGACGGGTGTTTTGGAAGGGGAGGGGGTTCCTGCGGTGGCCGGCAGCGAGGGGACCGGGGGGTCGGTTGGGGAGAATACTCAGATGGGGAGGGGGGTTTCATATAGTGTGGGGGGTGGGGGTGGCTTACTCTGGTGAGAAGGGGGTAGGGTGGGGCAGGGTTACTCTGGTGGGTGAGGGGGGCTCACAGTGTGGGGGTGGGGGGGGGGCTAACTTCAGCGGGGAGGGGGGTAGGGTGTGGGGGCTACTCCAGTGGGGAGGGGGTCAAACAGGGTTGGTGGGGGGCTTACTCCCACCGGGAGGAGGCAGCATAGATGTGGGGTGTGTGGGGGGCTTACTCATGCAGGGAGGGGGGCTGCAACTACAAGGTGGGGTGATGGAGGGGGATTTACCTTGGTGGGGACTGGGGAGGGGGGGTTGTAGTGGCAGGGTGGGGTGGTGGAGGGGGCTTAACTCCGACGGGGATGGGGAGCATACGGTGGGGTGTGAGTGTGGGGGCATATTTCGGTGGGAGGTTGGGGAGGGTGTTACAAATTATTTTTATTTTATTTTATTTATTTTAGTTAGGTATATGTTAATTTTTTCTCAATGTCTGGTTAAAATTAATCATGGTTAGATTCTCGGGCAATAACGAATAATTACGACAATGACATTTTTGCACAATTAGGGTTTATAGAGTAGGGCTGTCAATGGGGCAGGCCGATCCGACAGGCCCTCGGGTTTGGCTTGATTTCGGGCCGGGCCACAAGATTTTTTTCGGCCCGCGGGTTTTTAGTCGGACCTAAAAGCCCGGCCCGACTAGACCCGCGGGTCGGGCTCGAGCTTTGAGTTTGACCCGCGGGCCGGCCTGGCCCGTTCCCTTTTTTTATTCCCACTTTAAAATTTAAAAATTATTTAATTAAAATTATGTTATTTTCCTTACTTAGAAAATTTAAAACTCTCTTTTCACATAAATTATGTAATTAATATCAATTTGTTAATTAATTTGGTGAGATTATAAACTTTATATTATTAAATATATTAAATTTTATTTTTTTTATTTTTCTATTTACGTTGTCGGGCCGAGCCAAGCCTTAGTCGGGCTTTATATTTTTTAAATAATATCGGGCCCAGCCCGAGCTCGAGCTTAATATTAACAAGTCGGGCTCGGGCCGGGTCAACTTAAGCTCAGCCCAGGCCCGGCCCATTGACAGCCCTTAATACAGAGTGATATAACTATTAATGTATTTTCACGAGTAATTTTTTTTTACAAATTCACGTCTAACAATAATTTTCATGCAAAAAACCCGCGGTAAGTGGCCTCGCTCTCCCTCTCTCTCTCCCGATCATGTTCCCCTCCCTCAATCCCTCTCCCTCTCCCCTGTCCGGCTCCCTCACTCCCTCTCCCTCTCCCCTCTCGCGCTCCCTCACTCCCTCTGGCCGCCCTCCCCCACCCCCTCCACTGCCCTCTCTCCCCTGTCCGGCTCCCTCACTCCCTCTCCCTCTCCCCTCTCGCGCTCCCTCACTCCCTCTGGCCGCCCTCCCCCACCCCCTCCACTGCCCTCTCTCCCCTGTCCGGCTCCCTCACTCCCTCTCCCTCACTCCCTCTGGCCGCCCTCCCCCACCCCCTCCACTGCCCTCTCTCCCCTGTCCGGCTCCCTCACTCCCTCTCCCTCTCACTCCCTCTGGCCGCCCTCCCCCACCCCCTCCACTGCCCTCTCTTCCCCTGTCCGTGGCCCCTCTCCCCCTCTCATTATGATGATGTTCTTGTAAAATCTAGTTTGAACATTAGGTGGATGTATTTTAATTTGTAGAATCTATCTAAAAACTCGTTGGAGTGAGATATCGCAAATTCCGAAAATAGACTCAGTTTGAACATGTCTTATTCTCCTCCAAAAATCTATCAGGGCGCATAAGTCAAGATCTTAATACTACATTTGATTAAAATGATAGAGATGTCAGATATTTTAATGAGTAGAATTTTAAAACTCATCCCCACAAATCCAGCCAAACTCCACGTAACGGAGTCATAGATAATTTGGACCCGTGGCCTAAGTGACCGTCTCACTCCCTGCCCAAATTGGCCACTGTGAACAATTTCACATCACTTGGGATCTCCCTGGGTAGCTTCTTCCTGATTAATTTGGACTGAATTAGACTGGGGAGACTCGTCGGACCCACGGAGACTGATTTGGACTGAACAACCATGGGTTTAGTTTAACGATACACAGGTTATTTTTTTTAAAAATAATAAATCGCTTGTGTGAAATGCTACACATGTTCCTAGTCTTGCCCCGGACAGAACTTGATGATAGCTGTATTTTTCCTTTCCTGGGCATGTGACATTCTAAACGCAATAAATAGCCAGAGTTTACAAGAACACCATCAAAGAACCTTCATTCAATCAACAATCATTAATTTTTAGTTCAGATGGTATGCAGGAAAGTGAAGTTCCAACTTCTGATCCGAGAAACAATGTCCTTTTTGGAGTTGACATTGATAACCCTCTTGGGATACCAATGCCTAGTGATCCTTTACTAGCAAAAAATATAAGCTCTGGCAAAGACTATCAGACTGATCTCACTTCAAACAACATTATTTCCAATTCCAGTGGCTCCAAGGAAACTCAAGCAGAATTCTCAACATCAATTGTTTCTCAATCTTTTGGGGTTCCAGATGTGGCATTTAATTCTAGTGACTCCACTAATGATAGCAGCTTTTTGATTGGTAGATCAATAGATATCACTCGGTCTTCGGGCAATGATGAGTTGAAGTAGGATCTTGCTCGACTGTTCAGCATACAGAGGAGAGGGGGGAGCTCTGTGGGAGGGGGGTGGAGCTTGGTGGGACGGGGAGCTCCGTGGGAGGGGGGAGGGGCATCCGAGAGGGTTCCAGTGGGGGGGGAGCTCAGTGGGAGGGGGGAGGGGCATCCGAGAGGGTTCCAGTGGGGGGGAGGGGCATCCGAGAGGGTTCCAGTGGGGTGGAGCTCAGTGGGAGGGGGGAGGGGCATCCGAGAGGGTTCCAGTGGGGGGGGAGCTCTGTGGGAGGGGGGTGGGAGGGGGGGGAGCTCTGTGGGACGGGGCGCTCGGTGGGAGGGGGGAGGGGCATCCGAGAGGGTTCCAGTGGGGGGGAGCTCAGTGGGAGCAGGAGGGCGGGTGGGAGGAGGGGGAGCTTTGTGGGAGGGGCATCCGTACATGCTCCACTGAGGTTGAAAGTGATCCCATTTGAACCTTGTCTTATGATGATAAGAACATATAGAGAAATGGAATGACCACATATCTTAAGTAGTACATATATACAAAGATGTGGATAAATGCAAAGAAATCAGAATTCTCTATAGCAATAGGTAAATACCCAAAAAATTCGTTTTGTGATTTAAAACTTTGTTGATTTTAATTGCATGTAAATATAATTTTAAATCTGATTTTAATAGAAATTTGATGTTAATTTAGCTCAAAAATGTAGATTGTTTTGCTTCGATGTTATTCATTTGAAAATTTTTGTAATTTGGGTGTTATTTAATTTGATATGTGCATAATGATAATTACGTTGTTATTTAATTTTATGTTATATAAATGCATGGGGTATTCCCTGTGAGTTGAGGTGCGTGGGTGCGACCTAACATTACACGCACCTCAGGAGAGCGCGTTAAAACCGTGTCAATGTGCCTTCCCGTTCAAGACTTTGGGATTGATATGTATGTTCTCATTTATTTATGAGAATGTATATATCTACCTCAAAGTCTTGAATTGTCCCGTTTGGACAGTCTGTGAATGTTTGATCGCACTTAGGCAGTCATTTACTATATATGTTTGTATGGTTTGTTGAGAATTTCGGTTGCGTCTCCTCACTCTTCTCTGATATACCATTATTGATTTTGAGTGTTTTCTTAACCACTTACTTGTAAGTGTTTAAGAAAATTTCAAAATCAATAAATATATTTGGTATATCGGAGAAGTGTGGGGAGATGATGCCGAAATTTTTAGCAAATCGTGCAGCACATATAGTAAGTGATTGTGCGATCAAACCTTCATGGATGGGTTAAAAAGTGATAATCTAATCAATATTCCTCTTCCAACTGTAAATGGTCTATGATGAACGATGTGAGGAAAGGGTCGGGTGTAATATTATGAGTAATGATTTGAAAGTTAGGATGTGTATTGTCATTTATTGGGTGCAGGCAAAATGTCGACAGATCGTTCATGGATGTATCATAGAATAGTTGACCGGGTGGTGTCAGATGACTTTAAGCTTGGGGTTGAGAGTTTCATTCAATTTGCATTGGGGAATCCAAATGCAGCAATAGATCGCGACGGTCACATTCGTTGCCCTTGTTCAAGTTGTAGAAACTTGAGGTGGTGTTCAACATGGGATGTGCAACATCATTTGTACACGAAAGGCTTCGTGGATGGTTATACGAATTGGACGTGTCATGGTGAGCAATTCGGGAGGTATGAGCCCGACAATATTGCAGGCACAAGTGGGTACGTGGATATGGTTGTAGATGTTGCTGGTCCTAGTTTTAATATTCACGATGAAGTGCCGAATAAGATAGCCGGAAGATTTTATGAACTACTTAGGGATGCTGATGAGCCGCTGTGGGATGGTTGTGAAAATCACACTCGATTGTCTGCAGTGTCACAGTTGTTGAACTTGAAATCTGAATTTCACATCAGTGAGACTTGTTTTGACCGTCTCCTCCTCTTGATCAAGAGTATGTTACCTCGAGACGAGAAGTTGCCAGAAACTTTTTACCGTGCAAAAAAGATGGTCAATGACTTAGGACTTGGATATGTGAAAATAGATGCATGTCCGAATCATTGTATGTTATATTACAAAGATGATGCAGATAAGATATCATGTTCAGTTTGTGGCCATGACAGATTCAAACCTAAGGGGGGGGTCAATTCAAAGGCAAAAGATGTACCTTACAAGGCGTTGCGATACTTCCCTCTTGTTCCTAGGCTGCAGCGACTGTATATGTCCTCAAAGACGGCTCGGCATATGACATGGCACACCGAAAGAGTACGTCGTGCCGATGATATAATCAGTCATCCTGCCGATGGTGAAGCTTGGACTCACTTTAGTCGTACGCATCTTGCCTTTTCAAGGGAGTCACGTAATGTTCGATTGGGTTTATGCACAGATGGCTTTAATCCATTCGGTGGTTCAGTGGCAGCTTATTCTTGTTGGCCAGTGTTCATGACACCGTACAACCTTCCGCCGCACATGTGCATGAAGCGAGAAAATCTGTTTTTGTCCCTAGTAATTCCTGGTCCAAAAAGTCCCGGAAAAAATTTGGACATATATCTCAGGCCGTTGATTGATGAGCTCAAAGTTTTATGGACTGATGGAGTTGTTACTTATGATGCATATAGGAAGAAAAATTTTATTATGAAGGCTGCACTGATGTGGACAATAAGTGACTTCCCTGCATATGGAATGCTATCTGGTTGGAGCACACATGGGAGGCTAGCATGTCCTTACTGTATGGAAGATACCAAATCATTTGTATTGAAACATGGGGGGAAAAGCTGCTGGTTTGATTGCCATCGGCGGTTGCTACCAAGTGACCATCCTTTTCGAAGGCAAAAAGACTCGTTTAAAAAAAATACTGTTGAAATGGATGAAGCTGACTTGCAACGGGTGTCGGGTCTACATATGGCGTCACGGGTGCACAATTTACCAGATGTAGTTCAATTGTCTGGTAGCACACGGCAACTCCCTAATTTTGGAAAGGATCACAACTGGGTCAAGAAAAGCATTTTTTTGGAATTACCTTATTGGTCAACTCTTCTTGTACGACACAATCTGGATGTCATGCATACCGAGAAGAATTTTTTTGATAATGTGTTCAATACGATCATGAATGTTAAAGGGAAAATAAAGGACAACGCCAAAGCACGTATGGATTTAAAGATGCTTTGTAGACGTCCAGAATTGGAACTACAAAGTGTCAATGGCAAAACTGTGCAGCCTAAAGCAACTTATGTGCTTCATGATACACGGATCAAGGAAGTATGCCAGTGGTTGAAACAACTGAGATTCCCAGATGGATATGCATCCAACATAGCCCGTTGTGTGAATGTTAATGAGGGGAAAATATATGGTATGAAAAGTCACGACTGTCATGTGTTCATGGAGAGGCTACTGCCCATTGCATTTCGTGATTTGTTGCCAAAGCAGATATGGGGAGCACTAGCTGAGATGAGTCAATTTTTCAAGATTTTATGTGCATCTGAACTCAGACTTTGGGATGTACAAACTATCAAACAAGATGTTGTCACAACCATTTGCAAGCTAGAGAAGATATTTCCTCCGGCATTCTTTGATTCGATGGAGCACCTGGTAGTTCATTTGCCATATGAGACTATCGTCGGAGGTCCAGTACAATTTCGATGGATGTATCCATTTGAGAGGTATGTGACAATTTTTGTTAACTTATAAGTCGTCCATAGCCGCTACATTTTGTTGCCATCTGACTTGTTGTTGTAGGTGCATGCATGAATTAAAAATGAAAGTTCGCAACAAGGCACAGGTGGAGGGTTCGATTGCTGAGGCATACATTCTTGAAGAAATTTCGAACTTCTGTTCTATGTACTTTGAGCCAGAGATTCAAACTCGTCGTACTCGACCTCCACGTAATGATGATGGGGGAGTGGATGAATCGTCCGATCGGCTCTCCATATTTAAACATCCTGGACGTGCGTTCGGACGTTGCTTGACTCGCACGCTCGAAGATAGAGAGTTGCACGCCGCTGAGATATATATTCTTTCGAATTGCCTCGAGATTGAACCTTATGTTGAGTAAGATATTAATTCACATTTCCAGCAACTCCATAAGTCTATACATCCTCAAAGTCTATAAAACATTGACTTCACAAAGTCTATACATTGGCTTCCTCAAAGTCTATACATTGGCTTCCTCAAAGTCTATACAACATTGACTTCACAAAGTCTATACATTGGCTTTATCAATTTTTTTAATCATTTTTTTTACGGGGTGCTACATTTATATTGCAGACAATTTGATTCAGAATTAGCTGAAAAATGTCCAAATATCCAGGATGTGGAGATTGAAAAAGAACGCGACAAGTTTTTTTCCAAATCGCTAAGAAACCGAGTTAGTGTGAACTCTGAATATATATGTTTGTATTTACGTATGTTGAGGTAATTGTTATTATTTTAACTACTCTAATTTGAATATAGGTTGAACAAGGTCTCATTACTGATCAAAGAGTACAACAGATAAGTTATGGCCCCTCGAACCAGACACGTGCCTATCCGGGATATATTGTGAATGGATACAAATTTCATACAAGGGATTATGGGCGAAATAAGTCTACGATGAACAGCGGCGTATGTGTGAAGGGAAATTTATACAATGAAATGGAATTGGACTACTATGGTATTATTGAAGAAGTCTTAGAACTTCAGTATTTGGGACAAGACAATCATGTATATATATTTAAGTGTCAATGGTTTGATCCTAATTCTGTTCTACATGACACAAATTATGGGATTGTCAATGTCAAGCATAGGTTTAAAGTTAAGACCTATGAACCGTTCATTTTAGCCGCACAAGCCCAGCAAGTGTACTATTCAAGCTATCCATCATCCAAGAATAGAGATTGGTGGGCAGTTTGCAGGGTTAACTCAAAACTCTTTCCCACTTATGAGTTAACTATGAGTGGAGATGTCTCAGAGGTTGCTCGTGCTGAATATTATCAATCAGACGAAGTTGGCGTTGTCGGTTCCTCTAGGTTTAATATGGACGAATCTGATGAGCCACTGTCATTACGTACGCGAGATGGCGTGGAAGAAGTCGATCCGACGGAGCTAAATGTTGATGTTAGAGGGGAGGAAGAATCAGATGAAGATGAAGATTTTGAATCTCATGAGACTACTATGGATGACGAAGATGATGAAGTTGAGCTAGATATATCAACATGAGGGAGGCATGTTTTGATAATTTAGTAAGAAGATTCTTACTTTTAAGCATAATTTTAAATAACATTTGTCTAGCCTTATATAATTGTGGATTAATATGTATTAATTGTTTTGTTATTAATAAGGAAATGGTGCGAGGAGGTCGTAGTAGGGGTGGGAGGAGATCTAGCAGTGAGAGGGGCACTACTATCTCCTCGCTACCATCTTCTTCAGACACAAGTATATTTGATCAATAAGTTAGCTATATAAATATTTTATTTATTTACAAACTTAAAAGAATTTATTTATAGGTGCAAGTGTCGGCTCACCACCACTTGTACATACGCCACCACCTCCCGCTACAGGTATGTATATTTTAATTTAAATTCTTGAACATTTGTTCTACTTATGAAAATAAGTTCTTACAAGTCTCAGTGGCCTCCCACCTGTTGTGCATACGCCACTCCCACCACCTTCCGCTGCAGGTATGTATATTTTAATTATATGTTCGTAATATTTGTATCACTCCACATGACAATAAATTCTTGCAGGTCTCAGTGGCAAAAAGACTCGAGGATCATGTATGTATATTTTAATTTAAAATCTTCAATATTTGTTCTACTTATGACAATAAATTCTTGCAGGTCTCAATGGCCTCCCACCTGTTGTGCATACGCCACCCCCACCACCTCCCGCTGCAGGTATGTATATTTTAATTATATGTTCGCATTATATGTATCACTCCACATGACAATAAATTCTTGCAGGTCTCTGTGGCCTCCCACCTGTTGTGCATACGCCACCCCCACCACCTCCCGCTGCAGGTATGTATATTTTAATTATATGTTCGCATTATATGTATCACTCCACATGACAATAAATTCTTGCAGGTCTCAGTGGCCTCCCACATGTTGTGCATACGCCAACCCCACCACCTCCCGCTGCAGGTATGTATATTTTAATTATATGTTCGCAGTATATGTATCATTCCACATGACAATAAATTCTTGCAGGTCTCAGTGGCCTCCCACATGTTGTGCATACGCCAACCCCATCACCTCCCGCTGCAGGTATGTATATTTTAATTATATGTTCGCAGTATATGTATCACTCCACATGACAATAAATTCTTGCAGGTCTCAGTGGCCTCCCACATGTTGTGCATACGCCAACCCCACCACCTCCCGCTGCAGGTATGTATATTTTATTATATGTTCGCAGTATATGTATCACTCCACATGACAATAAATTCTTGCAGGTCTCAGTGCCCTCCCACCACCTCCCACTTGTACAGGGCCCACCCCCACCAGTCAGCCCCTTGACGATGTCGGCAGTTGTCACGAGGGAGGCACGATCCATGATAGACGTCGCCCGTGTTGGGTATCCGGGTAAATCTATAAGGTTATATTACATTAATTAGCCCTCAACTGTGTAATATGAATATTTTGACATTTGCAATTGCAGTATGAAATTTGAACCCCACGGCGCTGTCCATCATTCCACCGAACTCATGTTGGCACATGTGCCCGGGGCAGCTTCCACTTTCAGAGATTTTCCGATGTCCGTCCGCGATTCATTGTACAACATGTTCTTAGTAAGTAATTACGTCATTTAATTCAAGTATTTCCCAAAGTCTATTTACAACTTTATACTAAGTGTGAAAAGCAATTGATTTACAGCGGTCTTTTCAATTCACATGTGGACATGACGCGGCGAGATGTCGTCGTGCCTGGGAGTCTACTATGCTCTCAAGTTACAAGAGGAAAATACATGAGGCCCGAGCACACGCTAAAAAATTGAGTGGGGGGAGTGAAGACCGACAATTGTGGAAGGCGCATCGCCCTCTATGGATGAGGCAGGAGGATTGGGAGATATCTTGTGACCATTTTGCCGACCCCAAGTGGATAGAAAAGTCCGAAAAAGCCAAAGCAAACAGGGCGTCAAAACCAGGTTCAAATTTGCATACGAGTGGGTCCATCTCTTATGCGGCTCATAAACAAAAATTGGTAAGTAATATACCAATTTATCTTCTTACAATTTATCCCAATATTTGACTTTTTTTTACTATGAATTGCATAACATGCTGTGGAGCTTAATCGACCTCCGTCGTTCCTCGAGGTGTTCGACAGAACACACAAAAAGAAGGGGACTAATGATTTTGTGAGTGACACCGCTAAGTCAGCAGCGGTAAGTTTATCTACATATGTAACTTGTACCGTTCATTTAAATCGGCATGTAATTCATATGAAATTGACTAGTTATTTTATTCAATTTGTAGGAAACATATAGCAAAGCAGTGACAGAGAAGTACGGGGAGGGAGACACGCAGCAGCCAGAGTTCGATCCGGTGGAGTGGGTGGCAGCAGCTGGCGTACCGAAGAAAGGTCGAATATATGGTTTTGGGGAGAGCCTAGACGCAAGCGCGGTGACATCAGCGTGTGCGAGTTCTAGCTATACTTCTTCCAGTGGCAGTGCCTTCACTGTATCTTCCGTTGCCCCCAGCGCTTCTGCCAGCGACATGATGGACATGGTCCGATCGCAGATTTCTGATATGCAGCGGCAGCAGCAGCATTTCCAGCAAGAGATCTCTAGCCAAGTGTCAGTATTCTTGCAGAAAATTAGTGGCCTCCTCTCCCGGAGCGGAATGGTCCCTTAGAAATCAACCACCACCACAGCACAGCCTGCACAGGTGAGTCTCTAGCCAAGTTTTTATTTTGATGGAATTACTCAATTATGTTCATTATTAATTTTAAAACTCACTTACTTCAGAATAATTGAGAAAATCCGGGGGTCTAAAATTTGAAATACCGGTCGGACGGCCGTGCCGATCATTCCAACGCGACCGGGGAGATGAAAGTGACTTGTCAGAACTGACGGAATCTAAATCGGATGTCAGGTTTGAGCTCGGCACTCAAAGTTCAGTTTTAAAATAAACTTAGCTTAAATGAACTCCCAGGTCAGGTCCGGGGGTCAAAAACTTGAAATACAAGTCGGACGGCCGTGCCGATCATTCCAACACAACTGGGGAGATGAAAGTGACTTGTCAGAACTGGCGGAATCTAAATCGGATGTCCGGTTTGAGCTCGGCGCTAAAAGTTCAGTTTTAAAATACACTTAGTTTAAATAAACTACCAGGTCGGGTCCGAGGGTCTAAAATTGGAAATACAAGTCGGACGGCCATGCCGATCATTCCAACGCGACCGGGGAGATGAAAGTGACTTGTCAGAACTGACGGAATCCAAATCGGATGTCCGGTTTGAGCTCGGCGCTAAAAGTTCAGTTTTAAAATACACTTAGTTTAAATGAACTACCAGGTCGGGTCCGGGGGTCTAAAATTGGAAATACCGATCGGACGGCCGTGCCGATCATTCCAACACGACCGGGGAGATGAAAGTGACTTGTCAGAACTGACGGAATCCAAATCGGATGCCCGGTTTGAGCTCGGCGCTCAAAGTTTAGTTTTAAAATACACTTAGTTTAAATGAACTACCAGGTCGGGTCCGGGGGTCTAAAATTGGAAATACAAGTCGGACGGCCATGCCGATCATTCCAACGCGACCGGGGAGATGAAAGTGACTTGTCAGAACTGACGAAATCCAAATCGGATGTCCGGTTTGAGCTCGGCGCTAAAAGTTCAGTTTTAAAATACACTTAGTTTAAATGAACTACCAGGTCGGGTCCGGGGGTCTAAAATTAGAAATACCGGTCGGACGGCCGTGCCGATAATTCCAACGCGACTGGGGAGATGAAAGTGACTTGTCAGAACTGACGAAATCCAAATCGGATGTCCGGTTTGAGCTCGGCGCTAAAAGTTCAGTTTTAAAATACACTTAGTTTAAATGAACTACCAGGTCGGGTCCGGGGGTCTAAAATTGGAAATACCGGTCGGACGGCCGTGCCGATCATTCCAACGCGACCGGGGAGATGAAAGTGACTTGTCAGAACTGACGGAATCCAAATCGGATGCCCGGTTTGAGCTCGGCGCTCAAAGTTCAGTTTTAAAATACACTTAGTTTAAATGAACTACCAGGTCGGGTCCGGGGGTCTAAAATTGGAAATACAAGTCAGACGGCCGTGCCGATCATTCCAACGCGACCGGGGAGATGAAAGTGACTTGTCAGAACTGACGGAATCTAAATCGGATGTCCGGTTTGAGCTCGGCGCTAAAAGTTCAGTTTTAAAATACACTTATTTAAATGAACTACCAGGTCGGGTCCGGGGGTCTAAAATTGGAAATACCGGTCGGACGGCCGTGCCGATCATTCCAACGCGACCGGGGAGATGAAAGTGGCTTGTCAGAACTGACGGAATCCAAATCGGATGCCCGGTTTGAGCTCGGCGCTCAAAGTTCAGTTTTAAAATACACTTAGTTTAAATGAACTACCAGGTCGGGTCCGGGGGTCTAAAATTGGAAATACAAGTCGGACGGCCGTACCGATCATTCCAACGCGACCGAGGAGATGAAAGTGACTTGTCAGAACTGACGGAATCCAAATCGGATGTCCGGTTTGAGCTCGGCACTCAAAGTTCAGTTTTAAAATAAACTTAGCTTAAATGAACTCCCAAGTCAGGTCCGGGGGTAAAAAACTTGAAATACAAGTCGGACGGCCGTGCCGATCATTCCAACACAACCGGGGAGATGAAAGTGACTTGTCAGAACTGGCGGAATCTAAATCGGATGTCCGGTTTGAGCTCGGCGCTAAAAGTTCAGTTTTAAAATACACTTAGTTTAAATGAACTACCAGGTCGGCTCCGAGGGTCTAAAATTGGAAATACAAGTCGGACGGCCGTGCCGATCATTCCAACACAGCCGGGGAGATGAAAGTGACTTGTCAGAACTGGCGGAATCCAAATCGGATGTCCGGTTTGAGCTCGGCGCTAAAAGTTCAGTTTTAAAATAAACTTAGCCTAAATGAACTCCCAGGTCAGGTCTGGGGGTCAAAAACTTGAAATACAAGTCGGACGGCCGTGCCGATCATTCCAACACAACCGGGGAGATGAAAGTGACTTGTCAGAACTGACGGAATCCAAATCGGATGCCCGGTTTGAGCTCGGCGCTAAAAGTTCAGTTTTAAAATACACTTAGTTTAAATGAACTACCAGGTCGGGTCCGGGGGTCTAAAATTGGAAATACCGGTCGGACGGCCGTGCCGATCATTCCAACGCGACCGGGGAGATGAAAGTGACTTGTCAGAACTGACGGAATCTAAATCGGATGTCCGGTTTGAGCTCGGCGCTAAAAGTTCAGTTTTAAAATACACTTAGTTTAAATGAACTACCAGGTCGGGTCCGAGGGTCTAAAATTGGAAATACAAGTCGGACGGCCGTGCCGATCATTCCAACACAGCCGGGGAGATGAAAGTGACTTGTCAGAACTGGCGGAATCCAAATCGGATGTCCGGTTTGAGCTCGGCGCTAAAAGTTCAGTTTTAAAATAAACTTAGCTTAAATGAACTCCCAGGTCAGGTCCGGGGGTCAAAAACTTGAAATACAAGTCGGACGGCCGTGCCGATCATTCCAACGCGACCGGGGAGATGAAAGTGACTTGTCAGAACTGACGGAATCTAAATTGGATGTCCGGTTTGAGCTCAGCACTCAAAGTTCAGTTTTAAAATAAACTTAGCTTAAATGAACTCCCAGGTCAGGTCCGGGGGTCAAAAACTTGAAATACAAGTCGGACGGTCGTGCCTATCATTCCAACACAACCGGGGAGATGAAAGTGACTTGTCAGAACTGACGGAATCCAAATCGGATGCCCGGTTTGAGCTCGGCGCTAAAAGTTCAGTTTTAAAATACACTTAGTTTAAATGAACTACCAGGTCGGGTCCGGGGGTCTAAAATTGGAAATACCGGTCGGACGGCCGTGCCGATCATTCCAACGCGACCGGGGAGATGAAAGTGACTTGTCAGAACTGACGGAATCTAAATCGGATGTCCGGTTTGAGCTCGGCGCTCAAAGTTCAGTTTTAAAATACACTTAGTTTAAATGAACTACCAGGTCGGGTCCGGGGGTCTAAAATTGGAAATACAAGTCGGACGGCCGTGCCGATCATTCCAACGCGACCGGGGAGATGAAAGTGACTTGTCAGAACTGACGGAATCCAAATCGGATGTCCGGTTTGAGCTCGGCGCTCAAAGCTCAGTTTTAAAATACACTTAGTTTAAATGAACTACCAGGTCGGGTCCGGGGGTCTAAAATTGGAAATACCGGTCGGACGGTCGTGCCGATCATTCCAACGCGACCGGGGAGATGAAAGTGACTTGTCAGAACTGACGGAATCCAAATCGGATGTCCGGTTTGAGCTCGGCACTCAAAGTTCAGTTTTAAAATAAACTTAGCTTAAATGAACTCCCAGGTCAGGTCCGGGGGTCTAAATATTGTTTCAAGCTAGTAGTTGATCTATAAAATCTGCAGTTATCAATTTGATATGTTTGATTTATATTTATGCTCATTTCTTCGCACTAATTTTTTTATCTATGAATGAATGTTATTATTTTTTTAATGTAGGGGGATCCTTCTGCGGGCAGCGACAGAGGAGATGAGCAGGGCAGTGACGATATGGATGATGAGGATATTGACGATGTACCAGATATTTCTTGATGTTTAATGATATTTGTTTTATGTTATTCAGACGGATCAGCAGGGTTAATGTGTTTTTCTTTGTATTTATTTTGTCAGCATGGTGTTGAATTTTTTTATTGGTGGTGTTTATTTATTTGAACATCTATGTTATGTTGAGATTTTTTCGGTGGTGTTTATTTATTTGGGTATGTTGATGTTGAGTTTTTTTTTGTGGTTAGTTCCAATAATTTTTTTAAACAGGTTTATTAGATAAATAAACTTAAATTTTTAAAAAAATATATTTTTTTTTCAGACGGATTTATAATCCGTCTGAAATGACGTTTGTAATAGAGACGGTAATTTCAGACGGAATTCATATCCGTCGTGAATTACGTTTTAAACACCGACGGATTTAGGACGAACAACATATGGAACCGTCGTTGGAAGTTACGACGACAAAGTAATCCGTCGTAATATCCGGCAGAAATAGAGACGGATTTCAGACAATATTTCAGACGGATTACGGACGGTATTTACAACGGATAATAAATCCGTCTTAAAAACCGTATGAAATACAGACGGAAATTTCAGACTGATAATTACATACGGAAATTTTATCGTGTGAGATTTAGACGGAATTTATGACCGAAATTATTTGTGTCTTAATTTCAGACGGAATTTCAGACCGAAAAGTTAACTGTCACAAATTTGTGACTAAGAATTTCAGACGGTCGAGTTCGGTCTTAAATCCGTCGGAAATCCGTTACAAATATGTGTTGCGACGGATTTTCAGGCGGATTTGAGACGGATAACGTCCGTCTGAAATCCCGCTTTTTCTGGTTGTGTACATTGGCTTCCTCAAAGTCTATACATTCACTTCCTCAATATCTATACATTGGCTTCCTCAAAGTCTATACATTCACTTCCTCAAAGTCTATACATTGGCTTCCTCAAAGTCTATACAACATTGACATCACAAAGTCTATACATTGGCTTCCTCAAAGTCTATACATTGGCTTCCTCAAAGTCTATACATCCTCAGAGTCTATACATTGGCTTCCTCAAAGTCTATACATTCACTTCCTCAAAGTCTATACATTGGCTTCCTCAAAGTCTATACATTGGCTTCACAAAGTCTATATATTGGCTTCCTCAAAGTCTATACAACATTGACTTCACAAAGTCTATACATTGGCTTCCGCAAAGTCTATACATCTTCAAAGTCTATACATTGGCTTCCTCAATGTCTATGCATTCACTTCCTCAAAGTCTATACATTGGCTTCCTCAAAGTCTATACGACATTGACTTCACAAAGTCTATACATTGGCTTCCTCAAAGTCTATACATCCTCAAAGTCTATACATTGGCTTCCTCAAAGTCTATACATTGGCTTCCTCAAAGTCTATACATCCTCAAAGTCTATACATTGGCTTCCTCAAAGTCTATACATTGACTTCCTCAAAGTCTATGCATTGGCTTCCTCAAAGTCTATACAACATTGACTTCACAAAGTCTATACATTGGCTTTATCAAAAAAATTTAATCATTTTTTTTACGGGGTGCTACATTTATATTGCAGACAATTTGATTCAGAATTAGCTGAAAAATATCCAAATATCCAGGATGTGGAGACTGAAAAAGAACGCGAGAAGTTTTTTTTCCAAATGGCTAAGAAACCGAGTTAGTGTGAACTCTGAATATATATGTTTGTATTTACGTATGTTGAGGTAATTGTTATTATTTTAACTACTCTAATTTGAATATAGGTTGAACAAGGTCTCATTACTGATCAAAGAGTACAACAGATAAGTTATGGCCCCTCGAACCAGACACGTGCCTATCTAGGATATATTGTGAATGGATACAAATTTCATACAAGGGATTATGGGCGAAATAAGTCTACGATGAACAGCGGCGTATGTGTGAAGGGAAGTTTATACAATGAAATGGAATTGGACTACTATGGTATTCTTGAAGAAGTCTTAGAACTTCAGTATTTTGGACAAGACAATCATGTATACATATTTAAGTGTCAATGGTTTGATCCTAATTCTGTTCTACATGACACAAATTATGGGATTGTCAATGTCAAGCATAGGTTTAAAGTTAAGACCTATGAACCGTTCATTTTAGCCGCACAAGCCTAGCAAGTGTACTATTCAAGCTATCCATCATCCAATTATAGAGATTGGTGGGCAGTTTGCAGGGTTAATTCAAAACTCTTTCCCACTTATGAGTTAACTATGAGTGGAGATGTCTCAGAGGTTACTCGTGCTGAATATTATCAATCAGACGAAGTTGGCGTTGTCGGTTCCTCTAGGTTTAATATGGACAAATCTGATGAGCCACTGTCATTACGTACGCGAGATGGCGTGGAAGAAGTCGATCCGACGGAGCTAAATGTTGATGTTAGAGGGGAGGAAGAATCAGATGAAGACGAAGATTTTGAATCTCATGAGACTACTATGGATGACGAAGATGATGAAGTTGAGCTAGATATATCAACATGAGGGAGGCATGTTTTGATAATTTAGTAAGAAGATTCTTACTTTTAAGCATAATTTTAAATAACATTTGTCTAGCCTTATATAATTGTGGATTAATATGTATTAATTGTTTTGTTATTCATAAGGAAATGGTGCGAGGAGGTCGTACTAGGGGTGGGAGGAGATCTAGCAGTGAGAGGGGCACTACTACCTCCTCGCTACCATCTTCTTCAGACACAGGTATATTTGATCAATAAGTTAGCTATATAAATATTTTAATTATTTACAAACTTAAAAGAATTTATTTATAGGTGCAAGTGTCGGCTCACCAACACTTGTATATACGCCACCACCTCTCGCTACAGGTATGTATATTTTAATTTAAATTCTTGAACATTTATTCTACTTATGAAAATAAGTTCTTGCAGGTCTCAGTGGCCTCCCACCTGTTGTGCATACGCCACTCCCACCACCTCCCGCTGCAGGTATGTATATTTTAATTATATGTTCGCAATATTTGTATCACTCCACATGACAATAAATTCTTGCAGGTCTCAGTGGCAAAAAGACTCGAGGATCATGTATGTATATTTTAATTTAAATTCTTCAATATTTGTTCTACTTATGACAATAAATTCTTGCAGGTCTCAGTGACCTCCCACCTGTTGTGCATAGGCCACTCCCACCACCTCCCGCTGCAGGTATGTATATTTTAATTATATGTTCGCATTATATGTATCACTCCACATGACAATAAATTCTTGCAGGTCTCAGTGCCCTCCCACCTGTTGTGCATACGCCACCCCCACCACCTCCCGCTGCAGGTATGTATATTTTAATTATATGTTCGCAGTATATGTATCACTCCACATGACAATAAATTCTTGCAGGTCTCAGTGCCCTCCCACCTGTTGTGCATACGCCACCCCCACCACCTCCCGCTGCAGGTATGTATATTTTAATTATATGTTCACATTATATGTATCACTCCACATGACAATAAATTCTTGCAGGTCTCAGTACCCTCCCACCTGTTGTGCATACGCCACCCCCACCACCTCCCGCTGCAGGTATGTATATTTTAATTATATGTTCACAGTATATGTATCACTCCACATGACAATAAATTCTTGCAGGTCTCAGTGGCCTCCCACCTGTTGTGCATACGCCACCCCCACCACCTCCCGCTGCAGGTATGTATATTTTAATTATATGTTCGCAGTATATGTATCACTGCACATGACAATAAATTTTTGCAGGTCTCAGTGGCCTCCCACCTGTTGTGCATACGCCACCCCCACCACCTCCCGCTGCAGGTATGTATATTTTAATTATATGTTCGCAGTATATGTATCACTCCACATGACAATAAATTCTTGCAGGTCTCAGTGGCCTCCCACCTGTTGTGCATACGTCACCCCCACCACCTCCCGCTGCAGGTATGTATATTTTAATTATATGTTCACAGTATATGTATCACTCCACATGACAATAAATTCTTGCAGGTCTCAGTGCCCTCCCACCACCTCCCACTTGTACAGGGCCCACCCCCACCAGTCAGCCCCTTGACGATGTCGGCAGTTGTCACGAGGGAGGCACGACCCATGATAGACGTCGCCCGTGTTGGGTATCCAGGTAAATCTATAAGGTTATATTACATTAATTAGCCCTCAACTGTCTAATATGAATATTTTGACATTTGCAATTGCAGTATGAAATTTGAACCCCATAGCGCTGTCCATCATTCCACCGAACTCATGTTGGCACATGTGCCCGGGGCAGCTTCCACTTTCAGAGATTTTCCGATGTCCGTCCGTGATTCATTGTACAACATATTCAAAGTAAGTAATTACGTCATTTAATTCAAGTATTTCCCAAAGTCAATTTACAACTTTATACTAAGTGTGAAAAGCAATTGATTTACAGTGGTCTTTTCAATTCACATGTGGACATGACGCGGCGAGATGTCGTCGTGCCTGGGAGTCTACTATGCTCTCAAGTTACAAGAGGAAAATACATGAGGCCCGAGCACACGCTAAAAAATTGAGTGGGGGGAGTGAAGACCGACAATTGTGGAAGGCGCATCGACCTCTATGGATGAGGCAGGAGGATTGGGAGATATCTTGTGACCATTTTGTCGACCCCAAGTGGATAGAAAAGTCCGAAAAAGCCAAAGCAAACAGGACGTCAAAATCAGGTTCAAATTTGCATACGAGTGGGTCCATCTCTTATGCGGCTTATAAAAAAAAATTGGTAAGTAATATACCAATTCATCTTCTTACAATTTATCCCAATATTTGACTTTTTTTTTACTATGAATTGTATAACAGGCTGTGGAGCTTAATCGACCTCTGTCGTTCCTCAAGGTGTTCGACAGAACACACAAAAAGAAGGGACTAATGATTTTGTGAGTGACACAGCTAAGTCAGCATCGGTAAGTTTATCTACATATGTAACTTGTACCGTTCATTTAAATTGGCATGTAATTCATATGAAATTGACTAATTATTTTATTCAATTTGTAGGAAACATATAGCAAAGCAGTGACAGAGAAGTACGGGGAGGGAGACACGCAGCAGCCGGAGTTCGATCCGGTGGAGTGGGTGGCAGCAGCTGGCGTACCGAAGAAAGGCCGACTATATGGTTTTGGGGAGAGCCTAGACGCAAGCGCGGTGACATCAGTGTGTGCGAGTTCTAGCTATACTTCTTCCAGTGGCAGTGCCTTCACTATACCTTCCGTTGCACCCAGCGCTTCTGCCTGCGACAAGATGGACATGGTCCGATCGCAGATTTCTGATATGCAGCGGCAGCAGCAGCATTTCCAGCAAGAGATCTCTAGCCAAGTGTCAGTATTCTTGCAGGTAATTAGTGGCCTCCTCTCCCAGAGCGGAATGGTCCCTCAGAAATCAACCACCACCACACCACAGCCCGCACAGGTGAGTGTTTACTATGTTTTTATTTTGATGGATTACTCAATTATGTTCATTATTAATTTTAAAACTCATTTACTTCAGAAGAATTGAGAAAATCCGGGGGTCGGGGGTCTAAAACATGAAATACCGGCCGGATGGCCGTGCCGATCATTCCAACACTACCGGGGAGATGAAAGTGACTTGTCAGAACTGACGGAATCCAAATTGGATGTCCGGTTTGAGCTCGGCACTCAAAGTTCAGTTTTAAAATACACTTAGTTTAAATGAACTACCAGGTCGGGTCCGGGGGTCTAAAATTGGAAATACCGGTCGGACGGCCGTGCCGATCATTCCAACGCGACCGGGGAGACGAAAGTGACTTGTCAGAACTGACGGAATCCAAATCGGATGTCCGGTTTGAGCTCGGCGCTCAAAGTTTAGTTTTAAAATACACTTAGCTTAAATGAACTGCCAGGTCGGGTCCGGGGGTCAAAAACTTGAAATACAAGTTGGACGGCCATGCCGATCATTCCAACACAACCGGGGAGATGAAAGTGACTTGTCAGAACTGGCAGAAAGGTAAATCGGATGTTCGGTTTGAGCTCGGCGCTCAAAGTTCAGTTTTAAAATACACTTAGTTTAAATGAACTACCAGGTCGGGTCCGGAGGTCTAAAATTGGAAATACCGATCAGACGGCCGTGCCGATCATTCCAACACGACCGGGGAGATGAAAGTGACTTGTCAGAACTGGCGGAATCCAAATCGGATGTCCGGTTTGAGCTCGGCACTCAATGGTCAGTTTTAAAATACACTTAGTTTAAATGAACTATCAGGTCGGGTCCGGGGGCCTAAAATTGGAAATACCGATCGGACGGCCGTGCCGATCATTCCAACGCGACCGGGGAGATGAAAGTGACTTGTCAGAACTGACGGAATCCAAATCGGATGCCCGGTTTGAGCTCGGCGCTCAAAGTTCAGTTTTAAAATACACTTAGTTTAAATGAACTACCAAGTCGGGTCCGGGGGTCTAAAATTGGAAATACCGGTCGGACGGCCGTGCCGATCATTCCAACGCGACTGGGGAGACGAAAGTGACTTGTCAGAACTGACGGAATCCAAATCGGATGTCCGGTTTGAGCTCGGCGCTCAAAGTTTAGTTTTAAAATACACTTAGCTTAAATGAACTGCCAGGTCGGGTCCGGGGGTCAAAAACTTGAAATACAAGTCGGACGGCAATGCCGATCATTCCAACACAACCGGGGAGATGAAAGTGACTTGTCAGAACTGGCAGAAAGGTAAATCGGATGTTCGGTTTGAGCTCGGCGCTCAAAGTTCAGTTTTAAAATACACTTAGTTTAAATGAACTACCAGGTCGGGTCTGGAGGTCTAAAATTGGAAATACCGGTCAGACGGCCGTGCCGATCATTCCAACACGACCTGGGAGATGAAAGTGACTTGTCAGAACTGGCGGAATCCAAATCGGATGTCCGGTTTGAGCTCGGCACTCAATGTTCAGTTTTAAAATACACTTAGTTTAAATGAACTATCAGGTCGGGTCCGGGGGCCTAAAATTGGAAATACCGATCGGACGGCCGTGCCGATCATTCCAACGCGACCGGGGAGATGAAAGTGACTTGTCAGAACTGACGGAATCCAAATCGGATGCCCGGTTTGAGCTCGGCGCTCAAAGTTCAGTTTTAAAATACACTTAGTTTAAATGAACTACCAGGTCGGGTCCGGGGGTCTAAAATTGGAAATACCTGTCGGACGGCCGTGCCGATCATTCCAACACTACCGGGGAGATGAAAGTGACTTGTCAGAACTGACAGAATCCAAATCGGATGTCCGGTTTGAGCTCGGCGCTCAAAGTTCAGTTTTAAAATACACTTAGTTTAAATGAACTATCAGGTCGGGTCCGGGGGTCTAAAATTGGAAATACCGGTCGGACGGCCGTGCTGATCATTCAAACGCGACCGGGGAGATGAAAGTGACTTGTCAGAACTGACAGAATCCAAATCGGATGCCCGGTTTGAGCTCGGCGCTCAAAGTTCAGTTTTAAAATACACTTAGTTTAAATGAACTACCAGGTCGGGTCCGGGGGTCTAAAATTGGAAATACCGGTCGGACGGCCGTGACGATCATTCCAACGCGACTGGGGAGACGAAAGTGACTTGTTAGAACTGACGGAATCCAAATCGGATGTCCGGTTTGAGCTCGGCGCTCAAAGTTTAGTTTTAAAATACACTTAGCTTAAATGAACTGCCACGTCGGGTCCGGGGGTCAAAAACTTGAAATACAAGTCGGACGGCCGTGTCGATCATTCCAACACAACCGAGGAGATGAAAGTGACTTGTCAGAACTGGCGGAATCCAAATCGGATGTCCGGTTTGAGCTCGGCGCTCAAAGTTCAGTTTTAAAATACACTTAGTTTAAATGAACTACCAGGTCGGGTCCGGGGGTCTAAAATTGGAAATACCGGTCGGACGGCCGTGCCGATCATTCCAACACGACCGGGGAGATGAAAGTGACTTGTCAGAACTGGCGGAATCCAAATCGGATGTCCGGTTTGAGCTCGGCGCTCAAAGTTCAGTTTTAAAATACACTTAGTTTAAATGAACTGCCAGGTCGGGTCCGGGGGTCTAAAATTGGAAATACCAGTCGGACGGCCGTGCCGATCATTCCAACACGACCGGGGAGATGAAAGTGACTTGTCAGAACTGACGGAATCTAAATCGGATGTCCGGTTTGAGCGCGGCGCTCAAAGTTCAGTTTTAAAATACACTTAGTTTAAATGAACTATCAGGTCGGGTCCGGAGGTCTAAAATTAGAAATACCGGTCGGACGGCCGTGCCGATCATTCCAACGCGACCGGGGAGATGAAAGTGACTTGTCAGAACTGACGGAATCCAAATCGGATGCCCGGTTTGAGCTCGGCGCTCAAAGTTCAGTTTTAAAATACACTTAGTTTAAATGAACTGCCAGGTCGGGTCCGGGGGTCTAAAATTGGAAATACCGGTCGGACGGCCGTGCCGATCATTCCAACACGACCGGGGAGATGAAAGTGACTTGTCAGAACTGACGGAATCCAAATCGGATGTCCGGTTTGAGCTCGGCGCTCAAAGTTCAGTTTTAAAATACACTTAGCTTAAATGAACTGCCAGGTCAGCTCCGGGGGTCAAAAACTTGAAATACAAGTCGGATGGCCTTGCCGATCATTCCAACGTGGCCGAGGAGATGAAAGTGACTTGTCAGAACTGACGGAATCCAAATCGGATGCCCGGTTTGAGCTCGGCGCTCAAAGTTCCGTTTTAAAATACACTTAGTTTAAATGAACTACCAGGTCGGGTCCGGGGGTCTAAAATTGGAAATACCGGTCGGACGGCCGTGCCGATCATTCTAACACGACCGGGGAGATGAAAGTGACTTGTCAGAACTGACGGAATCCAAATCGGATGTCCGGTTTGAGCTCGGCGCTCAAAGTTCAGTTTTAAAATACACTTAGTTTAAATGAACTATCAGGTCGGGTCCGGGGGTCTAAAATTGGAAATACCAGCCGGACGGCCGTGCCGATCATTCCAACGCGACCGGGGCGATGAAAGTGACTTGTCAGAACTGACGGAATCCAAATCGGATGCCCGGTTTGAGCTCGGCGCTCAAAGTTCAGTTTTAAAATACACTTAGTTTAAATGAACTATCAGGTCAGGTCCGGGGGTCAAAAACTTAAAATACAAGTCGGACGGCCGTGCCGATCATTCCAACGCGACCGGGGAGATGAAAGTGACTTGTCAGAACTGACGGAATCCAAATCGGATGCCCGGTTTGAGCTCGTCGCTCAAAGTTCAGTTTTAAAATACACTTAGCTTAAATGAACTGCCAGGTCAGGTCCGGGGGTCAAAAACTTGAAATACAAGTCGGACGGCCGTGCCGATCATTCCAACGCGACCGGGGAGATGAAAGTGACTTGTCAGAACTGACGGAATCCAAATCGGATGCCCGGTTTGAGCTCGGCGCTCAAAGTTCAGTTTTAAAATACACTTAGCTTAAATGAACTGCCAGGTCAGGTCCGGGGGTCAAAAACTTGAAATACAAGTCGGACGGTCGTGCCGATCATTCCAACGCGGCCGGGGAGATGAAAGTGACTTGTCAGAACTGGCGGAATCCAAATCGGATGCCCGGTTTGAGCTCGGCGCTCAAAGTTCAGTTTTAAAATACACTTAGTTTAAATGAACTACCAGGTCGGGTCCGGGGGTCTAAAATTAGAAATACCGGTCGGACGGCTGTGCCAATTATTCCAACACGACCGGGGAGATGAAAGTGACTTGTCAGAACTGGCGGAATCCAAATCGGATGTCCGGTTTGAGCTCGGCGCTCAAAGTTCAGTTTTAAAATACACTTAGTTTAAATGAACTATCAGGTCGGGTCCGGGGGTCTAAAATTGGAAATACCGGTCGGACGGCCGTGCCGATCATTCCAACGCGACCGGGGAAATGAAAGTGACTTGTCAGAACTGATGGAATCCAAATCGGATGCCCGGTTTGAGCTCGGCGCTCAAAGTTCAGTTTTAAAATACACTTAGTTTAAATGAACTACCAGGTCAGGTCCGGGGGTCTAAAATTAGAAATACCGATCGGACGGCCGTGTCGATCATTCCAACACTACCGGGGAGATGAAAGTGACTTGTCAGAACTGACGGAATCCAAATCGGATGTCCGGTTTGAGCTCGGCGCTCAAAGTTCAGTTTTAAAATACACTTAGTTTAAATGAACTATCAGGTCGGGTCCGGGGGTCTAAAATTGGAAATACCGATCGGACGGCCGTGCCGATCATTCCAACACGACCGGGGAGATGAAAGTGACTTGTCAGAACTGACGGAATCCAAATCGGATGTCCGGTTTGAGCTCGGCGCTCAAAGTTCAGTTTTAAAATACACTTAGTTTAAATGAACTATCAGGTTGGGTCCGGGGGTCTAAAATTGGAAATACCAGTCGGACGGCCGTGCCGATCATTCCAACACAACCGGGGAGATGAAAGTGACTTGTCAGAACTGGCAGAAAGGTAAATCGGATGTTCGGTTTGAGCTCGGCGCTCAAAGTTCAGTTTTAAAATACACTTAGTTTAAATGAACTACCAGGTCGGGTCCGGAGGTCTAAAATTGGAAATACCGGTCAGACGGCCGTGCCGATCATTCCAACACGACCGGGGAGATGAAAGTGACTTGTCAGAACTGGCGGAATCCAAATCGGATGTCCGGTTTGAGCTCGGCACTCAATGTTCAGTTTTAAAATACACTTAGTTTAAATGAACTATCAGGTCGGGTCCGGGGGCCTAAAATTGGAAATACCGATCGGACGGCCGTGCCGATCATTCCAACGCGACCGGGGAGATGAAAGTGACTTGTCAGAACTGGCGGAATCTAAATCGGATGTCCGGTTTGAGCTCGGCGCTCAAAGTTCAGTTTTAAAATACACTTAGTTTAAATGAATTGCCAGGTCGGGTCCGGGGGTCTAAAATTGGAAATACCAGTCGGACGGCCGTGCCGATCATTCCAACACGACCGAGGAGATGAAAGTGACTTGTCAGAACTGACGGAATCTAAATCGGATGTCCGGTTTGAGCTCGGCGCTCAAAGTTCAGTTTTAAAATACACTTAGTTTAAATGAACTATCAGGTCGGGTCCGGAGGTCTAAAATTGGAAATACCGGTCGGACGGCCGTGCCGATCATTCCAACGCGACCGGGGAGATGAAAGTGACTTGTCAGAACTGACGGAATCCAAATCGGATGCCCGGTTTGAGCTCGGCGCTCAAAGTTCAGTTTTAAAATACACTTAGTTTAAATGAACTACCAGGTCGGGTCCGGGGTCTAAAATTGGAAATACCGGTCGGACGACCGTGCCGATCATTCCAACACGACCGGGGAGATGAAAGTGACTTGTCAGAACTGACGGAATCCAAATCGGATGTCCGGTTTGAGCTCGGCGCTCAAAGTTCAGTTTTAAAATACACTTAGCTTAAATGAACTGCCAGGTCAGCTCCGGGGGTCAAAAACTTGAAATACAAGTCGGACGGCCTTGCCGATCATTCCAACGTGGCCGAGGAGATGAAAGTGACTTGTCAGAACTGACGGAATCCAAATCGGATGCCCGGTTTGAGCTCGGCGCTCAAAGTTCCGTTTTAAAATACACTTAGTTTAAATGAACTACCAGGTCGGGTCCGGGGGTCTAAAATTGGAAATACCGGTCGGACGGCCGTGCCGATCATTCTAACACGACCGGGGAGATGAAAGTGACTTGTCAGAACTGACGGAATCCAAATCAGATGTCCGGTTTGAGCTCGGCGCTCAAAGTTCAGTTTTAAAATACACTTAGTTTAAATGAACTATCAGGTCGGGTCCGGGGGTCTAAAATTGGAAATACCAGCCGGACGGCCGTGCCGATCATTCCAACGCGACCGGGGCGATGAAAGTGACTTGTCAGAACTGACGGAATCCAAATCGGATGCCCGGTTTGAGGTCGGCGCTCAAAGTTCAGTTTTAAAATACACTTAGTTTAAATGAACTATCAGGTCAGGTCCGGGGGTCAAAAACTTGAAATACAAGTCTGTAAGACCCCGAGTTTCTGTGCAATTATTTAATTTCGTGAATAGTAAAAAAAAAATTTTTGAATAGTAACTATGGTAAATAGTAAATCGTAATTTTTTTGACTATCATATGAAAATACTTAAAAATGGTAGTTAATTAGTAAACACTATGGTAAACACTTTAGTCTTCTATACTTGACCCTAATAAAATCAGTTACATGGCTTAATCGATGATTTAAGCTTGACTTAAAAACGCGGAAAACACTATTCACCCGAAAATACAACTACCGTAGAAAAATCTACAAAAATCACATCTGATAGAGAGTATTTTTCTTAGCAACTTTATCTTCTGGAGTTTCATCGGTAAAAATCAGAAACTCTCTCTATCGATTGAACTGTTGAACATTTGAGTTAAATTATTATGTTAATCTTAAGATTAGGAGATTAACCTTAAACCTCGTGATAAAATTCTATAAAAATCATAATCTGAAAGGGCATGTATTGATTAGCAATTTTGTCTTCTGGGTCAATTTCATTAAAAATCGTTTGGTAACATTTAAAGGAGGTTTTAGTTAACTATTCCTTAATCCATAGGATTAGGCTTAGCTTAAGACTAACCTACCTTGTGGAACACGTGAAAACGTGTTTTAGGTCGGCAAGAACACGGCTTGGACGCAGGGATGGGTTTTGCGGCTCTGACCAGTCTTGTGTGAAGTGTGTGAAGATTTCACACGTTCCTTCAAATGAAAACTATAAATAGAAGCCCCCTTAAGCCTTCCTTAGCAATCCTTAAGCCTAAACAAAGGAGACTCTGCTGCTACGTGCTGTGAAGGCTTCTGCAAATATCACTATTCATCTTCTTCCTCAAGACATCTCTTATTTTCCTTCCTTGGTTAAGGTAGGTAACCATGGCACAAACCTCAAATTTGATAAATGGAATGAAAGGGCATGCTGTTAACTTCTAGAAATCATGTTTTATTATCCATTTGCATGCTTAAACTCATGAATTGAAGCCCCATTACCGGATTATACTTCTGTTTTCAATATCCCCGTGTTACAGAGAAAGACGGCTCCACACGGACCGTTTATTTACTTTAACGGCCCCGTAACGACCGCCATAGAGTACGTCTTAACGGCTTTTCATGAACCGTTTTGTCCCCTGGCATTCCACGGTTCACCCCAAACCGTTGTACATGCATAACGGTCAACCCGAGACCGCTTTAGAATAAATTTAGTAATATTATCATTTAAGTGTATTTTTTTTATTACGGCTAGAAAACGACCGTTTTACATGATAAATGGCCCTACCATGACCGTTGTACCCTTTTACCCTAGAAACGGCCCCTGACCGACGTGTGTTAGCAGACAGCCGAAGGTAAATTCCTCAGACTAGAACGGCTGTTAGGGAACCGTTGTTTATCCATTTAACGGTCATTCCCAGACCGCTGTTCTCCTGAAAACGGCCGTACTTAGACCGCTTAACAGAAACCTATTTCTGGTCCAATTTTCACCCAATAGGTTTAACGGCCCATTTTCAACTGTTTAACTTCCAGAAAACCTGATTTTTGCTATTCTGACCCATTTAACAATGTTAAATAGTAAAAACTGATAATCCACATAAATAACAAATAATGAGATGAGTAAATTTCTATTAATTGCAGTATCTATTTTGTTAAAGTGAAAATTATTGTAATTCACTTGTAACTTTGGATAAATTGGCTAATTACCATAAGCTAAAAATTTACCGTAGGTAATTTCTGTAAATTACTGTAAATCAGAAAATTATTGGCCAACTTATGGCAAGTCTTTGGCCAATTAACCGGACACTCTATCCGGTAAACTTCACATTTTTACCGTGAGACAATTTACCGTGGTAAAATTACGGTTACATCATGACTATCGTTTTAACTTGATAAATTGACCGATTACCCTTGGATAATCTTCGGTCATACTTGAGCCCGGAATTGACCAATGGACATTAAACTGAAATTGGTTGGTTTAATTGTTATTGGCAACCCGGTAAATATTTCACATAAATTATCTTATATTTAGATCATTATACTTAATACGGATTCTCTAGAACCGTATTTCTTGAAAAATACGACCCAAATGGTTCGTATATTCTCGTTCTTCGGAACTTACTTCTCTTTCTCGAACGGCTTACTGTCACCCGTTCATTCTTGGCCCCGTGACTCGTTACTCATAAGAGTACGGCCCAGTGATTGCCGTACGAATACCTTGTTTTGGGTTTTTCGTTGTGTTTAAACTCTTGAATCAAAGGAGACAAGTGTCGTCCTTTACATCTTGTACCCGACAGAAATTCATCTGATTATATTGGCCATAATTGACTATGTCTAGACGGGGGATCGGTGATCCAATTGAAATGAAATGCCATCGCATCATAAGGGCCCAGTCTGGTCCTGGGGAGAGCGCCCGAAAAGATATTGAGCCCATTGGGATGTTTATGACAAGGGTGAGGCATTACACCCGAATACTTGACTTGACTTGTTACGTCTACGACAAATTCTGGATACTCGACTCGTGTGTATTTACCTGGTTACATGTGTAACATACTTGCTGGCCAAATTTTCTTACTGTTACTTTACTTGTTCATTACTTGATAAATTGCTATATTTCTTGACTTTGCAAGTTATTTCTATCGTCATTCTTTATTTACTGCATTTCATATAAATTGGAAATCAATGGTTAATTACTTAAACCTGTTTGTGGTTATCTACTGAGCGCGTTTAGCTCACTCCTACTGTTTCCCCTCTTTCCAGGTGACGAACTTGTCAGGGATGGACTGGAGTGATATCGAGAGATAGTTTTAGTTTATTGAGTCAGTTTGTACCCGTAGAATTAATGAGAAATTGTTCTAGTTTGATTATTATATGGATGTAGTTGTTCTACCCATTGTACTCAATTTTTATCAATAAAACTCTGATTATTACTTTTCCAACCTTTAGTGCAATGGTTCGGAATTCTTTATTGCTCGCTTGCCTCTAACCGTACGTCCCGAGATTCCGCATCGGGGCGTGACAGTTTAGTTGGTATCAGAGCATAGGTCGCATTGACCTAGAAATTTAGGTTAAAATTGTCCTAGGTTTCCTTCTCTCCTATAAGTTTAGGAAAAACTAGACCTTGTGAGATTTGGGTAGAAATCGGGTTAAGCTATTAATCGTAATCGTGTCTCACTCCTCTAGTTCTTTCTCTCTCATCTCATCTGAGAATTCTTTTCTCATAATAATCGACTCATAATAATCGACTCATGAACAACGGATTACCTTATAGGTACTTGAAATGGCAGCCAATCGTGCTGAGATGAGGAATTTGCAACGTACGGTTCAAGGACTTACGCAAGCCTTGAATGCATTGGCTCAGGCAGGAGCTGGAGCCGGAGCGGCACCTCATGGCGCAGCTCATGGTACTGGTGAATTGTATCGGAATTTCCGAGGGATGAACCCGCCTAGGTTTGCTGGTTCAACCGATCCTGATGAAGCCGAGAACTGGCTCGACGAGATGGCAAGGATTTTTGAGGTCATGCAATGCACTGACCAGGAGCGTGTTCTCTTGTCCATTTTCCAACTGGAACGTGATGCACGTACTTGGTGGGAGTCTATTAAACCGACTCTCGGTGACCAACAAGTCTCGTGGGAGGAATTCGAGGAATTCTTCAATGATAAATATTTTTCTGATCGCGTGCAAGAAAAGAAGGCCGCGGAATTCGCAGCTCTGAAGCAGCGAAGCTTATCGGTATCAGAATATGAAGCCCAGTTTGCAAGACTCTCTCGTTATGCGAGACATCTCATTTCAACTGAGAAAATGAAGGCGAAGCGTTTCCTTAACGGTCTTCGACTTCATTATATTAATCAACTGGCACCACTGGAAATTTCTACATATTCTGAGATGGTAAGAAAGGCACAAGTATTAGAAGATACATTGGAAATGACGGAAAGGATTCGTGGTCAAGGTAGTAAGAAGAATCAACCGAAGGCACTCAAGAATGATAAGACTGATTCTGGCACTGGTCCTAACAAGAAAAGACCTTTCACTAGTACTGGTTCTAGTTCTGGTTCTGGTTCGTGGAAGGGCAAGGCGCCAAGACAAGAAGACAAGAAACCTGATTCTGTGGTTCCATTCAAAGGCGTATGCCGATATTGTGATCGTCCCGGTCACAAAATGGAGGATTGTTGGCGCAAGCAAGGTGCATGTTTGCGATGTGGAAGCAAGGAGCACCGCATTCCCAACTGCCCCTTATTATCGGAACAAGCTATTCCGGCAAAACCTCTAAACGTCAAGAAGCCTCAAGGCAGGCTCCAGGCTCTTCATACAAAGGAAAAGGGTATCTCCGAGGATGGTGGACTCGTCGAAGGTACTCTCATTATATCCGACTTTCCGGCTTTTGTTCTATTTGATACTGGTGCAACACATTCTTTTATATCCCGGAGATTTGCTAAGTTATTAGCTATAGAACCTGTTTTGATGGACTCTCCGTTAGAGATATCAACCCCTATTGGGACCAGTTCAGCTATTCAGCATTATTATCCTTCTAGTAAAGTTATGGTGAATGATCGGAATTTTCCAGCCGACTTGATTTGCATAGACATGAAGGATTACGATGTAATCCTAGGAGCCGACTGGTTGGCCCAGTATGAGGTCAATGTTCACTGCAATTCTTGTTCGGTGTCTTTTTCTAAGCACCCCGGATTATTCTTCAAAGGAGTGAAACATCCTAGTCCGGTGTCTCTTATCTCGACTCTTCGTGCTGACAAGTTATTGAGGCGTGGATGCGAAGCTTTTCTGGCTTTTGTTCATGCGTCCCCTGAACAGCAGATCGAGATTAAGGATATTGCTATTGTTCGGGAATTTCCGGACGTATTTCCAGAGGAGTTACCAGGACTTCCGCCTCAGCGTGAAGTTACATTCTCTATTGATCTTATTCCTGGATCATCTCCTGTTTCCAGAGCCCCTTATCGTATGTCTCCTGCGGAATTGCGGGAATTGAAGCAACAATTGTTAGAATTACTCGAGAAGGGTTTTATTCGCCCGAGTGTTTCCCCTTGGGGAGCTCCTGTATTGTTTGTTCGGAAGAAAGATGGTTCGATGAGGTTGTGCATCGACTATCGGCAACTCAACCAGATAACTATCAAGAATAAATATCCACTGCCGAGGATTGATGAGTTATTTGACCAGATTGCTGGAGCTTCGTATTTTTCTAAGATCGATCTTCGATCTGGGTATCATCAATTGAGAATTAAGGAAGATGATATTTACAAGTCAGCTTTTCGAAGCCGATATGGTCACTTTGAGTTTGTCGTTATGCCCTTTGGGTTAACGAATGCACCGGCAGCTTTCATGCAACTTATGAACAATGTGTTCCGACCTTATCTTGATCAATGGGTCGTGGTATTTATTGATGACATTTTGATCTACTCAAAGAGTGAAGAAGATCATGCCGAGCATCTAAGAACGGCTCTTCAATTATTGAGAGATCACCAATTATATGCCAAATTCAGCAAGTGTGAATTTTGGCTGAGTGAAGTGTCCTTTCTAGGACATATTATTACTAAGGATGGAATTTCTGTGGATCCATCTAAAGTGGAAGCAGTCAAGAATTGGGAACAGCCTACTAATGCTACTGAAGTAAGGAGTTTTCTTGGCCTGGCTGGTTATTATCGAAGGTTCATTCAAGATTTCTCTAAAATTGCGGTACCTTTGACCAAATTAACCCGCAAAGAAATCAAGTTTGAGTGGTCAGCTGAATGCCAACGGAGTTTTCAAACTCTGAAGGATTGTTTGACTACTGCCCCTATTTTGACCTTACCTTCGGGTGAAGGCGGTTTTGTGGTCTACACAGATGCTTCTGGTATTGGCTTAGGCTGTGTGCTTATGCAGCATGGCAAGGTGATTGCCTATTCTTCCAGGCAGTTAAGGAAGCATGAAGTTAATTATCCCGTGCATGATCTGGAATTGGCAGCCGTAGTATTCGCATTAAAGATTTGGAGGCACTATTTATATGGAGAATCATTCACGGTATTTTCGGATCACAAAAGTCTGAAATACTTATTTTCTCAAAAGGAATTAAACATGAGGCAAAGAAGGTGGTTGGAATATATAAAGGATTTCGACTTCTCTATCGAGTATCACCCTGGCAAAGGCAATGTCGTGGCTGATGCGTTAAGTCGGAAGCCTGTGGCTAAGTTATCCAGTCTTATGTTACAAGAATGGAAGTTACTAGAGCTGATGGCTAGTCTGGATCTCAATATTGATAATGATCGGATTTTGATTTCCCAGATGCAACTCAAGCCCGAACTGTTAGTGGAAATCAAGCTATTACAAGATATTGATCCCGAGCTAGTCGAGATTAAGGAAAACTTAAGTGGCAGACCTGACTTCTCGATAGCCAATGATGGAAGACTGGTGTTTCAAGGTAGAACTTGTGTACCGGATGAGGCTAATATAAAGAATCGGATCCTTGAAGAAGCACATAGATCCCGATACACTATCCATCCGGGAGGCACTAAGATGTTCAAAGACTTGAAGAGGACATTTTGGTGGCCAAACATGAAAAGGGAAATTGCAGATTTTGTAAGCAGATGTCTTGTTTGTCAACAAGTAAAGGCCGAGCATTTTAGACCGGCAGGTAAATTGAAACCACTTGATATTCCCCAATGGAAGTGGGAGAGTATTGGTATGGACTTTATTATGGGTCTTCCTAAGACTCGAGGTGGCTATGATGCAATATGGGTCATCGTGGATCGATTGACTAAGTCAGCCCATTTTCTAGCTATTAAGTCCAAGTGGACGGTTGATGTACTAGCAGCATTATATCTGAAGGAAGTGGTTAGACTTCATGGTATTCCAGTCAGCATTGTGTCTGACCGAGACCCGAGATTTACATCTCATTTCTGGAAGGGTTTGCAAGAATCTCTTGGTACCCGTCTGAATTTCAGTACTGCATTTCATCCGCAGACAGATGGACAGACCGAGAGAACAAATCAGATTGTGGAAGATATGTTGAGAGCTTGTATGATTGACTTCGATGGCAGCTGGAGTGATCATTTGGCATTGATAGAATTCGCCTATAACAATAGTTATCAATCCAGCATACAAATGGCACCTTTCGAGGCTTTGTATGGAAGGAGTTGTCGTTCTCCATTATGTTGGGATGAGATTGGCGAGAAGCAATGGCTTGGACCGGATCTTGTCTCAGAATCATCACAGAATATTCGAATTATTCGAGACCGGTTACTTGTAGCTCAATCAAGGCAGAAAAGTTATGCTGATAATAGAAGAAGAGATTTGAAATTCCAGATTGGCGAGCATGTATTTTTGAAGGTCTCTCCGTCGAGAGGTATTCGCCGATTCGGTATTCATGGCAAGTTAAGCCCAAGGTATATTGGTCCATTTGAGATCCTTGATCGAGTGGGTGAAGTCGCCTATAGATTGGCCTTACCTCCTCAACTAGCTGGAGTACACAACGTGTTCCATGTTTCTATGCTTCGGAAATACGTGTACGACCCTAGTCACGTCATTCAACATGCGGACCTCGAAGTGAAGAAGGACTTGTCTTATGAAGAAAGACCAGTGAAGATTCTGGATCGGAAAGAGCAACAACTTCGGAATCGTTCCATACCGATGGTTAAAATACAATGGAGTCGGCGTGGAATAGAAGAAGCTACATGGGAATCCGAGGACGCTATACGGAAGCGTTATCCCGATCTACTCTAGGTAAGCGATATTTTTACCGTATTTTGGTCCAGTGAATTTGGAGGACCAAATTCTTTAAGTAGGGGAGGGTGTAAGACCCCGAGTTTCTGTGCAATTATTTAATTTCGTGAATAGTAAAAAAAAAATTTTGAATAGTAACTATGGTAAATAGTAAATCGTAATTTTTTTGACTATCATATGAAAATACTTAAAAATGGTAGTTAATTAGTAAACACTATGGTAAACACTTTAGTCTTCTATACTTGACCCTAATAAAATCAGTTACATGGCTTAATCGATGATTTAAGCTTGACTTAAAAACGCGGAAAACACTATTCACCCGAAAATACAACTACCGTAGAAAAATCTACAAAAATCACATCTGATAGAGAGTATTTTTCTTAGCAACTTTGTCTTCTGGAGTTTCATCGGTAAAAATCAGAAACTCTCTCTATCGATTGAACCGTTGAACATTTGAGTTAAATTATTATGTTAATCTTAAGATTAGGAGATTAACCTTAAACCTCGTGATAAAATTCTATAAAAATCATAATCTGAAAGGGCATGTATTGATTAGCAATTTTGTCTTCTGGGTCAATTTCATTAAAAATCGTTTGGTAACATTTAAAGGAGGTTTTAGTTAACTATTCCTTAATCCATAGGATTAGGCTTAGCTTAAGACTAACCTACCTTGTGGAACACGTGAAAACGTGTTTTAGGTCGGCAAGAACACGGCTTGGACGCAGGGATGGGTTTTGCGGCTCTGACCAGTCTTGTGTGAAGTGTGTGAAGATTTCACACGTTCCTTCAAATGAAAACTATAAATAGAAGCCCCCTTAAGCCTTCCTTAGCAATCCTTAAGCCTAAACAAAGGAGACTCTGCTGCTACGTGCTGTGAAGGCTTCTGCAAATATCACTATTCATCTTCTTCCTCAAGACATCTCTTATTTTCCTTCCTTGGTTAAGGTAGGTAACCATGGCACAAACCTCAAATTTGATAAATGGAATGAAAGGGCATGCTGTTAACTTCTAGAAATCATGTTTTATTATCCATTTGCATGCTTAAACTCATGAATTGAAGCCCCATTACCGGATTATACTTCTGTTTTCAATATCCCCGTGTTACAGAGAAAGACGGCTCCACACGGACCGTTTATTTACTTTAACGGCCCCGTAACGACCGCCATAGAGTACGTCTTAACGGCTTTTCATGAACCGTTTTGTCCCCTGGCATTCCACGGTTCACCCCAAACCGTTGTACATGCATAACGGTCAACCCGAGACCGCTTTAGAATAAATTTAGTAATATTATCATTTAAGTGTATTTTTTTTATTACGGCTAGAAAACGACCGTTTTACATGATAAATGGCCCTACCATGACCGTTGTACCCTTTTACCCTAGAAACGGCCCCTGACCGACGTGTGTTAGCAGACAGCCGAAGGTAAATTCCTCAGACTAGAACGGCTGTTAGGGAACCGTTGTTTATCCATTTAACGGTCATTCCCAGACCGCTGTTCTCCTGAAAACGGCCGTACTTAGACCGCTTAACAGAAACCTATTTCTGGTCCAATTTTCACCCAATAGGTTTAACGGCCCATTTTCAACTGTTTAACTTCCAGAAAACCTGATTTTTGCTATTCTGACCCATTTAACAATGTTAAATAGTAAAAACTGATAATCCACATAAATAACAAATAATGAGATGAGTAAATTTCTATTAATTGCAGTATCTATTTTGTTAAAGTGAAAATTATTGTAATTCACTTGTAACTTTGGATAAATTGGCTAATTACCATAAGCTAAAAATTTACCGTAGGTAATTTCTGTAAATTACTGTAAATCAGAAAATTATTGGCCAACTTATGGCAAGTCTTTGGCCAATTAACCGGACACTCTATCCGGTAAACTTCACATTTTTACCGTGAGACAATTTACCGTGGTAAAATTACGGTTACATCATGACTATCGTTTTAACTTGATAAATTGACCGATTACCCTTGGATAATCTTCGGTCATACTTGAGCCCGGAATTGACCAATGGACATTAAACTGAAATTGGTTGGTTTAATTGTTATTGGCAACCCGGTAAATATTTCACATAAATTATCTTATATTTAGATCATTATACTTAATACGGATTCTCTAGAACCGTATTTCTTGAAAAATACGACCCAAATGGTTCGTATATTCTCGTTCTTCGGAACTTACTTCTCTTTCTCGAACGGCTTACTGTCACCCGTTCATTCTTGGCCCCGTGACTCGTTACTCATAAGAGTACGGCCCAGTGATTGCCGTACGAATACCTTGTTTTGGGTTTTTCGTTGTGTTTAAACTCTTGAATCAAAGGAGACAAGTGTCGTCCTTTACATCTTGTACCCGACAGAAATTCATCTGATTATATTGGCCATAATTGACTATGTCTAGACGGGGGATCGGTGATCCAATTGAAATGAAATGCCATCGCATCATAAGGGCCCAGTCTGGTCCTGGGGAGAGCGCCCGAAAAGATATTGAGCCCATTGGGATGTTTATGACAAGGGTGAGGCATTACACCCGAATACTTGACTTGACTTGTTACGTCTACGACAAATTCTGGATACTCGACTCGTGTGTATTTACCTGGTTACATGTGTAACATACTTGCTGGCCAAATTTTCTTACTGTTACTTTACTTGTTCATTACTTGATAAATTGCTATATTTCTTGACTTTGCAAGTTATTTCTATCGTCATTCTTTATTTACTGCATTTCATATAAATTGGAAATCAATGGTTAATTACTTAAACCTGTTTGTGGTTATCTACTGAGCGCGTTTAGCTCACTCCTACTGTTTCCCCTCTTTCCAGGTGACGAACTTGTCAGGGATGGACTGGAGTGATATCGAGAGATAGTTTTAGTTTATTGAGTCAGTTTGTACCCGTAGAATTAATGAGAAATTGTTCTAGTTTGATTATTATATGGATGTAGTTGTTCTACCCATTGTACTCAATTTTTATCAATAAAACTCTGATTATTACTTTTCCAACCTTTAGTGCAATGGTTCGGAATTCTTTATTGCTCGCTTGCCTCTAACCGTACGTCCCGAGATTCCGCATCGGGGCGTGACAAAGTCGGACGGCCGTGCCGATCATTCCAACGCGACCGGGGAGATGAAAGTGACTTGTCAGAACTGACGGAATCCAAATCGGATGCCCGGTTTGAGCTCGGCGCTCAAAGTTCAGTTTTAAAATACACTTAGTTTAAATGAACTACCAGGTCGGGTCCGGGGGTCTAAAATTGAAATACCGGTCGGACGGCCGTGCCGATCATTCCAACGCGACCGGGGAGATGAAAGTGACTTGTCAGAACTGACGGAATCCAAATCGGATGTCCGGTTTGAGCTCGGCGCTCAAAGTTCAGTTTTAAAATACACTTAGTTTAAATGAACTACCAGGTCGGGTCCGGGGGTCTAAAATTGGAAATACCGGTCGGACGGCCGTGCCGATCATTCCAACACGACCGGGGAGATGAAAGTGACTTGTCAGAACTGACGGAATCCAAATCGGATGTCCGGTTTGAGCTCGGCGCTCAAAGTTCAGTTTTAAAATACACTTAGTTTAAATGAACTATCAGGTCGGGTCCGGGGGTCTAAAATTGGAAATACCGGTCGGACGGCCGTGCCGATCATTCCAACGCGACCGGGGAGATGAAAGTGACTTGTCAGAACTGACGGAATCCAAATCGGATGCCCGGTTTGAGCTCGGCGCTCAAAGTTCAGTTTTAAAATACACTTAGTTTAAATGAACTACCAGGTCGGGTCCGGGGGTCTAAAATTGGAAATACCGGTCGGACGGCCGTGCCGATCATTCCAACACGACCGGGGAGATGAAAGTGACTTGTCAGAACTGACGGAATCCAAATCGGATGTCCGGTTTGAGCTCGGCGCTCAAAGTTCAGTTTTAAAATACACTTAGTTTAAATGAACTACCAGGTCGGGTCCGGGGGTCTAAAATTGGAAATACCGGTCGGACGGCCGTGCCGATCATTCCAACACGACCGGGGAGATGAAAGTGACTTGTCAGAACTGACGGAATCCAAATCGGATGCCCGGTTTGAGCTCGGCGCTCAAAGTTCAGTTTTAAAATACACTTAGTTTAAATGAACTACCAGGTCGGGTCCGGGGGTCTAAAATTGGAAATACCGGTCGGACGGCCGTGCCGATCATTCCAACACGACCGGGGAGATGAAAGTGACTTGTCAGAACTGACGGAATCCAAATCGGATGTCCGGTTTGAGCTCGGCGCTCAAAGTTCAGTTTTAAAATACACTTAGTTTAAATGAACTATCAGGTCGGGTCCGGGGGTCTAAAATTGGAAATACCGGTCGGACGGCCGTGCCGATCATTCCAACGCGACCGGGGAGATGAAAGTGACTTGTCAGAACTGACGGAATCCAAATCGGATGCCCGGTTTGAGCTCGGCGCTCAAAGTTCAGTTTTAAAATACACTTAGTTTAAATGAACTACCAGGTCGGGTCCGGGGGTCTAAAATTGGAAATACCGGTCGGACGGCCGTGCCGATCATTCCAACACGACCGGGGAGATGAAAGTGACTTGTCAGAACTGACGGAATCCAAATCGGATGTCCGGTTTGAGCTCGGCGCTCAAAGTTCAGTTTTAAAATACACTTAGTTTAAATGAACTATCAGGTCGGGTCCGGGGGTCTAAAATTGGAAATACCGGTCGGACGGCCGTGCCGATCATTCCAACGCGACCGGGGAGATGAAAGTGACTTGTCAGAACTGACGGAATCCAAATCGGATGTCCGGTTTGAGCTCGGCGCTCAAAGTTCAGTTTTAAAATACACTTAGTTTAAATGAACTACCAGGTCGGGTCCGGGGGTCTAAAATTGGAAATACCGGTCGGACGGCCGTGCCGATCATTCCAACACGACCGGGGAGATGAAAGTGACTTGTCAGAACTGACGGAATCCAAATCGGATGTCCGGTTTGAGCTCGGCGCTCAAAGTTCAGTTTTAAAATACACTTAGTTTAAATGAACTATCAGGTCGGGTCCGGGGGTCTAAAATTGGAAATACCGGTCGGACGGCCGTGCCGATCATTCCAACGCGACCGGGGAGATGAAAGTGACTTGTCAGAACTGACGGAATCCAAATCGGATGCCCGGTTTGAGCTCGGCGCTCAAAGTTCAGTTTTAAAATACACTTAGTTTAAATGAACTACCAGGTCGGGTCCGGGGGTCTAAAATTGGAAATACCGGTCGGACGGCCGTGCCGATCATTCCAACACGACCGGGGAGATGAAAGTGACTTGTCAGAACTGACGGAATCCAAATCGGATGTCCGGTTTGAGCTCGGCGCTCAAAGTTCAGTTTTAAAATACACTTAGTTTAAATGAACTACCAGGTCGGGTCCGGGGGTCTAAAATTGGAAATACCGGTCGGACGGCCGTGCCGATCATTCCAACGCGACCGGGGAGATGAAAGTGACTTGTCAGAACTGACGGAATCCAAATCGGATGTCCGGTTTGAGCTCGGCGCTCAAAGTTCAGTTTTAAAATACACTTAGTTTAAATGAACTACCAGGTCGGGTCCGGGGGTCTAAAATTGGAAATACCGGTCGGACGGCCGTGCCGATCATTCCAACACGACCGGGGAGATGAAAGTGACTTGTCAGAACTGACGGAATCCAAATCGGATGTCCGGTTTGAGCTCGGCGCTCAAAGTTCAGTTTTAAAATACACTTAGTTTAAATGAACTACCAGGTCGGGTCCGGGGGTCTAAAATTGGAAATACCGGTCGGACGGCCGTGCCGATCATTCCAACGCGACCGGGGAGATGAAAGTGACTTGTCAGAACTGACGGAATCCAAATCGGATGTCCGGTTTGAGCTCGGCGCTCAAAGTTCAGTTTTAAAATACACTTAGTTTAAATGAACTACCAGGTCGGGTCCGGGGGTCTAAAATTGGAAATACCGGTCGGACGGCCGTGCCGATCATTCCAACACGACCGGGGAGATGAAAGTGACTTGTCAGAACTGACGGAATCCAAATCGGATGTCCGGTTTGAGCTCGGCGCTCAAAGTTCAGTTTTAAAATACACTTAGTTTAAATGAACTACCAGGTCGGGTCCGGGGGTCTAAAATTGGAAATACCGGTCGGACGGCCGTGCCGATCATTCCAACACGACCGGGGAGATGAAAGTGACTTGTCAGAACTGACGGAATCCAAATCGGATGTCCGGTTTGAGCTCGGCGCTCAAAGTTCAGTTTTAAAATACACTTAGTTTAAATGAACTACCAGGTCGGGTCCGGGGGTCTAAAATTGGAAATACCGGTCGGACGGCCGTGCCGATCATTCCAACACGACCGGGGAGATGAAAGTGACTTGTCAGAACTGACGGAATCCAAATCGGATGTCCGGTTTGAGCTCGGCGCTCAAAGTTCAGTTTTAAAATACACTTAGTTTAAATGAACTACCAGGTCGGGTCCGGGGGTCTAAAATTGGAAATACCGGTCGGACGGCCGTGCCGATCATTCCAACGCGACCGGGGAGATGAAAGTGACTTGTCAGAACTGACGGAATCCAAATCGGATGCCCGGTTTGAGCTCGGCGCTCAAAGTTCAGTTTTAAAATACACTTAGTTTAAATGAACTACCAGGTCGGGTCCGGGGGTCTAAAATTGGAAATACCGGTCGGACGGCCGTGCCGATCATTCCAACACGACCGGGGAGATGAAAGTGACTTGTCAGAACTGACGGAATCCAAATCGGATGTCCGGTTTGAGCTCGGCGCTCAAAGTTCAGTTTTAAAATACACTTAGTTTAAATGAACTACCAGGTCGGGTCCGGGGGTCTAAAATTGGAAATACCGGTCGGACGGCCGTGCCGATCATTCCAACGCGACCGGGGAGATGAAAGTGACTTGTCAGAACTGACGGAATCCAAATCGGATGCCCGGTTTGAGCTCGGCGCTCAAAGTTCAGTTTTAAAATACACTTAGTTTAAATGAACTACCAGGTCGGGTCCGGGGGTCTAAAATTGGAAATACCGGTCGGACGGCCGTGCCGATCATTCCAACACGACCGGGGAGATGAAAGTGACTTGTCAGAACTGACGGAATCCAAATCGGATGTCCGGTTTGAGCTCGGCGCTCAAAGTTCAGTTTTAAAATACACTTAGTTTAAATGAACTACCAGGTCGGGTCCGGGGGTCTAAAATTGGAAATACCAGTCGGACGGCCGTGCCGATCATTCCAACACGACCGGGGAGATGAAAGTGACTTGTCAGAACTGACGGAATCCAAATCGGATGCCCGGTTTGAGCTCGGCGCTCAAAGTTCAGTTTTAAAATACACTTAGTTTAAATGAACTACCAGGTCGGGTCCGGGGGTCTAAAATTGGAAATACCGGTCGGACGGCCGTGCCGATCATTCCAACGCGACCGGGGAGATGAAAGTGACTTGTCAGAACTGACGGAATCCAAATCGGATGTCCGGTTTGAGCTCGGCGCTCAAAGTTCAGTTTTAAAATACACTTAGTTTAAATGAACTACCAGGTCGGGTCCGGGGGTCTAAAATTGAAATACCGTCGGACGGCCGTGCCGATCATTCCAACACGACCGGGGAGATGAAAGTGACTTGTCAGAACTGACGGAATCCAAATCGGATGTCCGGTTTGAGCTCGGCGCTCAAAGTTCAGTTTTAAAATACACTTAGTTTAAATGAACTACCAGGTCGGGTCCGGGGGTCTAAAATTGGAAATACCGGTCGGACGGCCGTGCCGATCATTCCAACACGACCGGGGAGATGAAAGTGACTTGTCAGAACTGACGGAATCCAAATCGGATGTCCGGTTTGAGCTCGGCGCTCAAAGTTCAGTTTTAAAATACACTTAGTTTAAATGAACTATCAGGTCGGGTCCGGGGGTCTAAAATTGGAAATACCGGTCGGACGGCCGTGCCGATCATTCCAACGCGACCGGGGAGATGAAAGTGACTTGTCAGAACTGACGGAATCCAAATCGGATGTCCGGTTTGAGCTCGGCGCTCAAAGTTCAGTTTTAAAATACACTTAGTTTAAATGAACTACCAGGTCGGGTCCGGGGGTCTAAAATTGGAAATACCGGTCGGACGGCCGTGCCGATCATTCCAACACGACCGGGGAGATGAAAGTGACTTGTCAGAACTGACGGAATCCAAATCGGATGTCCGGTTTGAGCTCGGCGCTCAAAGTTCAGTTTTAAAATACACTTAGTTTAAATGAACTATCAGGTCGGGTCCGGGGGTCTAAAATTGGAAATACCGGTCGGACGGCCGTGCCGATCATTCCAACGCGACCGGGGAGATGAAAGTGACTTGTCAGAACTGACGGAATCCAAATCGGATGTCCGGTTTGAGCTCGGCGCTCAAAGTTCAGTTTTAAAATACACTTAGTTTAAATGAACTACCAGGTCGGGTCCGGGGGTCTAAAATTGGAAATACCGGTCGGACGGCCGTGCCGATCATTCCAACACGACCGGGGAGATGAAAGTGACTTGTCAGAACTGACGGAATCCAAATCGGATGTCCGGTTTGAGCTCGGCGCTCAAAGTTCAGTTTTAAAATACACTTAGTTTAAATGAACTACCAGGTCGGGTCCGGGGGTCTAAAATTGGAAATACCGGTCGGACGGCCGTGCCGATCATTCCAACGCGACCGGGGAGATGAAAGTGACTTGTCAGAACTGACGGAATCCAAATCGGATGCCCGGTTTGAGCTCGGCGCTCAAAGTTCAGTTTTAAAATACACTTAGTTTAAATGAACTACCAGGTCGGGTCCGGGGGTCTAAAATTGGAAATACCGGTCGGACGGCCGTGCCGATCATTCCAACACGACCGGGGAGATGAAAGTGACTTGTCAGAACTGACGGAATCCAAATCGGATGTCCGGTTTGAGCTCGGCGCTCAAAGTTCAGTTTTAAAATACACTTAGTTTAAATGAACTACCAGGTCGGGTCCGGGGGTCTAAAATTGGAAATACCGGTCGGACGGCCGTGCCGATCATTCCAACGCGACCGGGGAGATGAAAGTGACTTGTCAGAACTGACGGAATCCAAATCGGATGCCCGGTTTGAGCTCGGCGCTCAAAGTTCAGTTTTAAAATACACTTAGTTTAAATGAACTACCAGGTCGGGTCCGGGGGTCTAAAATTGGAAATACCGGTCGGACGGCCGTGCCGATCATTCCAACGCGACCGGGGAGATGAAAGTGACTTGTCAGAACTGACGGAATCCAAATCGGATGTCCGGTTTGAGCTCGGCGCTCAAAGTTCAGTTTTAAAATACACTTAGTTTAAATGAACTACCAGGTCGGGTCCGGGGGTCTAAAATTGGAAATACCGGTCGGACGGCCGTGCCGATCATTCCAACACGACCGGGGAGATGAAAGTGACTTGTCAGAACTGACGGAATCCAAATCGGATGTCCGGTTTGAGCTCGGCGCTCAAAGTTCAGTTTTAAAATACACTTAGTTTAAATGAACTACCAGGTCGGGTCCGGGGGTCTAAAATTGGAAATACCGGTCGGACGGCCGTGCCGATCATTCCAACACGACCGGGGAGATGAAAGTGACTTGTCAGAACTGACGGAATCCAAATCGGATGTCCGGTTTGAGCTCGGCGCTCAAAGTTCAGTTTTAAAATACACTTAGTTTAAATGAACTATCAGGTCGGGTCCGGGGGTCTAAAATTGGAAATACCGGTCGGACGGCCGTGCCGATCATTCCAACGCGACCGGGGAGATGAAAGTGACTTGTCAGAACTGACGGAATCCAAATCGGATGCCCGGTTTGAGCTCGGCGCTCAAAGTTCAGTTTTAAAATACACTTAGTTTAAATGAACTACCAGGTCGGGTCCGGGGGTCTAAAATTGGAAATACCGGTCGGACGGCCGTGCCGATCATTCCAACACGACCGGGGAGATGAAAGTGACTTGTCAGAACTGACGGAATCCAAATCGGATGTCCGGTTTGAGCTCGGCGCTCAAAGTTCAGTTTTAAAATACACTTAGTTTAAATGAACTATCAGGTCGGGTCCGGGGGTCTAAAATTGGAAATACCGGTCGGACGGCCGTGCCGATCATTCCAACGCGACCGGGGAGATGAAAGTGACTTGTCAGAACTGACGGAATCCAAATCGGATGCCCGGTTTGAGCTCGGCGCTCAAAGTTCAGTTTTAAAATACACTTAGTTTAAATGAACTACCAGGTCGGGTCCGGGGGTCTAAAATTGGAAATACCGGTCGGACGGCCGTGCCGATCATTCCAACGCGACCGGGGAGATGAAAGTGACTTGTCAGAACTGACGGAATCCAAATCGGATGTCCGGTTTGAGCTCGGCGCTCAAAGTTCAGTTTTAAAATACACTTAGTTTAAATGAACTACCAGGTCGGGTCCGGGGGTCTAAAATTGGAAATACCGGTCGGACGGCCGTGCCGATCATTCCAACACGACCGGGGAGATGAAAGTGACTTGTCAGAACTGACGGAATCCAAATCGGATGTCCGGTTTGAGCTCGGCGCTCAAAGTTCAGTTTTAAAATACACTTAGTTTAAATGAACTACCAGGTCGGGTCCGGGGGTCTAAAATTGGAAATACCGGTCGGACGGCCGTGCCGATCATTCCAACACGACCGGGGAGATGAAAGTGACTTGTCAGAACTGACGGAATCCAAATCGGATGTCCGGTTTGAGCTCGGCGCTCAAAGTTCAGTTTTAAAATACACTTAGTTTAAATGAACTACCAGGTCGGGTCCGGGGGTCTAAAATTGGAAATACCGGTCGGACGGCCGTGCCGATCATTCCAACGCGACCGGGGAGATGAAAGTGACTTGTCAGAACTGACGGAATCCAAATCGGATGTCCGGTTTGAGCTCGGCGCTCAAAGTTCAGTTTTAAAATACACTTAGTTTAAATGAACTATCAGGTCGGGTCCGGGGGTCTAAAATTGGAAATACCGGTCGGACGGCCGTGCCGATCATTCCAACGCGACCGGGGAGATGAAAGTGACTTGTCAGAACTGACGGAATCCAAATCGGATGCCCGGTTTGAGCTCGGCGCTCAAAGTTCAGTTTTAAAATACACTTAGTTTAAATGAACTACCAGGTCGGGTCCGGGGGTCTAAAATTGGAAATACCGGTCGGACGGCCGTGCCGATCATTCCAACACGACCGGGGAGATGAAAGTGACTTGTCAGAACTGACGGAATCCAAATCGGATGTCCGGTTTGAGCTCGGCGCTCAAAGTTCAGTTTTAAAATACACTTAGTTTAAATGAACTACCAGGTCGGGTCCGGGGGTCTAAAATTGAAATACCGGTCGGACGGCCGTGCCGATCATTCCAACGCGACCGGGGAGATGAAAGTGACTTGTCAGAACTGACGGAATCCAAATCGGATGCCCGGTTTGAGCTCGGCGCTCAAAGTTCAGTTTTAAAATACACTTAGTTTAAATGAACTACCAGGTCGGGTCCGGGGGTCTAAAATTGGAAATACCGGTCGGACGGCCGTGCCGATCATTCCAACACGACCGGGGAGATGAAAGTGACTTGTCAGAACTGACGGAATCCAAATCGGATGTCCGGTTTGAGCTCGGCGCTCAAAGTTCAGTTTTAAAATACACTTAGTTTAAATGAACTATCAGGTCGGGTCCGGGGGTCTAAAATTGGAAATACCGGTCGGACGGCCGTGCCGATCATTCCAACGCGACCGGGGAGATGAAAGTGACTTGTCAGAACTGACGGAATCCAAATCGGATGCCCGGTTTGAGCTCGGCGCTCAAAGTTCAGTTTTAAAATACACTTAGTTTAAATGAACTACCAGGTCGGGTCCGGGGGTCTAAAATTGAAATACCGGTCGGACGGCCGTGCCGATCATTCCAACACGACCGGGGAGATGAAAGTGACTTGTCAGAACTGACGGAATCCAAATCGGATGTCCGGTTTGAGCTCGGCGCTCAAAGTTCAGTTTTAAAATACACTTAGTTTAAATGAACTATCAGGTCGGGTCCGGGGGTCTAAAATTGGAAATACCGGTCGGACGGCCGTGCCGATCATTCCAACACGACCGGGGAGATGAAAGTGACTTGTCAGAACTGACGGAATCCAAATCGGATGTCCGGTTTGAGCTCGGCGCTCAAAGTTCAGTTTTAAAATACACTTAGTTTAAATGAACTATCAGGTCGGGTCCGGGGGTCTAAAATTGGAAATACCGGTCGGACGGCCGTGCCGATCATTCCAACACGACCGGGGAGATGAAAGTGACTTGTCAGAACTGACGGAATCCAAATCGGATGTCCGGTTTGAGCTCGGCGCTCAAAGTTCAGTTTTAAAATACACTTAGTTTAAATGAACTACCAGGTCGGGTCCGGGGGTCTAAAATTGGAAATACCGGTCGGACGGCCGTGCCGATCATTCCAACACGACCGGGGAGATGAAAGTGACTTGTCAGAACTGACGGAATCCAAATCGGATGTCCGGTTTGAGCTCGGCGCTCAAAGTTCAGTTTTAAAATACACTTAGTTTAAATGAACTATCAGGTCGGGTCCGGGGGTCTAAAATTGGAAATACCGGTCGGACGGCCGTGCCGATCATTCCAACGCGACCGGGGAGATGAAAGTGACTTGTCAGAACTGACGGAATCCAAATCGGATGTCCGGTTTGAGCTCGGCGCTCAAAGTTCAGTTTTAAAATACACTTAGTTTAAATGAACTACCAGGTCGGGTCCGGGGGTCTAAAATTGGAAATACCGGTCGGACGGCCGTGCCGATCATTCCAACACGACCGGGGAGATGAAAGTGACTTGTCAGAACTGACGGAATCCAAATCGGATGTCCGGTTTGAGCTCGGCGCTCAAAGTTCAGTTTTAAAATACACTTAGTTTAAATGAACTATCAGGTCGGGTCCGGGGGTCTAAAATTGGAAATACCGGTCGGACGGCCGTGCCGATCATTCCAACGCGACCGGGGAGATGAAAGTGACTTGTCAGAACTGACGGAATCCAAATCGGATGCCCGGTTTGAGCTCGGCGCTCAAAGTTCAGTTTTAAAATACACTTAGTTTAAATGAACTACCAGGTCGGGTCCGGGGGTCTAAAATTGGAAATACCGGTCGGACGGCCGTGCCGATCATTCCAACACGACCGGGGAGATGAAAGTGACTTGTCAGAACTGACGGAATCCAAATCGGATGTCCGGTTTGAGCTCGGCGCTCAAAGTTCAGTTTTAAAATACACTTAGTTTAAATGAACTATCAGGTCGGGTCCGGGGGTCAAAAACTTGAAATACCGGTCGGACGGCCGTGCCGATCATTCCAACGCGACCGGGGAGATGAAAGTGACTTGTCAGAACTGACGGAATCCAAATCGGATGCCCGGTTTGAGCTCGGCGCTCAAAGTTCAGTTTTAAAATACACTTAGTTTAAATGAACTACCAGGTCGGGTCCGGGGGTCTAAAATTGGAAATACCGGTCGGACGGCCGTGCCGATCATTCCAACACGACCGGGGAGATGAAAGTGACTTGTCAGAACTGACGGAATCCAAATCGGATGTCCGGTTTGAGCTCGGCGCTCAAAGTTCAGTTTTAAAATACACTTAGTTTAAATGAACTATCAGGTCGGGTCCGGGGGTCTAAAATTGGAAATACCGGTCGGACGGCCGTGCCGATCATTCCAACGCGACCGGGGAGATGAAAGTGACTTGTCAGAACTGACGGAATCCAAATCGGATGTCCGGTTTGAGCTCGGCGCTCAAAGTTCAGTTTTAAAATACACTTAGTTTAAATGAACTATCAGGTCGGGTCCGGGGGTCTAAAATTGAAATACCGGTCGGACGGCCGTGCCGATCATTCCAACGCGACCGGGGAGATGAAAGTGACTTGTCAGAACTGACGGAATCCAAATCGGATGCCCGGTTTGAGCTCGGCGCTCAAAGTTCAGTTTTAAAATACACTTAGTTTAAATGAACTACCAGGTCGGGTCCGGGGGTCTAAAATTGAAATACCGGTCGGACGGCCGTGCCGATCATTCCAACGCGACCGGGGAGATGAAAGTGACTTGTCAGAACTGACGGAATCCAAATCGGATGCCCGGTTTGAGCTCGGCGCTCAAAGTTCAGTTTTAAAATACACTTAGTTTAAATGAACTACCAGGTCGGGTCCGGGGGTCTAAAATTGAAATACCGGTCGGACGGCCGTGCCGATCATTCCAACACGACCGGGGAGATGAAAGTGACTTGTCAGAACTGACGGAATCCAAATCGGATGTCCGGTTTGAGCTCGGCGCTCAAAGTTCAGTTTTAAAATACACTTAGTTTAAATGAACTACAGGTCGGGTCCGGGGGTCTAAAATTGGAAATACCGGTCGGACGGCCGTGCCGATCATTCCAACGCGACCGGGGAGATGAAAGTGACTTGTCAGAACTGACGGAATCCAAATCGGATGCCCGGTTTGAGCTCGGCGCTCAAAGTTCAGTTTTAAAATACACTTAGTTTAAATGAACTACCAGGTCGGGTCCGGGGGTCTAAAATTGGAAATACCGGTCGGACGGCCGTGCCGATCATTCCAACACTACCGGGGAGATGAAAGTGACTTGTCAGAACTGACGGAATCCAAATCGGATGTCCGGTTTGAGCTCGGCGCTCAAAGTTCAGTTTTAAAATACACTTAGTTTAAATGAACTATCAGGTCGGGTCCGGGGGTCTAAAATTGGAAATACCGGTCGGACGGCCGTGCCGATCATTCCAACACGACCGGGGAGATGAAAGTGACTTGTCAGAACTGACGGAATCCAAATCGGATGTCCGGTTTGAGCTCGGCGCTCAAAGTTCAGTTTTAAAATACACTTAGTTTAAATGAACTACCAGGTCGGGTCCGGGGGTCTAAAATTGAAATACCAGTCGGACGGCCGTGCCGATCATTCCAACACGACCGGGGAGATGAAAGTGACTTGTCAGAACTGACGGAATCCAAATCGGATGTCCGGTTTGAGCTCGGCGCTCAAAGTTCAGTTTTAAAATACACTTAGTTTAAATGAACTACCAGGTCGGGTCCGGGGGTCTAAAATTGGAAATACCGGTCGGACGGCCGTGCCGATCATTCCAACACGACCGGGGAGATGAAAGTGACTTGTCAGAACTGACGGAATCCAAATCGGATGTCCGGTTTGAGCTCGGCGCTCAAAGTTCAGTTTTAAAATACACTTAGTTTAAATGAACTACCAGGTCGGGTCCGGGGGTCTAAAATTGGAAATACCGTCGGACGGCCGTGCCGATCATTCCAACGCGACCGGGGAGATGAAAGTGACTTGTCAGAACTGACGGAATCCAAATCGGATGCCCGGTTTGAGCTCGGCGCTCAAAGTTCAGTTTTAAAATACACTTAGTTTAAATGAACTACCAGGTCGGGTCCGGGGGTCTAAAATTGGAAATACCGGTCGGACGGCCGTGCCGATCATTCCAACACGACCGGGGAGATGAAAGTGACTTGTCAGAACTGACGGAATCCAAATCGGATGTCCGGTTTGAGCTCGGCGCTCAAAGTTCAGTTTTAAAATACACTTAGTTTAAATGAACTACCAGGTCGGGTCCGGGGGTCTAAAATTGGAAATACCGGTCGGACGGCCGTGCCGATCATTCCAACACGACCGGGGAGATGAAAGTGACTTGTCAGAACTGACGGAATCCAAATCGGATGTCCGGTTTGAGCTCGGCGCTCAAAGTTCAGTTTTAAAATACACTTAGTTTAAATGAACTACCAGGTCGGGTCCGGGGGTCTAAAATTGGAAATACCGGTCGGACGGCCGTGCCGATCATTCCAACGCGACCGGGGAGATGAAAGTGACTTGTCAGAACTGACGGAATCCAAATCGGATGTCCGGTTTGAGCTCGGCGCTCAAAGTTCAGTTTTAAAATACACTTAGTTTAAATGAACTACCAGGTCGGGTCCGGGGGTCTAAAATTGGAAATACCGGTCGGACGGCCGTGCCGATCATTCCAACACGACCGGGGAGATGAAAGTGACTTGTCAGAACTGACGGAATCCAAATCGGATGTCCGGTTTGAGCTCGGCGCTCAAAGTTCAGTTTTAAAATACACTTAGTTTAAATGAACTACCAGGTCGGGTCCGGGGGTCTAAAATTGGAAATACCGGTCGGACGGCCGTGCCGATCATTCCAACACGACCGGGGAGATGAAAGTGACTTGTCAGAACTGACGGAATCCAAATCGGATGTCCGGTTTGAGCTCGGCGCTCAAAGTTCAGTTTTAAAATACACTTAGTTTAAATGAACTACCAGGTCGGGTCCGGGGGTCTAAAATTGGAAATACCGGTCGGACGGCCGTGCCGATCATTCCAACACGACCGGGGAGATGAAAGTGACTTGTCAGAACTGACGGAATCCAAATCGGATGTCCGGTTTGAGCTCGGCGCTCAAAGTTCAGTTTTAAAATACACTTAGTTTAAATGAACTATCCAGGTCGGGTCCGGGGGTCTAAAATTAGAAATACCAGCCGGACGGCCGTGCCGATCATTCCAACGCGACCGGGGCGATGAAAGTGACTTGTCAGAACTGACGGAATCCAAATTGGATGCCCGGTTTGAGCTCGGCGCTCAAAGTTCAGTTTTAAAATACACTCAGTTTAAATGAACTATCAGGTCAGGTCCGGGGGTCAAAAACTTGAAATACAAGTCGGACGGCCGTGCCGATCATTCCAACGCGACCGGGGAGATGAAAGTGACTTGTCAGAACTGACGGAATCCAAATCGGATGCCCGGTTTGAGCTCGGCGCTCAAAGTTCAGTTTTAAAATACACTTAGCTTAAATGAACTGCCAGGTCAGGTCCGGGGGTCAAAAACTTGAAATACAAGTCGGACGGTCGTGCCGATCATTCCAACGCGGCCGGGGAGATGAAAGTGACTTGTCAGAACTGGCGGAATCCAAATCGGATGCCCGGTTTGAGCTCGGCGCTCAAAGTTCAGTTTTAAAATACACTTAGTTTAAATGAACTACCAGGTCGGGTCCGGGGGTCTAAAATTAGAAATACCGGTCGGACGGCTGTGCCAATTATTCCAACACGACCGGGGAGATGAAAGTGACTTGTCAGAACTGGCGGAATCCAAATCGGATGTCCGGTTTGAGCTCGGCGCTCAAAGTTCAGTTTTAAAATACACTTAGTTTAAATGAACTATCAGGTCGGGTCCGGGGGTCTAAAATTGGAAATACCGGTCGGACGGCCGTGCCGATCATTCCAACGCGACCGGGGAGATGAAAGTGACTTGTCAGAACTGATGGAATCCAAATCGGATGCCCGGTTTGAGCTCGGCGCTCAAAGTTCAGTTTTAAAATACACTTAGTTTAAATGAACTACCAGGTCAGGTCCGGGGGTCTAAAATTAGAAATACCGGTCGGACGGCCGTGTCGATCATTCCAACACTACCGGGGAGATGAAAGTGACTTGTCAGAACTGACGGAATCCAAATCGGATGTCCGGTTTGAGCTCGGCGCTCAAAGTTCAGTTTTAAAATACACTTAGTTTAAATGAACTATCAGGTCGGGTCCGGGGGTCTAAAATTGGAAATACCGATCGGACGGCTGTGCCGATCATTCCAACACGACCGGGGAGATGAAAGTGACTTGTCAGAACTGACGGAATCCAAATCGGATGTCCGGTTTGAGCTCGGCGCTCAAAGTTCAGTTTTAAAATACACTTAGTTTAAATGAACTATCAGGTTGGGTCCGGGGGTCTAAAATTGGAAATACCAGTCGGACGGCCGTGCCGATCATTCCAACACAACCGGGGAGATGAAAGTGACTTGTCAGAACTGGCGGAATCCAAATCAGATGTCCGGTTTGAGCTCGGCGCTCAAAGTTCAGTTTTAAAATACACTTAGTTTAAATGAACTGCCAGGTCGGGTCCGGGGGTCTAAAATTGGAAATACCGGTCGAACGGCCGTGCCGATCATTCCAACACGACCGGAGAGATGAAAGTGACTTGTCAGAACTGACGGAATCCAAATCGGATGTCCGGTTTGAGCTCGGTGCTCAAAGTTCAGTTTTAAAATACACTTAGTTTAAATGAACTATCAAGTCAGGTCCGGGGGTGAAAAACTTGAAATACAAGTCGGACGGCCGTGTCGATCATTCCAACGCGATCGGGGAGATGAAAGTGACTTGTCAGAACTGACGGAATCCAAATCGGATGCCCGGTTTGAGCTCGGCGCTCAAAGTTCAGTTTTAAAATACACTTATCTTAAATGAACTGCCAGGTCAGGTCCGGGGGTCAAAAACTTGAAATACAAGTTAGACGGCCGTGCCGATCATTCCAACGCGGCCGGGGAGATGAAAGTGACTTGTCAGAACTGACGGAATCCAAATCGGATGCTCGGTTTGAGCTCGGCGCTCAAAGTTCAGTTTTAAAATACACTTAGTTTAAATGAACTACCAGGTCGGGTCCGGGGGTCTAAAATTGGAAATACCGGTCGGACGGCCATGCCGATCATTCCAACACGACCGGGGAGATGAAAGTGACTTGTCAGAACTGACGGAATCCAAATCGGATGTCTGGTTTGAGCTCGGCGCTCAAAGTTCAGTTTTAAAATACACTTAGTTTAAATGAACTATCAGGTCGGGTCCGGGGGTCTAAAATTAGAAATACCGGTCGGACAGCCGTGTCGATCATTCCAACGCGACCGGGGAGATGAAAGTGACTTGTCAGAACTGACGGAATCCAAATCGGATGTCCGGTTTGAGCTCGGCGCTCAAAGTTCAGTTTTAAAATACACTTAGTTTAAATGAACTGCCAGGTCGGGTCCGGGGGTCTAAAATTGGAAATACCGGTCGGACGGCCGTGCCGATCATTCCAACACGACCGGGGAGATGAAAGTGACTTGTCAGAACTGACGGAATCCAAATCGGATGTCCGGTTTGAGCTCGGCGCTCAAAGTTCAGTTTTAAAATACACTTAGTTTAAATGAACTATCAGGTCAGGTCCGGGGGTCAAAAACTTGAAATACAAGTCGGACGGCCGTGTCGATCATTCCAACGCGACCGGGGAGATGAAAGTGACTTGTTAGAATTGACGGAATCCAAATCGGATGCCCGGTTTGAGCTCGGCGCTCAAAGTTCAGTTTTAAAATACACTTAGCTTAAATGAACTGCCAGGTCAGGTCCGGGGGTCAAAAACTTGAAATACAAGTCGGACGGCCGTGCCGATCATTCCAACGCGGCCGGGGAGATGAAAGTGACTTGTCAGAACTGACGGAATCCAAATCGGATGCCCGGTTTGAGCTCGGCGCTCAAAGTTCAGTTTTAAAATACACTTAGTTTAAATGAACTACCAGGTCGGGTCCGGGGGTCTAAAATTGGAAATACCAGTCGGACGGCCGTGCCAATCATTCCAACACGACCGGGGAGATGAAAGTGACTTGTCAGAACTGACGGAATCCAAATCGGATGTCCGGTTTGAGCTCGGCGCTCAAAGTTCAGTTTTAAAATACACTTAGTTTAAATGAACTATCAGGTCGGGTCCGGGGGTCTAAAATTAGAAATACCGGTCGGACGGCCGTGCCGATCATTCCAATGCGACCGGGGAGATGAAAGTGACTTGTCAGAACTGACGGAATCCAAATCGGATGCCCGGTTTGAGCTCGGCGCTTAAAGTTTAGTTTTAAAATACACTTAGTTTAAATGAACTACCAGGTCGGGTCCGGGGGTCTAAAATTGGAAATACCGGTCGGACGGCCGTGCCGATCCTTCCAACACTACCAGGGAGATGAAAGTGACTTGTCAGAACTGACGGAATCCAAATCGGATGCCCGGTTTGAGCTCGGCGCTCAAAGTTCAGTTTTAAAATACACTTAGTTTAAATGAACTACTAGGTCGGGTCCAGGGGTCTAAATATTGTTTCAAGCTAGTAGTTGATCTATAAAATCTGCAGTTATCAATTTGATATGTTTGATTTATATTTATGCTCATTTCTTCGCACTAATTTTTTTATCTATAAATGAATGTTATTATTTTTTTAATGTAGGGGGATCCTTCTGCGGGCAGCGACAGAGGAGATGAGCAGGGCAGTGACGATATGGATGATGAGGATATTGACGATGTACCAGATATTTCTTGATGTTTAATGATATTTGTTTTATGTTATTCAGACGGATCAGCAGGGTTAATGTGTTTTTTTTGTATTTATTTGATCAGCATGGTGGAATTTTTTTATTGGTGGTGTTTATTTATTTGAACATCTATGTTGATGTTGAGTTTTTTTCGGTGGTGTTTATTTATTTGGGTACGTTGATGTTGAGTTTTTTTTTGTGGTTATCAGTAGGTTCCCAATAAATTTTTTTAACAGGTTTATTAGATAAATAAACGCAATATTTTAAAAAAATATATTTTTGATTTCAGACGGATTTTCACTCCTTCGCTATTTCCGTTTGGAATAGCGACGGTAATTTCAGACAGAAATTAATATCCGTCGTGATTTCCATTTCAAACACCGACGGATTTAGGATGAATTTGCATATGGATCCGTCGTCGGTAGTTACGACGAAAAAGTAATCCGTCGTAATATCCGGCAGATATAGCGACGGATTTCAGACAAGCTTTCAGACGGATTACTGACGGTATTTACAACGGATTATAAATCCGTCTTAAAAACCGTATGAAATACAGACGGATAATTTCAGACGGACAGTTACATACGGAAATTTTATCGTATGAGATTTAGACGGAATTTGTGACCGAAATTTATTCTGTCTTAATTTCAGACAGAATTTCAGACAGACAAATTAACTGTCACAAATTTGTGACTAAGAATTTCAGACGGTCGATTCCCGTCTTAAATCCGTCGGAATTCCGTTACAAATATGGTTTGCGACGGATTTTCAGACGGATTTGAGACGGATAATGTCCGTCTGAAATCCCACTTTTTCTGGTAGTGTTGTCTTGTAGCTTGACCAGATATGCTATTAATGTAGGTTGAGTTCGAATACTGGCCATAAAATAATCTTCTTCCTTCATGTCAATATCTAAATTCAACTAAGCAAATTGAGGAATGAGATTAGTCATACTAATCATGAGACTTGATAGCCTTCCCATTGGTTCTCTACTGAGTGCATCCGCTACAGCATTAGCCTTGCCAGGATGATATTGAATAGCAAAATCAAAGTCGTTTAGGTATTCTAACCATCTTCTTTGCCTCATATTCAGCTCCTTTTGGGAGAACAAAATACTTCAAACTTTTGTGGTTTGAATAAATCGAAAATTTTTCTCCGTAAAGGTAGTGATGCCAAATCTTTAAGGCAAATATAACAGTCGCCAATTCTAAATCATGCACAGGATAATTCTCTTTGTGACGTTTCAATTGTCTTGAAGAATAGCAAATTACCTTTTCATTTTGCATAAGAATGCACCCTAAGCCAATACCAGATGCATCTGTATATACTTCAAATACCACCACCCTCCATCGGCAGTGTTAAAATTGGTGCAGTAGTGAGGTGATCCTTAAGAGTTAGGAAACTCTCCTCGCAGTCCTTCGACCATATAAAAGGATTTTCTTTTCTTGTAAGTCTAGTCAAAGGAACAGTGATCTTGGAGAAATCCTTAATAAATCTTTTGTAATAATCAGCCAGGCCCAAAAAACTTATAGCTTCTGACACGGTCGTTGGCCGGCACCAGTTTTTGACAGCTTCCACTTTAGAAGGATCCACAGCGATTCCTTCCTTTGAGATAATATGTCCAAGAAATGAGACTTCCTTAAGCCAGAAATCACATTTACTAAGTTTGGCATAAAGCTTATGTTCTCTTAAAGTTTGTAAGGCTATCCTTAAATGTTCTTCCTTTGTTTTGGAATATATAAGAATGTCATCAATAAATATGACCACAAATTGGTCGAGATAAGGCCTGAAGACGTTATTCATAAGTTACATGAATGCGGCCGGGGCGTTGGTTAACCCGAACGGAATTACCACAAATTCATAGTGGCCATAACGACTACAAAAAGTCATCTTGTATATGTCTTCATCCTTGATCTTGAGTTGATGATAACCTGACCTGAGGTCAATTTTGGAAAAATACTCTACTCCCGAAAGCTGATCAAAGAGCTCATCGATACGCGGCAACGGATACTTATTCTTGATAGTAAGTTGATTCAGTCACCGGTAATCGATACATAACCTGAGAGATCCATCATTCTTCTTGACAAAAAGAACCGGCGCACCCCAAGGGGATGTGTTGGGTCGAATAAAACCCTTATCTAGTAGCTCATGTAGTTGTCTCTTTAATTCCTTGAGTTCTGTGTGGGACATCCTATATGGAGCTATTGAAATAGGTGCTGCTCTAGGAATAAGTTCAATGGAGAAGTTTACTTCCCTTTTGGGCGGTAAACCGGGTAAATCTGATGGAAATACATCCGAAAAATCATTGACAATCGGGATATCTTCTAAGATGATCTCCTTGGATTCGGTGAGGATAACGGAAGCAAGAAAAGCTACACATCCTTGCGAAATTAATTTGCAAGCGTGCAGAGATGAAATAATGGCAGGATGCTTCCTATACTTGATACCAAGGAAGGAAAACCTTGGAAGACCAGGTTTCCGAAAAGAGATAATCCTATTGCAGCAATTGATGTAAGCATCATGGTCTACAAGCCATTCTACGCCTAGAATAGCATCGTTGCCCTCCATATCAAGGCATACGAGATTTGCAGGAAGATTATGTCCTTCTACCCTTACCTCACTATTTGGATAATAGTTGGTGAGTTTGGTTCCGGGGCTTAAAGGCGTAGTAATAGTAAGGTCCGAAGGTAAAGGAACTGACGAAATAGGCAAAATTTTTGCAAAGGAAGTAGATATAAAAGAATGAGAAGCATCAGTATCAAATAGTACAAAAGCAGGATGCGAACAAATGTGAATAGTACCTTCCATAAGCCCATCATCCCTAGGCGCTTCATCATCATTCATGACGGCATTAAGACGAGCCTGCCGTTTACGTCCACTTCCAGAAGATAGCTCCTTCATAAGGGGGCAATCTGGCATACGGTGCTCCCTGCTGCCACAATGGAGACAAGCGCCAAGGCGCTTCCAGCATTCTTCGGCTGAGTGACCGAACTTCTCATAGAAAGTACATGTCGTAGTTACCTGCTTCTCTTCTTCCTTGACTTTCTTGTTCTTGTGGTAGCCACTACCACTCCCATTTTAGGATCTTTTCTTGCTGTCACGAGATTTGTAGGGTTCTGTGATGTTGAACTGTTTCTTCTTATCATGCCGATCAGACCTTCATCTCGGCTCCTCTCCCTTTCCTTTTAATTTCTCTACCTTCTCTAAGGTCCTCTCGCATAGGTTCGCCCGATGGACCATCTCCGTATAAGTACGGATATTCTGAGTCCCCAGTTGTTGAATATAGCCAGGCCTTAATCCATCCATAAACCGATTAGCCTTTAGCAAGTCGGTGCTAATCAAATGCAGAGCATATGGCGCCAGCCTGGAAACCTAAAGTTCATATTCCGCCACTGACATCATGCCCTAGCAAAGAGAAGCAAATTCCATACCCTTCCGCTCTTTGATGTGCTCAGAAAAGTACTTGGCTCGAAAGAGCGTAAGGAAGCCTTCCCACGTGTGTGGTGCATCAGCTGGGGGTGAAGGAATGGACTTCCACTACATACGGGCATCTTTATTTAATTGAAAAGTAGCAAGGCGAACCTTTTCTTGATCCACACACTGCATAACTTTGAAAATACGGTTCATTTCGTCTATCCAATTTTCAGCTTCATCTGGATTTGAGGAACCAGAAAATCTCGGAGGGTTTAAGCTCCGAAAATTGCAGTGTAGGTCTCTAGCTCTCGCTCCTGCGCCAGCTTGCTCCGTGGTTTGTAGTGCTTGAGTCAGACCTGCTACGGTCTCTTGCATGCCGTTCCAATCTACGCGATAAGCCATTATAATAACAAGAAGGTACTTGAGAGAATAACAAATTGTTAATTCTCATGGAATTTTTGAAAGTGATTAATTTAGAGGTAATTTATTTTCTTATTCCGGGCTCTACCCAATTCTTGCATAGGTGGGGAATTTCTTTCCTAGTTTTCATAGGTGTGGGTCCTTAACCTTGGACTTAGCCTATGACATGATTTTTTTCCTATGACATACTTATGCCTAGGCTCTGTTACCAACTTAACTGTCATGTCCCGAGCTTTTATTACAGCGAAAGACGATCTCGAGAAACGTGAATAGCCGGCATGGTAAGTCTCTTGCAAGCAAGAATAATCAGAGCGCAAGACAATCACACATAAAAATATAATTGCACAATAATTTAATCAACTTCTCCTTTCATTAATAATCAAAATGATAAAGATCCAAATACAGAGAATATTCCAACTTTACTCAACTCTAGACTCAATAAAAATAGAAAATTACATGAACTCGATGTAGACATTTATTGACTCCTAAGTCTTCACTCTCAATTTCATGTGACTTTCTATCGCTCTCGGACCCATCACTTGAATAACTTGAATCCGAATCCGAACTACTTACATTTCTTGAAAAGATTAAAAATAGGTAATGAGCACACTTGCCCAGTAGGTATCTTCGCATCAACATGATTGGCAATGTTAATGTGATTAACATTTTAGCTCTAAAGAATAAGGTAAAATCATGCGAAATGCGGTAAATCACATGAATAAAATAAGTAACAAGATACGATCAAGTTAAGATATGACCGTACGAACATGATTAAGCAAGAATGAAATTATGGCCTTTCATGAACAAGAATGTACTAGAATGTCATGTAACAAGCAAGAATGTACTTCTTCACTTAGTAACAAGAACTTTGTGAATTTCTGTGGATTATCACATAGTGGATAAATCCGTGGATACCCGTGGATATTTCACTTATTTATAAAGAAAGTACTCCCAGCGTAATGTGATGCCAGTAGCATCATACCCCATGGTTTATAATAGTATGTTTCCGACAATCAGCCAAGGAGACTAGCATAGAGCCCTTGAACACAATCAGTGCTCGATCCACATCTTCAAGTATAAATCAAGCTACTTCCACGCATGTAAATAATGTGGTCAAGAATATACAATTTCAATGATATATTCATGATAAAGTAACCAAAAATATGAATGCTTGTACGAGGAAATAAGGAATTTCTACAAATACTTTAATGACTAGGTTATGCCATGGAAATAAATCGACAGCATAACAGTACATTCTTAACTTTCATAATTTAGTTAAAGTACTTTGATTAAGGTGACATGTCCCAGAACTCAATAGTCTTTCTAGGATCATAGATATATTAACCCTTTGGGGTCAAAACAAATACTCAGAAAACTTAGCGGTCTATAACTGGGCCGTCACATGACTATAGCGGTCTAGTTCTAGACCGTTCAGTACAAAACTATTCGTTATTTGAAAATAGGTTCTCTGGAGTCTTTGGAGGTCAAAGGTAGATCCGTCATGGTCCCTTTAGAGGTCTAGATAAGGTGCGCTAGAAGACTATGACGGTCAATTATTGGTCCGCTAAGGTCCAGAAATAAAACATCGGTATAAGTGCATTCTAGATAATTGGGCTTTAATGGTACAACCAACTCGGCGTCCTAGTGGGAATCCCAGGCTCGCGGAGAATTACGGAGGCCTTGAAACAAGATTTCCTAGTCCATTGGAAGAAATATCCAAAGGAGAGGTTATCATGTCCAAGATTGTGTTCCTATAGTGCAAAGTGTGTAACTAATGGTCATATACCGGAATATATGCCATGAACTTATAGAAATGACTCTGAGATAAGAATAGAATGTGTACAGTGAAAAATCAGCGTTAAATCTTGTCAATATAAGCATTCAAACCGTAATTTAATACAAAATTATATGGTTTTTGGAACAAAATACCTTATGCTTAAAATAATCCTAAGTACCATAAAGAAACATGAACTCACTGTTTATGAATCAGGAATTAAAACTCAGAGTAATAAATACCATTAAAACAGGTTAGTATATAGTTAACTAGGCTTAATTATAAGTTATATGGCTGTTCTTAAATCTATCTCGGGTTGACAGAAAACAACACAGTGGCGGTCTATCATAGAGCCGTTACAAGACTCTGGCGGTTTATCATAAGGCCGCCATAATAACTTTAACGGTCTATTTCCTGTCCGTAAGAGGTTTCATAAGAATCGAGATTACAAAGTGTCTAGCGGTTCATCGTAAGGCCGCTACAAAGAGATGGCGGTCAAATTCTAAGCCGCTAGAGCAAGACAGACAGTAACTTAAATAAGAGGGTTCTAAGGTTTTTTTAACTCACATCATGTCTGAAAATCATATATAAACTTTCCCTATCAGGATAAAATGAAGGTTAAGCTAACAATATGCATGGGTTTCTGTGAATTGACAAGGAAGTTCCATTTTAACTTAGTTAGGGCTAAGAATATGCATGCATAATATACTAGAGGCATAAAGCATGAAATTCACGATCTATAAAGCATGAAATCAAGTGCAATAAGAGGGCTTTTATCCCTAGAATGATGTTTTAGTCATTCATGAGATGACCTACCTCTGCTAAAGCCTTTAAACTTCGAATTTGATGCTAGACGCTACCCTTAGTCCCTTGCACTCCTTGTGACATATCAGCAACTTCAAGCTGCTCTAACTCCTTACTCTCTTGACTTAATGATGTGAAATTTGGAGGGTAAGAAATAGATACTAAGGGGAACAAAAAGTTCTAAAGACACTTAGGCTAAATACCTCGATTTGGTTCTCTAATCCGTTGATCTTCACCGGACTTTTGCACAGTTTCCTGGGTCGCTAATGTCGAACCAGCAACTTTGTAGGCTTCTATCTCCTTGTGTGCTTGATATCCTAGCACGAAATTTTGGGAGATGTTAGTCCTATATATTGGCAATAAAAACTTCTAAAGAACCTACCTGAAATAATGTCATGACCCGAGCGCGGAAGATTACCCGGAGGCGTGACACGTCTATATAGATCGTGTCAATCATGTAAATATCAGAGTGCGCAAATAACTAATATTTAACTCGAAATTAATACAAATAGTACGAGTTGACAATTGTCACAACTAATCAAAGGACAATTACATATGTTCCCAGAGTCCAACGACTAGGCTTCAAATCTTAAGCAGTTCTAATCAAGTTGACTAATACAATGACATAGATGAATTGATATGACTGACATAAGTGAACTAATACAATAACACAAAGGACATGATAATTTGATAACTTCACTCTAACACGCATCACTCAGTCTCATTCCCTTTCGAGTGTTGGTTGACATCCAAATTACCTGAAAATATTAGAAAATAACTAGATGAGCGAATCGCTCAGTAGGAATTACATCTCAAGATTTAACATGCTTTAAGTGATTTACAAGTTCAATTAATGTCAGTAAAGCTATGCATGTAGATGAGTAGATATCAAGGATTGTAAAAATCAACAAGAGCAGTGAAGGAATAACAAGTGAGAGTATAAGGATTCCAACTTCAATGCAGCAATAGCAAGAGATTCAAGCTTGGAATTAACAAAATCTTTCCAAGAGAGTAAGAACTCATGTCAAACAAGTAATAGAAAGTAATATAAATTCAAGCATGTAAAACTGGAATTGGCTATTTATGAATTTCATTCAAGCAAAAACTTTACCTTTCCGCGGGTCTCAAGTCAAATCAATCAAGTAATATCACGAAAATGAGTGGAATGTCTAAAGCCAAGCAAGCAAGTACTCCGGTGTAATGCCAAACACCATGGTCAATAAACTCCCATGGGCACAAGTACCTTCGGGTGCTCCTCCCAGGACCAGACCGGGCCCTATATGCACAGCATTAATCATGTTTGTTGACATCCACTCTCATTTATAGCCAATATGGAATTTCGAGGGTTGACCCGGTAGGATGTTTATAAGGTGGATTATGGAATAGAATCCAAGGCGTATTGTTTTGTAGGGACGAACTAGCAGTAAAACCCGTAACGTTCGATACATGCTAATGACAATAGGGGTTTGAGACTAACTTGCTGGTGTTGACACAAATGTCGATATTAGTTATATATATATATATATATATGTATATATATATATATATATTATCCAATATGTATATATATATATATATATCCGGTTATAAAATTCTGTCCAATATAATGGAGGTTATAGGTATGTATATCTTATGTCCGATATAGATATATGGGTTAGCCAAAATGGTGATTTATTATAATAATCAGAATTTAATTATGAAAATAAGTTTTTTATGTTGAAAATAATTCTAACTAGCTAAAAATAATATTAACATGCTGAGAATGAGTTTCATATGTTACTTTACTGGTAAGATGATAAAAATAAATTTTTCAAGCTGGATTTAGTTTTTTTTTACATGCTGAAAATTAATACTTAACATGTTAAAATTAATACTTAACATGCTAAAATAATTAACTTACTGATAGGATGATAAGATAAGGTTGCCATGCTGATTACAGAAATTTTCTGATAACAACATAATTTTTATCATGCTAAAAATTATTTTTCTACATTTATTTGCTAATTATTTGATAGGAAATAGAATTATCATGCTGAAAAATAGTTTTAATACACTGAAAATAATTATAACATGCCAAAAATAATTATAACATGCTGAAAATAATTTTTATATCTCAGTATGTATAAAATAATTCTATCATATTGGAAGTCACTTTTAACATGCTGGAAATAGTTTTAACATGTTGGAGATAATTTTTAGTATGTGGTGAAAATTAGATATATATATATAAGGTGGTTTGTATATACATATATCCTTGTCTAACAATATATAGTGAAGGTGCTTTGTATATACAATTAATGGAAGTATATATATGAATTTATAAACAGTGTTCTATATATACTTCGATTATATAGAGAATATAGAGATATGATAATAAGTGTCGACACTTGTAAGGGGTATTATATGTAGGTGTCGACACTTGTAGGGGTGTTATATGCAGGTGTCGACACTTTTATATGGTAGTGTCGACACTTCCATTAGGAGGTGTCGACACTTGTATATATGTTATATATATATATATATATTTTGAAAGATATATGGAGGTGTTGTGTCGGGTGTATATATGCCGGTGTCGACACTTGCATATGTAGGTGTGGGGCATTTGACTATAAATATATATATATATTGCTGTTATATGTTTAGGTATGGAAGTGTAGGTGTATAAATTATTCACATTTTATTTATGTTGTTTGTCAACATGTTTCTGCAACATTTGTAAATAGCTTTGAGGTGTCGACATTTACTATATATATGCTGCTGGAAGTGTCGACATCTGTGCAAAATACTGTATAACAGAAACGAAAAATGAATAGTAAATGTGACCCTTGGTGTCACATTGAAGTGTCGACATTTGTATGGAATATGTACGGAAGTGTTGACACCAGGTGTCAACACTTGCGTTATATATATATATGGACATTGAAGTGTTGACATTTGTATGGAATATGTATGGAAGTGTTGACACCAGGTGTCAACACTTGCGTTATACATTGAAGTGTCGACACCTATATGTGAGGTGTCGACATTAGCTATATGGAAGTGTTATGTGAGGTGTTGACAATGAGTGATTTGGTAGATTAACAGGTTAATTAAGCATGCTAATAGATTAGGTATGCTATTAGATTAGTTAATAAAGCTAATTCATGTTAGTTATCTAGGGCATGAGACTAATACTTGCTAATTGTCCCAGATTGAAGCTGTTGCATGCTAATTATCCTAGTTGTGAAACTAATTACTTTACTAATTTTACTACTTTTCTTAGATTAAAGCTAATACATGATAACTACGAGGCTAACACATGTTGTATAAATACGAAATATCACATGGAGATGAGCCTAAGACTAACGACCTAGACTAATCATCCTAGATTAGCTACTAGTTTAGTTAAAAATTCAGAACACCTACTTGTTGGAAGATCGTAGCAGCAGAACCCTTCTTTGTAATCCCTGCAGAGCTTTGCCCCAACCTTAGCTAGCCTAGAATGGGGGTAGCAAAGGGGTATGTTATAGGGTCTGGTATGACAGGATAGGGGGGCAAGATCTGGAATAATGGGGCTTTACAGCTTGTACAGGCTGGAGAGATAAGGGATAATGTTTAGACAGCCAATCCATGGCCCAGATCGTAAAGTCTGTCTCCCACATTCATACACGATCCCTCTTCAATGTGCACACTTTCAAAGTCTGTACATCCTCAAAGTCTATACATTAGCTTCACAAGGTCTGCACATCACAAAGTCTGTACATTGCTATTGCTAGCCTATTCACTAAGTCTGTACATCACAAGTCTGTACATGCTCTCCCTCTCAAAGTCTATACATTGGCTTCCTCTCAAAGTATGTACATCACTTCCTCTCAAAGTCTGTACATCACAAAGTCTATACATTGGCTATTGCTAGCCTATTCACTAAGTCTGTACATCACAAGTCTGTACATCCTCTCCCTCTCAAAGTCTATACATTGGCTTCCTCTCAAGCCTATTTACTAAGTCTGTACATCACTTCCTCTCAAAGTCTGTACATCACAAAGTCTATACATTGGCTATTGCTAGCCTATTCACAAAGTCTGTACATCACAACTCTATACATCCTCTCCCTCTCAAAGTCTATACATTGCCTGAGCATAGTCATGAAGTCTGTACATTACACTGTGCATCATTCTTCCAAGTCTATACAACGAGGTGAAGTATGTACATCCATTAGTGATCTTCCAAGTCTGTACATCCAACTGTTCAACTTCGAAGTCTGTACATTGGAAGTGTTACCTACGTTTCCCTTCAAGTCTATACATCGGTAGTTTTACCGTCGTTTCCCTTGAAGTCTATACACTGATTGCTTTACCGTCGTTTCTCTTGGAAGTCTATACATTGCTGGCCTTGTTTTGCTCAAGTCTGTACAGTCTTTCCTTTGGAAAGTCTATACATCGTGAAGTCTTCACATTGACTGTTGAATGTTGTTCAAGTCTGTACATCGTGCATCTCTTAGTTAAAGTCTATACAGATTTTGCTTGCCCAAGTATATACATTCATTTCTAAGGCAAAGTCTATACATCACTGTAGCATTCACGAGACGAAGTCTGTACGTTGGACTATTGGGTAAAGTCTATACATCCTCTAGCTGGAACTGTGCAAGTCTGTACATCGCTGCTTTGCCAAAGTCTGTACATTGGCATCTTTTCCTACGTTGCACTTCCAAGTCTGTACGTTGCTAGCTTATAATGTATAATTAATTGGCACAAAAGGTGAATGGTGGATGCTAGGATTTGAACCCTGGTCATTTGAGTTGAAAGAGAAGTTACTTAACCAACTACACTAGGAAGCCACTTGTTAAGTGAATACTCTTTACATATGATAACTACGTGTTCCAACTTCTTACTTAATCTAGAGTTTATCTAATATATATTTTTTGGGAAATATTATTAATAAATATATATATATATATATTATACGGGATGCTACGCCCTCCCCCACTTAAAAGAATTTGGTCCCCAAATTCAATTACATTATACGGAGACAAGGAGGGTGAGAATTACTTATGGACTAGAATAATTCTGGAAATCTCCTTCTCATAGACTCCTCGGTTTCCCATGTAGCTTCTTGTTCTAAGCATCGATTCCATTGAATTTTTACCATAGGGATCGTCTTGTTCCTTAGAACTCGGATTTCTTGGTCGAGGATCTTTACTAGCCTTTGCTCATAGGTGAGGTCCTTCTATATCACCAAGTCAGTGTGATCGATGACGTGTGAGAAATCGTGCACGTATTTCTTTATCATAGAAACATGAAATACGTTGTGCACTTCTGACAGTTGTGGAGGTAGGGCGATACGAGAAGCCACTTCGCCTACCCTTTTCAGTACTTCGAATGGACCGATAAACCTTGGTGTTAATTTGGCTTTAACACCGAATCTTCTAATGCCTCGGCCGGGAGATACCTTGAGGAAAACATGATCTCCGACTTGAAATTCCAGGTCTCACCTTCTGTTATCGGCATAAGATTTCTGCCTGGACTGTGCTATCATTAACCTTTCTCTAATGAGTTGTATCTTCTCGATAGAATCTCGCACCATGTCAGGACCTAGAATTTGTTTTTCACCGACTTCATCCCAGCATATGGGAGATCGGCAACTCCTGCCATATAATGCCTCAAAAGGTGCCATTTGTATGTTGGCTTGATAGCTGTTATTATATGCAAATTCGGCTAGTGGTAAGTGGTCATTCCAACTACCGCCGAAGTCTATAATGCATGCCCTTAACATATCTTCCACAACTTGATTAGTCCTCTCGGTCTGTCCATCTGTCTGGGGATGAAAAGTAGTGCTGTAGTTGAGTCTCGTCCCCAAGGAGTGTTGCAGGCTCTTCCAGAAATAAGAGGTGAAGCGCGGGTCCCGGTCAGATACGATCGAGACGGGAACTCCATGCAATCTAACCATTTCCTTCATATACAGGGCAGCAAGTACGTCGACTGACCATCGACTTTTGATGGGTAAGAAATGGGCCGATTTAGTTAACCGGTCGATAATTACCCAAATTCCATCATATCCGCCCCTAGACTTGGGCGAACCCATGATAAAGTCCATGCCAATGTCTTCCCACTTCCACTTGGGAATATCCAGCGGATGTAGCTTTCCGGCGGATTTTTGATGTTCCGCCTTCACTTGTTGGCATGTGAGGCAACGAGACACAAAGTATGCTACCTCCCTTTTCATGTTAGGCCACCAGAAAGTTCTTTTCAAGTCTTGGTACATCTTAGTGGCTCCAGGGTGGATTGTGTACCTCGATCTATGAGCTTCTTCAAGAATCTTCTTCTTCAATTCGGGACAGTCGGGCACACATGTCCATTCATGAAATAGTAATCTGCCATCAGGTGCCAGCTTGAAATCCAGTCTCTCGTCCAGCTTGCTCTTTATCTCCACTAGCGAGGGATCCTCTTCTTGTAACTTCTTGATTTCAGGTAGCAAATCTGGATGTAGGCTCATATGAGATAGAATAATACACATGTTCTTCTCATCTGTGCTGATATCAAGCTCAGAGAATTTCTCCAGCAGTTTCCATTCTTGTATCATGCAGTTGGCCAATATTATTCTCGGCTTTCGACTAAGGGCATCAGCTACGGAATTACCCTTACCAGGATGGTACTGTATAGTGAAGTCGAAATCCTTGAGATACTCGAGCCAACGCCTTTGTCGCATGTTCAGCTCCTTTTGGGAGAATAAGTACTTGAGGCTTTTATGATCGGAGTACACAGTGAATTGTTCTCCGTAGAGATAGTGCCTCCAGATCTTTAAAGCGAATACTACTGCGGCCAGTTCTAAGTCGTGAACTGGGTAGTTCTCTTCATGTTTCTTCAATTGTCGGGAAGAGTATGCAATGACTCTCCCATTCTGCATCAATACACATCCGAGGCCAATACCAGAAGCATCGGTATATACCTCGTATTTTTCTCCTTCCATTGGTAATGATAAGACTGGAGCAGTGGTCAAGAGATCCTTCAAAGTTTGAAAACTCTTTTCACTGTCTTCCTTCAACCTGGTCAGGGGAACAGTAATTTTGGAGAAGTCCTTTATAAAACGCCGGTAGTAACCAGCTAGACCCAAGAAGCTCCAAATCTCAGTTACATTTGTGGGTCGTTCCCAGTTCTTCACGGCTTCGACCTTTGATGGGTCAACAGTAATTTCGTTCTTCGAAATGATATGGCCTAAGAAGGATACTTCCTCGAGCCAAAACTCGCATTTGCTGAATTTGGCATATAGCTTGTTTCCCCTTAATATCTGCAATGTCTTCTTGAGGTGTTCTTCATGATCCTCTTCGGTCTTTGAATAGATTAGAATATCATCAATAAAGACCACAATAAATTGGTCTAAATAGGGCCTGAATATGCTGTTCATTAACTGCATAAAAGCTGTGGGGGCATTTGTTAGTCCGAAAGGCATAACAGTAAATTCGTAATGCCCATACCTGCTTCGGAATGCAGTTTTATGAATATCTTCTTTTTTGATCTTCAATTGGTGGTAACCAGAACGAAGATCAATCTTGGAGAAATATAAAGCTCCAGATAGTTGATCGAACAGCTCATCAATCCTTGGCAATGGATACTTGTTCTTGATTGTAAGGTGATTTAGCTGTCAATAATCTATGCATAATCTCATCGATCCGTCCTTCTTTTTGACGAATAGCACGGGTGCTCCCCATGGGGAAGTACTCGGCCTGATGAAACCCTTGTTCAATAACTCCATTAGCTGCTCTTTTAGTTTCTTCAGCTCAGCAGGGGACATTCTGTATGGTGCCCTGGAAATAGGACGAGCACCAGGGATAAGGTCGATTGTGAACGACACTTCCCTTTCTGGGGGTAAGCCGGTTAAATCTTCTCAAAAAACATCGGGAAAATCCCGAATCACACGGATGTCTTCAAGTTTAACCTTCTCGACTTCCGTGGCAGTCACGAATGCTATGAAAGTCATGCATCCCTTATTCATAAGTTTACTAGCTCGGAGTGCGGATATAAGAAGTGATTTACTCGAGGGCTATTGTAAACTAGCTCTGGGAAATCTACGAAAGTTACCTTGCCATGCCGGCAATCTACAGTTGCTTGGTATGTGGATAGCCAATCGGCACCTAGTATAACGTCATAACCCTTCATATCTAGGCATATCAGGTCAGCAGGTAAATTATTTTCCTTAATCATCACTTCACAGTTTGGATAGTGATAAGTGATATCAGACTCATTCCCAAGAGGTGTAGATATGACCAAATCTAACAGTTCATGTTTCTTAGAAAATGAAGCAGCAAAGTTCTTGGAAACGAATGAATGAGTTGCTCCGGTATCGAATAAAACTTGAGCAATTTTTGAACAAATAGTGAGAGTACCTTCCACAATTCCACCTTCAGTGGTTTCTGTCTCTCGGAGAGCTTGCAGACGGCCTTGTTTCTTTACCGGACGCTTATCGTCTTTGATGTCCTGCTCCTTCATCAGTGGGCAGTCTGGAATCCGATGCTCTCGCATCGAAGGCAAGCTCCTAACTTTCTCCAGCATTCCTCAGTCTTATGACCAGCTTTATCACAATACTTGCAAAGCTCCTTTGATGGTGTGGTGGTGGAGAATGGCCTATCATTCTTCTGGAATTTCTTTATCTTCGAGGGCTCCCCTCCCATGAAGAATCGCTTCTTGTTGAAGGATTGTTTGAATTTTCCCGGGTTTGTAACGGGTTCCTTCTTGTCTCTTCCTCGGATTCTCTCAGATAATTCGGTGGCATCTTCCAGCAGTTGAGCACGCCGAACCATCTCCGAATAGACTTGGATGTCCATCGAGGCAAGTTGTGTGATATAATGGGGCTGAAGCCCGTTGAGGAATCTTCTTGCCTTCATCTTTTCCGTACACACCAAGTGGGGTGCATACCTAGATAATCTGGAGAATTGGGACTCATACTCGGCCACTTTCAAGCCTCGTTGTTTTAGAACGGCGAATTCCGTGGCTTTCTTTTCCTGGATATGATCGGAGAAGTACTTGTTGTTGAAATGCTCCGTGAATTCATCCCATGTGACATGGTATTCTGGCAGTGTTACTTCTATAGATTCCCACCAGCATCGAGCGTCCCGCTCTAGTTGGAATACGGCAAGTAAAACCTTTTCTTCATCCGCGCATTGCATCACACGGAAGATTCGTTCCATCTCCTTTAGCCAATTCTCGGCATCCTCGGGGTAGGACGAACCCGTGAACCTCGGTGGGTTCATGTTACGGAAACTTCGGTGGAGATCTCCCACTCCACGATTTGCTCCACCTTGGGCCACTTGCTGTAGTGCCTGTGTGAGGCCTTGCACGGTGCGCTGCATCTCGCGCCATTGTGCTCTTTCCGCAGCCATGATCCTACAAAAGAGTTAAGTATGATAAAGATCGGATTTACTTGTAAGGTCGAAAGTCATTGTAGAACTTAACCCATGGCTCTATCCATCTCACCGGGTAAGGTATATCTATCCTTGAAATTGGGTTTTACCTATCCATGGACTCAAGTTTTTACTTAGATTTCAATTTCTAACCGTTTATTTTTTTTCTAGGTCCCTAGGTTTGAAAACCTAGGCTCTGATACCACGAAGACTGTCACGACCCGAGCGCGGAAGATTACCCGGAGGCGTGACACGTCTATATAGATCATGTCAATCATGTAAATATTAGAGTACGCAAATAACTAAGATTTAACTCGAAATTAATACAAATAGTACGAGCTGACAATTGTCACAACTAATCAAAGGACAATTACATATGTTCCCAGAGTCCAATGACTAGGCTTCAAATCTTAAGCAGTTCTAATCGAGTTGACTAATACAATGACATAGATGAATTGATATGACTGACATAAGTGAACTAATACAATAACACAAAGGACATGATAATTTGATAACTTCACTCTAACACTCATCACTCAGTCTCATTCCCTTCCGAGTGTTGGTTTACATTCAAATTACCTGAAAATATTAGAAAACAACTAGATGAGCGAATCGCTCAGTAGGAATTACATCTCAAGATTTAACATGCTTTAAGTGGTTTACAAGTTTAATTAATGTCAGTAAAGCTATGCATGTAGATGAGTAGATATCAAGGATTGTAAAAATCGACAAGAGTAGTGAAGGAATAACAAGTGAGAGTATAAGGATTCCAACTTCAATGCAGCAATAGCAAGAGATTCAAGCTTGGAATTAACAAAATCTTTCCAAGAGAGTAAGAACTCATGTCAAACAAGTAATAGAAAGTAATATAAATTCAAGCATGTAAAACTAAAATTGGCTATTTATCAATTTCATTCAAGTAAAAACTTTACCCTTCTGCGGGTCTTAAGTCAAATCAATCAAGTAATATCACGAGAATGAGTGGAATGTCTAAAGCCAAGCAAGCAAGTACTCCGGTGCAATGCCAAACACCGTGGTCAATAAATTCCCATGGGCACAAGTACCTTCGGGTGCTCCTCCCAGGACCAGACTGGGCCCTATATACACAGCATTAATCATGTTTGTTGACATCCACTCTTGTTTATAGCCAATATGGTATTTCGAGGGTTGACCCGGTAGGATGTTTATAAGGTGGATTATGGAATAGAATCCAAGGCGTATTGTTTTGTAGGGACGAACTAGGAGTAAAACCCGTAACGTTTGATACATGCTAATGACAATAGGAGTTTGAGACTAACTTGCTGGTGTTGACACAAATGTCGATATTAGTTATATATATATATATATTTTTATCCAATATGTATATATATATATATATATCCGATTATAAAATTCTGTCCAATATAATGGAGGTTATAGGTATGTATATCTTCTATCCGATATAGATATATGGGTTAGCCAAAATGGTGATTTATTATAATAATCAGAATTTAATTATGAAAATAAGTTTTTTATGTTGAAAATAATTCTAACTAGCTAAAAATAATATTAACATGCTGAGAATGAGTTTCATATGTTACTTTACTGGTAAGATGATAAAAATAAATTTTTCAAGCTGGATTTATTTTTTTTTACATGCTGAAAATTAATACGTAACATGCTAAAATTAATACTTAACATGCTAAAATAATTAACTTACTGATAGGATGATAAGATAAGGTTGCCATGCTGATTACAGAAATTTTCTGATAACAACATAATTTTTATCATGCTAAAAATTATTTTTCTACATTTATTTGCTAATTATTTGATAGGAAATAGAATTATCATGCAGAAAAATAGTTTTAATACACTGAAAATAATTATAACATGCCAAAAATAATTATAACATGCTGAAAATAATTTTTATATCTCAGTATGTATAAAATAATTCTATCATATTAGAAGTCACTTTTAACATGCTGGAAATAGTTTTAACATGTTGGAGATAACTTTTAGTATGTGGTGAAAATTAGATATATATATATATAAGGTGGTTTGTATATACATATATCCTTGTCTAACAATATATAGTGAAGGTGCTTTGTATATACAATTAATGGAAGTATATATATGAATTTATATACAGTGTTCTATATACACTTCGATTATATAGAGAATATGGAGATATGATAATAAGTGTCGACACTTGTAAGGGGTATTATATGTAGGTGTCGACACTTGTAGGGGCGTTATATGCAGGTGTCGACACTTTTATATGGTAGTGTCGACACTTCCATTAGGAGGTGTCGACACTTGTATATATGTTATATATATATATTTTTTCTTAAAAGATATATGGAGGTTATATATATATATATTTTGAAAGATATATGGAGGTGTTGTGTCGGGTGTATATATGCCGGTGTCGACACTTGCATATGTAGGTGTCGGGCATTTGACTATAAATATATATATATATTGCTGTTATATGTTTAAGTATGGAAGTGTAGGTGTATAAATTATTCACATTTTATTTATGTTGTTTGTCAACATGTTTCTGCAACATTTGTAAATAGCTTTGAGGTGTCGACATTTACTATATATATGCTGCTGGAAGTGTCGACATCTGTGCAAAATACTGTATAACAGAAACGAAAAATGAATAGTAAATGTGACCCTTGGTGTCACATTGAAGTGTCGACATTTGTATGGAATATGTACGGAAGTGTTGACACCAGGTGTCAACACTTGCGTTATATATATATATGGACATTGAAGTGTTGACATTTGTATGGAATATTTATGGAAGTGTTGACACCAGGTGTCAACACTTGCGTTATACATTGAAGTGTCGACACCTATATGTGAGGTGTCGACATTAGCTATATGGAAGTGTTATGTGAGGTGTTGACAATGAGTGATTTGGTAGATTAGCAGGTTAATTAAGCATGCTAATAGATTAGGTATGCTATTAGATTAGTTAATAAAGCTAATTCATGTTAGTTATCTAGGGCATGAGACTAATACTTGCTAATTGTCCCAGATTGAAGCTGTTGCATGCTAATTATCCTGGTTGTGAAACTAATTACTTTACTAATTTTACTACTTTTCTTAGATTAAAGCTAATACATGATAACTACGAGGCTAACACATGTTGTATAAATACGAAATATCACATGGAGATGAGCCTAAGACTAACGACCTAGACTAATCATCCTAGATTAGCTACTAGTTTAGTTAAAAATTCATAACACCTACTTGTTGGAAGATCGTAGCAGCAGAACCCTTCTTTGTAATCCCTGCAGAGCTTTGTCCCAAGCTTAGCTAGCCTAGAATGGGGGTAGCAAAGGGGTATGTTATAGGGTCTGGTATGACAGGATAGGGGGGCAAGATCTGGAATAATGGGGCTTTACAGCTTGTACAGGCTGGAGAGATAAGGGATAATGTTTGGACAGCCAATCCATGGCCCAGATCGTAAAGTCTGTCTCCCACATTCATACACGATCCCTCTTCAATGTGCACACTTTCAAAGTCTGTACATCCTCAAAGTCTATACATTGGCTTCACAAGGTCTGCACATCACAAAGTCTGTACATTGCTATTGCTAGCCTATTCACTAAGTCTGTACATCACAAGTCTGTACATCCTCTCCCTCTCAAAGTATATACATTGGCTTCCTCTCAAAGTCTGTACATCACTTCTTCTTAAAGTCTGTACATCACAAAGTCTATACATTGGCTATTGCTAACCTATTCACTAAGTCTGTACATCACAAGTCTGTACATCCTCTCCCTCTCAAAGTCTATACATTGGCTTCCTCTCAAGCCTATTCACTAAGTCTGTACATCACTTCCTCTCAAAGTTTGTACATCACAAAGTCTATACATCGGCTATTGCTAGCCTATTCACAAAGTCTGTACATCACAAGTCTATACATCCTCTCCCTCTCAAAGTCTATACATTGGCTTCCCTCTCAAAGTCTATACATTGCCTGAGCATAGTCATGAAGTCTGTACATTGCACTGTGCATCATTCTTCCAAGTCTATACAACGAGGTGAAGTATGTACATCCATTAGTGATCTTCCAAGTCTGTACATCCAACTGTTCAACTTCGAAGTATGTACATTGGAAGTGTTACCTACATTTCCCTTCAAGTCTATACATCGATAGTTTTACCGTCGTTTCCCTTGAAGTCTATACACTGATTGCTTTACCGTCGTTTCTCTTGGAAGTCTATACATTCGTTGGCCTTGTTTTGCTCAAGTCTGTATAGCCTTTCCTTTGGAAAGTCTATACATCATGAAGTCTTCACATTGACTGTTGAATGTTGTTCAAGTCTGTACATCGTGCATCTCTTAGTTGAAGTCTATACAGACTTTGCTTGCCCAAGTATATACATTCGTTTCTAAGGCAAAGTCTATACATCACTGTAGCTTTCACGAGACGAAGTCTGTACATTGGACTATTGGGTAAAGTCTATACATCCTCTAGCTGGAACTGTGCAAGTCTGTACATCGCTGCTTTGCCAAAGTCTGTACATTGGCATCTTTTCCTACGTTGCACTTCCAAGTCGATACGTTGCTAGCTTATAATGTATAATTAATTGGCACAAAAGGTGAATGGTGGATGCTAGATTTCAACCCTGGTCATTTGAGTTGAAAGAGAAGTTACTTAACCAACTACACTAGGAAGCCACTTGTTAAGTGAATACCCTTTACATATGATAACTACGTGTTCCAACTTCTTACTTAATCTAGAGTTTATCTAATATATATTTTTTGGGAAATATTATTAATAAATATAAATATATATATATATATATATATATATATATATTATACGGGATGCTACAAATAATGTTGTCTTACCTTGATTCTATGCGAGCCAATGTAAGGGTCACGCAGGTCAACACTAGGTCCTATTTATAGGGTTTTGCTAGGGTTTGAGGATTAGATCGATTCTAGAGTCCTTCTTAAACCTTAGATCGACTTCTGGCAGTCCTAAACATGATTACTAGTTCTTCCATCTCGATCTCTAAAGGATAGACAAGCAAAAATCCCATCTTTTTGCTCTTTCTTCAATTCACGGAACTGACAGGAAATAGCGATCGAGGCTTGGTCTTCCACATCCTTTTAGTGGTTTTACGATAGACCGCTATAGGTCCTGGGTACCGAATTTGAATAAGTTCAAACTCTAATTTCGGCTTATCCACTAAATTATCTAATTAATGGGTATTTATCCCTATAATTCGTGAATAGGCTAATTAACCTTCTAGAATATGGGCCAAACTTCATGGGCTTGGTCCTTAAGTCCTTTGGGCTTCATTTAAATAGACTAGGTTAATGGTTTACCACAATTGGGTCTTAATAATGATTTATTTAACCCAATATTTAGTTATTAATCCATTTTGGTCTTTAAAATTCCCAGAAAATACTTAATTATTCCAGAAATAATTTATAAATATTCTGGGGCATTACACCCTCCCCCACTTAAGAGAATTTTGTCCCCAAATTCAATATACGGATTGTGGAGAGTGTACTTACATTCAAATAATTTTGGAAATCTTTTGCGCATAGCCTCTTCGGTTTCCCATGTTTCTCCTGATTTTGTCCACTGGATTTTGACTACTGGAATAGTCTTATTCCAAAGTTGACGTATCTCTCGTTCAAAGATTTTGATTTGTTTCTGCTCATATGTCAAATCCTTCTTAATCTCCAGATTGTCGTGGGTGATGACATGGAAAGGATCAGGAACATACTTCTTGAGCATCGAGACGTGAAATACATCATGAACTTTAGATAATTGAGGTGGTAAAGCAATTCGATAAGCTACTTCACCGACTCTTTCCAGAATTTCAAAAGAACCAATAAATCTTGGAGTAAACTTGTCCTTAATACCAAATCTTCAAATTCTTGACCTGGAGAAATCTTAAGAAATACATGATCTCCTACTTGAAACTCCAAGTCGCGCCTTCGATTGTCAGCATACGATTTCTGCCTGTCTTGGGCCATCTGAAGTCTTTCATGAATGAGTTTAATCTTCTCGGTAGTATCCCTAATAATGTCGGGACCGAGAAATTTTCTTTCTCCTACTTCATTCCAATAGATAGGGGAATGACAACTCCTTCCATAAAGAGCTTCAAATAGTGTCATTTGTATACTAGCCTGGTAGCTATTGTTGTATGCAAATTCCACTAGAGACAAGTGATCATGCCAACTTCCTCCAAAGTCAATAGCACAACCCTGAGCATATCTTCCACCACTTGATTCGTCCTCTCCGTTTGACCATCAATTTGTGGACGGAATGCCGTGCTAAAGTTTAGTCGGGTCCCTAGAGATTATTGAAGACCCTTCTAAAATTGTGACGTGAATCAGGGATCTCTATCAGATATAATAGTGACAGGGATACCATGCAATTTGACGATTTCCCTTATGTATAAGGCTGCGAGAATATCCACCAACCATCGACTTTCTATTGGCAGAAAATGTGCAGACTTAGTCAATCGGTCTATGATTACCCATATACCATCATGTCCTCCTCTTATTTTAGGTAAACCCATAATGAAATCCATCCCTACACTTTCCCATTTCCATTCGGGAATATTTAAGGGGTGTAATTTACCTGCGGGTCTTAAATGCTCTGTTTTTACTTGTTGACAAGTGAGACAACGGGACACGAAATCTGCAACTTCTCTTTTGATGTTAGGCCACCATAAGTTCCTTTTAAGATCTTGATACATTTTTGTACCACCGGGATGAATGGTATATTTGGAATTGTGAGCTTCATCCAGAATCAGTTTCTTAGTATCAACATGATCTGGTATGCAAATTCGATCCCTGAATAATAATCTTCCATCGTCGGCAATAGACAAATCCAGCCTTTGCTCAATATTGGCTTTAATCTCTAGTAATACTGGATCATTGTCTTGTAGCTTGACCAGATCTGCTATTAATGTAGGTTGAGTTCGAATATTGGCCATAAAATAATCTTCTTCCTTCATGTCAATATCTAAATTCAACTGAGCAAATTGAGGAATGAGATTAGTCATACTAATCATGAGACTTGATAGCTTTCCCATTGGTTTTCTGCTGAGTGCATCCGCTATAGCATTAGCCTTGCTAGGATGATATTGAATAGCAAAATCAAAGTTGTTTAGGTATTCTAACCATCTTCTTTGCCTCATATTCAGCTCCTTTTGGGAGAACAAAATACTTCAAACTTTTATGGTCTGAATAAACTGTAAATTTTTCTCCGTAAAGGTAGTGACGCCAAATCTTTAAGGCAAATATAACAGCCGCCAATTCTAAATCATGCACAGAATAATTCTCTTTGTGACGTTTCAATTGTCTTGAAGAATAGCAAATTACCTTTCCATTTTGCATAAGACCGCACCCTAAGCTAATACCAGATGCATCTGTATATACTTCAAATCCACCACCCTCCGTCGGCAGTGTTAAACTTGGTGCAGTAGTGAGGTAATCCTTAAGAGTTAGGACATACTTCTTCTGAGCTTGAGCCATAGGTAACGGCCCTAAAATCTCGATCCCCCACCGAGCGAAAGGGTACGGCTCTGCAAGGGTGATGAGCTCCGCAGCGGGCTGATGAATCAGGTGGTCGAAGTGCTGACATAGATTGCACTTCTGTATGTAGGTCGAGCAGTCACGGTGGAGAGTGGGCCACCAATAACCCTACCGTAGCGAGATCCTGGCGAGTGATCTTCCTCCTTGGTGCGCTCCGTAGATGCATTCGTGTACTTCATGAATCTCCCGGCTGGGTTCGTCGGCGCTGATGCACTTGAGGAGAGGACCGGAGAATGATATGTGGTACAAGGCATCATCCAGCATGACAAAATGCCGAGCTTGGTACTTGAGCTTCCGAGCCTCCCGAGGGTCGGTGGGCTCTTGAGAATCCTGGAGCCAGGATATGTAGGGGGTCCGCCAGTCGCTTGAGGGTGTCGGGTCAATAGTCATAAGCTCGGATTCGATGCTCGATTGCCCGAGCTCTTCGTGGAAGACTGATCGTGTACTAGCGGGGTCGGGCGAGGAGGCCAGTTGAGAGAGGGCATCCGCTCGGGAGTTTTCCTCCCGGGCTATTTGAACTACCTCAAAGCTCTCGAAGAGTTGGGCCATCTTCTTGACCGCCTGGAGGTACTTGACCATTTGTCCTTCTCGAGCTTCGTATTCACCGTTGACCTGACTAGCGACCAATTAGGAGTCAGTGTGGATCCTGACTCGCACGGCCCCTAGTCGTCGAGCCATCCTGGCTCCCGAGATAACGGCTTCATACTCGTAGGCGTTGTTGGATGCATGGAAGTTGAACTTCAGGGCGTACCGCAGCTCCGCTCCTTCGGGGGACTTGAGGAGAATACCGGCGCCGCTTCCTGTTGAATAGGAGGACCCGTTGACGAATAGATCCCAGGTAGGCCCGGACGCTAGTGGAAGTGCTTCTTCAATCAGGACCGTGCTTTCAGTGATGAAGTCTGCGAGAGCCTATCCTTTAATAGCCAAGCGGGGGCGATACGGAATATCGTAGGCGGTGATACGAAATATCGTAGGCCCCGAGCATGATGGCCCATTTGACGAGACGTCCCGAGGCTTCAGGGTGAAAGAGAATCTTCTTCAGGGGTTTGTCGGTTAATACGACGATGGAGTGCCCTTGGAAGTTGGGTCGGAGGCGCTTGGCTGAGGTAACCAATGCTAGCATGAGTTTCTCGGTTGCGGGGTACCTTCTTTTGGCCTCATTAAGCACCTTACTGGCATAGTAAACTAGTCTCTCAACTCCTGCGTTGTTCCTGACCAGGACCGAGCTTACAGTAGAAGGGGTCGTCGAGAGGTAGAGGTGTAGAGCTTCACCTTGGACTGGTTTGGACAGCACCGGGGGTGAGGCCAAGAATTACTTGAGTTCAGCGAATGCCTTCTGACATTCCTCATCCTAGGCGAACGTAGCTGATTCCATTTTAGGTCCCCTCAACAGTTTGAAGAAGGCTAAGCATCGTTCGACCGCCCGAGACAAGAAACGGTTGAGTGCAGTAATGTGCCCCGTTAGGCGTTGGACGTCCTTGATGCAGGTTGGTGGCCTGATGTCCAGGATGGCCTAGACCTTGTCTGGGTTGGCCTCAATTCCACGCTGAGTGACCAGGAAGCCTAGGAACTTCCCGGATATGACTCCGAAGGTGAACTTGGCGGGGTTTAGCTTCATGTTGCACTTCAGGAGGGTGTCAAAGGTCTCGGCTAAGTCGGCAAGGTGGTCTTTGACCTTCGGTGTTTTGACGAGCATATCATCAATATAGGTCTCGATGTTCCGACCGAGCTGTCCTTCGAAAATATGGTTGATTAGTCTCTGATATGTTGATCCAGCATTCTTTAAGCAAGGTTCAGATATTGCAGCCAAGTTAACATCATGAGCTCCAATTAGCTGAGCAAGACTCCGGACAGTGGCCTTATTACCAATTCCTCTGACATTCCACACCAAAGCTGATTTAATCATTACTAAAAGAAGGGAAAGAGTGAGCAGCCAATACCTTGGCTTTGGCCCTTGTCAATCGGGCATCACTAAATAAGACTCCAGGCAGAACAGAATCAGAATTAGCTTTCAGGAATAAATTCTTTGAACAATCGCTGAGTTGATATACCATTTTGACATTCTCAGCAGCTGATAATTTTGAAACCACATCAGCATTGGCAGCCTTAAGAGTTATCTGATCCATAGCTGAATTTACAAGACTATGATCCAGATTAGTCCCCTGCATCTTTCCTGAAGTCTGATGGATTGAAGGTAGCTCCTCAGAATCTGAAATTTCCTCAATACAAGGGAGGAAGGCAGATTTGAAATTATAGGAGCTTTGCAACTTTCCCTAGGCTTAGAACCATTAATTTCATCTTCTTCCAAGAAACTAGAAGAAGTAGAGGGCAAAACATTGCGTGATCCTTCTATTCCAGAGGGGAGTCCATCAACTTTCTTAACTTGAATATTCACAGTCTCTGAATCTATATCCTCAGCAACCTGATTTAGGATTGAGAATCTATTTGCATCTGTAGCTGGAATATCTTCAATTATAACCTTCTTCGGCTTATAAGCTTGCCGTAAATTCCTTTGTTCTTCATGGATTTCTGTAATTTTCTTTTTACCTTTATTCTTTTTGCATTCCTTTTCCGAATGACCAATTTTATGGCAAAATGAACATAACTGAGGAACTCTATGGTAGCTAATCGACTGCCAGAATCCTCCATTGCCAATATCAATCCATATCCTTTCTCTCCTCTGTTTGTCTAGGTTAAGTTCTATACAGACCAAAGCCTCTGAGGTATTCGTCATCGCAGCTGTGGTTTCATGAATTCGAAGCACCTGGCCAATATTACCAGCTATAGAACGCAACATATCTTCATGGTAGAAATTTACAGGAAGCTCCGAAAAACCAATCCAGACAGGAATAATAGGCGGATCAGACTTAAAATCAAAATCCTGCTGCCATTTGAAGAATCTGAACATAAAACCTTTTATGAAAAAACTTTTCTGTAAAAGAACCCTCAAGTAGTCAGTCTCGTTTCCCAGACGAATTAATAGATGTCTAGGGTTCATACGACTGATGATCAGCTCGGCATTCAGATGAAGATGTTGAACTTAACAGGCCTTGACTTCAGGAATCGAAGGACGGCCATATGAACATTTAGCAATTATAGCATATTGGAGATGATCACAAGATACCTGAATGTCATCCTGCGAGAAAAACACAACCGGTTCTCCCTGGTCTGTGAACGCTGGAAGTTTCACCGGAATGCGACGACGAGGATTTTGACGAGATTCCAGGAGAGACTGAGCGTAAGACTCCCGAGGAAAATTAGAAGCATCTTCTTCTGAAGGTTCGATTCCAAATCCTGGGTGTTGTACCTCCCCCGCTGCACCCGCCATGGCCGGCGGAGAGGGAGCTCTGCAAGGAAAAAGGAAAAACGAAGCGGGAAACACTCAGAGCTTCTCTCACTAGAAACAAAGAGAGAGAAAACCCTTAGTATATGATGGACGAATGTAATTTTCCTTACCATATCTCAGTTTGAATACTCCTTCCCAAAAGCCTTCAAACCATTTATAATTTCCATCAGCCTTGCGAACATTTCAGAAATGGATTCTTCTGGCTTCATCATAAACAACTCATAATCTCGGACCAATAGATTTGCCTTGGTCTCCTTGACTTCAGAAGTTCCTTCATAGATCAAGCATAGCTTGTCCCACATTTCCTGTGTAGAGGAACACATAGAGATTCGTGAGTATTCGTTTGGATGAACAGCACATTGAATTATATTCATGGTCTTAAAGTTTACTGCACAATTATTGATATGTTCATCATCCCAATCATCTTCATTGTCAGGCAACTTGTAAGGACCTTTATTGATCACATTCCACACATCATACTCTTGAGCATGCAGGAAAACATACATTCTATTTTTCCAATAAGTGTAGTTTGTGCCATCGAAAAACGGAGGCCTGTGTACCGAATGCCCTTCGGGCATCATACCTCTGTTTGCCATGATCTAGGATCTAGCTCTTCGACCGTGAGGTCGAGTCAATCAGAGACCAGAGCTCTGATACCAATTGTTGTTCCCCGGAGGGTGGCAATCAAGAGGGGAGGGGTGAATTGATTGGCCAATAAAAATTAATTGCTAACTGAAATGCTAGTAGGAATGAAAACCACAAAATAGAAGGAGATCTAGTTAAGCAAACACTCAACCTTACCGGAACAAGATCTCTCTCGCGAGTACACGTAAATGAAGGTATGAATGCTATGACAGAGATTGAGATCACTCAACTACACGTGAGGCCCACTCGTTACAAAGCACGAAGAACAAACCACAAAGGAGGCACAGAATTTTTAGGTGGTTCGGGTACACAAACGTGTCCCCTACGTCTACCCCTCACACGTGAGGATTAATGCTCCACTATAAGGTGAGCCACACACATGCTGTAACAACAGCCAACACACACACGGCAGCCTATCTTGGCCACCACACACACACACGCACGCTCGTATCAAAGATCACGAGCACACATACACAAAAATGTGGTTCTTTAAGTTCAAATATTACAACATATATTCAAGCTCAAACAGCAGAGATTTGATAAGATTAGAATAGAGAAGATTTGTAGTGATTAGAGCTCCCCCTTTCTCTTCTTCGAAGGTACTTGAACTCTTTTACAGGATGAAGACCATTCTTGAAGGAGGATGATCGATTCTTGCACGGACACTTGTTGTATCTTGGATTTCTATGCAGCTTGCAGCAGAGGAACTTTAGGGGACTTGAACATTCGTTCTTCCCTTCGCATTCACGCTCAGAACGATGTGGAAGAAGCCTTGGAGCTACTGCCTACGACCTGCACTCACAAGGGTTAGAAAGCAAACACAAATTTCAGATCTCACTGCTTGATTAGGGTTTGTGACCCAATGAGACGGTTTTATGCTTCCAGATCGGTCAAGGGACACCCTAGGGGCCAGATCCACGAATCTAGGAGTGATTTGTGGCTGAGGACCGGACTGGTTTGACAAAATGGCCGTGGACGTGAAAGTCCAAAATCGCGGCTGCACAGTGGTGTCGACACCAGGTGTCGACACCAAGGCCAGGGCCATAGCAGAAAGCGGCCGGCCAAAGCAACCCACAGATGGTGTCGACACCAGGTGTCGACACCAGGACATGGCCTATAGAAGAAAACTGCTGGCCAGAGGATGGTGTCGACACCAGGACGTGGCCTATAGCAGAAAACTGATGGCCAGTACAAAAACAAGTGGGTGTCGACACCAGGTGTCGACACCAACTTCCTGAGTGAAGGAATTTTACAAACGGCAGAACATTGAGAAAGTGGTGTCGACACCATGTGTCGACACCAGGCAATAGTGAGTCCAAAAATGCCCAATAAACTAGAAATTAAACATACAACCTCACCGCAATTTTGCCATTTTATGTTGGGTATTAGAAGTCCTTCTTACCTGCAAGAATGCCCCAAGAAAGTCAAATTTGTATGCGCATTCATAGTACAAATTCACTTATAAGTTTCTCATTAAGTCATGAATGTATGAATAATGAAGGAAACTCACCCTTGTGGCTTTTACCAAGTTCTTACCTGTCGGATGGAAAGGTATATATATATGAACTCCATTGACCATCCATGAGGAGTTTATGCACAAGTCAGCACATATACCTGAGTGCATATATTTATTGATCTGAGCCACTTTGAAATGTGACCTTGTGAAAGACTTACACAAAGTAGCCTTATTTTCCTCAAACCATGGGTTTCCAAATGCCATTGTCAAAAGGTTCAAGGAGTATAGCATTACTCCCATAAGTTTGCCATGGATCGACAAGTCCAAGTGCTGAGATTATACCAAATCCACATGACAAAGATATCAACCATTCAACAAACAGTTATGTAGGATTTTTAATCTCAAACCGACAATGAATCATGAACATTTCAACAACCATGAACTCATCGAAATAATCAAGTTAAAACATCAAGCCATTTAGCCACGTTGTATTTGACATCATCAAAACTCATGAAGCCACACATCATAATCTTGGGAGCAACAAATATGATGAAACATCAACTAGGAAATTCAAATCTGTTTTACTACAAATTAGATCTATCAAAATTTATCACCACGATAGTTCTTTGGTACTAGACGGAGGTATGAATCCAAGGATTCTGCTCACGCAAGGTGCTATCGTCTTGACAAGACTGGCCTTGTCAATTCAAAAATACTTTTCAATATACCAAAGATCTACTTATGGAACAGATTGATTTATGCTAGATCTGAAGAGACAAATGCGGAAGAGATAATATGCAATAATAATCATACAGAATGGGGGTAGAAGAATTGCATCAAACCACACAGCTCAAACCACAAGACACAAGGAATTTTAAGGTGGTTCGGATTGTTGGGAGTCCTCTGGTTTGATAAGCTGTATGTGTACTGCTTTGTGCTAAAATGTTTTGATGATTGACAAATAGTTGTTTTGATGATTAGCAATAGTATTGGTTCACTTCGTTGACTGCATAGTTGACTTTGTTAACTTTATATTGACATTATGATGTGTGTATATATGTACTAACCAGCTTGTGCCATTACCAACCTTGCACAGACATTGTGCATGCAAAAGATGAGAGTTGCACAGACTTTGTCACTATGCAATGCAGGATATGCACAGACTTTCATATGCAAGATGTAGAATGTGCACCGACTATGTATGTAATGCACTGATCCTGGTTATGCAAAAGACTAAGACATATACCTACGTTATCTTCCAAATAACGTGGTATGCACAGACCAAAGTAAAAGATGCATAGACTTTCTTATGTATATGAGAGACTAACAACATGCATTGACTTTCAATGCATGTTGTCCATATGCTCGAGGCAATACTGCACTGACTTGGTCGTGTGCAGCAGCAAGGGTTGCATCGACTTGATAGCGTGCAGCGTGAAGTGTTGCACCGACTTAGTGTGCCTTGAGCTAAGCCTACACGGACTTGGTCTCATGCAACAACTACCAATGCATCGACTTGCATAATGCATGGATGACCTTTGTAGTGACTTGGTCATGTGCAGCAAAATGGCTTGCACCGACTTTATATATGCATGCACGGACTTGATGTGCTGGAAATGCACTCTATGCACGAACTCAATGCAGACTGACTTGGTATTGCACCGACTTCACTCTAATGCAAAGCCTAAGTGTAAACATGCAGACAACATTTATATGATTATCTGAAGTAAAAAAGTCATCAAAATATGCATATCATAATGTCAATATAAAGTTAACGAAGTCAACTATGCAGTCAACGAAGTCAACCAATACTGTTGCTAATCATCAAAACAACTATTTGTCAATCATCAAAACATTTCAGCACAAAGCAATACACATACAGCTTATCAAACCAGAGGAGTCCCAACAATCTCCCCCATTTTATTCCGCAACTGTTTCTGCTGTAGTCAATTTTTATAGGGTGATCGATCTATTCACCCCCCCTCTAGATCATCAATAGAGTCTTGTCTATTGGTATCAGAGCATACCATCTTAGATTCATTTGACTCATCACGGATGCAACGACGGCAACCTACGTCCACCCCTCACCAAAACCCAGTGAGGCTTCACTTCTGGAGAACCAGCATGGGGAAGACTCCCCAACACGGAGCAAAGCTCCAACACACACACGGGGACACACCCCAACACACACACACACACACGGAGATGAAATCTCCAACACGATCCGACAATCGGATCAACAACACACACACACTCTGTGACAGATGCAGTACTCTACACACTGGTACAACCGGATCTTGATAGATCCCCACACAAACACAGATCTAAGAAGATCCGCGCACACACACATGGCATGCATGACCACAGATCTGAACCGATCCACACACACACGAATGTTTGCAGATTACAAAGAACACAGACTTGATACTCAAAACACAAAAACAAATGAAGCACAAAAGAAAGAACTCCTGATTTAGGCTCCCCCTTAGTGTATGATGCAGATCTTGAACAAGGCTTGCTTCTTCACTTGAATGGAGATTGATTGGCTTCAGATGGAGCTTGAAGAGCTTGGAGATGGATGAAGAAATCTTGCACGAGTTACTGTTCACGGAGCTACAGTAGCCTTCTTTCTCCTTTGGCAGCCTCTCCTTCAATCCTTGGATCCCTCCATTGTTTCTTTGCCCTAAGAGGTGTTTTTATATGTCTTGGGTTGGTCAAGGAACACCCCAGACATAGATCCATATTCTTTGGCGAATTTGGAGGCTAGAGGACTGAAAAGTCCACAAGAGAGACTTGAACACGCTGGTGAAAACAAAGTCACACATAGGGGATGCGAAGCTAGCGGTCGACCGGGCAGGCGTGGGCGGTCGACCAGAATTTTATAATTATTGAGCCTTTCAACGCTAGGAAAACCGGTCGACCGGGCCCTGTCCGGCGGTCGACCGCGCCTGGAAAAACCTGTAGAAAATGAATTATAAGCCTAGTGAAAGATATCCATGAGGCAAGAACTTTAGAGTCCACATTTTGTACCAAACAAACTGAGGTTGTTTGAGTTATTCTGGGTATATTTAAAACATGATCAATTTGTGCTTTAGCTTGAGTTGAAAATGACTTTCACATGCATTTGCAATTATGAAGGTACTGAACCATTGCCCATACGAGGTTTGATATGCTCACATATTTGACCAAAAGTTTGCTTCAGTTACATTCATGAGTTCCAACAATTTAACCATTCACTTTGGAATTCAATTAACTCGGTTTATGCATTTGGGAGGCTTTTAACAGATGAGCATTGTCATTATGCATAATTGCCTTAATCACATATAATGCTAGCTTTAGAGTGCTTAGGCAAGGCACGAGGCAGAAACCAAGTTTGGGGTTTTGTTATCATCAAAATCACTTGGAGAGACTCAAAAATCTCCCCCCTTTTGATGATGACAAAACACTGGTAACATTAGTAAAGGCAACGCAAACCATTCAGAATACACAAGCCATTCAACATTTTATTTGCCAAAATAGATGGGAAATGAGAAATAAGAGCCAACCACTTTATATCAAAAAACCAAGTGCATTCATTTCATCAATTCATTACAAGGTACATTGATGCTTGAGAGAATGAATGCAAGACTCTAGACACATGCGACAAAACAAATGCAGAACTGACACAATGATCTGATCCTCACCAATGATCATGCATACAAACATACGAACATACCGACATAAAATATATAAGATCTACATACATCTACTTCTCCCCCTTTGGCATCATCAAAAGAGGGGATAGGATAATCGAACAGGAGACCCAAAAGACAAAAGACCCAAGGACACATACTGGAGGTAGGAAACCAAAGAACAGCCTCAGTGGCCATCTGCAGGTGGCTAGGCATCTGGTGGAGGAGGAGGCACATAGCCAAGGTGCTACCGAATATCTGCAAGTAGGTGGTCTTGATGCTGAAGGCGGTGCTGGATATGGGCAAGGGTTTGATCCCTATCATAATCATGACACTGCATCTTCAGGAGAACTCAGTTCATAGCATGAAAAGCCTCGCGTGAATCTTCATGGCTCTGGGTGAGGGTGGTCATATTGGTGGAGAGTGTGGTCATCTGAGTGGAGAGAGTGTCCAGAACCGTGGAGAAGGAATCTGTGCGACCGGACATAGTGTCAATCACATTACCCATAGTGTCTATGCGATCCCCAAAAGTAGAAAGTCGATCCCCAAAAATATCCAATCGAGTTTCTATCCCAGTAAGACGCCTGTTAAGAGTCTCATAGCCTACCCAAGAGTGCTGTGTGGCCCCCTGAGTAGAAGACTCTCCATGATAGAACTGTGGAGGAGGAGGCATCTCGGGATCCATGTGATGAGGTGAAGGTGGAGGAGGCTGCTCCTCAGTCTGAGATGGAGGGGGGACATCCCCTTGACCTTGTTGCTGCTCTTGTTCTTGCTCATCCTCACTGTCAGCTTCTTCCCCATAAACTGGTATATCTCGGCATAGCTCTCCATCAGGACCATAGTAATACCCAAAATCTGTAAAGATCTTATGCTTATTATATATATCATCTTGTCGAACATAAATGAACTGCTCATTTGCCAAATTGATCCCAGCATATATGAAGACACATGTCAACTGTGAAGCATATGGCAAAGATCACTGGAGATAGGTACGGCAAGTCCCAATCAGATCTGTCATGAGCCAACCCATGTTGATTTCAATCCCATTCATGACATTATAGAACAGAAACTTGTGAACCTCTGTCACTTCATTTCGACTGCCAACTTTGGGATAAATGAGTGAAGTAAACATATGGTGCAAATTCCTTTGCAGTGGTGGAAAATAATTTGCATTCAATGTGATTAAATCATTCACACCACGCACATAATCACAGTTTGTCATGGCAATGAAAGTAGCCTCAACTTCACCATGACCAAAGGTCCGGTCAGCACCCATGGCTGACACTCCTAAGGCTCGCCGAAAAAGATCCGGAGTGATGTGAATCTCAACACCTTGAACATTAGTATATAGTTCTCCATTCCTTTCAACCAGATTTCCATAAAATTACTCCACTAGATTGGGATAGTATCTGGTATACCTAGTGACAAAATCTGTCCAACCCTCTTGAATCTCAAAAAGAGCACATAAATCAGGCAGAAGCTCATTCACCTCATTAAAGTCGACCAGTCGAGGGTCGATAATAGGACATGGAGGCAACCGAGGTGCAGGTGCTCACTGTGGTGGAGGAGCAGGGGCCTCTCGTCTCTAACCACTAGCTTCCCCTTGGGTAGAACGCCGAGAGCTCCGTCTAGGTGGCATCCCGAACTAGAAAACCCAGTGGAAACCCTTGAAAAGAAGACTCTCGTCCTAGGGGATGAAGATAGACCAAAAGACACTCCAAGGGCTTGAAATAGCCTTTTTTTTATATAAAGCCAGTCATCTAGGAAGAGAATAGGGAGAGTGCACCCCCATCCAAAGGACGGGAATGTTCTCACTCCACCAATCACCCACTAGATGCTCATTTTATTGCTATCAGAATGTAATTACATCATCAATAGAGGATAAAACCTCTTGTATGTAAAATGGAGAAGAATCCTATACAAGCTTAATGCGGATGTTTGGCAAACCCCAAGCATTAGCCAAAACATACCCCTTGGCCAGCAATGGCAGCTCCCGAATACATGAAAATACAGAGCTACTTCCCTTAGCTACTGCATAATTGGCTAATGCATCTGCCACTTGGTTAGACTCTCTATAGGAGTGAACAATAGGGCAGTGAAAGGTTGGAAACAATTGTAGAAGTTCCTGCCACCAGGGGAGAAGAGTCCACGGGGGGTCTCTTTTAGAAGCCAACATATCAATTAAAGCCATTGAATCAGTATATATCACAGCCAAAGAGATGCCATGGACCTGTGCCAGCCTTAATCCATCGAACAAAGCACGACCTTCTGCAGCCATATTTGTACCAGAGCCATATAAGAAGGCAAACCCCATGAAAAGCTTCCCATTTTTGTCTCTAATGCAGCCACCCCCCCTCCTAAACCTGGGTTTCCCTTACTTGCACCGTCCACATTTAAAGCTAGACCCTCAGCAGGAGCAACCCAGCGAACACTAAGGAAGCTTGGATGGGAGTAGGAGAGAGCAATGCCAAATTCCTGCAAGATTCCCTGATAATCTATGTTGACCCCTTGCTTAAACTTTGTCTTGCTAACAGCATATGCAACTTCTGTAATTATATGATCTGCAGTATTGGAAAAACTGAAGTATTTACCTTCATATCTCACTCTGCATCTATATTTCCAGATCTCCCAGATAATCATGATGATTAACAATAGAGATATAAATGGTTTCGGTTTATAAAGAGCAGCCTTATTCATAGCAAACTTCAGCCTACTTGTAATATTGTTAAGTTCCAGACAGCTTACATTGATCAGAGATTCAAATCTATTCCAAAGGAAAGTAGCTATATCACTATTAACAAATAGATGGTCCATGTCTTCAGTATTCTGGATAGAAGAGCAGCAGTTGCAGCAGGAGGCCAGGTTTATACCACTCTTCTGAATTAAGCTATCTACAGGAACAGCTTGACACAAAACCTTCCAACAAAATATGGAAGCTCGGGGAGAGAGGTATTTCTGCCAATGATTTCTAAACTTTACATCCGGCCGAGGAGTTTGAATTCTGCATATGTTGTGCGCAGTTTTAAAACTGAATTTACCTGAGCTTGAAATAGCCCAAACAGAGATGTCTTCTCCTATTTGTAAGACCATCGCTTGAAGTTGGTCTTTCAATTGCAGGTCTTCAACTTTATCCCAGACTGGATGAAGGTGATTAGCTAAGGCCTCTTGAACAGAGCAGTTCAAGGAGTCTGAGTCAAGCTGCAAAGAAAAAGGAGTAGCCAGGGATGTGTCTTTGCACCAGCTGTCCTTGAGAAAATTAGTGTTGGCCCCGTCCTGAATAATCATTCTGGAGCCTGCCATGTAGATGATTTTAGCCTTCTCAAAGTCCTGTTTCTTAATACCTGCCAGGAAAGGAACTTTGCAATCTGAAATATGCCGACCATTGAGATATTTGCTTCTAACAAAAATAGCCCAGGGGGAGTTGCTGTTTATAGCCTGCCAAATCAATTTCACATAAAAGCATAGCTGAATTTTCTTCAAACCTCTGATTCTAAGACCTCCTTCTTCTATCGGACAGCAGATTCTATCCCATGAAACCTAATGCTTCCTGTGGGAATTTTCATAGCCCTGCCAGAAAAAATTTGAGCAAATACTCCCAATCTGTTTAAGAATAGTGTATGGGATTGAGGCTGCATTAGCTGTGTATACAAGAATAGCAGATAAAACTGTCCTAATTAGGACCAGTATGCCTGCCTGTGATAACAACTTACTTTGCCAACCAGCCAATCTGATGTTGATTTTATCAATGAGATACTTAAAGTGAGAAGTCTTCACACGACCCTTGAAGAGAGGAATACCGAGGTAAGTGATGCTGCCAATCCTTGAGCAGTACCCAGTCAACTGAGTTATCCGGGCAATAGAGCACTGAGGCATTTTCTTAGCAGTTAGGAAATAACTTCTGTGAGCATTGATGCATTGACCAGATGCAGCTTGGTATCTCCCCAGGAACAACATTAACTGCTTTATGGAGGCCATACAACCATTAATGAATATCAAAGAATCATCAGCATAAAGTAAATGAGTTATGGGCTGAACCCTTCTAGAGAGATGAAAATATTTACACCGACCAGACTGGAAAAGCTGTGCAAGACCCCTACTCATGACCTCTTCATCAATAATGAATAAAGATGGAGCAAGGGGATCTCCTTGGCGAACACCTCTGGTGGACTTAAAGTAACCTTTTATTTGACCATTAAAAGAGATAGAAAACCAGCAGTTAACTAGCAATTGGGAAATCAAGGAAACAAATCTGCTACAAAAACCAAAGCTCCTAAGGACCATGAACAGAAAGTCCCATTCCAAACGATCATAAGCTTTAGCCATATCAAGTTGCATGATTATATTATGGCCCCTCACAAGCTTATCAATATCTATAATCATCTCCTTTGCCATCAGAAAATTGTCAGCAAGGTGTCTGCCATATACAAATCCACTTTGCTCCTTTGAAATAATCATTGGAAGAATAGAACTCAACCTCTCACATAGAATTTTTGAAACAATTTTATAAGTAAAATTGCACAAACTGATTCGCCTAAAATCAGCAAATGTAGAGGGACTTTTCTTCTTAGGGACAAGGCAGATAGTAGTAGAGGTGATGCCTTGAGGCAGTCCCCACCCCTGGAAAAAGCTTTGGACAGCATTCACCACATCATCTGCAACTATATCCCAGCAATGGGAGAAAAACCCCCCAGAGAATCTATCTGGCCCAGGGGAGCTGTTTCCAGACAAAGAAAGCATAACTTTCTTCACTTCATCTGCTGAGGGAATTAAGCACAAAGAAGAATTCTGCTCATTATTAATCAAAGAAGGGATTGCTTCAAATATCCTATCATCAATTGTATGAGGTTCAGAGGACAGAAGGGACTTAAAGAAGTCCACTGCACCATCAGCTAGAACAGCTTGATCATCCACCCACTCCTCATTAATTTTTAACTTGTGAATGAAGTTCTCTGCCTTTGAACTTGGGTGTAATGGTTGAAAAATTGGGTGTTACGATCACCACAAGAAATCCATTCCACCCTAGACTTTTGATACCAATACACCTCCTCTCTAGATAGAATAAGACACAAATCAGCATTAGTTTTCTGCCTCAGTATACGGTTGTTAACAGAGGGATCAGAATCAAATTTCATTTGAACCTGTGCAACAAGAGCCTCAGTTTTGCTCTTAGCCTGAAATATGTTGCCAAAGATTTCTTTGTTCCATTTTTGTAAATCAGCCTTCAAGCATTTTAATTTGTACTGTAGAGTAACAAAAGAGTGAACATCAGTTTGAGAATATTTGTTCCAGCTATCCTTTACAAAGTCTAAGAAATTCTCATGAGAGTGCCACATATGTTGATACATAAATCTCCGAGGAGAATGTTGAGTGGACTTCATAGTCATCAGTAAAGGAGCATGATCTGAAGGGCCACGGACTTAATGTTTAACTGAAAGAAACTTGGGTGAACTAACCCAGAATGAGTTAAGTAATATTCTGTCCAACCGAGCTTTGATGGAGGAAGAACAAATTTGATTGTTTGACCAAGTATATAATGAGCCAGAGAAGCCTGCATCTACTAAGCCAGCCGCTGCTAAGAAACCTTGAAAATTAGTCATAGCAGTCATGGAAGAAAAAGAACCACCACATTTTTCATCCGGAGATGCAAAGCAGTTAAAGTCACCCCCTAGTAACCAAGGGATATTAACATCTCGACTGTACTCCATTAAATAATCAAAAAGAATTCTACGTTCGATAACATTGCAGGAGGCATACACTGCAGTGAAAAGCAAAACTACCTTCTCATTGTCCTTAATTCCAACAGTTAGATATTGCGGATGAGAATCAACTATATCTAAACAAATATTTGATTTGTAAAGAATCCATATCTTGGAAGCATCCCCGTCATTACCAACAAAGGACTGCATATTAATCCTCCGGGCTATTGTGTGAGCTCTACTAAAACTAATCCGAGGTTTAGAGATAGCCACCAAACCTGCATTATTGACACTAATATGATGAGCCAAACTCCTTTGAGTAGCTTTATTACCAATACCCCTGACATTCCAAATTAATGCAGAATTTAACATGGGTTATAAAAGCATAGGTTTAGTGGCCAGATTTTTGGCTTTTGCCCTTGTCAACCGAGCATCACTGAACAGAACACCTGGCAAAACTGAAACTTCAGTAGGTTTTGATACATGAAGCAGCTCCTTCCCTTTTTGTGTTTGACCCCCAAGCATTTTAACATTCTCATCCTTCGACATTTTAGAAATAAGCTCTGAATTCTCTATAATTATTACCAATTTGTCTGAACAGAAAGAATTTGATTTCCCCTGAGTAGTCTCGTGATAACTGTGAATTTAAGGCATCTCATCAGAATCCAAAACCTCTGTAGTATGGGGAAGTTTCTCTAAAATTATCCCCGAACGAGCATTACAACAAGCAACATGTGAGGGACCAGGATTTTCCTTATTCTCCAATGCATCTGAGTTCCGAAAGCTATCCGTAGGATCATAGACCGAATTAGTCACTATAGTTTCCTTGCTCTGAGCAACACCATCAATCAACTCCGAACTCTCCAGGACTTGATTAAAAACTGAAAATCTATTCCCTGTCTCTGCAACCGAAGGAAGATTTGACATAACCGGCCTTGACTTAATGTCTTGCCAGGAGACATGCTTAACCTCCGGGCGATTTATTTTTCTTATCAAAGTCACCTGAGACAGATTTTTACCTCGATTCTTTTTACATTCCTTTTCCAGGTGCCCAATCTTGTGGCAGAATGAGCATAAATGAGGCACCCGGTGATAGTTAATCGGCTGCCAAAATCCTGCATTGTCAATACCGATCCAAATCCTATCTTTCCTCTGCAAATCTAGATCCATTTATACACAAACTAAGGCTTCAGATGTGTTCGTCATAGCTATAGTGGCATCATGAATACGAAGAACTGGACCAACATTCCCTGCAATCGATTGGAGCATGTCCTCATGGTAAAAATTAACAGGAATAGAAGGAAAACCGATCCATACTGGGATAGTAGATGGATCCGCATTGAAGTCGAAGTCATGGGACCATCTAAAGAATCTAAACAGAAAACCTTTGATATAAAGGTTTTTTTGCAGAAGAACATGAAGGAAATCCTCCTCCGAACCCGATGTTTGGCATTAGTCTACTAATGATAAATTCAGATCTCAGGTGAAGCCGCTGCGCAAGACACAGCTTAATCTCCAATATAGTAGGCCGGCCATACGAGCACTTGGCAATTATAGCATTCTGGAGTGAAGAACAGGAGGCCTGAACTTCATCTTGAGAGAAGAACACAGCCGGCTCACCCTTATCCGTGAACGCAGGGGATTTCACCTGGAGAGGAGGAGCAGGACGGCGATGGATTTCCAAGACCATCTGAGCATAAGATCTTCGAGGCACAACCTGAATCGGATCAGAGGAGCAACCTTCCTTCGATATCGGAGGAGCAGGAACCTCCCTAGCCACACCAGCCATCGCCGGCAGGGCGGGGAGCTCACCGGAAGAATAGAGGAAACCAACGCGGGAAAAATCGGAGCTTCTCTCTCTAACTCTCTCTCTAACTCAATGATCTAACCTTAGTTATGGGCCCATGGCTTGAAATAGCCTTCTCCACAACCTGGAACCTAGGAAGTAGCTCCACAAATACACGAATGGCCGAATGGAGTTTGTCCCGAAATCGTGACGTACACGCCGGATCTTGTGCGGGTGGAAGAATGATGAGGTTTAGGGGCTTGGGAGGTGGAGATATGTGGTTCTAGGGTTGGGAAAATATGTTGGAGAGAGATTGGGAGTGTTAGAATGAGAGAATGGGGTTTTAGGACCCCTTAAAAGAGGGTTCGGTGGATGGTTCAGCCGGATCGGTCGCCGCTGTTGACACCCATTTTATGCTGATAAGTTGAGTCGTTCCTCTTACTCCCATTTGTTGATTCCTCGAGTTGTCCATCACCTGTTGGGGCTATTTTCAGGCATGCTTTGGGCTAGTTTTATGGGTTGCCTCCCTCCTTGGTTAGCTCCAAGTTGATTCAGGGCTTAACGGGCCTTGGTTTTGGTTGATTGGGCTTTTCTATAAGTTTCAAGCGCCCATGTGCATGTACGGTTCATCCCTGGCCGCTCAATCCATGTGCGATTGACTGTGGACCGTTCATATATTTTGGAATATTTTGCTTAATTTTTTGAATTTTCGCCGACAAGCATTTATGCGGTCCTTTCCTAGCCATTCAACTTAATGAATGGACTGATAGTAGCCGCCCATCTCCCAGAGTCCTGCGCTTGAGGGTTTTCTCAGATAATTATCCAATTAATCTATTTATCACCGACAAGGCTAGAACGGTTTGTCCTTGGCCGCTCAACCTTTGAACGGTCTCATCTGAGCCGTTCATCTATGAGAGTCCAACGGCGAAGGCTTCGGTCAGTTCGATGGATAATTTGGATTATTTATGAATTATTTTGAATTTCCACCGACAGGGTTGGACGGCCAGGACATGACCGCACATCTAGTTGAACGGTCTATCGTAAGACCGTTCACCCGTTCGATTCCTGAATTTTAACAGATTTTTATCTCTTTATCTATGGTTTTATCTCCAACCTTTCCCATCATTTTCTCCGCGGATAATCAACCATTTTAAGTGTTGTTTCGACTGGATAAAAGATAATTGGTTTATCTACGATTTTCCTTTGATTATCTCGACCTGAAAATGCCTCTAAACCCTAATTTCAAGCTAAGACCCCAGGTGCCCTATAAATAGACCCCGAAAGTTGGCATTGAAGAGAAAGAGAGTGGAACAAAACATATCAACAGCCCATTTTTTGGCGATCACGGTGGGACACCTGGTGCCCATCGTGTTAGTGATTTGCTGACCCCTTCTTTCGTTGTGTTAGTCTTCTTCTTGAGGTGATTGCAGGTTGGGTTGCGTTTTCTACCTTCTGGAACGTGAACGGTTCTCCCAGAGCCGTTCAACCCCTGTGCGGCTACACGTCCACCGTCCCTCTCTGCGAACAGTGCCAATTCTCCTGCAAGCGTCCTGCCATAAACGGCTTCCTATCGACCGTCCACACTTCCGAACGGCCTATCCCTGGCCGTCCGTCTTTCTAGCACATGTACGCTTCTGGTTGGTCTGGTTGCAGGTATACGGTTTCTGGAAATCCGTTCTAGAGCTTACACGGCTGTTCACAGACCGTTCCTCCTGGTACGTTTCTCATCTCTGCCGTCCTTCATTTCCAGCATTTTCTGATGTTTGCAGTTATTCTGTCGTTACTTTGTCGTTACTCCCTGGCTTATGCGGTCATCTACAGACCGTCTATCTTGTTGTACGGTCTCCCACAGACCTTCCTTCTGATGCCACAGTGCACCCAAGGTTGCTTTGATTTCTATATCTATATTGTCTTTGTTCTCCTTGGTGCCATTTATTGATCTTCCCCTTGTTATATGTTGTTGCTGCCTATTTGCTTTCATCCTCGCATGTTTATTTTGGTCATTGGTTGCTAGTTTCTAGGCTAGATTTTGCATGCACTCCGGTGCACATAGGATTCATGCATTTCATTCACATCTAGTTGCATTCCTACCGAGGTAGGGTTTCCTCTCGTCTCCATATTCCTTGGAGCTGACTAGGGGACCTTGCCAAGGACCTCCGTAAGTCCCCGTGAGCCGTGGATTCCCACACGGATGCCGGGCAGGTTGTACCATACCACCTCCCAGTCTAAGGTCTGCATTCGTGCGAGAGAGAGTCCTTTAGAGTCTGCCAGTTCTCCATTCTCACCCTGTTTAGGTACCTTGTGGTCAAGCGAATTCCCATGTTAATTAATCCACTAAGGTACTAAAAGAGAACTTATAAGAAATCTTCGCGCATCATTTGGAATTTGTTTGGGTAATTGGTTGATTCTTTTCTCATCTCTCTCCTCCATTATATGTTGCATAGTGTCATCATTTGCATCTTTTTGACAGATTAGGCTCATTAGGTCTAGTTCATCTTCGTGTGTCTCCATTTAGCTGCACTTGTCTTAGGTTCATTCCCATCCTTGTATTCATTTGAAATTCACTGTATAAAGTCTCCATTCTCCCCATGGAGCACTTCTCCCATGTACCTTATTCTTATACTTCTCCATCTTCTTACCCCCGTGTGGATTCCTCTTCCCATGCGGGCCCATCTCCTTATTCCTCCGTTGGATCCTATTCTTTTAACGGGCCTTCTTATTCCGCCCGTGCTGCCGTTGGCCCAATCAATCCTCATTCCCACATACATAATTCTTACAGGCTCATGCATTCCCTCATTCCTGGAATGGGCTTTCCTTCTTCTCAGTCCAGATCCCCTTATCCGGCCATCAACATTATCCTGGTCTAAATTCATCATCCCTTGCTCAAGCTGGCCCATATCCTTCTCGGACTCTTCCTACCGAGGAAATGATCGCTCAGGCCCAATGCCATCTTGATGAATTGCAACGCCGAATCGATCCTCAAACTTCTTCGGATATCCCACTTGCCTTTCGAGGTCTTCAGCTTCCACCACGCTCACAGATTCCTACTTATCGTCGCTACGGTGGAATCGGTGACCCCTATGTCCATTTGAAGGATTTCCTCTATGACTCGGCCTTGTTCCAGCATGATCCACGCTTGATGGCCTATTTGTTTGTGTTGGATTAGGTGGAATGTCAAACTAGAGGGGAGGGGTGAATAGGTTGACCCTTTAAAATATTCTATGCACGATCACACATGAATTATGGTGCAGAATGATAGAGATAAAATCAATAACTAAACAGCAATGAGAATCGTGCCTAATCGAACATCTAACGAAGGGAGAATAATAAGAGAAATCAAACCACACAGTGTACGCAGATTTTTATGGTGGTTCGGTCTCCCTGTGGAGACCTACGTCCACCCCTCACTTAACCAATGAGGATCCATGCTGAGCTTTACAGCTTAGCTACACCGAGGAAAAAGCTTCCTCACATACACCGCTGAGCATTACAGCTTGGCTTAACCAGAGAAATAGATTCTCTAACCCGCTGACAAACAGCTTGCAGGCAACACACCCAATGACCCTTGATCCAAGCACAGTCTGCTGGATCAACCCCTCCCTCTACTCAAACCAGTACGAGGGAGAAACAGTATAATAGAGTTCAAAATGGTAAGACAAATAAGAAAACGAAACCACTTAGTAAAAGAAGGAATAAACTCAGGTCTGTGAAGCAGCCGAAGCTCGGCCTTGAATTCAGAGTTCTGGAGGAAGAAGCTTCAATGATCGTCTGATCTTATTCTTCCAAAATATAGATGAGCTTCCCAAAGAACGCTGCTCCTTGATCTTACTATTGTCTTCAGCAGATCGACATAGGAAGAAGATAAACTCCCTGTTTCTCTCGTGATTCTCTTCCTCAGCCTTGTCCACAGCAAACTTCGAAAGGCTCCTTCTCCTCTGCTATTCGGCAAAATTCCCGCGCTCATTTCTAGATCCATGCATATATACATCTAGTGGGCCCCAACCAGATATTCTGGTTAGCCCCCTGATTGCTCCGTGTAGAGCCTTCTGGAATCGCGAGGGAAAAAACAGATCACAATCACTTTTGGCTGATGTGGCCTTTGACGTCACTTGCGACTGGGGTCCACCCAACTGATCTCGGAAGTTCCCGTTGGCGTCAACCCATTGAGTCCACAGGGTTGACGCAGCCTTGAAATCTCTCATATGGCTTTGATAGTAAGACAGGATGTGTTGACGCATGGGGTCACTGCGTCAATCCACTGAACTGACCCAGAGCTGAAGTCTCATCAGACTCAACTGCTGCGTCGACGCTGTCATGCAATAGCGTTGACGCACTGCGGTATTCCAGTGAACCATTAACTCTGCTTTATTAACTACTGCGTCGACGCTGCTCTACTGTTGCGTTGACGCATTGGAGTACTTCTGAAGAAGCCTCTGCTTCTTAAGTTGATGAGTTGACGCAGCACTTAACGTGGAGTTAACGTAGTGAAGAGTATCTGTGAATGCATCTTCAACTGATGCATGGACGCTTTGAACTCCAACATCGACCCTATTCCTTTCTTGCATTAAGAATGAAATCAAACGAAAGCGTTATTGAATCAAGATTTAATTCAACATTTGAGTTAAGTACAACATTCACATCTCATGGTTGTCATCATCAAAACCAGGGGCACAACAATCTCCCCCTTTTTGATGATAGCAACTATGAGGTGAATGCCATTGCATCTAAACAAACATGTTTATTCAGATCAAGCAAGAAAATTCAGATCAACACGAATTCAATTCAGTGACTGAAGCAAACATCAATTTTGTCATTCATTTATGTTCAGGGTTTTACATCATAGACACAGACAAAAAGAAGGAAACTTTTAGTCAGTCAACATATTTGATGCAGATGCAATGCAGCTCTAGTCTAGACTCCAGCTTGAGTTCATGATTCTCCCCCTTTGACATCATCAAGAAGGGGAGTAGATGAGGAAGCCTGAAGTACAGTTGTAGACACAATATCCAACTGTTGCTGAAGCTGAGCTATGGAAGCTGCCATAGTGCCATCCTTTCAGAAAGCAGCTGATCTCTGTTCACCACAAACTTGTGGTATTCTTTGAGCTTAGTAGAAATACCATCAAACTAGTTGTGCAGTATATCAAACAGATAGTCCACCTGAGCTTTCTGCTGAGATCCCCATTCAGGTGCAGAGGAGGATGCTTCAGTTGGTGGTGGGCAGTATACATCACGCTGATCTTCAACTGTGGGTGGGAAATTTTCTTTTAGAATGTGCAGTACATCCACCACCTCATCACCTACCAAAGTGGTTCTTTCAAACAGTCTAGTGATGTCCTGACCAAAGGATGTAATCTTGTCAAACAAAGTTTGAACTTGGGCAGTGAACTCATTGTTCTTGTCAATCAGGGTGGAATATTTCAAGTTCAACTTAGACTGGTTTTCCCTGACATCATAGTTGTATGTCTGTACACTTTGTATCCTTTGCAAACATTGTTGATGCACGTTTTGTAAGTTTCGCATGACTGAACCAGCTTTCTGGCAGGCTTGAAGAAGAGATTCCATAAATTCATGAAGCTTCTTGTCTGACTTGAATTTATCACGTGTAAATTTTTCCCATCTGCTGTCTAATTTCTGTTCAAGGTGTGACAGCCTCATATCCATTGTTGAACTTAGGTGCATTATGGAGGAGTCAATACTCTTGAATTTTGTTTCCAAAAATTGAATGAGAGTAGGATTGATACCATAAAAATCATTCTGAGAGTTGGCTGGAATGTCCTCAGAAGAAGATGCACGTCCTCTTGGTGGAGAGGGTTCCGGAAGAGGACCTTGGACTATGACAAGTTCTCTAGAAGTAACAGGAAGCACAGGAGAATCATCTTGTACAGTGTACTCATCCTGGATGTTACTGAACTCTTGATATTCCATGCCAGCTGAGCTAGTCTCAGGTCTATCTGCCCTAGCTTCTGGTCTTTCCATTCTGTTTGGACTGGCCTCTTGCTGGGGTTGAGTTTCAGTTCTGGCTGCATGACCAGTCTCCACTGAGGTAGTCACTGGTTTCTGACTTGGTAGAATCCTGACTGGTTGTCCATTTATAACTTTAAATCCCATGAACTTCTGAATGTAAGAAAGGGAGTATATGTTCCCTTTAGGGATGATCAGTTTCTTCTCAGAACCAAAATCTACTCCAACTTTTCGAAAAATGGCAGTCAATGGAGCAGCATGAGGGAGTGTTCTAGATTGTGTCAAGCAAGAGCCCATAGTCTGAATAACTACATCAGATAGTGAAATGTGTATTCTTTTCAGCATACAGTATAGTAAAAATCTCTGCATCTCAGTGACCCGTTCTCTACCACTACTTTGAGGTGTGATTATTGATGTGCACATATGGTGGAGCAGTCTATTCAATGGAGGGAACTGATTTGCTTTAAGACTGGATAAGTAAGTTTCCCTGACGGCTGAAGGATCACTAGGTTTGTCAGTCAGGAGAGCATAGGCATCATGTTCATCAAACTCAAAGCTATGTAGCTGAACCCCATTCATGGGAATTTTCCAAGCTCCGGCAAACAATTTATTTGTTAATTCGAAACTAACATTCCTGACAGTTGATGAAAGTTTCGGAATATGAGGTTCATACTTCAAATTGTGGTAGAATTCTTGGACCAGGGTGGGGTAATAGACCTTATGAGTTGTAACGAAAGACCACCAGCCCTGATAATCCAAGGTAGGAAATAGTTGCGGAAAAACTTCAAGCAATTCATGGTCGGTAGCAACAATATACCGTGAAATAAGAACTTTCAGAGGTTCTTCCACGTTGACGATAAGAGAGGGATCAGAAGACCTTGCATGAGAGTTGTCCGTACCTTTCTTTCCCGTCACAGCACCTGAAGATGGAACCTGCTCTTCTGTCCTGACATTAGATACCTTTCTCTTTTTGGTTGGCGGGCTGGGATGAAGACTATGTTTCCGAAGAGGTAACGCTATCTCTTTGCCTTTCTGTTTCCTTGGAGCTGAAGGAGACGGTTTCTCTGTTGAGGGATCTGCCAAGCCCTTGTCTTTGCCCTTTTTCCTTGCTGCCCTTGTCTTTGCCGGCGGACTTTTCTCTTTTCTTTGTTGTGGTGGTGGAGCTGACACAGACGGTGTTTCCTTCATTGTATATTTGGTGCGAGGCTCAATCCTGCCCGTAGCAAAGAGGGGATCTCTCTTCTGTAGACCCTTCTTGTTCTTCCCCTTATTCTGTTGTTCCGGAGGCGCCATGGCAGTGAGAGACAAATGGGAACAGGAAGGGTGAAGATTGAGAGAAAGAACGGAAGAGGCAGGGTGGATAGATTCAGAAAGGTAGAAACCCACTAGGTTTTGGAAGAGGCGGAGGCGACTGCAGCGTTTACGCTACGGAGTTTTATATAAGAAGACCATTCACTTTTCGATTCAAAAAGGGTACACCGGTTCACTGTGCTGAACCGGAATAGGATGTAAGTGGAGTAAGTAAATGACTGCGTTGACGCTGTAAGGCACTGCGTCGACGCCACCAAAGTAAAATAGTGTAAAGTGGACAGTAGATAGTGAAGTCCGACAGTATTTAGGCATTACAAAGAAGTTGTGAAGAGATGAAATGACATTAAGGGATTTTTAATCGATAAAATTCAAGTTCCCCTATAAGATTATGATGAGAGATTATGAGAGCCCTAAATTCATATAACGATGTGGAGTAAGATAATCTTAAGACTTTGAGAAAAATCCTTGAATAAGAAGAGCATGATTATGGAATGAGGATTGAACAATTTTCACACATGGAACTTTCTCAAATCATAACCTAGAAGGTTCAATTTCAAGATACCCTTATGGTTGTGAATTTAACATGAATTGAGGATAAACTCAAAAGGATTTTATTTTTGAGCTTCAGGTCAACCCCATATGAACATTGATAATTTTTATTTTTCAACAGTTGTAGTCAAGTATAGCTAGCCTTTTGACATAGGTGCACATGTTTATCAGACACCAGAGTCCCCGGCTACTTAGCATAGCTTACTATTCTACATACCTGAAACAGAGTTGGCAACTCACATCATGACATACCTTGTAGCACTTTATTGGTGCATGAAGGTAGTTTCTCAGTGGAAAGTAACCATTGCTCTGCACTGAATTATTTTTCTTTTAAAATAGAGGTAACAACCCACATCATGACATGCTCATTTGCACTTCATTGGTGCATAGAGACAGTTTCTCAGTGAATGTTTGCCATTGCTCTACAATTTATGATATGAATCATTGTATATATAGGGTATGTTTCTTAAGCTTTTATTAACCCTGAACTGAGTTTAAAAACAATACAGATGTTAAATTCATTTTGCACAAAGGTCTCTTTACTATCGATCATAATAGTTCAAGAAATGAGGAGTTCTCAGTTTTATTAAATGGTTCTGAACCTATTCCATATGCACAGCACTTTAGCGTTCATGAATTTTTATCGTTCAAAGAACAGAAGATTTATAAAACTCCAACCATTAATATAGCCTAGAGACAGTCAATAATAATCATCACATCTTATAAGGGAATTATTATTTTAGCTCCCCCTGAATCTATGGCATCAATTCACATTTCAGATCTCAAGAAACTTCCTTCATACTCAAGATTGAGTGGTTCTTCACTACAAGTTGAAACACTGAATGTGGAAGTAACAGGATTGATGAGAAGTTGAGAAGACAAGCTGAGGTACTCGAAGATTTCAACAGAAGGCTGTACAGACTTGGCCAAAACATCAATGAAAAGGCTTGAAACGCTTGAAGGCCATAGGACAGTGTATAGACTTGGAAGGTTCTCCAATGTATAGACTTGGAAATGGCTGTATATACTTGAATCAATGTGAACGATGCATAGACTTTACGAATGGCTTGAAACACAGACACATTGCCAGTGTATAGACTTGTACAGTGCTGCCAATGCATAGACTTGTTATGGATGTATGGACTTTGAAGATGCAAGCGATGTACAGACTTGGGGTTTAACTGTGGATGTATAGACTCTGAAGAAATGAGGCGATGTGTAGACTTTGAGGTTCAACAGTGGATGTATAGACTTGGATGCCCAGCGCCAATATAGAGAAGGATATCTGAGATCCAAACTTCAGAGCTCCCGTACCCTTTTGAATACATCCAATCAATTCCAGCAACTGTTTTCAGAAAATTTCTGTCAGTGCGTTGACTCAACCTGATGACTGCGTTTACTCACTCAACCAATCAGATCAATTTTCAGTCTGTTTCCAGAAGATGTTTTTCAGTGTTGACTCAGCCTCATAAACCAATCTTCAGATACCCAGATAGCTGACTCTAACAGAACGGAATTGCACTCCTTAGCATGTAAAGTCTGATGCAAACTAACCCTCCATTTATTCATGACAGACAGTATGAATGAAAATGCAATTGTTGACATGATGGGTTTTTATTAATGATGGGTATTTATTCAACATGAGTTATTAAGCAGATAAGCTCAAAACTAAACTCCCCTTAAATCTGTGACTTATTTAGAAAACAGAAATTTGCAACTCAAGCAGGACGTGCAATCAATTTATTTTTAGGCAAAGTTAATCAGACAAGTTTCATGGAAAAATTCAATCAATCAATTTAGGCAACAAAATGAGGATTGCACAAACCAAGCTCTCTCCTAAGATAAGAGAATCTTTCATTATTCAGTGGCTTGGTGAAAATATCAGCAAGTTGATGTTCAGAGTCTACAAAGATCAATTTAAAGCTACTTTTATTTACTTCATCTCGCAAGAAGTGATGCCTTATTTCGATGTGTTTGGTCCTAGAGTGTTGGATGGGATTCTTTGCCAAGTTAATGGCACTTGTGTTATCACACAATATTGGGACACAACCAAGATCAGTTTGATAATCCTGGAGTTGGTGTTTGATGTACAACACTTGAGTGCCACAACTCCCTGCAGCGACATATTCTGCCTCTGCAGTGGATAGTGCCACTGAGTGTTGTTTCTTGGATGCCCAAGAAACCAAACACCCTCCCAAAAATTGGCAATAGCCACTTGTGCTTTTCCTGTCAAGTTTGCATCCAGCATAGTCTGCATCTGAGTATGATACTAGATCAAAAGTACAAGATGCAGGATACCAAATCCCTAAGTCTCGAGTTCCAGCAAGGTATCGAAAAATATGCTTGACAGAAATCAAGTGAGATTCTCTAGGATCAGACTGAAACCGAGCACACATACAAACACAAAATTGGATGTCTGGCCTTGATGCAGTAAGATAAAGGAGTGATCCGATCATACCTCGATAAGTTTTTGCATCTACTTTTGTACCTTTCAGATCTGCATCCAAACTTGTATTTGTGCTCATGGGTGTGCTGATTGCCTTAAGAGTTTCCATCTTATATTTCTTCAGAAGTTCAGAGACGTACTTTGCCTGGTTGATGAAGCATCCATCCTTGCTTTGGGTGATTTGTAGACCTAGAAAAAATTGTAGCTCACCCATGAGACTCATCTCAAATTCTGTGGTCATCAAATTTACAAAATCCTCACACATGCTTGGTTTAGTGGAACCAAAAGCTATATCATCAACGTAGATTTGAACTAGAATAATGTCATTATTTCTCACCTTGGTGAATAGGGTTTGGTCCACTTTACCTCTTAAGTATCCTTTCTCAGTGAGGTATGAGTTGAGTCTATCATACCATGCTCGAGGTGCCTATTTGAGCCCGTACAAAGCTTTGTCTAATCTGTAAACATGGTCAGGGCAATCGATTGATTCAAAACCAGGGGGTTGTTCAATATACACCTCTTCTTTTATTAACCCATTGAGAAATGCACTTTTTACATCCATTTGATGGAGTTTTATTCTATGACAACATGCATATGCAAGTAATAATCTAATAGCTTCTAATCTAGCTACAGGTGCAAATGATTCTTCAAAATCAATGCCAAATTCTTGGTTATATCCTTGTGCAACCAGTCTTGCTTTATTTCTTATCACAATTCCATTTTCATTTTGTTTATTTCTAAAGACCCATTTAGTTCCAATTACTGAAAGTTTATTAGGTCTTGGCACAAGGTGCCACACTTTATTTCTTTTGAATTGATTTAATTCCTCATGCATTGCATTTATCCAGCAATCATCTTTCAGGGCATTCGTTATATTTTTTGGTTCAATTTGAGATATAAGAGCTAAGTTGTCCATTTCTTCAATGATTCTAAAATGAGATCTAGTTCTGGTAGGATCATGCAGATTACCAATAATGCTTGATAGAGGATGGTCTTTTAGCATTCTAACATTGGTCGAGGAGTTACCTTCATTGATATCTGCATTACCTCTAGTACTTGATTCTGCTAGATCCTAATTTGACCTTGGCTCTTCCTCTTGAGTGTGTTGTTCTTCCTTTTCTTCAAGAAACTCACCATCATCTTTGTCCCTGCAAGATAGTTCATTTTCAGATTTGACATCCATTTCATCAAAGATGATATGAGGAGATTCTTCAACAGATTGAGTTTTAATGTTCAGGACTCTATAGGACCTAGAGTGATTTGAATAACCTAGAAATATGGCTGGTTCACTCTTAGGTTCAAATTTATCTAAGTCCCGTTTGTTATTATTTTGAACAAAGCATTTAGATCCAAAAACTCTGAAGTGGATAACAGATGGTTTCTTACCTTTCAACAGCTCATATGGAGTCTTTTTGGACATAGGTCTTACCATTGCCCGGTTTACAATGTAGCAAGCTGTGTTTACAGCCTCTGCCCATAGCTTCCTTGGGAGTTGTCCTTCAATCAGCATGGTACTAGCCATTTCAACAAGAGTTCTGTTTCTTCTTTCCACCACTCCATTCTGTACCGGAGTTCTTGGAGATGAGAATTTGTGAGATATTCCCATTGCCCTGCAAAAATCATCGAATTCTGAATTTTCAAATTCTCCTCCATGATCTGACATGATAGATGAAATAGAGTACTTACCATCCTGCTGAATTTTCCTGAAGAATGCCTGAAATTCTTCAAATGCGTCATTCTTATGAGTTAAAAAGAACACCCAAGTAAACCTAGAAAAATCATCTACCAGAACAAATCCATACCTATTGCCACTCAAACTTGCTGTTCTTGTGGGTCCGAACAAATCCATGTAAACAAGTTCAAGAGGTCTAGAAGATTGGTTTTCAATTCTGGATTTAAATGATTTTCTAGCATGCTTGTCTTGAGTGCATGCATTACAAATTTTGTCATTTTGCTTAAATGAAATATCAGGCAGACCATTCACCATGTTGAATTTGGCTAACTTATGCATGACACTATAGCTAGCATGACCTAGTCTACGATGCCACAGCCAAGCCAGTTCACTTTTATTCACAGCTAGACAAAGATTGTTATGAGCAGGATCATCTAGATCTACCATGTACATGTTATTTATTCTTTTTCCAGAGAATTTTACACTTTCAGACTTCTTTTCAATAATGGTGCATGCATGAGAATCAAACACAACTTTGTGCCCCCTATCACACAATTGGCTTATGCGAAGAAGATTGTATTCTAAACCTTCAACAAGTAACACATCATCAATAGAGTTAAGAGGAGTTTTGCCAACTTTACCTTTTCCAATTATTTTACCTTTATTGTTTCCCCCAAACGTGACATGTCCTCCTTCTTTCTCAACTAGGAGACAGAATTTTGCCTTATCACCCGTCATGTGCCTTGAGCAGCCACTGTCGAGGTACCATCTATTGTGTACAGTTGCAAGGCACTCCTGCAAGTCACATCAACCAAGAGATTTTGGAACCCAAATACACTTGGGTCCCATCAGACCATATGATTGTGTCAAGCAAGACAACATGCTTTTGAGAATCCATATCTGTTGTTTTGAGGGTTTTCGAGATGTGGGGTTCATAGATTTTAAATTCTTCTAATTGAATTGAGGTACCTTTTGGAATGACCTCTTTGAACCATTTCTGTTATTAGAGAAGTATGAGGTTTTGTTCTTATTCTTATTCTAATATTTATTGTGACTCCAAGAATCATTGGGGAACCTAGGATGTGAAGTTCTGTAGGAATACTGAATTCTTGATGGCATGAAGGTTCGCTGCGTAGACCCTGTCACATGATTGTGTTGACTCATCAAGTTAGTCTTTCTATCATATGGGTTCTGGTACATAGGGTGTGTCGACGCACTAAAGTGGCTGTGTCGACTCATTCTCAACTTTCTCAAGGAATGTCCACTGGGGAAGGGTGTATGCGTTGACGCAGTGCGGACACTACGTTGACGCGCCCAAGGATTTGATCTAGCATTGTTTCTGTAAAACCCTTGGTACATGGGTTGAGTGGACGCAGGATACCTAGTGCGTTGACGCGACTGTTGAGTATCAGTCCTATGACTCTTTGAATTTTTATATCCTTGATACTAAGTTGATGAGCTAGGATCTATAGGCTGACCTGAGTATTTACTTCTGAACTTGGGGACATTCTTATGGTGGCATTAACGGCATCATACATTTTCTCTTTGCCCTTTTCTTTTCTGATTTCATCTGTCGGTTTTACTTCTTCTTGAATTTTCTCACAAGTCTTCTTTTCAGACACTTGGCTCTGCTCATATGTGCCTTGTTCAGAAACAAAAGTAATGAATCTAGTTCCTAGATCCTTCTTCTTGGTTGGATTATAACCAAGTCCTTCTTTTCCGAAATTACTTTTTATTCCCATGACACCTTCAAGATTATTTTTACCTTGAGTTAATTTCTCAAGAGAGGCTTGTTTACTTGAATTTTCATCTTTCATTTTCTTCAAGTTTTCTTGGAGTTCCTGATTCACTCCTTGAACTGCTTCATATTTTTCTTTAGCAATTTTTGCATCACTCTCCAATTTTTACATTTTGAGTTTCAAGTCATCCTGAATTTTCAGTAGGAATTCATTTTCTCTCTTCATCTCTATTACTTGATCTCTATATTGGTCACTTTCACAAAGAGATTTTATTAAACTGACAATTTCAGCTTCTAGGCACTTGATTTTATCATTTAATGAACTCTCTTGACTAGTCAGATTTTTCTTTTTCTTGAGTGATTTATTTTCTTTCTTTACGTGATCATATTTGTCTAGCAATTCATTAAATGCTTCTTCCCAATCACTACAAGAGAAATTTTCAGAAGAGGAAGTTACCTCATCATTATCATCTCCCTTAGCCATGAAGCACAACTTAACATCACTCTCTTCTTCATCTTCATCTTTCTCCTCGTCACTCCATGTACTTATCATGGCCTTTGGCTTCTTATTCTTCCATTTCGGTTGGACTTTCTTCACATTCTCTGGACATTCAGATTTAATGTGACCTTGTTTCCTGCATTGATAACAGACAACCTTGTCAGACTTCCTAGAGTTTTCTGATTTGAATTTTGAACTCGTTCTTACCTTTGGTCTTCTATAGCTTCTGAATTTACCTTCCTCCTTAGAAACTTCCTGAATTTCCTGGTGAGCATTGCTATCTCACCTGAGTCATTTTCTGAGGTAGATGAGTGACTGTCATCAGAACTCTCCTTGCTACTTGGTCCTGCCTTCAATGCAAGAGGTTTTTTCTTTTTCACATCCTCATCTGTCCTTCTGAGGTTCAGCTCATAAGCCATTAACGATCCGATAAGCTCATCAGGGGTAGTGGTAGGAAGGTTCCTAGATTCCTCAACAATAGTGGCCTTGGTGTGCCAAACTGGAGTTAGAGATCTAAGAATTTTCCTAACCAGTTCATAGTCAGTGTAGGCCTTTCCCAAACCTCTAATACCATTCACTAATAGGGTTAATCTAGCATACATTTCAGAAATGTTTTCCTCTGGCTTCATTCTAAAAGCTTCATATTCAAAAATTAACATATTGGCTTTTGTATCTCTTACCTCTGACGTACCTTCATAGATGACTTGGAGTTTGTCCCACATTTCCTTGGCACTGGCACATGAGGAAACTCGTGAAAACTCCATAGGGTGCAATGAGCATTGCAAGATGTTCATGGCTTGCCAATTGACATTGGACTTCCGAATCTGCTCCTTCACCCACAATTCTTCATCTCCTTCTATCTGATATGATCCCTTGCTCATGACTTTCCAAATCTCATGGTCCTGAGCTCTCAGAAATACCTACATCTGATTTTTCCAGGAAGCATAGTTAGTGCCATCAAAGAAAGGTGGCCTATTCACTGCATACCCTTCAGGCATGAGCCCCTTGTTTTCCATTCCACTAAATCTCTCTGGGTTGTGAGACCCTTAACAAGAGAGCAGAGCTCTGATACCACGTGTTGGATTAGTGGAATGTCAAACTAGAGGGGAGGGGTGAATGTTAGTGCAGCGAAGAGTGATATAGAAGGGGGGGGATGAATAGATCACTCCCAATTTGAACAACTTTAGCGGAAACTCACTACTTCGAAATACAACCCTTCAGATAAGGCTAAATAATGCAGCTAACGCAGTGAGAAACTAAGACATGATAATAAGGTGCGATTGGAAGAGCCCGTCCACACACAAACACAATGCCGAACAGAAGGAAAGCACAACGACAATACCAAGCCACAGAGGAGACAAGAGATTTTAAGGTGGTTCGATTGTAGTCCACAATCTACATCCACCCCTCACTCCAACTAGAGTGAGGATTCCACTAGCCACTGCAAGAAAACTGCAGACTCAGTCTACGAACAATGTGCTGCCACACAGCATGACACCTAGACCTGCTACCAGCAAGACCAGAACCGGAGATGCCTCTCCCTTCCTCCAACCCGGAGGGAACCTGCTAATGACAACCCGTCACTGACAAAAACCAGAGATCACAGATCTCTCTACCTCTGCAGCCCAGAGGGGAACCGGAGTAACTCTCCCTTCCTCCAAACACCGGAGGGTAACAACTCGAAATCAGATATATGAAGAAATAAAAGGAAAAATAGAAATGTAAACAAGACCAACGATGAACACAAATCGTTTCAGAAAAATCAAATACAAATGTAGCTTCCGAAGAAGCAAATTGGACTCTTCTCTCTCACTCAGACTTTTCTCTCACAGCAATACTCTCAAATCTTTTCTCTCTATCTTCTTTCTGGAACGTGGAGGCTCTCTTTCTTTTCTTCTTCTACTCAGGGATTTTACTCTTCAGCTTTTTCTCCAGTTCTGTCCATCTGATCACAGAAGGCACCTTTTATATGGCATTCGACCTGAGTTTCAGGCCTTCACACGAGGGAGTCTCGTTCCCTCCCTTTCCAGAGCATTCTCGGATCACGTGCCAGGCATCATCCTCGGTTCACGTGCCCAATCATTGACCTGAATCATCTGCAGGCAGAGACAAAGAATGTGATTAGTTAGTTCAGTCAGATAGGAATGTATATACTTTAGGATAGCAGATGAGTAAGTGTGTACACTGAGGGAGTGTATAGACTTGTGAGTCCTCATGCGACCTCAGTGTATAGACTAGCTGAATAATGCATTAGCACAACAGATGAAATGTGTGGACTTCTATGAAGTGTATGAGGCCCTCGAGTGTATAGACTCAGGGATGCCAAATAGGCAAGTGTGTCACAGTGTGAGAGTGTATAGAGTTGAAGTTCTTCATGCGAGCTCAGTGTATGGACTTGTAAGTATTCATGCGATCTCAATGTGTAGACTTCATTCAGCAGTCAAGACAATGGATGTATAGAGTTGGTCGTGTGAAGGAGGATGAGTGTAAAGACTTGTAATGAAGAGCAGCAATGTGTAGACTTGAAGCACAACAGTATGCACTGTATGGACTTCAATGTATAGACGTTGATGAATAGACTTCGAAGAGAACAATGCATGAAGGCATCGAATGTGTAGACTTAGAAACAGCAATATAAGCAAGTGTGTCAAGTTGAGAGTGTATAGACTTGCAGGTGATATCGAGTGTATAGGGTTGAAGGATAACTGAGTGTCTAGACTTAGTGATGTGTAGACTTCCCAAAGAGCTAGATGATGTACAGACTTGAACAAGTGAAGTCTGTACAGACTTGAAGGTTCACAGTGTGTAGACTTTGGCGAGGCAACGTCAGTAAAGTTCCCAGTGTATAGACTTACTGAACTGAGCGTAGGTAAAAGATATGAGGAATGTATAGACTTACTCAGTTCAGTTCAGAACGTAGGTAGAAGTCCCAATGTATAGACTTACTGAAAATGCAACCGCTGTACAGACATACTCAACCAGTCCGATGTACAGACTTGGACTTTCAACAGAAGGATGTACAGACTTGGAAAACTCATGCCAATGTTCAGACTTCACCCCGTGCAAGCTACAGTGAATGAGTGTATATACTTAATGGTCTCCCTGGCTGTACAGACTTGATCACAGGCTGAACAGTCGAATGTATAGGCTTGCTTCCACCGACCAGTGTATAGACTTTGTAAGCGTGAGACGCTGAATGAGACGGTGGCTGAGACGATGTACAGACTTCAGGTGAACCGATGCAGCTACAGTGCAGTGTAGACTGCCAGACTCTGTACAGACTTGCAGCTTGAGATAGTGATGTACAGACATGGAATCAGTGAAGGCGTTGGCTGTACAGACTTTGATGAATGCCGCTCGCTGTACAGACTTCGAATCAAGGCATGAATAGTGAATCAATGTCTAGACTTGGATGCCCAAGCCAATGTATAGACTTGTGCAGTGCAGCCCGTGTATGGACTTGTACAGTGACTAGAGGCTGTACAGACTTTGGGTCATGATGTGAGAGACGAGGGACAATGTATTGACTTTGAGATGGCAGACGATGTATAGACTTGTGGTTCAACAGAGTGTGTATAGACTTGGAAGATGAAGGGCAATGTGTAGACTTTGAAATGAATAGGAGAATGTATAGACTTGACCCCTTGAAAGGTTGTATACACTTCAGATGCAATCTACAGTGCCGTTGTATGGACTTGAACTCAAGGAATGGCTGTATAGACTCTGAAGGCTTAGCAGAGGGTGTACAGACTTTGAAAATTAAGTTCAATGTATGGACTTCAGGTGAAGACCAATGAACATACTTTGAATATGAAATTCAATGTATGGACTTGGAGATTAAAGGAGGGGTCGACCCATCAGAGGTGGAGGGTCGACCCATCAGTGTACAGACTATGCAGACAGTGTGAAGACATGATCAAGTAGTGCATATTTATCTGACAACTATATGAACTGCACATTCCTACATGATGAAGCATGTATTATTATAGAGATAAAAGAATGATTTATAGTGTGAGACATCATCAAAACCTTAGGGATGCAACAATGTCCCCCTTTTTGATGATGGCAACACTATGAATCAAGCAATATCAAAGCTTAACAAGAAATTAACTGCAGTTTCAATAATCAAAGCAAATTCAAGGCAAGTGAAAGCACAGCCAAATTAAACACTACTGCAGAGTACTTCTTTCTCCAAAACCACTCCCTCTCAGCCCCCCTACAACCCATTCTCAGATAAAGCCATCACATGACAAGGTAATCTCCCCAGCTCATGAACAATAAATGATCTACTGATATTGCAAAACCCTTCTCCCCCTTTGACATCAGCAAAAGGAAATGCTGAATATATGAAAGTGCTGGAGACATGAACAAAAAGTACAGTAACTTCTTAGGGCAGAAAAGCACAAGCAAGTCTTAAGAAAATAAGTGAGGTGCTAAACTCAAGTGAAGATTCTTGAACTCCAGTACACACTAGAGAAATAGAATGATAGAAAAGTTTATCAGCATACATGGAGTATGATTTAGAGCAGGAATTAACAAGTATGGCCAGATATTGCTGAACTGTCAACAATCCAAAAAGACAACAAGAGACAAAGTCAAAGAGGTGTTCTCAAGGTATTGAAGACAAGCAATCCATTAGTTGCACAACTTCAAGGAATTTTTTGAGATGATTTTCAAGAAGATCAATGAGTAAGTTAGTAATTCACTCTTTTGACATTAGGGAGACACCTTGATTAGAGGCCTGAATCCCCAGTTACTCAGAGCGAGTACCTCATTACTTCCCCCCCCCCTTTTTTTTAAAGGAGCAGAGTTAGTAACTGTGGCTTTTGACATGAGGAAACACCTTGATTAGAGGCTAGAGTCCCCAGTTACTCACCAGCAAGTCACCATTGCTATGTCATGTCTTTTTCATTCATTTTAAGCATTTGACACCTCATGACATAGGAGAAATATTCATTTCATTGATGAAGCTCCCAATTTCTCAGTGAACAAAACAAGACATGTTTGTTTAGTTAATCCCTTGTGTTGAAGAGATGGAATGATTGAAAACAATACCAGAAGGACTATTACTTGAAGTGAATCTTGAAGTCTAGATTTCAAGCTGATTGGGTCAGATATCAAGACATATAAGTTTTGGCCTGAACTAGAGTCATTGACAATGTAGGAAGATATACTTTTTACAATTAATCCAGATCTCCGAAGGAATACCAGAGGAAAGATTCTAACTGGACTTTAGTATCACTGACTTATGGACTTAAGAATTAAGTGACATTCTACTATCTGAGAGAACCACACTAGATCTGTCATGAAACCCAGCAAAGACATACATATGGTCAATCTTTTTGACTTTGTCAAAGAATCATAGCTCAAGCAGCTCCCCCTCACTCACAGCATTTCTGAAAGCTAACCAAATGACATACAGAACTCCCCCTCACAAAAAGAACATGCTACATAGTTAAGATAATTTGTATAAGCCTAATTCTCTACTTAGTGTTGTGAAATTTTCATTATCCAGAGGTTTAGTGAATATGTCAGCAATCTGATTATCTATGCCTACATGAATCAGTTCAAAATTATTTTTAGAAACCTCATCTCTTATGAAATGATGCCTTATCTCTATGTGTTTGGTGCGTGAATGCAAAATAGGATTTTTGGCAAGATTAATGGCACTGGTATTATCACAATAGATAGGTGTGCACCCCAGGTCTACTTGGTAGTCCTGAAGCTGGTGTTTAATCCAAATGACTTGTGTTCCACAACTCCCTGCAGCCACATATTCAGCTTTTGCAGTGGAGAGGGCCACATAATGTTATTTCTTGGAACCCTAAGACACTAAACACCCACCCAAAAATTCACAATGACCACTAGTGCTTTTCCTGTCTAGTTTACATCCTGCATAATCAGCATCTGTGTATGCAACTAAGTCAAATGTGTGTGATGCAGGAAACCATAAATCAAGAGAATGAGTAGCTGACAAATATCTAAAAATTCTTTTCACTGCAGCTAAATGTAATTCAGTAGGTCTAGACTGATACCTTGCACACATTCCTACACTGAATTGTATATCAGGTCTGGAAGCTGTTAGGTAAAGAAGAGATCCAATCATACCTCGATAGAGCTTGGCATTTACTTCTTTACCTGTCTCATCTACATCCAGTGAGGTATTGGTACCCATGGGTGTTGTAATGTGCTTTAGGTTTTCCATACCAAACCTCTTGAACAGTTCCATTGTGTATTTAGTCTGGTTGATGAAGCACCCATCCTCTAGCTGTTGTACCTGCAAGCCAAGGAAGTACTTTAGTACACCAACCAAACTCATCTCAAATTCAGCAGATTAGAGAATTCAACACATAGTTCATGCTTAGTTGATCCAAACACAATGTCATCTACATATACCTGAACTATGAGGAGATTTTTATTTGTACCTTTGGTAAATAATGTTTGATCTACTTTACCTCTTTTGTAGCCCTTGCTGATCAGAAATTCAGTCAATGTTTCATACCATGCTCTTGGAGCCTGCTTTAGACCATACAAGGCTTTGTTTAACCTGAAAACTTGGTCAGGTTGAGGAGAAAATTGAAATCCAGGGGGTTGTTCAACAAAAACCTCTTCTTTAATGACTCCATTTAAAAAAGCACATTTAACATCCATTTGTTGGAGTTTTATGTTCTTTGAACATGCAAAAGCAAGCAACAGTCTTATAGCCTCCATCCTAGCAACAGGTGCATAGGATTCATCGAAATCTACACCAAATTCCTGACAGTAGCCCTTGGCTACTAATCTGGCCTTATTCCTAGAAATGATTCCATCTTCATTCATTTTATTTGTGAACACCCACTTAGTTCCTATGATGTTGACATTGTCTGGTCTTGGAACAAGTTCCCAGACATTATTTCTTTCGAACTGGCCTAATTCCTCACTCATGACATTGACCCAAGCTTGATCAGCCAAGGCCTCTTCTATTGATTTGGGTTCAATTTGTGAGACTAAAGCAATTAAGTCTTCATTATCCACATTCCTAAAATGGGACCTAGTCCGAAGAGGATCTTCAGGATTGCCTATGACATTATCTATCGGATGATCTTTAAGAAATCTAACATTTATTGAAGACTCACCTCCTTCTCTTGGCTCTTCCTGCTTGGGAGGATTTGCTGTTCCACTTGGCTGAGTGTTCTCTTCTTCTTGGTCTTCTAGGAATTCCCCATCATGATTAGAATCCCTGTCAAGATTTTCATTGTTAGAAACACCTTTCTTTTCACTAAAAATAATGTGTGGAGACTCTTCAACCTTTTTGTCTGTTATGTTGAAGACCCTATATGCCCTAGACACTTCTGAATATCCCAAAAATATTCTAGGGGAGCTTTTAGCTTCAAACTTGTCTAAATCTTTCTTGTCTTTGTTGTGAATAAAATATTTTGCTCCAAAAATTCTGAAATGAAACAAGTTTGGTTTCTTACCTTTTAGAAGCTCATAGGGTGTTTTCTTGTGAATGGGTCTTACCATGGCCCTGTTGATTATGTAAGTTGCTGTATTGGCCGCCTCTGCCCAAAACCTCCTTGGTAATTGACTTTCAATTAGCATGGTTCGGGCCATCTCCACCACAGTTCTATTTCTTCTCTCCACAATTCCATTCTGTTCAGGTGTCCTGGGAGAAGAAAATCTGTGTGTTAGTCCATCTCTTTCAGAAAGATCAGAAAACATGGAGTTTTCAAACTCACCTCCATGGTCAGATTGAATAGAACAGATCTTGTGTTTTCCTTCTTGTTTGACCTTATTGAAAAACAGATTAAACTTTTGAAATGTATCACTTTTATTTGCTAAGAAAAAGATCCATGAATATCTAGAGAAGTCATCTATGATGACATAGCCAAACCTGTTCCCATTAAGACTCTGAGTTCTAGTAGGACCGAAGAGGTCCATATGGAGGAGTTCCATTGGTCTAGAGGACAATGGCTCAGATCTTAATTTGAAAGAGTTCCTGGTCTGTTTGCCTAGAGCACATGCATCACATGATTTTGAAATAGAATTGAATTTTATTCTAGGCATGCCTCTCACTAAATCATGCTTGACCAATTTATTTAAAGTAGTAAAGCTAGCATGACCTAGACGTCTATGCCATTCAAAAGCATCATTTTTAGAATTGGCAGATAAACAAATATTAGATTCAGATTCCTCATCTAGGTCTACCATGTAGACATTATTAATCTTGTTGGCTACAAATTTAACCACATCAGAATTTATTTCAAAGATTTTGCATGAGTTATCATCAAACACAACCCTGTGACCCTTGTCACATAACTGACTAATGCTAATCAGGTTGTGTTGAAGACCTTCCACAAGTAGAACTTTTTCAATGGAGTTTGTGGAAGACTTACCTACTGTACCAACTCCAATAATCTTACCTTTGTTATTTCCTCCAAACTTGACCAGACCCCCTACCTTCATCTCTATCTTGCTGAACTTGGATCGGTCACCTGTCATGTGCCTGGAACAGCCACTGTCGAGGTACCACTTGTTGTCTTCAGCTGCCAGGCCGACCTACACAAATAACATCAAGCAGAGTGATTTGGAACCCAAGATGAGTTGGGTCCAATGACATTATTCAAATCTCTAATCAATTGTTTAGGAATCCAAATTTGCTTCAGCATGGATTTCCCTGGCACCTTCACTTCTGGTTTATTGAAATTAAGTCCAGCTGGTCTGGAGAAGTAAGTTCTATTCCATTCATTAGGCTTGCCACTCCTAGGATATCTTCTGTAAGTTTGTTGATCAACAGATTTTTGAAGATGATGATCATTTCTCCAGTAGGTCCTCTTTGGACCCATCTGATTGTAGTAATTCCAGCTTTTCTTCTGATCCACTTGCATGGTCCATTTACCATTTATGTTCTGATTGGTAGGCTTAGTGAAATTCTTCACAGAATTCATTCCCATTTTAAATGGTTGACCAGCACTATTTTTAGGACTTTCCTTCTGACCTTGAGTTCCCTTACTGCTGTTTGAGCAGGATGGTGTGTCCAGCTTCTCTTTTCCCTTCTCTAGGCAGAAGGTAATGGTTTTGAATTGTAAGGGTCTTTTGTTAGTTGGGTCGTAGCCTAAACCCTCCTTATTGAAGTTAACCCTAGCCCCCAATATAGCATCCAGACTAGATTTTCCTTGGACAAAGTTTTCCAAAACTTTCTGTTTGTCTTCCAGCTCCTTTTGAAGGGACTCAGAATTTTTTAGAAGTTCACCATTGACTTTCTTAACAGCTTCATATTTTTCTGAGTTCACTCTACTTTCATTCAAGCTTTCTTCAATTCTTATTTTGAGTTCATTGAGCTGATTTTGACTTTCTTGGTTTTCTCCCTTGAGCTTATCATTTTCTTTTCTTAGTGAGGTCATTTCTTCTAGTTGCTCTTTTAGTTTCTGATTTTCCTCACAGACCTGGGTTTGTTCTTCAACATTAGTATTAAATTTTCTTTTCAGAACCCTATGCTCTTTACTAAGAGAATTGAACTTATCTAATAACTCAGCATAAGCATCTTCCCAGTCATCAATCGTAAAATTTTCAAAAACATTGGTTACCTCCTCTTCACTGTTTGCCATAAGGCAAATTCCTTCTTCATGCTCCTCTGAGGAAGTATCTTCAAGATCTTCTTTCTCCTCGCTCCATGTGCATACCATCGCCTGTGGCTTCTTCTTCTTCTGCACTTTTGTGTTCTTCTTCTGGAAGTAGGGACCCTTCTTCTGAAGATCTGGACATTCGCCTTTCATGTGTCCATGTTTGTTACAATGATAACAAGTCAGTCTCTTAGGTTTTCTATCCCTATAATTGGTAGATTCAACATTCTTGTTAAAGGAGTATGGCTTTTTCCTCCTAAAGGTCTTCCCCTTTCTCCTTAAAAATTTACTGAACTGACGAGTGAGCATTGCCTGCTCCTTCTGGTCGAGATCTGAGAAGCCATCAGACTCACCGCTACTGCTGCTGCTACTCTTGTTGCGGGATGCCTTGAGAGCTACATTCTTAGCCTTCCTATCACTTCCTTTACCACCTCCTTTGAAATTCATCTCATAGGTCATGAGGGATCCTATGAGTTCATTCACTGTCAAGGTCGTCAGATCTTTTGACTCTTCAATCACGATGGCCTTAGTGTGCCATGCTGGGGATAAGGATCTAAGAATTTTCCTGACTATGTCTGCCTCAGCTAGATCCTTCCCTAGCCCCTTAAGTGTGCTCGTGATCAAGGACAACCTGGCATACATTTCAGTAATATTCTCCTCTGCATTCATCCTAAACAGTTCATACTTAGAGGTGTAGAGGTTTACCTTCGAGGCTTTCACTTGAGCTGTACCTTCGTAGATTAATTGCAGCTCATCCCACATTCGCTTGGCAGTCCTGTAGGCAGATATACGGGCATATTCCTCTGGGTGAACAGCATACTGGATGATGTTCAGCGCCGTCCAGTTGAGTGAAGATAGCTTGACATGGTCATCTGTCCACGCGTCCTCGTTCGGTGGCAGATCATACGGGCCAACCGTGATTACCCTCCACAGCTTGTGGCTCTGTGCTCTGATAAACACTTCCATCCTGTTCTTCCAAAACAGATAATTATTACAATCAAAAAATGGAGGGCGACTAATGGATTGACCTTCAGCCATGAAGCTTCTAGGACCATTAGCATTTCCCTGACCGTTCGTCCACATGATGTAAACCTGCTCTGATACCAAATGTTAGCGCAGCGAAGAGTGATATAGAAGGGGGGGGGGATGAATATATCACTCCCAATTTGAACAACTTCAGTGGAAACTCACTACTTCGAAATACAACCCTTCAGATAAGGCTAAATAATGCAGCTAACGCAGTGAGAAACTAAGACAAGATAATAAGGTGCGATTGGAAGAGCCCGTCCACACACAAACACAATGCCGAACAGAAGGAAAGCACAACGATAATACCAAGCCACAGAGGAGACAAGAGATTTTAAGGTGGTTCGATTGTAGTCCACAATCTACATCCACCCCTCACTCCAATCAGAGTGAGGATTCCACTAGCCACTGCTAGAAAACTGCAGACTCAGTCTACGAACAATGTGCTGCCACGCAGCTTGACACCTGGACCTGATACCAGCAAGACCAGAACCGGAGATGCCTCTCCCTTTCTCCAACCCGGAGGGAACCTGCTAATGACAACCCGTCACTGGCAAAAACCAGAGATCACAGATCTCTCTACCTCTGCAACCTAGAGGGGAACCGGAGTAACTCTCCCTTCCTCCAAACACCGGAGGGTAACAACTCGAAATCAGATATATGATGAAATAAAAGGAAAAATAGAAATGTAAACAAGACCAACGATGAACACAAATCGTTTCAGAAAAATCAAATACAAATGTAGCTTCCAAAGAAGCAAATTGGACTCTTCTCTCTCACTCAGACTTTTCTCTCACAGCAATACTCTCAAATCTTTTCTCTCTATCTTCTTTCTGGAACGTGGAGGCTCTCTCTCTTTTCTTCTTCTGCTCAGAGATTTTGCTCTTCAGCTTTTTCTCCAGTTCGGTCCATCTGATCATAGAAGGCACCTTTTATATGGCATTCGACCTGAGTTTCAGGCCTTCACACGAGGGAGTCTCGTTCCCTCCCTTTCCAGAGCATTCTCGGATCATGTGCCAGGCATCATCCTCGGTTCACGTGCCCAATCATTGACCTAAATCATCTGCAGGCAGAGACAAAGAATGTGATTAGTTAGTTTAGTCAGATAGGAATGTATATACTTTAGGATAGCAGATGAGTAAGTGTGTACACTGAGGGAGTGTATAGACTTGTGAGTCCTCATGCGACCTCAGTGTATAGACTAGCTGAATAATGCATTAGCACAACAGATGAAATGTGTGGACTTCTGTGAAGTGTATGAGGCCTTCGAGTGTATAGACTCAGGGATGCCAAATAGGCAAGTGTGTCACAGTGTGAGAGTGTATAGAGTTGAAGTTCTTCATGCGAGCTCAGTGTATGGACTTGTAAGTGTTCATGCGATCTCAATGTGTAGACTTCATTCAGCAGTCAAGACAATGGATGTATAGAGTTGGTCGTGTGAAGGAGGATGAGTGTAAAGACTTGTAATGAAGAGCAGCAATGTGTAGACTTGAAGCACAACAGTATGCACTGTATGGACTTCAATGTATAGACGTTGATGAATAGACTTCGAAGAGAACAATGCATGAAGGCATCGAATGTGTAGACATAGAAACAGCAATATAAGCAAGTGTGTCAACTTGAGAGTGTATAGACTTGCAGGTGATATCGAGTGTATAGGGTTGAAGGATAACTGAGTGTCTAGACTTAGTGATGTGTAGACTTCCCAAAGAGCTGGACGATGTACAGACTTGAACAAGTGAAGTCTGTACAGACTTGAAGGTTCACAGTGTGTAGACTTTGGCAAGGCAACGTCAGTAAAGTTCCCAGTGTATAGACTTACTGAACTAAGCATAGGTAAAAGATATGAGGAATGTATAGACTTACTCAGTTCAGTTCAGAACGTAGGTAGAAGTCCCAATGTATAGACTTACTGAAAATGCAACCGCTGTACAGACATGCTCAACCAGTCCGATGTACAGACTTGGACTTTCAATAGAAGGATGTACAGACTTGGAAAACTCATGCCAATGTTCAGACTTCACCCCGTGCAAGCTACAATGAATGAGTGTATAGACTTAATGGTCTCCCTGGCTGTACAGACTTGATCACAGGCTGAACAGTCGAATGTATAGGCTTGCTTCCACCGACCAGTGTATAGACTTTGTAAGCGTGAGACGCTGAATGAGACGGTGGCTGAGACGATGTACAGACTTCAGGTGAACCGATGCAGCTACAGTGCAGTGTAGACTGCCAGACTCTGTACAGACTTGCAGCTTGAGATAGTGATGTACAGACATGGAATCAGTGAAGGCGTTGGCTGTATAGAGTTTGATGAATGCCGCTCGCTGTACAGACTTCGAATCAAGGCATGAATAGTGAATCAATGTCTAGACTTGGATGCCCAAGCCAATGTATAGACTTGTGCAGTGCAGCCCGTGTATGGACTTGTACAGTGACTAGAGGCTGTACAGACTTTGGGTCATGATGTGAGAGACGAGGGACAATGTATTGACTTTGAGATGGCAGACGATGTATAGACTTGTGGTTCAACAGAGTGTGTATAGACTTGGAAGATGAAGGGCGATGTGTAGACTTTGAAATGAACGGGCGAATGTATAGACTTGACCCCTTGAAAGGTTGTATACACTTCAGATGCAATCAACAGTGCCGTTGTATGGACTTGAACTCAAGGAATGGCTGTGTAGACTCTGAAGGCTTAGCGGAGGGTGTACAGACTTTGACAATTAAGTTCAATGTATGGACTTCAGGTGAAAACCAATGAACATACTTTGAATATGAAATTCAATGTATGGACTTGGAGATTAAAGGAGGGGTCGACCCATCAGAGGTGGAGGGTCGACCCATCAGTGTACAGACTATGCAGACAGTGTGAAGACATGATCAAATAGTGCATATTTATCTGACAACTATATGAACTGCACATTCCTACATGATGAAGCATGTATTATTCTAGAGTATGAAGATTGATTTATAGTGAGAGACATCATCAAAACCGTAGGGATGCAACAGTGAATAGGTTGACCCTTTAAAATATTCTATGCATGATCACACACAAATTATGGTGCAGAATGACAGAGATAAAATCAATAACTAAACAGCAATGAGAATCGTGCCTAATCGAACATCTAACGAAGGGAGAATAATAAGAGAAATCAAACCACACAGTGTATGCAGATTTTTATGGTGGTTCGGTCTCCCTGTGGAGACCTACGTCCACCCCTCACTTAACCAGTGAGGATCCCTGCTGAGCTTTATAGCTTAGCTACACCGAGGAAAAAGCTTCCTCACATACACCGCTGAGCATTATAGCTTGGCTTAACCAGAGAAACAGATTCTCTAACCCGCTGACAAATAGTTTGCAGGCAACACGCCCAATGACCCTTGATCCAAGCACAGTCTGCTGGATCAACCCCTCCCTCTACTCAAACCAGTACGAGGGAGAAACAGTATAATAGAGTTCAAAATGGTAAGACAAATAAGAAAACGAAACCACTTAGTAAAAGAAGGAATAAACTCAGGTCTGTGAAGCAGTCGAAGCTCGGCCTTGAATTTAGAGTTCTGGAGGAAGAAGCTTCAATGATCGTCTGATCTTCTTCTTCCAAAATGTAGACGAGCTTCCCAAAGAACGCTGCTCCTTGATCTCACTACTGTCTTCAGCAGATCGACATAGGAAGAAGATAAACTCCCTGTTTCTCTCGTGATTCTCTTCCTCAGCCTTGTCCACAGCAAACTTCGGAAGGCTCCTTCTCCTCTACTATTCGGCAAAATTCCCGCGCTCATTTCCAGATCCATGCATATATACATCTAGTGGGCCCCAACCAGATATTCTGGTTAGCCCCCTGATTACTCCGTGTAGAGCCTTCTGGAATCGCGAGGGAAAAAATAGATCGCAATCACTTTTGGCTGATGTGGCCTTTGACGTCACTTGCGACTGGGGTCCACCCAACTGATCTCGGAAGTTCCCGTTGGCATCAACCCATTGAGTCCACAGGGTTGACGCAGCCTTGAAATCTCTCATATGGCTTTGATAGTAAGACAGGATGCGTTGACGCCTGGGGTCACTGCGTCAACCCACTGAACTGACCCAGAGCTGAATTCTCATCAGACTCAACTTCTGCGTCGACGCTGTCATGCAATAGCGTTGACGCACTGCGGTATTCCAGTGAACCATTAACTCTGCTTTATTAACTGCTGCGTCGACGCTGCTCTACTGTTGCGTTGATGCATTGGAGTAGTTCTGAAGAAGCCTCTGCTTCTTAAGTGGATGAGTTGACGCAGCACTTAGCGTGGAGTTAACGCAGTGAAGAGTATCTGTGAATGCATCTTCAACTGATGCGTGGACGCTTTGAACTCCAGCGTCGACCCTATTCCTTTATTGCATTAAGAATGAAATCAAACGAAAGCGTTATTGAATTAAGATTTAATTCAACATTTGAGTTGAGTACAACATTCACATCTCATGGTTGTCATCATCAAAACCAGGGGCACAATAGTTTGGCCTATCTTTAGAGGGCTCGACCAAGGATTGGTTCTTCACATTGTCGCAAGAGCAGATGATGAATTTTCAAGCCATTCAAGCAAGATTTATCCAGCAATACCAGGATCAGGTTGGGCCCAGATAATCTATGGCTGATTTGGCCCACGAGAAGATGAAGTCCGACGAGGAATTCTCCACGTTTGCCGACCGCTGGCGTCGCCTAGCTGCGCAAGTCCCGGGGCATATTCCGGAGGGCGAGCAGATCAAGATGGTTATTTCTAACGCAATGCCTGAGCTCAAGTGCATCTTAGCCCTGAATGATATTACATCATGACAACAGCTTTACAATCGAGCCCGCTTCGTTAACCAACAACTCCTAGTTTTCTTTGACCATGAGTCTCCTCCACCGTCACCTTCTACATACACTTTCCCTCCGCCCTCCACCGCAAGTCAGCCCTCCACTACATATCCCTCCACGAGTCGACCCTCCGCTCCCCCACACCCCTATACCTCCATGTGCTCCACCTTACATCCCTCTGTAGATTATAAAATTATGATGACCCCCAAATTTGATAAAAGATGGTGATATTTGGAGAATATATAGCACTCAATTAATGACACAAATAGGAGGAAATCACATGCAATAATTAAGATCCGTGATCGCCACTAAGGCCAATAACACGCCAAATAATAAAATATTAAGATAGGGGGCATGCTACATACCTTAGAAATTCATGAGGGCCAGCTGTGGGCCTGGAGATTAACGCGCTATATCGTCCCAGCGCGTTCTTCAGGTCGCGCTATCTTCGTATAGCGCGATATCAGACAGGTAGCGGGGTTTATTTGGATTCGTTCCTTCCTTGCTCCAAGGCCGGCCAAGGTGCAAGGGCTCCACGTATCAATCTTCTAATGCCTGCTAACAATCATAAACAACAAACAAAAAGCCCATTAGATCGAGTTTGAAGTAGAATCTGCCCTATTCTTAATCAAAAGCATGCAAACAAGGGGGGCTCGATTACCTGGGGGTTTGGTGGTTTTTAAACCCCTATGGAAGGGCAAAAGATAGGTGTGGTGTGTGTGAATGCATGTATTTTGTAAAAGGAGTGTTTTGAAACCAGGATGCAATGCTATGCAAAGATTAAAAATCCAGATATTGGGGAAAAGAAAGATGAAAGAGGAAGAAGACAAGAAAAAGCCCTAAATACTCCCTTGAATGTGCGCGGAGCGAGGATTTGTTGATTGTGCACGAAGTACTTCCTCCTCCTCGTCAATAACTCGAGTTGCATCATCATCAAACGACGGCCAAAGGGTTCAATTTATTGGAAGAAGATGAAGAAGAAACCCTAGGTCGGAGTTTGATTCAATTCAAAGATTTGGCGGCTCAAATCGAGGTAATCCTGCCGATTAATGAGGGGGAAAGACTCCTGATAGGTTTAGAAACCTTCCTGGATAAGAAACACAGTCAGCAACTTATCCAATAAGGCCTCTGAATCGAAAGAAGGGAGCCCGGCCTGGAGAGGGACTCTGCCTGCTAACGCGCTACATAACCATATCGCGTTCTTGAAGAACGCGCTATGACGATATAGCGCGACAAGTAAAGGCCCATTAAATGATGTAAAAACGGAGAAAAATCCATTGGGCAGTCATTTAATCAAATGTTGAATGAGAATAACACCCAAAGTGGATGTCATAATGATCAAATGTCAAGAAATAACAACTGCTCAAAGGATAATTTCACAACGCGCTATGAACAAGAAAACGATGAGAACGAATAGCGCGGGAATGCCAAACTCGAGACGAGATCCAAGGTATGGAATTGAAACATTGGGCCAAGAAGGGGAGGAAATCCCAGAACATCAACCAAATGAGGATCAATTGGGGCATTAACTAGGAAAACAAAGAAAATGCTCAATTTATCGGCCAAAATTGGGTGTCTACAGATGCCCCTCCTTGATATCCGCTTTGCAGGGGAGCGAAATGGAGGTGAAACGGAGATAAAACGGAGATGACACAGAGTGATAGTGACGGGGAGATGAAGTGGAAACGTAGTGGAGCGGACTGATAAGTGGTTATCAAGGAGAAAAGACACCCATCACAACCGACAAATGATAGGAATAATCCAGAAAACTCCGAGCTGACTACAAAGTCAAGCTAGCATCGGTGACTCCTGCCTAGAATGTTAGGCACGGAACAAAGAAAAAAGGGAGTTGATCAACCTCTTGCACAAAAGAGGCATCCGCAGCGCGTAGCAACTACGGATTTCACTCAATTAGTGGAATAGACGCGAGCCCGGCGGATCCATCGACGCCATCGTGCGGTTCACAGCTAATGAGTGGACCAAAAAGGAAGGAGGAAAAGTTGAATTGGATTGAAGCAGAACAAACAAATTCTAAGCAAGGGTCACATCGACCAGCAAGATCCAGTGCTCAACCAGGAGCAATCTTTCAAATTCGGAATGGAATTGAATCTCTTTGTTCAAGAACATAAGCATTATTGATCCTTAAAAGGAAGAGTTGGGCATTTATGAATGCAAAAAGGCATGATGCGTGCAGGGCTAAAATAAATAAATCATTAAAACAAATGCCAAGAAACAATAAAATAGAAGATATTCGAGGATAATATTGTTAGATCAAACAAACTTGGGTCAAGAGTTATCCGCAACCACGGCGTGCGAGATGGAGTCCATCGTCCCCAAATGTATTTGACCTAACGGCCTATCCGACGATTAACTGCATGTTCCTAGATCATCACTGTTTTTGGTAGAGGGGAACTCAAATCCCGAAACATACAGAGAACCAGCCGGTCCTTGAGATAATATAATAATGTAAATATCATATAGTAATGCAATAAAGGAAGGGATTACAAAATACTTACCTGATGGCGTGCCATAATCTTTCTTTTCTTCTTGCGGATTTCAATGTTAAGCAAATTCAAGAGAATTTAGGCATGCATAAGCAAAAGAACACAAGTTCTCATTCACTCTCATAATATATTCACATGTCATTTCTTTTCTCTCCCTCCCCCCCTTTCTATTTTTATTTTCCTTTTAATTTTGATTATCGCGCTATGAACCTATAGCGCGTCAATATACCCGTAGGTTTTCAAAAACCGCCCCCCCTTCTATTATTTCAAACTTGCTCTTTCCCTCTCCCTACTCCCCTCTCGCCGTCTCACCAGCCCAGCAGCCCCGCACTGATCCGATGGAGGGAGAGCAGCCTCGCCGCTCCAAACGGCGCGTCACCCGCGGCCGGCAAAGATCGTACGTGGAAGAAGAACGGGCGCCCTCTCTCGTGGAAGAACACGCCGATTCGGAGGCCACCGTTTCGGCCCGGCTTGAAGGGGATGAAATGAACATCCCCGATGACGAGGCCCAGGAAGTTGAGGGTGCCCCGGCGGCCGAGGAAGTAGCGACAGAGCCGGTTGGAGGCGGGGCGGCCCGAAAGCGGCGAGTGGTAAGAAACCTGCCCCAATCTTCTTTTTCTTTTTGATTTTCTTGTTTTTTCTTTCACATGTGATGAAAACGGAAGGGGAAATGCCCCTCCAGATCAAAATGTAGGGCAGAATGCCCATAGAACAAATTCCGGGAAACGGGGGTCACCCCCTACCTGCAGAAGGGGAACGCGCTATGTCTTCATAGCGCGTTCTTGAAGAACGCGCTATGACGATATAGCGCGACATCTAACAGCATACAAGTTTTTTCATTTTCTGATTTGTCTTTTGCTTGATGATCACAGAAATTGATTATTTCTTCTTTTATGTTGTGTGCAGGGTGTGGAGGGTGCAGTCCGTGCCCGAATTTCTTGGACATTGGTCCGGGCCGCGTACCACACAATACCGGAGTTTCAAAGGACCCGACTCCGCCATATGGGCTTCGGGGAATTTCTGGAGATAGAAGTGCTGAGAGTTGACGTGGGGCTGATAAGGGCCTTAAAAGCCAGATGGGACACGGGATGCAAGGCCTTCCTCTTTCCCTGGGGTCATATGATCCCGACTCTAGAGGACGTCACTCGCATCACCGGGCTGCGGGTGCACGGATCGGCAGTGACGGGCTACACTTACCCCGACTACCGGGAGATGGCGCGCAGGCTGCTGGGCTTGGAACTGGAGGGTACCGGTCGGACCTCACTAGTGTCGAGGATCGTTCTGCAGGAGAGTCTTGGCTTGTTCCACACACAGAGGGTGGTGGGAGAGACCTTGACAGTTCATGAGAAGAGGCTGGAGGCAGGGGCCAGAGAGAGTTTTGCGACCGAGGTAGGCCCACAGGCAGACCTGGAGTTGAGGAGGTTCCTTATTCTGCTGATCGGCAAGCTGCTTCTAGCGACCCAGGGCGACGCAGTGAGCTGTCGTTTTCTACCCTTATTGGAGGATCTGGACCGAGTCGGACGGTATGCTTGGGGTGCGGCAGTCCTTGCCCACTTGTTTGACAGCTTCGACATCTCTTCACTCCAGTCTTTACTCGGGGGGTTCTACCCTCTACTTCAGGTTTTCTCTCTAAGCCTTAAACTCCAATGATTAAGTTATGCACTTTCTTCTTATATTGATCACATGAGCTTCATTTCAGGTTTGGAGTTATCTATATCTTCCTACCCTCAGGCGCGCCTGGGAGGATCGGGGAGATTTACTGCCCTTGACCAGATGATGGACCGCTACACGAGATGGCCGGTCTCTGAAGGACCAAGTCGCCCACATCCAGGAGACGCTAGACATGATGCCCCAAATAGAGGTAAGATTGAATTTTGAAATTGAATTGAATTGAATTGAATTATAAGTGGAATCGAGGGCAATGATAAATTGAATTATGCAGGTGGTCTGGACTCCCTATCAGAGGGACATCGGGGTGATGCCTTGGGTGGAGGCGGCCATCCCATACTTTGGGAGAGAGATCTGGTTACATGCCCTCAACCTGGTCGAGCTCCTATATCATAGACTGATCATGAGGACACTAGGGCTCCACCAGTCGGTAGTAGAGTTCCCGACCCAGGCGACGGACCCACGACCTGGGTGACGTTTTCGAGGCCTCCAGGGGACAGATGACTGGCGGCAGCGGGCTCGAGAGCAGTTGGCAGATTGGAAGAGGCACGGCCGAGCAGTCCCTGCGGGAGCGGATTCAGATGAGGCCTATCTCCAGGCCTACTCCCAGGCATACGGCAGCCGAGTTTATCAGAGCGCCCGCGGACAGGTATGCTTTTAATTTATTTGCACTTTCATTATAAAACCTGGTTATTCGATATGTGATCAACATGTGTTTATTGCAGTTTGACACAGAGGGGAGACTAGCCATGGTACAAGGACTCCTCGATTCCACGATCCGACAGTGCGAGGACCTCCAGCATACCGTCGATGAGCTGGTAAGAACCTGTAATTTTCAGAATGATTTGGATTTGAATTAATTAATGGTAATGCTTTCTTTTCAGTGCGAGGAGCTGGAGGCAGTCCGATCCTCGCACGGCGCGTCATCCTCTACTCAGCCCGTCTGCGACCACACCGAGCTAGAGAGCCAGCTCGCCAGTGTAGTGGCTCGGGCGGAGGCAGCCGAGGCCTCCCTTCAGGAGAGAGTAAGCAATCTGTTCTTTTAATCTTAGTCTTGGAGTTTTATCAATTATCAATTATTGATCAAGATTTTGGATGTAGGAACAGGAGCTGCGTGTGGCAGAAGCAGAGCTGAGGCGCCGAGATGCAGAGGAGCTTCCTCGAGATGTGGCCGAGCTGCGCCTTCTCCTCGGGGTGGAGAGGAGTGAGCGGCAGAGAGAGAGGGAGGATCGGGACAGAGAGAGGGAGAGATGGGAGAAAGAGAGAGTGAAGCGGGAGCTAGAGAGAGTGGAGCTACGTACTCGATTAGGGATCACCGAGCAGCGAGCGAAGGATGCGGAGGATCGCTACCGGCGGGGGCGTGAGCGGGCCCAGCGCGAGGGATACTCCCGAGCTTACTCGAGCACGGATTACTTAGTTACCTCCTCTGAGCACCAGAGGAGGGAAGATGCTGAGAGGGGAGCACATGGTGACAGGGTTTCAGCTTCCCGGGTGCAGATGGCTCCTCCTAGGTCTTCGCGGGGAGGACAGGAGGAGGCTGAGAGTTCACGTAGAGGGGGAGACTAGGAGGGTCGAGGGGAGAGCTGAGAGTTTGTTGTATCCATCTCATTTTGTACTCTTGTGATATGTTATAGTGGAATGAGACAGTTCTTGGTACTTGTTGCAGCTTGTGTGATTGCTTTTCATTTTACGTGCCTCTTCAAAAGGATGCCATCAGAAATAGAATGTAATTTTTTTTGGAATTTTTGAAAATATGCAAATTTTTATGAGTTTTGAAAATATTTGAATTTTTATGTGGATTTTGAAAAATATTTGAAGATTTTTTATTTTTTCTTTTTTTGCAATGTTCAATTTTTTTGGAATTTTTGGCAATATTCAAATTTCTTTGGAATTTTTGGCAATATTCAAATTTCTTTGAAATTTTGGTTTAGACATTGCTAATGCAGCATCAATGGATGTTTTAAACCACTGGCTAGGGATCCCCGTTCCTTCCCCTTTTGCTTAAAACTGCCCACAGCTGGGCGTGCATTGAAGGGTGGCGCCCTATAACTGACTGCCTTTGATTAACGGTGCCCCTACCAAGGCCATACCCGAGAAACATTCGATCTTAGAGGGAGGAGAGAAGAATAATTGGAGATAAGCTTTATGCAGGATGGGAGATGTCGGGACTTGAATTCCTTCTAAGGTGTTTCCCCTCAAAGAGGTAGTCTGTTGTGCCGGGGCTTTGTGCCTTTGATTTTTAGACCCTTGACATGCATACGACCAGGGTTTTCCCTGCGGGGACTTTGCCACTCTTGACATGCCATAATTCATAATTTTGTATTTATCGAAATTTTGACTTGATTTTCATAGTAGCCCTTTTGGCGAGATGTATATCATGAAAACTCATATGAAAACTCATATTGATTTTGGGTCAAGACTGCCCCTATTTGAGACTCCTCTCGTATTGGGGATTACCGAAGTTGGTCATCTTATCCGTCGACCTCTTGCCGCTGCACGTGGCTGAGTAAGAAGAGAAAAAGACTTTCAGATATACTCATGGCATGGCCAAAGTAGCAACGGTGTTTAACCAAAGGAGCCGGCTAAGGACGCCGTGAAGTGTGTGGAATGCCCAGCTAAGGGTTACTCTTAACAAGCGGGGAGAGAATGTTGAATTCCCAGCGCGGGGTTCTTATTAACCAAGAGTGCTGCAGAAGCAAGCCTAAAGACTCTTTTGAGAATGATTTAATTTAAACAAAAGCCTAAGATAAAGGTCTAAAACACCACTCTTAATCTTGTTAAGAAGCACTTTATTTTGAAAATCATCGTGTAGCAATGAGATAATGATATTACAACAATACGTACTTACGCCAATATGTTACCTTGCGACCTTTCTTAAAATAAATGCTGTAGAGGCGAGGTTGATCATCATGGAACAGTCCTCTTTGGCAGTCAAAAGGATTGGAAGCAAAGGGTTTGAAAGTGGCTTAACAAGAAGGAGTGATGCCAAGACCAGACTCAGACGAATAAGGAATAAAAGGAAGAGAGGCGAGGGCTAGAACTCCCTCACTAAGGTGTGGAGACCCTGATCACATGAAAGGTCTACAGAAGAAGCTGAGAATTAGAAGGAGGAGTGAGGACTAAAGCCTCGAAAGCAGTGGGAGAAAGGGCAGATGCCCAAGGCAGTGGATGTGGAAGAAGTTGGGTCGGACCCATGATCAAGAGGAATTAGAAAAAGAAATTGGTAGATGGAAAGAGACGGATCCAGAGGGTCCGGAGGTTGTGGAGTAGCATCCTGATAGGAGGAATCAGAATCTGGAGGCTCCGGAGGGATAAGATATCGAGGGACGCGGTGCCCTGGGAAGAAATATGGAAAAAGATGATGGAAGAGGAGGAAGAAAATGAAGGACGTGATATCCCGGAGGAGCAGAAAGATGAATCGGAAGAAAGATGGAGGGTCCGGAGGTTCCGGAGGAAGCAAATGGAAAGGGGTGTCATGCCCTGGAAAAAGATAGAAAGAATAAGATGGAGAATCCGGAGGTTCCGGAGGGATAAGATATCGAGGGACGCGGTGCCCTGGGAAGAAATATGGAAAAAGATGATGGAAGAGGAGGAAGAAAATGAAGGACGTGATATCCCGGAGGAGCAGAAAGATGAATCAGAAGAAAGATGGAGGGTCCGGAGGTTCCGGAGGAAGCAAATGGAAAGGGGCGTCATGCCCTGGAAAAAGATAGAAAGAATAAGATGGAGAATCCGGAGGTTCCGGAGGGATAAGATATCGAGGGACGCGGTGCCCTGGGAAGAAATATGGAAAAAGATGATGGAAGAGGAGGAAGAAAATGACGGACGTGATATCCCGGAGGAGCAGAAAGATGAATCGGAAGAAAGATGGAGGGTCCGGAGGTTCCGAAGGAAGCAAATGGAAAGGGGCGTCATGCCATGGGAAAAGATAGAAAGAATAAGATGGAGAATCCGGAGGTTCTGGAGGGATGAAATCGGGAAGGGCGTCATGCCCTAAAAGGAGGGGTAAAACACCTGGAGGTGCCAGGGAAATAGCAGAAAGGGGAACGCGATGCCCTGGGGGAAGAGAAAGACCCGGAGGTTCCGGAGGAATGAGATGGAAAGGGGTGCGATGCCTAAGAAGGAAGTCTGGAAATTCCGGGAGAATGAGATGAAAAAGGGCGTGATGCCCTAGCAGGATAAAGGAGAAATCCGGAGGGTCCGGATGCAGGAGTTGGAAAGGGGCGCGATGCCCTGAGAAGAGATTTGAAAAGGGACAATGCCCGAGCAATGAAGATGAATAGGATGGGAAATGCGGGATATCCGGAGGTGCCGAAGGCAGGGAAGATATGGGTCCGGAAACCCGGGAAAGAAGAAGTGCAATTGCATGCAATAGGATGGATGCGATGAATGCAGTGAATGCGTGAATGCAATGAGATGCAAAGAACATGAAGAATGTGAAGGGTGAGAGGATGGGATCCTTCTCCTTACCCCTGGAGTGGCCCATGAAGAATCGGTGACAGAGGAGAATATGGGTGGAGTTGAATGGAAGGTGGATAAAAGAGTGGAAGGCCCCTTAGCACCAAGATAACTGCCCTTCCACGGCAGTGAAAGTGTATAGCCAATCGGCCCAAAGAAAGAAGCTTCAATAATAAATTACAACCCTCTTGAAGAGTGGAGAGTAATAATGTGAGGGAGTTGGGAAGTTGGGACAGGAAGCATTGCCATGCCCATTGATTGCGGCATATAAAGAATGTTGACAAAAATGGGCATTCGCCCCTTGTATGGAAGAATGAATTCAAGATTTGAAAGTTGGAACAAGGGGTGCCCTGCCCTGCCCTTGGGTGGCATCAACGCTTGGCATTCTTTTCTAGCGAGCAGTGGCGGCTTGACCTCTTCAGCCGTGCTTGGCACAATAACCCGGATTGGCATCCGGCAAATGAACTCTTGCATCTTGAATTGCACGGCAGTGGCCAAATTCTTCTTTCGCGGCTCTTGATCATCCTCGACACAAGTGTTTGTAGCAGCGCTCCCCTTCCGAGTAGTAAAGGGAAGTGAAGCGGAGGCGGAAGTCTCCATGGATGGTGATGGTGTAATGGAAAGTGTTGGAGAAAGGATGAGTAGAAGTGGAGGTTCAAACACGTCGAACTTCCCCTCTTGCTCGGAAGCAGTTGGGGTTGGCTCGAGTGCAAAAAAGGGTGGATCCTGCTCAGGACTAGCCACGGGTAAGGGTGAAGGGTTAGGTAGTGGAGTAGGGGCTAAAGGGATAATGGGGGGCTGAGGTGGTGATAATGGTAGGTTAATTGGGGAAGGTTTAATGGAGGGCTCGATGGAAGCCGATGGTATGGAGGCTAATGGCTTAATGGGTGGAGGTTTAGTAGAAGGCTCGGGGGAGGCTGGTGTTGTAAAGGTTAACATAACTGGTGGAGGTGTAATTGGTGGAGGTTTGGTGCGGAGAAAATGCCGGACGGGGCGAGCGGTGTTAGGAGTGGGAGGAGACTCAAGATGCGCCGGCGCGGGTGATTGGAGTATCGACCCATCGTCGTAACACCAAGAGGTCTCGGAAACGGGGGTTGGATTGGGGACGATGGCTTTGTCCTTAGCAGGGGGTTCATCAAATGATAGTGGGGGAAGCGGGAAGCGAAGAAAACTCGGAAGGGGTGCCTGCAAAGCTTCATCATATGTTGCCTCGAATTCTTCAACTGCCGGTTCTTCATCATCAAACTCAAGTGGACACCGTAATGGAGGCGTATATGTGGATGGAGGAGTGTAATGGTGTTGCATATGTGGAGGTGGAAGGTCATATGAATGAAGTGTGCGGACGGGTGGAGGGCGGACGGTGTCCACTTGAGCGTTGAAATCTGCCGGCTCTTGCTTGCTTGAACTGCCGATACCACAGTCATCCATCCTATCTTTCCAATCTTTCTCCATTTTTGTAATATCATTCAGGGCCGCATGAAGGGGATTGATTGGAGTAGGAGGAGCGGGCCGTGGGCTCGTAACCCTCTTTAATTGTTCCTCCATTAAAATGACTTTATCAAGAAGAGTTTGTTGGAGGGGTGTGACTTGAGCAACCAAGGGTTGGCGAGGCCTTGAAGGAGGGGTGGCATAAAAATGCCGTGGAGGGGAATTAATGGGCCGACCCGCAGAAGAACCCGGATGGGCCGGATTGCAAGGAATAAATGGGCCTTGGGGCCGTGGTGGAGGAGGAATAGAAGGAGGCAGATGTCGGACCACCCGAGGAGGAGGGTGAATAGAAGGAGATGGGTGATGGGCCTCCCAATTAGGAACATGAGTAGGAGAGGGAGGTGGGTGATGGGCCACCCGTATAGGATTGGAAGGAGGATGAGAAGAATGCGATGAGTGAGATGTACCCTCAACAGCGGCCTTAAGGGCTTGGATCTGTTGAGGGGTGAGATGATCTAATGCATGAATGATTTGGGAAACCTTCTCATTGTTGGGAGGAGACGGTCCCGAAGGAGTAGTGGCTCGCAATTGAACCGAGGGACCATGAGATTGGATATTGCCCATGGGCCGGGCATGACCATAAGAATGAGGATGTGGTCCCTTGAAGATACGGCGAGAATTTTGATGAACATGTTGAGATTGAAGATTATAAGATGTGCATGGTTGTGCTTCCTCATGAATTGGATTAAACATGTTGGTTTTCTTATCATGGTAAGCCATTATGCAATCAATGTTCAAGATAATAATTTGCAAAGAAGCACACAAGTTGGAATGGTTACCGTTTGATCTTAATTTGTTTTGAACCTTGGTGAATTAATGAATTTTATGCAAATTGGTGTGATTCACACAAGGGATGAACCTAGTTTTAATGTGGGTTCACTTTGGTGCCAACTAGGAACACTCTCTCACCGTGTATAAGCCAACTAAACCCGGGTCTCCAAAAGGGTACAACCTGCCCGGCGTTCGTGAGGGAATCCACGGGTGCGGGGACTTACGGAGGCTTGGTTTAGGAATTTCCAATCCAAAGAGACGGAATGCTCAATGGAGGGTCCTTCCTTCACCAAGAGGGTGTGTGGAATCCTAGTGTAGAGAGAGGAGGTCTCTCAAACCAAATGCAAAGATGAATGCCATGCTATGCAAGAACATCTAAACTAGAACTGACAAATAAAACAAAAATATGTAAGCACACAGCAAGAAATATACAAGATGCCACCAGAGATGAACCCCAACAGAAGGTGTTCCTGAGAATACCCTCAGGTGATGGACGCGCTATATTTCCATAGCGCGATCTATAGAAAGCGCTATGGACACATAGCGCGATAATCGACAGTGGGGAAGGGCTCAAAAAATCAAATGAACACACACACTGATGTATTGACAAGCAGGCAACTAGAAGCACGAACGTGGTAGCACAAAGTGTCCCACCGTGATCGCCAATTTGTAGATTATAAAATTATGATGACCCCCAAATTTGATAAAAGATGGTGATATTTGGACAATATATAGCACTCAATTAATGACACAAATAGGAGGAAATCACATGCAATAATTAAGATCCGTGATCGCCACTAAGGCTAATAACACGCCAAATAATAAAATATTAAGATAGGGGGGCATGCTACATACCTTAGAAATTCATGAGGGCCAGCTGTGGGCCTGGAGATTAACGCGCTATATCGTCCCAGCGCGTTCTTCAGGTCACGCTATCTTCGTATAGCGCGATATCAGACAGGTAGCGGGGTTTATTTGGATTCGTTCCTTCCTTGCTCCAAGGCCGGCCAAGGTGCAAGGGCTCCACGTATCAATCTTCTAATGCCTGCTAACAATCATAAACAACAAACAAAAAGCCCATTAGATCGAGTTTGAAGTAGAATCTGCCCTATTCTTAATCAAAAGCATGCAAACAAGGGGGGCTCGATTACCTGGGGGTTTGGTGGTTTTTAAACCCCTATGGAAGGGCAAAAGATAGGTGTGGTGTGTGTGAATGCATGTATTTTGTAAAAGGAGTGTTTTGAAACCAGGATGCAATGCTATGCAAAGATTAAAAATCCAGATATTGGGGAAAAGAAAGATGAAAGAGGAAGAAGACAAGAAAAAGCCCTAAATACTCCCTTGAATGTGCGCGGAGCGAGGATTTGTTGATTGTGCACGAAGTACTTCCTCCTCCTCGTCAATAACTCGAGTTGCATCATCATCAAACGACGGCCAAAGGGTTCAATTTATTGGAAGAAGATGAAGAAGAAACCCTAGGTCGGAGTTTGATTCAATTCAAAGATTTGGCGGCTCAAATCGAGGTAATCCTGCCGATTAATGAGGGGGAAAGACTCCTGATAGGTTTAGAAACCTTCCTGGATAAGAAACACAGTCAGCAACTTATCCAATAAGGCCTCTGAATCGAAAGAAGGGAGCCCGGCCTGGAGAGGGACTCTGCCTGCTAACACGCTACATAACCATAGCGCGTTCTTGAAGAACGCGCTATGACGATATAGCGCGACAAGTAAAGGCCCATTAAATGATGTAAAAACAGAGAAAAATCCATTGGGCAGTCATTTAATCAAATGTTGAATGAGAATAACACCCAAAGTGGATGTCATAATGATCAAATGTCAAGAAATAACAACTGCTCAAAGGATAATTTCACAACGCGCTATGAACAAGAAAACGATGAGAACGAATAGCGCGGGAATGCCAAACTCGAGACGAGATCCAAGGTATGGAATTGAAACGTTGGGCCAAGAAGGGGAGGAAATCCCAGAACATCAACCAAATGAGGATCAATTGGGGCATTAACTAGGAAAACAAAGAAAATGCTCAATTTATCGGCCAAAATTGGGTGTCTACACCCTCCATGAGTCAGCCCTCCGCTATTTCATCTCACCACACCCCTCCACCTCCGGTCAAGGAAACACTACACCCAGAGCGGGTAAATGCCGTCCATTACATTCCCACTCCCCCCATGCCTCCACGTCATTTTAGCCCTCCGCCTTCACCTACGCAATCCCCTTAGCCTACGCAACCCCCGCTACCATCTCCATTACCTTTTCATACCTCTCGGTATCCACCTTGCCCGAAGCGGGCATCTCACCCCCCGTTGCCGGAGTCTTTTACAGACATTTTCAGGGCTTTGATGGCCACCCATGTGTTGCAACTCCCTCCGGTTGTGCCTTTCCAACCCGCGATCGAGAACTTGCTCCATTTCTGTGAATTCCATCGTCAACAGGGGCATGTGGTTGAGAATTGTCCCGAGTTCCGGGAACTTGTTTATAGTCTGGAAGACAAGAAGATGATTGATTGGGCTATTGTATGCCAAGTTATTTTAGATCTCAGCAGCAAGCAGCAGCAGCAGCAGCAGTAAGCCGTGCCGCCTAGGCAACCGTCTCCACTTCATGACCAGGGGCACCCTGGTGTTTCTTCAGTTGATAAGATACCTGCTCCATTACCCACTTCCTCCTCTATCCCATCTCCTCCACCACCTTTACCTACCCTAGCCTCCGCTCGGGCAACTTCTCCTTCACCCACCGTTTCCACCACCACTCCTATCCCCAACGCCTCTCGACGTATTGTAAAGATACGCCGAAGAGCGCCACTACCCGCCACTTCCCCCACTACGCCACTACCTTCCTCTCCTCCTTCTTCCCCACCACTACCTTCACCTCCTTCCTCTTCACCTTCACCATCCCCATCACCCCCTTTACCACCCTCATCACTTTTGCTACCACCGTCACCTTCACAACCCTCCCCGCTACTGATGCCGCTTCTTTCGCCATCATCCTCTGAGCCCGAGCAGGCTGACCCTAAACCCATACCCCCACTTTTACCTTTACCTCCACCCATGCCCATCATCATCATTATTCTCTCATCAATTGCACCATCGCCACCCGCGCCCTTCAAACCTCCTCCTTCTAACCTCCCTCTACCACTTCCCACTTCGCAGAGTAGGTACCCGCTACCTTTGGTGCCCCTCGGGTCTAGTCCCCAGGAAGAAAAAGTGCCGAGCCAGGTTTTGATTATGCATTACAAGCTTCAAGATTGCATTTGCCACATGCCGGTCCGAGTCCTAGTTCCTGGCTATTCAAGGGATAATGAGCCCACACTTGCTATGCAGACGGCTACGGAGAAGAGTTCCTTAGCACTGGTGCCAGTTTATTCAGAAGCGAGGCCAGTGGCAATCTCTTTGCTCGCCGGAGAATTCACTATTGATATTGTTATCACCTCTCACTTAATTGCTATTCAGTGCACTGGCCCAGAAGAGTTTTCCACCCGGATGGTGCTAACCCATACGGCTGCCCGGAGCCTGATGGATTCCCTATTCAAGGGGCAATTGGCCATATCTTCTATATTTTCCAAGGACAATCTGTACTTGCTGTGCAACTTCCCTCAATTTATTAGCATGCCGGCCACGTCAACGCCGCGCATTGATCTCCCTCGGTTCTGTCCTGCGCTTCTAGCAAGGGGGTTATGCTTCATACCCAACTACCGAGAGGAGTTGCCGAATCTTATGCTTCTAGTGCCGAATGACAAAACTCCACTGCTTCCTAATGCTCATCCCAAGCAGTTGACTGCTCTGGAATGTCCTTTTGATGTTAGCACCGCACAGCTAGGGGCAGCCGTCTCGATGAAGTCGCATATTCATGATCGGGCTAGGCCGTCTGCCAGGTGGACCCGTTATCTGAGAAAGTATTGCAGATTAAGAAGCCCGAAGGTCCGAGTCCGCGCCAGGTAGAGCTGTTTCAAGAAGATTGGTGCTAAGAAGAGGCGACGGCATAAGTTCAAGGGCCGTCAGTTGTGCACTTGGGGGTCCACTTCCTCCTTTCCTTCTTCCGTCTATTCGTCTTTTCTGTTGCTCAGTTCTTATCCTTGGGTGGTGTACCTTCCACCACTTGGCCATATTTTTACCATCTTTTCCTATCCTTACCATTCTAGGCATCGGCCTATTTCCTCCTCTTCCCTTGAGCCAGGGGCATCTTGTAATTTTTCTTCCTGGGTACGCCCGGATTTCACTTCTCATCTTTTTCCCCCGACCCTGTTGGGGATTCCTTGTGCTCGCTCCTCGACCTTGTTGGGTGGCTTTTCTAATCCTTCCCCTACTTTGTCGGGTGGTTTTCATTCCTTTTCCCCGACCTTGTCGGGTGTTCATGCATTTTCTTCCCTGCCCCTGGCGGGTGATCGTTATTCCTTTTCGCCGACCACGTCGGATGATAGTTCTCTTTCTCCCTTATCTTCACAGTTATCTTTTCATTGTCTTTCTATTCTTTCCTCCTCACCCTTTCAGGGTTCTTACCCTTTTTCTTACTATTTTTGAGGCTTTAGTCCGCCTTGATCTCAGTTAATCTCTGTTCATTATGTATTTGGTTCCTTATTATCAGGGCCTCTGTGCCTTAACGAGGGAGTTCTAGCCCTCGTCTCTCTTCCTTTTATTTCTTCTTCGTCCAGTTTGATGTCTGCCGCTCCTCCATGTCAAGGAATATCTACACATTGCTATCCTTTTCACCCTTTTATCATGGCAAGCAAGGAATATAAAGCTCGTGCTGATCAAAAGCTCGATGATCATGTTCGCTTCAGGATGCCAGTTTCCGCGCCATGGATTTGCAAAGGTATCGTTATTTTGTGCAAGAAAATGTTATCATCGCTATTATCTCTCTTACACCTGCACATGCTTATAACATTGGTTCCTCAACATGGTTGAGTGGCTTTAGTTGAATTTGCTTAATTAGTCAAATAAAATGAGTAGCTTCTGCAGCATCTTAGGCTGGTGATAGATTAGCACTGGGAGTCTAGTTCCTTTCCCCGATTGCTGAGGGTAACCTTTGAGTATGGGTTTTCACACACTTCACGGCAAGCCATAGCTGATTTCTTTAAGTCAACACCGTTGCTGCTTTGGCCATACATTGGGTATACACAAAGGTCTTGTTCTCTTCTCTGCTCAGCCAAGTATAGGGGCAAGAGATTGATGGATAAGATGACCAACCTAGGCGCTCCCTAATACGAGAGAGGTCTCAAATAGGGGCAGTCTTGACCCTTCAAAAGTGAGCCTCCATGCTATATCTGGCCAATAAGGGCTACCAAAATGAGAAAATGAATCAATGCAAAATTATGATTCAAAGGCATGGCAAGAGTGGCAGTACAGTTCCCCGCGGGACGTCATGAGCCCGGTCGCATGCGTGCCTGATAAATATGGGTCTCAAAATCAAAGACACGAAGCCCCGGCACAACAGACTACCTCTCTGAGTGGTAGTGCCCTGGAAGGAATTCGAGTCTTGATATCTCCCATCCTGCACAAAGCTTGTCTCCAATTTTTCTTCTGCTACTCCCTCTCAAGCTAAGTTGTATCCCGAGTATGGCCTTAGTAGGGGCACCGTTCTTTAGAGGCAGTTAGTTGTGGTAAGCCACCCTCGCATGCACACCCTACTCAAGGGAAGTCTTTAATGAGAGGGTAGGGACGATGATCCCTGGCCCGTAGTTCGAGCCTATCTTTGGGTGCTGCGGATTACTATTTAAAAATACCAAAAAAAATGAGATATTGTCAAAAAATAAAACAAAACAAAAAAATGAGATATTGTCAAAAATCCAAAAAAATGATGAAATGTTATTCAAATCCAAAAAATTAAATATTTTCAAAATCCAAAAAAAAATCAAGAAAATTGAAAAATATAAAAATATTTATCTTTTATATTTTATCTTGAGGACAGATACGTAATCCGTTTGCTAAGTGTGCAGATTGTAAATACTCAGGCATTCCTTGCTATATCTTTTTGCTTTGCCCCCTGTCCACATTTTTGATCTATTCTTTCCTTCTTCAGTCTTATCTCTCGATCTGTTCTGAAGCTTATGTCTTTCTCGGCTTTTGTCTACAATGATCATATCTATATGAGAGGATTTTACCTCACGATTATGAACCTGGCGGTTCGGCCTCATTCTGATCTGGGGTTTTGATCGGAGAGTGTATTTGTTTATGTCTTTTGTCCTGCAATATCCTTTGTTCATGTCCATGTCCCACCGTGTTATCCCACACATGTTGTTTTGTTCCTCACCACATGTTGTTAGTTGTTTTGCACATGTTGACAGTCGTCTTTCCATGTTCCGTGTGTTGTCCCAACCATGTGATCCATCATGTTCTTATCTCAACCGTGTGTTCTCTTGCCGATTGTTGTCTTGTCACTCCATGTTCATGCATCCGTATTGTCTGTTTATGCCTTTGCCTATATGCTTGTTCGTCTTGTTGTGTTGTTTTCCATTCGTCATATTATGTCGTGTTGTTCGTCGTTATGTTAATCGCTATGTTTATCTTATTTGTCTTATCTATGAAAATCCAAAAAAATCTGAAAAAACAAAAGCCAGAAAAAACTTATCGTTTCGCCTGCACAGGTAAGTCAGGTATGGCCTTCTATCCTTATCACCCTTATTGCATTATTATATGGTACTATAATATATTATCTCAAGAACCAGTTGGTTATCTACGTGTTCCAGGATCTGATGTTCCCCTTTAACAAAAACGATGATGATCCAGGTTCACGTGTTTAATCTCCGGATAGGCCGTTAGGTTGGGATATCATGGGGAGGATGGTTCTATCCTGCACGCCGTGGTTGCGGATAGTGTCTTGACTCTGATTTTCCCAGCTTAGCAATATTATTCTCGAGTATTTTATATTTTAATCTTTCTTCGCATTTATTTTAACTATTTCTTTTATTTTAGCCCAGCATGCATCATACGCATCTTTTTGAGCTTTCATGACCCACAGTTTGCTTGAAGAATGTCTTGTCAATGATGGTTAACTGTGCGTTCAGTGTTTGAGTAAGAGGAACTAATTCCACTCTGAGTTGGAAGGTTCTCTTTGGTCGATTCGCTTGGTTTGGTTGATTAAGAGGTCCCCGTCTGGAGCTTTAGCCTGTTTCATTTACTTTTGCTGCCTGCTTTTGGCCTCCTCATTGGACCGCGGGATTGTGTTCCCATGAGGTTGGTCTTGTCGATTTATTTCATTTAGTTTAGTTCCTCCAGACTGGTGTCGCTTTTGGTTTTATCATTCCTTGCGTTTAGTTCAGAGTTTTCCAGAAGATTCTTATTGCTTGTTGGTAAAAACGGGTGTCGATTTACCTTAACGCCCGCTTTTCAGTCCGCTCCGCTGCATCTCCGCTTCATCTCCATGTTCCATGTCACTTTCGCTTCACCTCCGCTCGCTCCCCTGCAAAGAGGACGTTAAGGAGGGGCATCCGTTGACACCCGTTTTATGCCGATAAGTTGAGTCGTTCCTCTTACTCCCATTTGTTGATGTCTCGAGTTGTCCATCACCCGTTGGGGCTATTTTTAGGCATGCTTTGGGCCAGTTTTATGGGTTGCCTCCCTCCTTGGTTAGGTCCAAGTTGATTCAGGGCTTAACGGGCCTTGGTTTTGGTTGATTGGGCTTTTCTATAAGTTTCAAGCGCCCATGTGCATGTACAGTTCATCCCTGGCCGCTCAATCCATGTGCGGTTGACTGTGGACCGTTCATATATTTTGGAATATTTTGGTTAATTTTCTGAATTTTCGCCGACAAGCATTTATGCGGTCCTTTCCTAGCCGTTCAACTTAATGAATGGACTGATAGTAGCCGCGCATCTCCCAGAGTCCTGCGCTTGAGGGTTTTCTCAGATAATTATCCAATTAATCTATTTATCACCGACAAGGCTAGAACGGTTTGTCCTTGGCCGCTCAACCTTTGAACGGTCTCATCTGAGCCGTTCATCTATGAGAGTCCAACGGCTAAGGCTTCGGTCAGTTCGATGGATAATTTGGATTATTTATGAATTGTTTTGAATTTTCACCGATAGGGTTGGACGGCCAGGACATGACCGCACATCTAGTTGAACGGTCTATCGTAAGACCGTTCATCCGTTCGATTCCTGAATTTCAACAGATTTTTATCTCTTTATCTATGGTTTTATCCCCAACTTCTCCCATCATTTTCTCCGCAGATAATCAATCATTTTAAGTGCCTTTTCGACTGGATAAAAGATAATTGGTTTATCTACGATTTTCCTTTGATTATCTCGACTTGAAAACGCCTCTAAACCCTAATTTCGAGCTAAGACCCAGGGTGCCCTATAAATAGACCCCGAAAGCCGGCATTGAAGAGAAAGAGAGTAGAGCAAAACATATCAACAGCCGCCACCGGTCGACCGGTGCGGGAGCGGCGGGCGACCGCTATCCCCAAAAATTCCCATTTTTTTATTTTTTTTGTTTATTTTTCTTTTCTTTTTATTTTTCTTTTTTTATATATGGGGACAATCATCTGACCTTCTGATTGGAACTAACATCATGAAGTGGAGAGAAAGAGAAGAGATGGAGATTTGAGGAAAGTTCTCTAACTCCCCCTCAGAAGTTGCCTTAGGTCCGGCATCATTGGGTCCACATTTATTTAACCAAGGAATATATGGCCTTAGAAATATTTTTTAAGGAGGGCTATATGTATAAATACATTCAAGCATGCAGGAGTGTATATGAACACGCAAGGTATTAAAAATAAATACATACAATATGCATGTTAATCTACCCTTGATGCATATGAGTTTCTACAAGTGCAATTCTTATCCTAAGTGCAGACCTATGTATGTATGCTCTCACCCTTACACATCCCAAGTTCTCTTCTTATCTTGCTAAATTGATCCTGGTTTAGGGGTTTTGTGAAAATATTAGCTAGTTGATTGTGTGTGTTAATGAAATTCAATTCAAAGACCCCTTTTCTTACATGATCTCTCGGAAAATGATGTCGAATGTCAATGTGCTTTGTCTTAGAATGTTGAAGATGATTTTTGACAAGCTGATTGCACTGATATTATCACACAAGATTGGCACACATTTCATTTCAACATCCAAATCAAGCAATTGGTTTTTGATCCAAAGTACTTGGGCTCTGCAACTTTCGGCGGATACATATTCAGCCTCGACCGTTGAGATAGCTACTGAATGTTATTTTTTGGAGGCCCATGAGACTAGGCACCCACCAAGAAACTGACAGTACCCACCAGTACTTTTGCGATCTACAATACATCTGGCATAATCTTCATCGGTGTACGCAATCAAATCAAATGAACTACCGATGGGAAACCACAAGCTAAAATATATTATGCCAATTAAGTATCTAAAAATGCGTTTAATAGCCATTAGATGAGATTCTTTAGGACATGACTGAAAACGAGCACATAGACATACACTGAATTGAATGTCAGGGCGGCATGGTGTGAGATACAGTAGTGATCCGATCATACCTCGAAACAGTGTAGGATCTACTATTTTATAATTTTCATCTTTGTCTAACTTCGTGGTTGTGGCCATTGGAGTTGACATTGGCTTTGCTTCTTCCATCCCGTATTTCTTCGAGAGCTACATGGTGTATTTGACTTGGTTTATAAAGATTCCTTTTGAAGATAACCTGCAAGCCAATAGGGAATGTCAATTCACCGATTATGCTCATTTCAAGTTCACCCTGCGTGATTTCTACACATTCAACACATAAAGCATTGTTAGTGATTCTAAAGATGATATCGTATACATGAACTTGAACCACTAACATGTCTTTTACCTGGATTTCTTGTGAATAAGGTCTGATCAACCTTACCTCTCGTGAGTCAATTTTCATGTAAGAATGAGATGAGCCTCTCATACCATGCCCTTGGTGCTTGCTTCAGTCTGTACAAGTCTTTTTGTAGCTTGTACACCTGTGTGGATGTTTTGGATCTTGAAGGTTGTTTTGCAAAAACATCCTCCATCTCCTAGTAGCAATTGAGAGAGTTCTTATCATCTTTATCCTCGCAAGATATTACTTTAGTTGATTCAAACTTGGCTACGACTGGCCCAACATCACTTGAATTTTGGGAGTGTGATCTGCATCCAAAGTTGAAATGATTTGATTTATCAATCTCGATTCAGATATATCAACAATAACATGAAGACTTCCTTTAGCAATTGAAGTCCCCTTCTTGAACATTCTAAAAGCTCTTAGACTTAAATGCATAACTAAGGAGCGAGCCTGGGCACTAAGTTCACATGTCTATTCTGGGAACTCCCCCTTAATGTGTGCAAGAATCTGAGATGTTCAGTGAAGTATTAATGCCATATGCAGCATGTAACTAATTGACCCATAGTACCGGGCGGAGAACTAAGATCCGAAGATCAACTCACGCATAGTGATAGTTTTCAGACAGGCTTAACCTGCCCTTCCACATGTCACCATTTGATATACTATGTAGTCATAGAAATGATGAAGGCAGGAGGGTTGCAATGCACTATGACATGAAATCACAATGTTCAATTTTTGCATGATAGAATGTGAAAGATATATGGAGACTCAATGTATGTAGTGAAACTTTGATTTGAATATTTTCAAGTTCCCCTTCAACATGATGTTATATGACAAGTGATATGCACAGTGATATGTAAACCACTATGGATGGAATGCATGTACAAACATATGCATTATGTCATAATCATTTAGCACAAAACAAATCAAGGGATAGCGTTTTCCTTGAGAAGTGAGAGAGATATCACCTTAGCATTCAGATTTCAGTTTTTGATTTTTCTTTTAACCTGACTTATGCCGCTTGGCCCGTGTGCCTTACCTTCTTGACTGAAAATATATTTCAACCTTCATATTATCAAGGCACACCTGCAAAATAGATTTCTCATTTTGCATTCTTAGGTACCCAAACCATTATGGGTCCTTGTGGGTTAGCAGCACTCTTGGCACGTGGCTTCCACTTCTTGACAATATTCAATTCATCATTTTTCTTTAGAAAACAATCATGCATGTTATGCCCTGATTTGCCACAGTAATGACAACATGACTTTGAAAACTTAAAAGCATGAAGATCATTTGAAGCATGTGACATCACATTTCTTCTTCTCATTGGCTCTACCATTTTGTGTGTGTTGACATGATGTGTTGAATGAAAACTTCTTTTCTTGATTATTGATGGATTAACCGATTTACTGAAGGCAAACTTGTCATCATACTTTATTATGAAGCAATCATTCAACTTGTGACCTACTTTACCACAGTAGTCACAATTGACATATGACATGAGAGAGTTTTTATTCAGATTAGTAGCATGCTTCCATGTGGATGAAGAAACTTTATTTTGGCCATCATAAAAATTCATTTTCTTCATTAGTAGCCAGCAGTGTGAAGTTGTATGACCTCTTTTATCACAGTGATTGTAATGCAAGAAAGGTATTGTGGTAAACGATTGCTTTGAATTTTTGAAGCCAGTTCTATTCCTGCAAGCTTTCAAGTCATCATTTTTCATAATGAAACAATCATGCATCATGTGTCCAAGTTTTTCACAGTAGAGACAAGAAAGATTTCTTTTCTTAGATGCATGGGGTTTTACATGAATATTTCTAGCATGCACATTTGGGACATTCACACTATTTTTTGAATTTTGTTTAGTTCTTGGCATAGTGTGTTGCTGGGAGTTTGATTTGGAGGTTCTAGGTATAGATGTGCTGTGAACAAAAGAAGTGTATAACTTATTTTTAAATATCTTTTTGTTCATAGGATTATATCACAACCCTTCTCTTTGAAAATTCACTTTCATTCCCAGTAATTTATCCAGAGTTTCTTTGCCATCAACAAATTTGGACAACGAATTATTCAAGTCAACATTTTAGATTGAAGAGATGCAATGTACAATTCTGCACTGGCAAATTCTTCTTCAAAGGTAGCAAGCCTGACATTCAACAAGGCATTAGTGGTCTTGAGGCTGTCTACTTCCTGTTGTAGTCCATCCACGTTTTCACATTCACTTTCAGCCACAAACTTTCCTTTTTCTAAAATCAACAATCTTTCAGAAATGGCCGTGTTCAATTCCTTCAGTTTCTCATTTTCTTTTGCAAGCTTTTCATCATGAACACGTTCATTTATCAGGATTTGATCATTTGCCATTGAATTTGCTTTCTCTTTCAGCTCTTTGTTTTCATTTCTTAAAGAACGAATTTGATCTTTATAAAATTCAATGTCAAACACATGAGCCTCAATCATTTCCTCTAGATGTGAGCATTTTTTACTGGAGGAATCACAGTTATTTTGTTCAACCTTCTTGAAGGGGTGTGATCTCATGCTGGTCCTGAGCTGGGAGGATGATCACCGGATAGTGAACTATAAATAAGGGAAAACGGATCAAGGGTCCCAGGGATGGTTCCCTGGGGAAAATCCTCCGATGCTTAAGTCAGTAGAGCAATGGTGGAAGTTATAAAGGGAGGAAGAAAGAGGTGCACGAGATCCCCCTACACCGAGGTGGTGAAGTGGTTCCTACTCAGGGAGTTTAGGCGTATGTTGGCCTTACCTTTCGTCGGAGGGAGTCCCAGGTTTATATAGTATGCTTGCCTTATGAGTCCCGTAAGCTGAGGAGTTTCAGGCGGGAGTTACGTCCTCATCGCGGGGTCTTTACGTCCTCATCGTGGGATCTTGACGTCCTCATCGTGGGATCTTTATAGCCTTGAGGGGCCATGGGTCCCTTATCCTCATAAACTTCTGCTCATAAAGGGCTCTCAATGGCAGCGTGGATAAGCAATCGTCGGTCGAGCCGAGCATAAAAGATACCAACCCTATCCGGGCGATAGGCATAGCTCGGATGAAGATAGGTCAGAGTGGGCGTTGAGCACCTGCCTCTATCCCAGCGAGGGGATCGATCGGGCGTGGGTCTTTTCCTGACCTGACCGACGCTCGGACCTTCCGAGCCTAAGGGCCGCCGAGGAAGGGTGTGATCCCGAGTGATCTTATTGGGCTTTTTAGCCTAAGTGGGCCCTGTGGGGCTGTCACTTAGATGAGCTGGGCCTCATTTGGTCCTGATGGACCTAGTTTGGCTGCTCTTTAGATGGGCTACAGAAATCCCCCTCTCCACTTGTCCCCCTCCTACTCTTGAGCCTTGGTAGGCTCGGAAGAGTAGCCGTTAGGGTTTTGCACCAGCGTGGCTCGGGTGGGTGGAGATCTGGCGGTGTTAAGAAGCCACGTGTCGTGGTCACCTGGGCCCGTAATAATGATAATCTTGACGGATTTGAAATGAAGGGGCCCCTTTTTCTCGGAGGTCGGAATGGCGTGCCGCCTTCCGTGTGGGGATATAGGCGTTGGGCGCTTGTTGTCATTCCAGACTCCCTCTGTCTTTAGGGTTTGGCTCGCCTTCGTGCTTGCTTTTGGGCTCTTTGATGCGTCGTGAGGACATGACGGAAGAGTAGAGGCTTGCAGCGGCGTTCACGGAGTTGGCGGAGATAACAGCTGAGGCAGTCCGGCAGCTTCCTCTCCCTCCGGAGTCTTCGTTGTCCCGGGAGTGTCTTTCTTCAAGTTCTTCTCCGGATTCCATGGCAGATCAGCGTTCAGATGTTGAAGAGTGGGAGGATGAGCCGGTGGTGAAGGCGGTGGTTCCAAACTGTAGCGAACTGGGGGAGGCGGAGGTGAAAAGGCTGGAGCACCAGTTTCGCCTGCCCCACAAGTTTTACTTTGCCGCGGCCGCTCCGCACGAGACGAGCTTGGACTCTCGTACAGGCCATATCTGTACCTTCCTTCTATCGTGGAAAAGCGGGTTCTGCCTTCCCTTCGAACCTTTCATTCTTAAGCTTCTCAATTTTTTTCGGTTGGCGCCCATTTAGTTGGTAGCCAATTCCTATCTTCTTCTTTCCGCCTTTCGCATCCTCTGTCGCCAATGCGGAGTTCCTCCTTCCTTGGACCTCTTCCACTACTTTTTTGAGTTGAAGGTGCATCCCTCAGTCGGGAAGGGTTTTTATTTCATCCAAGCGAGGTAGAATAGGAGATGCATCTCCTTGGTGGCGAAGGATTCTTCGCATAAGGGGTGGAAAACTCAATTTTTCTGGGTGGGGATCTACTCGGTGGAGGAGACCTGGAAGTGCCCCGTGATCCCCAATTTCCATCCGAATATCCCTCCCAGGCAGGACGAGTTCCCTCCGTTCGTGAAGGAGTACGCAACTATCTTGTTAAAGCACTGTCAGTCCACAGAAGAGCTGGTTACTCCAGAGAACATTGAGCAGTGTCTTCTTATGCGGCTGCATCCGTCGGGCTCAGGTGCCACAATCTAGGCTCTCCTTTGGATGTTGAGACCATTTTTCTTTTTCTGACTATGTCTTCCTTTTTGTGTAGACACCAGGCGGCCGGCTTTGGAGGAGGCCACAGAGGTGATCGACCTCGGCGATGACTCGGCTGCCGATGAGTTGGCTGCTCCCACGGGTCACTCCTGAGCCAGAGATAAGGGCAAGGGGGCGGCCCAGGGCGAATCCTCCAGGCCGCGGGGGTCCAAGCGCAAGGATCCCGTGGAGGGCATGATCCGGGCCGCCGCGAAGGCCAGGAAGCAAGCCAAGAAGGCCGGGGTCGTACTCACAGTCGAAGGTAACCTTGCCGCGGCTCGCCCCTCCGCCGAGCATGATGGGGACGACCCTACCGGGCGAGCTCTCCCACCCACCGAGCAAGAGGGGGCTAAGGAGGTTGGGGCTGCTTCTGCGGTCGGCGACGATGCTGGCTAGGCTCCTCCTTCGGCCGGAGCCGAGGGGGCCGGGGCTACTCCTGCGACTGGCAACGATGCTGGCCGGGCTCTCCCCTTGGTAGGTGTTGAGGGGGCCGTAGACGAGGCGGGTGACGCTGGGACCATGGCCAAGATTGATGCGTTGACTGAGGCGGGCGACGCTCCAGGTGGCGGTGTAGTTGCCGAATCGGTCCAGGCTGGGGGGTCACAAGAAAAGGCGATACAGCCCCGACCGACCGAGGCACGAGGGGCGAACGAAGCCGCAGCTCTATCCGAGCCGTCCGGTGGGACACTGACTGAAGAGGGGGTCTCCATTCCGGCGGCCCTGGAGAGGCTCGACATCCAAGGCCCTCTGTATCAAATATGTCACGGTATAGCCGTGAAGGTGAAGGGAGGAGATAGGCAGCACTCCCCTTCTGTGGCCCTCGAGACGGTTATGGAGGGCTGCTTGGTCCTGGCTCAGATGGGGGCCACTCTGACAGAAGCGTATGCTCGGTTGGAGTTGGAGCGAGCGACCCTGGCCTGGACCCTTGGTGGGTCTGACAGGAGGTTGCCTCGACTTGCCGAGGAGCGTGATGGGCTTCGACGGGAGCTTTCCTCAGTTAGGGGGCTGGTGCGGTCGAGCCAGGTGGAGGCCCGGGCGCTATCCGAGCAGCTAGCTAAGGCCCGCGAATCGCTCGAAAGGAAGAGCAGGCTCCTTAAAGAGGAGGGCCTTGTTTGCGTCGAGCTGGATGGCCGGTGGGAGGCTGAGTGCTCCGAGCTGGTGGACCGGGCTGAGGAAGCTGAGCGCCTTCGGGGGGAGGCCGAAGCCGATCGAGCCGAGGCGGAGAAGCGGGTGGCGGAGGCTGAGGAGCGGACGGCGGAAGCCGAGCGGAAGCTATCCGAGGCGGAGCGGGAGAAGGCTGAGCTTGCTGGTAGGGTGGGATTGGCCGGGACGGAGGTGTTCGAGCGATACAAATGCTCGGATGCTTACCGGGTCGACCTTAAAGAGCCTGCCCTCCCCTACTACGAGGCAGCGCTTCGCCGGGGCATCCGCAAGGGGTTTAAGCAGAGCTACGACCGGGCCGTATCTTATGCTGAGGAGCAGGCGTCCGGGATAATCAATTTCCCATCCGGGCAATGCTACGACTCGGATCTGTCATCCTCCGGCTCCTCTGCTTCGGTGTTGGAGGAAGAAGATCAGGAGGGCTCTTCGCCCGAGGGGTCGCCAGCTCCAGACGTCTCGGGAGGGCACGCAACCGAGGTAGTTCCCACGCCGGTGGGGTCAGTGCCAGGGTCGGCCGTCGCCGAGGATGCCGGGGGCAGACCGCCTGAGCCTTCCACTTCCGAGCTTCAAGGTGGGCTAGAGGCCTAATGTATCCGCTTTGCTTCCTCTCTTTTTATGTCTTTTTTCTTTAAAAAAAAAAACTTTCTCTGTTGTGTAGAAAAATAGATAAGGTAATAGCGTTATGACGAAGACTTAACTGTTTCGTATCGCCATTGCCGTGTTTTGTTCAGCATATCTGTAGTGGTTGGAAAGTGTCGATACTTTCTGCATGGATCTCGCCTGATGGTTGGGTGAGCGTCTGACAGGGTGTCTTTCCATTTTCTCATGCTTTGAATGCTTGGCCGCTTCATGTGTCCCGCTGGGGCGGAAATGAGAAGTTTAAGGTGACCGTTCGTAGGGAGAGATCCCTTTGGCGTGTTTTCGAGGATAGAATCATTTAAAGCAAATAGCCTCCCTTCGCCTATAAAAGGTCTGAAGGGCGTCCCTTCCTCTCTACCGCTTAGGGTTTTCCCTGATAGTCTTTCCTCATTCTTTCTTCACGTAGCATTGTGCCGTTATATTTGGAGCATGGAAGATGCTCTGGAAGATGAAGCTACCGATGACGGAGGGCAGAGAGTCCTTGCTGCTTCGGGTTTGAAGGAGGTTCGACGGCCGACGGACGGGTTTGAAGAAGGTCCGACGTGCGGAGGCATGTCATCTTCTTTTTATCAGTTCCGGCGACGCTTGCGGGGGGGGGGGGGGGAGATGGCGGACGGATGGGGGCATCAGGCATCCCTGCCGCCCGTCGCTTCCTACTCGCTCCATGGAGGGGAGGAGGAAGCCAATTAAGCTCCCTCCTTCCCGAGCTTTCCCCTACCTCCTCGTCCAGCTCTACTGGTTTCTTTTTCCCTCTCGCAGCCTCTTTTTTCTTCTTCTACTCTTCTCATTATTTCTTTCACAGTTCGGAGGGTGCCTGCACTCTCTTCCTTCCAAAGAGTTGGCAGGTTGGCGGGAAGGATGCCTTCATATGCGTTCCCTCTTCCCCTTTCTCTTCCAAGTTCAACTTGGAAGGTAGCCTTCTCCTTCCTAATCCCTCTGTCACCTTTGTCCCAAGCTGCCCGAGCCAACGGCGTCGACTACCCTTTATCCGAGCCAGTTTCTGCACGAGGCAGAGTCAGTGGCTGGACGCAGGAAGGTCAATCGAGTCAGCCGAGTGATGGGCTCATACGGCGGCACCAGATGGATTTTTTACTTTTTTGACATGTATTTTCTTGGCTTCGGTCTTCCTGATGTACAAGCGAGTTGTTTGAATAAAAGAAAGGAGGCTTTTGTTTTATCTCATGTCGTTTACACAATGCTCAGTATTCAGAAGTAGAACTTGCGTAGAGTAGTCACGTTCCAGGTCCAAGGGATGAGCTCTCCTTCCATCGTAGATAGTCGGTATGCTCCTTTTCCGAGCGTCTCGACCACTCAGTAGGGGCCTTCCCAATTAGGGGATAACTTGCCCGCCGCCTCAAGTGGTCGAGAGGCTTCAGCTTTCCTGAGGATAAAGTCTCCCGGTTGAAAGTGTCTATCTCAGACTTTGGCGTTGTAGTATCGAGTGAGGCGGCGTTGATATTCCGTTGCTCGGATGCTGGTAATCTCTCGAAGCTCATCTGCTAGGTCAAGGTTTTCGAGCAATTTCTGATCGTTTGCCTCGGGCGAGAAACAGATGACTCGGAGCGAAGGATTGGCAATTTCCAAAGGGATGAAGGCCTCGACTCCGTACACCAACTGGAAAGGACTTTCACCGGTTGCCGTTCTGGGAGTCGTTCTGTGTGACCAAAGTACGTTCGGCAATTCCTCAAGCCAGCTGCCCTTGGCTTTGCTGAGCCTAGTCTTGATGCCTTTTAAGATAGTCTTATTGACATTTTCAACCAGCCCGTTAGCCTGAGGGTGGGCGACCAAGGTGAAGTGATTGCGAACGCCCAGGTCGGCACATCTGTCTTGGAAATAACGAGAATCAAATTTTTGACTATTATCGCTTACTATCACCCGGGGGATGCCGTAACGACAAATGATCGACTTCCAGATGAAATTCCAGACGAATGTCTCGGTGATCCTTGCTGTGGCTTCGGCCTCGATCCACTTAGTGAAGTAATAGATGGCGACGATAATGAACTTCTTCTTGGCCTGGGCCGTGGGGAATGGGCCGAGGATGTCGATTCCCCAGCGAGCGAAAGGATAAGGCTCGGCTAGGGTGATGAGCTCCGTTGCTGGCTGATGGACCAAGTGGTCAAATCGTTGACATCGGTCACAGTGTTGTGTGTAGGTCGAGCAGTCGCACTGCAGAGTGGGCCACCAATAACCATGTTGTAGCAAGATCCTGGCGAGCGACCTACATCCTAAATGCGCTCTGCACAGACCTTCGTGAACTTCTTCGATCGCTCGGTTGGCTTCATCAATGCTGAGGCACTTCAGGAGAGGACCGGGGAAGGATCTCCGGTAGAGAGTGCCATCCAGAGTGACGAATCACCGAGCTTCGCACTTCAATCTTCGGGCTTCCGAGGGTCGGGGGACTCTTAGGAATCTTGGAGCCACGACAGGTACGGGGTACGCCAGTCGCTTGGGGGGGCCGAGTAAACAACCAGGAGCTCCGAGTCGATGCTCGGTCGCTCTAGCTCTTCGAGAAGGACCGATTGAGCACCCTTGGGGTCAAGAGAGGAGGCCAGCCGAGAGAGGGTGTCCGCTCGAGAGTTTTTCTCTCGAGCTATTCGGACTACCTCAAATCTCTCGAACTGTTGTGCCACGGCTCTGACCAGCTGGAGGTATTTGACCATCGGTGCTTCTCGAGCTTCGTAATCACTGTTGACCTGGCTAGCGACTAGCTGGGAGTCAATGTGAATTTTGACTCGCTCAGCCCCCAGCCGTCGGGCTATGCGGGCTCCCGAGATAAGGGCCTTGTACTCGGAAGCGTTGTTGGACGCCTGAAAGTTGAACTTCAAGGCGTATTATAGCTCTGCTCCTTCGGGGGACTTCAGGAGGATTCCAACGCCGCTCCCGACTGAGTTGGAGGATCCGTCGACGAACAGTTCCCAGGTTGGCCCAGGCACGGACGAAGATCTTTCTTCAGTCGGGATGGTGCTCTTGGTGATGAAGTCAGCGAGTGCCTGGCCTTTGATAGCCGAGTGAGGTCGGTACGAAATATCGTAGGCCCCAAGCATGATGGCCCACTTGACGAGGTGTCCCGAGGCTTCAGGGTGAGCGTGGATCCTCTTCAATGGTTCGTCGGTCAGCACGGTGATGAAGTGCCCTTGGAAATAGGGTCGGAGGCACTTGGCCGAGGTAACCAACGCTAGCACGAGTCTCTCGGTTGCGGGGTACCTTCTTTCAGCCTCATTGAGCACCTTGTTGGTGTAGTAGACCGGTCTCTTGACTCCCGAGTCATTTCTGACTAGGACCGAGCTAACTGTAGATGGATTTGCCGAGAGATAGAGATGCAAGGTTTCACCTGGGACGGGCTTGGAAAGCACCGGGGGCGAAGCCAGGAACTCCTTAAGCTCGGTGAACATTTTTTGGCATTCTCATCCCACGCGAATGTAGCAAATGCCATTTTGGGCCCCCTCAACAGTTTGAAGAAGGGTAGGCATCATTCAGTCGCACTGGATAGGAATCTGCTGAGCACGGCAATGCGCCCTGTAAGGCGTTGAACATCTTTGATGCAGGTGGGTGGGCGCATGTCCAGGATGGCCTGGACCTTGTCAGGGTTGGCCTCGATCCCACGTTGGGTGACTAAGAAGCCCAAGAATTTCTCGGACCTTACTCCGAAGGCGCACTTGGCATGATTGAGCTTCATGTTGAGGAGGGTGTCGAAGGTTTTAGCTAGGTCTGCGAAGTGGTCCTCGGCCTTGGGGGTCTTCACGAGCATGTCGTCAATATAGGCCTCGACGTACCGGCTGAGCTGTCCCTCGAACATATGATTGACCAGCCTCTGGTATGTGGCTCCAGCGTTCTTCAACCCGAAAGGCATCCGGGTGTAGCAGTATACGCCGAAGTAAGTGATAAAGGAGGTCTTCTCGATGTCTTCTGGATTCATTATGATCAGATGGTAACCTGAATAGGCGTCTAGGAAGCTGAGTATCTCGTTGCCCGAGGTTGAGTCAACCAGTTGGTCGATGCTCGTATTGGATAGCAGTCCTTTGGAGTAGCCTTGTTCAAGTCGGTGAAGTCCACGTACATTCACCATTTTCCCGAAGCTTTTGGCACCAGGACGACGTTAGCCAGGCACGTCGGGTACAGGATCGGTCTAAAAAGACCAATTTTTTGCCCCTTGGTGACTTGCTCCTTGATGATCGCCTACTTCTCTGGCGCGTGCTTCCTTCTGCGTTGCTATTCGGGCTTCACGGTTGGGTCGAGGTTGAGCTTATTCATCACTGTCTCCTCCGGTATCCCGGGGAGTTGATCATCAGACCATGCAATGACTCGGATGTATGCTGAAAGAAACTTTTTGTATTGCTGTTGAACCTCAGATGGTAGGTCGGCTCCAATCTTTACTCCTAGGGTCGGGTCATCGTTTAGGAAAACTATTAGTAATTTGTCTCCAGGCTCGGAGGTTGTAGATTTTTCCTCGACTTCCCGGGGACCCTTATTCTTCCCGTCCGGCCTTGTGGCTTCAACCGAGATATTATAGCACCTTCTGGCCATTGCCTGGTTTCCTCAGACTTCCCCCAACCCATTTTTGGTGGGTAACATCATTTTTTGGTGATAGGTAGAGGGCACCGCTTTCGTTCGGCTAAGGATTCCTCGGTCGAAGATTGCGTTGTGTGCTATCATACCCTTTATCACTATGAAGTCCACCATGATCGTAACAGTTTTGGGTGGGGTGCCGAGAGTAACCAGCAGGTTTAGGGCTCCCTCGGGATAAGTGGCCTGGCCATTGAACCCGCACAGAGGGGTTCGGATCGGGCAGAGTTTAGACGGATCCTCCCCCATCTTAAGGAATCATTCAAAGGATAATACATCAGGGGCACTTCTATTGTCGACTAGAATCCTATCTACGTTACACTGGTTTATCGTGGCCGATATGACTCAGGCGTCATCATGCGGGGTGGTTAGCCATTCTAGGTCTCGGTCGGAGAAGACTATGACATGGGGCTCACTCGGCGGGGCCTTGGGAGGCTCGATGGCTCGGCTCGCCCGCTCAGCATGACGCTTCCTTCCTCGGCCACTGTCTCCTCCTGATGCAGCTCCTCCAGCGATGACGTTGATATGGACCCCGGGAGGGGCGTTGTCGATTTCCTCTAGGGCGCCTCGTTCTTCCTTATGCCCGGCCACGAACCAGGATAGGTGTCCTTGACGGACGAGGCACTCAATTTCATCCTGGAGCTGGTAGCAATCGCCGGTGTGATGCCCGTGGTCACTGTGGAACAGGCAGTGCTTGCTGCGATTGCAGCTCTTTGACTTCATTGGCTTGAGTTGGCGGAGGAGACCCGAGCCTTTGATGTCTTCATATATCTCGTACACCGGAGCGGTTAGGGGAGTGTACCGCTCGTACTTCCATGACAGTTCCTTGTGCTCTCCGTCCTGGTTTCGCCTTTTTCCTGGACCCGAACTTGGCTCGGGTGCTCGTTTCTTGTCCCCCTCCCGACCCGAGCTGGTTGCGCCTTGGCATGCACTGAGTACTTCTTCGCACTCGGCGTGGCGCAAAGCCAGGGTCACTAGCTCGGCAAGGGTCAAGGGAGGGTGGAGGACAAGTTCGCGGCAGAGGTTCTCGTCCCGGGTGCCCCCAGTCAGCGCGGTTATGGCCGAGGCTACATCCAGGCGGGGGATTCTTAGGGCTTCCAACTTGAATCGGTGGATGTAAGCCTGGAGTTTCTCCCCTTGCGCCTGTTTGAGAGCCAATAGCCCCGCTACCGACCTCGGGGGGCCGCTACCTGCGAAACTCTCCTTAAACACTCGCCCGAATTATTTGAAGTCCTGGACGGATCCTGGGGCGAGGGCCCAGAACCACGCTTGGGCGCCTTGGACCAGGGTGGTCACAAAGGCTCGGCATTTGATGGCGTCGGACACTCCATGCAGGGTCATCAGGGCGTCTAAGCTGTTGAAGTGATCGGTCGGGTCGCCCTGGCCGTCATAAGGCTTGAAGGTCCGAATGGAGGTTCTGGGAGATACCTCTGCCTTCAAGATATAGTCAGAGAATGGGGATTTTTCCTCGTCCTCTGCGGAGGAGACTTTTTGCAGGGCGCGTAGGGCGCGCTCTTGTTCTGCGAAACGCCTCTCGAATTCTCGCAGTCGGAGGGATAGCTCCGACTGTCGCTGCGCCGTGGGGTTGGGGGGGCTGTCTTGGCGTTCCCTAGGGACTTTGGTCTCTGGATTCAGACAGCGTGCCCCAGGTCTCTCCCTTTTCGGAGTGTAGGAGGCCTCTTGCTCCGGAGGAGGGGATTGTGAAGGTCCTCCTGACCTGTTACGGATGATCTGCCGGCCTCGGAGGGTGAAGCGGCCTCCGGCGGTGTATTGGGACACGTTCTCACGGGGGGGCTTTCTGGAGGGGCGCGTGACCTTCCATCCCTGGCCGCCTGAGTCCTCGTGAGTTCCACGAGAAACTCCAGTTTTGCGTTGAGGGCTTGGAAAGCGTCAGCGCCGCCGCTAAGTGGTAGCCCCACCGCCGTGGGGGGAGGGGGCGGGTGCCCAACCGCCGCGGGGGGAGGGGGTGGTCCGTTGGCGGGGCTGCTGGCATTGGAGGGGGAATTTTGTGAGGCTTGAGAAGGGCCTTCTCCCGCCGCCACCATGGCCTTTCTCCTATCGCCGGTGGACCTCCTCCCTGAACTTCTTCGCACCATACTAGCTCTTTGGTCGTTTCCCACAGACGGCGCCAGATGAAGGGGCATGATCTCGCGCTGGTCCTGGGCTGGGAGGATGATCACGGATAGTGAACTGTAAAGAAGGGAAAACAGATCAGGGGTCCCAGGGATGGTTCCCTCGAGAAAACCCTCTGATGCTTAAGTCAGTAGAGCAATGATGGAAGTTATGAAGGGAGGAAGATAGAGGTGCATGAGATCCCCCTACACCGAGGTGCTGAAGTGGTTCCTGCTCAGGGAGTTTAGGCGTATGATGGCCTTACCTTTCGTCGGAGGGAGTCCCAGGTTTATATAGTATGCTTGCCACATGAGTCCCGTAAGCTGAGGAGTTTCAGGCGGGGGTTACGTCCTCATCGCGGGGTCTTTACATCCTCATCGTGGGATCTTTATGTCCTCATCGTGGGATCTTTATAGCCTTGAGGGGCCATGGGTCCCTTATCCACATAAACTCCTGCTCATAAAGGGCTCTCAACGGCAGCGTGGATAAGCAATGGTTAGTCGAGCCGAGCATAAAAGGTACCAACCCTATCCGGGCGATAGGCATAGCTCGGATGAAGATAGGTCGGAGTGGGCGCTGAGCGCCTACCTCTATCCCGGCGAGGGGATAGATCGGGCGTGGATCTTTTCCTGACCTGACCGACGCTCGGACCTTCCGAACCTAAGGGCCGCCGAGGAAGGGTGTGATCTCGAGTGATCTTATTGGGCTTTTTAGCCTAAGTGGGCCCTGTGGGGCTGTCACTTGGATGAGCTGGTCTTCGTTTGGTCCCGATGGACCTAGTTTGGCTGCTCTTTAGATGGGCTACAGAAACCCCCCTCTCCACTTCTTTTTTAATTTTTTTTCTCAGATTTTAGCTTCTTATATTTACTTTCAAGAGCACTATATGCATACAATAGCTCATCAAGAGATATATTCTCAGAATCTGAATTTACCACCGAGGGTGATCCATTCTGCTAATCACTGCCGTAATCACTCATACCTGCCATAAGACATTTGTCTTCATTCTTTTCGTGGAATCTAACCAATCCATCTAGTATGTCCTTTACGGAGCTGCAGCTGGACGCAAAAGGAAAAATGTTAGCATTAACTGCAGCAGTAGGCAAACTTAGAACTAAATGATTTTGATCATGTTTATACTCATAATCTGCAGTCAGACTGATTTCTCTTTAGGCAACTCATAAGGACCATGTGATATAAGCTTCCATGTCTTAAGGTCATATGAGTTGACAAGACTGCACATTCTTTCTAACCACAACTCGAAGTTAAAACCATCAAACACAGGTGGAGAATCCATGGAAAACACTTTGGTAGCCATTGATCTGGATCTTGCTCTAGATTGTTAGATCTATGAAAAATAGAGCCTTACCTCAGATACTAATTGAAGTTCTGTGATCAATGACACCCAAGAGGGGGGTGAATTGGGTGATTACAACTTTTAGAAAACTTTTACCCGATTTAAAGGAATATGATGAAACATTAACTAGGAAATTCGAATCTGTTTAACTACAAATTAGATCTATCAAAATCTATCGCCACGATAGTTCTTTGGTACTAGATAGAGGTATGAATCCCGGGATTCTGCTCACGCAAGGTGCTATCGTCTTGACTAGACTGGCCTTGTCAATTCAAAAACACTTTTCAATATACCAAAGATCTACTTATAGAACAGATTGATTTATGCTAGATCTGAAGAGACAAATGCGGAAGAGATAATATGCAATAACAATCACACAGAATGGGGGTAGAAGAATTGGATCAAACCACACAGCTCAAACCATAAGACACAAGGAATTTTAAGGTGGTTCGGATGCAACGACGGCAACCAACATCCACCCCTCACCAAAATCTGGTGAGGCTTCACTACTGGAGAACCAGCACGGGGAAGACTCCCCAACATAGATCAAAGCTCCAACACACACACGGGGACGCACCCCAACACACACACACACACGGAGATGAAATCTCCAACACGATCCTACAATCGGATCAATAACACACACACACTTTGCGACAGATGTAGTACTCTACACACTAGTACAACCGGATCTAGATAGATCCACACACACACGCAGATCTAAGAAGATCCACACACACACACATGGATCTAAACAAGACAACACGCACAACCACGGATCTGAGCCGATCCACACACACACGAATGTTTACATATTACAAAGAACATAGACTTGAAGCTCAAAACACAAAAACAAATGAAGCACAAAAGAAAGAACTCCTGATTTAGGCTCCCCCTTAGTGTATGATGCAGATCTAAAACAAGGCTTGCTTCTTCACGTGAATGGAGATTGATTGGCTTCAAATGGAGCTTGAAGAGCTTGGAGATGGATGAAGAAATCTTGCACGAGTTACTGTTCACAGAGCTACAGTAGCCTTCTTTCTCCTTTGGCAGCCTCTCCTTCAATCCTTGGATCCCCCCATTGTTTCTTTGCCCTAAGAGGTGTTTTTATATGTCTTGGGTTGGTCAAGGAACATCCCCAGATATAGATCCATATTCTCTGGCGAATTTGGAGGCTAGAGGACTGAAAAGTCCACAAGAGAGGCTTGAACACGTTGGTGAAAACAAAGTCACACATAGGGGCTGCGAAGCTGGCGGTCGATCGGGCAGGAGGGGGCGATCGACTGGAATTTTAGAGTCATTGAGCCTTTCAACGTTGGGAAAACCGGTCGACCGGGCCCTGTCCGGCGGTCGACCGCGCCTGGAAAAACCTTGCAAAAAATGAATTATAAGCCTAGTGAAAGATATCCATGAGGCAAGAACTTTAGAGTCCACATTTTGTACCAAACAAATTGAGGTTATTTGAGTTATTCTGGGTATATTTAAAATATGATCAATTTGTGCTTTAGCTTGAGTTGAAAATGACTTTCACATGCATTTGCAATTATGAAGGTACTGAACCATTGCCCATACGAGGTTTGATATGCTCACAGAATTGACCAAAAGTTTGCTTCAGTTACATTCATGAGTTCCAACAGTTTAACCATTCACTTTGGAATTCAATTAACTTAGTTTATGCACTTGGGAGGCTTTTAACAGATGAGCATTGTCATTATGCACAATTGCCTTAATCACATACAATGCTAGCTTTAGAGTGCTTAGGCAAGGCATGAGGCGAAAATCAAGTTCGGGGTTTTGTTATCATCAAAATAACTTGGAGAGACTCAACATATGTTAGCCGTGTGTTCAGCCATAATTGTGCCTTGATGTGACCCAACTTGCAGTTGTGTCCCGTGGTTTTGTGTTGAGAACGGAGCCGGATTCTGCAGGTGTTGTTGTTGTTGTTGTTGTTGTTCGTTGGTGGTTGTGTTCAGCTTGCGATGAGTTCCCTGTGAGTCTGATTTGACATTGTCGGGACCGAGGTCTTGTCAGTTAGTTTTGCTATAATCTTCTATCATGATAGAGTTGACATGCGACTTGAATCAGATGTAATGTCTGAGTGAGGACTGACTTGATTGTGCTCATGGTCCAGTGTTGTCATTGGCGTTCTATGTGCCAGTTTCGTTGTCATCCTTGGCACGAAAGCTGATGATTTTGAGTTGTCAGCTGAGAGGACTATGTTTCCTTGGGTAAGCGTATGCTTGTTGTGTCTGCCGTGTGTTTTATCGGTAGCTATTTTTGTGGCATGGGTCGTGTCTCCTTTCTTTGTGAGCCGTAAGCGACGTTGGCCTGTTTCAGAGGTGTCAAACTTGTGTTCACTTTGGTGCCATGCTCGTTCTGTGGATCAGTGTATCTGGAGATCCGAAACGTGTGCCTGTGATTGTAGTCTGGCAGTGTCCCTCTGAATTGTGTTTTTCCAGAATTGTGTTATCGTGTTGTTTGTTTTAAGGTTTCGCTGATGCTTGGAGAGCATGGCCAGTGTTTGGGTTTGTTCTTCCCTGCTTCTTCTTGTTAGTTCCTTTAATTTTGAGGATGAAATTTCCTAAGGAGGGGAGGCTGTAATGCCCTGGGTCTTTCGGATCATTTATCGGAGAGCTTTCGGATCACTTTTGTGGGTCCTGAGTTGTGTTTTACGATCCACGCGGGTTTTTCTCTCGTACAAGTTACGGAATCCAGTGGAGAGTTTATTATTGAGTTTATCGACTCAAGGACGCTACAGTTGCATTGTGATCCTTCCGAGGATCGCTTAGACTATTTTTCCATATTTTTCTGAATTAGTGAATTTTCGGGCTAAAAATTGGATTTCACGAAATTTAGGAAATTCCTAATTTCCTTTTCTTTTAACCCTCTCTCTCTCTCCTTCCTCTCTCTTCACCACCGTTCACTCTCTCCCACTCGTTCTCTCTCCTCTCTTCTCCTCTCTCCGTGAGGCGCGCGACCGTGGCGAGGTGGGCGAGGCAGGAACGTCATGGAGTTGTGGTGGAGCGTGCTAGTGTGAAGGATGGAGCGTGGCGTTGACGCGATCCCTCGGTGGATTCAAGGCCAGCGTGTTCGGGTTGGTGATGGTTTTTGGTGTGGTTTAGTCGTTTCGACGCGCGAGAACTTCGGTGGAGGTATGGGGACAGATGCTATACTTCTCTTCTACGTTCCCCCACGATTTGGAGCCGAATGGTGCGTATATGAGCGGGTTTTGCTTCGTTTAGGGTGATGCATGCTTCGGGGGGTGTGTGCCGAGCTCGCCTTTCCAGGAAACAGTTTTCAGTCTAGTTGGTTTCATTCGAACCCCTGGCATGTTGGGAATTCATTCCCGCCAGTTGTATTGCATTTGGTCAAGAATCGGAGTCGGTATGAGCCCGACTATCCCCGTGACTCATTTTGGGTCGATTCGTTGGAATCGCCCGTTTATTGTCATTTGGGCATGGTTTTGATCCCTTCCAGCCTATGGAAGGTTTATGTGGTCATTAGGATTGTTTCCCCTTCGTTTTAGGGTGAACGGGGCGTGGAAAGGCCGAGTTTTGGCCATTCCTATGGTTTCTTTGTCGTGACGCTTTGGCGGTCGTTCCAGCGACCGTTTTCACCTCTCAAGCGGTCCTTGGGTGACCGTTTGGTTCTTTGTCGGTTCTAAGTCGGTTCAGGTCTTCGCGGTCATGCAATAGACCATTTTCGTTGGCTTGCGGCCCATTGGAGGACCGCTAAGGTCTGTGAAGCGGTCCCTTGGAGACCGCTAGGCAGTGTGGTATGTTGGTTTGGCCAAGTAGTCGTATGATAGACCGTAAGGCTGGCTGTGGCAGTCCTTTGGTAGACCGCTAAGCTTCGTTAGTATTTGGTCAACGATTTTTAAGTCAGTTCGGGCTAGCGGTCTAGCTCCGACCGCATGGTGTTCTTGGCGGCCCTTGGGGAGACCGCCAACCTTCGTGAAACGGTTCAAGGCAGACCGTTTAGTGGTTTGACTGGTTAAGCCAGTGCAGAGTTTGACTGGGCTTAGCGGTCTAGGCGTGACAGCTAGGGTCCCTCTTGCGGCCGTGAAGAGACTATTTTCTGGAAAGAGACGGTCTCAGGCAGACCCCAAGGCCCCTGCTTTTCTGGGGTTTCTCTTGAGGGTAGTGGCCCTTCGGCTGACCCCTGGTCTACTTAGCGGTCAGGTGAACGACCGTTTCCTTCCCAGAGTGCTGATTAGTGATGCTTTTTCGATGATTTGGCCTCCAATTATCTTGGCCTGACCTTGTGGTTTGCCCGTTGTCCCGTGGGTGTCTTGGATATCCTATGAGGGCTGTGACCATGTTGTGTGGCCAGGAGTGCCAATATATCGAGTAGTGTTCCGTATTGCCTTACAGTCATTATTAGTTTCTGGTCAACCCGGTGTGATCCAGCGATTGACATGTGACCTCGTGAATGTCTCGGTGATCCCGTGAGAAGCGATACATGGTTTTGGATGCCTTGAGGTGCTGTCTTACCTCGATTTACGTGTCCATGTGCTTTGAGGGTCTTGGTGATCCCAGAGGTCTCCGTGATTCGTGTTATGCGGATGTGTGGATCCGGCCATCCTGTGCCGTTTCCTTTATCGGTGTTTTACCGTGACTCTGGCTTAGGGATTAGGGCGATTGGCGGCATGTTACCACTTTTGTGCGGTAATCTTGACCGGAGTCGTGAGACTCAAGGATCATTGTGTCAGCAGGTCTAGTTGTCTGTCCAGTGGCAGTTTGGTGTTCTACCTTGTGTCTTGTGCTTAGTGTTTCGTAGTACATATGACAGTGCATCTTAGCCTATCTATACTTCAACACTGATGTTTTGGAGTCTCTGTGTCTAGTGAGCCTCCACTAGTCGTAGCTTGACGACACTTTCCTGTGTGTCGGCCCACTTGGGAGTGGTGGCGGGGTTAGTTCCTGATATACGGTTTTTAGGATAGTTTCTGTGGGCCCCCTTGCTTTGCGGTAGCGTCCTACTGGGGAGGAAACTAGCTAGAGGCCTGGCTCAAGGCATTGGGCTTGTGTGTGCACACGTGGTCAGGGGCGATTGGACGAGCGCCGACGGGTGTGACCCTGACTAGTCACTCGTTACTATGGTATTGTTGCTCCTTGTACTTTGTATTGTTGTTCCTTGTACTTGGTTCTGTGAGTGTCTCAGTTACCGCCATTTTGGGCGAGTACGAGATTCTTGAGGCAGAGTGTAAGACGTCAGTGGACGCATCTGGCTGTTCTTCTAGTGAGGAGGTGCTTTTGTCACTTGACGCATGACTCTTGTGGCTTGTGTTTTCATGATCGATTTTTGAGTAGCCTGTGTGTGGCTTCACTCAAGGTCTAGTCTTGTGTAGCGTATACGACGGTGAGCTCGTGTATGTTTATGCCTTTGACTGTGTAGGTCTTTGGTAGGCTTTTGCCTGATTTGGTAGGCTAAGGCTTTTCACCATAGGGTTTTGTGATTTAATGATGGATCGGTAACGCCCGATTTTGTGAGATCGGGGTTCGCCTTTCTGTTGTAGTTTGGAGTAGTTTAGAGAGCCGGTGTTCGATCGGCTATAGTGTTTCCTTGTTACGGCTTTACTCTTCCTTTAGCTGTTCTTACTCCTGCTTTACTGTTGTAGTTTAGCACTGCTGTTACTTCTGCTCCTACCTTACTATTTAGCACTGCTGCTTTTGCGTTGTTTCCGGTAGGGTTCTATAGGATCCCTACTGAGCCAGTGACAGGAGGCTCACCCCTGACTTTTCAGGTGTAGCTATGCTTCCTTGTGCTGTGAGTTCCGTTGTGCGATAATTTTGTTGCCAGCGTTGCCAGTGTCGGGCTTCCCCCGACTTGAGGGTACGTTTCCCTTTCCTGTTGGAATGTACTTGTCTTCCTTTGGACTGGACTCTGTTAGTTTTAATTTGTTATAGAAAAAGTAAGTTTATTTCTGCTACTTTAGCAATCCTGATCATTAAAATTTAATTGCTTACTATTATATCTAGAAGTTCAATGTACTCTCACCCACCTTTCTATCCCTTTGGAGCTTTTCCGCTCTTGGGAGGCATCGCAGGTTCCAAGTGGTATCGGGTTTACCCAGTATCCGGAGTTTGGGTCGTCACAGTTGGTATCAGAGCGGGAGTTCAGTTTTGTTCGGAATTTTTTTGAGCTAGCTGAGCCTTTGTTTGTGAAGTACATGGGAATTCGAGATATTACAGTATTCAGAGTCCTCAAGGTCCAGTACAGTCGGCAGCTGGCGTAGGTTTTACGTTTGTTTATCGCTTCGCTTTTCACGTGTGGTCTTGTGCGTGCTGTGTTGGCACTGTGCGAGTTGGTTTTGCTCTCGTTAGGATGTGACGGAGTATTCTTCTTTTGTCATGGTGTTTGTCTCGGTTGTGCTATGCTTGGCAGAGTTCGCCGGCAGGCGTGAATCTATGGTGTAGTGTTCGAGATTTTTCTGTGGATTTGTTCATGTGGCTGGTGACTTTATCGTTAGTGTGATGGCCGTACACATTCTTATGTTGCTTTGCTCGTCCCAGCTTGAGGTTTGTTCAGCCCCTCAGGTGCTAAGTTTGTGTTGAGGTGGTCGATTAGATGCATTGTTTGAGAGAATGCTCGGGTGAACCTAGGATTTTCCTTCCTGGTGCGCTACTGTTAGTCAAGCTTGATTCTTCTCATCTTGTCTTGTGGCATCTTTTCGCGGTAAGTCTTAGAAGTGCTGTCTTGGTGAAGCCTTTGTCATGTGTCTGCTTAACTGTGGAGAGTGTTAGTTTTGGACTTGATTTGCACTTGTTCGACGGTTGCTTGGCTTTTGACCCAGATTTTTGTGTTTGGGGGCTGTTATGCACCGTGTTTGGCATGCCCTGTCTGTTGGAGTTAGATGGACGCAGTCTATCTCCACGAAGTGTGGATCTAGAGGGGGGTGAATAGATCTACAGCCTAATTTAAAACCAGTTGGAGGTTCAAATGCGGAATAAAGGTAGATCTACTAAAACACTAACTCGAGTGTCTAAACTTAGCAAAAACACAAGCGATCTGTGAAGATAATCAAGAGATTCAGTCACGTACGAGCAAAATCACAAACACAATGCACACAAGATTTTAGGTGGTTCGGTCAATGACCTACGTCCACCCTACACTCAACTGAGTATGGCTTACTGCTGTGCAACACAGCTTGCGTCCGCTGGGCAATACAGCTTGGCCTACAAACCGCTGAGCAACACAGCTTGCTGTCCAGTGGAATCCTCCACTGCCCGCTGAGCAACACAGCTTGCTGTCCAGAGGATACACCTCTGCAAACCGCTGGGGAAATACAGCTTAACCCGTCCGAGACCAAGTCTCGCCAGCTGAGGATTACTGCTTTACCTGTCCAGTGGAAACCTCCACTGCATCCGCTGACATACAGCTTGAACAACAATAGTATCGAACACAAGAAAATCAGAAACAAAAGAAATGAAGAAAACACGACAAATGCAGCTCAAGTATGAGTAGAGTCAGCTCTGGTTTCTGAACCAGGAGACTGACTTACAACCTTTCTCTCGAAATCTCTCTCAACTCAACTCTCCTTTCTCTCTTTTTTTTCTTCTTTCATTTTCTTCTCTTCTGTAGATCGATATCACTCAGCTGCCTTTGGACTGGATGTATAGACTAGCCACTCTTCAGTCGATCGATCTCCTTCAATAGAGGATGAAGACTACTATATATACTGGTAGCAGCAGGTGGATAAGGGCGCGTGGCTTCCACGTTTTCCCGCCCAAGTGAATTCGCCAGATCCGAGGCAATTCCATCCACGTGTCAGCATCTGCACACCTCATCCTCCTGGGATCACGAGCCAGGTCATCAATCTTGGTAAGAATCCATATCAGACAGAGTATCGGATTGTCAGGTTAAGTTAAGAACTCTGTATAGACTTTTCAATCGACAGACAGACAATGTATATACTTGCTCAGTGTATGGACTTTATTAAAAGAGCATGCAATGTATATACTTATGAAACGTGAGTGCAATGTATAGACTTCATGTTTATGAAGCAAATGTATAGACTTCACGTTCATATGCATAACAAAGCAATGTACAGACTTGGCGTTGTGAAAGCAGAGTTGAAGCAATGTATATACTTAGCGTGAAACAGCACGATGTATAGACTTATGAACGCTGTGCAATGTATGGACTCCATGAGACTCTAATGCAGACAGACGATGTATAGAGTTCTCAGTTCAGCCGTCAGTGTATAGACTTGAAAGTCTTGAAGCCAATGTACAGACTTTAAAGATGAACAGTTGGATGTACATACTTGGGAGATCACTGATGGCTGTACAGACTTTGGCGAAGCAAAAGGATGTATAGACTTGGAACAGGAAGCAAGTATGAACATTGTGAGAATGTATACACTTGAAAGCTTTCAACGTCCTCGGTGTATAGACTTAGCCAACTAGAGACACTGTACAGACTATGAAGTACAACCAGTGTGTAGACTTCGTTTCAAGCACCATAGGTAAAAACCCAATGTATAGACTTTAAAGAAATGCATGCTACAGTGCAATGTCTAGACTTGCTATATGCATGAGACGCTGATGAAGACGGTGGACTGTATAGACTTCTAAATGCTAATGGACACTGTACGGACTTGGCATAAGATGCAAATACAGACGGTCCAATGTCTAGACTTATGCTGTGTAGACTTAGTCCAATTGAGACGCTGAATAAGACGGTCCACTGTCTAGACTTTACAGTAAATGCATGTGCCAATGTATATACTTCAAAGCTCGACCAGTGTACAGACTTTAACAAAATGCCTAAGACGCTGACTGAGACGGACACGATGTATACACTTAGCCAATGTGCAGACTTTAATGATATGATGTAATGTACACACTTCATGAGATGATGGATATACATACTTCAGCTGAGCAAGCTACAGTGAATGTATAGACTTTGTGAGCGTACGCTGAATGAGACGGTGGGTGAGACAATAGATTGTACAGACTTTAGATGACTTTAGATGCGTGAACAAGACCAGTGTGCAGACTTCATGAATGTGCAAACTTGTCAGCGAGATGCACAATGTATAGACTATGCACATACCAGAAGTCTAACACAAATAATATATCAGTCATACACATGCATTCTCCAGATGATATATCAGTCACAGTCATATGCATTCATGTTGCTATCATCAAAACACAATAACAAATGCACTCACTGTCTTTGCTATCATCAAAACAAAATAGCATTGCTATCATCAAATCAACATAGTACATGCTTGTGCCATTCTCCCTAAGGGGCACAACATTCTCCCCCTTTTTGATGATGGCAACAAAGTGGCAGTGAGGCACCAAAATTTTCTCCCCCTTTGACATAATCAAAAAGAGAAAAGCAGTATGACCCTTAGAACAAGAAACTTTCCCTGATGATAGGACTCCCCCTGAATGAATTCTCCCCCTATGAAATGGGATATTGTGTTCAAGAAATCAGATATACAAAGGGAAAGATCAAGAAATCATCTGACTGGTATTCTGAACAAGTAGTTCAGGAATAAGCATTCTAAAGCACAGAGTGTTCAATCATATGAATTTAGAAACTACTTTCAGATAGAAGTCTGGTTTAAAGGTTATAAATTTTGAGTTCATGCACTACAATCAATGGATAAGTTGGCTGTGCATGATAAAAAAATAAACCAGAATCACATTTGCATGAAAGATTCAGTTTCAAAATATCCTACTTTCGTATACTCATTAAAAGTTGTTAAGAGATGCTAGGTCATGTATTGAAAATAAACAAATTGACATCCATGAATTTTCTTTTGAAGGAACAGCATTATCAATATTAGTTCATTTAGGGCATTCAGGTACCATAAGTCTTTCTGCGTAAGGGTATATGTTTATCAGACGCCAATACCCCTAGATACTCAACAAGATGGACAATTCTGCCTATGATCAAATTCAACAGAACTGATTTACACCTTTTTGTGTGAGGGTACACGTTTACCAGACGCCAGTTACCCTCAGGTACTCAGTGAAACTAGCCTACTGTTTTGATCATTTTATACAGAGATAGCTGATACACTTCATGACATGAGTGTTGTCCACTTCTTTAATGGATCACTCAGTTTCTTAGTGATTTACCAGTCATTGCTCTGCCAATGTTAATTTTCAATGATTTTCAATATTTTTCAATAGCATTCTTAGCTATCCTTTATATGTTTCAGAATGACTTGTTTAAGAACAATACACATACTTAGCTTCTCTAACATGATTTCAGATGAGTTTTCAGATTTCAGATATGATTAGCTTTGTCTGACATGAAATAATAAAGGGGTTGAGAGTTTTATCAATTTTCAGCTTTCTTATTTACTGATTGCAATCTTTAAACTTTAATGATTATAAAATTTAAACCATTAAGTCAGTCTTTAAGCAATTTAAAATTCTTATAAGAGAAGAAGTTTGTTTTCTATTGCTTAGAAATCAGAACTGACTAACAGATTGCCATACGTCAGACTCAATCATTTAGAGTCAAGGATGAAATAATTCAATAGAATTGATGACCACTCTGAATTTCTAACAATACTCCCCCTGTCTATATGCATGCAATTTTGCTAATGAATGGCAAGAATTAAATGAGAGAGAGCTTATGCATAGGTCATGAATGAATGATATGCAAAGGCATGCAAAGACTCAACAAACTCCCCCTGAATACATGCAATGTTTTCTCTGAAAACTGAACAAAGGATTTTGAAATTCATGCTCATTCAGACTGCCCTATCAATCAATATAACCCATGGTAATAGGCCGAGAACCTGGTCTCAAAGACCATCTCACACATAGTAAGAACCTGCAGACAAATTTCCCTGCCCTTTAGTAGCTTACTATTTAATATACCACGGTTATGCAGAGAAAAGCAGTTCAAAGCAGTTTTAATATGCATGTGATTTTAGACACATTCATGACTAAATGATATGCAATGATGATCATGAAAAGTATGAGTGTCATGCATGATCATGAGTCTGTTGCAACATCCAGCATTCACAAAACCATCAGAGAGTTTATTCATTCAGAGAGCATCATTCGGGAGCAATCAATTCTTCAAGATAATTCAGTTTCTAGCATTCAGTGTACACAATGCAATAATATGCAAAGAGAAGAGAATCATCAACTTTTGTGCAGAATTTAAATTCAGTAGCTGAGTCTGGAATGCAGACTGATCAACTAGACAAGAAGAGAAAGTCAGGAATTAACCAATCAAATCGACATTACTTTCTCAATTCAATTCTGAAGATAAGTCACTTACCTGCTTTACCTGACTGATTTATTTTTACCCTTAGTGTTCCATCAGATTGTTGACAAGGCCTCCAATCTTTTTTAGCTTTTGAATTTATGGCCTTATCTCCTGTCATATGCCTGAAGTAGCCACTATCCAAGTACCACAGATTTGTCCTTGGCTGCCAGACATACTTGCACACACAATCAGGTAGATGAGTTTGGAACCCAAGTCTGATTGGGCTCCAGATAAGATGGAATAGAAGTAAAGAAAGACAGTAGACTTTGTGGTATCCACATTTGTTTGAAAGAATTTTGTTTAGTGGATCCTACAGATTTCTTTCTATTGTTGTTCCTTTTCTTTTTGTTATTTTTCTTCTTATTTACACCAGCATAATTATTGACAGTGTTGTTTCTTTGCCAGTGCCTTGGCCAGGGTGTGTTCACAAAGTTTTGGCCATAGTAGTTCCTGGCTGATTGAAATAATGCATATTTCTAGGTGACCAGTTGCCATACCCACTAACCCAATTTCTAGTGTAAGGTCTATGATATTGTGCAGCCGGACATGCAAGACCTGTAAACCTTCCCGGAGTTCTAGTCCAACCTGACCTATTGAAATAGGTTGGTTGTGCATTGTAGTAAGTCTGAGATCTGGGTTGATAGAAATAATTGGGTTGACTCCTGGCAGCATTCTATCTCTCCTGTACTTTGGACCCTGCTGACCTATTCATGGGTGTGTATTGGGTCTTCTTCAGAGGTGATGGTGATGGTGGAGACTTGGTGGCCTTGACATGGGGTTTATAGGACTGTTTAGGTTGACCCCTAACCTGTGATTGAGCCTTGGGATTTTGCTTGGATGTGCTAGCTCTACTAGGCTCATTAACCTTTTGTTTGCCCTTCTCCTCAGCACTAGGCTTTTTCAGATTAGCAGTTTTGTTCATTGAAATGGTTGAGTTCATGCTAATTAGAGGTCCCTTTTCTTTTTGAGCAACAAATGAAATTGTTTTCATCCCAAATATTTTTGTTGCACTAGAATTAAATCCTAGGCCCTCTTTTATGAAATTAACATTTGACCCTAACAAAGCATTTAGATTTTCTGTACCTTGGGTCATTTTCTCAATGGTCTTAAGCTTGTCCTCATTGTCCTTTTGAATATCTTCAACAGATTTCTTAAGTTCAGTATTCACAATTTGGACAGCTTCATATTTCTCATTCACCAGCTTCATCTCACTCTCATATTTTTGAATTTTCAGTTTCCATTCATCAATTTCCTTTTCTAACCTCACATTCTCTTCCCTAGAAGTTTTTAACTCATTCTTGATTTCCTCTGATTCAGAACATGTGAGTTTGAGTTTATTATTCTCAGCTTCAAGACATGCAATTTTATCAGACAATGAGGTATCATTTTGCATGGAATTAATTTTTCTTTTTAGATGCCTATTTTCCCTTCTAATATCATCTGCTTGATCAGCTAGTTTATGATAGGCATCTACCCACTCAACAATAGTAAAATTATTAAATGGAGAAGTTACCTCATCTGAATCTTCCTCTCTGTCTTCAGAGCTAGTTGCCATGAGACAGATGGTTTTTTCAGCTTCAACTTCACTGTCGAAGTATTGCTGAGACAACCTTCATCCTCATCACTCCATGTGCTGATCATGGCTCTTCCTTTCGTGTTCTTTCTATTTAATTTGTCCTTGTGCTTCTGGTTGTCCGGACAGTCAGCTTTCAGATGGCCAGAGTTCCTGCATTGGTAACACACGTAAGTTCCATATTGATTTACAGGTTTAGTTTTATACCTTGTGTCCTGCCGGCCGCCACTATGGTTCCTTCGGTTGAATTGTCCTCCTTCTCTCCTGAGGAACCGCCTGAACACTCTAGTCATCATAGCCATCTCAGTATGAGTTATGTCTTGTTCATTCAAGCACTCCTCGGATGATGATCTGCTAGAGCTGGATCGGTTTGATTTGCTGGATTTGCTAGCACCAGCCTTCAGTACGATCGGTTTCCTCTTCTCTTCAGCTTCATCTACCTTCGGCAGATTCATCTCATATGCCATTAGAGATCCAATTAGCTCATCTGCCCTTGTATTATGCAGATCTCTTGACTCTTCCATGACGGTGGCCTTGGTGTGCCAAATTGAAGTCAAGGATCGCAAGATCTTCCTGACTATATTATACTCAGAATACTTCTTCCCGAATCCTCTGAGGCCATTAGTAATAGTTGTCAATCTAGCATACATCTCCTTGATGGTCTCGTCGGGTTTCATCTTGAAGGCTTCATATTCAGACACAAGCAAATTGGCCTTCGTCTCTCTAACCTGAGAAGTCCCTTCATGAATTGCTTCCAGTGCATCCCACATCTCCTTAGCTGAATTGTAGGCTGATACTCGAGAAAATTCAGTGGGATGCAGAGAACATTGGACTGCGTTGATTGCACTCCAGCTGAGCGTGGACCGTCTGATTTCCTCCTTGGTCCAGACTTCCTCATTCGGGGATAGCTCATAAGGTCCCTTGCTGACCACCTTCCAGAGCTCGTAATCCTTAGCCCTCAGAAACACTTGCATACGATTCTTCCAGTATGCGTAGTTAGATCCGTCGAAGAATGGGGGCTTTATGGTTGAGTGACCTTCAGCTATCATCCCTTGAACATCCATCTTTGCCTTTCCTCTTCGGGCGATGAGTCCCTACAGAAGAGTTAGGCTCTGATACCAAGTGTTGGAGTTAGATGGACGCAGTCTATCTCCATGAAGTGTGGATCTAGAGGGGGGTGAATAGATCTACAGCCTAATTTAAAACTAGTTGGAGGTTCAAATGCGGAATAAAGGCAGATCTACTAAAACACTAACTCGAGTGTCTAAACTTAGCAAAAACACAAGCGATCTATGAAGATAATCAAGAGATTCAGTCACGTACGAGCAAACTCACAAACACAATGCACACAAGATTTTAGGTGGTTCGGTCAATGACCTACGTCCACCCCACACTCAATCGAGTATGGCTTACTACTGCGTAACACAGCTTGCGTCCGCTGGGCAATACAGCTTGGCCTACAAACCGCTGAGCAACACAGCTTGCTGTCCAGAGGATACACCTCTGCAAACCGCTGGGAAAATACAGCTTAACCCGTCCGAGACCAAGTCTCGCTAGCTGAGGATTACAGCTTTACCTGTCCAGTGGAAACCTCCACTGCATCCGCTGACATACAGCTTGAATAACAATAGTATCAAACACAAGAAAATCAGAAACAAAAGAAATGAAGAAAACACGACAAATGTAGCTCAAGTATGAGCAGAGTCAGCTCTGGTTTCTGAACCAGGAGACTGACTTACAACCTTTCTCTCGAAATCTCTCTCAACTCAACTCTCCTTTCTCTCTTTCTTTTCTTCTCTTCTGTAGATCAATAGCACTCTGCTGCCTTTGGACTGGATGTATAGACTAGCCACTCTTCAGTCAATCGATCTCCTTCAACAGAGGATGAAGACTACTATATATACTGGCAGCAGCAGGTGGATAAGGGCGCGTGGCTTCCACGTTTTCCCGCCCAAGTGAATTCACCAGATCCGAGGCAATTCCATCCACGTGTCAGCATCTGCACACCTCGTCCTCCTGGGATCACGAGCCGAGTCATCAATCTTGGTAAGAATCCCTGTCAGACAGAGTATCGGATTGTCAAGTTAAGTGAAGAACTTTGTATAGACTTTTGAATCGACAGACAGACAATGTATATACTTGCTCAGTGTATGGACTTTATTAAAAGAGCATGCAATGTATATACTTATGAAACGTGAGTGCAATGTATAGACTTCATGTTTATGAAGCAAATGTATAGACTTCACGTTCATATGCATAACAAAGCAATGTACAGACTTGGCGTTGTGAAAGTAGAGTTGAAGCAATGTATATACTTTGCATGAAACAGCACGATGTATAGACTTATGAACGCTATGCAATGTATGGACTCCATGAGACTCTAATGCAGACAGACGATGTATAGAGTTCTTAGTTCAGCCGTCAGTGTATAGACTTGAAAGTCTTGAAGCCAATGTACAGACTTTAAAGATGAACAGTTGGATGTACATACTTGGGAGATCACTGATGGCTGTACAGACTTTGGCGAAGCAAAAGGCTGTATAGACTTGGAACAGGACGCAAGTATGAACATTGTGAGAATGTATACACTTGAAAGCTTTCAACGTCCTCGGTGTATAGACTTAGCCAACTAGAGACACTGTACATACTATGAAGTACAACCAGTGTGTAGACTTCGTTTCAAGCACCGTAGGTAAAAACCCAATGTATAGACTTTAAAGAAATGCATGCTACAGTGCAATGTCTAGACTTGCTATATGCATGAGACGCTGATGAAGATGGTGGACTGTATAGACTTATAAATGCTGATGGACACTGTACGGACTTGGCATAAGATGCAAATAGAGATGGTCCAATGTCCAGACTTATGCTGTGTAGACTTAGTCCAATTGAGACGCTGAATAAGACGGTCCAATGTTCAGACTTTACAGTAAATGCATGTGCCAATGTATATACTTCAAAGCTCGACCAGTGTACAGACTTTAACAAAATGCCTAAGACGTTGACTGAGACGGACACGATGTATACACTTAGCCAATGTGCAGACTTTAATGATATGATGCAATGTACGCACTTCATGAGATGATGGATATACATACTTCAGCTGAGCAAGCTACAGTGAATGTATAGACTTTGTGAGCGTACGCTGAATGAGACGGTGGGTGAGACAATAGACTGTACAGACTTTAGATGACTTTAGATGACTTTAGATGCGTGAACAAGACCAGTGTGCAGACTTCATGAATGTGCAAACTTGTCAGCGAGATGCACAATGTATAGACTATGCACATACCAGAAGTCTAACACAAACAATATATCAGTCATACACATGCATTCTCCAGATGATATATCAGTCACAGTCATATGCATTCATGTTGCTATCATCAAAACACAATAACAAATGCACTCACTGTCTTTGCTATCATCAAAATAAAATAGCATTGCTATCATCAAATCAACATAGTACATGCTTGTGCCATTCTCCCTAAGGGGCACAACAATGTCTGGCGACTGTTGTGCTGCGAAGGTTCAGTGATCGTTCCAGGACGTGAGGATAAGCTGAGACAGGTGTTCTTTGTGCTTTGTGCTGAAGCTGGTGCTCTTCCCGATTTGCACTTTGGCGATTTGTGATCGGCTGTTTGCAGGATCGGTACTCGACGCATGTTATATTGCAGTTTGTGGATTGCGATGCCGCCATGTTGTGCTGAGATGTGAATGCCGAGTTGTTCTTGATGCCTGTATGCATTGTGTTGAGTGCACAACGGAAGCGTGTGGGCTGAAGACCCATTAGCTGAGAGGTTTATTTTCCTCGATGTGACTTAATCTTGGCTATGTGTGCCTTGATGTTGTGAATTGCTTTGCCATTGTTCAGAGATATTCTGACTATTGGCTCTGGCATGTTTGAGGATTGGGGGAATGTGTCGGCGATTATGCTGGTCGAGTACCCTTTTCTTCTTCTATATTTTTCTTGGGAGTTGTGCTCTCGGGACGTGATCGCGGTCCTAGAGGTACTTTTCTGAGAGGTTGTTGTGGGTCCTTGTTGGTGAGCTGTTCGTAGTATGGCTTGTATATGTTGAAGTCCCGCGATCAATGACACCAAAGAGGGGGGTGAATTGGGTGATTACAACTTTTAGAAACTTTTACCCGATTTAAAGGAATATGATGAAACATCAACTAGGAAATTCAAATCTGTTGTACTACAAATTAGATCTATCAAAATCTATCGCCACGATAGTTCTTTGGTACTAGAGAGAGGTATGAATCCAAGGATTCTGCTCACATAAGGTGCTATCGCCTTGACAAGACTGGCCTTGTCAATTCAAAAAGATTTTCAATATACCAAAGATCAACTTATAGATTAGATTGATTTATGCTAGATCTGAAGAGACAAATGCGGAAGAGATAATATGCAATAACAATCACACAAAATCGGGGTAGAAGAATTGGATCAAACCACACAGCTCAAACCACAAGACAAAAAGAATTTTAAGGTGGTTCGGATGCAACGACGGCAACCTAAGTCCACCCCTCACCAAAACCTGATGAGGCTTCACTGTTGGAGAACCAGCATGGGGAAGACTCCCCAACATGGAGCAAAGCTCCAACACACACACGGGGACGCACCCCAACACACACACACACACACACACACGGAGATGAAATCTCTAACACAATCTGATAATCGGATCAACAACACACACACACTCTGCGACAGATGCAGTACTCTATACACTGGTACAACCAGATCTATATAGATCCCCACACACACGCGGATCTAAGAAGATCCACTCACACACACACACGGATCTAAACAAGACAACACGCACGACCACGGATCTGAACCGATCCACACACACACGAATGTTTGCAGATTACAAAGAACACAGACTTGAAGCTCAAAACACAAAAACAAATGAAGCACAAAAGAAAGAACTCCTGAATTTGGCTCCCCCTTAGTGTATGATGCAGATCTTGAACAAGGCTTGCTTATTCACTTGAATGGAGATTGATTGGCTTCAGATGGAGCTTGAAGAGCTTGGAGATGGATGAAGAAATCTTGCACGAGTTACTGTTCACGGAGCTACAGTAGCCTTCTTTCTCCTTTGGCAGCCTCTCCTTCAATCCTTGGATCCCCCCATTGTTTTTTTGCCCTAAGAGGTGTTTTTATACGTCTTGGGTTGGTCAAGGAACATCCCTAGACATAGATCTATATTCTATGGTGAATTTGGAGGCTAGTGGATTGAAAAGTCCACAAGAGAGGCTTGAACACGTTGGTGAAAACAAAGTCACACATAGGGGCTGCGAAGCTGGCGGTCGACCGGGCAGGAGGGGGCGGTCGACCGGAATTTTACAGTCATTGAGCCTTTCAACGCTGGGAAAACCGATCGACCGGGCCCTATCCGACGGTCGACCGCGCCTGGAAAAGCCTACAGAAAATGAATTATAAGCCTAGTGAAAGATATCCATGAGGCAAGAACTTTAGAGTCCACATTTTGTACCAAACAAGTTGAGGTTGTTTGAGTTATTCTGGGGATATTTAAAACATGATCAATTTGTGCTTTAGCTTGAGTTGAAAATGACTTTCACATGCATTTGCAATTATGAAGGTACTGAACCATTGCCCATACGAGGTTTGATATGCTCACAGAATTGACCAAAAGTTTGCTTTAGTTACATTCATGAGTTCCAACAATTTAACCATTCACTTTGGAATTCAATTAACTCAGTGTATGCATTTGGGAGGCTTTTAATAGATGAGCATTGTCATTATGCACAATTACCTTAATCACATACAATGCTAGCTTTAGAGTGCTTAGGTAAGGCATGAGGCAGAAACCAAGTTCGGGGTTTTGTTATCATCAAAATCACTTGTAGAGACTCAACATATGTTAGCAGTGTGTTCAGCCGTAATTGTGCCTTGATGTGACCCAACTTGCAGTTGTGTCTCGTGGTTCTGTGTTGAGAACGGAGCCGAGATTCTGCAGGTGTTGTTGTTGTTGTTATTCGTTGGTGGTTGTGTTTAGCTTGGGAGGAGTTCCCTGTGAGTCTGATTTGGCATTGTGTGGATCGAGATCTTGTCAGTTAGTTTTGTTGTACTCTTCTGTCATGTTAGAGTTCGCATGCGACTCGAATCAGATGTAATGTCTGAGTGAGGACTGACTTGATTGTGCTCGTGGTCCAGTGCTGTCATTGGCGTTCTGTGTGCCAATTTCATTGTCATCCTTGGGACAGAAGCCGATGATTTTGAGTTGTTAGGTGAGAGGACTATGTTTCCTTGCGTAAGCTAATGCTTGTTGTGTCTGCCGTGTGTTTTATCGGTAGCTGTTTTCGAGGCATGGGTCGTGTCTCCTTTCTTTGTGAGACGTAAGCGACGTTGCCCTGTTTCGGAGGTGTCAGACTTGTGTTCACTTGGGTGCCATGCTCGTTCTATGGATCAGTGTATCTGGAGATCCGGAACGTGTGCCTGTGATTGTAGTCTGGCAGTGTCTCTCGGAATTGTGTTTTTTGAGAATTATGTTATCATGTTTTTTTTTGGGGATTGGCTGATGCTTGGAGAGCATGGCCAATGTTTGGGTTTGTTCTTCCCTGCTTCTTCTTGTTAGTTCCTTTAATTTCGAGGATGAAATTTCCTAATGAGGGGAGGCTGTAATGCCCTAGGTCTTTCGGATCTTTTATCGGAGAGCTTTCGGATCGCTTTTGTGAGTCCTGAGTTGTGTTTAACGATCCACCCAGATTTTTCTCCCGTACAAGTTACGGAACCTAGTGGAGAGTTTATTATTGAGTTCATCGACTCAAGGACGCTATAGTTGCGTTGTGCTCCTTCCGAGGATCGCTTAGACTATTTTTTTCAATTAGTGACTTTTTGGGATAAAAATCAGATTTCATGAAAATTAGGAAATTCCTAATTTTCTTTTCTTTTAACCTCTCTCTCTCCTTCCTCTCTCCTCTCCGCTGTTCACTCTATCCCTCTCATTCTCTCTCCTCTCTTCTCCTTTCTCCGTGGGGCACGCGACCGTGGCAAGGTGGGCGAGGTAGGAACATCGTGGAGTTGTCGTGGAGCGTGCTGGTGTGAAGGATGGAGCGTGGCGTTGACGCGATCCCTCGGTGGATTCAAAGCCAGCGTGTTTGGGTTTGTGTGATGGTTTTCCGCGTGGCTTAGTCGTTTCAGTGCGCGAGAACTTCGGTGGTGGTATGGGGACAGATGCTCTACTTCTCTTCTGCGTTCCCTCACGATTTGGAGCCGAACGGTGCGTATATGAGTGGGTTTTGCTTCGTTTATGGTGATGCATGCTTCGGGGGGTGTGAGCCGAGCTCGCCTTTCCAGGCGACAGTTTTCAGTCTAGTTGGTTTCATTTGAACCCCTGGCATGTTGGGAATTCATTCCTGCCAGTTTTATTGCATTTGGTCGAGAATCGGAGTCGGTATGAGCGCGAATATCCCCTTGACTCATTTTGGGTCAATTCATTGGAATCACCCGTTTCTTGTCATTTGGGCGTGGTTTTGATCCCTTCCAGCCTGTGGAAGGTTTATGTGGTCATTAGGATTGTTTCCCCTTTGTTTTAGGGTGAACGGGGCATGGAAAGGCCAAGTTTTGGCCATTCCTATGGTTTCTTTGCCATGACGCTTTGGCGGTCATTCCAGCGACCGTTTTCACCTCTCAAGCTGTCCTTGGGTGACCGTTTGGTTCTTTGTCAGTTCTAAGTTGGTTCAGGTCTTCACGGTCATGCGATAGACCATTTTCCTTGGCTTGCGGCCCATTGGAGGATCACTAAGCTCTGTGAAGTGGTCCCTTGGAGACCGCTAGGCAGTGTGGTATGTCGGTTTGGCCAAGCGGTCATACGATAGACCGTAAGGCTGGCTGTGGCGGTCCTTTGGGACACCGATAAGCTTCGTTAGTATTTGGTCAACGGTTTTTAAGTCGGTTCGGGCTAGCGGTCTAGCTCCGACCGCATGGTGTTCTTGGCGGCCCTTGGGGAGACCGCCAAGCTTCGTGAAACGGTTTAAGGCAGACCGTTTAGTGGTTTGACTAATTAAGTCGGTGCGGAGTTTTACTGGGCTTAGCAGTCTAGGCGTGACCGCTAGGGTCCCTCTTACGGCCATGAGGAGACCATTTTCTGGCAAGAGACGGTCTCAGGCAGACTGCAAGGCTCCTGCTTTTTTGGGGTTTCTATTGAGGGTAGCGGCCCTTCGACTGACCGCCTGGTCTGCTTAGCGATCAGGTGAACGATCGTTTCCTTCCCAGAGTGCTGATTAGTGTTACTTTTCTGATGATTTGGCCTCCAATTGTCTTGGCCAGACCTTGTGGTTTGCCTGTTGTCCCGTGGATGTCTTGGATATCCTATGAGGGCTGTGACCATGTTGTGTGGCCAGGAGTGCCATTATATCGAGTAGTGTTCCATATTGCCTTACAGTCATTATTAGTTTCTGGTCAACCCGGTGTGATCCAGCGGTTGACATGTGACCTCGTGAATGTCTCGGTGATCCTGTGAGAAGCGAGACATGGTTTTGGACGCCTTGAGGTGCTATCTTACCTCGATTTACGTGTGCACGTGCTTTGAAAGTCTTGGTGATCCCTAAGATCTCCATGATTCGTGTTATGCGGATGTGTGGATCCGGCCATCCTGTGCTGTTTCCTTTATCGGTGTTTTACCGCGACTCTGGCTTAGGGATTAGGCCGATTGGCGGCATGTTACGGCTTTTGTGCAACGATCTTGACCCGAGTCGTGAGACTCAAGGATCGTTGATTCAGCAGGTCTAGTTGTCTGTCCAGAGTCTAGTGGCAGTTTGGTGTTCTGCCCTGTGTCTTGTGCTTAGTGTTTTGTAGTACATGTGATAGTGCATCTTAGCATGTCTGTACTTCAACACTGATGTTTTGGAGTCTCTTTGTCTAGTGAGCCTCCACTAGTCATAGCATGACTACACTTTCCTATGTGTTGGCCCACCTGGGAGTGGTGGCGGGGTGAGTTCCCAATATACGGTTGTTGGCATCGGCTTATTTTCTCGATTTAATCAAGGATTAAGCATAGGGAAATACTCCCTAAATAGAGCAAAACGGCATATCGCCAAAGCTACTCTACCAGTCAAGTTGAGCTCGGAAATCAAGACACTTCACCGGGTCAAGCGGCGCAACATAACAATTGGGGATCGGCCCCGAGCAAACGGCACTATGCCATCCAGTTTCCCGACAACCAGGTCAGTTTCGGGATTCGGGACAACCTGCCGTACCTTACGGCACTCTGAAAAGATTCGGGGATCACCACCGGACACTCTGCAGATGGTGTCACACCACCGGTGCCTCAACAACCGGGTTAACCCGGGACTCAAAACAGCTTGCAGCATCATACGGCTCTTCGCCAAGGAGGGAGGGTCACCCCGACCACCAGACAAACGGCATCATCATGTCGACGTCCCAACCAAGGGTCCTAACCAGCTAGCCGTGACCCGTGGCAACATCAACGATAGATCGGGTCCACCCCCGATCACTCAGTTTACGGGTTTGCCCGCGTTCAACATAGCTACCCGAGCCAACCCGGGGGCACCCTTACTACAAGCCACGCCACGTGGCGCCCAGTAGTGTGGCCGGGATCTACCCTTGAGTCGCCTCCCTCCATCCCTCTGAAGTCAAAGGAAGACCCATTCGGGCCAACCACAAGCTTCAGGAGCTCACAGCACCCGTGTACGGCCCATGCACGCGTGTCGGGAACTTCCCCGAGCACCTGGTGGGCGCGTATGCTCCGGGCACTCTACAGCAAGTCCGAGCCCGACTCAGGACTCCCAGCAACCCATCGCGTCATGCACCATAATCGTGTGCCCTCGCACGCGGATCGATCTGCACGGTCAGGTCGCGGGGTCAAGGGGGCAGCGCCCCTTGCGGGGGTTTCTGGGGGCGGAGCCCCCGGATGAAAATTTCTATTTATGACGGGTCAAACCCTCAATCAACCTGAGTCAACCCTCAGTCAACCCCAGTCTAACCCTCAGTCAAACCCCAGTCTAACCCTTAGTCAACCCCGGTCAAACCCGCGGTCAAAGCCACGGTAAACCCTCGGTCAAACCCGCGTAAACCCCTCCGAGGAGGGGTTTAGGCGGACAAGACCTAACCTTGGATTTGGTCCGCCTAAACCCCCCCTGGGGGAGGGGTTTAGGTAGACCAGCCTCACCCCCAAGGCTGGTCCGCCTAAACCCCCATTAAACAAAAAAAAAGCTTTTTTAATTAAAAAAGGCGCCCAAGCCAGTCCTGGTCCGCCTAAACCCCATCCAAAACTCAAAAAAAAAGTTTTTTAATAAAAGAAAAACCCCTCCCCCTTGGGCTGGTCTGCCTAAACCCTCCCTCCCCCACTCCGTAACACAAAAAAAAGGATTTTCAAGGGTTTACCCAGACCAAACCCAACCCTCAACTTGGTCCGGGTAAACCCCTTCCACCCCTTCATCTTCCCCTATAAAATCCCCCAAGGGGCTCAATAGATGCAATGCAAGGGAGTGCAATGCAACATGGAATGGAAGGATGCAATGCAACACCCTCCGACCTAACTGCCGTGCCCTCGGACTCCCGAGGCCTTCAGCAAGGGTCGGGGACGCAAGGAACTAAGTGCGTGCGTGGTTGGCTTGTCGATCAGCTTATACACACCGAGGGTATGTCATACATCCTTCCCTCACGCGGTGGCGTCTAGCCATCTCACACAAGTCCATGCCCGTCGCACGATAGGCACTATGACGACGGTGAATACACCCGTATCTCGGGTCCGCCCGTGTATGACAACCCACGATGGCCGCGCATACGCCATGATGCCGCACCTACTTCTGTCACGGAACCACGTGTCCACCGCCCGCTTTGAGCTAGCTACCGACCGCTCAGACTGATGACTCGAGTTATCCGGGCCCTTGCCCGGGAATAATATTCCCGGGGCCGGCCTTGACTCCCCATCATGATGACATTCGCCTTCCGGAGCCTGGACCCGACCGCTCACCTTGAGCCGCGTCCAACCTCCGTCAGGCGCCAACCCACGATCGCCCCTGCCACCTAGGCAGTCGGGCTTATCTCGATCTCCTCATGGGGAGCCTCTGTAAAACCCGCGGATATCCGCTTTATCCCGCATTGACCCGAGGACCGGCCCACATGTCAGAATTGTCCAGCGGCTTGTGCCTGTTGTACTTTGGCCTCCTTGACCCATTTGTAAAGCCCACGTGGCTCTCATATAGCATGAAACCAGTTGAACACATGCACCGGTACTCGGGTCTCAGCCTCTTCACGGCACCCGCCTCCTTCAGTCACAACGGTGCCTCCGGCACCTGACTCTAGTCACATCAGGCCCCAAGCATGATAATCGAGGTCTCCCAGCGCCCGCCTCCTCCAGTCACAAACGTGCCCCCGGCACCCGACTGCCAGCTACCCCAGTCACAACGGTGCTGTTGGCACCCGACTACCCAGCTACTTCAATCACAACGGTGCCCCACGGCACCCGACTGCCAACAACTCCAGTTACAACGATGCCCCCGGCACCCGACTGCCAGCTACTCCAGTCACACCGGGGCCCGCGACACCTGACCACTCAACTTCCCAGGCACAATGGTGCCTACGGCACCCCTACAGCCCCGACCTCGACACTGTCTCATGTCGAGAATACATTGTGACGCCCCTCGGGCGACATCCTGCTCAGTCACAGGTCCTCTGACGGACACTACGTATAAATGCGGAAATACCAACACAATAACGCAATGACCCGGGGACCATCATGAATGACGGAATTGTCCCACGGCTTGCAAGCAGTTGTAATCGGGCTCTCATGCCCCCATATAAATGCCTTTGATGGCGTATAAGTCATGTAATCTAGTCAAGGAGTGGACTCCCCTCCTCGGTGGAACCAGTCTCTCTGTCCCCAATAATCCCTGATGTGTTGTTGTTGCCCTGTCGTTGTTGCACGGACTAAGCCCTCCCAACGTCGCGGCTCCCAGGGTCCCTGACTCTCTCTTCAGCAGTAGAAACAAAGGTATTCGGATTCAATCCGATGTAAAATAAACACCGGTTGCTTGCGGCCGGTGGGGAAAGACGTCTAGTACATGAATCCCCATAATCACCTGCGCACTCGCACCTGTTGAACCCCTTCTATCCACGTGTCGCCCAATCTCTCGAGCCACGTGCCGCGTCCTGGCGACGTTTCCCCGGTCAATCCTTGGCTCCATAGGTGATTGTCAAGAAATAGTCTGGCACGCCCGCATTCCACCCAGCCATCCCTGTCCCAGTCTCCCAGAATGATTAGCCATACGCCATCCCTTCCAGCGCGTTCATATCATTCTCTCTGCCTTCTTCTCAATACCCCCGGAATCCCCGCGTGCCCAGTCAACCTATCTCGACCTTCCGTAAAAGGCGAGTCTACACCCCCGCTGCGAGGACAAAACGACAAGTGACTCCCCCGCGGTCGCAAACAACGGTTTTTAAGCTATTTTTCGTGGGCCCCCTTGCTTTGCGATAGCGTCCTACTGGGGGGGAAACTAGCTAGAGGCCTAGCTCAAGGCATTGGGCTTGTGTGTGCACACGTCGTCAGGGGCGGTTGGACGAGCGTCGACGGGCGTGACCCTGACTAGTCACTCGTTACTATGGTATTGTTGCTCCTTGTACTTGGTATTGTTGTTCCTTGTACTTGGTTCTATGAGTGTCTCAGTTACCGCCATTTTGGGCGAGTACGAGATACCTGAGGCGCAGTGTAAGACATCAGTGGATGCATCTGTCTGTTCTTCTAGTGAGGAGGTGCTTCTATCACTTGACGCATAACTCTTGTGGCTTGTGTTTTCGTGACCGATTTCTGAGTAGCCTGTGTGTGGCTTCACTCGAGGTCTAGTCTTGTGTAGCGTACACGACGGTGAGCTCGTGTATGTTCGTGCCTTTGACTGTGTAGATCTTTGGTAGGCTTTTGCTGATTTGGTAGGCTTAGACTTTTCACGATAGGGTTTCATGATTTGACGATGGATCGGTAATGCCCGACTTTGTGAGATCGGGGTTCGCCTTTTTGTTATAGTTTGGAGTAGTTTAGAGAGCCGTGGTTCAATCGGCTATCGTGTTTCCTTGTTACGGCTTTACTCTTCCTTTAGTTGTTCTTACTCCTGCTTTACTGTTGTAGTTTAGCACTACTGTTACTTCTGCTCCTGCCTTACTGTTTAGCACTGCTGCTTTTGCGTTGTTTCCGATAGGGTTCTGCGGGATCCCTACTAAGCCAGTGACAGGAGGCTCACCCCTGACTTTTCAGGTGTAACTGTGCTTCCTTGTGCTGTGAGTTTGGCTGTGCGGTAGTTCTGTTGCCAGCGTTGCCAGTGTCGGGCTTCCCCCGACTTGAGGGTACGTTTCCCTTTCCTGTTGGACTGTACTTGTCTTCCTTTGGACTGGACTCTGTTAGTTTTAATTTGTTATAGAAAAAGTAATTTTATTTCTGCTACTTTAGCAATCATGATCATTGAAATTTAATTGATTACTGTTATATATGGAAGTTCAATGCACTCTCACACACCTTTCTATCCCTTCAGAGCTTTTCCACTCTTGGGAGGCCTCGCAGGTTCCAAGTGGTGTCGGGTTTACCCGGTATCCGGAGTCTGGGTCGTCACAATGTGCCTCCGCCTGGGACCATGAGTCACTTGTTCATATAAGTCATAGGATGCATGTTTTTCTGTTAAAACATCATTTGTGTAATTCATGCACATACTGAGGGGGAGCTGTTAGCTGGTTGATATGTGCTCAAAGCTAAGGCTCATTTGTAAGAAAGATCATATTGTGCTAATGTCTATGATGAAAACTGCTGGCCTATTCAAAGAATTACGTACATTGAGTCTACATAAACTCTCATGCATTGTCTTGCACAAATTTAAAAAAAAACTTGCTTCTCATATTAGAATGCATATACATTGTTGATGAAATTTGATATTTGCATGTGTGAGACTGTGGAATGTACCTCTCAAAGGTGCTGCTGAACCCCAGGGATCTTTGAAAGCTTGGGTACCAAAATTTGTAAAATGAGAACTTTGATTACAGGAGTGACTTGAGGGCAATGATGAAATTGAGAAAAATAAGGGATTCTCAAGGCAAAGGTAAGAAAACAAAAATCTGAAATAGTGACCTTCATGAAGTTAGTGATTTTGGTGCTTGAAGGCATATGGTACCACCGACTAAACTAAGGTAATTCAACCTTTTGCTATGGAAATGGAATTTCATGCATTAGCTTATGGCACTGGATGATATAGTTTCATGACAGGTATTGCTTCTGAAAAACTTGATCTCTTGTTCCTCTACTCTATAGTGCCAAAAATGTCAAAATGGTTATCTGAACAATTCTTGATTGAAACTGCATGTGTGATATCACATTCAAGCTTAACTGCATTTCTGGTATATCAAATCGTGTTAGTGGAAGAGTGGATCACGTCCACTTGGAAGCTTTCACCATGTGTGAGTCGGGTCTTCGGACTTCAAACTCCGCCTTGTACCAGAACTTGGAGAAATCAAATGGCTAACTTGTGATTCGATTGGTTTTCTTCTGAAGAGTCATTGAAAAATCTATTTGGCTTGTGGATGATTTTCTGAACTTCTGAAATACTATTGAAAATCTATTTTTGAAAAGTTTTTGAAAATAAAATGGGTTGCATTACTAATTTCTGATCTTTTCTGCACCCTTGTTCATAAAGGCCATGTGATGGAAAATGCTTGTTGTTCATCTTTCAAAACTGAATGCCCTCTTGTGGAATCTGATAAATGTTCAAAAAATCTAGCCTTCCCATCTTGCTTTTGCATCTTGCATTCCATTCTCATATAGTTATAAGTTGCATGCATTAGAATTCAATGCATTAGGTGCATTGAGATCATCAAAATGAAAAATTGAAAACTTGTAATTTGCATCCATGTTACGTCTTGCACTTTGCATTGCATTTAGGACATTCAAATAAAAATCTAAAATGTTGCATTCATAATGCATTCTGCATTTTATATTGCACATTGCATATCTTCCAAATTATGTGCTTGCATGTTATATATGTTATTCACCCCCATCCTTGAAATTTCTAAGACCTCATAATTCTTGCTAAATAATGTTACTTTTGAGTCATTACTGGAGTGTTTCTTGTCAATACACTCAGGGGGAGTAAAAGATTTGATAAGTGCATCTATTTCGGGGGAGCTGCACTGTTGTGTGTTCATGAAATTTTCGGTATACATGATCAATCAAATTTACACACTTTATGCACAAGATGTGAAAATGAGTGTTAAAAATCAGGATATAGGAATTTCTTTTCAACACTCTAGACATATTAAACTTGTTGCATGAATATTAAAGAGGTAGTTGAGGAAAAAGTTGCCTGCCTATTTCTTTAAAAAAAAATCTGAAAGGAAGGCAGATGAATGTTTAGTCTCACTGAGTAAATTGGGCATATGTCATCTGAGACGTGATGTGGTTCATTTCAGAAAAGTGTTCTACCATAGTATCTCTGCTCAAAATGAAGTGAAATGGTCAATATTATGAGTAACCGGGGAGTCTGACATGAGCTCCATGTGTCTACTTGCGTAAAAAGGAATATTTGAACTTGATCACTCTTGCAAAATTCTGATTATCTTTGTGAAATTTTTTTGAATTGAAAAATTCTGGAAAAAATTTTGTGGCAGAGCATAGCCTCCAATACGCTGTTCTCATAAATTGAAGTGCAATCTGTAAAATCTCTCTTAGTGTTGATCAGAAAATCTGAATATCCATATTACAATAGTCTATTTTCATGTTATTCACTTACACACATGGAATTTTGATTTAGTATATATTCAAAAAATTGATTGGCTGCTTTGACTATTGCATAACTCTTCTGTGTGATTGCACAATCTCCTAAGTGTTATACTTGAACATTCTAGATGCATTGACTCACCTGCACTTTTCGTACACATATTCCATCTCTTTAAATAAAGAGGGGGAGCTATGTTGCATGCATATATACGTATCTGTTTGGCTGCATTGCATGCATTTATGTGTCCTCTTTTGTTAGCATCCAGCTTTATGCATTTTAATAGAAACCTAAAAATTTGATAATTTGAAAATAAAAAAAATCACATGGTGTCTCATCGCTTGTATGCATTTATGAGTTTTTATGCATTTCAATAGAAAATTCTGAAAATCTGAAAATCAAATAAAAATCATGCCTTTGCCTTGCCATTGCATATTGTGAAAAAACTGAAATGGGCTTTAGGCTTTCCGTGGTATTATCTTTGTGTGTTTACTTAGTCTACAAGTCTTAAGTCTACACACCTATCATCTCCATCACCAATAATTGGAATCACAAAAATCAACACATTTTGATCATCTTATCTTTGTTGTGGTATTGCCTAATTTGAACTTTTGAAGTGAGCTCTTATTGATTCATGAATCTGCTTTGCTGAAATTTGAACTTCTTTGCCTTCCTCCCACTTTTAGATTATGTCAAAGGGGGAGAAGAATGTGAAAGTCTATCATCTGTTTAAGTTAGTCACAAAATTTGTCATCATCAAAAAGGGGGAGATTGATGTGTGCCTTGCATAATGTTTATATTTTTGATGATAACAGAACTTTGTCTTTGAACTTTGTGTATGCTTGCATATGCTTTTGATGATTGTGTGCACTCATGATAGCACTCATGATATTTGCTATGCTTGCATGTGTTTCATATGGGCAACTGTGCTATTGATGTTCAAATATGATCGAGATTGTAAATGGTTTAAATGTTGCATATACATGTTGCATGGATAGATTGTAAAGTGTTTGCAATCTAGCTCATGTCTTTGATTGAACCTTGAGAAGAATGATCAAATTGTTAATGTGATTTACATGCATTTCCATCATGCATTTTGAGACATGTTGTTTGATTGCATGACTATTTGGAGTTAGTTTTTGGTTGAAGAAAACTTGGGTTGTCAAGAGGCTTCAAAGCCTTTTATGATTGAACAAGTCTTTGTGCAACTCATGATGTATTGACTTGACTATTTTGAATTGTAGGATCAAATCTCATGGCAGTCACTTGGAAGGTAAAATAAATGTGTGGACAAGCACCTTACTTTCTACAATCTGAAATAGGTGGTATATGTCATGTCTAATCTGTCAAGAACCATTGATAAGATTTTTGCCTTGTCATAACATCGATCTCACCATGTGCACTTCACGTAGCCTTCCTTAATACAGTTCATTCATGGCTTTTGAGGCTCACAATGTCCTTAAGAATTTCACATAAAGTTTGGCAGAGATCATTCATTGTGTACAACCTCATAGTCATTAGCTCTTGTTGTTTGGGTGTAAGACTTGTGTTTTCAAGGGCTACAATGCATATAATTCATATTAATCTTGGTGGCATGTGTGTGTGATGCTTGAGTCTCATGGTTTGCTGTGAGTGGAAGATTTGATGGATGTTGGGTTTTCACAAATGAAAGTTTTTTTTAGTTCATCCCATTATGAACATAACTTCATTTGATGTTTTGTCAATGGTCATGATGTGCTTAAAACATTCACATTAATCTTGGTGAAATTGATTTCTTGATGCCCATCTAATGTGTGAAATGGATTCATCTTTGGTCAATGGATTGAAGGATGCTAAAAGGGTTTTCATACTTATCTCTTACTTGCTCTTGATGTTTTGTATGAAGCTCATGCATTTATCATATGGATTATTGAGCTAAAGTTCTAATCACTTCTCTATGGTTTTGCAGGTCAAAATACTCAGTATAAACCCTCCAAGTTCAAAGGAGTTTGATGCCACAAACTTGAATGCGCTACTAATGGGGTTAAGGGTCTGAACGGTTGCAAATCTAGAATTTCCCAGATTTTGGTCGACCGCCCCTGGGATTTCGGTAGACCGAAATCCCCAGAAAGGGTTGTTTTCAGTCTGTAAATTTTAGGTCGACTGCCCACCCCGTGTAGGTCGACCAGTACTGGCGAAACCCAAAAACGTGGATCCGAAAACCATCTAAACCCAATCCATTTGTGCTCTAATTTTACCCACTTGCCCCTAGGGTTATGATATACATGTTTAGGCATGTTTCACATAGTTTTGGCAAGGGTTAAATGGTCTTTTGATACACTTTGTGTGGGTTTATATATGAGCTACGAATTTGGGGAGAACTAACCCTAAGAAGCTAATCTTTCTATCTTACAGGAGAAGAAGGCCAAGAAGCAGAAGAGAAGAACGTGGGAGAAGGTTTTGTGAGGTTTTCAACTGCATCCAGACATCTCCGGGGTTCATGGAAGAAGAATAAAAGGAGCGGATCGACGAGAAGAACAAGAGGACGCAAGAATCATCGTCATCTGAATCTGAGAATCAAACATCAACATCCATAGGCTTGGGAAATCAAAGGGGGAACAACTTCTACATCTTATTCCTATCTATTTGTGATGTTTCTCATGGGTTTTATTTAGATCTGAGCATATCTTGAGTATTTTTGTTTATTTACTCAACTCTTAGAGATATTCGTGTGTGTGTGTGTGTGACCGTCTGCGTACGGTCGTGTGCTTTTGGTGATGCGGTTGTTGCAGCGTGCATGTGTGTGTATTGTTGGATTCACGATCCAGCGCGTCTGTGTGTGTCGTTGTGCTGCATTTGTTGCAGCGAGTCTGTGTGTGTTGTGATCCGATGTCAGATTGTGTTGGAGACTCCGTCTCTGTGTGTGTGTGTGTGTGTGTTTGTGTGTTGGGGCGCGTCCCCGTGTGTGTGTGCAGGCGTTGTCCTGCATATGTGTTGGAGCGTTGCTCCGTATTGGGGATTTATCCCCGTGTGTGTTGGAGCCTCGCTCCGTGTTTGGGGAGTCTTCCCCGTGCTGGTTTATCTAGCGAGTGAATCCTTACCGGTTTGGTAAGAGGTGGACGTAGGGAGCCCGTCGTGGTCCCGAACCACCTTAAAAATCCCCGTGTCCAGTGGTTTGCTTTGTGGTATATATGTTTGTTGGATTATAATGTTAACATTGTTTATCTTGATCATGTGTGAACGGCGAGATTGAGAGAACTTGTTTATCCTTGCTTAGTTTATTTCTATCAATCTTGTTAAATTTGTTAATTCTGCTGCATAAGTTTTAATTTGCCATATCGCGTGGGGGACAATTCAACCCCCCCCCCCTTCTTGTCCGCTCGCCTACCCAGGGACCAACAGAAGGATGGCACATGGAGGATGTGCGTTGATAGCCGTGCGATCAACAAGATCATGGTGAAGTATCGTTTTCCCATTCCCCGATTAGATGACTTGCTAGACATGATGTCGGGAGCCACTATCTTCTCAAAGATAGACCTTCGTAGTGGCTACCACCAGGTGCGGATCAGGCCTGGGGATGAATGGAAGACGGCATTTAAGACCAAGGATGGTCTCTATGAGTGGTTGGTTATGCCCTTTGGGCTTTCCAATGCCCCTAGCACCTTCATGCAGTTGATGACCCAGGTTTCACGCCCTATGATAGGGGTCTTCTTCGTCGTCTACTTTGATGACATTCTTATCTACAGCTGCACTAAGGAGAATCACTTAGACCATCTCAGGCAGGTCTGCATTGTGTTGAGGTGACAGAGTTTATTTGCCAATTCAAAGAAATGTGCTTTAATGACCGATCAGATTACCTTCCTCGGGTTTATTGTGTCTAGAGATGGAGTCTCCGCTGATCTAGAGAACATTAGGGCCATAAGAGAGTGGCCCAAGCCCCGCACACTCCACGATGTCTGGAGTTTTCATGGCTTAGCGACGTTCTACCGTCGCTTCATTCGCGGCTTCAGTTCTATCACTGCCTCGATCACTGATTGCATTAAGAACGGGGCGTTTGAATGGACTAAGGCTATAGCCACTGCATTTCAGGACATTAAGGAACGAATGACCCAAGCACATGTCCTTGTGTTACTTAATTTTTCTAAGGTGTTTGAGGTCACATGTGACGCTTCTGGAGTGGGTATTGGTGGAGTGTTGAGCCAAGAGTCCCACCCCATTGCATTCTTTAGCGAGAAGCTGAATGATGCCAAACTACGTTATTCCACATATGATAAAGAATTTTACGCAGTCGTCCAGGCATTGAGGTATTGGAGTCATTATCTTTTGCATCAGGAGTTTGTCCTCTTCTCTGATCATGAGGCCTTACAATTCCTCTGTACCCAGAAGAAGCTGAACGCTCGCCATAGTCATTGGGTGGAGTATCTCCTGGAGTATACTTTTGTGCTTAAGCACAAAGCGGGGGCGAAGAACAAGGTAGCCGATGTGCTGAGTCGGCGGATGATGATGTTGACCACCATGAGTGTTGAGGTGGTAGGCTTAGAGAGCTGAAGGACGCCTATGTTGATTGTCCAGACTTTGGTCCGATCTACGCCGTCCTTCTGGCAGGTCCCTCGCGTGATTATAGCGAGTTTGTGCTTCAGGCGGGTCACCTATTCTGGAGTGACAAGTTGCGCATCCTACAGACTTCTGTTCGTGACTTTCTTACATGGGAGATGCACACGGGAGGTCTTACTGGCCACTTCGGCCGGAACAAGACCATAGAGGCGGTTGAGTATCGATTCTATTGGCCTAGCTTAAACAGGGATGTTGCTCGTATCGTGGCCCATTGCCGCACTTGTGCCATGGCCAAGCAAAGGAAGCAGAATACCGGTCTCTATACTCCCCTCCCCGTCTCGGATAGTCCATGGCAAGACATTAGCATGGACTTTGTGCTGCAATTACCCCGCACCCTCCGAAAGCATGACTCTATCTTTGTGGTCGTAGATAGGTTCTCCAAGATGGCATTATTGATTCCATGCTCCAAGACTTCTAATGCCTCTAGAGTTGCCAGTCTATTCTTTGCTCATTGTGTCTCCAGGTTTGGCCTCCCTCGTTGATGTGACACGACCTTGGACTTAGGCAAACAAGCACAATTAAGCATTCAAATGGGCCTTAATGGGCCACCGCTCTCCCGTCGCACTCTATACCCGGAGTGACTTGGCGATGCCAAGAGTGAATTATGGGAATGGGCCCTTGCTGGTAGAGGGCCAGCAAGGCCAAGGATCGACTCCCCAAGGGTGGATGCCCAATTCAATTGGGGCCGACAAAGTGCACAAGGGCACCGGTTCACACTATCCCACGGCGATCACTCTTAAGTCGTGGACTTGAGGATCGGGCGCTCCTCACAAATTCAGCGGCGCATGAATCAAATATTGAAAGAGCAACACTAATTGAGCAAGAAAGAGGCACTTACTCGACCAGTTTGAAGAAACCGGTCCCGGTCGGAGACGAGGGCGAGCGGGGAGGCGGTGGTTCCCCACACGCCGTGGCGGTGTCGCTTGACCTGTCCAAACCAATGACAAAACTACACCTCACGCAGGAGGGGGGATCTTGGGGTAGGGGTTAAGGTCTTACATTCAAAAACTACCACCACGCAGGGTGGGGCCTTCAGCCGGCCAAGCGGGGTGGGGATATCGGACAGAAATGAAGAGAAATGGGAAATTAGGGAACTTGCAGCTGCAGTCTGAATTCTGGACAGGAAGTCGCTGTGCCGGCTGCCTCGGACTCGTACGGACTCCGAATTGAGTGAAACCACTTTCTAAAGCTTCCTGACTTGATAGGGAAGACTCCAGAATTTTTGGGGATGCTCAGAGGGTCGGAGGTGGCCGCACCAGCAACAGGAAGGAGACTCCTCTGTCTGGCCGCAGGTTCTGTCTCGACTGGAATAGCAAATTGCAGAGGTCACTGTGCGCCCTCCCGAGCTCCGATCACCACGGAACCAGTGGCATTATCTTCGTGGTTGAAGTAGCTTTCAGCAGGAGGTGACGGGGCTGCATTCAGAGGTCGAGGGCGGTTGGTGTACCCTGAAGAGTGGGCACTGGTCGGAGTAGATAGCAGGAGACAGAACTGGAGAGCTCGGGGGAGAAAATTCGTAAATCCTTCCTCCGGCAGCCAAACGAGGTTTTATTTCTTGATCTTGGAAGAGGACTGGCAGAGGGAGAACTTTGATGAAGGAGCTTCAGCCTGAATCCTCTGGGATTCGTCGTGGCAGAATGATCTCTCAGGCTCTGGTCCAGGATGAAGACCTCTCTGCGCAGTCGTGGGAGAACGGCTTCTACGGTTGACCCCGACCTCGGAACGAGTTGATTCCACCTCGCATGCGAAGAAGACAGAGGGACCTTTCCAGCAATGTAGGCTACGTCTTCAGGATCACCAGGATGAACCCGTGGGCGATGCTGCAACAGGGGCTGACTTGCTGGTCTGCACAGCTCCAATCTGCAAGAAGAAATGAGAGGGAGGGGTGGCTTCTTTGGTGGAGGGGAAGTGAAGGGGTGGCCTAAGGATGAATGGGGGTTCTTGTGGGGTGGAGTGGAGAGCTATAGGGGTTGGAGAATGAGGGGAGAATGTCTGAGAGCAGGGGCTAGCAGGTGGAGGTGGAGGATGAGGATGTGAGAGTGAGAGAATGGGGAGTGGAGGGGGGCGAACTTGGCTTGGGGGAGGGTAAAGGAAGGGGGCGGCCTAGGCAAGTGGAGGGAAGGGATTTCAAATTTTGAAATGGCCTTGGAAGGTGGGGGATTATGTGGGAAAGTGGGATGCTTGTATTGGAATGGGGAAGATTTGGTTGGAAGGTGGGGAAAGGTGTTGAAATGGGGAGACTTCTACCTAGGAACTAGGGGGGTGGAGTAAAGGAGGCCATGGGGAAGTGGAGGGCATTAAAGGAGGTGGGTGGTGGTTGGGAGTTGTAGGGGAAGGGAGGAGAGAGAGAGGGGGGCGAACCCCTTAGGGGAGGAGAGAGATGAGAGAGAGGAGGGGGGTAAGGGAATCACTCCCTAGGGCATCTCACCCTTAACTAAGTGGAATCTCTCCAAATTGAACACAAGAGTAGACTTAACTCAAAAGGATTTTGATCATTCATTAACTTCAAATGAGGGGAGTGGGGTCCTATATATAGGCAACACACTCTTTACAATAAGTCCCTGACAAAATAAACAACTACAAATAACTAAGGGGGGGTGGGAGTGCTAATGGGCCTAGCCCAACGAATGGGGCCCAATAGCCACATTAGACAGCATGATGATACAAGAACATAGAAAAATAAGTGCTAGACCAAGGGAAATGACTCAAATAAAATGGAAATACATCAAAATGACTCAAAGGAAAGCTACAAAATGGATAAGGGGCCTTTATAGAGTGAGGCCCAAACTCAACCAGCTCCCGAGTGTGAAGAAGTGGCACTACAAGAAAAACCGCGAGTAGCGACCGACCTCTCGGTCGCTATTCGGTCGCAGATCGGTCGCAAAGATCATGTAGCGACCGAACAGACACCTATTAGCGACCGAACATGTCGATCGCTATATAATAGTCGCTAAATGGCGACCGATATAAATCGGTCGCAGAATAGGTCGCGGTTAGCGACCGATAATTATCGGTCGCAATATCAGTCGCGGATAGCGACCGATATAAATCGGTCGCATTATCCGTCGCTAATATATACAGTCGCTATTCGGTCGCTATTCGGTCGCTAATTTTAATACTTTAATAAAATAAATAATGAAGACAGTCGCTATTCGGTCGCTAATTTTTCAGTATTTTTTTATTATAAATTTATATAATCGACTATAAATCACCTGATAAATAACAATTTAATAAAATAAATAACCTGATAAATAACAATTTCATAAAAATATATAAATCAACTACACAAATCACAATCTCCACGAACTTCAAATTCATCACATACAAACACACAAATTAATCATACATCCATAATAAAATGACAACATGCAAATAACTAAAATGAAATCACAAATCCTCCGCATATGTGTCATCCTGGTCGTCGTCTCGTCTAACATCTCGCGACGGATGATCCTGTATATCATTTAAAAAAATTAAAATCAAATCCTTAATAAAGAAATCAATTTTTCTTGAAAATTAAAAGCAAGATGTTTTTCATTTAAGTGAAATTGACGAATGACAATTTTAAACGTTTTGCTCAAATCGGTAGTCCAATTTGGACTCCGTCAATTTCTACAAGTCACTCTCACCTTCCCGGTCGTGTTGGAGTCATTGACAAATTAATTGGACATATATTTCTTTATTTTTGACCCTCTTACACTCGATTAACTTGGTTCTATTTAGGAAATGTAAATTTGAGCATCGAGCTCAAATTTGGAGTCCAATTTGAACTCCGTCAGTTTCTACAGGTTACTTTCACCCCCCATGTCGTGTTGGAACAATCGATGGATTGATTGGACCTCTCTTTTCAATTTTGGACCCTCAAACCCAAGTTCATAGAGTTAAGAAAATGATATTTTCCCCTCCTCAATCTAAATTCTTATATTTTGTAAGATGATATTTAGAGTTAACAAATAGAAAATCAATCAAATAAAATACTTACCGGAGGCTGCTGTGCACGAGGTGCAGGAGGTGCAGGAGGTGCTCTATTACTAGCAAGTCCCAATTCTGTGAGCATCTGGGAGACGGTCTGAGAGACGATGGTTGAGATATTCTGAGAGACGGTCTCGTTGACGATCGCCCTAAACATATCTGGAGTCATGGTCGGGGCGGCACTGGAAGAACCATCTGGGGCTGCTGGTGTGGTATCTGGGGCTAAATCAAAAACATGCATTAGGGATGCATTTTCTCCTGTAAGTAGATACCTCTCACCAACTCGCCCCCTGTGCATTGCTGCTATATGCCCTGCCACCACATCTTCAACATGGCAAAATGACATCTTATCATTCCCATCTCCTACATAACCAGGTAGCCGCCCATTAAAACGTTCAATCATCTGAAGTGACAAAGAACATGTTGATTAATGCAACATCTAACTAGATATGTCCTATTCTAAACCATAGCCAATGATGCAAACAAGGATATGAGAACATTTAATCTTATCACTTTGCAAAGTTGGCTGCTCCACAAAATGCATCATCACACCCACTTAGTTATAATCATAAACTGCACTCATCGCTGAATAAAGAGAGAGAAGGCTTTATGTACCATGCTGCAGCCTAGCAAAACCCTTTGTGCAGAAAAGGGGCAAACCATAGGTGTGCTCGATGGGGAAGCCATTAGATCATGTGATCCGATGGTCTCCATTGTTTTACCCTTCTTTTCTTTGCAAATCAAGCACCCTTCAAGTGTGCTTGATTTGGACTTTCTAATCACTCCGTGACAGCTACATTACTGTGTGCTGTCTGGCAGCATACAGCAACAGAGATGGCCTCATGAAAACTTGTGTTGCACCCCATTATGTGTGTTTAAAAGAAGGCCGCTACATAAGTTAATGACTAGATTTCTGGTGAATTTCTGCATACAAAATGAACTTAAAAGCTAACCACTCACGCACGGCCAAGTTATACTGATGGCTGTTGCACTAAACAAATACAAAGGCATCCTATTTGAACCATTTTTCCGAATTAAAGGTTAACACGACACTGTCTCTCCCGACACCCATTAGCTTGGCTGCAAAATATTTCACACCGTGGTCCCTTGTACCAACATTCCAACTATTAAGATAATTAACAATGTCCCAGATAAAACAATGCACAGGCAACAAAGTGACTTAGAAAAATAGAACAGTCATACCATACGCGCAAGAACATTTCCAGCTGTAAGCTTTCCAGAACCATAAATGACCCCTGGATATAGAAGAATTATTGGAATCCCATCCAAGGCAGCTTGTCGTGCAATCTTATCTGCAATAGCCTTGGACTTCTCATATTCAGTGCAAAAGAACTTTTCATGATGCTCCTGCGATTGACAGATTGTACTGAGTTCAATTTTGAGACAAAGGAGGGAAAAAAAGATACCAGACAAATTGGTTCTGAACCAGATGCTATATTGGCTATGGATTTCTTTTCCTGACAGGTGAAAACAATACAACATACAACAAACATGAAAGACTTTTCTTCAATAAATGTTACCCTCAGATCTATTCTAGTCTTCTAGAGTCAGGTCAATGGTACTGAGGTAAACTGTAAAGATATGCTGATTATTTCCACCAAACGAATAAGATGAAGACAACAAACAAGATACTGAGGCTTCAACTGATTAGCCATTATCACAAACGATCTGCCTCAAAGCTTTTTGAAGGTAAGATCTGACACAAAGTTTAAACTGACTAATTGAGACCGTTTCATTGTTCTCAATAGTACCTTTCTTCTTCCCTTGTGTATTTTCCTTTTTCTCAAAGATGCAATGTGGATGGACCAGATGCAGCAACAACTAGGAGGTAGCCTTGCATAAAGGCTGAAGAGCAGGACTTCGGAATCGAATGACTAAAAGGCAATCAAGCAGAAGATAGACCATTAAGTGTAACACAAAAGAATGGTTAAACAGAGTGCAAGACCCAATCAGATAGATTGCTTAATGCATGCACATTTACATGTCTCAATATGATATTAGAAAGAAATCAAATGTCTCTGTACTTGAGGCAATACCTTGGTTGCGGAAAATCTTCTGAGGAATTTTCACATCAACTACTTAAAAAATATAGATAACAGGGGAAAGTTACACCATGAAGCTGAGATAACATACTAAGATAATACTTAAACATAATGTTTCTATTCATATTCTCATGTTGGATAGTGGAGATCATTGTAGGAACCTTCTCCTCTGAGGTAATATCATGAAACCTTGCTGAGCAAAGCATGTGTCTCTGATTCAAAGTCCCTCACCTTTGGACAACTCGCACTCGATAGTGACTAGGACAAAGAAACTAGGGAGATGTACCAAAAGAGTAGACAAATATTTGTGGTCTAACATGCCTATTCTTCAAATTAGACAGAAAGCAGAAACCTACAAAGAAATACTTAAAAAATAAATATATAAGAGCTGACATAAGTTCACGTGAAGCTTATGAATAGATGTAATTCAGTGTGCAAAGCTGAAAAGTAGCACTTTTGCATTCACGGGTAATATCACAAATGGGAAAGGATGCTGGATGTATTACGTCATGAAGGAAAAATATAAACTTCAGAGATAAATGGAAAAAATATTTGAAAATATTGTTTACCTGTTTCTCATCTGCGATATATCCATCGGTAGGCCCTATGGCAAAAAAGGATGATGTGTATATTATCTTCTGTAAAGTCCTTGTTTCTCTTAAAGCTTGTAAAATATTCTTTAAACCTCCTACATTCACCTAAACGTAGGAAAGCAGTGTGTCAAGTCCACAGACATTATTTATCAAGAACATTTTGACTAGGAAGCAGGCTACAGCATCTTCAAGAATTGAAGATATGAAAGAATCCAGAAGAAAAAGTAGAATGAAGAAAGTGTTTGATTCACTATCTCCTTATAGTTCCAATTCATACTTAAATTGACGTTCACTTCAAAAAGGGAAGCTTCGAAAAAATGCTTCTGAATTTCATATATGATGAAATGTATGATTTTGTAGTATAAATTTGTTCTTTTTCTTTGCTAGGTACCTTTTTTTTTTAACAGGGAGGGGGAACCCGGGATCGAACCTGGGACCTCCCCCAAAGGGCGGACGTGGTGAGACCACCGTGGCAAACCGTGGGCTCAGTGTAGATTTGTTCATTAGTGCACTATAGTAAGACAGTATTAGCATTTTAGTACCTTAACAAGGACTTGAAATAAAATAACTAGGCATGTAGAATCTAGGAATTCATTGAACGGTAAGGACTAAGCATATGGAGGAAACCGATTTATAACCAGTTATGAACAAAGACAGGACTCTACAGGAAGTTTTTTGTCAAAATTAACAAATGAAACAAAGAAGATAAATGTGGGGTTGAAAACATCAAGAAGACATATGATCTGCAAAACACATACTTAACGCATAAATAATAACATGAACAGATGCCCATGTGAACATTACATGTACACATGTTACATGTGCTAGATGCTGAAGCAAGATGTGCTCGTTTTGCTATCAAACCCATTCTCCACCCCACTTCAACCCTCACACCCCGCCCCAACAATACTAGAAAATATTCCTTGTTCCTGCCCCCTCTCATTCCCATCAATCGCTCCCATTAAAAGAGGTGTATGGGCTTATATAAGATTACTAAACATATGTACATATTGTATATCAGTATCACTACAAACAGCTAAGATTTAGATAAGTATAAAATACGGAGGAAAATATGCATCAACTATTGAATTTTAGCATTCATTCAAGTAAATTTCATAAAACTTAATGTGCTCCTATGAAATCCTAGCGTGAGGCATCCACGATTGTTACCATATAACATCTCTATATAAATAAATTCAACTAAGATTTATTGAAGTATTATGTAGAAGGGATCCACTGCCACCAGTGGCATCATAAGTGACTAACCATTATCTGCAGAACAACTTGATTTGATCTCTAATTTCTAATCCAAACATGTAAACCTTCAATGTGATAGGCAAATTGTATATAGCTAAAAAAACCATCAAAGTCTGATATCTAAAACTTACGCATCGGATAGCATGCACTTTCTAAACTTGATATCTTGATATTACCAATCTATTAAGTTTCTTCACATGATTCCAGGAGCTAATTTGCAACATATGTTTGTTAAAAGCTGAGACAATTTTTTGGATATGTGAGGACTAAAATAAAATAAAATTATGTAGCCATCTTAAACGGTGTGTACGGACATTGTTCAGGGGAAAACAGTTTCATTGGATGGGTCATTCTCCCTGAAGGGCAATTTTTGGATATCTGCTTCTTTATTCTACAACTTGAAGTATCCACACACTCTGTGACCTTCCCTTCCTCCAATCAATAACGATGATGAAACTCTTGTCAAGACTTATTTAAATACCTTTTGAACTGTATTTAAAGCTTTTAAGAATGAACAAAAAAAATCAACTGTTCTGAACCCCTTTGTAGAAAATTGAAACACTGTGTATTGCAGATGGGACAAGTAGAAAGGGTCTTCATTAGGTGAAACTCCAATCAACCATCCTTGTTGTTCATCTTTCTTACCCATTCTGCTCAACATGTTGCCTTTTATAACAAATGACAATGGTCTTCTGCTCTAGAGTCCTCTAGGGTTGGAAAACAAGCCAAAAATACCTTGATCAAAGATCACCAGAGACTTAGTGATAATCAGACCTATCTAGTCCAACATTCAGGGAAATTGTGATTACCCTTGATGGTCCATAAACATTGTCAGGACACTATCATATGCTTGTTGAAATCAAGTTTATAAGCCAAACCACTTTTCTTACTTATCTTCGACTCTTCGTGCCCGTTAAGCAATCTTATAGTCCAGCAGTCTTCATGCCATTTCATCATCCTTAGGAATAAGCACCCGAAATTATGACTTCAATGTTCACATCCCTTCCCTCTTCTCATAAACTCTACTGAGTTCATAACATCTTTTATAATCTCCCAATATTTGTGAATAAAGAAAAGTGGAGGGGGGCCCTGCGGAGGGGGGACTGGAGCCGGAGGGGGGCCCGGAGCCGGAGGGGGGGCCCTGCGGAGGGGGAACCGGAGCCGGAGGGGTGGCCCTGCGGAGGGGGGGGCGGAGCCGGAGGGGGGGCCCTGCGGAGGGGGGATCGGAGCCGGAGGGGGGACCGGATGGGGAGGGGAGAGCCGCGCCGGAGGGGGAAACCAGATGGGGAGGGGAGAGCAGCGCCGGAGGGGGAGGGGGGGCTCGGGCGGGAGGGGGCCGCAGGGAGGGGGCTCGGGCGGGAGGGGGCCGCAGGGGGAGGGGGGGCTCGGGCGGAGAGGGGCTCGGGCGGGAGAGGGGCCGCAAGGGGAGGGGGGGCTCGGGCGGAGGGGGGCTCCGGCGGGAGGGGGCCGCAGGGGGAGGGGGGGCTCGGGCGGGAGGGGGCCGCAGGGGGAGGGGGGGCTCCGGCGGGGGTCCGCCTCACTTACCTCCGATGGCCGGTCCCCGCCGCCGCTCGCAGTCGTCCGTCCACCGCCGCTCGCCACGCCGGTCGTCCGTCCACCGCCGCTCGCCACGCCGGTCGTCCGTCCACCGCCGCTCGCCACGCCGCTCGCAGTCGTCCGTCCACCGCCGATGGGAGCTGGTCGCGGGGGGGCCGCAGAGGGAGGGGGGGCTCGGGGGAGGGGGGCTCGGGCGGGAGGGGGCAGCAGGGGGAGGGGGGGCTAGGGCGGAGAGGGGCTCGGACGGGAGGGCGCCGCAGGGGGAGGGGGGGCTCGGGCGGAGAGGGGCCGCAAGGGGAGGGGGGGCTCGGGCGGAGGGGGGCTCCGGCGGGAGGGGGCCGCAGGGGGAGGGGGGGCTCGGGCGGAGAGGGGCTCGGGCGGGAGGGGGCAGCAGGGGGAGGGGGGGCTAGGGCGGAGAGGGGCTCGGACGGGAGGGGAGGGGGGGCTAGGGCGGAGAGGGGCTCGGGCGGGAGGGGGCCGCAGGGGGAGGGGGGGCTCGGGCGGAGGGGGGATCGGGCGGGAGGGGGGGGCTCGGACGGAGGGGGGATCGGGCGGGAGGGGGCCGCAGGGGGAGGGGGGGCTCGGGCGGAGGGGGGCTCGGGCAGGAGGGGGCCGCAGGGGGGAGGGGGGGAGGCGGGGGGGAGGGGGGGAGCTGGTGGCGGGGGGGGGGGGAGATGAGTGATCAGCGACCGCTTCGCGACCTAAATAAATTCGGTCGCAAGATCAGCGACCGATTAGAGACCGAAATAATTTTGGTCGCAGAATGGGTCTCAGACGTGCGACCGATTATATCGGTCGCTATATGGTCGCTATTTGGGACCGACTAGCGACCGATTTATTCGGTCTCTAATTCGGTCGCTATTGCCACTTTTTCTTGTAGTGTGGACCCGAGCCAAAGGGAGTCGTTGGTGATGCCTCCATCACTCGTACTATAGTGTCAGATAGGGATGTGCGATTTACTAGCTATTTTTGGAAAACCCTATGGCACTTGATGGGCACCCAACTAAAATTTCCCACTGCATATCACCCCTAGACAGATGGTCAAACTGAGGTAGTTAATAGGAGTTTGGGGGATCTTCTTAGATGTCTAGTCTGTGATCGTGTCAGGGATTGGGACTTGGTTCTACCTCTAGTAGAGTTTGCTTATAATGATTTGGTCAATAGGTCTACAGGCATGAGTCCTTTTGAGATTGTTACTAGCCGTAGACCTAGGAAGCCCATAGACTTGGTCCCCTCTCCCATCCAGTCCTGTGTGTCAGAGTCGGCAGAGTCCTTTGCCGATCACATCAGGCAGTTGCATGAGCATGTACGTCATCATATTGAGTCCAGCAACACACGGTACAAAGAGTTGGATGATGCCCACAGGCACCATCGTGAGTTCAGGGAGGGCGAGTACGTCATGATCAGGGTCAGGCCTGAACGGTTTCCCTCGAGAACCGTGAAGAAGTTACAAGCTCACGATGCCGGTCCTTTCTGAGTAGTGAAACGAGTTGGGTCTAACGCATATGTTGTAGATTTTCCAGAGAGCTATGGGATCAGCTCCACTTTCAACATCTCAGACCTAGTCACTTATAGGGACCCAGCGGTGATACCCAGTGAGCCGTTTGAGCCATCTCCACCCCTTGTGAGTGACACCACCCCAGAGCGTCCATCTCAAGTCTTGTTACCTCAGTAGCGTGAGCAGATAGAGCATATACTGGATGAGCAGGTAACGACTACTCGAGGTGGAGTGTATAAGCTCTACTTGGTGCGATGGAGAGGACGGCCCGCGTCCGATGACACTTGGATCACCCGAGATGAGCTACAGAGGATAGATCCAGATCTGCTAGATCGATACCAGAGCGACCCGGACCCCTACTCGATGGGGTCGAGCTTCTCCAACCCGGGGAGAATTGGTGAGGATACCAGAGCCAGAGTACGGCTCGACTCAGGGAGCAGCCGGTACCGGACACGCAGCACGACTCGGTCGACACCGACCTCTTTGTGGCTCGGGGACAGTCTGGAGTCTCCATCGGAGCTTTGATACTTTAGTACGTATTTGGTTGTATTTGGTGTGTATTTGGGTTGTATTTGGCATGTATTTGGGTTGTATTTTGGTTTGTATTATTTTGGGTTTAATATTGGGTCAATGGGAGAATATTGACAAAGTATTTTGTATTTTTGCTTTATTATGGTCCAAGGGGGGATTAATATGGTCCAAAGGGCATTAAATAACCAAACCCCTTATATTGACTTGGAGAGAGGGGCGCTCCCCTCTTTGTCCCCTTGTGGGATTTATTTAATCACCTTATCCCCCCGATTCCCCATTATACCCCCTTGACCAAGGGTATCTTAGGTCATTAGCCTAGGTCTAGGGTTTAGTATAAGATGTCTCTTGTTGCATTTTGATAAATTTTAATGTAGAAAATTATGTGAAATTGCCTTGGCCCCCCCTCTCTCTCTTGTTCTTCCTTGTTCTTCCTCTTCCTTGCAGCAACAAGATCTGGGTGTGAAGCCCTTCTTTGGGAGCGATTCCCAATTCTATCTCTTCTTCTGGGTACCAGGTTCGATCGCCGCCGCCGCCGCCACCGCCGTTCGTGTCGCCATCAAGACACCACAGCCATCTTTCCGAGCTGTTGTCCTGGATTCTGACCTGCAGATCTGAAGCTCAAAGAAAAGATTATAACTCTAGATCCGATCGTCAGATAGAGCTGATCTTTTGAGGGTTGGTTCCCACAGTTCTTATTCATTCCCAGTTTAAATTATACGCCGATCAGAGTCTGTTTGAGTCCCTTCCTAGTCATTTGTTTCCCCCTCTCACAGTCTGCCTGTGTGCAGATCTGTGAGATAGCCACCTGGTAGTTGATTTTTCCCACCCACCAAACCTTGTCAAAAAATTACAAAAAATTATGTGTGTAATCTCCACTTCCCCCCCTTTCTCTACAAAAATCCCCAAGTCCTAGTTCTACCATTTTATTCTCGGTCAAACCCCAAAGTCAGGCAGAACCTGATCTGCCCTGTGAGATCTGCCATCCAAGCCAAAGTTAGTTAGTGTGTTGCAGGAGTTTTCATTTCCGATCCAGCCGTTGGATGGATCTGAAACTCCAATATGTTGAAGATCTTTAAGTGCTCTTCGCAACGGCATTAATTTCATCCAGATGGGACACCGGATCTCGGCGTGGTGACTATTTTCATGGAGGCGTGCATTCCTGATCCGAGCCAGGCCAGTAAAAAGGGGTTGCTGCATAAATCCCACGAAAATATGCCAGAGTTCTTACAGCGACCGCCACTCCCGGGGGTCGACCAGGGACCCTCTGCCATCATCCCGGTGAACCGCCGCCTTCAGAAGCTCGTCGGAGGTCGACGTCCCTTTGGACGTCCTTGTTTGCTGCCCTGTCGGCAAGCAAATCATAAAATCGGAGCCGCTGCCCGCCGCCGCCTGGAATCGCCACCTTGCTGCCCGCCAACCCAAGATCGGTGCTCCCGGAGTCATTGTGTAGCCCTTTAACACCCTGCGTGGAGTGGGCAATAAAAATCACTACTGTAATTAAACTTTTACCACTGTACTGGGAGTCACGGGTCTTGGCCGGGACGTCTTCCCCACGCCTCGAGCGTGGAGGTACACTCGCCTCCCTCCTTGTCTTATTTGCTTGTTCCATATAGACTCTTAAGCCGCTGCATGTGAGTAGTTTATTTCCTAGCTAGTTCAATTTAGTCACTGCTGTGAGTTGTGAGTGCGAGACCCATCCCGTGACTCATTCTGAGCACGAGAGTGAGCTGACCACCCGAGACTCAATGCCGACTTCTCAACTGTGCAGTCTGACACGTTTCCCTCGCTGGGGACGATCGTGAGTGAGTATTTCTTGTTTGGGGCATGCTTGCCTCTTCAGGAACCACGTAGGGTGCCGAGTCATTCGTGTCGTCGCTGGTCCCGTCGTCTTTGGGTCGCGTCGTCACCTAGAGTCCCAGGTTCGCAACAAGTCCGAATCGAGTCTCATTGTTGTCCCGTATCAGATAATAAGAATAAAAAAGAAGAGAACAAAACAAAACAAAGAATAACGCAAACAAATAACAAAAAAATAGAATAAAATGAAGATTAAAGTCAAAAATAATAATAAACAAACAAACACACAAAACAAAACTCTCTTGCATGATCTTGATGTTGAATGGTTGCTCTTGCATGCTTGCTTGTATGATAATTTAATACGCTTTCCTGTGAATGCTTTAGGACTGCGGTTTTTTGAATAAATAACACTGCCCTTACTCCGGATAGGTGTGTGACATGTCACATCCTAAGGGGGAAGAAACCAATTCTGGTGAGTGCATACGTCAAGGGGAAGAGTTGTAGCTACGTCGTTAGCAAAACTCACAAATACACCCGAGGTAAACTCCCACACTCCGCACACAATGCGAATCAATGACTTCGACCATAAGGATTGCAGGTTTTCTTCCTAGCACTATATGGATGCCCGAATTCTGCACTCACATGAAAGGCAATCATGATAAAAAAGTTGCCTGCTCTTTTCAAAAAAAAAGAAAAGAAAAAGAAAAAAATGATGACGAATAAGAGGGATGCGGATCCAGGAAGTCGGGAATCCCCACTGAAACAAATGAGGAGACTCCCGCGAAATGGTGAAACAAAACTCCAACAAAGTATCAATAAAGATGAATCCTAATAGTCGGGAATCTCCACTAAAATAAATGAGGAAACTTGCGTCGAACAGTGAAGTCTGAAACTCTAAAATAAACAAAAGGGCTGTGTGAAGCTACCGAAAACCGAAAGCCTGAAATGCACGTGTATGCGATAAAGAAATACTCGAGTGTTGCTTAGAAAAGCTGCGTATCCCTATGGTTAGGGCTTATTGCCCGCATACCTGAACTTTCACGACACAAAGAAATTGTTTTGGGTGAATTGTAGTTTTAAGTATGAACGTAGACTATGCGGTTTTCCCGTTGCGTGTGCACATCCCCTTTAGTTGGGTTTCATGAATCACACTCTGTTTACGAATTATGGGCAATGTCTATATCTTATCCTCGACAGCTATTTTACGTATCTACTGTATACTTGTTATCAAATGAATGTTTGCATGCTTGGATAAAAAAAATAAGAGAAAGAAATAAAAAGAATAAAATTAAAAATTAAAAATCAATCAAGAATAAACATAAAAAAAATCAAACAAAAAAATCATCATCAAAGTCACCGAGGGACGTCCATTCATCAAGTCCCACCGGAATTCAAATCTCTCTACTCCGGCCCAGATCATCCATCTTGATTGAATAACCAAACAACTGCACTTCATGCAGTAGCAAAAACCTCAAAAAAAGAGAGAAAAAAAAGGATGATGAAGAGACTCAAAGATGCTCAACCGTTGGCACCTGGGCCAACAAATGTTCACAGATATCCATTCTGAATAATGCAACTATTGGCGTCCGTGCCGATAGATATGCAAAGATGCTTGCAAATATTCAACTGTTGGCATTCAACCCGACAAATGTTTGAAAATATTCAAAAATATCCAAGATGATTCAACCGTTGGCATTCAGCCCGACAAATGTCTAAAGATGCTCAAGGATACTCAAGATGTCCAACTATCGGCGTCCAGCCCGACAGATGTTTAAAAATATTCAAAAATATCCAAGATGATTCAACCGTTGGCATTCAGCTTGACAGATGTTCAAAAATGTTCAAAATTATCCAAGATGATTCAATTATCGACATCCAGCCCGATAGATGTCGACGAATGTTTAGAGGATGGCAAAGATGTCCAACCATCGGCGTTCAGCCCGACAGATACTCCAAGATGTCCAAAAATATTAAAGATGTTAAACCATTGGAGCTCGAGCCGACAAATGTTCTGATGATGATGAAGATGTCAAACCATTGGCGCTCGCGCTGATAGATGTTCTAATGATGATGAAGATGTTAAAGATGTTAAACCATTGGTGCCCGCGCCGACAGATGTTCTGATGATGATGATGATGATGTTAAAGATGTTAAACCATTGATGTTCGCGCCGACAGATGAAGATGAAGATGTTAGACCATTGGCGCTCGCGCCAACAGATGTCTGATGATGATAAAGATGTCCGATGATTCGATGATGGTCAATGATGATGTTCGATGATGGAGATGTCAACCCATTGGCGTCCGTGCCAACAAATGTTCGAGGGCGATCAAGATATTCAGCCGTAGACGATCAAGCTGACATATGTTCAATATTCAACCAATGGCAATCAAGCCAACAAAAAAAAGAAAAAAAAGAAAAAAATCACTATCACAGCCTCTGAGGGATGTCGACTCGTCAAGTCCCACAGGAGATCAAAATCCCTTTTGTCTTACCGACGAATAAACATGTTGCCCAGACCTTCTATCTAAAGTCATGAACAAAAAGACCCCCTTCACTCCGAGTCAGACCTTCTGTCCGGCTAGAGAATAAAAAGACCCCTTGCTTTGACATTAACCCCGTGTGTCAATGAATAAACCGCGTCAGCTTCCGGCACTCTGATGGCATTTACGAATAAACCTTTGACCTAGACATTCCGTCTAAGTCAATAAATAAACAATCCTCTTTAACCTAACACTATCCATCCATCCCACCACGATGTTCAATACGACCTAAATGGCTTAGACCTTCCATCTAAAGCCGGATGAACCCGATGTCCTTGAAATAACCTATACCCGATGTCGACGATATCATCATGATTGGTGCCTGGCTCTTAGTCAAGGCCAATCGATACGGACCAATGGCTTAGACCTTACGTCTAAGGCCAGATGAGCCTAATTCCTTGCGTTAGCATAGGCCCAATGTTGACGATGTTATCTAGATTGGCATCTGGTTCTCTGTCAGAACTAATCGATATAGTGCGCGGCCGAGGCTGTTCATGTGAAGCCGATGATGTTCAACTTCGATGCCGACCGCTTGCCGGACAAGAAGATACACTCGCAGGTCCCGCTCTCGTTCCTCGCTCGCGACACCTGCGAGTGAGGGGCATTTGTGGACACCCAAAAAAATTCACTGGAAGAACTCCGGGTCTCGTCAAGCCAAACAAACTCTATATCTCATCCGATCAGGATGAAAATACACCTAGCGGTCCGCCACCTGATAAAGAAGCTTCCTGATATGAAAAAATATTCCTGGCCCCTCAAAACAGAGTGCCGAAGGCAATATCAGCATAAAACCCGAGTGACCTGATCGAGGCACACATTATGCCGGAAAGGTCCATAGGAGGCCGAAGAGCTGTCCAATGAGACCAAAAACACTTTGAGTGATTGCCCACGCAATGAAGACGCTCTCCACATGCATGGAGCAGGCTTAAGGACACGATTCACAGTGCCAAAGGCCAAATCAGGATGAAACTCGAGGAATCTGACATGGGTTTGGCACGTGTCGGAAATCACTCAAAATTGCAAACCGAAGCCCGGGAGCTTCGAAATAAACACTCCGGAAGTGGGTCAGTAAAACCAAGGCAGTACCGGATGTCAAGCACTTGTTCGAGCCGGTCCGGGGTCAATGGAGCAGCAAAGAATATAAAGCACAAAAAAGCCACCTTGGGCCAAGTGAACCGGCACACAAAAGCAAAAAGCACAAAAAAGCCCCCATGGGCCAAGTGATATGGCACAAAAAGGCTTCTTGCCAAGTGATACGGCACAAAAAGGCTTCTTGCTACATGATACGGCACACCCCTTGGCATGCTTGAATCGGTGCCCTCCCATGGGCAGCCTATAAACCGGCGCGCCCTTCTCCCTTGGCCACGTGATGAACTGGCGCAGGCCTTCTTGTCCCTCTGAATCAGCGCGCAGAAGCCCACTCGAACCACCTGAACCGGCGCCAAGGAGGACATCCCATCCACGCTGCGGTACTCTATTTTTCTGCTAAGCTATCAAGCCTGTCGCACAAAGCATTGAATGCTCGTGCATCTGGCTCGCGCTCCAGTTGACAATGCAGCGATAGTAGGTCGTCGACGTCACCCTCGGCTACTCGCGTGAAGACACAACATCTACCTTCTATGCTCCTACCTGTAGGATCTGAAGCCTCCTCGAGCGGGAAGAAAATACAAACAAGAAGGAGGGGTCGAGCTCCGAAGCCTTTCACATTCCCCCTCCTATAAAAGGAGGTGAACTCCGCTGGTCACCGGGGTTGGCAACCAAAAGAGAGGCCAGCCGAAGAGAAAAAGTATCCATCTACCTGTGCTCCTGTGGAGTGAAGAGAAAGGGTGAGGGACAGAAGAGAGTGAGAGAGATGAGGGTTCGAAAGGCAGAGGAGCTTGTGCTTCGTTCTCCCCCCCCCATTTTCTTTCTGTATAACTTTTGTTCTCCCCTCTTTCATCCTTCATGTTCTACTTTGAACATGATGTATCTCCCTCCAGTACTCTGTGACTTTTGCAAAGAATGAAAAGAATCCCAGTGCTTGATGTTATGGGCCTGCCCTCTATCTCTCCTTCCTATGCTTAGATAGCCTTCCCCGCTCTTATGAGCATATGTTGTTGTGCTTGATGAATATAAGATATGTGTTCTATTTGAGAACGATGGTTGCCCTCTCACCCACTCCCATGAGTTGTGAGGGCTCCGTCACCTCTCACACGCTAGTTAGAGTTTAGATTTCCCCTTCGCATGATTGTCTTTTTGTTTCCTTTCCTCTGATGATCGCCCCGGGACCTCCAGGACCTACCTTCTCGTGGTATGACCTCTGGAGAAACTCCGTTCGGAGGGTGAATAGAAGAGGCCGCCTAAGGGCCAACACAATAAGTCTACGTCCCAAACTGCAAATGCAACTGCCCATGGGCCACCAGAGCCCCTCGTAGGCTAGTCCTCGGGGTCCTATGCCCAACTCGGGTTTGAGGGTAGTCGCTCTCTGTTTACCCATGATCACTAAGGCTATCTCGGATCCCTCCCTAGGCGAGTCTCGATTTTACACCCCACAAAACCCAATTCCGGGGGAGGTGCTGCCGAAATTCCGTTAGGAATGCGGCTACGAAAATACATATCTTAATAATGCTAATTGCAAGAACAAAAAATGAAATGAATGAAAAGGCCCTTCCATGAACAAAAAAAATGGCTGAACCCTCATAAACAAAAAGAAAAGAAAAAAAACTCTGTATTTCTGGACCCCTACAATCTACTATGCCAAATAAAAAGAAAGAAAAAATCTATCTGAAGCATGGGGTCAACCCATAGGGTTGACTCTCTCGAAAATAGGCTCTATCTGACCTTGATTTGGGCCGCTGTGTCGACTCCCTGGCGCCCCTCGGGTCGACTCCTCCAATGCTCGGTGAATCGGCACACACGCGCGTCAAATCACCACTCCATTCTCCCCTTCCATTGCGCCACTGTGTCGATCCACCATCTCATCTCTTTTTCACTGCGCCGATCCACTCCATCTTTCCGCACACTCCCACAAAACCTACTGCGCCGATTCACTTCATTACGTTTAAAAAAAATATGAAACCAAAGCTGAGGGGCTTGCGCGCAGGATCCCTCTCCCGCGCCATTTTATCCAACCCCAACCCCTTTACCATAAAAACAAAAAACACACACCATGCACCGATACACATATGCGCCGATTCACTCATTTGCTGACACACTTGTTAACACACCCATTACACACTCACCCTCATATAATGCTCACGTGCACTCACTCACGTCACACACACACCGGTCCTCACATATTTTCTTACATGATACCTATATGACCAATACAAAACACCAATCTTGCTCACCATTTGTATATTTTGACCACCAAAAAAAATCAAAACAATAAAGATGGTGCAACAAGATAAATAAATATATAGATAAATAAACAATAACAAAACAATGTTAAAAAAATTGAATTAAAAAGGAGAATGATGAAATAAAAAAATAAAATGACAATCTTGATAAATAAAAACAATATATATATATATTCACACTTTTAAATAAATAAAAGAAAGCCAAACAACCAAACCAAAAAAAGTGCAAAAATGAGAACAATAACAAATAAGCAAAAAAAAATGCATGCATGCCTCTAAACAACACTAAATAATTCAACGATAAAAAAAATGATAATGCCCATTTCGGACCTCGCTTCCCCAGGCTCAATATGAATGGAACATCAATGACGCCCCGGCAAGCCGTGTTCGGACCTTGGGGATCACCCCCAAATATGTCCGTGACTCGGTATCGCCCCGGGCCAATAGCTCAATAAATCGGACTCGTTCCGATTGGGATTTAATCCCACATTCTTATTAAATTTGCCGTACACGCGATAGACATTTACGCGATTTTATCGCCGTCTTCATTACTCTTTCAATACGGACTTCCGTCCGAACAAAACGCATGGTCAACAAGCGACCAACATGATTCAGACATTTACACCCCAATCTGGGGGCATTTTAATGCAATTCGAGATCTTCTTTATCTCATTTTATTAATATTAATCATAGGCCATAAGGCCCCTTTTCCTGGCAATCAATCAAGGGTTTTCCCCTCTCCGAGGGGAAGTAATTAACGTCGTGACCTTTATGGCACAGCGGGTTTTTGTCCCGACATGATATTCATAATCGTCTGATTAGTCAGACGGCACGCACCAGCGGCTTCCTTGAAGACCGAATAAATCGTCACATTTGTGACTTGCACGCCCATGCACTAAATAAACCAAATAACTAAATAAACAAATGAACAAACTAATAAACAACAGATGAATTTAAGTGCGTCCACACGGGTTTGCAGTCGAACCACTTAAAAATACTGTGTAGTAGTTTGCTCTTCGTGTGATTGATCCCTTTCATCTTTCTCCACTCACAGGGTACTGACTTCGCTACTCTTTGTTTATTCAACACATCTGATATATCCTTCGTCACACATGTTTTGGTCTTGAGTAGTTCAATGCACTACAGATCCACGATTCACGGACAATTACAAGTGATTATGTTACTGTCCTGTTCAAGGACAGATTTAGTGTTTGATCTAATTCCTAAACAAATTTTCATTTGTGCAACTAAGTAAATTTTTTTAGAGTCGATCTATTCAACCCCCTCTTCTAGATCTACTCATCCAACTATCAATTGGTATCAGAGTGGGTTCCCCATCATGTGCTCCAACGACCAGGGGAGATATGAGGGCAATGTGCGTTAAAGCTTTGTAGCTGAAGGCCATTCCATTAATCGACCTCCTTTCTTCGATGGTTCTAACTACACCTATTGGAAAAATAGAATGGAAGTCTTTCTTTGAGCACAGGATCACAAGATCTGGTGCGTGGTGAGTCGAGGTCCATTTCAGCTGCCAGAAGCGGAAGACACCTAGACCATGGAGCAAATCAGAATGTCCACCATCAACTGGAGCGCGATGAACATAATGTAATGCGCTATCCATCCCATTGAGTACTCTAGAGTATCCACTTGCAGATCAGCAAAAGAGATGTGGGATAGGCTTGAGCTAATATATGAAGGAACTTCTGAGGTAAGAGCAACCAAGACTAACATGCTTATTTCTGACTATGAAATGTTTAAAATGAAACCTGACAAATCTATTTCAGAAATGTATGCTAGATTAACCCAACTCACCAACAGCTTAAAGTCCCTGGGTAAGGAATATTCTGACAATGAAGTAGTGAGGAAAATCCCCAAATCACTTACTCCTGTGTGGCACACCAAAGCCATAGTAATCGAGGATTCCAAGAATTTGTCAGTTATGTCAGTTGATGAATTGATAGGATCGCTCATGACTTATGAGCTAAATTTGAAAAGAAATGAGGAAGGCTTGAAAGGAAAGAAGAAAACAGTGGCTCTCAAAGTTTCTGAAAGTTCTACTGAGTCTAGTAAGTCCGATGAGGAGAATTCAGATGAAGGAAGCGTAGATGATCATGCTCTTCTCACCCGAGAGTTTTGGAAATTTCTAAGAGGGAGGAAGAGTAAATTTCAGAAGAAAAGGAAGACCGCTCAGGTAAGCAGAGCTCCAATTGCAAAGACTGACCAATCCAAGAAAGCTGATCATGTTATCTGTTATCAATGCAAGAAGCCTGGGCATTTGCATGGAGAATGCCTGGAGTTGATGAGGAAAACAATTAAGGCCAAGGGAATGAAGAAGCCCAAGACCATGATATGCACATGGAGTAATGATGAAGAAGAAGATGAGAGTTCCTCGACTGAAGAAGATGAAGATAGGCTATGTCTGATGACTATGATGAGGAGGTAACTTCCCCCTTTGATAATTTTTCAATTGAAGATTGGGAAGATGCCTATGCTGATTTACTTGAGAAATATAAGAATTTTAGAAAATAAAATAAACAGTTAAAAAGGAAAAGCAATAACCATGTTCATGACCATTTTGTTAAAGATAAATTGGAATGTCTGGAAGTTGAAAATGGAGATCCTAAAAAATAGATCGAGGATTCAAAAGAATCAAAAACTGAACTTGAACATCTTAGATCAGAGAAGGAAAGTCTTCAAAAATAAATAGATGAACTCAAACTAAAAATTTAGGACAGTCAGAGAGAGAGCCAATTGAATCTGGAAAATTGTGAGGCCATAAAAAGTGTTAATCATGAAATCCAACAGAGCTTGGAAAAAGCTGAAAAGGAACTCAAGGACAAACAAATTGTCTTAGAGAGACTTACAAAAGGGAAAGAAACCCTTGATGCAATGTTGGGCACTAAGGTGAACTTTAATAAAGAAGGCCTAGGATTTAATCCTGCAAGCAAGAAAGAATTTGGTCTGAAAACCATGTCATTTAATTTTGAAAGACCTAAAGGAAAACTAGTTACATCTCAATATTCTAGGATGGGATCAACTTCACAGAGTAATAACAAGGCTAAATCAGTCGACAGATGCCTACCATTCAAAAACCACCCACTTGACCAACTCAGCAGACCCACTCTCATCCTATGTACAGGGTAGCAAACAGAGCTGTTAAATCTAATCAAAACTCAAACATTGGTAAACAAGGAAAGAACTTCCCTGACCACCAGGAGTCATATAGACCACGATGGGGCAATAATTTTTGTGTGCACTCACACAGGAACAAAGAATTCTATTCTTATACACAATCCTATAGGGGTGGACACAACAATAAAAACAATAGAATCAATCACAGATCTCAGTTCAACAAGGGCAGTTACTGGAATAGTCACATCAGGACTAATCGAAACACCTATGACAGGTCAAAAAACCTAAGTACACAACACCAGTCCAACACAAAAACTAAAATTGGCAGACAAATCTGGATTCCTAAATCCTTGCTGCATGAAGTGAATAGTGATAGGGGACCCAAATTTGCTTGGGTTCCAAAACTTTCTGCTTGAATTGTGATTGCAGAAATGCCTGGCAGCCGAGCACAATAGATGGTACCTAGACAGTGGCTGCTTGAAGCACATGACAAGAGATAGAAGGAAATTCAGTCAGATAGTCAAGAAAGAATCCGGACAGGTGAAGTTTGGAGGAAAAGATAAGGGAAAAATAATTGCATCAGGAATAGTGGGTAAGAACTTTGAAAACTCCATTGGAAAGGTTATGCTAGTTGAGGGTTTGCAGCATAATCTCTTGAGCATCAGCCAGTTGTGTGACCGAGGTAAAAGAGTTTTATTTGATACTAATAAATGTCAAATATTTGAAGTAGGTTCTGATGAAGTCAAGTTCTTGGGTCATAGAGTGAATAATGTTTACATGGTAGACTTAGATGAGTGGTTTAATAAAAACATGTGTTTAAATGCCAATCAAACTGAGAGTGCATGGCTGTGGCATAGAAAACTAGGGCATGTAAGCTAACATGTGTTGCACAATCTTGTCAAACATGATATGGTTAAGGGATTACCTAAATTGTCATTTAACTAGAACATCAAAACTTATGAAGTATGCTCCCTAGGAAAACAAACTAGAAAATCATTCAAACTCAGAACTGAACCCATGTTATCAAAGCCTCTTGAATTGTTTCATATAGATTTATTTGGCCCAACTAGGGCAGCCAGCTTGAGTGGCAAGAGATTTGGTTATGTTATAGTTGATGACTTTACTCGCTTTCCTTGGATTTTCTTTTTAACTCACAAGAATGATGCTTTCTCTGAATTTCAGAATTTCTTCAGAAAAGTAAAGCAGGAGGGTAAGTTCAGTATCTGCACCATTTTATCTGATCATGGAGGAGAATTTGACAACTCTTTATTTACTGATTTCTACAGTCAAGAGGGCCTAACTCACAAGTTTTATTCTCCTAGGATACCCGAACAAAATGGAGTTGTGGAGAGAAAGAACCGGACTATAGTGGAGATATCTCGAACCATGCTGGTAGAAAGCCAACTACCAAGGAGATTTTGGGCAGAGACGGCCAACATAACATGCTATATTATCAACCGAGCCATGGTAGGACCCAAGCATAAGAAAACTCCTTATGAGCTACTCAAAGGTAAGAAGCCCAACTTAGCTTACTTCAGAATTTTCGGATCAAAATGATACATTCATAACAATGACAAAATGGATCTTAATAAATTTGAAGCTAAGAGTGACGTGGGCATCTTTTTAGGCTACTCAGACAAGTCTAGAGCATATAAGGTTTTTAATTCTAATAACCAGACTGTAGAAGAAACACCTCATGTCATTTTTGTTGAAGCAACTGAATTGTCTGACAAATCTAATGATGATAGGGATCAAGGTACAGATGGGGAATTTTTTGAAATAAAGGAAGATCAAGCAAACGAAGAACAAGAGCCAGCAAAGGCAATGGAAGATGATCAGCCGATCAGGTCGGTGTCAACTGAATCAGGTGAGTCATCCAGAGACATCAGAATTCTCAAGGACCATCCTGTTCAAAACATTATTGGAAATTTGCATGACCCACCTAGAACAAGATCCTTTTATAAGGAAGTCAATGCTCAAGATCTGACTGCCTTAGTTTCTCAAATTAAACCCAAAAATATTGAGGAGGCATTAACCGATGAATCATGGATAAATGCTATGCAGGAAGAATTAAATCAATTTGAAAAAAATAAAGTGTGGATCTTAGTTCCCAGACCGATTAAGAAATCAATCGTAGGAACTAGATGGGTGTTTAGAAATAAACTGAATGAGGATGGAGTAATTACTAGAAATAAGGCTAGGCTGGTAGCTAAGGGCTATAATCAAGAAATTGGGTTAGACTTTGAAGAATCTTATGCTTATGTAGCTAGGTTAGAGGCAATAAGAATATTATTAGCCTTTGCATGCTCACTTGGATTAAAATTACAGCAAATAGATGTAAAAAGTGCATTTCTCAATGGACTAATAAAAGAGGAAGTTTTCGTTGAACAACCCCCTCGATTTGAAGATCCTAATTTTCCCAATCATGTTTTGGCTCCAAGAGCCTGGTATGATAGGTTGAGTGACTTTCTGGTCAGCAAATGCTACAACCGAGGTAAGATTAATCAAACCATGTTCACCAAGATTTCCTACGGTCATATCATTGTTATACAGATTTACGTGGATGACATTATTTTTGGTTCAACTAACCCTGAGATGTGCAAAGAGTTTGCTGACCTGATGACAAAGGAATTTGAAATGAGCCTAATGGGAGAACTCCAATTCTTCCTTGGATTGTAGGTAACTCAGACGACTGATGGGTGCTTCATCAACCATGTTGACCCGGGTGCAATGACAATCAAGAGGGGGTTGAATTGATTGACCTGCTAAAAATAATGATCACTAGAAACAAAAGGATTAAAACGGATCTCGTAGTGGAATTAATTCAAACACTTAGAATTTGTAATATGTGGTGTGTAGTTTAATGATTCTAACTCAAACTCATCAGGGTAGATGCAGATTAATTAAGCAGACGAAAGTAGAAGCACAATGATATATGAAATAACATGCACATATACCTATGAAGGTGATAAGAATAGAAGGAACAATCGCACAGATAGTCACACAGTGGCACATCGATTTTTAAGGTGGTTCGGGACCGCACCGGGCTCCCTACGTCCACCCCTCACCAAAACTTGGTGAGGCTTCCACTATCTTGTAAACACCCTACAAGACAGTACACACGGAGCCACACTCCACCACACACGCAGGCAGACACCTGCACACAAGGGGTACAACCCCCAACCACACACGCAGGCTAGCACCTGCACACACACGGGGAACAAACTCTCCAACCAACCATGCAGGCTAGCACCTACACACACACGGGGAACAAGCTCCCCAACCACACACGGATGTAAAATTGAAGTTCAGAAATGAAAATAAAATAACAGCGAACAACGGAAAACAATGTAGCTTCCTAAGAAGCATTTTGATTGAAAGAACCAATGCTCAGCTTTCTAGCAGCAAGGGGACGAGCTCCTGTCTCCTTTCTCTTCTCTTCCTTCTCCACTAAGTCTCTTCTTCCTCTTCTTAGGTTCTCTCCTAGGATGCTCAGGGCGTCGCTCCTCTTCTTTTTTCTTCCTCTTAGATTTACTTCCGAAATACTGAGGACACCTCTCGGCTTCTCAGTGCTTTCTCTTTCTCACAGATGTTCTTCAGGTGTCCCTATGCGTCTTATTCTTCTTCTTTCTCCCTTTTAGATTTTCTTCTAAAAAGCTCAGGGCTGCTCACTCTTTCTTCTCAAGCTCAGGGCAGCTCTCTGCCTCTCACTTTGTCTTGCAATAGCTTCTTCTTCATCTCAGGGTGAATGATTGTATTTATAGCAGAAAGATAATGGATACTTTTCCATTCCAGGCAATTTCTGATTGGTCCACGTCAAAAGGTAGAATATTCTATCCTAGGACATTTTTAGAAATCGAGGCATGTGACTTGGAGGCGTGTGCCAATGATTGATCCTTGGACCATGTGCCCAAGAGGGACCCACTTTAAATTCGCAAACCCCTGCTACCGTGATGAGTCGACTTGGTGTAGATACCAAGTCGACTTGTTCTTTGAGCTTTGCAGGATCCAAGCTTTTGGAATACTGTGAGTCGACTTGTTCATTTCAAAGTTCGAAGCATGGAACTGGATATCTTTTTGAGTCGACTTGCTTTCTGCCTGAGTCGACTTGTTCTTTGAACTGTGCGAGATCCAAGCTTTTGAAAGATTGTAAGTCGACTTAGTTTTGAGCTTGAGTCGACTTGCTTAGTATATCATCGGAAGTCTCTGCCCTGAATGGAGAATGAAGTCCCGAGTTTAAATGGCACCCAAAAGGGGGGGTGAATTGGGTGTTAAAAGATTTAATCAAACTTTTTTGCTTTTGTATAAAATATGTGATAGGATGCTAATATGAGAAACAAAACTAACAACAGCCAATAGATAAGGCAAAAACTATATGATGATAAAAGGATTATGCAGGATAAACGAGAATAGAAATTGAACTGGAATGCACACTTACGATTTGCACAGAAGGGAGATAGAGGAAAAGGAACAAACCACACTGAGACAGTGATTTTTAGGTGGTTCGGATGCCACAACGGCAACCTACGTCCACCCCTCACGGACTGTGAGGATCCACACACTATCTTGTAAGAAGTTACAAGATCAAACACACACAACACTCACACACTGGGAAGGAGAGTTCCCGCGAAGGTGTAAGAAACACCTTAACACACACGCAGCTACAACAGAGAACACACAAACACACACACACGGATCTAGGAAGATCCACACACACTGAAATGTTTAACAATCACAAGAACCACAGATGAAGCTTAAGAGAACAAAATGAATTTAGAACACAAGAGAAGAATCTTGATTTGCTCCCCCTTAATGGATGATTGGATGCTTTGGATGCAGCTTGAATCCTTGGGCTGATCTTCACTTGATTGGATGAAGAAGGATGAAGAACTTTTCTCGGAGCACTGTTCACGTCTACAGTGCTGGATCCCTTCTCTTCCTCTTGGCAGCCCCCTTGATCCACCTTTAGCATTAGGGTTTTCCAATCCCTATTGTATATGTTTTACAGGTTCTTGAATGGTCCAAGGACTCTCCCAGACCAGATCCACAATTTCTGGAGAGTTTGGTTGCTTAGGGATTAAACAATACCCATGAGAATGGCTTTTCTCGAAATGATAAAAAGTCAACAATTGTTGGCAGCTCGGGGCTGGCGGTCGACCTGCAGGGTCTGGCGGTCGACCGCCACTGAGAGACCTGTAGGAGGCCGGTCCCTGGGAGATCCGGTCGACCAGGATTGAGGGGCGGTCGACCGCCACTGAGACAGCCTGTAGAAGTTTCCATTCTATTATTTCAGGTCGACCGGGATGATGCTGGAGGTCGACCGGACTGTCAAAAACCTGAAACATGAAGAGTTTAGCCCAGAAAAATGTGTCCATATGATCGAGGCATGATTTGAACGATTGGTTAAAAGGTTATTACAAGCTCATTCAATGTACTTAGAAAACCATTTGAAATGCTAAGACCTTAAGAACATCATGAAGAGTTCCGACCTTGAAGGCTTATGAAAAACACTTAGGTTATTAGATCCAAGCATGTGAGCAACCCTATGTCCTTGGTTTTGTTATCATCAAAACACCGAGATATATATACAACAATCTCCCCCTTTTTGATGATAACAAAACTCTAGGGCATTCAAACCAAAATCCATGTTAAGAAAAAAAATAACCATTTGTATGTCATGAAGAATGTGAAATGAGACCCAAATGCCAACCGTCTGAGTTCAAAGCACCAGTACTTTCAATTCATCATAGTTTCATTACAAGGTACATTAGTGCGAGTGATTGCACGACTCTAAAACCAAAGTCTAAGCAAAAGACTAACACTACTGACAGCCCTCACATGTGACATGCAAGCAAGCAACACAACCACACAATGACATACATAAGTAGATAATAAACCAGCCCTACTACTTCTCCCCCTTTGTCAACAGCAAAAATGGACAGGATAGATGAAGGAGGGACTCAAGCAACACGGTACCAAAAGAGAACACGCTAGAGGTGAAAGCAAAACAAATCCTCAGGAGCATCTTCAGGAGGTGGCTGATCTGCTGGAGGTGTAGGTGGAAGGCCAAGGTGCCGACGAATGTCGCCAAGATGGTGGCCATGACTATGAAGAAGATCAAAAATATGACCAATGGATTCATCACGAGCCGCATCCTGGCGCCGCATGCCAAGAAGGGAGAGGTGCATGAAGCTAAAGGATTGGCCAGACTCAGCTAGATCCTCTCGGAAGGAAGTCATGTGGGTGCTGAGAGTGGCCATCTGAGTAGAGAGAGTCTCGAAGGTAGTAGAGAAGGTGTCCAAGCACCCTGATAGGGTGTCAAACGCAGTGCCCATAGTGTCTCCGAGGGTAGAGAGATGATCCCCAAGGTTATCCACACGAGTCTCCAAGCCGGTAAGCCACCCGTCAAGAGCCTCGTAGTCCACCGAAGGGCGCTGTCCGGCCCCCTGAGTGGAAGATTCCCCATGGTGAAACTGGGGTGGAGGAGGCATCTCAAAATCCGGATAAAAGGAGATGGTGGGGGAGGCTGCTCCTCAGCTGGAACTGGAGGGGGGATATCCCCCTCGCCTTGCTGCTGTGCTGGTTCTTCTTCTTCTTCTCATTGATTTCATCTTCCCCATAAACTGGAATGTCCCACACAAGCTCGCCGTCGAGACCAAAGTAGTAGCCAAAATCTATGAAAATTTTATGCTTGTTGTATATATCATCCTGCCTTACATATATGAACTGCTCATTTGCCACATCTATCCCGGCATAAATGAAGACACCGGTCAACTGCGAAGCATATGGAAGAGAGCGCCGGAGGTAGGTACGACAGGTGCTGATGAGATCTGTCATGAGCCGACCCATATTGAGTTGAATGCCATTCATGACATGATAGAATAGGAATCTCTGAACTTCTGTAACCTCATTCTGACCGCCCACTTTGGGATAAATTAATGAAGTAAACATGTGATGCAGGACCCGTTGTATTGGAGGAAAATGATTGGCATTCAGCTTCATCAAATTGCTCACACCGTGCACATACTCACAGTTGGTCATAGTAGTAAATGTTGCTGGAACTTCACCAAAACCATATGCCCTATCTGCACCCATGGCAGATACTCCTAGGGCCTGCTGAAATAACTCCGGAGTGATATGAAGCTCCACACCTTCAACCGTGGTGTATAACTGGTCATTCCTCTCAACTAAAAACCCGTAGAATTGCTGCACCAACCGAGGATAATATCTATTGTACCGGGTAACAAAATCCATCCAACCGTCCTGAACCTAAAAAAGAGCGCACAAAATCGGGAAGAGCTCATTCACCTCATCGAAGTCAACCAAGCGAGGGTCGATAATAGGACGTGGAGGTAAAGGTGCTCGAGGTAGAGGAGGAGCTTTCTGAGATGGAGGAGCCGGGGCCGCTTGCCATTGATGGCTAGCTTCTCCTTGGGCAGAGCGCCGAGAACTCCGTCTTGGTGGCATCCCGAACTCGAAAAACCCACCGGGAAACCCTTGAGCAATTGATCTCAACCCCGGGAACTTGAATGGAGCACAAGGGACACTTCTAGGGCTTGGAGTAACCTTACCACAGAAAAGAAGTTGAGAGGGATCTCCACGAATGCACAACCGACAGAATGGAGGAGGTCCCGAAGTGATGCCGGGACGACCGAGTCAATGTCCGGATGGAGGATGAAGGGTTGTGGAGGCTTGGATGGTGGAGATGAGGAGTGCTAGGGTTGGGGTTTGGTGGTAGAAGGTGAGTGGAAGGGAAGGAGAGAGAGAGAGGAAAGAAAAAGACCCATATATGAAGGGTCGGTTGACCCTTAAGTCGGGCCGGTCCGCCATCGGTGGTCGACTGGCGCGGGCCTGGCGGTCGACTGCCAGGACCAAAATCCCCAAAGATTGAAAATTTCCCCTTTTTTATTTTTTTTTCTCTTTTTTTTTCTCCTTTCTTTTTTTGTTTGGGAGATAGGCAACGGACTGCCTGAGAGGGGCCACCAACATGACATGGGAAGTATGGAGAAGAAGATGCATATATGAGAAGAGGTTCTGATTTTCCCTAGTAAGTACCTTTAGTACAGCAACACTGAGTCCACAGATGTTTGTGATCAAGGAATATTTAGCCGTAGAAGTATTATTCAAGAAGGGTTGAATATAAGTAGTTACAATCAGGCATACAAGGTGATTAAAAACACATAAAAAAGGAGGCAATATGCATGATTTCTACCCTTGATGCACATGATTTATCTACAAATGCAACCCTATACCTTAGATGCAAACCTATGCATGTATGCTCTCACCCTTGCACATCCCAAGTTCTCTTCTTATCTTATTAAACTGATCCTGGTTTAGGGGTTTGGTGAAAATGTCAGCTAGCTGATTGTGTGTGTCAATGAAGTTCAATTCAAAGACCCCTTTTCCTACATGATCCCTCAGAAAGTGATGATGAATATCTATATGTTTGGTCCTGGAGTGCTGAACAGGGTTTTTTGACAAATTAATTACACTAGTATTATCACACAGGATTGGAACAATTTTCATTTCAACATCTAAATCAAGCAGTTGATTTTTGATCCAAAGTACTTGGGCTCCACAACTTCCGGCGGCTACATATTCAGCCTCGGCCGTTGAGAGAGCTATTGAATGTTGTTTCTTGGAGGCCTATGAGACTAGGAAACCACAAAGAAACTGACAGTATCCACTTGTACTTTTATGATCTATAATGCACCCAGCATAATCCGCATCGGTATAGGCAATTAAATCAAAGGAACCACCGATAGGAAACCACAAGCCAAAGTCTATAGATCCAATGAGATATCTGAAAATGCGTTTCACGGCTGATAAATGAGATTCCTTGGGGAATGGCTGAAAACGGGCACAAAGACATACACTGAATTGAATGTCAGGACGGCATGCTGTAAGGTACAGTAGTGATCCGATCATACCTCGAAACAGTGTAGGATCTACTGTTTTACCATTTTCATCTTTATCCAGCTTTATGGTGGTAGCCATGGGAGTTGATATAGGTTTTGCTTCCGCCATCCCGTATTTCTTTAATAATTCCATCGTGTACTTTGCTTGACTTATAAAAATGCCCTCAGAAGTTTGCTTCACCTGCAAGCCAAGAAAGAAGTTTAGCTCCCCCATTAAACTCATCTCGAATTCTCCTTACATAATTTCTGCAAATTCATCGCATACGGCATTGTTAGTAGCTCCAAAAATGATGTCATCCACATACACTTGAACTACTAAAATGTCTTTACCTGATTTCTTCTTGAAGAGTGTTTGATCAACCTTACCTTTCTTAAAGCCATTTTCAATCAGAAATGAGGTAAGCCGCTCATACCATGCCCTTGGTGCTTGCTTTAGTCCGTACAGGGCCTTTTGGAGCTTGTATACATGTTGTGGATGTTTGGATTCTTCAAAACCTGGAGGCTGCTCTACAAAAATATCCTCCTTGATATAACCGTTAAGGAAAGCAGATTTAACATCCATTTGAAATAACTTAAAGTTCAAGGAGCAAGCATAGGACAGTAAGATCCGGACTGCTTCAAGTCTCGCAACTGGTGCAAAAGACTCATCAAAATCAATACCCATCTCCTGACTATACCCCTTGGCAACAAGCCGAGCCTTATTCCTAACAACCAATCCCGCATCATTTAGCTTGTTTCTAAAAACCCAACGGGTTCCAATAGTGAGATGGTTCTTAGGGCGTTGTACGAGAGTCCATACCTCGTTTCTTTTAAACTGGTGCAGTTCTTCATGCATAGCCTGAATCCAAGATTCATTTTAAAGAGCTTCATGAATGTCCTTGGGTTCTTCTTGAGAGAGTAGAGCCATCAAGTCCTCCTCTTCCACCTGCCTCAGAGAGGACCTTGTTTTTACCCCATCCTCCAAGTTACCTATGATGTTCACAGCTGGATGATCCTTTAGAAATGTGGAAGAACTGGGTAAGTCAAGATGCTGCACTTGTGGTTCTTGTAGTGTCTCAATTGTAGGATCCTCATCTTCCTCACTTTTGCTTGATATTGCCTTCAATGGTTCATCCTTAGCTTAGACATTTGATGAGTTCTTAGGATCTTCATCTGCATCCAAGGTAGAAGAAATTTGATTGTCAGTTTTGATCCGGATTCATCAAAAATAACATGAGGACTTTCTTCAACAACCAAGGTCCTTTTATTGAATAATCGGTAAGCTCTAGAATTGAGTGCAAAACCTAGAAAAATTCCTTTGTCACTCTTTTCTTCAAACTTACCTAGGTTGGACTTACCATTGTTCAAAATGTAGCAGGGGCATCCAAAGGGTTTAAGATGGGAGATGTTTGGTTTCTTACCCTTGTAGAGCTCATATGGAGTTTTCTTCAGAATAGGCCTTACCATTGCCCTGTTGATGATGTAGCACGCTGTACTCACCGCTTCAGCCCAAAAATACTTAGGTAGGGAATTCTCACTAAGCATGGTCCGGGCCATATCTATCAACGTTCTGTTCTTCCTTTCCACCACTCCATTCTGTTGAGGTGTCCGTGGTGATGAAAAGTTGTGTGTGTATCCTTGCTCTTCACAAAACTTGCTGAAATCATGATTCTCAAATTCTCCACTGTGATCACTTTGAATGGTGGTGATGAGATAGCCTTTATCATTCTGAACTTTCCTGCAGAAAACTTGAAATTCCATCACGACATCATTTTTATTTGCTAAGAAGAGCACCCATGTAAATATTGAGAAGTCATCAACAATTACAAAGCCATAGGATTTTCCTCCTAGGCTAGATGTTCTAGTAGGACCAAAAAGATCAAGATGCAACAGTTCCAAAGGCCTAGCGGATGAAACAATGTTTTTATTTTTGAAGGAAATTCGTGTTTGCTTGCCTTTCGTGCAAGCTTCACAGATTCTGTCACTTTCAAATTTTAATTTAGGCAGTCCAATCACCAGGTCATGTCTAGACAACTTAGAGATAACTCCAAAACTAGCATGACCTAACCTTCGGTGCTATGACCAAGTATTTTCATGATTTTTCGCAACCAAACAGAGATCATCACACGATACGTTATCAATATCAACAGTATAAACATTGTTATTCCTTTTTCCAAGAAATTTAATCTCATTTGAGTTTTTGTTTAAGACAATGCAGTGGGTTTCATCAAAAATAACTTTAAAACCCGTGTCGCACAATTGGCTTATGCTAAGCAGATTATGATTCAGGCCTTTCACCAAAAGCACATCTTCAATAAGAATTTTAGAATTCTTACCAATATTGCCAATCCCAACGATTTTACCTTTGTCTTGACCTCCAAAGACAACTGAACCTCCATCCTTATCTTGTAGTGTGGAGAACACTTTCTTGTCCCCTGTCATATGCCTTGAACACCCGCTATCCAAGTACCATTTTCTCCCCCTACCTTCAAGACATATCTGCAAGAAGAAAAATTCTCATGCAATTATTTTTGGTACCCAAGCTAGTTTGGGTCCGTAGGAGTTAGTCCAGTTCTTGGTATATCTTTTCTTGGTCCAAGAGACATGATTTCTAGGTGGGCTTTGTCTAAACCAGCAGTTCACAATAGCATGACCAAATCTACCACAATGATAGCAATTAACAGGTGCAAACTTTCTTTGAAACTGTCGTGGTTTGGGTTGATCATGTTTTGGTTCAGGCTTTGAACATGAAGCATGATTTTCACCTTTTTCATGAGCAAATGATGTGGTGATCTTATGCTCAAAAGATTTTTGATTTTGTGGAGTGTATCCAAGACATTCTTTTTGAAAATTGACTTTCACTCCCAACAAATTATCTAAGTTTTGCTTGCCCTTAACAAACTTAGATAATGTGAACTGAAGATCATCCACTTCTTTTTCCAAACTCACAGTTTCTTTTTAAGTTCTGAGTTTGTGGATTTCAGAATTTGTTCTTCAATTTTCATTTTTTCACATGCTTTCTCCATTTCAACTACTTTGCAAGATAGTTCTTTTTTGGCTTTATCACAGTCTGAAATAGTTTGTAATAGACTTTCTCTTTCTTCCGTGGCCTCAAACCATTCCTGTTCCAGTTTTTTGAATTTGACAAAGATATCTTCATGTGACAAGTCATCAAGTTTCTTTTTGAGAGTTTTATTTTCAGATCTGATCTTCTTGCATTTCGTATACAATTTTTCATATTCAGATTCCCATTGTTCATTGGAGATGAAATCAGGGTCAGAGTTTACCTCCGTGGATTCATCTTCATGTGCCATGAGGCACAAGCTTTCCATAAGTTCTTGGATCTCTTCATCAGATGGTTCATCTTCTTCGTCGCTCCATGTGGCAACCATGGCTTTGGGTTTCTTGAAATTATCCTTCTTGAATTTCTTTTTCAGATCCGGACATTCACCTCTCATGTGCCCAGGCTTCTTGCATTCGTAGCATATGATGCTACTTGGCTTGCTCGACTCGCCTTTGGTCTGCGTGGGCTTTCTTTGCCCTTTTCTAAAGTTTCCCTGAAAGTTTCTCTTCTTCCTTAGAAATCTCCTCACTTGGTGAGTTATCATCGCCAATTCTTCCTCTTCATTGCTTCCGTCACTTGATTCACCTTCTTGTAATTCGTCATCGGAGTGATGAGCTCTCAGTCCAATGACCTTTTTCTTCTTGATGTCTTCATCAACTGTTCTCCTTATATTTATCTCATAGGTCATGAGTGACCCTATGAGTTCATCCAGGGTGAGAGTAGACAAGTTCTTTGAATCTTCAATCACCGTGACCTTTGTGTGCCATGCCGACGGTAGAGACCTTAGCACTTTCCTTACGAGGTCAGAATTTGAGTATTCTTTCCCAAGACTCTTGAGACCATTTGTGATCTCTGTTAACCTTGCAAACATCTCAGAGATGGTTTCTTCAGGTTTCATCTTAAATAACTCATAGTCAGTGACTAGGAGGTTTGCCTTGATTTCCTTGACTTCTGAAGTTCCCTCATATATGAGTCGCAGCTTGTCCCACATTTCTTTGGACGAGCTGCACATGGAGACACGAGAGAATTCATTAGGGTGTATAGCACATTGCATGATATTCATGACATTATAGTTAGCGGTGCATTTCTTAATTTCCTCAGGTGTCCATTTATCTTCATCATCCCCTAGTTTATGAGGACCCTTGTCCACAACTCTCCAAACTTCGTACTCTTGAGCCCCAAGAAAGACATGCATTCTATTTTTCCAGTACGAGTAGTTTGAACTGTCAAAGTAGGGAGGATGGTTGATGGAGTGGCCCTCGGGTATCATACCCTTGTTTGCCATTTAACCGGATCTTACTCTAGATCGTTAGATCTGTGAAAGAAAGAGCCTTGGCTCTGATACCAATTGAAGTCCCGAGTTTAAATGGCAGGGGGGGTGAATTGGGTGTTAAAAGATTTAATCAAACTTTTTTGCTTTTGTATAAAATATGTGATAGGATGCTAATATGAGAAACAAAACTAACAACAGCCAATAGATAAGGCAAAAACTATATGGTGATAAAAGGATTATGCAAGATAAACGAGAATAGAAATTGAACTGGAATGCACACTTACGATTTGCACAGAAGGGAGATAGATGAAAAGGAACAAACCACACTGAGACAGCGATTTTTAGGTGGTTCGGATGCCACAACGGCAACCTACGTCCACCCCTCACGGACTGTGAGGATCCACACACTATCTAGTAAGAAGTTACAAGATCAAACACACACAACACTCACACACTGGGAATGAGAGTTCCCGCGAAGGTGTAAGAAACACCTTAACACACACGCAGCTGCAATAGAGAACACACAAACACACACACACGGATTTAGGAAGATCCACACACACTGAAATGTTTAACAATCACAAGAACCGCAGATGAAGCTTAAGAGAACAAAATGAATTTAGAACACAAGAGAAGAATCTTGATTTGCTCCCCCTTAATGGATGATTGGATGCTTTAGATGCGACTTGAATCCTTGGGCTGATCTTCACTTGATTGGATGAAGAAGGATGAAGAACTTTTCTCGGAGCACTGTTCACGTCTACAGTGCTGAATCCCTTCTCTTCCTCTTGGCAGCCCCCTTGATCCACCTTTAGCATTAGGGTTTTCCAATCCCTATTGTATATGTTTTATAGGTTCTTGAATGGTCCAAGGACTCCCCCAGACCAGATCCACAATTTCTGGAGAGTTTGGTTGCTTAGGGATTAAACAATACCCATGAGAATGGATTTTCTCAAAATGATAAAAAGTCAACAATTGTTGGCAGCTCGGGGCTGGCGGTCGACCTGCAGGGTCTGGCGGTCGACTGCCACTGAGAGACCTGCAGGAGGCCGGTCCCTGGGAGATCCGGTCGACCGGGATTGAGGGGCGGTCGACCGCCACTGAGACAGCCTGTAGAAGTTTCCATTCTGTTATTTCAGGTCGACCGGGATGATGCTGGAGGTCGACCGGACTGTCAAAAACCTGAAACATGAAGAGTTTAGCCCAGAAAAATGTGTTCATATGATCGAGGCATGATTTGAACGATTGGTTAAAAGGTTATTACAAGCTCATTCAATGTACTTAGAAAACCATTTGAAATGCTAAGACCTTAAGAACAGCATGAAGAGTTCCGACCTTGAAGGCTTATGAAAAACACTTAGGTTATTAGATCCAAGCATGTGAGCAACCCTATGTCCTTGGTTTTGTTATCATCAAAACATCGAGATATATATACAATAGAGAATTTAAGTCGACTTGATACTATGGCCAAATCGACTTGTCCTTCATTGCTATACTACTCCTGTGTGATAAATTCGGTTGACACACTGATGAAGTAGGTCGACTCACTTACAGCTTGTTGTTACTATTCTAGTTCTGGAAGAGGCATTGAGTCGACTTGCTTTATGCCTGAGTCGACTCTTCTGAACATCTGTCGACTGACTTTCTTCTTCTGTCGACTTACGTTGCCTGGCTTCGTGAATATCTGTCGACTTCTTGGCACATCTGTCGACTGACTTCCATATCTGGACATTGCCTTTGTCAGTTGACTAACTGGCTAGCCTTTAATTTATTTAGCATGCTTATTGCTTAAGTTGACTTAGCTCTTTTGTCTGTCGCCTTAGACTTGTATCAGTTGACTTTAAACACTTAGTTTTTCAACCTTTCTTCACAGGTCGATCGAACACCCAGTCGGTCGACCGGCCAGTCACTTTGGTCGACCAGTACACCTGAAACATACAGAATTAAGCCCAAATTAGCATATATTGAATTCAATAGGTTCAACATACCTTAGATGTAAATCTTTGACATTTGTTGACTTCTTTGAACCTGATTAGAATTTAGAGACAAGTTTCCACATCCATTCACATTCACATCTTGACTTTCTTGAACATAGATGAAATTATGTTGTCATCAAAATCACACACATACATAAAGTTTTGTTGTCATCAAAATCAAACACAGCACAATAAACCAGTCCAAGTATACCTTGAAAATCTTGAAGAAATTTGGGATGAAGGATGCCAAGCATATATCCACTCCGATTGGAACCAATGCATCTCTAGATGTAGATGAAAAAGGTAAATCAGTGGATGCAAAAACCTATCGAGGTATGATCAGCTCCCTGCTCTACCTTACTGCTTCTAGACCCGACATACAGTTTAGTGTATATTTGTGTGCCAGATTTTAATCCAATCCCAAAGAATCACATTTAACTACTGTAAAGAGAATTCTTAGGTATCTTGCTAGCACACATGATCTACGGCTTTGGTATCCTATATCTTGTGATTTAAATCTTGTTTCATATGCATATGCTAATTATGTTGGATGTAAGTTGGACAAGAAAAGCACTAGTGGCTATTGCCAAAAGTTGGGTGGGTGCCTAATCTCTTGGGCTTCCAAGAAACAACAATCTATTGCACTCTCCACTACAGAGGAAGAATATGTCACTGCAGAGAGCTATAGGACTAAGTGTTGTGGATTAAGCACCAGCTCCAAGACTACTATGTGGATATTGGATGCACACCTATATTGTGTGATAACACTAGTGCCATCAACCTAACAAAAAATCCAATCCAGCACTCTAGAACTAAACATATTGAAATAAGACATCACTTTCTTAGGGATGAGGTGAATAATTTTTTTTTTGAATTGCACTTCATTGACACCCAACATCAGCTCGCTGATAATTTTACAAAACCTTTAAACTCATACATGTTTTCTACTTTGAGAAGAGAACTAGGTCTTTGCAGACCCCCTTTGTCACAACCTGTGTAGAAATCTGTGGCTTCAGTTTGTCTTAGTTCAAGGGTGAAATAGTTGTTTTTGTCAGGGGGAGTTCAGAGTTGTGTCACTGTCCAAGGACTTCTGACTCTTGCTTATTGCATATGACTATACCCTGGTATATCAAATGGTGATGTGTGGAAGGACAGATCAAGTCTGTCAGGAAGCACTCACTGTGCGTGAGAACATGCTCCGCCAGGTACCAGGAGTTTGTATATACAGCTGACAAGGGTCCATAGGTTGAGTAATTAAGGGGGAGTCAGTTATAGTGTCATATTCTCAGGTCATGTGTCTTTAACAGCATATGCATGGTTGATCATCTGGTATATCAAATAGTGATTTATGGAAGGACATATTAAGTCTGTCTGAAAATTTTAACTATGCGTGAGAACTGTCTCTGCCAAGTATTGAAGGTCAGTCGATCTTGTTTTATGTAGTTATCCAAACTTATGGTAATATGTTGTATATAGTTTCTAAATAAGGGGGAGTTAGTAGAGTTTGTTTGCTAATTGAGACAAGGTTGTTGAGTACTTGATAAAATCAACCATGCTGTCTAAGTCGACTTCCTTCGCTAGATGTCCCCACAAAATTCCAGATTTCAGTCGACTTGATACTTTATCTGTGAACATCTACTCTGAAATTCTTTGATTGTCTGATATTCTCTGGGTTCCTTTCTTAATCTATCAAAAGTCTGCTTTATCCTTTTCAAAAATTCCTTGAATAATGAGCTTGAATTCAGGGGGAGATTCACGTCTGATAATCGATCTCTATTGACTAGTGATCCTGAAATAAGAATCTTCCTGCATTTGGCATCATGGTTGATCAAATAAATTGAGGCTTTAAGGCTAATAACTCCATGAGGTCTGAAACTAAGAAATTAAAGGAAGGTTTACACAGTCGTACTTATCCTAAAGCAATCTGATATGTTGAGTCCTAATATTCTTCTTAGTCTGATAATGAGAGCACAATAACAGCTTTGGTTGATGAACTTCACATTGAGTATTGTCTTCAAACAACCATGTTGTCTAAGTCTATCTAAGGCACTCTATGGAGAGAAATGGTAGAGACTTACTGAGTAACCGGGCACACTTCACCTGAGACGTGAGGTGGTTCGTGTCAAAAGGTAATGTCTTAACTAACTCTGATCTATTTTCTTCTAATCAACAAAAAGGGAAAAGAAAATAAGAGAAGACTGACTGAGCAATGACTAAGATTCACTAAGAAACCAAATATCTGTCACCAAAGAAGTGATAAGGATTGAGTCATGAAGTGGTAATCGAGCTAACTCTGTCAGAAAACCAATGAGAAGATGAAACTGTAGAGCAATGGCTTTAGCTTACTGAGAAACTGTGACCCTTCACCAATGAAGTGATAAGGGTTAAGGCATGAGCTGGCAAGCTATCTCTGCTCTAAATGAGAGAGAATGATTAATTGCACTAAGTAACTGGGGAATCTTGCATCTAACCAATGTGATTCTTCACGCCAAAAGGTGTAAGTTGAACCTGACTGTCATCTTGAAAATGAAGTTGTTAATATATTATTCTGAAAAACAGAGCGGCCTGAATGGATAAACTCGAGCTGCAACGAATTGTTTGGTTTCAACACTAATGGAAGTTAATCCTAATAGGTTACTGGGCTTTAATAAGAAAGGCTAAAGGAAAAATATTAAGGACTTTGGTGCGCAAACATACTTTCGTTCTAGTAATTTTGTGTGTAGACACTCTTGTTGTTTTCCCGATTTCTAAACTTCTGGGATTATTTACTTTAAATCCTTCAATAAATAATGAAAATCATGAAATACTCTTTTGGAGGAAGGTGCCAGAATTAGGAGTCAATCTTGAACAATAATGAGATCTATATTAGGCTTGAATCTCTTCACTGAATCAAACCAGTCTATCGACTGAACTCCCACCTCTGTCGATTGAATCCCCCAGTGCACAAAAAATATTGTCCAACCCTCGTTCAAGACACACTGTAGAATCATCCCACACTGCTTCCCCACATCAACCTGCAGATCCATCTTAGTGCTTTGCTGATGTCAAAGGGGGAGAAATGTGATGTGTCATAGTTTGTAGAAAGTCATAGTATGTTGAGTCAATCAATCTTGTCTGTCAGTCTATCAGTCTGGTCATATGTTGAGTCAATCAATCTTGTCTGTTAGTCTGTCACTGACGAAAATCTTGATGATCTTTTCATAAATCAATTTTGGTTCATCTGAAATTTATTCATTGATAATGAATTGCATCTACTATACAAATTGTTTCTGCTACTCATGTTGAAAGTTTTTTTATTGCCAAAACTCAGTCCTGGACTTAAAAAACAAAAAAAAGTGAGCACAATGACTCATACTCCCATAGTTACCATCATCAAAAAGGGGGAGAATGTTGGGTATAGTGTTATGATGATGTTCAACTATGACTCATTGATGAGTATTCTTGCCAGGCACATAAAACTCAATCGAATGCCAAAAATTCAAATGCTATAAAGTTTACCAAAAATTGACTAAGAGTCTAAATTTCAGGCTAACATATATGAGTCTAAGTTGACAGACATCAGACTTTAGTCGACAGATATGTCAACAACTCGACAGACATATTCTCATGTTTCAGGAAATTTAGTCAACATGTGCAGTCACAAGTCGACAGACTCTTTTGCAGACTTCTCCAGACTTCATCATCGAGAAGGACTACTGTGAATCCTCTCTTCCAAGAATAGATTTCCTCATCTAGAAAAGATGCAAAGGGCAAAGCGTGAATTCAGTCAACAGGATCAAAGCTCATGTCGACAAGTCATTCAAAGGAATCCTACTGAATCCTTGATGAAGTCAACTTTATCAAATCAAGCCTTCGGTCAACAGAACTTCAAGAAGAAGCAAGTTAGGTCGATAGAGTTAGTTTCCCAATAGCTCATCTGAACAGAATTCTCCAGTCAGGTCAATAGAACAAAGGTAATGTCAGTCGACTAAGTTTCAATTCAGTCGATAGACTTGTGAATCCAGGTAGCATGTGTCTAAAGCATGAGTCGACACATGGATGCCAATCTGTATAGTCACGTGCCACTTAAAGCTGACCATCTCTTGACACGTGAACTGACTTTCTAATCATTGGATCAGATCCCGAGGCTTATTGTACCAACCTTCTGGAAGCCTCCAAGAGGATTTTATATTCCAAATTCTCATATTATTAAAATTGGTGATTTACCCTACCCGGAAGTCTATATAAAGGGATTGTGCTCTTCGAACTTGAGGAAGAAAGAGGACTATGAGTAGAAGAACTTCGAATAGCTGCCTAGTAGAAGGAGATAAGAGAGAGAAGCCATCAGGGATAGTGTGAGAGCATTCAAGGGAGAGGTCTTCACGACTCAGCATGAGTGATTCCAGATTTTATTGACAGTTCTGTCATCAACGCTATTGTCTATCAGAAAAGCTTCAAGATCTTTGTCTGGAGTAATAGTGCGGTTCACCCATTTTCGTGTTTCGTTCTTTTATTTTCTGCTTGTTCTTAATTCAGATTTATCTACGTGTATGTGTTTTTCCGATACCCTGTTCTGGGATCGAATCTGGATGTAAGCTGTGAATCAGCGATGTGAGGAAAGTGTTCCTCAGTTCAAGCTGTAAGTCAACAATTGTCTGCAGATTGAATCTGTTTGTGTGTGTGCGTGTGCGTGTGTGTGTGTAACTTGCAAGTAGTGAAGCCTCACTAATCTAGTGAGGGGTGGACGTGTAAGGATTCACTCAGATCGGTTCGGGTAGCACACCAGATAATAAAATTAAATCTCGAACCCAAGTCCTCTTGGAATCCAAGAACCGTACCCTAATCGATGCAATAAAATTACCCAACCCCAAAATAGGGTTGTAGATTTTTACCTAGTGTGGAATGACACTATCCGCAGTGCCCGATACAGATTTCCACAAATGTAGAGCCGCACAAATGTTCGACATCTAGAGTAGATCCACACTGATTCTCGTGTAATGACGGTGCCCCAGCCATTTTTCCCCCCGCGCGTGTGAACTGCGGATCCTCCAAACTTCTCCTATTTACCTCCTTCAATATTTCTCCCTTGAGAGGAAGAGAGAGAGATCAACAAGGGAGAGAGAGAGAGAGCAAGAGGGAGGGGAGGCGAGGAAAGAAGAATGGTGGTGTGTCTTCTCCCTTCATGCTTGATTGTGAAAAAGACACACTTACGTAGGATACATATAAGGTCGGCTGGGTCCTTTCCAAAAGAACCCTTAATCACCAATATTATATATATATCCTCCATATCATTGTACATATATATTAAGCCCTTCTTTATATTCCTTTCCAAAAGAATTCAAGGCTTTTAATATATATATCTTTACAATAATATCCCGTCACCTGAGAATCTTATGTGTGTGATCCTCTAGGCCCATAGTCACTCAGGTTTAAGGCCCATAAACTTCTAATTCTCAATTAGAAGTAAATTAAACTCATTATTCGCTTCTACAAGAGCCGAACAATAGTTTAATTCATATCGGACCTATGATCATGTTAGGTTAAGCAAATCCACGTGATCCCAAAGGACGTCGGGTTCAAACCACCATGTCTGGTACCTGTAAGTCCACAGTTATCGCATCGCTATAATCCCTCGCTCTTTCTATGAGTCTAGTTTGATCGAGGGTATAGTAACTGTCAAATCCCATGATCGTGCCATTCGCTCACGACCTCCTAAAAGTGTATGACGTCCGTTATAAATGAACTCGCACGACCCTGGCCAGGGATTTAGTGGAGCGTCAGTGTCTTGACCCATTAATTATCTCATATATACCCGACAATGAGTTATCCGTTCTTGACCTTTGATGATCTTCATACGTATCCTAATATGGTTAATAACTTGGCAATTCATGACTTATGGTTAAAGTCACTTAGCCAAGTATTAAACCATTCCAATCCTCATGTAAGATCCGATCAATGTCTCAGGTCAAAGGACCAACGAAGCTACTAAGACAATTGGATCTTCAGTTGACATTAGGTATAATCAACCATCTGAAGACCCAATGGCGGATCCGTCCAGTGTACATCCTCCCACGATGTACACCTACACATATGTATTGGTGCCCCGCACTAGTGACCATGAGACTACTCACCTACACATCATGTGTACTGGTTTAATAGGTAATTAAAGTTCCCGAGTGATTACCCTCCAACCAGGAACAATTTTAAGGTATGTGTCCATATAAAGTAAGTCTCATGATCGAGATCCCATCTCGAGTTGACTTTACAACCTCAAATTTACGCTCAAATATCACTTAATTAATGATGAATAAGATTGTACAATTATCGGGCCTACCCGACCCGAGATTGGCTTGTAGGACACCCAATACTAACAATCTCCCACCTGAACTACAGCCAATTACCCACAACTGTGTGGCCCATCTTATCCCGATGGCGCTCAAATACAATCTATGTCAAAGGTTTAGTCAGTGGATCTGCTATGTTATCTTCAAATGGTACACGCTCTACCACCACATCTCCATGATCAACAATCTCCCGAATAAGGTGGAAGCGCCTCACAATGTGCTTTGACCTTTAGTGAGACCTTGGTTTCTTCTCCTGGGCGATGGCCCCATTATTATCATAAAATAATGGGATGGGAGCTGATATCTGGGAAACTATGTCGAGTTCCAAGATGAATTTCTTCATCCAGATGGCTTCCTTAGCAGCTGCAGCTGTAGTAATGTATTCTGCCTCCGTTGTCGAGTCTGTAGTTATATCTTGCTCGGAGCTTCTCCAACTGACTATCCCTCCATTCAATATGAATACCAATCCAGACATAGATTTGCAGTCATCTGGATCTGACTGAAAACTAGAGTCTGTGTAAGCTCTAAGTTGTAGGTCCTCTCCTCTATAAAGTAGAAAAAGATCCTTAGTCCTCCGCAAGTACTTAAAAATACACTTTACTGCCTTCTAGTGCTCTTTGCGTGGATTTGCCTGATATATACTGACAATGCTCACAGTATTGATAACATCAGGCTGTGTAGATAGCATTGCATACATGATTGACCCTATGGCTGAAGCATAGGGCACTTTACTCATGTGTGCCACCTCCTCTTATGTGTTAGGGCTCATCCCCTTGGATAGGTAAATTTCATGTCTCATGTGAATGAGATCTCTCTTGGAATTTTCCATCCTAAACCTTCTGAGGATAGTGCCTATGTACATGGATTGGGATAATCCGAGAATCCTATTAGATCTATCTCGGTAGATCCTTATGCCCAGCACATATGATGCTTTTCCCAAATCCTTCATGGAGAAGGTCTTGGACAACTAAGACTTAGTTGATGTCAACATCCCTACATCATTCCCAATGAGTAAGATGTCATCAACATATAGGACCATAAAGGTCACAGAGCTCCCACTGACCTTCTTATAAACACAGGGTTCATCTTCATTCTGAATGAAGTTGAAAGATTTGAAAGCCTCATCAAATCTCAAGTTCCAGCTTCGAGATGCTTGCTTCAATCCGTTAATTGACCTCTGAAGTTTGCATACCTTATTAGGATGAAGCTTCGAGGTGAATCCTTCAGGTTGTACCATGTACACCTCTTCTGATAGATTTTCATTAAGAAAAGCTTTCTTCACATCCATTTGTCAAATATCATAATCCAGGTATGCAGTAATGGCAAGGAGGATTCTGATTGACTTAACCATGGCCACTGGCAAAATTGTCTCATCATAGTCAATGTCTTATCTTTAACGATACCTTTTCGCCACTAATCTGGCCTTGCATATGTTAATGCATCCATCTGCATCGATCTTCCTCTTGAATATCCACTTGCAACTGATAGGGACTTTCCCTTCGGGTACATCAACCAAGTTCCAAACTTTGTTGGTGTACATAGACTGGATCTCTGAATCCATTGCCTCTTTCCATTTCTCGGAGTCTGCACTACGGAATGCCTCCTGGTAGGATTGAGGATCTTCACCCTCATTGATACATATCTTAGAGGATCTCTCTGAGACATGTCCAACATATCTCTCAGGTTCTCGTGCTACTCTACCAGATCCTCGTAGTGTCTGTGTTTTATTCTGAATAGGATCAACCGATATTGTCTCATCCAATGAGATTGTGTCTTTAGGTTGTAGTTCTTGGATCTCGTCTAATTCTATCTTGTTGGGGTGCTAGACACAGATTCAAAGGGGGGGGGTGAATGAATCTCCCCTTTAAAATTTTGCTTAGATTGAAAACTCTTGATGTAAATCGTGCTGAAATAGAACTGGATGCTCAGCTAAATGGATAAACTGTTGAAGTTCAACTTCGAACACTGAACATGCATCAAGCACTATATGAACTCTAAATGCAGTAGAAGACTGGTACTAAGATATACTGCTATGAAACCCACTGCCTCTATATTAAGTACACAATTCAGAAATGTTTTCGCAGTAGAAGCAGATTGATCAAGAGCACAATGTGCTAGACAACAAAATTAATTACCCTGTGAAGGAAGTAGAAGATAGAGAATCATACACACTCGCAAACCACAGAACACATGGAATTTTAGAAGATTCAGTCTGCTGCCCGCAGACCTACGTCCATCCCCCACTCAAACCAGAGTGAGGCTTCCCGCAGATACACAGCTTAAACTACTGGGGATTACAGCTTGCCTACAACCGCTGAGCAACATAGCTTGCTGTCCAGAGGAACCGATCCTCTGCAACCGCTGAGCAATACAGCTTGCTGTCTAGAGGAAACAATCCTCTGCAATGCTGACACACAGCTTGAAACAAAGGTTTAAAAGGAAAAGCAAGTATGAAAAAATTCTGCTACGGAAAGCTGGAAATAAAGCACAAGAATGTAGCTCTCGCAGGAGCAAGTTGGTCTGGATCTAATCCAGAAACCAACAGATAGAAGATCTTCAATTTGCTTCAGCCGCTTCTCTATCACTTCTCTTTTCTTTCTCGAGCTCTTTCTTTCTCAGCACTCTCACACTACTGCATTCTATCTTCTTTCTTCTCTCTGTCGATTCTTCTTCTTGCTCTCTGGTTCTTCTCTCTTTTTCTCTCTTCTCTGCTCTCTAATTCTCTTCTTTTGATCTTCACATCTGCAACACTCTCTATCTATCTAAACGCAGAAGAGGGATATATATATATAGCTTCAGACCTGGGACCCACGAGTTCACAGATTGGGCATGTGGGGGGAACACTCCTGCCAAGAGATTTCAGGAAACTCTTAGCCATGTGTTAGAGTCAGGATAAGAGGGGATCCACGTGGAGACTTCTTGAATGATCCACCTTGGATCACGTGCCAATCATTGGCTCTGTTAACCTCATGGGCTCATGTTTCAGATATGACTTATGTGAGCACGTGAGAGATAGACTATTGTCTGCCCTTTGTACTGCATCGAACGTATTCCACGTTGAAGGAAATGCCTTAGCCTGTCAAGGTGAACATATGCTCAGACCGTATAGTGATAAAGATGCACATACCTTGATAGCATATAAACACATGTGCACAGACTTTAAATATCAACTAGGCAGATATGCACAGACTCACTATATGCATAAGTGAGAAATGCACCGATCCTATGACGGCTAACATGAAAACATGCACAGACCTTACCATCGTGCATCAACAAGAGTTGCACAGACCTTGTCCAGCCCACAGTAGGGGTTACAGGGACCTTAGTGTAGCTAAAGCGAAGCATGCACCGACTCATTCTACGCACAATGCAAACCTACACCGATCTGTATGCTGGACTAGAGAATATGCACCGACTTCTACCTTTTGACACCTAACACTACACCGACCCCAACAAAGGTTGCACGGACCTATATGTTGGTAGCACAGATATGCAGAGAGCTTAGTTACCCTAAGGTGAAACAATGATGTGCACTAACTTCAATTTGCCGAACAGATATGCACGGACTTAAGTATGCACTGAGATGAGTATGCAATCAACTAGAACTGCATCGACCTCAATAGAAGTGCACAGATCTTGATGCAAAGCCTAAGACAGAACATGCAAGGACTTGAACAATGAACTGCATAGACTTCATGCAACACATACCAACAGACATCCTTGAGATGCACCGACTGTGTGTCTGCTTTAGACATAACCTGCACCGACCTTAAATGACCAATCCAAGAGCAAATGTGCGCGGTCCCTCAATGCATGAATGAAAATGTCGACTCATGTTGTCGACTCTTACCATATGCATATGAGCAGTGAGTGTGCATGGACCCTCTACTTATGCAAAGGAAAATATGTGTGTGCCTGCAACCTGTATGATGAAATACAAAGTGTGCATGCACTCTAATGAAGTTCTATGTAACACCCCGGTTAAATAATAAAATATAAAAGTAAAATTTTAAAATATATATAGGAATTAAAGCTATTTTCCATGTTATTTAACGACTTTAATGATTTTCTTAATTAAAAGAATATTAATTATTTTTGAAAGTGGCTAAATTATATCAATAATTATTTTTTTACAATCACCATGAATAGACTTTCATATTCCAAGATGCAATCGAATTTTCTACGTTGATTCGAATTTAATAGGTATAAATCAAATTGATTAAATTTCACCCGTAAGCCAAAATTTTGACTAATTTCTAAAAATATGAAAAAATTATATTCCTATAGAAAACGAAGTGTTTAACAATAATGTCAACTGGACCAACCCCTAATAAAATCTTAACTAGGATGAATTATGGAGTTAATGGCCAAATTCGTTGTTCTTAATGGATTAACCTTAAACAATCTAATTAGAGCTCATTTCTCAAACAATCGAGCCCAAACCAGGCCCATTTGATAGGTCTACCCTAAGAGATCATTTTTCCCCTAAAATCCTAGCCTCTAGAGCCTTCCGGCGGCGGCGGCGGTGCGGATTTGGTCAAAGGACCAAAATTTTAGGCGCTTTTCTTTCCTTGGACTCTTGAGTCCAATTTGATCCCTAGAACGACTCATAGGCTCAATAAATAGAGGGCTTTCACAGCCCTAGACCTCCTTTTATTTTTCCAACAGGTGGCGCCAACAATCGTGGCCGATCGAGGGCGAATTGGGGTGAGAACGGTGACGTGTTCGCGATTAGGGTTTAGCGCGTCTTCTCTTTCTTCTTCCAAATCGGTAGGTGTCTCTCAGGCTAAACAAAAATCTAATTATACCATCTTGTTCATCTTTTTGAGCCCTTTCTTTTGATACCTAATTGCCTAAATTTCGTACACTATGCTGTTCTGATTTCATGATTTACTCCGAGGTATACCCGAAAGGGTAACTCCCATGTTAACTCATTTTCTGTATACTTTAGTCTCATTAAATTTTAATTAAAGCATGCCATATTATACGGTTTTTAATGCTCTTTCTAATGGTAGTATTTTCCCTAAAATTCGTTCACCCTATCATGAGAAATTGAAGTTTTTAACGTAGCGTGTCGAGGCTCACCGTCGGTGAGATCTCGGGCTTATTGATGGTCCTTCCAGTGATCGCTAGAACTCTGGCGGTCTTACGATAAACCGTCACCAGGGTCTGGCGGCCCCACAATAAACTGCCACAGGCCCTGTGTTTCTAAAAATTATGAAATTTATGTATACTTATTTTCTGATATGAAACGGCCCTATGATAGACCGTTTTATGATTCTGGCGGCTATTATATCGACCGTTTCTATCCTCTAGAAGAGTGTTTTAAACTCTATTTCATGCGTTTTAACTAAGAACTTACTATGTTTTAGTATGATATCTTGACATGTAACAACGCAGAACGTGATGATAATCTAGTATCATGATTATAGACCTTTAATTTTTATTATTTACATGAAAGTTGTTTTGACATAAGTTAAATGCTCATATGAAACATGATAAAAGTTTGGTTGTAAATCTTGTAAATTTTGAACCATGGTATTATGAATTGTTATTTTGATATCACTGTTTGACAGTCATATCACTCCGGTGGGATTGGCTGACCGCATCGTCTCGTTTTTCGTGTTTCATCTAGCTTCAATCTTGTGATAGTTGGGACTCTCCGTCGAATATTCCTTCCGTCGGACAAGGACCACTATTATAAGACCTCCGTAAGTCCCCGTGAGCCTGGGATTCACACCAGGACGCCGGGCGGGTTGTACCCCAAGACTTGAACCCTTGGACGTGTTTTGATTCGTGTTTGGGCCAGTCCAAATCTGGACTGCTCGGCGACCGTAGCGGCCCAACATGAGACCGCTAAGCGACCTTGGTGGCCCAGGTTTAGATCGCTATCATTTTCTTGGCCTGGTTAAGTAATGGGCTTGGGTTTAGTCTAATTCTTTTGAGCCCAGTCAATTCTAACATGGCCCAATCCGTTCTATTTGACTTTAGCTTCGTGGGCTGAACTCTTGTTTGGACCCATTCTGATTTGGGCTAAATTAAGGACCTTTTTGGGTTTGCTTTAAGAGCCTGTTATACTTAACCGTTCGCGGTCTAAGGTTAGACCATCAATATCACCTTAGCGGCCCAGTTATTGACCGCTACAATCAAGATTTAATATGATTCTCCGTGTTTTGTTATTGTGATAGCAATCATATCAAGGTTGGCCTTGAACTGCGAAATCCTGCTTGATCCTTATTCTTCCACTTGATATCCATTCCAATTCTATTGAAATATCATTTAATCTTAGTTGGTAAGTTACATAGCTTAAACCTTGGAACTCTTGGCCATTAAACATTGTGGATGTCAAGATTTTGTGGGATCTATGATCCAAACAAATCAATGTCAAGGCAAACACATTAAAGGGCCCAGTCTGGTCCTGGGAGGGGCACCCGAAAAGTACTTAATCCCCAGGGAGGTGAATGACTAGGTGTGGCATTTGGCATCAGTACCATCTAGCTTGTTGAGTCTACGACATTCCACACTCTCGTGATACTTGCTATACTTGCTTGAAAGCATGAAGTGCTTGCTTGCGTGACACGACACGACTTGACTTGACTTGACTTGACTTGACTTGAAAAATGGCCATTCACTTATCATCGTGCATGATGTATTGACTTGACTTGACTTGGCATGTGGCCACTCACGTGAAATTCTGGTTATTATTTTGCTATCTCGATTTGCAATGTTCCTTTCCATTTATCTAATCAATTATCTTATGATCTTGTTGGTTAGGAGCTTGTTTTATTGAATTTCTCGCTTTATTTATACATTCATGAAAATGGCTAATTACTTAAACTTCGCCTGGTGATAGAGTGTAATTCCTACTAAGCTTTCGCTCACCCCCCCTTATATCTATCCTTTTCAGTAACGTGGTAGATGGAGCGCTTGAAATTGGGATCGGGACAACGTGATCGAATGAACCTGGAGCCTTGAGACTTGAGTCTTCTTATTTTCTTGAGTCTAGTTGTATAGTGGTCTTACTATTTTCTCTTCTTTATTTCTTTTATTGAGTCCGCATTGCATTTAAATTTCAAAAAAATTAATAAACCTATATTTTTTTCAAATCAATGGTCTCTATGTGTTCGAATACTATTTATTTGTGTTTATTTATTTTCTGCTCTAATTATCATGATTGTTTCGCTGTCACGTTTTGAGCATCGCTTCCCACTGCTATCGGTTCGGGGCGTGACATTATATGCAACATAACATGCAAAGACCAGATGCATAAACAAATGCATGTTTTGTCAAACATTCAATCTTTCATGTAAACACAGTGTGACTTATAGTGTTTGCTATCATCAAAATCACAGGGGCACAATAATCTCCTCCTTTTTGATGATGGCAATACCACTATGAGTCACACTTGCTCAAGTCAAACTATTCTCCCCCTTTGACTTCATCAAAAAGGAAATAGTTTGAGACGAGAAATACAAACATGCATGATATGATTTGAATTAAAAACTTCCCCTTTGACTTCAACAATAAGGCATGGAAGAGCTATTCTCCCCCTGGATAAAGGAATGAAATCAACAAACACAGGGGCAGTTAGACAATCAAGCACCAATCAAAATAAATAAATCCACAAGCAAACGTCCCCCTTTAAGAAGCAATAAATGCAGTCTATACAACACCTATCCTCTCCTTTAAACACAGGAGTATGTCAAGAATAGATTCAGGAAGAGTGTCATGGCAACAAGTAGAACACAGGATCTTTCAAGGACAATTCAGCGAGAAGAGTGAGCAGGATCTGTCAAAAATAGTTCAGGTAATGATCAAGAAACAAATGTGCAAGTTGATGAAGTTGTCAAAAGTGTAACTGATCAGAAAAATTTTATAGCAGGTACCACTGTTATAAATCCAAGTACAGATAGACTCTCCTATGATAAGGGGTTATGAATTAGACAGCATGACAAAACAGGTTTAAGCATGATGTATACCAAATTTGTCAGTCATATTCACTACTCATATCCAAAATTATGTTTTAATAAAGGAGAATCAATTATTCAAATAACACTCCAGTTCAATCATCTTTTTACGTTCTATTAAAGATGCAAAGTAGTAAATTACATAAAAAAATTTCAATGACTCCTTTGAGAGTTACACAGATTAGTATTGAGATTAAACATCTTTAATAGAATTTGAAGTTAACTACTTTGCAGGAAGGTTCTGAATTTTACTTTTGTTCAGCACTTTATTTTTCCTGAGTAATCTTGGTTGATCAACATCTATTTACGTGAGACACAACACGTCTTAGTTGAAGTGACCCAGTTACTCAGTGTGATAACTATATTGCCTCTCAATTATGAGAACAGAGTTAGCAATTGAAATATCTTTTTACATGAGGAGACACCTTGATTAGAGGCCGGAATCCCCAGTTACTCAACACAATCATGCCATTGCTCTGTCAGAATTTTCAATTATTTTTTATACCAGAGATAACTATGGCACTTCATGACATGGGTTTACTCCATTTCTTTGAAAGAGGACCCAGTTTGTTAGTGACCAAAGTCATTGCTCTGACTTTTGGTTTCCTTTTTAGTCAACTTCATACAGATTTAATGTTTAAGAACAATACTAATAACATGTATCTCAGCCAAAGTAACCATGATTTCAAATTTTCAGATTTCAGAAGATTTTGTCCAGAGATTACATGAAATAGATGGTTAAAGTTTATTAAAACTTATGATTCAGATACTTTCAAGTCTTTCAAATTCAAATTCATGAATACATTAGACTTATACCAGTCTGGATCAGTAGTTATTCTTAAACCTGTATGATAGAAGTTTCTTTTAAGATTTTAGATTTATAAGCAAGGTACACATATTTAAGTTTCTTCAATATCAGTTCAAGCAATGTATTCGTACAACTTTCATCAGCAGAAACAATGATAAGTTGCAATGAAGGTATTCATAACATTTCAGCTTACAAGGAGTGTGATCATGACAACATTAATCAGAAAATAAAAGAATTTTCAGGAGTTGCAGATTTGAAAGGATTTGAGAAGATTTTCAAACAAGTGCAGCAGGGAGTTGATCAAATGAGAAGAATTTTTTAAGGTTCACAACAGAAAACTAGATCAGTCAGACCAACTTGACAGAAATAAGATGAAGTGAATGGTACGAATAAGCTGGCAAAAGAAGTCACAACAAACAACCAGTACTATCTTAGTCAACAATAGTAAGAACAGTAAATAGTGATCCCAGATATACCAGAAAATGGATTCAAGGAATTGATGAAGATAGCTGATACTGACTGGAGTCCACTTGATGTGAGTCACTGGTATGACAGTTATAGTATAATCAAGCTAGCTAGTCAAAAGACTTTCAGTCAAAGAGAGATGGATGAAATCAATGTGCTCCCCCTGCCTATATGCATTGTACCAACTATTTTTGTGATTTTCTAAGATGAATGACATGCAATGCTATTATCAACATGTATGCATATGCAAAAGTTTCCCTTGGATGAATCTCACTACGAGAGTTCCTTATGAGGTACGAAAGCTACCTAGGAGACAAGCAGACTCCCCCTGACTATGTGTAGTGTTCAAATTGCCAATAATACTTTGTGCAAAATGCATATGATGATATGCATTTCTATATATGCAAAAGGCAGAAAATCTATGCATGATTTTCATATTTACAATTGATGTGCAACACAGTGGATTGTCAAACAGTTATTTGATAAGATTTAAGCACTTCAGCTTTTCAAGATGCATCACAGGAAGTAACTCAATGTATGCATAAACAATTTCACAAAAAACTCTTCAGACGTCATATAATAAGATCAGTTATTCCTTGAAGACAGACTTAATCATGGAATAACAAAAACAAAATTTTTAACACATTTTGAACATTCTGAAAATAGTCAGAGATATCAACAAATTTTCTTTAGATTTCAGATATCCTCAATATGGACTAAACATATGACTCATGAGGATGCAACCTTGTGTAATCAAATGTTATTATAACACTTCTAATAGTTTATGCAGTAATCTAAAGATAGAAAATTCAGATGATTTACCTGATACGTGCAAGAATGGGGTTTTACCATACTTGGATGCCTTGGTCTATTGAACCCCTTTATTTCTCAGCTTCCAAGGCACGCCTACAAAACTGTAAACTATTTTGCACCAACATGTACCCAAGGAATCTTGGATCCTGAACTGACACTGGCACCTTTGATAGGTGGTCTCAACATTTTCTTGGCTAGAGAATCATCAAATCTCATTAGAAAACAATCAGACATAGTGTGTCCAGATTCTCCACAATAATGACATGAAACAACAGACTTTTTGTTCTTACTATGCATGTTATCATGAGCATGAAATCTTCCATTATTTACATGAACATTTTATCTTTTACTCTCAGTTAGCCAACAGTTCACAGCTCTGTGACCTGGCTTTCCACAATTATAATATGCAAAGGATTTTCTGTTAAAAATAGATGCAGCTTTTTGGTTTGTATGGAACTTATTAGATTTAGAGTCAAATTTTGTTTCCTGAGCATGCCAATAGCCCTTAACTATATGGCCATGCTTTCCACATTCGAAGCACACAATGTGCTTACCTCTAGAACCAAAATTATTTTTACGAGACTCTAACCAGTAGTCAGTAGTCTTATGACCAGGCTTGTTACAGTTGAAACATATGATGTGCTGGTTTGAAGTAGATTTGTTTTTATTAAAACCATGATGATTTGCAGAGAATTTAGCATGCATATTATCATCTTGTTTCATGACAAAGCACTCATTCATGTAGTGACCATGCTTACCACAGCAATGACAAGAACCATTAAACTTCTTAGTAGCATGATTTTTATCAAGTAAGTTCTTGGAATGCATTGTCCCACAGTTGTGGCCATCCTCTATCATCACTCTGCAATCATGCATTTCATGGCCTAACTTACCACATGAATGACATAAGACATCTCTTTTATGTGCATGTGAGCGTGTAGGAGACATATGAGCAACATGCACAGGATTAGCAGAACTATTCATGAATGAAGCATTTTTACTCATTTTCTATTTTTCAGTCTTTTTCTGATTTTTATTCTGTTTTTCTATTTTCTTGGTCGTGAACTGGAAAATGGAAGAACTAGAGGAATTGGCCTGTTTTGAGTTTTTTATAAACACAATTGATTTCTTCTTTTCATTGGCCTCCTTATTTAACAGGCACATACCCAAGTCCCTCTTTTCTTTTTAGAAATTTGCATTAGATCCAAGCAATTTATTCAAATTATCATGACCATCAACTAACTTTGACAAAGAGGCTTTCAAATCTTCAATTTCAGATTTCAATGAAACTACATTAGTTTCATATTCCGATAAATCTGATTTACAAGAGATAACTTGTTGCTGCAAAGCATCATTCAATTTTTTCAAAGATTCAATTTCTTGTTGAAGCTTTCTTTCATTATCTATTTCCTTCACCTTTAACACTGATTTTCCTTTCTCAATTGTCATTAATCTTTCTGACATGACAATATTCAAAATCATCAAATATTTGTTCTATTCTTTCAAGTTTTTATTTTCATCCATCAATTTTTCTTCAGACTGTTCAACTTCAAGTTTCACATCTAACAGATTTTTGTTTTCTTCCTTGAGAGAGTCAATCAATTTCCTCTGCCATTCATTTTCAGAGTGGAGATCTTCATTAAAATCCATTAGGAGAGGACATGTATTGCAAGTTGACTCTATAGAACAGACATTTGAAGGTTTCTCCTTGAATTCTTTTATCTTAGCTTCACATTTTTCATTGTTCTTCTGAAGTTCAGCATTCTCAAGTTTCAATTTGTCTACTTCAGAATTGATCTTATTCAGCTCTTGCAATTTCATTAGAAGCTCATCATTTTTAATATCCAACTGATCTTCCAGTTCAGAAATCTTATCAATAAATTCATTGTTTTCATTTTTCAGCAAGGAAACTTGTTCTTTATGTCTGAGAACATCAGCTTGATTTTCTTCTTGAATTCTTTTGACCTTTTCATCATTCTTCTCAATGATTCTCTCAAGGCTTTCATTTACAGACCTCATTTTACTCATTTCTGAAACAACATTTTCAAAACATTCCAATTATTTCTTCAGATGTTTATTTTCAATTTCCATGGTTTTGAGATCATCATTGTCTATACCCGAGCTCACTACACTGTTTTGATTTCTTCTTAGCTTTTTATTTTATTTTCTTCTTAGCTTTTTATTTTGTTTTCTTAATTGTTCATGAGAATCAAGCAAATCATTGTAAGCTCTAATCCAGTCATCCACAGTGTAATTGTCAAAGTCAGAAGGTACCTCATCTTCATCTTCTTCTTGCTGTCAATCTTTTTCAACCATCAGACATGTGTTGCAATTCTCGGCAATCTTCAATTTGTCTAGAATATCTTTGGCAGACCTACAGCATGAAAAACACGAAATCAAAGATCTATCAACTGATGCCTTCAATAGATCTAATGCTCTAGTGTTGTCAGAATTTTTTAATCTATCCTCATCAGTCCATTTAGATTTATCTTTTGATAATTTATGTGGACCATGAACAATTAACTTCCATAGACCAGGATCAGTTGATCTTACATAACGATGCAAATTCTTTAGCCATAGATCAAAATCATTACCACTGAAGCTCAGTAGATGAGCCATTGAGAAACAATTGACCAAATTTTGATCTGAAGACAATATATGAGAAATGCACCGAAATAAGGCTGTTGCAATGCAAGGCACCAAATCAACACGGCAAAGCACCGAACACAAAAGGGCAGGATCCTCTGCAGATCGTTAGATCTAAAAATTCAGAGACCCGCTCTGATACCAATTGTTGAGGTGCTTTGGACGGATTCAGAGGGGGGGTGAATGAATCCCCTTCAAAATTTTTGGCCAATTTAAAAGATTAAGCTACAAACAGTAAGCTATGCGGAATTAAAGACTGGTTAGCTTAACTGAATGTGAGCTATAATGAAACATAGACTAAACAGATGATAGCTGACTCTGGGCTATGATGAGGCACACAGTCAAATAGATGGTCAGCGAAAGCAATGAACTACTCAGCAACTTCAAACAGTTTGTAGAAGTAGATTAAGCACACTAAGAAATCTTAAAGCACTCAGACAGAACAATCAATATAAACGCACCTAGGCATTCATCTAGCAAAAATCAGATAAGAAATCAAACCACAGTAGACAGGAGATTTTTAGGTGGTTCGGTCCTCCAGACCTACATCCACCCCACACTCAACCCGAGTGTGGATTCCTGCTGACTCATAGCTTGAACGGCTGGGCCTCACAGCTTGCCTACATCAGCTGGGCCTCACAGCTTGCCATCCGCTGAGCATCATAGCTTGCTATCCCACTGAGCATCACAGCTTGCTGTCCAAGGTAACCACCTTGCCTGCTGAGCATCACAGCTTGCTCTGCTGACTCACAGCTTGAAGTTCAAAGGTAAACGAAAAGAACAAAGGAAAATATGAAGCAAAACCACAGCAACGAAAGCTGGAAATGACACACAGAATGTAGCTCTCGCAGGAGCAAGTTTGGCTTGGAGCTGATCCAAATGCCAGGAAGATAGATCTTCAATGATGGCTTCACACTCATGAACTCCTCACTCTCATTTTCTTTCTCTATATATCTCTGATCACACATTGGCTCTCTCTTCCTTTCTTCTCGTTCTTCTTCTGCTTCTCAGACTCCGGCTCACTCTTCTCTTCTCTGCTACTCACTCTCTGATTCTATCATCCTCAATTTTCTAATTCTCTGTGTCTCCTTATCTCTGTCTTTTCTCTTCTATTCTCCTTTTTCTACTTTTTTCTCTAGTATCAGAAACGGGGTCTTGTATAGCTTCAGCCTGGGACCCACGAGCTCACACATTGGGCGTGTGGAGGGAACACTCCCGCCAAGAGATTTCAGAAGACTCTCAGTCACGTGTCAGATTCTGAGCATTGTATCTTTCCACGTGGTAGCTTCTTTCTGGGACGGTCCACCTCAGATCACGTGCCAATCATTAAAGTTCACGAACAATAGTCTTCATTCTCTGGACATTCTTCAGTGAAGTCCCTGTCAATATATCAACCCTTTAGTCAATATAGGACGGTCAGACAAATATAGGAATTGCACAGACTTGATAGAGCATTAGAGCAAATATGCACGGACTTCAGTTGTCCACAAGGCAAACATGGTCAGACTCTTTAGTGGTTTATGGAAAAAGTGCTCAGACTTGAAACTATGCATAGGCTTTATATAACAGTGGGGCTAAAAGTTGTGTTGACTTCGTGTGTGCAAGATGCAAGGGATACACTGCCCCAATATGCCACAAATCAATCGTGCACACTCCTTGCTTGTGCAAGAGATACAGATTGCACTGACCTACATCTATGCTATAGTGAAGTGCACAAACTTGGTTATGCATAACGCAAAGCCTGCACGGACCTTCCATGTGCATACGAAACATATGCACCGACCTTGGCATGCGTTGACTGGTGGTGTGCACAGACCTTGTGAAGACATAATTGAGACATGCACTGACCTTATCTATCATATGCACAGACCTATATGCATGTGAACAACTTGTACTGACTTCAACATGCAACAAACAGTAACATGCATCGACGCATCGACTTGAATATGCCTTAGACAGAGTATGCACCGATTTTACAATAGGAGCGTGCAACGACGTAATATGATGAACGAGCGTATATGCACTGACCTGAATAGTGATGTGCACCGACTTGAGTAGTGAAGATGATACATGCACCGACCTTTGCTATGCAAGAAAACAAAGCATGCACCGACCTTGTTCAGCCTTTGATATGCAAGAAAACGAAGCATGCACCGAACTTGTGCAACCCGATGCACATATTGCACCGACCTTGGCTCCTATGTCAGTAAAAATTACCTTCAACCTGAACATTATTTTCTGCAGGCCTTAAGTGCATTGTGAATAATGATATGCACGGACCTTTGACAATTACACAGGATGTGCACAAGCCTGCTATTGCTAGTTGCATCGACTTAAGTCCTGCTATATGAACACTTGCATAGACCTTTGCCCTTGACGATTTAACCTGCACCGACCTAAGCAATGAAATGCACAGACCTCTACAGCGTGATGCATCGAGGTTAATGCATAAAATAATGTGTGCACAGATGCAGGCCTAGCCATACATGAAGACAAATGTCGACACTTAGGGTCGACTTCTGTATATGCATATGTCTGACATTATGAAATGCTCAACAAAATCATGATGCATATACAGCAAGTGTTCAATGGAATTTATTTATATTATGAATGGTTTAATCAAGCATAGAGTTCATTTCAATCATGCATAGATGACTCATAGTGGTTGACATCATCAAAACCACAGGGGTACAATAATCTCCCCATTTTGGATGATGGCAACACTATGAGTCACAAGATAACATGTTGACTCATATCAAACTATTCTCCCCCTTTGACTTCATCAAAAAGGAAATAATAGTTTGAGAAAATCAGTAGAGAGAAATACAAAACACGCAAGACTCCAAAACATTCTCCCCTTTGTTCCTTTTCAAAAGAATTGAAGAAGATACCAAGTGTTAGAAATAGTGGTACACTATTCTCCCGGATTGACCCTTTGACTTCGTCTGATACCAAAAGATTTGATATTGAGAAATGCAAACAGGCATGATATGGTGTATGCACAACCACCCAATGTGACTCAAAATATTCTCCCCCTTTGACTGAAAAGATACTTTTGACAAAAGGAAACCTACTCCCCCTGAGAATGTGAGATGAATTGAAGTGGGGATAGAACAATGATCAGTAAAGATCTCAAGGACAGTCAAGAAGAAGTATTAATCATGGAGAAATCAGGCTAATCTCCCCCTTAATCTCAGACAAAGGCTGATGTGTCAATCTTCCAAAACTATTATCGGACAAGCAGAATTAAGTCTGATACCACTACTTGATAAACTCAGTAGACTGATACCAATTGTGATGAAAAGTGATATCAACAAAAGCACAGGTGCAGTCATAGAATTTTTCCAGGTCGAACTCAAGAGGCATCAAGATCAATAAGCAAAGGATACCAATGAATTTTTCAGGTCGAACAACAGCTAGAGACTGAGTACAGGAATTTCACATGATAAATCAACATTCAGACTTCAAAGTGAGTAATCAGACATAAATTGAATTGGAAGTGAGTTGTCAACAAAATTCAGATCATGACACTTTATGTTAAGAATAGTGAGCAAGAGTGGAGCACAGAACTGACTGGATTGCCAATGAATAGATAAGGCAGAAAGATTCTCAACAGAATACCAAATTCATAAATCTTGATAAGAAAATTTCAGACTCTTCTATTATAATAGATTATGAATGAGTCTAACCTGACCAGCATGATTTAAGCATGATGTATACAAAGTTTATCAATGAAATTCACTACTCATATCTGAAGTCGATTTTAATAAAGATGAACCAATTGCACATATGATATTCTTGTTTAACCTCCTTCTATCTTACTCATTCAAACTCAATGACTCCTTTGGGAGTTACACAAGAAAGTATTGAGATTAAACAAATATGAATGTATCTAAACTTGTCTTTAATTTTTTAGAATTTTTCTTGTGTGCATCAACATTATTTTTCCTGAGCAAGTCTTGTTAAATCAACACATTTTTTTACGTGAGGCACAACACGTCTTAGGTGAAGTGACCCAGTTACTGAGTGTGGCAACCATATTGCCTCTCAATTAGAACATAGTTAGCAATTTGGAGTGTCTTTTTACATGAGGAGACACCTTGATCAGAGGCCAGAATCCCCAGTTACTCAACACAACCATGCCATTGCTCTGCCAGATTTTTAATCATTTTTATAGCAGAGGTAACTATGGCACTTCATGACATGGGTTTACTCTATTTCTTTGGTAGAGAACCCAGTTTCTCTGTGACCAAAGTTATTGCTCTGACTTTAGTTTTCTTTCAAATGTTTCCAGATTTTTTTCCAGACAATGCTCAGTACATTGAAATGTTTAAGACCAATACTTACTACATGTATTTTATCCAAAGGAAGCCATGTTTTTAAAGTTTCAGATTTCAGAAGATTTTGCATGAAATTACATGAGACAATTGGTTAAGATTTATTAAAATAATGATTCTGATATTTTCAAGTCTTTTACATCCAAACTTAATGAATACTATAATGCCCCAGAATTTTTATAAATTATTTCTGGAATATTTAAGTATTTTCTGGGAAGACCAAAATGGATTAATAAATAAATATTGGGTTAAATAAATCATTATTAAGACCCAATTATGGTAAACCATTAACCTAGCCTATTTAAATGAAGCCCAAAGGACTTATGGACCAAGCCCATGAAGTTTGGCCAATATTCTAGAAGGTTAATTAGCCTATTCACGAATTATGGGGATAAATACTAATTATTTAGATAAATTAGTGGATAAGATGAAATTAGAGTTTGAACTCATTTAAAATTCGGTGCCCAATGAGTGTGGCGGTCTATCGTAAAACCGCTACAAGGCATTTGGCGGATCAATATTCGACAGCTATTTCCTGTCAGTTCCGTGAATGGAAGAAAGAGCAAAAAGATTAGCTTTTTGCTAGTCTATCACTTGGAGATCGAGATGGGAGGACTAGTAAATGTGTTAAGGACTCTCAGAAGTCGATCTAAGGCTTAATAAGGACTCTAGGATCGATCGAATCCTCAAACCATAGCCAAAACCCTATAAATAGGACCTAGTTTCGACTTACGTAACCCTTACATTGGCTCGCGTGGAATCGAGGTAAGACGACGTTATTTCAGATATGTTCTTTAGAAGTTTTTATTACTAATATATAGGACTAACATCTCCCAAAATTTCGTGCTAGGAGATCAAGCACACCAGGAGATAGAAGCTTACAAAGTTGCTGGTTCCACCTTAGCGACCCAGGAAACTCAGCAAAAGTCCGGTGAAGATCAAAGGATTAGAGAACCAAATCAAGGTATTTAGCCTTAGTGCCTTTAGAACTTTTTGTTCCCCTTAGTATCTACTTCTTACCCTGAGCATCACAGCTTGCCATCCGCTGAGCATCACAGCTTGCTATCCCGCTGAGCATCACAGCTTGCTGTCCAAGGTAACCACCTTGCCTGCCGAGCATCACAGCTTGCTCTGCTGACTCACAGCTTGAAATTCAAAGATAGAAGAAAAGAACAAAGGAAAATATGAAGTAAAACCATAGCAACATATATGGCTCCCATTGTTTTTCTGGAGTAGATATTACTTTTCCATAAATATAGCTCTCTTAGCCACTAAGACCCTTTGCTTAGAGGGGTGATAGAAATAATATCCAAAGGTCTCCTTTGGATATCCCACAAATCTACGCTTATCGGTTCTAGACTCAAGCTTATTACAATCGTTCCTCTTCACATGGGCAGGACACCCCCAAATTTTAATGTGATTAAAATTTGATTTCCTGCCCTTCCATATTTCATATCGTATAGAAGGAACAGATTTACTTGAGATCCTATTCAGTAAATAGGTCACAGTCTCTAAGACATAGCCCTAGAGAGATAAGGGTAGTCCTGACATGGACATCGTGGATCGGACCATGTCTAACACAAGGTCATGTTTCTCCTCTTGGATACACCATTGTGATGTGGTGTACATGGTGGAGTCCATTGAGAAACAATCCCATTGTCCTTAAGGTAAGAAGTAAATTCATGGCTAAGGTATTCTCGTCCCCGATCTGATCGGAGAACTTTAATACTCTTGCCAATCTAGTTCTTCACTTCATTCTGGTATTCCTTAAACTTCTCAAAGGCTTGCGATTTATGTCTCATTAAATATACATAGCCATATCTCGAGAAGTCATCAATAAAAGAGATGAAATAGAGGTTACCCCCTTTTACTTCTATGGACATGGGTCGACACACATCCGAGTGTATGAGCTCGAGAAGGTCAGCAGCCCTCTCACCATGTCTACTAAAGGGAGCCTTGGTCATCTTCCTCATGAGACAAGGCTCACAGGTATCAAATGGCTTATATTCGAATGAGTTTAAATACCCATTTGAGTGTAGGTGAGAGACTCTCTTTTCACATACATGACCAAGCCTGCAATGCCAGAGGTACCCAGGGTTCACTTCATTGGTATTGGAAACCTGCATAACATTAGAGCATGTATCTAATACATAAAGACCATTGACTAAAGAACCATGAACCATTGGCTATTACTAAACAATGATTCATTATAGAGCACCCAGTGCTATTAAAAGTGAATGTATGTATCATCCTGGATTCTTCGGATCGGAATCAGAGTGCTTTCGGAGCGCTTTCGTGGTTCCTGAAACATGTTTTACGATCCACTCAGATTTTTCCCTTGTATAACTTGCGGAACCCTGTGGGGAGTAAACCGTTGAGTGTCGCGACTCCGGGACGCTACAGGTGCGTTGTGCTCGTTCCGAGGATCGCGAAGACTATGTTTTCGTAGTTTTATGAATTTATGAAATTTCGTGCAGAAAATCAGATTTTAGGAAAATTGCTAATTTTCTTATTTTCTTTTTTTCTTAACCCTTTCTCTCTCCTCTCTCACATTCTCTCATTTCTCTCCCTCCGTTCTCTCTCCTCTCTTCTCCTCTCCCTCGGGCGCGAGACCGGTGCGGAGCTGGGTGAGGTGGGGTGACGGCGTGGAGCTGACCTGAGGTGCGATGGCGCGAGTATCGGAGCGTAGCATTGGCGCCATCCTGTTCGTGGATTCAAAGCCAGCGTGGGTTGTTCGTGTGATGGTTTTCGACGAGGTTTGGCCGTTTCGACGCGTGATATCTTTGGTGAAGGTAGGGAGATAAATACTCTACCTGTTTCCTACTTTCCCTAGTGATTTCAGGCCGGACGGTGTGAGTTTGAGCATGTTTTCCTACTTTAAGGATGAAATCATGTTCGGGGGGTGTGAGTCATGTTCGCCGTTCCAGGCGATGGTTTTCAAATTAAATGGATTCATTTCAACCCCTGGCATGTTGGGAATCATTTTCGGCCAGTTTGAACTCGTTTGGTTGTGAATTGGGGCCGGTATGAGCCCGTTTGTCCATGTGACTCGGTTTGGGTCGATTCGTGGGAATCACCCGTTTCTTATAGTTTTGTGCATGGTTTGATCCCTTCCGGCTTATGGAAGGTAGATATCGACGTTAGGGTTGTTTCCCCGTCGTTTAGACATGATTGGGACGTGAAAAGATTGGGTTTTGGGTAGTCCTATGATTTTCCCGTCGGAACGGTTTAGCGGTCCTACCAGTGACCGCCATTCATAGTAAGCAGTCCACTAGAGACCGCTAGGCGGAGCTCCATTGTCAGTTTGGCGTTGCGGTCTTGCGACCGGCCGCAACCCTAGTTTAGCGGCCCTTTGGTGACCGCTATTCCACTTAATATTGATTTCATCAGTTTTAAGTCAGTTTGGGCTAGCGGTCTAGCTCCGACCACAAGGTGGCTTTGGCGGCCATGGGGTGACCGCCATTCCCTAGAAATGGTCCAAGGGAGACCGTTAAATGGTTTTACTATTTTAAGTCAATTCTTAATGACAGCCTTGCGACTAACCGTCTTTGGGCGTAATAGTCAAGCAAAGGACCGCCAAAAGGATGGCTTATTATGTTATCGCGGCAGTTTGAGTATGGCGGTCTAGCCATGAGCGCCAAAGACTAGAGACGGCCCTGAGCAGACCGTTTTCTGATTGCTTTACCCTGTGAATAGCGGCCATGATAAGACCGCCAAGGAGTGTTAGCGGCCAAGGGTAAGATCGCCATTTGTTTGGCAGTTTCTTTTGTGTTGGTTTGGTTTCTGGTTAATGTGGCTTTTACCCCTTGGTTAGCCCATTGTTCCACGGATATATTGGACATCCTATGAGGGCTGTGACCGTGTTATAGGGTGTTCGGGAGTGCCACTGTACCGAGCAGTGTTTTGTATCATTTTAAGGGTCATTATGGTTTCTGGTCAACCCGGTTGTGACCCAGTGGTTGACACGTGACCTCGTGAGTGTCTCGTCTATCCGGTGAGGATCGAGACATGGTGTTGGATGCTTGAAGGTATTGTTTTACCTAAATTTACGTGCTATATAGTTTGAGGCTTCGGTAATCGCTCGTGTTCCGTGTTTTGTGTTATGCGAAATTATGAGTCCATTATGTGGCTTGAAGGTCGAGGACTCATTATCATTATTGATGTTATGGATCTGGCTGTTCTGTGCCATTTTCTATAATGTGTTTCTCATGGATTTTGGCTTAGGGACTAGGCTGATTAACAGCGTGTTGCTGTGATATGTGCGACGATCTTGACTCGAGTCTCGTGACTCAAGGATCGTTGTGTCAGCAGGTCTAGTTAACTGTCCTGAGTCTGGTAGCAGTTGTATACTGCATTGTGTTCCATAGTACGTGCGACAGGACACGGTTACCCTGTCTGTACTTTGGTGTTCGTTGTTTTGAGTCTCTATGTCTAGTGATCCTCTACTAGTCTTAGCCTAACGACACTTTCATGTGTGTCGGCCCACCTAGGAGTGGTCGCGGGGCGAGTTCTCAGTTTAGACAGTTTGTAGGCTGGTTGCCGTGGGCCCCTTTGTCTTGCCGTGCGAGTCCTATGGGAGGGAAAAACTAGCTAGAGGTCTGGCTCAAGACATTGAACTTGTGTGTACGCACGTGATCAGGGGCGGTTGGACAAGCGTCGACGGACGTGACCCTGGATAGTCACTCGTTACTTGGTACTTGGTTTTTGTTTAGTGTCTCAATTACTGCCATTCTAGGTGTGTGGGAGATACTTGTGACGCAGTGTAAGATGTCAGTGGACGCATCTGGCTGTTCTTCTATTGAGGAGGTGCTTCTGTCACTTGACGCATGACTTGTGCTTTCGTGACTTGCCGAGTAGTATGTGTTTGGCTTTATCTGAGGTCAGTGTAGCGTACACGATAGTGAGATCATGTATGTCTAGTGTCTTTGATCGTGTAGGTCTTTTGTAAGGCTTTTGCTTATTTCTGTAGGCCTTCTGTTGGTCCCGGGTAGGCGAGCAGACAAGAAGGGGGGGTTGAATTGTCCCCCACTAAAAATTGTAAATTTAAAAACTAACTAAGCGAAAATAACAACTTTGACCAGATTGAAAAGATTAAACCAAACAGAGTAAACCAAGATCTCTCAACCTTGCCAATCTCACTCGATCATACAAAAGATTAAGCAATTAAACACGTCACATAATGAAATCTAGGCAATTGAGAATCGCTCGTGCAATTGGACTTCACTCATGCTCACCGATCACACATGTATTGAATTAACCATTAATCACAATAAAGCAAACCACAATGCACACCACAAGACACAAGGATTTTTAAGGTGGTTCGGGACCACGACGGGCTCTCTACGTCCACCCCTTACCAAACCGGTAAGGCTCCACTCGGGGATAAATCCCCAACACGGAGGTAATGCTCCAACAACACGTAGAATGACGCATGCACACATACGGGGACGCACCCCAACACACACACACAGAGTAAACCCTACAAACATGGGGTACAACCCCAAACACACATGGAGACGGAGTCTCCAACACAATCCGACGATCGGATCACAAACATACACATACGCTACAACAAATGCAGCATCAGAGACACACGACCGTATACAAACGGTCACACACACACACAATATTTCTAGTTCAGAAAGTTAACACAAATATTCAAACATCCTCAACCCTAAACATAGATCATGAAACACATCAAGAACAACATAGAATGGATATAGAAAAGATCCCCATGTTAGGGTGCTTGGCCCGGATACAGAGGGGGGGTGAATGAATCCTTCTACGAATAATGGCCAAATTTAAAACAGGATGCTAGATAAAGAAACGGAATAGAACTAATTCTATTCAACACAAATACAAACACATTAAGCGCACCTATTCAAGCATCTAGCGGAAGCAAATCAGACAAACAAGCCACTGCACAAAAGGTTTTTAGGTGGTTCGGTCCTTCAGACCTACATCTACCCCTCACTCCCAACCGGAGTGAGGCTTCACTAGCAAACGCTAGAACCAAGCAGACTCAGTCTGCAAACAGTTGCTGCCACACAGCTTGACCAGGGGAACAGCCTCCCCTCTTCCTCCCAACCGGAGGGACACCCAAGTGACTCCCAGTCACTTGGAAACTAGAGGTCGAAGACCTCTCTTCCTCCAGACCAGGAGGGACCACTGGACTTGCAACTACAAGCCCAGAACCGGAGGACTAACCTCCCTTCCTCTAACCAGAGGGCAACCCACAAGTGACCACTTGTCACTTGCAACCCGGAGATCAGATCTCCCTTCCCCTGAACCAACAGGAGGAACCTGATCCCCAACAGGGCTATCGGTAGAACAAGATAACCAGATGAGAAATGGAAAAATAAAAACATGAAATGAAAATAACTTCAGCAAACAGAACGCTAAAAAATGAAATGCATAATTTGGCTCCCAACGGAGCTGACTGGCCTGGATCTGATCCACGGTCCAGTGAAGACAGATCTTCAGGTAAGCTCCTTTCTTCTTCTTCTTCACGAGCTCTCTCGCTCACTCTCTATCTCTCTTTCTTTTTCCTTCAACTTTCTTCCTCTTTTCTATTTGGCTTCACTACTTCCTTAATTCCTGCCCGACCAGCCTTTCTTCTTTTTATATCAGCAGCCAGCAGAGGATGGGGTACAAAGTGCGTGTGCTTCACACGCTTGATCCAGAACCTTCCTGCCACGTGCCCTTTTCGTATTTGTTCCTTCAGTATCGGATCATGTGCACCCAGACACTGATGAATGTTCTTCCTCGGACCTGCAACGAGATAAGAACCATTAATATTGAGTGCCATAAGAACATAACTGCATGAGGTTAGTGGACACGACAAAAGGTACACTAAACAGAGAACGACACGAGATATAGTGGTGACACAAGGAACACTATTAAGAAAGCGTCACGAGGTAGAAGGAAAACAACACGAAGACACGAAGACGAAAACAACGCGGAGACATGAACGTAAAAAACAACACGACATAATCACACAGCAAAGAGAACGACTCGTGCTGACAACAGACATGAAGACGAGAACAGAAATCAACACGAAGTATGGTTTCAACATAAAAAAGACACGAGGACTAGGACGAATAAAAATGACACGAAGACGCAACAAGACAAATGACACGAAAGTGAAACAGGAAGCAACACGAGGTGCTGCGATGTCCTGCACGCAATAGAACAAAGACAACATGAAGAGATGAAGAAACGACACGAGGTGAAGACAACACGTAGACGACAACTGAAATCGACATGGAGTGAAATCAAGGGCGAGAGAGACACGAAGTCTAAAACGAAAAACCAACACGAAGATAGAATACAAAGAGACGACACGAAGTGAAGTTGACACGAAGTGAAAACAACACTAAGACGATGAAAACAGAAATCGACACAGAGTGAAGACAACACGAAGATAAAATGGTAATTGACACGAAGTCAAAACGACACGAAGACAGAAGATATCACGGTTATCACGACACGTGATGAAGCAGTGGGACCAGAAAGAAACGACACGGCGAACAACAGTAAGTGACACGAAGTGAAGTCTATCAGAACCTCACACTACACAGAGAACGACACGAAGACAAACAGTTCAACACGAGGTGTTATACACGAACATGACGAAGTGCCAACCAACACGAAGACAGTCCTTAAAGATACCTGAAGTGAAATGAAAGTTTATTCTTCACAGAAAAATATTTGTGTTAATTTTCCACAGAGACATATTTTTGTTAATTTTTCACAGAGACATATTTTTGATAACCACTAAGACTTATAGTGTTGTCATCATCAAAACATGTAAAGATTCAACAATACTCAACAATCTCCCCCTTTTTGATGGATGGCAACACTATGAGTCTTGAGTCTTTGCAGAGAAAGAGAAAACACTAAATAGCCATTCTCAATGAAAAACACATATTAAATATTCTCAACGAGCTAGCAAAGGCCTGATTTCTCCAGGGCTGAACTAGCCATTCTCAATAAAAAAAACACACATTAAACATTCTCAACGAGCTAGCAAAAAAAAAAAAGGCCTGATTTCTCCCCCTTTGACATCATCAAAAAGAATGAAACAAAAAGAATGCAAATGATATGAGTTTTAATTAATAAGTCCAAGAGTGTGAAAGAGAAAGCCTCAAAATGGGCAACAAGATACAGAGCATAGACTTTTCAAGAAAAGTATCTGGCTTGTCTGCTAGAGGGGCCACGCGGCCTGCCATGAGGTGGTCTCCCCCTTGGAGAAGTAGAAGAATGTTCTTGAGGTGGAGTTCTGCTGGAAGAAGCGTGACCAGGTGCTGAACCCAAGGTAGACTGAAATTCCTTTAGGTCATTTGACAGTTCAGCTAGCCAATATATCACAGAGCTTCTGACCTGTGCCACTTCAGAAACGATGTCTTCTTGGCGAACATTGACAGTTTCATATCTGTCAGTCAGAAGTGTCATTTCTGTTAAGAAGGCGGCCAATTTATCATAGACCTGCTGAATACCTGGACCTAGGACACTGGACGACTTCTTCAAAAGTTCTAAAGATGTTCTGATCTCATAGCAGTGATCTATAATGGTGGAAGACATTTTGAAGGAGGAGATTTGAACATCTTGCAACTCACTCAGTGCTTTAGCTATCTTTGAATACACCTCCTGCAACCCTTGCATCAGGGATCTGTTGGCATCATCTGAAGCCTTTTTGTTGAGAAGGAATCGTTTCCATTCAGTGAGGAGGGATATCTCGAACTTCAGTAGCCTGGAATGTACCTGATTTATGTTGAGGGTGACATATGTGAGCAGGTCATCTAATTTCTTATCTTGCTTGTGCATCTGCTGAGTCAGGTTTATGAGAAGCTCTTCAATGTTGGGCGCCCGAGCAGATTCAATGTTGGGCGCCTGTGCAGATAAGAGTCTAGGTGGACCTAGAGGTGTACCAAAAAATTCACTGCCAGGTGCAGTTCTCTCAGCTGCTTCCTCTTGTACTGGCATTTGACTGCTCTCAGCTGGGACCTGAACTTCATCTTCAGCTTGAGTTTCTTTCTGAGGGAATACATCTTCAGGTTCCTCTTCTTCACTTGAAGATTCTGTATCTAGTTCTATGACAGGAACCTTTTCTCTATCTTCCATGAGTTCCTGATCTGCAGGGCTGCCAACAAAGGCCTGCTCAAGACTTTCAGATACGACCAAGTTGGTAGCCTCTTCCAAGCTTCGCTCAACAGTTTCTCTTAAAATTTCATTAACAAAAACAGCAAGATCTTGATCAGTACTGTCTTGCTCTTTAGCTGGCTGTTCTTCAGGCACTATTACCTCTTCAGATGTCTTCCCAAAAGAATCAAATAGCCCAGCAATAGTTGCATCTAGATCTGTCTGAATGCTTTCGTCAGACAATCTGATGTCCTCAGATGCATCCTCAACTAGCCTCTGAAAGGAGAAGGATACTTCGGTGGGTGCAGCTGGCAAGGTGGACTCTGGTTGTTCAGCTGGTGTTTCCTGATCATGAATCTCAGAAACTAATTGCTCACCAGTTGGGGCTAAGACTTGAAATTCATCCAAATGCTCCCCCTGAGTTTGTGATTCCCTGGCCTTTTGGACCTTAACTTGCCCCACCATCGAAGAGTCCTCTAAGCCCAAAAACACCGAAACAAAATTCATATTAAAAATGTTTCGGGCCTTAACTTCTGATGCGGCCTCTCCATCCAAGCAAATCTCAGAATGCTTGAAGATGTCTGTCATATGGGCGGCATAGGGAAGATGTCTCTTGGATCCAATGCATCCCTTCATGACATTAAAAATGATCTCTGGCAGACATATCTTCACATTTTGAATCAGACAAAACAGTAGAAATCTCTGTGTGTCTGTAATTCTTCCTCTAGCCCCAGTCTGTGGGGTGATAATGGAAGCAATGATGTTCTGAAGGAGCTTGTGAAGAGGAGGAAATGACGATGTCTGATAAGCTTTTAGCTTCAACTGCCCCTTATCATGAATGTTACTGGGTTTACCAGTAATGACAGAGAAAGCTTCATGGAGACTGTATCGAAAGCTTCCCTCTACCTCCCCTTTATCTGGAATACCGAGAGCTTTGTGAAGGGAGTCACATGTAACAGTTATCTCGACCCCTTTAACAGATGATAACAAGGTAGACTTGTCTCGGCTCAAGGACAAGTTATTGTAAAATTCCATTACCGGCCTAGGGTAATAGACACGGTGATTTTCTAAGAAATTTCTTCACTCCTGAAACTCAAATATTTTCAACAATTCTGGAAACTTCGAGACCAAGGTTTCATCTCCGAAATCTATTATTCTAGGAGGAATGATTTTCCCACTTTCTAAGAACACGGTAGACTGAGAAATCCTGGTACCTTGTTCTGAAGAGACTTCCGCAGCAGGTTCTGGCTCAAGACATCTCTGTTGCTTAGATGAAGGCTCTTCAACTATTTCTTTTCCCTTCCTCTTTCTTTCACCCGGAGCTGCTGACCTTTGCTGATCCATCTGCCGGAACTTCCAGAGTATCAACTCTCTCTTGCAGGCTGCTATTGGAAGTGAAGCTAGACTAAAGAGAGGAATAGACCTCTGTGGGGGAAGAAAGTGAGCGGGAAGAGATGGAGATGGGTTTGAAGAAGACGCTCAAGGTAGAGCAGCACGAGGATGAATAGGAAGCGGCAAGGGGAAATAAGGGTTTGAGGTGGAAGGCGTGTGAAACAAGAAAGGTTTTGTCGGGTAGCTTTTTACTCTTATCAACTTTTTCTGTAAATACCCAAAATACCCTTAGTCCTGATGTAACGCAGCTACAGCATGTTAAAGTTAGCCCTTCAATATGTGGACGGGTTATATTCTTCCAAAAACCAAGGTCAGTTAACTCAAGATATTAAATCAGCATAATCACAAAATTAGCTGTTAAAGTTGCTTAAACTAGAGAGTCACGATTAAATTGCTCCTTATGTTTGTCAAGCAACGAAATAACACATCAAAGTCAAGCAGATTTCATTTCTTCATTTAATGGACGAGAAGGCATACAGGGTCAACCAATTTGTTGAACACAAGGTAGAATAGTCCCTTTTTACACAAGGAGACATGTTTATCAGACACCAGAAACCCTGGTTACTCAGGACGGACTACCTTTATGCCAATGATATTTTTTTCTTTGAGGACTTTCCCCCTTTTTTTTTTATTTTAACATTTCTATACAGAGATAGCTAGTTGTATCATGACAGAAACTCTGGACTTCTTTGATCAAGAGTGCCTATTTCTCCACAAAAGCCATTGCTCTGCCACAAAGAATGGCGTATCCCCTGAAGGCATTTCTCATGATTTTAGACAAAAAAAAACAGAAATCTTACTTAACACAATTTTATCTCAGAGCTCTCTTTACATAAGTTTCAGTTAAGTCGAGATCCTCAATAAGTTTTTCTCATTTAACAGGAAGTTTTATAATATGTTGACCAACACTTGAGAAGATAACTTAGAAGGATCAAGGACCAAATATAACCCCCCAAACATTGAAGTTCTTTATTAACAGGTGTAAATTGTTACACTAGATATTGGGTGGTTTAAGGTATACAGATCATATCTGATAAGAGCAAGAAGACTGAACCCACAATTTCTTCGAGAGAGAATCTGAACCAAGAGTGATAGGTGAGAGATAAGGAGGTGGCTGATCGAATAGAGAGAGATGAGATGAGATGAGCAGCACTCCTATCAGCAAGCCAACAAGTGAGAGATCACTCAAGACATTAGGCACTAAGGACATATCCAAATATAGTATTTTTGAAGTAGTTCTGTCTCACATCCAGAGAAACTCTTGGGCAACAGACTGCAACCTCTTGAGATGACTGATCTTAAAACCACATTAACTGCATCGGCTGACAAAAATCTTCAGAAACCAAATAGCCTGACAAGCTCCTCTTCAGCCCACTCAAGGACAACTCATACACGACTCTTGGAAGTGTTAATTATTTAATGAATGCAGTGTTTGCCACGAAAATTAAACAATTGTGTTTATGAGTTATGCATAAATAGACTCCCCTGATCAGCAGAATGACTTATGGTACTAGGCGGAGCATTTGGTCTAAGAGACCACCTCATACATAGTAAGAACCTCCTGACAGATTTCCCTGTCTTTTGGTAGCTTACCATTTGATATACCAAAGAGGTCATGGATAATAGGGTAAACTCAACAGTCCTATAAGCAATTCAGATTTCCAAAGAATTATGCAACATACAGTTTTCAACCAGCATTCGCTTTCAGTTAAAAATTTCAGAAATTTCAGAGTGCATGTTTTAGAAAATAATGCAACTTGCAGATGATGAATGAATATGCAAGACCAGATTCAATATGCATGCACTAGATGAAACTAATAGCAAGATATGCAAGAATGCAATAAACCAGATATGCAGTAAGTTTCAAAATGGGACATGTAGAGAGATTACCTGAAAATTGTGAGAATGGGGTTTTCATTCTTGAGTGCCTTGGATCATTTCCCCTTTTATTCTAGTCCCAAGGCACACCTGCAAAACAAAGTTTATTTTGCACAAACAGGTACCCAGGAAGTCTTGGGTCCTGTCATGACATTATCACTCCTAGCAGGTTTTCTTAGCACATTTTTAACTTGATAGCAAGGAGCAGTAGTTTTCAGATCTGGGTTATGCACATTATTATGAGCATGAATTGTATGTGCATTAGCATGGAAATTTCTGTTATTTGCATGACCAAACTGTTTTCCATAATCAACACATTCAAAGTTTTTCTTTTTGAAAACCACTTTGTTCTTTCTAAGAGCATTTGTACTAGCAGGGAATCTATACTTTCCAGAACTGAAATTTTTCCTTTGAGCATGCCAACAATCAATGGCCCTGTGGCCATACTTTCCACATTCAAAGCATGAGATAGAATTTCTTTTAAAAGAACCTGACCAGCATTCAGAGACCTTGTGACCAATTTTGTTGCAATTAAAACATATAATGTGCTAGTTCTTGTTAAAGACATGCTGATTTGCAAAGTGTTTTGTATAATATGAGCATGATTTTTCCTTACTACTTGCAAACCAACAATGAGCAGTAGTGTGTCCTACTTTATCACAATTAGAACATGTGACATTCCTTTTCTGTCCAGACACAGATTTTCTAGCATGCTTGTTGTCATCTTTTTCCATCACAAAACAGTTACTCATAAGATGTCCATACTTACCACAATAATGACATGAGCCACTTGATTTCTTTAAAACATGGCACTTATCTGATGAGTTCTTAGCATGCAGATTGTTCCTTTGAATTTTTGATGTTTTATGATTTTTATTTTGTTTTTCTGTTTTCTTAGCCTTGTACTGAGGTGGAGATGAGATAGAAGGCTTTTCCTGTTCAGAGGATTTGACAAAGACAGTTTTCAGGTTGGCTCCATCAACCTTCCTCATGACTGGACTGTAACCCAGTCCTTCCTTGTTAAAGTTAATCTTTGTTCCCAGTATTTTCTGAACAATGGGCTGTTTGTCTTTTGATGTAGTGGCTACATTTGAAGTATTTACAAAGGATGTCATTACTTTGTTCTGCAAGGCCTTCTTATTGAGATTATTGTAGCCCAACCCTTCCTTTTTGACATTGACTTTTACACCTAGCAGCTTGTCTAGGTTTTTTTGCCCATCAACAAATTTAGACATGGAAGCTTTCAAATCCTGAATTTCATTTTCAAGAGATGCAATGTGTATTTCATAACTAGTGATCTCTTATTCACTACAATTGACAGCTTCATTCAAAACCTTGTTAGCTGTTTTGTATTCTTCAATTTCCTTTCTTAGCTCATCTACCTCTTCAGTCTCGTTTGTACAGATAGCTTTCCCTTTTTCCAATGTGAGAAGTCTTTCAGACATGGCACTGTTTAACAGTTTTAATTTTTCAACTTCTTCTTTAAGCTTATCATTTTGAACTAGCTCATTTATTAGAAGCTGATCTTCTGAGTTAACCATGCTTTCTCTCCTAGCTTCAAACTCCCTCAATTCCTTTTGTTGTTTTTCAAAATCTTTCTGTAATTCTATGTTTACAGATTTTATGGCGTTAAATTTTTCAATCAGCAACTCATTCTCTCGTTTAAGTTTCTCTAGTTGTTCGTCATTTTCTTTAGAGAGCTTTCTGAGGAAGTCATCTTCAGATTTTAAATTGTTCAGCTCAGAGTGAACACATTCAAGTTCCTTCTTCAGTTCTGCATTCTGGTTTTTATACATATGATTATCAGACAGACATGCATCATGAGATTTCTTCGTACTTGAACAATTTTTACATGGAGAGCTAGAACTATCTACCCGAATACTCTTTTTTAACTTTTTATACTGTTTTCTTAACAGTTCATGAGATTCAAATAATTCAGCATATGCATTCTCCCAATCTTCTAGAGAGAAATTCTCGAAGATATTTACCTCATCATCATCATCTTCTTTAGTTTGATTAGTGCCTTGATCGCTGTCACTTTGATTTCTTCTGTTGGCCATCATGCATCTGTCCACATCTATCTCCTGAGTTCGCTTCAGTGCATCCAAAATATCTTTAGCAGAACTGGATTCAAAGAAACATGAATGAAAAGCTCTATCAGTAGCTGCCTTCATTAAATTTATTGCTATCTGATTTTCTTCATGCATGGATTTGTGACTGTCAGTCCATTTGGACTTTTTCCTAGGTAGTTCATGAGGACCATGTGAAATTACTTTCCACAGGTCTGGATTCACAGATTTAACATAACTCTTCAAAACAGCGAACCATGCATCAAAATGCGTACCACTGAAGATCGGTGGATGGGCCATGAGAACACCCAGATTAACGCACAAGAATATTGAAGCACTAAAAGGAAATAGGCACCTAAGATTGCAAGATCGATCTGCAGGTCGCTGGACCTTGTAAGCAGGCACCCGCTCTGATACCAACTGTTAGGGTGCTTGGCCTGGATACAGAGGGGGGGTGAATGAATCCTTCTACGAATAATGGCCAAATTTAAAACAGGATGCTAGATAAAGAAACGGAATAGAACTAATTCTATTCAACTCAAATACAAACACATTAAGTGCACCTATTCAAGCATCTAGCGGAAGCAAATCAGACAAACAAGCCACTGCACAAAAGGTTTTTAGGTGGTTCGGTCCTTCAGACCTACATCCACCCCTCTCTCCCAACCGGAGTGAGGCTTCACTAGCAAACGCTAGAACCAAGCAGACTCAGTCTGCAAACAGTTGCTGCCACACAGCTTGACCAGGGGAACAGCCTCCCCTCTTCCTCCCAACCGGAGGGACACCCAAGTGACTCCCAGTCACTTGGAAACTAGAGGTCGAAGACCTCTCTTCCTCCAGACCAGGAGGGACCACTGGACTTGCAACCACAAGCCCAGAACCGGAGGACTAACCTCCCTTCCTCTAACCAGAGGGCAACCCACAAGTGACCACCTGTCACTTGCAACCCGGAGATCAGATCTCCCTTCCCCTGAACCAACAGGAGGAACCCGATCCCCAACAGGGCTATCGGTAGAACAAGATAACCAGATGAGAAATGGAAAAATAAAAACACGAAATGAAAATAACTTCAGCAAACAGAACGCTGAAAAATGAAATGCATAATTTGGCTCCCAACGGAGCTGATTGGCCTGGATCTGATCCACGGTCCAGTGAAGATAGATCTTCAGGTAAGCTCCTTTCTTCTTCTTCTTCACGAGCTCTCTCGCTCACTCTCTATCTCTCTTTCTTTTTCCTTCAACTTTCTTCCTCTTTTCTATTTGGCTTCACTACTTCCTTAATTCTTGCCCGACCAGCCTTTCTTCTTTTTATATCAGCAGCCAGCAGGAGGATGGGGTACAAAGTGCGTGTGCTTCACACGCTTGATCCAGAACCTTCCTGCCACGTGCCCTTTTCGTATTTGTTCCTTCAGTATCGGATCATGTGCACCCAGACACTGATGAATGTTCTTCCTCAGACCTGCAACGAGATAAGAACCATTAATATTGAGTGCCATAAGAACATAACTGCATGAGGTTAGTGGACACGACAAAAGGTACACTAAACAGAGAACGACACGAGATACAGTGGTGACACAAGGAACACTATTAAGAAAGCGTCACGAGGTAGAAGGAAAACAACACGAAGACACGAAGATGAAAACAACGCGGAGACATGAACGTAAAAAACAACACGACATAATCACACAGCAAAGAGAACGACTCGTGCTGACAACAGACATGAAGACGAGAACAGAAATCAACACGAAGTATGGTTTCAACACAAAAAAGACACGAGGACTAGGACGAATAAAAATGACACGAAGACGCAACAAGACAAATGACACGAAAGTGAAACAGGAAGCAACACGAGGTGCTGCGATGTCCTGCACGCAATAGAACAAAGACGACATGAAGAGATGAAGAAACGACACGAGGTGAAGACAACACGTAGACGACAACTGAAATCGACATGGAGTGAAATCAAGGGCGAGAGAGACACGAAGTCTAAAACGAAAAACCAACACGAAGATAGAATACAAAGAGACGACACGAAGTGAAGTTGACACGAAGTGAAAATAACACTAAGATGATGAAAACAGAAATCGACACAGAGTGAAGACAACACGAATATAAAATGGTAATTGACACGAAGTCAAAACGACACGAAGACAGAAGATATCACAGTTATCACGACACGTGATGAAGCAGTGGGACCAGAAAGAAACGACACGGCGAACAACAGTAAGTGACACGAAGTGAAGTCTATCAGAACCTCACACTACACAGAGAACGACACGAAGATAAACAGTTCAACACGAGGTGTTATACACGAACATGACGAAGTGCCAACCAACACGAAGACAGTCCTTAAAGATACCTGAAGTGAAATGAAAGTTTATTCTTCACAGAAAAATATTTGTGTTAATTTTCCACAGAGACATATTTTTGTTAATTTTTCACAGAGACATATTTTTGATAACCACTAAGACTTATAGTGTTGTCATCATCAAAACATGTAAAGATTCAATAATACTCAACACCCCATTGGTTTCCAAAGCCCGGTTGATGATGTTCTTTCAAGCAACGGTTGGAAGGATGTCAGATGACGGCGATTCAAGCATCAACATGATCCTCTTATCATTCCACTTCACTTTCTCTTCATGCAAGATCTTCAAAACCTCTGGATGTAGATGAAATCCCCTTGGCTTGAGCTCTTCCTTCCTTCCTTCCTTTTCTTCACCTGCAAGATAGAAATAATGAACACATTAAGGTTCTCCTTATGAAATTCGTAGCTCTCATATGTATACATATAGGAGACATCAAAAGACTAGTATAACCCTTCTAGAAACCTCCAAAAGGACCCCCAATAGGTCTCCCACCAACCCAGGGGCAAAGGGGTAAGAGTTAAGCACAAATGGAATGGGTTTAGATGGTTTTTGGATCCACGTTTTTGGGTTTTCGCCGCATTCGGTCGACCTAAGGATAGGGGCGGTCGACCTAAAATTTACAGAGTTGAAAGCAGTCAACTCTGGGAAGTTCGGTCGACCGAACTCTGCTGGCTTCCCCATTATGCAGAGTTCAACCCCATACACCAACGCAACCCTTTCAAACTCTGTGGCATCAAACTCCTTTGATCTTGGAGGGTTTATATTGAGTATTTTGACTTGCAAAACCATAGAAAAATGATTAGAACTTTAGCTCAATAATCCATATGATAAATGCATGAAGTATATAAATGAAAACTCATGTTCAAGGTGCATACGATCACTTGAAAAGCATGATCATCCTAAACTTAGGATCAAGTTCATATATCAATTCCTTTATGCAATGTGATAACATCATGAACCCAAATTCCATATAATGAGAGGACATGATTCAATTAATCTCTGTCAAGGTTTGTATGAGGAATCTATAACATGCATCCAACTCAAAAATCCTTTGAAGAACATGCATGAAGTACATTCATCAACCTTAAGAACTTAATGAAGAGATATGCATGTTAACTTAATCAAAACAACACTTTTAACTCCTCATGAAGGATATGCAAGGAAATCATTCAAGGTCTTACAAAGACCCATGAAACCTCATTTCTAAATGACCATTCTTCACAAACTCCTCATACCAAAACAAGGTTCGAATCAACATGTAGCTTGCATTATAAGATCAAATTTTCACGAGTTCAAAGCACATGTAAGAGCAATAGATCAACTCACAAATGTCCAATTTGAATAGGCATCAAAATCAAGATCATCACAATTCTTGAGCATGGTTCTTTTCCTTTTAAAGTAACACCTTTCAACCTTCCCTTTCATACACAAGGGATTAACATGCTTCATGTACACAAACACCCATTCCATCAAGTTTCAAGAAAATAGGTTGAGCATATTTCAAGCCTAAAAATCTTATGAGGAAAATGCATGAAAATGACCAACCACGTCTTTGAAACTTATTTGATGAAATGTATGAAACATACAGGAAGTCGACATAATGTAATGAGTGAGTTAACTCGCTTTTGAAGAAGAACTTCATTGATGGACTCCTTTGAGTTCCAAGCATGAACCACCCTTTTTGATCCTGCAAGCCAAGATAAATATAGCATGAGTTCCTTAAAAAAATAACCATTCATATGACTTCCAAGTGAGAATCTAGAAGTCATCTTTTAACTCATCAACTAAGATGCATACAATTTGCTCGATGAAACATATACAAGCATACTCGGTTTGATAAACACGTTGCTCAATGATGCACATCGCCACAAGCACAATCGTTTTGTTATCATTAAAACCAAACACCAAACATCAACTAGGAGATGCAACAATCTCTCCCTTTTTGATGATGCCAAAACATTATGTGCGAGAGTTACAAAAGATAGAGTAGAAGAATTTCAATGAATGTTATGAGAATGAAGGATGAGATAGTTAATCACATTCTCCCTCAAAACTACTCTCTCTCATTGAGCAGAAGGCATTGAGCACACAACCAACATTCTCCCCCTTTTTGTCATCGACAAAAAGGCAGGGAGTTATTTGGCATGATATGAACATGTTAGGCCGGAAGATATTATACCAATTTAGATACCAATTGTGGGTAATTGTTGGCCTCAAAGATATGAAATTTTAGTATATGAGAGTTGGCCTCAAAGATATGAACCATTGTTAGAAGATTTATGCAACATGAAGTGTTCAACATGATAGCATTCAAAGTCTAAAGCCTATTTCAGAGTTTCACAAGATGCAATAGCAAAGCAACGGCAAGATATTTGTAAAAAAAACATAACAGTTGAGACATCAAATCCTTTTTTTGATGTTTAGATGTTTGATTTTTAGATTTTTAGATTTTTCTTTTGAAATGCATAAAAACTCAATCCATACAAATGATGACACTATGAATTCATGCAATGCAACTAAGCAGATACGTATATATACAAGTAACACAGCTCCCCCTTACTTATTGAAAAAGGGAATAGATATATGAGAAGTGCATGTGAGTCAAACCAACTAGGATGCTCATGTGTAACACCAAGAGATTGTACAATCACACAGAAGAGTTATGCAATAGTCAATGCAGTCAATCAATTTTCTGAATACATATTAAATCAAATTTTCATATGTGTAGGTGAATAACATGAAAATAGACTATAGCCATATGGATATTCATATTTTCAGATCAACACAATGAGAGATTATACAAACTGTATTTTATTTTAAGAGAACAACATATTGGAGGCTACGCTCTGCCACAACGAGTTTCGACCATAATTTTTCAACTCAACCAATATCACCTGATAGTCAGAATTTTTCAAGAGTGATCAGGTTCAAATAATTCATTTTTACACGAGGAGACACATGGAGCTCATGCCAGACTCCCCGGTTACTCAGAATATTGAACCATTTCACCTCATTTTGAGCAGAGATACCATAGTGCAACACCTTTCTGAAGTGAACCACATCACGTCTCAGGTGACATGTGCCCAATTTACTCAGTGAGACTAAATATTACTCTGCCATTCTTTTCAGATTCTTTCTACAAAAATAGGCAGGTAACTTTTTCCTCAACTGACTCTTTTACATTCATGCAGTAAGTTTAATATCTCTAGAGTGTTGAAAGGAAATTCCTACATCCTTATCTCTAACACTCATTTTCATATTTTATGCATGAAGTGTGGAATTTGATTCAGTGTGTATACCGAAAATTTCATGAACACATAACAGTGCAACTCCCCCTATCTAGATGCACTTATCAGAAGATTACTCCCCCTGAGTGTATGACATGTAGCACTCTAGTGATGACTCAATTTGTAACATTATTTAGCAAGAAATATGATGTCTTAGAAATTCCAACGAAGGGGGTGATAAGCATATAATAACATGCAAGCACACAACGGGAGTATATGCAATATGCAACGTAATAATATTTTGGCACACGGTGAGCTTCATCTTCCAAATGCACTATGTGAATGATATGTAGATATGATATGCAAATATGCAATGTAATGCAGAATGTCATATTTTTATTTAAAAGTTCTAAATGCATTGCAAATTTTAACATGGGTGCAAGATGCAATTTTTCAGTTTTTCATGTGAATGATCTAAATGCACCTTATGAATATTCTAATGTATGTAACTTATAAAAATATGAGAATGTAATGCAGGATGCAAAACTTTATTATTATTATTTTTAGAATATCATGACAGATTGCACAAGGAGGCATACACATTCAAATGATGAACAACAACCATTTTCAAAGAGTTGCCATTTTTGAACAAGGGTGCACAAATGATAAAAATTAAGTAGTGCAACTCAATTTTTTTCAGAAATGTTCAAAAATAGATTTTCAATAACATTTCAAAAGCTTGGAGTATCATCCACAAGCCAAACAGATTTTTCAAGTTCTTGTACGAGGTGGAGGTGGAGGTCTGAAAACCCAACTCACACATAGTGAGAGCTTCTAGGTGGACGTAATCTACCATTCCACTACACACCATTTGATATACCAGATACTCAATTAAGTTCATATACTCATGCATTTCAGATTGAAAAGTATTCAATAGGCAAAGACATCATGCTTATTCCTCAAAATTTTTAAATTCATTCAACCAATGAGACATGTTCATCATAGCAGAATACAAGAATAACAGATCAAGTTTTCAGAATCAATATCTGTCAAATAAATAATTTTGCATTTCAGAAATTTTACCTTCTTGAAGCAAGAAAGAATTTCAGAATCAATTTGAATGCACATGGCATTTCAGAATTTCAAGGCAAATTGATTTCCTTCTAAAAAATATCTTTCCTCGTTAGTCAAACAATTCAATTTCTGGATTTTGGTACAAGGTGGAGAGCTTTGATCCGAGGATCACCTCACGCATGATGTTAGCTTCCTGATAGACTTAATCTGTCATTTCACATAACAGCATTTGATATACCAAATATTCATTCAATGAGAGCATGAATGGCTTATAAGAAAATGCAATTCAAACATAACAAGGTAGAAGAAGGAAAAATATCAAAAATACCAATTTGACAAAGAGGAAGTAAAGTTGGGGTTTTACCATTTGAGTGTGCCTTGTTCTATTTTGTTGAAACCCCTTTCATTTTTTATTTACCTCAAGGCACACCTCCATCAAAACCAACTCAATTGACAGATTTTGGCACCCAAACCTTCTTGATCTCTGGAGATTAGAAGCATTTCTACCAAAATCTTTCTTCAACATTCTCATAGCCATCATATCATCATTCTCCATGATCTTGCAATCCTCAATAATATGTCCATGATTTTCACAATAAAGGCATTGAGGAGAAACAGTTTTACCAAAAGACTTCCTTTTAGGAGCAAAGAAATTTTTAAATCTATTCCATCTTCCATTTTCATAAGGTCTAGATTTAGCAACATTAAACCTAGCATTCATTTTAGAAGCATGAAAATTTTCTGTTTTTAAAAACTAACACCCTTTCATAAGATGTTCGTACTTCCCACAATGAAAGTAACAAAGAGATGTTGGTCTACGGAATGACTTTCCATTGTTTACATGAGTGTTTGTGAACAAGTTTCTCTTATAGGATGAAAACTTTGAGCATTGAAAGCATGTTCATTTCTGAATTTTCTTTGAACATCAAACTTAGCATTCATGGCTCGAAAATCATCATTTTGTTTTACAAAGTAATTATCGATCACATGACCTAGTTTGTGACAATAGAAGCAAGAAACATTTCTCTATCTCCTGAAAATAGATTTATCTTTGCATGCTTTTTCATCATCCATTTTCATGACAACACAATCATCCATTTCATGGCCATGCATGCCATAATAAATACATTCAACATTCAATTTCATCATTTTTTACCCATTTTGAACTTTTTGAAACCCTTTTTGCATTGTGAGCTTTGTGTTAAAATTTTTCTTTTTCTCAAAGTCATTTTCAGAAATTTTCATTTGAGAAGTGGAAGGAGGTGCTTTGGAAGTGCTGGGAATATTAGATGCATGAACAAAAGAGGTTGTCAGTTTGTGTTCAAAAGACTTTTTATTGAACGGGGTGTATCCACGACCTTCCTTTTGAAAATTCACTTTAACACCCAACACCTTATCCAGATTTTCTTTCCCTTTGACAAATCTAGATAAATCATCTTTCAACATTTTCACCTCTTCTTCTAGACCAGAAATATGCAATTCAGTATTTGTGATTTCTTCTTCGCATGCAAGGATTTTATCACCATACAAACAGTTCTTTGATGTGAGTTTCTCATTTTCTTACATGATTTCCTTGTTTTCATCATTTATAGCATGCAGTTTTTCAGTTAAGTTTTCAAGGACTTTCTTAGTTTCAACAAACTTTGAGATCTTAGCAAGTAGCTATTCATTCTCAGATTTCAACAATGAAACTTCTTTTTCAAGTTTTTCAAAAATTTTCAATCTACCTTCAAGTAAAGAATTCTGGATTGACATAGCACCATTTTTATTTTTAAGATGTTCACTTTCAGTCATGATGCTCTTGCTATCAGTCTCAGAATCAAGTAATTTCTCAAATATTTCTCATCATCAGAAAGAGAAGCTAACTTGCTTTTAAGGCATTCTTCATTTTTCTCAAGTAAGGAGATTTTAAACAACATAGTTTCATTTTGCTCACGCAAATCATGACAATCATTTTCAGATGCAAGAGAGATATGGAAATTTCTTGCCAATTCAAGGTCTTCATTCATACAAGACATTTCTTCTGAAAGTAATTCAACTCTGGATTCAAGAGATTCATTTTGATCTTCTAGATGTTCAATTTTTGACTCCAAAGTTTCACAATTTTCACATGAAGAATTAGTATGCACATTCTCATCATTTTTCTTTTTCAATCTCTTGATTTCAGATTTATATTTTTTGCATCTGTCATGAAAATCGGCATATGTTAATTGCCACGCTTCAATTGAAGGTTCTTCGGAGTCAGAATTTACCTCACCTTCACGTTCTCCATGAGCCATCATGCATGTATCCTTTGCATCTTCTTCATACTTGCATGTCAGCTCATCCCAAAGCTCCCTTACTGATCTGCACATTGGAAATCGTGAAATCACATCAGATTCTATGCTATTCTTTAAAATATTTAATGCAGTAACATTTATGGCATTTTTCTTGATGTGTTTTTCATTCCACTTGGTTTCATTTGCAGGGAGTTTATGTGGACCATTACATATCACTTTCCACGTTTCAGGTTCATAAACTCTAAGATAAGCACACATGTTATTTCTCCAAGAGATTAAATTATGACCATCAAAACGAGGAGGAAGAGAAGACAAGCAACATATAGACATGATGTTCAATGAAACTCGCCGAGAGATCACTCTAAAGATCGTTAGACCCAAGAAAATAGAGCCGTCGCTCTGATACCAATTGTTGGTCCCGGATAGGCGAGCGGACAAGAAGGGGGGTTGAATTGTCCCCCACTAAAAATGGTAAAATTAAAAACTAACTAAACGGAAATAACAACTTTGACGAGATTGAAAAGATTAAACCAAACAGAGTAAACCAAGATCTCTCAATCTCGCCAAGCTCACTCGATCATACAAAAGATTAAGCAATTAAACACGTCACATAATGAAATCTAGGCAATTGAGAATCGCTCGTGCAATTGGACTTCACTCATGCTCACCGATCACACATGTATTGAATTAACCATTAATCACAATAAAGCAAACCACAATGCACACCACAAGACACAAGGATTTTTAAGGTGGTTCGGGATCACGACGGGCTCCCTACGTCCACCCCTTACCAAACTGGTAAGGCTCCACTCTGGGATAAATCCCCAACACAGAGGCAATGCTCCAACAACACGCAGAACGACGCCTGCACACATATGGGGACACGCCCTAACACACACACGCAGAGTAAACCCTGCAAACACGGGGTACAACCCCAAACACACACGGAGATGAAGTCTCCAACACAATCCGACGACCGGATCACAAACATACACACACGCTGCAACAAATGTAGCACCAGAGACACACGACCGTATACAAATGGTCACACACACACAATATTTCTAGTTCAGAAAGTTAACACAAATATTCAAACATCCTCAACCCTAAAAATATTGTAGGCGCCCGGAGATGTGTGATATCTATCTATCGGTCACTTGTGTGTTTGGGCTGAAGGGTGGGAGTGTTGTGTTGACGTATCCTGAGTACCTATAAAGGAACAAAAGAGAATGTAAGAACGTGATCGCCAGAGGTGTTTACTTGAACCTCACAGGGGTAATGATCACGGGGAAATGATCCAAATGGGGAGATGATGAGTTCCTCTTCCTCGTCCTTGGTCGGCCAAGGGCAAGGAGCCCTGCTTGTCCCTTGTGCTGAAGTCCTGCAACGTAGCTCAAAAGAAAAGACAACAACAAACCATTATTAAAGAGATGAGTGTAGTATCTACTCTAATGGAATGAATAAAATGGGAACGATGGTGGCAATTTTACCTGGGGGTGGTGGGAAGGAGGTATGGCCGAGACTTTCAACCACCCATCTTCCCTTTATTTTTGGGAAGAAACCTCTTGAATTTAGAAACTAAGGGATGCTACATGCAATGCTACGTACTTACCTGGAAGCCGTGATGCAAGTAGAGAGTAGAGGCTATGGAGTTTAAACCGAAGCAAAGGAAGTAGGAGGAAGACGACCGGCGTGGTTCTCCTCCAATGTCCAATTCCTCCGGGTTTCTTCTCCTCAATTCTCTTTCGATCCCCCTCCGAATGGATTCCGTCCTCTCCTCTCCTCACACTGGAGAACCACCGGTTTTTTGTATCCAACACCGAGTTTCAAATCGTGGGGGAGATCGTGTAGAACGAGGGGAAAGAACGTGCCTACGGACTGGGCCACGTTCTCTGACCCGGTAAACAAAGGAAGGCGGCCAAACTCTTGGCCACCTTGAGGAGGAGGGCGGCCAGAAGGCTGGCCACCCACCTGGGGAGGACGGCCATCGCCCTGGTCGCCCAGGACTGGGGGTGGCCAGGCCTTTTGTCGCCCAGACCAATGGTTCTTGGTCCCCTAAGTGGATGAGGCCCAATAGCTAAAAGGCTAAGTGCTAGGCTTAAAAACTCAAACACTGGAAAAAATGAGTACAACAATTAAGCGTCATTCACACGAAGGCCCATTGGGGATCCGCGGGATGTCCGAAATTAGGCATCTATAAATGCCCATCCGGAACGCCCGTTTTGTAAGGGAACCCGGCGGACAGATAAATGGGTGTTTCGGCAAAGAAACAAGCCTAATGAGGGCAACACGCTCAAGGAGATTCTTGACCGGAAAACAAGCTCCACACAGGGTCGCATGAGCATCAAGTAATCAAGTAAGTCATTGGCAAAGGTAAGGAAGGACAATTAAGAGGCTTGTATCGGTAGCCACGTGGGGCCCCCTAGCATGGCGCTGTGTGGGACTTGAGGGGACGGTCGCATCCGATGCTTAAGGAGATACAAGACCTAAACAAAGTCAAGTAAAAGGATTAGGATATGGGAATACAATGACTCGTTGAATCGCGAGGTACTTAAAACGGTCTTGCATAAAACATATTTTCTGCTGGTCAAATCGGAGTGGAATCACATAGACTTATTCGTGCAAATTCGGCAAAAAATCGAGGGACTCGGAAAACCAGATGCGGGGACCAGAGAACCATTGGTTGGTCAGATCAACGTGGCCTCCCTTCTTTATGTCACGGCTTCCAGATGAGATGTATGCATTTTTGCTTCCTTTTTATGCATATATCTTTTTTTTTATCTTCTTTCAAATGGGGCTAAAAGACCTATATGATGCATGCTGGGTTTAAAGCGAATAAAACTATCTAATGCAGAGCTAGATGATTTATTTGTCTGCATCCAAACTAATCGGTCAAGAGTTCGAGAAGTCTATCATCCCATGCTTGGCGACAGACGTGGTCCGGATCCCGATGGGGGTCCATCGTTCCACATTGCACTTAAGCATAGTCGAGAATTCGGGAAGTCCGTCATCCCGTGTTTAGGCAGCAGGCGGCCATCGAATAGCTTAAGGAGTATAAACTCTTCATGGTTTTTTTTAGAGAGGAACTCGGAGTTTATACGCCCGAAGCTATTAGCCTCCGGCATTCTACCTACGATGCAAGGTGATAAGGCCTTATCACCTTCTGGTCCCATAGATGTGGAGACCTGCAGCTGCATTAGCACACGTCAGTAAAGTTCATCAATGATAATAGGAATAAAACTTCATTCAATGAACCATTAAACTATCATGGCAAACCATATATAATCAGTTAAGCATAGCTTCACAAGGAAGGGGATGAGGGCGGCCAGGTTGTTGGCTACCACAAGGTCTGGGTGGCCAGACCTGTGGTCACCCAGGCCAGGGGTAGGCGGCCATCGCTTTGGCTGCCCCCCCTGCTCTTATCCCAAACCGTGGGAGTTCGAGCCAGGTGGGACTCTCAGCCTCTAAGGACTACGGGGTAGGGTTCTACTCCGTGGTTGATCAAAGAACTGAAGCACAGAGAGTACTTCTGAAGAGGGAATAGACAATGGCGTCTTCTTCTACCCCATTAGGAGACCACGAGCTTAGTGTTCTCTCTGATGTGCCCAGTCACTTAAGCAATCTCGTGAAGTAGGGCAAGGTATGGCTCGTGTGCAAACTATTTTTGTTGTTTTCATTTTGTTTTAGATTTTTCTTGTTAGGATATGGCATGTTTTATTTATTGATTTTCTCTCTTCTTTCTTCCTTCTAAATGTTGCAGCATGTGCCTGCTTTTCCTGGGGCAAGACACGCCCGTCGCTACGGCTAGCTTCATGATTTGATGGATGCAATTACTCCCGCCATGAGGGTATTCATGCACCAATGGCACCTGATCCGACAGGTCATCATGGCGAAGTGCTTCAACAGCATGCGGTGGAACTGGGAATCCTTAGAGGAATTGATCGAGCTGTGGCATCCAGATATGCACACCTTCGTCTTCCCTGAATTCGAGGCCTCGATGCTGGCAGAAGAACTGGATTTCATCTTCCAATGGGGTGACTTGGAGGTGGGCGAGCTGATCGACCTTCCTCCCTGGGACGAGATCCTAGCAGAAATTGTGCGAGACAAGCGCGAGGTTCGCCGGATGACGGACCAACGAGGGATCTTAGTTGATCGCCTAGCAAGATGACTTGTGAGCCATGTGAAGGATAAGTCAGTGGAAGCAGATCGATTGATGCGCGGCGTGACACTGTGCCTAGGCTGGGCGTTACTCTTTCCTACGTCAGGCGACGCACAGAGGCGAGAGTATGTGGGGCCCCTGACTCTCATGTGGACTAGACACTCTCTTTCTCGGGCCGTGCTGGCTCATATGTATTGCGGGCTCACTCAAATGAGTCTAGGTGGCGGTGCCATGGGAGCCTATACCTTCTACAGTTATGGATGGAGGTCCACTTGAGTTTTTATTTTGATAGCGAGGCGACCACTACTTCCAGGATCTTTGAGAAGAGCGCCATCTACCCCGCGAGGGCTATCTTTGGTCTTGAAGATCAGGTGATATGTAGGACAGCATTACTGAAGACCATAGATGACTGGCGTGACTACCTGAATTTCCTGCCTGAGGATGATTTCGTGTTTGTGCCGATGATGTATCGACATGAAGAATTTAAAGTGTGTGGATTGTCAGAGCAGGAATTATGGCTTGTGGGGGCCGAGGACTTGGTGTTGTACCAGGGGCACCGCTGCCATCGCCAAGTGGGATTACCCAGACGGATCCCATGGGCAGCTTCAAAAGGAGGATTGATTGCAAAGCACCTTCTGGGGACCGATGCGGATCGACAGCGACTAGGCAAGATCGAGAAGGCGTGAAGACGCCATGCCGCCACGGTGAAGGCCAAAGTGGACATAGAGAAGGAAAAAGATGAATTGAGGCACTATGTAGGTTACCTACAAAGCTTCAGGCCGGCCGTGAATGAATTTTTCATGAGGAGGAGTACCTGATTGGAGCTTGTTCAGCATTTTCTTTATGGTTGTGTTAAGATAGATGGACTATGTATTTTTGTGTATTTTGTGTTTTTCTTTTGTTTTGGAATGAAATGATTGTGGAACTTAGTAAAATGGAATGGAATTATGTGAACACATTTAGACGACTGGACTCGCATTAATTTTTTGTTGATTTTCCATTTTTATATATTTTTTTCGTTGAACAAGGAGGAGGGCGACCATGGTCCTGGCCGCCTTGACTACAGGCTGGGCGGCCAGTCCTTTGGCCACCCTCTGCTTTGAGAGTTTGTTAAAAGGATGGCCACCCCCCATTTGGGTGTCCCTCATTGTGGACGCCTTAAGAGCTAGAGAACTTGAGAGATTGTTGTTCTCACTTGAGTGAGGTTCTAGCCATGTGAATCTTCTAGATCAAGCAATGGGGAGAAGGAGGGCTCGCCTTGACGTTGCGCCCGATCCCTCTTCCTCGAGTGAAGAGCAAGAGGAAGTAGAAGCTACGGCGAGCTCGTCTTCCTCGACCATAGTTTCTGCAGATTTGGAGGAGAATAGAGATGATGAAAGTCATGAAGGAGAGGCTATCCCTGACGAGGGGCCGGCCGAAGGTGACGATGGAGATGAGGATGAAGATAGCGAGGGTTTGGATGATGGTGAGCCCGACCAAGAGAAGGGAGGGCAACCCGGGAAGGTAAGCTTTGTGCCCTATCCTTGCATTCATTAGATCAGTATGTGGATGTGTGTTTAATGGAGAGATGGAGGTCGGTTTGTGGATTGAGAGGGATGAACCTGTGGGCGGCTAGGGTAGTGGTCGCCCACTAATCTGGGTGGCCAGGTCGCTGGTCGCCCTCAGGTGGGCTTGGGCGGCCAGGCCTTTGGCCGCCCAGGGAGGTGGGCGACCATGCCTTAGGCCGCCCTACGCCCAGGGCTTGTGAAGTCTTAAAAAATGTCGGAAATGTGGAGTGGGTTGGAAGATCTAATGAATTCTTTGTGTTTTCTTTCTAATGTGTGTAGGGTCCTCAAAGGATAAGAGCCCGAGTCACATGGGACTTGGTGTGGGCTTGGTATCATGCCCTACCTCCTGGGCAACGGGAGAGGGTGGATAGAATGGGATTCGGCCCGTTCTTCAGAATCCGACCCTTCCAGATGGACGCCACCTTCCTGACGGCGGTGCGGGAGAGATGGGTGGATAGCTGCAAAGCATTTGTGATGATGTGGGGACATATGATCCCTAAACTTGAGGATGTGGCCTTCTTGACGGGATTGCCAGTGACAGGGGTCCCGGTGCTCGGTAGAGAGCTGAAAGATTATCGTGAGGAGATAGAAGACTCCCTCGGGCCTCAGCTAGCTCGATCTAGGAGACCAGTGACCAGTCTTCCGCCTGGGAAGATCAGTACCACGATGGGACTCGCGAGGATGACATGCGGGCCGCTAGAGGATTTGGATGTGTATTCGGGGTGAGTGAGATAGAGACTCAGATCTGAGGGGAGGAGTGAGCAGCAGGAGTTGCAACTTTTCTTGTTGTACTTCTTTGGGAGGCTGCTGTTTGCTACTGCCTCAAACAAGGTGAATCTGAAGTATCTCTTACTGGTGCGGGATCTAGAGCAGGGACCCCAGCTTGCGTGGGGGAGAGCGATGCTGGCGCACCTCTTCGCCCACTTGGATCCAATGCGCCCAAGTTCAGGGAACCTGGGTGGGTTCACGCCCTTCTTATAGGTACAAGTCTACCCCTTCTAGGCATGTTGATTCTAAATTTTGATTGATGGATTAATTGCTTGTTTTCTTATTTTTTTTCAGATTTGGGGGTACACTCGGTTCCCTCTAGGTCACGGCAAGATCCCGCGAGCCCTAATACAGATGGTCCCTCTGATGGCTAGATGGGAGATTGATGCGAGACGGACACGCGACCTGGGACTCTAGCTCGTGATCGTCCCTATGCGAGGGAAACGCCAGACCGTGCGTGGTTGAGAAACCGGTAGTGAGTCTCGGGTATCCGTTTTCCGCGTGTACTCGAATCGAGTCACGAGACGGGTCACTCACTCTCGCTCTCTCACAGCGGTGATAACAATATATCGGGCTAAGAACCTATCACATGCAGCAGCATTCAAAAATATACGGGTAAAGTACATGCGATAAGAGAGAGGGGGGCGAGTTTACCTCCACACTCCGGGCGTGGGGAGGACGATCCCGGCCAAGTCAGTAACTCCCGATATAGTAAATATTTAAATTACAGCAGTGAATTTTGATGCCCACTCCACGCAGGGAGGTAACGGGCTACAAGTGGGCCCGGGAGGACCGATCTTGGGTTGACGAGCAGCACTTGTATCCGCTCGTCGGTGCCATCAGGAAGACGCTTGATGCGGGCTGTGGGGCCTACGTGCGACTCAGCCCTCCGAATCTGGTGGGGTGGGTCCAATTGTGAATGGGGCACCTGGAGGAGCGATCCCTGGAACGGCGGCGCGCTGGTTCACCTTGCGGAAGGCGAGGCGACTCCGACCGGCAAGTGTGAACTTGTTGTCCACGGATCTGCACTTCTATTTTTGGCCTGCGTGACTCGGCGAAACTCGCTGCTGCGATCACTCCCGACGTCGAATCGACGCGAAAGTGGTACCGTTGGAAATCTCTCTCAGAGATGTTCAACCAAGGACTAGGGCAGCAAATTTGAAGACTCTGTATTTTTCGTGGTGGATTTTACAAGGGACTGACTGACAGACTTAGAAAACTCAGGACATATCTAAGTTTTCTTGATAACTTGCGTTGACCGTGACTCAAATCACAGATCTGGAACTTGAACTCTTCACAAAAGTTGTAGCAGGAGAAACATGGAAGACGGGGATAATTTTTATTTGACTTTTCGTGGAGGTTTCGAATTTTGGATGATTTTATACTGGCTGGGGGACGGATCTGAACTTCATAGGATGGAACAGATTTGGGAAAAGACAGCAATTTTTAAAAAAGAGTAAAAGGACTCTAGAAATTCCAAGAAAATTCTTGGATGATGGGGGTGGTAGACAGAACTCTCAATAAAATTGGTGACCCAAGAAAATAAGGGGAAGGGGGTCGAAACGTGGAAACACAGGGTTGCTATGACAGGATCTGAACAATAGACAGAATTGGAAGGTGGGGAAACATGAAAATGGAAAAATAGAAAATGAAAGGTAAATGACTGGATTTTTTTTGTGGAGGCTGAAGTGGACGTGGATGACTCACCCTCCAAGTTTGGACTTGATCTGAGCACCTGATGGAGAGCTAAAATTCAAGCTTTGAGGCTCTATTCTGATGTAGACAGAACTCCAGCGATGATGGCGGCGGCGCGATGGCGGTGCGATGGCGGCAGCAGAAACAGAATTCAGAGGATAAGAGGGAGAGATAGAATAGGCCTCTCACCCTAAAATGGCAAAATTCCATCTGCAAGGGGGGAGGAGAGAGGAGGAGGGCACACCCTTCTTTGGCTCCAACCAAATTCATAATTTTTTCATTCATTAAACCTTACAAAACACTATACATGGATTTATATAGAAGGGGAGGAAGGGGGAGGGGGTTGGAATTTCGTGGGAGAGAGGGGAGGGGTAGCATTTTCTTCCCCCATGTGATCAATTGGCCTAAAAAAGAAAATATAAAATGTCATTTTAATGGGGGGCACCCCCTTGACTTAAGGGGAGGCATCTTGGACATTTTTCACCACTTGTCCCCCTTTGAATGTCAAACCATCTAGAAGCCAACCTAGGACTTTGACCAGCCCCACATGGACCCCCAAGATGTCACTTGGACCAATGAGCAAGGGGTGGAGGGTTCTGCAGGGCCTACATGGACTTTTGCACAAAAACCCAAACAATCCTAAGGAATGACAAGTTGGCTTATAAAGTCTTACAATTGCATACATGTTTTCCCAAAGATATGAAAGCAAACAAAAAGACATAAATATAAAATAAAAATGTTAGTGCCCGGTGTTGATTCCCATCAATTCTCCCTGGGTGGGAAGAACTCGACCCTGTCGAGTAAGGGGTGCGGCTACTCGAGGAGCTCCGGTGGATGCATCACCGAACCTGGAAGCGCGGAGTATGCTCCACTCCAAGTAATCGACACCTGCTCATCCCGTATAGATTCGATATGCACACGCTGCTGGGGAGGAGGCTAGAGGTGGACACTCTGGGGTGGGGTCACTCTCAAATGAAGGGAGGCGGCTCAAAGGCTCACTAGGAATCACCACTTGTCCCTTATGTGACTAGATCCGATATGTGAAGTAGAACCGATCCCAAAGTCTGACAAGTCTCGTACTCGAAAGGGACTAACAACGCGAGTATACAAAACCGACTCGACTCGATGTTTGCACAGACACACAAGACCCTAGACACACCTATTGTTAGTCCGACCCGTACATGTGTGACGGCGGACCAGGACACCCAAATGTGTGCCATGGATGCATTTGACGTAACCGGTGGTTGACGGAATGGGGAATTCCTAGACCTCCTAAAGTAGACCATGCATGCACATTGGACTTGGATGTGGGAGGGCCAGGAGTACCAAATGCATCTTCTTCCTTTCTCTTATATGATGGTGTATCTTGTAAGTGAACGGGCTTGGTAGGTGTAGACGACCCGGCCCGTGGGGAAGGGGTGTGGTAGTGGGCTCCCTCGAAGAAGTGAAGTATATATGGTGGATCATGGGGTCCACTAGGGAATGGGTCAAAGGGATCAAAGAAGGTATGACCCCTTGTGGTGGGTTCCCACAAGTCACGGTCCCACGTATGGAAGTCTTGAAGGTGTAGATGGTCACCTTCATGCAGTGTGGTAGGTGGGACGGTGATCATATGTAGGAAATATGATTCCTCCCTTGGACAAAAGGGTATGAAGTTGGGCTCAGCCGACATAGGGAGGAATAAGAGAATCTATGTGGTGATACAACCCACGGTGCACACGGAGGTAATGGACCCTAAGGCCGGATGGGTGAAGCTAAGACTAGTGGGTTGGTCAAAGCCTCGGACCAATAAGTGCGTCAACTTCCATTGCCAACCTAAACCCAAAATAAGGTCACCCAATGTATCAACATGGTGACTAGACCGGAATGTCGTGTGGTAGGAGTTGTCCGGCACTAATGGTAGGGTGGGGTCCATGGATGGGTAAGGAGGTGGGACCAAGCCATCCTTGAGCCAGCTAAGAAGTGGCTCGGTTATGAAAAGCGTACCCGTTAGAAACACGGGTGGCTCGGGCTGAGGTGGCTCCGAATAAAGATCGAAAGGTGAGGGTGATGGCAATGAAGCCCTCCTGGGTGGGGAAGGACTGTCCTCCTTGAGGAGAAGAGGCCCTTGGGGTGGCACCGGGATGTGAGGCTCGGGCAGGCCTAGGCCATCCACTCGCGTACTCAACCCTTCCATCCGATCTACCGATGTGGTCAACACATCCAAGCATGTACTCAACCCATCTATACATGTAGCCAACCCTTGCATTTGTCCCATAATGGCTTGGAACATTACGGCCACTTCATCAAAACTATGGGCTTGGGATTCGGCCATGGGTGCAAAGATGGGGTTGGATCCCCTTGGAAAGGATATGCAAAGCCATTTTTTTTTGTTTTTATAAGCAAAATGTTATGCCAACTAATGCAAGCACCTAGACACGACTTAGAATGCGATGCAAATGCAAAGTTGAAATGAGACTCGACTACACACCTAGACACAACCAATAGATGGTACTTGGCGGAGCTAATCGATCCGAAGATCCACTCACACAAGGCTGCTACCTTCCCGATAGGCGTAACTTATCATTCCGGGAACACCTTTTGATATACCTAATAAAGGAATGCAAATGCGATGATCGACTTAGACTTAGACCCGACTTAAACGACTCTTTTTTTGTTTGGAGTTTTACAAATGACTACCATAGACTCAACTGGCGCTCTGATACCAAATTGATGTGGGACAGACACGCGACCTGGGACTCTAGCTCGTGATCGCCCCTAAGCGAGGGAAGACGTGGGACCGTGCGCGGTTGAGAAATCGGCAATGAGTCTCGGGTATCGGCTTTCCGCGTGTACTCGGATCGAGTCACGGGACGGGTCGCACTCACTCTCTCGCAGCGGTGATAAAAAATAGATATCGAGTTAGTTACCTATCACATGCAGCGGCATATACGAATAAATACGAGTAAAGCAAAGCTGAGTAAGAGAGCGAACACAATACCTCCACGCTCTGGGCGTGGGGAAGATGACCCCGGCCAGTTACGGTAACTCCCGGTACAATGGTAAAAACTTAATTACAATAGTGAATTTTATTGCTCACTTAATGTAGGGAGGTAAAGGGCTACAAGTGGGCCTGGGAGGACCGACCCTGGGTTGACGGGCAGCAATCTGGAGGTGCGTTTGGACTGAACTCGGCTTGCTGGTCCGACTCGGTACTGCGCCGACTCGGTTCTGACTCGCTAGACAGCAAGGTGGGGCTTCCAAAGGAACGTCGCCTTCCTGAGATCTTCTGGAGGCGCCGCTTGGCTGGAACGTTGGCAGGACGTCCCTGGTCGACTCCTGGGAGTGGCGGCTCCTGAAGTTGATTTTTGATATTTGTTTGTGAATTTTCCCGGACTACAATTTTGGACCTGCACAGGGAACAGATCTGCACGCCTCGGCGGCACGAATTAATTCTCTCAGATCTGAAATCAGATCGAGGCAAGACTGGTGGCGTTGGAAAGAGGACTCCCGGATATACAACATATATTGTTTTTAGCTCGATCCAACGAAAGGATGAGAATTGGGAGGCTCTGTAAGACTATATTTTTTCTGTGGGTCGATTTACAGACACTTAGGACAGAAGGAGATCTGCCTGAAACTGACCTTTGACCGAGGAGTAAATGATTTTTCCAGGGGATGACAAAATTATGGCAAGTAGAGGGGAACGTGATAAACATTGAAGAATTTCTGTGGATTTTCTGGAAATCTCTATGTGAGTGGGAAAAATACGAATAGGTGACTCTGTCCCGTGGATATGCAGAATGGCAGATTACAGGGGGGGAAACAAGAAATAAGAGAAAAATACTAAATGATGTCCAAATGACATGAAATTTGAACTGGAGGTTAAGGGAGATAGGTAGAACAAGATGTCAGAGTGTGGGCTCGATCAGACAACAAGAACAAAAGATAAAATTCTGAAGATGAGGTTCTGTCCTAATTTAGATAGAATTTCGATGATTGTGGCGGCGGCGCGATGGCGGCAAAAATGGGGGGGCACCCCCTTGACTTAAGGGGAGGCATCTTGGACATTTTTCACCACTTGTCCCCCTTTGAATGTCAAACCATCTAGAAGCCCACCTAGGACTTTGACCAGCCCCAGATGGACCCCCAAGATGCCACTTGGACCAATGAGCAAGGGGTGGAGGGTCCTGCAGGGCCTACATGGACTTTTGCACAAAAACCCAAACAATCCTAAGGAATGACAAGTTGGCTTATAAAGCCTTATAATTTTATACATGTTTTCCCAAGGATATAAAAACAAACAAAAGGACATAAATGCAAAATAAAAATGCCAGTGCCCGGTGTTGATTCCCATTAGAGATGGTCTGGGACCGGCGCTTGGTGGCCACTAGACTCTCTGACCCCAGGACAGCGCTGGATGAGTACCCTCCCCACGAGGTGAGTGTTTTGGTAAAAGAGTTGTGTGATTTGTTTCAGCATTTGTTATGTACTCAATTAGCAAAACATTCGTTCATTTTTCTTTATGCGTGGCAGGTGATTTGGACTCCTTACGCGACGGAGGATACCCCCCCTCAGCCTTGGGTGAGGGAGGGGCGAGCTTGGTTCCAAAGAGATATAGTGTTGTTCTGCGTGAACCTGAGGGAGCCGCTCTTCCTTCGCCTAGTGCAGAGGACACTAGGGTGGGATCAGCCGCCAGTGGCGATTCCAGCCGAGCATGAGTCGGACCGGGGACAACGATAGACTTCAGCGAGCGACCAGGATTGGGCCTCCCGCTACTGTAGAGAGGCAGAGGCACTACAGGAGGGCCCCTCACTGGAGCATGACCGGACCATGAGGAGTAGTGAGATTTAACTAGCGGATTATCAGGATCGGTATGCTAGACGACTTCATCTCGAGACTCGAGAGGTGAGTACTCTTTTAGCTCTCAATTGTGATGCTCTTGTTTAAGCCATGAGCTAAATGAGCTTGAGGATGTGGTGTGCAGATGTCAGAGATTGAGGCTGTGAAAATACTCAAGGATCGGATAGGTGTCCTTAACCAGACGATCGTGAACTTGTGACACGAGATCTGAGAGATGGTAAGTCAAAACCAATTGGTTGATTTGGAAATTGGAATTGATTGAGTTTGACTAACTGCTTGCCCCTTGCCTTGCCAGCGAGGGGAATTGGCCTATGTGCAGGTGAGGGCAGGTGGAGAGGCTGGCCCTTCGTCCCGAGCCGGTGCCCTAGAGGAGCTGGAGGATCACCTGGCCGGGGCTATCGAGCAAGCTGAGGAGCGAGAGGCTGAGCTGGCCGAGACGGTAAGAACCTAGCACTCAAGTTGAAATCAGTTCTTTATCATCTTTGCCTATTTTACATGACTGTTCATTTTCTGCAGAGAAAGGAGCTGGCGGCCAGCCTGGCCGTCTAACGAGAGCAGGATGCGCGGATAGAGGAGTTGACATGCCGTCTTGGAAAGCTGAGCTCCGTTGAGAGGATCGAGGGTCACCATGCCTAGGCGAAGGAAAGATAAGCCGAGGCACGTGCTCGAGAGATGGCAATGGCGGTTCGGGAGCAGCGGGCTCTCGATCAGCTAGAGGTCTTGCGACGACGGGTGCTATGGAGGTACCAGGGTAGAGGTGCCCCAGGAGAGGGAGCTAGGCCTGTGACTCCTTCTGAGTCACTCCGGTCCCTAGGAGACATTCATTTCACTATAGAGGTGCTTATGGGCATGGTGCCATCTCCTGTAGAGCGAGGAGTAGTTCAACCAGCCGCATCAGGTTCAAGAGCTTCGCGGCCATCATGGCTGCGAGACACGGGAGGCAGAGACGAGGTTGACATTCGGCGGAGTCGACCTCGCACCGGTGCAGATTAGGAGATAGAGAGAGAGAGAGAGACGCAGTTGGGTAGCAGCTGCCCCTTTTGTACACTGGGGGTATGCTCCTGGGATGTTGTATCACTAGAATGCAATGGACAAATTTGGCAGTGAAATGAGCTTTCTTTAGTGTACTTGTCTTGATTTGGCTTGACGTTGTCTTCCCTTTTTACCTGTTTCAACCACACTAAAGGGAAAAGGTTAGTGTAGTATGTTTTTAGCCCCCTGCCAAAAGCAGATAGTACCTTTCTCGATGTAGGGTTAGAGGGCTAAATCTTATTAACAAGATTTAGAAAAAAGGAAACGTGATATGCACATGCAAGCAAGCGAAAATGTAAAAGGGGAAACATGATCATGCAATGCTCATGCGGATGCAAAACATATTTTTGGATTTTTGCGCATTTTTTTGGTGTTTTGTGCTTATATATGTCTTTGAAGTTATGAATTTTCAATTTTTTGTGATTTGAATGTATTGATTTTTTTTTGGAACGCCTGGCGACCACCCATGTGGCACCTGACCTATATGGAGACAGGGGTTTTCTCAATTACCTCCCAGGTATCCTTAGCGCACATCTTGGTTGTTTTGGGCCTCTAGACTCCTCGAATGATAGTCCCGCCGATTAAGTCTTATCCTGATGACAATGCTGTCATGCCAAGCTTAGGCTCCCAGTTGCTTCCGACCACAGGGATACACCCAAAAAGCGTTCGATGTAAATGATTTGCCCGACCCGGGTATATTTTCTCACAACTCTAGATGGTATATGATGGAACACCTTGGAACCTTAACGGTCAACCGCGCGACGCTGACCCGGAATCAGACGTCGTCGCACCTATAGGTGACGCGCTTGCATTGACCTAAGCCCGAGGTAACGTGAGAAAGCGTTAAGGGTGGTAAATAGAGGTCTTGACCAGTCAAAAATACAGAGACCCCTTCGCAGCAATGGCTTCTGTTATTTCGAAGTGGACAACTAAAAATGTATTTTTTAAATAAGGTTGCAACCTAGACAGGGTTCATCCTTCAGGACCTCCATCAAGATTTACATATTTTGAGGGGAGAAGGAAGAATGTAGGGGGTAAACCTCCTGAGAGGACCTGGCAAAGCCGTTAACCCGGTGAGCTAGTTAAAGGCCTACTCGACTTTCTCCATTTGGGCCATTTTGGACCATACCCTGAGCGTTATGATGTCAGATGCCCCTGCTATGGAAAGCTTTGATTTGTTTCTTTAAATAGGAGGAATTTCATCTGCTAAAGTCAGGCATGGTCACGACCAGGCTCTTTTCATGTGACTTTGTCACATATCATAAATTTTCTTTTTTTTTCTTCTTGGGGAGAAAATATTGTCATTTTGTTTTGGAATTCCCCTTTTCATGCCTGCGGGGACACTACCCTCTTCTCGTGCTCTGACCCGGGCTCGAGGGGATGAATCCTACTCTCGCCTTAAGGATCATGTACTTCGGCTTTCACATTCTCAACGTTTTAAGGGCGCCGGCTGTCTCATTTGGTCGAAGAGAACAAGAGCAAAAGAGTGCTGCTTATCTGGAGACCTTCGGGTGACTCCTTATCGTAGGTGATGCTACCCATTTTGGATAAAACACGTGAGTGTGTGCAAGTTGTTTTTCCTTCTTATAAACATAGGCCGACGTGGCCGGATAGGGATCTCCACGATTCTGGCGGACCAAGACCCGATACTTACCACATCTTGATGGTCCCTATCTAGCATGAAGGGTTGATGCAATGAGTTTGGACTGCGTGGCGATCACCAGGTGTTGATTTTGATTTTCTTCTTTTTTGTTTGTTTTGAAGTTTTTCAAATTTTTGTTTATTTTTGAATAGTTATGTACAAGGTCTCATGAATAGAATTTCTTGAGATACACCCCATTCCATGGATATGTGAGCTCTACTCCTTCGGAGTCTACTAATTTGTAAGCATTACCTGAGTAGACTTCTTTGATAGCAAAAGGGCCTTCCCAATTTTCTTGAAATTTTGCTTTTAAACCGGTGGTTTTAGTGATTTTCCTTTTTAAAACCAATTCACCTACCTTGAATTTTCTCTCAAGAACTTTCTTGGCATAATAGCGTGCAATTCTCTTGCGATATACTTGAGCGTGATCGACCGCGATCATCCGTTTCTCATCTAATAGTTCCAGCTGGGCCAATAGGTTTTCTCGACGTTGCTCGGGATCGAGCTCGGGATCCAGCTGCACTCTTAGCGAGGGAACGAATATTTTATATGGGAGTACCGCATCTGTCCCAAAAGTAAGTGCGTACGGGGTTTGACCCGTGGGAGTACGAACGGAAGTGCGGTAAGCCCAGAGGGCCTCAACAAGGCGATCTGGCGAGTCTGAATAATGGTGAGATTTGCAAGTTTTCTTGATGATTCTAATGAGAGTTTTATTTGTAGCTTCAGCTTGTCCGTTTCCTTGAAGGTAGTATGGAGATGAATGATGCAAATTGATGCCATATTCACCACACATATCACGGAGTTCCTGGGATGTGAACTGTGGTCCGTTGTCGGTGACGATGTCACGGGGAACGCCGAACCTTGCAAGGATGTTACGCTTGATAAAGTTGACCACCGTTGCTACTTTGACTTCCATGAACGCCTCAGCTTCTGCCCATTTCGTGAAGTATTCCGTAGCGGTGAGGATGAAGGATTTTCTTCGAATTTCTTCGGTTCTATCCTCCAGGGGACCAACTACATCAAATGCCCACATGGCGAAAGGCCAGGGAGCTATAAGAGGATGAAGTGAGGACGAAGGAGTGTGGACCTTGTCCACATGGAGTTGACATTTAGCAAAATGTCAAACAAAACGAGCACAATCCTCGTTCAATGTAGGCCAATAATATTGACGAAGGAGTTTCCGAGCAAGCATGCGGCCGTTTACATGGCCACCGCATTCGCTGGAATGTGCCACTTCAACAACAGCTCGAGATTCGGTCTCATGGAGGCAGCAGAGGTAAACTCCACTGAGAGATTTACGATACAAGAGACCACCTATAATGGTAAAATGCTTCGCGGCTTGGCAAATGGCATGCTGATCGGGAGCGGTAGCATAATCGGGGAAGGAGCGATCCCTGAGATAGTTCTCGATGTCGAAGAACCAGGGATTCCCGTCTTCAAGGTTGATCTCAGGCTCATGGGAGATGACGTGGACTTGAGAAGAGGGCTCAGAAAATTGTTGGAACCAGGGATCAGAATGTGAAGGGGTGTGCATTCTTTGCACGATGACAGTGGATGATGGCTTTTCGCCGGGGATTGGAAGAGAAGATGCCAAAGATGCCAGGGCATCGGCTAGAATGTTTTGAGCTCTAGGGGTGTGCACCAAGGTGAGCTTCCTAAACCGCCGGACTACCCTGCCAACAAGGTCTTGGTAGGGTTTCAATTTCGGGTCCTGGGTTTGGTACTTGTTGAGGGATTGCCGGAGTATGAGCTGAGAATCTCCGATGATTCGGAGCTCCTTAACTCCGAGTGCCAGTGCCACCTTTAAGCCCATGAGGAGTGCCTCATATTCAGCCACATTGTTGGTAGCGGAGAAGGTTAGCTGACAAGCATGGGGAATAATGACACCTTCCGGGGATTGGAGAACGACTCCGACTCCACAGCCCTTGGAATTGAATGCACCGTCGAAGTAGAGAATCCATGAAGGTTCACCATCTATAATGGCTCCTAACTCTTCATCCGGGAAACTCTCATCGACAGGGGAGAATGTAGGGAGTAGGTGATGGGCAAGGTGCTCGGCAATGGCGTGCCCCTTGACCGCCTTCTGATTGACGTAGGTGATATCGAATTGATTGAGAAAACTCTGCCATCTTACCAAACGATCAGTTAGGGCAGGCTTTTCCAGTAGGTACTTGATAGGGTCCATTCGCGCCAAGAGCTTAACTTCATGTGCAAGAAAATAATGTTTTAGCTTTAGGGCGACCCAGACGACGGCCGCGCAAGTCTTCTCCATAGGAGTGTATCTCTGCTCGACTTCATTGAACTGTTTAGACAAATAGTAGACTACGCGTTCTCTTTTGGTGTCGTCATATTGGGCCAATACTGCTCCAACAAACTCATTAGTGGTAGAAATATAGAGCAATAAAGGCTGACCTGGGACCGGGGGTGCCAGAACGGGAGGATTTAAAAGATAGCTCTTCCGATCATCGAAGGCCTTTTGACATTTGTCATTCCAATCAAATTTAGCCTCTCATTTTAACATGTCGTAGAAGGGCTTGCATCGCTGAGAATGGTGAGATATAAATATCCTAATGAATTGCAAATGCCTGATCAAACCACGGACCTCTTTGATGTTCTTGGGAGGAGGCATCTCGACAATGGCCTTAGCTTTGTTAGGGTCGATCTCAATTCCTCTCTTGCTGACAATGAACCCTAGAAGCTTGCCTGAAGAGACCCCAAAAACACATTTCTTGGGGTTCATTTTAAGTTGGTGCTCCCGTGACCATTAGAGAACTGCACGGAGGACTTCTGCGTGGCCACTCATGGTTCTGGATTTAACCAGAATGTCGTCCACATAAACTTCCATATAAATATGCATCATGTCATGGAAGATAGCCATCATTGCCCTTTGGTAGGTTGCCCCTGTGTTCTTAACATCGAAGGGCATGACGACATAGCAGTAGGTCCCCCACTAAGTGGTGAAAGATGTTTTCTCCTGGTCTTCTTCCGCTAGGTGGATCTGGTTATACCCCGAGAAGCCATCCATGAAGGAGAGCATCTCATAGCCGACGGTATTGTCCACCAGGACATCTATGTGTGGAAGAGTAAAATCATCCTTTGGACAAGCACGATTAAGGTCATGAAAATCTATGCAGATGCAGACCCTACCGTCCTTCTTCATAACAGGGACGATGTTAGCTACCCATTGCGGATACAAAACTACCCTGATGAACTTAGCCTTATGGAGCTTGTCCACTTCTTCTTTGACTTTGAGTGTGAGCTTCGGGTGAAGTCACCTTAATCTCTGTTTGACAGCTCGAGCGTCTGGCTTCAGGACCAGACCGTGTTCAACTAAGGACGGGTCCAAACCTGACATATCCTCGTAGGACCAAGTGAAAATATCGAGAAATACTTTAAGAATCGTCACAAGAGTAGCTTCCTCTTCATCAGTTAAATTGGCACTTATCAATATAATGTTTGGATCATCCTTGGTGCCGAGATTGATTTCCTTGGTGGATTCGTCAATGGAAACATTAGGCTCATCAAATCTCTTGGTTCCATCAACGAAGGAAGTTATCAAATCACTACCATCTTCTAATGGCTCTTCTTCTTCTTCTGTGTCATCCTCTTCTTCTAAAACATACACCCCAAGACCATCATCTGCTGGAGATCCGTCTAGTTCGACTGCCCCTAGGGAAATGGGATTGGAAGTGAATTCAGAGACCTGACAAAGTTGTGCACATTTATCGGCCAGCTGGCCGATATAACTCGCGGGAACCTGACGGACACTAGACTTTTTGGAAGGGAAAGACGCTATGTACAAACCTAGACGTAACTTAGACTCTACCCTAGTATGTACAAAGGAAACTTGCGGAAGGGAGTTCAAGGTGGAAAGAGTCGACCCTTGACCGAGGGAACCATCTTCCAAGGAGGCCGTTTCCTCAATAGCGAACTCGCAGGCCCACGTTTGAGAATTGGCATTTTTTTGTGGTCATGAGTGAAGGTACACACCTGATGGGTGGGTTACCCTACGACCGGATAAGTGAGGAGTGGAGGAAATGGTGGATGGAATAGGAAGGGGATAAAGAGAACATGAGCGGGCCTGTTCGAAGTGAGGAAGATACCTGAGGAGGAAACCTTGTCGGGGGGTTTATCCAGATGGAAGAGGGAGAGGAGACCGAAGTCTTCCTCAAATAAAGAATCAGGTGGGATTTCTTTTATTTGGACAACTTCAAATTTTTCACTCGGCTCCTGCCGAGTTCCTGGCTGAATTGGTCCTATGACGAATCGACCATACACCAAATCTCAACCCTGAGTGGCCTTAGATGGCTCTTCTGGAGAGTAACCCAAACCTACGCGACCTTTAGCAACCTGGAGTTTTCTTCTACGTGTGGGCCCTTGTTCAAGCTGATCTAGACCTTTACCCATGGTGAAGCCCATCTTGGCCATGATCTCCCATCCTTTACCAGGAGGGATGTTGGAATGTGTAATTGGCCGAGGAAGGAAAGGGGAATCGAGTGGACCTAAAGCGGAAGGCCCCAGCGCGCCCTCTATGGAGAGAACAGGCTTCTTGCCCTTATCTGGAATAGTCATGAAGGGGATCTGTTAGGAAATGATGGCATTGAGAGTTTCAACTAGCGGGATACTCCTGATCTTGATTACCCTACCATTGTAAGGAAATTTAAAGCACTGATGGGCTGTTGATGGAATCCCAAGGGGTTTGCTCAATCCAAGACCTTCCTAGGATGGCCTTGTATGCAGGGTCGACATCGAGGACAAAGAAGTCTGATGTCATAACCATTTGTTGGCCCTGTTAGGAGGCAATTGAGAGGGCGGTGAATTGATTGCCCACCCTTCTTGACAAATTTAGACTCAAATAAATCAAACCACAGATATGGTAAATAAACCTTAGATAAAGCTTGATTAGAGTGTATGAATGCAAAGCAAGCAAGCCCTCACAACTTCCCAACGTAGAAATATAATCACTCGGAGAACAATGTATGAGCGGACAGTTGATCAAACTCTCGTCTCGCCGACTCACACTCGTAGTACGAACGGATGGGAAATATCATCAACCACATAAAAAGCAAACCACGGCACAGTGATCTTTAGGTGGTTCGGACGCACCAAGTGACGTCCGACGTCCACCCCTCTCACCTCGAGAGGATTTCACTAAAACACGCTGCACGACGGCAGCAACCACCACACACGGGCTCGACGGCCCACACACGTGGGTTCTCGCACGACGACAAGAAATCGCACACACACGGAGCAAGCTCCGAAAGCGTTTAAGAAGAAAAGGATATGAAAATACAAAGCCCAGTTTACGATTAACAATCTATGCTCCAAGGTAACTAAAAAGATGGATATACAAGATCTTCCCCTTTGATATTCACGCAACTAGGAGATCAAATGGAAGGGTGCTATAGAATGGAAGCATAAGAGAGAAGGAAGTCGGCCCCCTTGATGAAGTCCGTCCAGGCAAGGAGATGGTGGAGAGCAGTAGCGGATCCCTTCCAACTTCGAGCTTGGGGACGAAGGATGCAAGCTTGGCGGCGGGTTCCTCCTTCCACAGCAGAAGCACCGGTCCTCTCCTCCTTCTTCCTACAAAGATAGAACAAGCTTAGCCCACAAGAATGAATCTTCTATGAATGGGGATCGCAGAATATATATAGTAAGGAAAAGCATTATTAAAGACCACAAAACCCTTCTCAAAAACCATTTAAAAACACACCCAATAGATGGGAGAAACCCTAAGGGTAAAATGGTAAAACATTAACTCAATCGGATCTACAAAATAGGTCTTTCGAAACCAATCTGAAAAGCACGATCCGAACTGCCCAGAAGCCTGCCAACACATAGAAAAACAAATACACAGGCTAAGGTCGGTTCAAATTATCCCATGGTCTATGCATATAGGGCCAAAGTCTGTGCACATGATGTAGGGATATGAACGAGGTATGTGCAAGGCATTGACAAGGTCGGTGCAAAGATAGGGTCTGTGCAAGGATGGGGTCGGTGCAGATTCTCATCAAGGATGGGTCGGTGCAAGTTTTTCGTAAGAAGGATGGGTCAGTGCAAACAATGGTGGGTGCACAATGTAAATGCAAGTCGGTGCAAGTTTTGAAACTTGCCAAAATGACAGTCAGTGCAAAGATGGACAGGTCTATGCATATGTATGCACAAGGTATGTGCATGTGACCCCTAAGGTCCTTGAACATTTTGGAAACCAAGTCTATGGACATGAAGCAAAGTCTAAACACATTAAGAAACAACAGAAACATGTCTGTTCAAGTATTGGCAAGAAAAACATCATCTCCCAGGGGTCGACCCTTGGGGTCGACCCTTGCGACTGCCAGAGAGAAAAACGTGCGGGTTTGAAAAATCAACACCCACGGGTCGACCCTTGCGCATGGACTTAGCAAAATAAAATAAAATAAAATAAAATAAAATATTTAGTGTGAAACACATTCTACCAGGGATTCTTACCGTGGATTTCAAAGATTGAGAAACATTTGACCCTGCATGCTTAAAAACCTCAACATCATGTCAATACACACAAAAATCCTTCATGCATTCTATCAAAGTAAAACCATATAGAACCTGCATATTAAAAGTATGAACTGCAACCATATGAAAGTTTTAACACTCTAGCTTCATAACTTTTCTCATAGCCATTCAACCAGCAAAACATTTATAGCAACAAATATTCAATGCAATTCAACAAAAAAGAATGATATGTCTTCGTCAAAACACGCCGGGGCACAACAATCTCCCCCTTTTTGACGAAGATTAAACCCTTTTGAAAAGCCACAAAGATTTGTATGAAAGAACCAACACAACCATCATCCAATGAAACAACCAAGAGATAGATTGAGAAAATTTTAAGAAAATTGTGCAGAACAAATCTAACTCCCCCTTTGTCAAAACATGGCAACTTTCATCAAGGCAACTTTCATCAATCCTTAAAATAAATGAAATCAACAGCTCAATATGCAAACTTTATTACTCCCCCTTTTTGTCAGAGTCAAATAGGGGATTATGAAAAGCAGGGAAGCAAAATCGGATATGCACAGTTAACTCAATGAAATGCATATGAAAAGCAAGGAATGAACATTCAAGCACAGATGCATTCATTATTGTATATAGTGTCAAGCATGTTCTATATGAACAGGTTAAGAAATATACTATAGACCGAGAACATGAGTTTCATGAGCAATAGTAAAAGGGTAGTGCTTACAAGAAGTGGTACTGCAAGACTCATGAAATATGACTGATTCAAGATGTACATTCGTACAACCACTCCCTAGATGTATATGTGAAGTATGAGTAATGAAATCTAAACAGTATGGATTTACAGATTTTCCTAAAGAACACAAGTAGGAACTTTTCCTCCCTACATTTCCATACAACGTGCTCGACTTTTGGTAGCTTCGCACAACCCCAAGATTATTTTTCATTATTCAACGAAGATGACTAACCTTTTGACACGAGTCATTCCCTTTGTTTCAGGGGAATTTCCCGGTTACTCGGTATCGTCACTTATGAGAATGTGGATGAGACACTTTTCAAAGCGAGTTTCCTACTTTGTTTCAGGGGGGATTCCCGATTTACTTGATGTCAAATAACACTTATTGAAATTTTTGACGGGGCTGACAGCTTTCTCCTCACAAATCACGTGATTTCTATGTAGGGGATCTAGAGCCCTTAAATGTGTTGAGTGGAATAAGTGAAATCCTTATTAGTTAGAATCATTAACTCAAACGTGCAAATTGTGTGAGAGATTGCATAGAATGTAAGAGATGAATTAGCCTATTCATTGTGATGTCTCCCCCTAAGTGTATACACTGTTATAAGTTATAACAAAAATCTCCCCCTTAATATGTGACATGTAAAAACATGTCCTAGTCAGAGTATTTTTATTTAGTAAGGGTGTAAGGCCATAGGATATATCAAAATTGAAAGGTGTGTAATCTATATACACTCAAGCATGTCAAAATGGTATTTTCAAGTAAGTTGATTACCGGTACGTGGCGGAGAACATAGGTCCGAAGATCATACTCACGCATACTGAAAGCTTCCAGGTGGACTTAATCCACCTTTCCACTGACGTCATTTTATATACCGGTGAATCATGGCATTCATGCACACGTATATGAAGTATATGCATTTATGTACATGCGGATGCGAAAATATAAAAGCATGTATGAGAACCAAATTGTTATTCACTGTGATATGCACAAAAAGTAAAGTTTGAAATGTGAAGGCCATGAAGGGACTTCTTATGTGCAAAAGATAAGTAGTATGAACAATTTCTTTATAAAAAGGTGAAAAGTGTGTATGTACAATTCAGCTCAAAAGATTTAAGTATCTAACCTGCACACTCCTAATTCTCTCTTGAGAAAATAAACTGATCAGAATTTAAAGGTTTAGTAAAGATATCTGCAAGTTGGTTTTTTGTATGAAAAAAAATATACTCAAAATCACCTTTGTTTATATAATCTCGTATGAAATGAGGCTTAACTTCTATGTGTTTGGTACGAGAATGTTGGACAGGGTTTTTGGACAGATTTATTGCTGACGTGTTGTCACACATTATGGGAGTGTTTTTCAAATAAAAACTAAAATCAAGCAATTGATGTTGGATCCATAGCACCTGAGCCGCACAACTACCGGCAACCACGTATTCAGCTTCGACAGTTGATAAAGCCACATAATGTTGTTTCTTTGAGGCCCATGAGACCATGCAGCCCCCTAGAAACTGACAGTGACCGCTTGTGCTTTTACGATCCATTTTACATCCAGCATAATCAGAGTCAGTGAAAGCATGTAAATCAAATGAATTATTCTTTGGATACCACAAACCAAGGTCAGGTGTACCATTCAAATACCTGAAAATCCTTTTCACAGCCAACAAATGAGAATCCCTGGGACAAGATTGATATCTTGCACAGAGACAGACACTAAAATGGATGTCAGGCCTACTAGCAGTCAGATATAGCAATGAACCAATCATACCCCTAAATAGTTTTTGATCGACTTTGTTACATTTTTCTTCTTCCATTTTCTGTGAGGTGGACATAGGTGTTGCAAAGGGTTTGGCAGTCTCAAGTTGGAATTTCTTCATGATTTCTTGTGTGTACTTCTTTTGGTTGATAAAGATACCATCGTCGAGTTGTTTTATTTGCAATCTCAAGAAGAAGTTGAGCTCTCCCATCAAGCTCATCTCGAACTCTCCCTGCATGAGTTGAGCAAATTCATCATTCATATTCAAATTAGAGGCTCCAAAAATTATGTCGTCTACATAAACTTGAACAATTAAAGAATGTTCATCACAAGTTTTTGTAAACAACGTCTGATCTATATTACCTCGTTTGAAGCCATTATCAATAAGAAATGAACTTGAACGATCATACCATGCCCGGGGAGTCTGTTTTAAACCATACAGTGCCTTATCCAATCTGTACACGTGGTCTGGAAATGTTTCATCCTTGAAGCCCGGTGGTTGTTCCACGTACACTTCTTCCTTGATAATTTCGTTGAGGAAGGCACTCTTCACGTCCATTTGAAATAGCTTGATGTTCCTGTGACAAGCATAAGCAAGTAAGATTCTTACAGCTTCTAATCTAGCCACAGGAGCGAAAGATTCATCAAAATCAATATCGAATTCTTGAGAGTAGCCCTTGGCTACTAACCTTGCCTTATTCCTCACAACCACCCCATCATCACTAAGTTTGTTTCGGAAAACCCACTTACTTCCGATTATAGGATGGTTATCAGGCCGGGGCACAAGGAACCACACCTGATTCCTTTGGAATTGGTGTAGTTCTTCTTGCATGGCGAGAACCTAAGAATTGTCATTCAAAGCATCATCTAAAGACTTAGGCTCAATGCTAGAAAGTAAAGCTAAGTTATCATGAATTTCAACTTCCCTCATTGAAGCCCGCGTTCGAATTCCTTCATCCACACCGCCGATCACATTCTCCAATGGATGGTCCTTGTGCGTGGTCCATTGGTGTGGAAGGTTCGGATGTTGCTCTTGTTCTGCTTCCTCTTCTCGTTCCTTTTCTTTCTCCTTTTCTTCATCTTGATTTACTGCCTCACCTTGTTTACTCGACTCTCCCTTTTCAATTTCATTCTCACCTGTAACAATAAAATGATCATTATCATACGACTTCCTCATAGTGTATTCATCAACAACAACATGTGGACTCTCCTCGACAACAAGAGTTCTAGTGTTATAAACACGGTAAGCTCTAGAAGTTAGAGAATACCCGAGGAAAATCCCTTTATCACTTTTTGCATCAAATTTTTCAAGATTATCTTTACCATTGTTCAAAATATAACAAATAGATCCAAATGGCTTAAAATGTGATATGTTGGGTGTCTTACCTTTGTAAAACTCGTAAGGAGTTTTCTTAAGGATAGGTCTTACCATTGCTCGATTTGTGATGTAGCAGGTAGTGTTCACTGCCTCTACCCACAAGTACCTTAGAAGACCGCTCTCCGCAAGCATGGTACGCGCCATCTCCACCAGCGTCCTGTTTTTCCTTTCAACCACACCGTTCTGTTGCGGGGTTCTAGGTGATGAGAATTGATGCTCGTACCCCTACTTCCTGCAAAATGCATCAAACTCATGATTTTCAAATTCCTTTTCGTGGTCACTTTGAATTTTCTGAATTGAATATCCTTTCTCATTCTGAATTCTAGCACAAAAATCAATGAATTCATTACATGCATCACTCTTGTTAGCTAAATATAAAACCCATGCATATCGCGAGAAATCATCAACAATCACGAAACCATAAAGCTTCCCTACAAGACTACGAGTCCTGGTGGGACCAAACAAATCCAGATGCAACAATTGAAGGAGTTTTTCCGTTGAAACAATATTTTTGCATTTAAAAGAGGTTATGGTTTGTTTTCCTTTATTTTATGCTTCACATACTCTTGAAGTTTCAAATTTTAATTTAGGAAGACCTCTAACTAAATCATGACGATTCAGCTTCCTAATGACATTAAAACTGACATGCCCAAGATGGCGATGCCACAGCCAAGCATCTTCACTCTTGTTAGCAACTAAACATAATTTTTCAGAAGCAATTTCATCAAAGTCAACCTGGTAAGTATTGTTACTCCTCACTCCTATGAATTTGACTTCAAGTGACTTAGCATCAACAATAGTGCAGTGAGAAGACTCAAAAATAACCTTGTGACCCTTGTCACAGAGTTGACTTATACTAAGCAAGTTATGGCGAAGACCTCTAACAAGTGAAACATCTTCAATACAATGGTTGAGATTTTAGCAACCCTGGTAAATTTGCAAGGAACAAAATCTTAATTATCTTAAATAGATTAAAAGAATAAACTAAAGGTAAAGGCCCAACTCATATACATCAAAACATATAACTAATAAGCCAAAGGTAATTAACGCCTTCGTTTAAGTCGCTATTCAATTAACGCCCCTAAGTAAGGCGCTAATTCCAGTAATGACGCCCCTAACTATGGGCGCCATTCTTATACGCTAAATAAGGGAAGATAGGATAAGAGAAAATGACGCCCCCTTGACGAGCGTCATATATTAAATTGAAGACTGAAAGGACAGGCGTCAATTTAAAATAACGCCCCAACCAGAGGCGTCAATTTCAAATAAAACCCGTTTGTGTTATGATCGAACAGGGATGCTAGCTGGGTAAGTTAGACTAAGGAAAGGATCAATACGTGGGATGTCTAAGTTTAATAAGGATTTTGAGAAGGAAGTTTCAATTCCCAATCGAACTCCAACCCTATAGAGTCTGCAGAACCCTATAAATACCCCTCCCATTGAGCCAACCTAAAGGCTCTTTTCTTCATCAAAACTTGTTGCTGCTGTCGACCGTGGAGTTTTTCTCATCTTGTTAGTGTTACGAAGAAGAGTTACTAATCGTCTTCCTTCTCTTCCTGCTGATTGCTGTGCTAATACGTGAAGAACATAGCAGTTCTTCATCAGGGTCTTCATCTTCCTCTTACCGAAGAATGTGAGGGTTCTTCATCATCGTCTTCTCCTCTGCTGCACGGAGCTCCAAAAGGAGGGGGAGGCCGGTGTTGTTTCTATGTTCCTATTTTCCTCCTAAAGGGAACTATGGTTGCTGTGTTATTGCTGCATATCGTCATCCTGAAGGTGTGCTGCTAGTGCAATTGCTAAAGAGCTGATGCTCTTGTTGGCAACCTAGTTACTCTGTTAGAAACAGAGTATCGTGAGTGGTTATTTCCTCACCGTTCTTGACCGATCACCAACCAGATCAACATCAAAGGTAGGTTTTCTCAAGACTTAGCAAAACTCAGTAATTAGTTAGCTATAAGCATGCATATAGGTCTGTAAGAAGTGCTTGATCGAGTTTCTGAAATTTCATTAAATGACGCCCTAGATGCAGGCATTATTTTTATTTAACGCCCTTCGTAACAGTCGTCAATTTGCTAGTTAATTAATAAATGATACATGTTCAAAATTTAATAGCTTTGAACCCTGAGCTCTAATTTAATGCATGATTACGTTGATAGACTCCTGATATTTTTCTCTACCTGTACATGTCATTTGTTTCTTGATCAGACCAACTTCATGAACCTTGTGCATGTGATTGTACCTGTCCGGTGCAAATCACAAGACAAAGAATTAGCGACCCAGATCAGGTCGTCAATTGAATGGACGCCCCTAGGCGTGGGCGCCAATTTAGTGATAAATCCAGAATTTTTGAAAACATATATATATATTGTTCTTGAAATGATGACTTGTCCACAGCCCATTAATTTAATATATGACGCCCCTGACTAAGGCGCCATTTACAAAATTGAAGCCTTTATACAAGGCGTCATTTTGATAACCACCGAAATATATAAATGATCAGAGTTGTAAATATTCAGATAATCTGGATGTAACGACTGAATAAGCAGTCGTCATTTTATAAGCTGACGCCCCTGAAAAGGGCGTCAATTCAAAAAAATGAGGACTTAGTACCAGACGTCAATTTTCTGACAGTCATGTTTTCATGGTTTTTCTGTAACCCATGACAGTGGGTTATATATATATATATATATATATATATATATATATATATATATATATATATATATATATATACAGGCGCTATGTTCCATTCCGTGAATATAGTCCCACGTTTGACGATGATTTATCGATTACCCCCTATTTCTCGGTGATAGATGAACTCTCCATGGGACATTCCATTCCTTTGGACCGGTGACTTTATCATAGAGACCTCCGTAAGACTCCGCTAGCTTTGGATTCCCTCAAAGTAGCCGAGCAGGTTGTACCATCAAAACCCGTAACACTACTTACTTGCCATGTCACTCTATAGAAACATGGTAAACCGGCCCTCATGACATACTATGTGAATGTTGTGAGAATATTCTTAATGGGATGGGAAACCATGCCATTAGTGTTCTTATGAGCTATATGCCGTGTTTGTGGACCTCAATTCTATTGTAATGAGTGACCATCTCTATATGGGCACTTATCATGGTACCCAATTAGGGAACCGATTCTATCTAGTATTTTTGTTAATCGTGATTATACCGTTGTTATCATCTTTATGTTCTATCCTTGAAATTCTACTCTACCAAGATCTATCTTACATTTCCACAAGATATCTCTTGAAATTCCATATTGGCTATAATAATAGTGGATGTCAAAATACATGATCAATGCCTGCGCATATAGGGCCCGATCTGGTCCTGGGAGGAGCACCCAAAAGTACTTGTGCCCATGGGAGTTATAATGATCATGGTATGGCATTGTACCGAAGTGCATGACTAGCTTGATTAGACATTTCATAATCTCATACTCGACTTGACATGACATGACTTGCGTGACCCGGAAAGGGTATTTATATACTTGCTTGAAACGTGATAGCCAATTCCCGACATGACATGACGAATGTACTTGCTTGAATATCTTGACATTTATTGGTATAAGTTCCTGAAAGACATGCTAGTTCACTCAATTATCTCTTGTTATACTCTCTCACTCTCTCTTGTCGTTTTACGCAAACATGCATAGCTTTATTACATTCATGTAACATGTAATTTACTTAAAGTAAGCTAGCTCTTGAGATATAATTCCTATTGAGCGTTCACTCATTCAGTGTCTTCCCCTATTTTTCAGGTAAGTCCGATAATGAGACTCAATCGGATGGGGAAGGTCAAGAGTGAAGAGATTAGTGCTAACCATCTACCCAAGCATCTACTAGTCTTATCTTTCTGTATTTTTGAGTCAATCGTTGTACTTTTCCCTTTATTGAGTCTTAGCACTTTCATTAAGTGGATTGTAGTAGCAGTACTTTTGAGGTTGTGATTGAATAAAGGATTGGGTTATCTTTACTTTTGCGCACTCTATCTTTGTGTTGAATACACTAACGCTCTGATTGACATGATCGATATAAACTCGTCACGCGTCTCTGAGTTCCTTCCGCGCTCGGGGCGTGACAGTTTTTGTGGTATCAGAGCCTAGGATATTCAATTCCTAGGAAACCCAAGTCCAAGGATAGGTTTAAAACCTTTAACCGGTGAGATTGGTTAGAACCAAGGGTTAGGTTAACTTAGAATCAAACATTTGGACCTAATCACATATTAATATAGTTATTGTAATTGTAGGACAATGGCTGCTGAACGTGCCCAGTGGCGCAACATGCAACGCACTCTGCAAGGCATGACCCAGGCACTTCAACAGGTGGCACAAGGAGGTGCACATCGTGGAGCAGGAAATCTCCACCAAAGCTTCAAGAACATGAACCCACCTAAGTTCATGGGATCCACTGATTCAGATGACGCCGAGCACTGGATCCGGGAGACCAAATGTATCTTTCGAGTCATGCAATGTACGGACCAAGAGAAGGTCTTGTTAGCAACGTTTCAATTAGAAAGGGATGCCCGCTGCTGGTGGGAGTCGATAGAAGCCACATTAAATCAAGGACATGTTACTTGGGAGGAGTTTGTTGAACATTTCAACAATAAATATTTTTCAGACCGAGTCCAGAAGAAGAAGGCCGCCGAGTTCGCCGCACTTAAACAACGGTCATTGTCGGTGGCTGAGTATGAGGCACAATTCTCTAGGCTGTCCCGTTATGCTAAGCATCTAGTCAGTACCGAGAAGATGAAAGCTAGGAGATTTTTTAATGGGCTCAGACGCCAATATATCACACAACTGGCGCCGATGGACATACAAGTCTATTCGGAGATGGTTCGACGAGCCCAATTACTAGAGGATGCCACGGAACTATCTGATAGGATCCGTGGGAGAGACAAGAAGGAGCATGTTACTAGCTCCGGCACTTTCAAACCCAATTTCAACAAGAAAAGGCCAAGTAATGGGGGAGAGTCTTCTCAGGAGAAGAAAGTCAAAAAGATTAACAAGCCATTCTCCATCATCACCACACCTTCTAAAGTGGTGTGTAAACACTGTGACAAGGCCGAACATAAGGCCGAAGAATGTTGGAGGAAACTTGGAGCGTGTCTCCGTTGTGGGAGCCGTGATCATCGGATTCCCGACTGTCCCCTACTCAATGATCAAGCCGGCGACGGAAAGCGCCCGGTGGCAAAGAATGCACATCTCCAAGCTATTAAGGAGGCAGAACAAGACAAAGGCGGACTGGTAGAAGGTACACTGAAAGTTTGTTCCAAGTCTGCATATGTCTTATTTGATACTGGTGCATCGCATTCCTTTATTTCTAAGAAGTTTGCTAATCCATTACCCATGGAACCGTAATGGATGAAATTAGTTCTTGCAACCCCTCTCGGAAGCGAAGTAGACCTTACTCATCATTATCAAAACTGTGAAGTTTTGGTAAAGGGAAGAAATCTTCCTATCAACCTCATATGCTTAGACCTAAAAAACTATGATGTCATATTAGGAGCAGATTGGTTATCCAAGTATCAGGCAACTGTGGATTGTCGTAATAGCAAAGTCACTTTCAAAGACTTTCTGGAACTGGTCTATACTAGCCCTAAGAGTCGGAGCAAGTCACCTCTTATTTCTGCTCTTCGAGCTAGCAAGCTAATAAGGAAAGGATGTGTATCTTTCCTTGCGTTTGTCACCATTAAGGAGACTAAGGAGACTAAGCTAGAAGACATCCCAGTTGTGCAAGAATTCCTGGATGTGTTTCTGGAAGATTTGCCTGGATTACCCCCACAAAGAGAAGTGGCCTTCACCATCGACTTGATCCCTGGTGCTAGTTTCTAAGGCACCATATAGGATGTCTCCTGCCGAACTTAAGGAACTAAAGGAACAATTGATGGAACTTCTTAAAAAGGGTTTTATTAGACCAAGCACTTCCCCATGGGGAGCACCTGTGCTATTTGTAAAGAAGAAAGATGGATCCATGAGGTTATGCATCGACTATCGACAGTTGAATCATCTAACTATCAAGAACAAGTATCCACTGTCGAGAATCGATGAGTTATTTGATCAAATATCTGGATCCAAGTATTTTTGGAAGATTGATCTCAGGACATGATATCACCAACTAAGGATCAAAGATGAGGACATTTATAAGACCGCGTTCAGAAGCAGGTATGGGCACTATGAATTTGTTGTTATGCCTTTTGGACTAACAAATGCCCCTGCTGCCTTTATGCAGTTGATGAATAGTATTTTCAGGCCTCATCTAGACCAATTCGTAGTGGTTTTCATTGATGATATATTGATTTATTCCAAGACCAAGGAGGAACATAAGGAGCATTTGAGGATTGCATTGCAGATATTGAGGATGAATCAATTATATGCAAAGCTCAGTAAATGCAAGTTCTGGCTAGAAGAAGTGTCTTTCCTAGGACATGTTATATCAAAGGACGGTTTATCCGTAGATCCATCAATGGTTGAAGCTGTAAGGAATTGGGAAAGACCGACTAATGCTAGCGAGATCCGAAGTTTCTTAGGTCTTGCTGGCTATTATAGGCGATTCATCAAGGATTTCTCCAAGATCACCGTACCACTCACTAGACTAACGCACAAGGAGATACGTTATGAATGGAGTGAGGAATGTGAAAGAAGCTTCCAAGCTCTCAAAGATCACCTAACTATTTCCCCGGTTTTAGCTTTACCAATTGAAGGCGAGAGATTCGAAGTATACACCGATGCATCTGGCATTGGCCTCGGATGTGTTTTAATGCAACAAGGGAAAGTTATAGCCTACTCTTCTCGCCAATTGAAGAAGCACGAGGAGAACTACCCAGTCCATGACTTAGAATTGGCTGCGGTAGTGTTTGCACTGAAGATATGTAGACATTATCTATACGGAGTACAATTTATTGTATACTCTGACCATAAAAGTCTTAAGTATATCTTCTCTCAGAAGGAATTAAATATGAGGTAAAGACGTTGGCTAGAATATCTCAAGGACTTCGACTTCACTATACAATATCATCCTAGAAAGGGTAATCCTGTAGCCGATGCCCTCAGTCGAAAGTCGAGAGCACTATTAGCCAATTGTATGATTCAGGGGTGGAAGTTGCTAGAACAATTCTCTAAACTTAATATAAGCATAGACAAGGACAGTAGGTGTGTCACATTATCCCGTATGAGCATACAGCCAGACTTACTATCTGAAATACAAGGACTTCAGGATAATGATCCTATGTTAGTGGAAATCAAAAGCAAGATTGGAGAACAATCATATTTCAAGATAGCCTCGGATGGAAGATTGATGTTCAAGAATAGAACATGTATACCAGATTGTCCAGAGCTAAAGAAGAAAATCTTAGATGAAGCTCACAGATCAAGGTACACGATTCATCCAGGGTCTACTAAAATGTACCAAGATTTGAAAAGGATCTTATGGTGGCCCAATATGAAAAGAGAAATCGCAGACTTTGTGTCTCGCTGTCTCACGTGCCAGCAAGTCAAGGCAGAACACCAAAAGCCTGCCGGTAAGCTACATCCTCTAGATATTCCCAAATGGAAGTGGGAGGATATCGGTATGGACTTCATTATGGGTCTGTCTAAATCAAAAGGAGGACATGATGGAATATGGGTTATCATCGACCGATTGACCAAATCAGCACACTTCTTGCCAATCAAGAGTCGATGGTCAGTAGATGTTCTTGCTGCATTATACATTAAAGAGATAGTCAGGTTACATGGAGTACCTGTCTCAATCGTGTCTGACAGAGACCCCCGCTTTACTTCTCACTTTTGGAAGGGTTTACAACATTCGTTGGGGATGAGAGTTAACTTTAGTACTACTTTTCATCCTCAAACGGATGGTCAGACCGAGAGAACCAATCAGATAGTTGAAGATATGCTCAGAGCTTGCATCATTGATTTTGGTGGAAGCTGGCATGATCACTTGCCCTTGGTTGAATTTGCATATAATAACAGCTACCAGGCGAGTATACAAATGGCATCTTTCGAAGCCTTATACGGAAGGAGTTGCCGATCACCCTTATGCTAGGACGAAGTTGGTGAGAAACAACTATTAGGTCCAGACATGGTAAGGGATACCACTGAAAAGATTCAGTTGATTAGAGAAAGACTTCAAGTTGCTCAGTCTAGACAGAAGGCTTATGCGGACACAAGAAGAAGAGATCTCGAATTCCAAGTCGGAGATCACGTATTTCTCAAGATATCACCTAGACGTGGAATAAGGAGATTTGGTATTAAGGGCAAGCTTACACCAAGGTTTATCGGACCTTTTGAGGTATTAGAAAGAGTTGGCGAGGTTGCTTATCGCATCGCTTTACCTCCTCAATTGTCTGAAGTTCATAATGTATTCCACATATCCATGTTGAAAAAGTATGTGCACGATCCGTCACATATCATTGATTATGGAGACCTGGTGATTCAAAGGGATCTCACTTATGAACAAAAGCCTATGAAGATCCTCGATCGCGAAGTACGAACATTAAGGAGCAAGGTTATTCTCATGATCAAGGTGCAATGGAGTAAAAGTTCAGAACAGGAAGCCACATGGGAGACCGAGGAATCTATGAGGAAACGATTTCCAGACTTATTTTAAAAGGTATGTACTCTGCACTCTCCACGTCTATATACGATTGAATTTGGGGACCAAATTCTTTTATGTGGGGGAGGGTGTAGCAACCCTGGTAAATTTGCAAGGAACAAAATCTTAATTATCTTAAATAGATTAAAAGAATAAACTAAAGGTAAAGGCCCAACTCATATACATCAAAACATATAACTAATAAGCCAAAGGTAATTAATGCCTTCGTTTAAGTCGCTATTCAATTAACGCCCCTAAGTAAGGCGCTAATTCCAGTAATGACGCCCCTAACTATGGGCGCCATTTTTATATGCTAAATAAGGGAAGATAGGATAAGAGAAAATGACGCCCCCTTGACGAGCGTCATATATTAAATTGAAGACTGAAAGGACAGGCGTCAATTTAAAATAATGCCCCAACCAGAGGCGTCAATTTCAAATAAAACCCATTTGTGTTATGATCGAACAGGGATGCTAGCTGGGTAAGTTAGACTAAGGAAAGGATCAATACGTGGGATGCCTAAGTTTAATAAGGATTTTGAGAAGGAAGTTTCAATTCCCAATCGAACTCCAACCCTATAGAGTATGCAGAACCCTATAAATACCCCTCCCATCGAGCCAACCTAAAGGCTCTTTTCTTCATCAAAACTTGTTGCTGCTGTCGACCATGGAGTTTATCTCCATCCTGTTAGTGTTACGAAGAAGAGTTACTAATCGTCTTCCTTCTCTTCCTGCTGATTGCTGTGCTAATACGTGAAGAACATAGCAGTTCTTCATCAGGGTCTTCATCTTCCTCTTACCGAAGAATGTGAGGGTTCTTCATCATCGTCTTCTCCTCTGCTGCACGGAGCTCCAAAAGGAGGGGGAGGTCGGTGCTATTTCTATGTTCCTATTTTCCTTCTAAAGGGAACTACGGTTGCTGTGTTATTGCTGCATATCGTCATCCTGAAGGTGTGCTGCTAGTGCAATTGCTAAAGAGCTGATGCTCTTGTTGGCAACCTAGTTACTCTGTTAGAAACAGAGTATCGTGAGTGGTTATTTCCTCACCGTTCTTGACCGATCACCAACCAGATCAACATCAAAGGTAGGTTTTCTCAAGACTTAGCAAAACTCAGTAATTAGTTAGCTATAAGCATGCATATAGGTCTATAAGAAGTGTTTGATCGAGTTTTTGAAATTTCATTAAATGATGCCCTAGATGCAGGCATTATTTTTATTTAACGCCCTTCGTAACGGTCGTCAATTTGCTAGTTAATTAATAAATGATACATGTTCAAAATTTAATAACTTTGAACCCTGAGCTCTAATTTAATGCATGATTACGTTGATGGACTCCTAATATTTTTCTCTACCTGTACATGTCATTTGTTTCTTGATCAGACCAACTTCATGAACCTTGTGCCTGTGATTGTACCTGTCTGGTGCAAATCACAATATAAAGAATTAGCGACCCAGATCAGGTCATCAATTGAATGGACGCCCCTAGGCGTGGGCGCCAATTTAGTGATAAATCCAGAATTTTTGAAAACATATATATATTGTTCTTGAAATGACGACTTATCCACAGCCCATTAATTTAATATATGACGCCCCTGACTAAGGCGCCATTTACAGAATTGAAGCCTTTATACAAGGCGTCATTTTGATAACCACCGAAATATATAAATGATCAGAGTTGTAAATATTCAGATAACCTGGATGTAACGACTGAATAAGCAGTCGTCATTTTATAAGCTGACGCCCCTGACAAGGGCGTCAATTCAAAAAAATGAGGACTCAGTACCAGACGTCAATTTTCTGACAGTCATGTTTTCGTGGTTTTACTGTAACCCATGACAGTGGGGTATATATATATATATATATATATATATATATATATATATATATATAAGCGCTATGTTCCATTCCGTGAATATAGTCCCACGTTTCACGATGATTTATCGATTACCCCCTATTTCTCAATGATAGATGAACTCTCCATGGGACATTCCGTTCCTTTGGACCGGTGACTTTATCATAGAGACCTTCGTAAGACTCCGCTAGCTTTGGATTCCCTCAAAGCAGCCGAGCAAGTTGTACCATCAAAACCCGTAACACTACTTACTTGCCATGTCACTCTATAGAAACATGGTAAACCGGCCCTCATGACATACTATGTGAATGTTGTGAGAATATTCTAATGGGATGGGAAACCATGCCATTAGTGTTCTTATGAGCTATATGCCGTGTTTGTGGACCTCAATGCTATTGTAATGAGTGACCATCTCTATATGGGCACTTATCATGGTACCCAATTAGGGAACCGATTCTACCTAGTTTTTTCGTTAATCGTGATTATACCGGTGTTATCATCTTTATGTTCTATCCTTGAAATTCTACTCTACCAAGATCTATCTTACATTTCCACAAGCTATCTCTTGAAATTCCATATTGGCTATAATTATAGTGGATGTCAAAATACATGATCAATGCCTGCGCATATAGGGCCCGATCTGGTCCTGGGAGGAGCACCCAAAAGTACTTGTGCCCATGGGAGTTGTAATGATCACGGTATGGCATTGTACCGAAGTGCATGACTAGCTTGATTAGTCATTCCACAATCTCATACTCGACTTGACATGACATGACTTGCGTGACCCGGAAAGGGTATTTATATACTTGCACTAGATCCGCCGAGAGAGAGTATGAGCGTCCCGCCATGGAACCCTAGAGCCTCCCGCCGCTGGTGAGGCCTCCCGCCTGGGGAGGCCCTGGTGGCCCGTGGGGAGCCCTCCGGGGGGGAGGCGCCTGTCCCGCCTGTTGTCCCGCCTGCTAGCAAGTCTGGGGTCATTGGAGGCAGGTCGTTTGCACAAGTTTTGGCGGCGTCTTTGGAGCTTCCTAAGGTGGACATAGAGTTGCACCATCCGTCGTCCACCGATAGGGGGGAGCCGGCATGTTTCTTTACCAAAGATGAGATTGATGCCTCTCTTCAGCCTTTGTTATTTGCTGTTGTGGCTAAAACACCATATGGTCGTCCGGCGTTTCCAGAGATTAGGTCACACCGCACTGCTCGATGTGGGTTGAAGGAGTCTTTTGTTATAAGTGCTTTAGATAATCAGCATCTTCTGCTGCGGTTCAAGACCCATGATGATTATCTCCGAGTTCTTTTACGTGAAGCCATCCATGTTAAAGGTAAACTATTCCGATTTTTTAAATGGACGCCGTTGTTCCGTCCGGAAGAAGAGCCGTCGGTTTGTCCCGTTTGGATTGAGCTCCCCAACCTGCCTGTTAATCTCTATCAGAGAAGTTTTCTAATATCAATTGCGGAAAACGTTGGTCCTGTTCTTCAGGTTGCGCATGCAATGGAATTACTCATTAACACCAAGGCAGCTAGAGTTTGTGTTGAGTTAGACCTTCTTAAAAGCCGTCCTGATCGTCTGTGGATTGGCATGGGACCGGACTATGGTGGATTCTGGCAAGATATTCACTATATTAATGCGCCGCTTTACTGCTCTGCCTTTAAGCGGCTGGGTCATAATACGGATACTTGCAGAATCAACGCTCGGATGGACTCCAGAGTTCCTGGGAAACTAGCTCCTGATAAATCTTGGATCCCAGTTACTACAGGTAAGGATAAAGAGCATACGTGCTCTGGGAACGATATCTCTGATATTCCACCTGCTCTGAGCTGTGGAAAGGAGGTTATGGTTTTGACGCCTGAGGCTTCGGCTCCTCACCCTATCGAGGCCGGGGAAACCCATCCTCCCAATCAGCAGATGACTGTGTTCATGGAAGGTGTCATTAATCCTGAGACGATTGTTGTCTGGGATGCTGAGGGAGCATCTTCGAAGGAGAGGAGTACTATTATTACATCCGTGAGTACTGAAGTTGGGGCACCCCTGCTACGTGAGGAGGATAGGGCCTGTGAGCCTATGATGGGAGAGCGTACCCAAGGTAATCGGGTGAGATATGCAACTTCTACTGTCGAAGCGGCAATTTCTGATGATCAAGGAACATCCTCTACCTTATCTGGACAACATGCCATGGGCACTGCTTCACGCGCTGCTGTGGATAATAGTCTTATGCCGCACCATTCCCTACGTGCCCCCCCATTGGTCAGTGGAGTTGAAGGGGTGGTAACCAGGTCCCGGGCTAAATCGGTGGATGGTAGTGCTTGTCCTCCCCAACAGTGATTATGGATTCTGCCTTATTTTGGAACATTAGGGGAATTGGTAATGCAGCTTCTAGGAGATCTCTTCGTCGGTTGGTTCTGAAATATCGTCCTTTGATTGTTGCTATTTGTGAACCGAAGATTCCTTTTTCTAAGGCGCAGTCAGTGGCTAGACTTTTACACCTGGACCAGTATGCGGGTAATGAGGGGGAAAGTTTCAAACTATGGGTTTTTTGGCATGCCTCTTTGCCCTTATCTGTGATTGCACATTCTGCACAATACATTACTTTGGTGTATGAGGAGAGGAATTACTATTCTAAATATCTCACCTGTGTCTATGCTGCTTGCTCTAGAGTTTCCAGACGGGACCTTTTTGCTGAGCTCGGTTCCTTTGCGGCCTCTGTTACTGTTCCCTCGCTTATTGGAGGGGACTTCAACTGTGTTTCACATTCATTTGAAAAGGTTGGTGGGCTTCCATCTAATTTTGATGCTATGATAGAGTTCAATTCCTTCCTGGGTGGGGCGGGGTTATTTGATGCTGGCTATGTGGGGTCTGCTTTTACTTGGTCTAACAATCGCACGGGTGGGGCTAATGTCCGAGCCAGGCTTGACAGAGTTTTATACAACCAACCTTGGCATGAGGCGTTCCCTTCAATCCAAATCACTCACTTACAGAGGGGGCCTTCAGACCATGCACCTCTTCTTGTATCTGTTATGGATTCCACCATGGGGCCGAGCAGGTTCATCTTCCAGGAGATGTGGATTACCCATTCGGATTTTCTGCAGGTTGTCTGAAGTGTTTGGGAAGAGGCGAACATCACACATCCAAATGCATTCGTTAGGCTTCAGCTTAAGCTCAAAGAGACCAAGGCTAAGCTTAAAGTCTGGAACCAGTGTGTGTTTGGAAATGTCACTCAGAATATTCGTATGGCAGAGGATCAGGTTGACAGATGCCAATCTAGCTTTGATGATGCACCCAATGGCACTACAAGGATGGCTCTTAATGAGGCCAATGCTCGATTGCGCTTGGCACTACGCCAGGAGGAAATCTTTTGGCGGCAAAAGTCTAGAATTGATTGGCTAGATAATGGTGACCGAAACACCTCTTTCTACCATTCTGTGGTACAGGTAAACCGCAGGAGGAATTTCATATCTAGGCTGAAGATTGATGATGAATGGTGCTCTGAGCCAGATGTGCTCAAGGTTAAGGCTGCAGAGTATTACTGACACCTCCTTTCATCGGCTCCGCATTGTGTGGATAATGAAATGCTGAACTGCTTACCAGAGGCTATCACGTAATCTCACAACCAGATACTGTGTGTTGTTCCATCCAGGGAGGAAATTAAGGAGGCTGTCTTCAATCTTAAGGGCTCAAGTGCGCCTGGGCCAGATGGTTTCACTGGTGTCTTTTTCCAAACATGTTGGGATATTTTATCTGATGACATGGTGGAGGCTGTGCAAGGTTTCTTCCACGGTTATCCATTGCCTCGAGGTATTACTGCATCTACTATCACCATGGTTCCTAAGGTTAAGGAGCCCACTACCTTGAGTGATTTTCACCCCATTAGTCTTTGTAACTTTGTTTACAAAATTGTTTCGCGCATTTTCTGTGATCGTCTGACGCCTTTGCTGCCCCATTTCATTTCTGAGGAACAAAGCGCCTTTGTTAAGGGACGCTTCATTCTTGACAATGTATCACTATCCCGCCAGCTTGTTGCAGATATAAACAGGAAGATCAGAGGCCATAATGTCATTTTTAAGCTTGACATGGCCAAAGCTTATGATAGGTTGGAATGGGATTTTCTCTTTGCCGTGATGCGAAGATTTGGTTACAGTAATTGATTCACTTCGTACATGGGTATGCTTATTGCTAATTGTTGGTTCTCTGTCTCTTTTAATGGGTGCCTCATCGGCTTTTTTAAGTCTTCCAGAGGTATTCATCAAGGGGATCCGTTGGCACCCATCCTATTCATTATTGCTTCCGAAGCTCTTAGTAGAGGACTGAAAGAGCTATATCTCAATGGTACTCTTCAATACTTTCACTCACCGCGTGGCTGCCAGGCGGTTTCCCACCTTCTATATGCTGATGATACGATGATCTTCACCAATGCGGCTGACAGGAATATTGGTCGACTTTTGCGTTTCTTGAAGCGCTATCAAGATAGCTCGGGGCAAGTTGTGAATGCAGGGAAAAGCTGCTTTATTTTATCTTCAAAGGCGCCTGGTAATGTTGCACAAAGGCTCCACCGCCGCACTGGCTACAAGCGACATACAGGAACTCTCACATACCTGGGTGTGCCTCTTAAGGCTGGCAAGTTAGTATCTGCAGACTTTCGGCCTCTCCTGGATAAGATCACTGCGAGGCTCGCTGGATGGTGCTCGGCGCTCTTATCCCAGGCTGGAAGAGCTGTGCTGATCAAAGCTGTGCTTAGGAGTATGCCAATTTATTTGGCATCATCTCTGACTATTCCTGCTATGATTTGTAAGCAGATAGATAAGATCTGTGCTAATTTCTTTTGGTGCAGCAACACTGGGAATCACAAGAGACATTGGATTGCTTGGTCGACTATTGAGAAGCCTAAGGCAGAGGGAGGTCTGGGTTTTCGGAAATTAGAAGATACCCAGTTAGCTATCACTATTAAGCAGCTATGGAATATCCTGCATGGTAGCTCACTTTGGTCCAGGTACGCTAGGCAGCGGTTCCTCAATGTGCACCTTATGGATACTGTTAAGCCTTTCCCCCGTGGTATCTCTAACAGCAGTTTCATCAAAGCTAAGGAAAAAATTCTTTCTCAATCTAGATGGATGGTTGGGAGTGGGGCAGGGATTGATTTCCTTCGAGATATCTGGATTGGTGACCGGCCCCTAAAGGATTATTTAACTAATCCTAACTGCCTCAATCTTCAGCAACGTTTTACTGTGAGGGAGATGTTGCTCAACCCGCAACATCCTTTATGGCACTGTCTGTCTCTTAAACCTGCTGACGTCCAGGTTCAGTTGTCCACTGAGCAGGATCTCCGTTGCTGGACTGGAAGTAGCTCTGGCTTGTTCACCTCCGCTTCTGCATATAAGCTTGCAGCTACAATGGGTATTCAGTGCTGGGCTTGGCATAAAATCTGGCATCCTACATTTAATCCTAGAGCAGCCATGTTTGTCTGGAAGGTGATACATCGAGCAATCCCAGTTGATTCCAGAATTGGTGACTGTGGTATTCACCTTGCTTCTAGGTGTGAATGTTGCCATTCTGCAAAAAATGAAGATTTAAATCATCTTTTTATTACTAGTGATATTGCTAAGTCCCTTTGGGATTGGATGGCTCCTCTAATTAGCCCAAAGGTGAACATGAGCAGTCAGATTACTATTCGTTGCTGGAGTTTCATTGAAGGAACTTCTATGCGCTCTGCTTTTCAATGTGCTGCATTATATACCTTCATGCTGCTTTTATGAGAGATCTGGAAAGCCAGGTGTGCAGCTCGCTTTGAAGGTACTATAGCCAACATTCAGTTTATTAAACTCCGGATCAAGAATAATCTGGCTACTGCTTTCAAGAATGTTACATTTCATCAGCCGCTCAAGCACAGTGAAGCTATTGTACTTAGCTCCTTCAATGTGCAGCCTAAAGCGAAGGTCCGTCCACCAATCATTGTGACCTGGAACCCTCACAGCTTTGGTCATGTCCTAAATGTGGATGGTGCTTCCAAAGGGAACCCGGGTCATTGTGGAGGTGGAGGTTGCATTAGAAACATGCAAGGCGAATTTCTTGCTGGGTTTTCCTTCTATCATGGCACTGGTTCTAGTCTGCTGGCAGAAGCACGGGCGCTGCGTGATGGGCTCAGCCTAGTTTTGGAGCTAGGTTACTATATCTCCATTGTTATGTCTGACTGTGACTCCCTGGTGCAGGCCATCCACAAGGATGCTGTGCCACACTGGTCCATTTATCCCTGGTGGAGGGGAATTAAACATATGATGCAGCTCCTTGATTGCAGAATTATGCATGTATATCGTGAAGGCAATTCAGTGGCTGATGCCTTGGCCAAGGTTGCCTGTGACCCCACTGTTAGAAGGGTTTTTCACAATACTAAGGATCTCCCATATAAGGCTAGAGGAGCTGTCTTGGTGGACAAATTAGGGCTACCTAGCTTCCGGCATATGTCTTAGCCTCTGCTATATATTTATGGTTATGCTCTGCCCTCTGATGCAGTTCTCTATAATGGGATGGAATTAATTTTCACAGCTATCTGCCAATTGGATTATGCACTGACTGATAGAGGTAGTAACGGACATGCACGGGGTTTTCTTTTCTTGGTTGGACTTGCACGAGCTTGCAGCCTCTGGGAGTGGCTTGGTTGTGCATGAGCCTTGCTACCTGCACGGACCTGGAATGAACATACTGCCTCCCCAGCTGATATATTTGCACGGACCTGGAATGCTTGGACCAGATTTCCTGTTGACGGCACAAAAGCTGCACGGGCCTCGTTACCTGCTCGAGCTCGTTGTGTGCTTCACGTCGCCTGTGCACGAGGTCATGATATGCTTGGATTTTTTGTGGATTGTGGTGGAACCTGCACGGGCTCCTCGCAGTGGTCTATATGTATGCACGAGGTGCACGAGCCCATGCATGTACAGACTACTACCTCCCGCTTGGATCTGCACGGGCTGCTGCTGGGTTATGCACGGACAAAGATCCGCAGACTTAACTGTATTGGCTCGACCTGCTCCATGGATTTAGGATGTTGCACGAGGCTCGCCTGGCGGTGGAATGCATGAGCTAGCAGTGGAATTGCACCAACTTTTGCTCTCGCTCTTTTTATATGCACTGATGCATATCTCAATAGTTTCTTTTTGTTCTAGTCTTCATTACAATCTCTGTAATTTTGAGCCTGGACACATTGTGTACATCCATTTTTTTGGTAAATCAATAAATTAAGCATCTAATGGTTAGGAGGTGGAGTGAGAACATTCCCTTCCTTTGGAATGGAGGTGCACTCTCCCTTCGATCTATTAGATGACTGTGCTTATTAATAAAAAAAATATACTTACTTGAAACGTGATAGCCAATTCCCGACATGACATGATGAATGTACTTACTTGAATATCTTGACATTTATTGGTATAAGTTCCTGAAAGACATGCTAGTTCACTCAATTATCTCTTGTTATACTCTCTCTCTCTCTTGTCGTTTTACGCAAACATGCATAGCTTTATTACATTCATGTAACATGTAATTTACTTAAAGTAAGCTAGCTCTTGAGATATAATTCCTACTGAGCGTTCGCTCATTCAGTGTTTTCCTCTATTTTTCAGGTAAGTCCGATAACGAGACTCAATCGGATGGGGAAGGTCAAGAGTGAAGAGATTAGTGCTAACCATCTACCCAAGCGTCTACTAGTCTTATCTTTCTATATTTTTGAGTCAATCGTTGTACTTTTCCCTTTATTGAGTCTTAGCACTTTCATTAAGTGGATTGTAGTAGAAGTACTTTTGAGGTTGTGATTGAATAAAGGATTGGGTTATCTTTACTTTTGCACACTCTGTCTTTGTGTTGAATACACTAACGCTCTGATTGACATGATCGATATAAACTCGTCACGCGTCTCTGAGTTCCTTCTGCGCTCGGGGTGTGACAGAGATCCTTACCAATTCTCCCAATTCTGATTATCTTACCTCTGTCCTGTCCACCAAAAATTACCGTACCGCCATTTTTCTCTGAAAGGTCTACAAAAAATTATTTATTTCCCATCATGTGTCTGGAGCATCCGCTGTCTAGGTACCATTTATTCTCTCCAGCCTTCATGCAGACCTGCACCAATAAGCAACCATGCTCATTTTGATTTGGGTACCCAAGCGAGCTTGGGTCCCGTGATATTAGCATTTCCAAACGATTGATTGTATTTACTGAAAAACATGTCATCATCATATTGCATTAACTGGCATATGTACATGTCATGCCCTATCTTCCCACAATAAAAACAAGTGGGTCTCTTCCTACCAAACTTTCTTCTTTTATTTACATTCCTAAAAGTGGAGGGGAAACTAGAATTAACATTTGATGTATCATGGTGTGTGTGTGAACATTCTCCATGATGAAATGAATTTTTAACAGCATAGTGAAAACCATTCTTGTTACCATGCACAAATTTTGAACTCTTCACACTTTGTTTTTCTTTTCCTTTTAACATGTTCTCACTAGCATTCTTCACTTTTTCAATTTCACTAATGAGACCTTCATTTTCGCTGTTCAATCTTTCTTTCACTTTCTCACATTCAATCAGCTTAACATTTAATTCTTCAAATTCCTTTTTCAACAAGTCATGCCTTTCTTGAATTTCATTTTTGAGTTTAAAAGCATTGTTCTTTTCTACTTCTAGGCATGCAACTTCATCTTCAAACAAAACCAATTTAGATTCCAAAACATCATTTGCATTTTTGAAGTTTTTAACTTGCATGTCAAGCAAACTACATTTCTCACATGAATTAGATGAATCTAAGATTTCATGGATTTTCTTCTTTAGAGTTCTATTTTCATTTTTCATTCTCTTGTATTTTTCATCCAATTCTTTATAGGCAAGCTCCCATTATTCATTAGTTATAAGCTCTGAGTCAGAGATTACTTGTTCTTGATCGCTCCTGGCCATAAGGCACATGTCCTTCACTAGCTCCTCAATATCTTATTCATCATCGGACGTGGACTCATCCTCGTCCTCGTCGCTCCACGTGGCCTTCATCGCTTTGGGCTTCTTGCCCTTCACTATCTTTCCTTTCTTCATCTGCAGCTCGGGGCATTCACCTCGCATGTGCCCCATCTTTCTACATTCGTAGCACATCACTTCAGCAACTTTTGATGGTTCATTTCTTTGCTTCGGCTACCTCTTTCCTTTCTTAAATTTCTCGCCAAATCATCTTCTTTGGCGCAAGAATTGTCATACTCTTCTTGTTAGCATGGCAACCTCTTCGTCATCGGTGGTTCCCATAGAATCCTCTTGGCTTGAAATTGTTTCTCGGTAAGCTTTCAATGCAACAGACTTTTTCTTCTTTGTGTCCTCTTCTGTTCTCTTAATGTTAATCTCATAGGCCATCAATGACCCTATGAGTGCATCCACAGTGAGGGTAGACAAATCTTTAGAGTCCTCTATCACCGTCGCCTTGGTGTGCCAGCTTGGCGATAGGGACCTCAGCACTTTCCTTACCAAATCGGTGTTCTTGAACTCTCTTCCGAGTGATTTCAATCCATTTGTAATCTACATGAGACGTGCGAACATCTCAGAGATACTTTCTTCCTCTTTCACGTGAAATAGCTCATAGTCACGGATCAACATATTCGCCTTTGTCTCCTTGACTTCTGTGGTACCTTCGTAGATAAGCTTGAGCTTATCCAACATTTCCTTTGCGCTGCTGCACATGGAGACACGAGCATACTCGTTAGGGTGAATAGCGCACTGAATAATATTTAAAGCATTAAAGTTCATAGTGGCTTTCTTAATACTATCATCATCCTACATATCCTCATCATGATGTAAAACATACGGACCATTCCAAATGACAGTCCATATTTCATGACTTTGAGCATGTAAAAAAATGGTCATCCTATTCTTCCAGTAAGGGTAGTTACTACGATCAAAGAAATGTGGCCTTTGAATAGAATGCCCTTCGGGCATTAACCCCTTGTTGAGATTATTGGCCATTCCTAACAGATCTCTAAAAACCGCTAGGTTTCTAGATGAAAACAGAGCCGAGGCTCTGATACCAATTGTTGGCCCAGTTAGGAGGCAATTGAGAGGGGGGTGAATTGATTCCCCACCCTTCTTGACAAATTTAGACTTGAATAAATCAAACCACAGATATGGTAAATAAACCTTAGATAAAGGTTGATTAGAGTGTATGAATGAAAAGCAAGCAAGCCCTCACAACTTTCCAACGCAGAAATATAATCACCCGGAGAACAATGTATGAGCGGATAATTGATCAAACTCTCGTCTCGTCAACTCACACTCGTAGTACGAACGGATAAGAAATATCATCAACCACATAAAAAAGCAAACCACGGCATAGTGATTTTTAGGTGGTTTGGACGCACCAAGTGCCGTCCTACGTCCACCCCTCTCACCCCGAGAGGATTTCACTAAAACACGCTGCACGACAGCAACAACCACCACACACGGGCTCGACGGCCCACACATGTGGGTTCTCGCACGACGACGATAAACCGCACACACACGGAGCAAGCTCTGAAAGCATTTAAGAAGAAAAGGATATGAAAATACAAATCCCAGATTAAGATTAATTGTCACATCCCGAATCGATAGCAGTGGGAAGCAGCGTTCGGAACGTACAGCGAAATAGTCATGATAGCAAGAGCAAAATAAATAAACACAAATAGGCACATGGAGGCCAAACAATTGATAAAAATATATTTTTATTGATGATTGAAATTTAAATTTACAATTTCGACTCAATAAAAGACAAAAGAAGAGAAAAAGACAAGACTCACTATACTATCTAGACTCAAGAAAATAAAAAGACAGACTCCGGTCTCTAAATCTCCAAGTTCACTCGATCACGCTGTCCCGATCCTAATTGCAAGCATTCCAACTACCGCGTTACCTGCAAGGGGTTGGAAAGCAGGGGTGAGCAAGAAGCTCAGTAGGAATTACACTCTACCATCAGGCATAATTTAAGTAATTAACCATTTCATGAATGCATGAATAACGCGAGAAAATAATTAAGCATGATGACAAGATATCTAGCACGATAAAGATTGCAAGTCACGATAGCAAGAGCATGTAATCCGAACTTCAAGTGAATGGCCATGTATCAAGTCAAGTCAAGTCGAGTCATGCAAGCAAGTACTTCATGCTTCCAAGCACGAATAGCAAGTTCACGAGAATGTGGAATGTCGTAGACCCAACATGCTATATAGTACCGGTGCCAAATGCCACACCTAGTCATTCACCTCCCCGGGGATCAAGTACTTTTCAGGTGCGCCTCCCAAGACCAGACTGGGCCCTTTAATGTGTTTGCATTGGCATTGATTTGCTTGGATCATAGATCCCATGAATCTAGACATCCACAATGTTTAATGGCTAAGAGTTCCAAGATCAAGTTCATGTAATCAAGGTAAAAATGCATAAGAATATTAATTTTCTTGAGATTCCAAATAATAAGCTCCTTGATCAAGAAGAAAAGTCATTCAAAGAAATGACACAGAATTGATAATGTCATCAATAGACCTAACAATAGGTCCGAACTCGAGGAACCATAGCCTGGATAGGCTAGAGCAGCTCACACAATCAAAACCATGAAAACATCAATTTTTGAAAAGCTGGAAGGTACGCGGTCAATGTTGGGACGCTTAAGACAGAACGGTCACACACGGGGCCGTTCAAAGATGACCGGGCCGAAGAATGACTCAGTCGAAACTAAGTGGGTGCACGGTCTAAAAAGGGCCGCTCTATAAAAAAACGGACCAAATTGGGCTGCTGAACCGAACTGAGCGGTTCACAAGACGTCGTCCAATTCAAGAGGAAAAGGAGCCCATGAAGAAGGCTACACGAGCTGGATTGGGCCGCTCATTAATTGGGCGATCGGACGATAGTCCACTCCAGTACCTAAATGGTCCAGTCTTGGCCGTTCAGTAACTGGGCCAAGCAAGATAGAGAAAGCTACCCAAAAGGGCTCCTAGGCCACCATAGGCATGGTGGAAGTGAGTCAGGGTTCAGCCCACGATTCTTAGGTCAGCCTAGAGGCTCTGGGTCGATTTAATGGGGCCTGGTTGAAGAACAATCAAGGATAATCGACCCTCAAGACTTGGCATTTAGCCAGGGATACACGGTCTTAACCGGGCCGCTCCATGGCATACAACGGTCTGATATAAGCCGCATATGAAATAAACGGTCAGATCCAGGCCGCGTAGGGACTCGAACGGTTCCATATGGGCCGTGAATCTGGATAGAGACAAACAAGCGATCCGGTCGAGTTCACAGGTGCAGGACTTGAGATACAACCGGCCCGGCATCCTAGTGGGAATCCCAGGCTCGCGGGGACTTACGGAGGTCTCATAATGGAGGTCCTAGTCCGACGGAAGGAATATCCGGCAGAGAGTTCCGACCATTACAAGTAAAGAAGGATAGAAATCATAGGAAAATGAATATATGCGGTCAGTCAACTCCACCGGAGTGGAATGACTGTCAAAACAACTCTAGTATCATTAGTTCATTCTCCATTATAACATGTTTGAGATTAACTTTATTGAAATGAAGAACAAGGTCATGAGAGAGTAATTAAGCAAAAGAACTATAAATTCCTAACTTTCATACGTTCCAATTAACATGTAGGTTGCTAAATTATCATTAACATTAGTTGACTAAGAAGAATCATGCTAAAACAAGAATAAAGCACTCTGAGGGACAGAACGATTTATTCAGAGCCGCTTAGAGGGCCTTAGCAGTCGGTCGATAGTCCGTTCAATCCCTAAGGCCAGGGGGCCAGACGGGGTTTGAGCGGTCTATCGAGGGCCACGGGGGTCTCTACACGGTCTGGATATGGCCGCTCTAATCATGGAGGATTCAAACGCAAAGATAATAAGCGGTTAGCTACTGGCCGTCGATATCGACCACACGGTCTATCGAGGGGCCGTTCAGAACAGGGCAGTTCTTGTAGGACCGCGCTAAAGTCACCCTGCCCGCCTCCGGCAAGTTCGGCTAGGGTTATCAAAAATGGCTAAATACACATCGTACGACGCATAAAAATTGGGCAATAAGCTATCACTGAAAATAGGACTTAAAAATACACAGGATAGCATGATCAATTCAGGGATTTAACTACGCTAAGCTTACCTAAATCAAGCGGAAATAGCGATACAAACCCTAATCACATGCCTTCTGTGAAACGATGAATTCGCACGATATAGATCATAAAAACTGGGCAAAACATGATCAAATAAAAGAGGACGTCGAGGTGCATGTCATGGTATGGTTTAATTAAGGTTGGGCCTGAGAGAAACCTACCGATTTGGGAAGAAGAAAGGAAGACGCGCTCGTCGGAACCCTAATACACGCCGCCACCAAATGTCCAAATTCGCCTAGGTTCGACCACGATAGCCTACGCCACCTGTTGGAAAAGCAAAAGGAGGTCTAGGGCTGCGAAAGCCCTCTATTTTTAGAGCCTATAGGTCGTTCTAGGGATTGAATTAACCTAAAGAGTCCAAGGGTTAGTTTAAACTCGGCGAAAATCTCGCACCTTGACCAAATCCGCGTCGCCGCCACCAATAGAAGGCTCTAGAGGTTAGGGTTTTAGAGGGGAAACGATCTACTAGGGTTTATCTATCAAATAGACCTGGTTTGGGCTCGAATGGTTATGAAATGGGCTCGAATTTGGTCGATTTAGGTCGGGCTATTAAGAACAACGATTTTGGCTAAAAACTCCTTAATTCAGCCTAATAAAATTTTTCTTAGGGGTCGGCCCAGTTGACACTATTGTTACACTCTTTGTTCCCTACAAGATGTGATTTTTTCATATTTTTAGAAATTAGTCAAAACTTTGGCCTACGGGTGAAATTCAATTAATTGAATTTATTCTTATTAAATTCAATTCATCGTAGGAAAAATTCGATTGGGTCTTAGAATATGAAATTCTTTTTATGATAATTGTAGAAAAATAATTATTGATATAATTTATCCATTTTCAAAAATAGATATTATTCTTTAATTAAGAAAATCATTGAAGTCATTAAATAACATGGGATTTCTTTAATTCCAATACATATTTCAAAATTTTTCTTTTGTATTTCATTATTTAACTGGGATGTTACATCCTCCCCCACTTTAAGGAATTTGGTCCCCAAATTCGTCGGACGCTAAATAATTAAACTAAGATGATCCTTATCTATTCAAAAAAACATGGTAATAACTAATGGAATGTAAAAGAATTTTAACTATAGTGAAGGATGAGGGAAAACGATACCTTATATAATTCTTCATTTGATAGAAATCAGTTACAATTTGCTTATGGAAGTAGCTTAGGGCAATTAGCCATTACATGTTCTTTGTTTCCGCAACGAAGACACGCTCCGCTCCTTCGCCAGCACTCCTTGATTAAATGACCAACTTTGTGACAGTGAAAACATTTCATTTGCGAAAGGTTATGCCTTTTCTTCTTATTACTTCGAATCTTTTTACGATGGGCTCGCCACCTTCTAGCGAAACCGAACCTTAGCTTACTCGTAGATCCTCTTGCTTTCATTTCAAAAAGGAGCTTTGATACGTGCAAAAATTTATAAAGTTAACATATTTATCACCCTTACGCATAGCGTTACGCAATCTTATACATATTTTATTACCTAACCCGAGACACTCCCCAATCTCACCAGGTGACAAAAGGGATGACACGGGTCCTATAACTTAGGGTAACCTATACTTATAGACAAGAACCTAGAACTCAAACAACTGAGGCTCTGATACCACTTCTGTCACGCCCCGAACCGATAGCAGCGGGAAGCAGCGTTCGGAACGGACAGCGAAACAGTCATGATAGCAAGAGCAAAATAAATAAACACAAATAGGCACATGGAGGCCAAATAATTGATAAAAATATATTTTTATTGATGATGGAAATTTAAATTTACAATTTGGACTCAATAAAAGACAAAAGAAGAACAAAAGACAAGACTCACTATACTCTCTAGACTCAAGAAAATAAAAAGACAGACTCCGGTCTCTAAATCTCCAAGTTCACTCGATCACGCTGTCCCGATCCCAATTGCAAGCGTTCCTACTACCGCGTTACCTGAAAAGGCTTGGAAAGCAGAGGTGAGCAAGAAGCTCAGTAGGAATTACACTCTACCATCAGGCATAATTTAAGTAATTAACCATTTCATGAATGCATGAATAACGCGAGAAAATAATTAAGCATGATGACAAGATAGCTAGCACGATAAAGATTGCAAGTCACGATAGCAAGAGCAAGTAATCGGAACTTCAAGTGAATGGCTATGTATCAAGTCAAGTCGAGTCATGCAAGCAAGTACTTCATGCTTCCAAGCACGAATAGCAAGTTCACAAGAATGTGGAATGTCGTAGACCCAACACGCTAGATAGTACCGGTACCAAATGTCACACCTAGTCATTCACCTTCCCGGGGATCAAGTACTTTTCGGGTGCGCCTCCCAGGACCAGACTGGGCCCTTTAATGTGTTTGCTTTGGCCTTGATTTGCTTGGATCATAGATCCCACAAATCTAGACATCCACAGTGTTTAATGGCCAAGAGTTCCAAGATCAAGTTCATGTAATCAAGGTAAAAATGCATAAGAATATTGATTTTCTTAAGATTCCAAACAATAAGCTCCTTGATCAATAGGAAAAGTCAGTCAAAGAAATGACTCAGAATTGATAATGTCATCAATAGACCTAAAAATAGGTCCCAACTCAAGGAACCATAGCCTAGATAGGCTAGAGCAGCTCACATAATCAAAACCATGAAAACATCAATTTTTGGAAAGCTGGAAGGTACGCGGTCAATGTTGGGCCGCTTAAGACAGAACGGTCACACACGGGGCCGTTCAAAGATGACCGAGCCGAAGAACGACTCAGCCGAAACTAAGTGGGTGCACGGTCTAAAATGGGCCGCTCCATAAAAGAACGGACCAAATTGGGGCGCTGAACTGAACTGAGCGGTTCACAAGACGCCGTCCAATTCAAGAGGAAAAGGAGCCCATGAAGAAGGCTACACGGGCTGGATTGGGCTGCTCATTAATTGGGCGGTCGGACGATAGTCCGCGCCAGTACCTAAATTGTCCAGTCTTGGCCGTTCAGTAACTGGGCCAAGCAAGATAGAGAAAGCTACCCAAAAGGGCTCCTAGGCCACCATAGGCATGGTGAAACTGAACCAGGGTTCAGCCCACGATTCTTAGGTCAGCCTAGAGGCTCTGGGTCGATTTCACGGGGCCTGGTCGAAGAACAATCAAGGATAATCGACCCTCAAGACTTGGCATTTAGCCAAGGATACACGGTCTTAACCGGGCCGCTCCATGGCATACAACTAGGGGTGAGCATAAACTGAACCAAACCGAAAAACCAAACCGAACCAAACCGAACCGTTCGGTTTGGTTCGGTTTGGAGTCGAATTCGGTTTGGTTCGGTTTCATAATGTGTGAAACCGAACCGAACCGAATAAACTGAATTAAAATTAAAAAATTAAAAATTAATTACATACATATAAAAGCATACAAAATATAACTATGTTTATTTTTCTTTTATAATCATATAAGTCATTAAATTTATATATATTGTAATAAAATATAAAATTTCGGTTTGAAACCGAACCGAACCGAACCGAATCGAATTTTTTCGGTTTGGTTCGGTTTGAAAAAAATGATCCCAAACCAAACCATGCTCACCCCTACATACAACGGTTCGATATAAGCCGCTTATGAAATAAACGGTCAGATCCAGGCCGCGTAGGGACTCGAACGGTTCCATATGGGCCGTGAATCTGGACAGAGACAAGCAAGCGATCCGGTCGAGTTCACAGGTGCAGGACTTGAGATACAACCTGCCCGACGTCCTAGTGGGAACCCAGGCTCGCGGGGGCTTACGGAGCTCTCATAATGGAGGTCCTAGTCCAACGGAAGGAATATTCGATAGAGAGTTCCAACCATTACAAGAAAAGAAAGCTAGAAATCATCAGAAAATGAATATATGCGGTCAGTCAACTCCACCGGAGTGGAATGACTATCAAAATAGCTCTTGTATCATTAGTTCATTCTCCATTATAACATGTTTGAGATTAACTTTATTGAAATGAGGAACAAGGTCATGATAGAGTAATTAAGCAAAAGAACTATAAATACCTAACTTTCATACATTCCAATTAACATGTAGGTTGCTAAATTATCATTAACATTAGTTGACTAAGAAGAATCATGCTAAAACAAGAATAAAGCACTCGGAGGGACTGAACGGTTTATTCGGAGCCGCTCAGAGGGCCTTAGCGGTCGGTCGATAGTCCGTTCAATCCCTAAGGCCAGGGGGCTAGACGGGGTTTGAGCGGTCTATCGAGGGCCGCGGGGGTCTCTACATGGTCTGGATATGGCCGCACTAATCATGGAGGATTCAAACGCAAAGATAATAAGCGGTTAGCTACTGGCCGTCGATATCGACCACACGGTCTATCGAGGGGCCGTTCAAAACAGGGCAGTTCCTGTAGGACCGCGCTAAAGTCGCCCTGCCCGCCTCCGGCGAGCTCGGCTAGGGTTATCAAAAATGGCTAAATACACATCGTACGGCGCATAAAAATTGGGCAATAAGCTATCACTGAAAAGAGGACTTAAAAATACACAGGATAGCATGATCAATTCAGGGATTTAACTATGATAAGCTTACCTAAATTAAGCGAAAATAGCGATACAAACCCTAATCCCATGCCTTCCGTGAAATGATGAATTCGCACGATATAGATCATAAAAATTGGGCAAAACATGATCAAATAAAAGAGGACTTCGAGGTGCATGTCATGGTATGGTTTAATTAAGGTTGGGCTTGAGAGAAACCTACCGATTTGGGAAAACGAAGGGAAGACGAGCTCGCCGGAACCCTAATACACGCCGCCACCAAACGTCCAAATTCACCTAGGTTCGACCACGACCGCCTACGCCACCTATTGGAAAAGCAAAAGGAGTTCTAGGGCTGCGAAAGCCCTCTATTTATAGAGCCTATAGGTCGTTCTAAGGATCGAATTAACCTAAAGAGTCCAAGGGTTTAAACTCGGCGAAAATCTCGCACCTTGACCAAATCCGTGCCGCCGCCACCAATAGAAGGCTCTAGAGGCTAGGGTTTTAGAGGGGAAATGATCTACTAGGGTTTATCTATCCAATGGGCCTAGTTTGGCCTCGAATGGTTAAGAATGGCCTCGAATTTGGTCGACTAAGGTCGGGCTATTAAGAACAATAATTTTGGCTAAAAACTCCTTAATTCAGCCTAATTAAATTTTTATTAGGGGTCGGTCCAGTTGACACATTGTTAAACTCTTTGTTCTCTATATGATGTAATTTTTTCGTATTTTTATAAATTAGTCAAAACTTTGGCCTACGGGTGAAATTCAATTAATTGAATTTATTCCTATTAAATTCAATTCATCGTAGGAAAAATTCAATTGCGTCTTGGAATATGAAATTCTTTTTATGGTAATTGTAGAACAATAATTATTGATATAATTTAGCCATTTTCAAAAATAGATAATATTCTTTAATTAATAAAATCATTGAAGTCATTAAATAACAAGGGATTTCTTTAATTCCAATACATATTTCAAAATTTTTCTTTTGTATTTCATTATTTAACTGGGGTGTTACATACTCTCCCACTTTAAGGAATTTGGTCCCCAAATTCATCGGACGCTAAATAATTAAACTAAGATGATCTTTATCTATTCAAAATAACATGGTAATCATACAACTAATGGAATGCAAAAGAATTTTAACTATAGTGAAGGATGAGGGAAAACGATACCTTATATAATTCTTCATTTGATAGAAATCAATTGTAATTTGCTTATGGAAGTATCTTACGGTAATTAGCCATTACATGTTCTTTGTTTCCGCAACGAAGACACGCTCTGCTCCTTCGCCAGCACTCCTTGATTAAATGACCAACTTTGTGACAGTGAAAACATTTCATTTGCGAAAAGTTATGACTTTTCTTCTTATTACTTCGAATTGTTTTACGATGGACTCGCCACCTTCTAGCGAAACCGAACATTAGCTTACTCGTAGATCCTCTTGCTTTCATTTCAAAAAGGAGCTTTGATACCTGCAAAAATTTATAAAGTTAACATATTTATCACCCTTACGCATAGCGTTACGCAATCTTATACATATTTTATTACCTAACCCGAGACACTACCCAACCTCACCATGTGACAAAAGGGATGACACGGGTCCTATAACTTAGGGTAACCTATACTTATAGATAAGAACCTAGAACTCAAACAATCGAGGCTCTGATACCACTTCTGTCACGTCCCGAACGGATAGGAGCGGGAAGCAGCGTTCGGAACGTACAGCGAAACTGTCATGATAGCAAGAGCAAAATAAATAAACACAAATAGGCACATGGAGGCCAAACAATTGATAAAAATATATTTTTATTGATGATTGAAATTTAAATTTTCAATTTCGACTCAATAAAAGACAAAAGAAGATAAAAAGACAAGACTCACTATACAATCTAGACTCAAGAAAATAAAAATATAGACTCCGATCTCTAAATCTCCAAGTTCACTCGATCACGCTCTCCTGATCCTAATTGCAAGCGTTCAAACTACCGCATTACCTGAAAAGGGTTGGAAAGCAGGGGTGAGCAAGAAGCTCAGAAGGAATTACACTCTACCATCAAGCATAATTTAAGTAATTAACAATTTCATGAATGCAACAATAACGCGAGAAAATAGTTAAGCATGATGACAAGATAGCTAGCACGATAAAGATTGCAAGTCACGATAGCAAGAGCAAGTAATCAGAACTTCAAGTGAATGGCCATGTATCAAGTCAAGTCAAGTCGAGTCATGCAAGCAAGTACTTCATGCTTCTAAGCACGAATAGCAAGTTCACGAGAATGTGGAATGTCGTAGACCCAACACGCTAGATAGTATCGGTGCCAAATGCCACACCTAGTCATTCACCTCCCCGGGGATCAAGTACTTTTCGGGTGCACCTCCTAGGACAAGACTGGGCCCTTTAATGTGTTTGCCTTGGCATTGATTTGCTTGGATCATAGATACCACGAATCTAGACATCCACAATGTTTAATGGCCAAGAGTTCCAATATCAAGTTCATGTAATCAAGGTAAAAATGCATAGCAATATTGATTTTCTTGAGATTCCAAATAATAAGCTCCTTGATCAAGAAGAAAAGTCATTCAAAGAAATGACTCAGAATTGATAATGTCATCAATAGATCTAACAATAGGTCCCAACTCAAGGAACCATAGCCTGGATAGGCTAGAGCAGCTCACACAATCAAAAAAATGAAAACATCAATTTTTGAAAAGTTGGAAGGTACGCAGTCAATGTTGGGCCGCTTAAGACAGAATAGTCACACACGGGGCCGTTCAAAGATGACCGGGCCGAAGAACGACTCAGCCAAAACTAAGTGGGTGCACGGTCTAAAATGGGCCGCTCTAAAAAAGAACGGACCAAATTGGGCTGCTGAACCAAACTGAGCGGTTCACAAGACGCCGTCCAATTCAAGAGGAAAAGGAGCCCATGAAGAAGGCTACACGGGCTGGATTGGGCCGCTCATTAATTGGGCGATCGGACGATAGTCCGCTCCTGTACCTAAACGGTCCAATCTTGGCCGTTCAGTAATTGGGCCAAGCAAGATAGAGAAAGCTACCGAAAAGGGCTCCTAGACCACCATAGGCATGGTGGAACTGAGCCAGGGTACAGCCCACGATTCTTAGGTCAGCCTAGAGGCTCTGGGTCAATTTAACGGGGCATGGTCGAAGAACAATCAAGGATAATCGACCCTCAAGACTTGGCATTTAGCCAAGGATACACGGTCTTAACCGGGCCGCTCCATGGCATACAACGGTCTGATATAAGCCGCTTATGAAATAACCGGTCAGATCCAGGCCGCGTAGGGACTCGAACGGTTCCATATGGGCCGTGAATCTGGACAGAGACAAGCAAGCGATCCGGTCAAGTTCACAGGTGCAGGACTTGAGATACAACCTCCCCGGCGTCCTAGTGGGAATCCCAGGCTCGCGCGGGCTTACGGAGGTCTCATAATGGAGGTCCTAGTCCGACGGAAGGAATATCCGGCAGAGAGTTCCAACCATTACAAGAAAAGAAGGCTAGAAATCATTGGAAAATGAATATATGCGGTCAGTCAACTCTACCGGAGTGGAATGACTGTCAAAACAACTCTAGTATCATTAGTTCATTCTCTATTATAACATGTTTGAGATTAACTTTATTGAAATGAGGAACAAGGTCATGAGAGAGTAATTAAGCAAAAGAACTATAAATTCCAAACTTTCATACGTTCCAATTAACATGTAGGTTGCTAAATTATCATTAACATTAGTTGACTAAGAAGAATCATGCTAAAACAAGAATAAAGCACTCTGAGGGCCAGAACAGTTTATTCGGAGCCGCTCAGAGGGCCTTAGCGGTCGGTCGATAGTCCGTTCAATCCCTAAGGCCAGAGGGCCAGATGGGGTTTGAGCGGTCTATCGAGGGCCGCGGGGGTCTCTGCACGGTATGGATATGGCCGCTCTAATCATGGAGGATTCAAACGCAAAGACAATAAGCGGTTAGCTACTGGCCTTCGATATCAACCACACTGTCTATCGGGGGGCCGTTCAGAACAGGGTGGTTCTTGTAGGACCGCGCTAAAGTCACCCTGCCCACCTCCGGCGAGCTCAGTTAGGGTTATCAAAAACGGCTAAATACACTTCGTACGACGCATAAAAATTGGGCAATAAGCTATCACTGAAAAGAGGACTTAAAAATACACAGGATAGCATGATCAGGTCAGGGATTTAACTACGCTAAGCTTACCTAAATCAAGCGGAAATAGCGATACAAACCCTAATCACATGCCTTCCGTGAAACGATGAAGTCGCACGATATAGATCATAAAAACTGGGCAAAACATGATCAAATAAAAGAGGACTTCGAGGTGCATGTCATGGTATGGTTTAATTAAGGTTGGGCCTGAGAGAAACCTACCGATTTGGGAAGAAGAAAGGAAGACGCGCTCGTCGGAACCCTAATACACGCCGCCACCAAATGTCCAAATTCGCCTAGGTTCGACCACGATAGCCTACGCCACCTGTTGGAAAAGTAAAAGGAGGTCTAGGGCTGCGAAAGCCCTCTATTTTTAGAGCCTATAGGTCGTTCTAGGGATTGAATTAACCTAAAGAGTCCAAGGGTTAGTTTAAACTCGGCGAAAATCTCACACCTTGACCAAATCTGCGTCGCCGCCACCAATAGAAGGCTCTAGAGGTTAGGGTTTCAGAGGGGAAACAATCTACTAGGGTTTATCTATCAAATGGGCCTGGTTTGGGCACGAATGGTTAAGAAATGGGCTTGAATTTGGTCGACTAAGGTCGGGCTATTAAGAACAGTGATTTTGGCTAAAAACTCCTTAATTCAGCTTAATTAAATTTTTATTAGGGGTCGGCCCAGTTGACACTATTGTTAAACTCTTCGTTCTCTATAAGATGTGAGGTTTCCATATTTTTATAAATTAGTCAAAATTTTGGCCTACGGGTGAAATTCAATTAATTGAATTTATTCTTATTAAATTCAATTCAACGTAGGAAAAATTCGATTGCGTCTTGGAATATGAAATTCTTTTTTTGGTAATTGTAGAAAAAAAATCTTTGATATAATTTAGCCATTTTCAAAAATAGATAATATTATTTAATTAAGAAAATCATTAAAGTCATTAAATAACAAGGGATTTCTTTAATTCCAATACATATTTCAAATTTTTTCTTTTGTATTTCATTTTTAAACTAGGGTGTTACATCCTCCCCCACTTTAAGGAATTTGGTCCCCAAATTCGTCGGACGCTAAATAATTAAACTAAGATGATCCTTATCTATTCCAAATAACATGGTAATCATACAACTAATGGAATGCAAAAGAATTTTAACTATAGTGAAGGATGAGGGAAAATGATACCTTATATAATTCTTCATTTGATAGAAATCAGTTACAATTTGCTTATGGAAGTAGCTTAGGGCAATTAGCCATTACATGTTCTTTGTTTCCGCAACGAAGACACGCTCTACTCCTTCGCCAGCACTCCTTGATTAAATGACCAACTTTGTGACAGTGAAAGCATTTCATTTGCGAAAGGTTATGCCTTTTCTTCTTGTTACTTCGAATCTTTTTACGATGGACTCGCCACCTTCTAGCGAAACTGAACCTTAGCTTACTCGTAGATCCTCTTGCTTTCATTTCAAAAAAAAGCTTTGATACCTGCAAAAATTTATAAAGTTAACATATTTATCACCCTTACGCATAGTGTTACGCAATCTTATACATATTTTATTACCTAACCCGAGACACTACCCAATCTCACCAGGTGACAAAAGGGATGACACGGGTCCTATAACTTAGGGTAACCTATACTTATAGATAAGAACCTAGAACTCAAACAACCGAGGCTCTGATACCACTTCTGCCACGCCCCGAACCGATAGCAGCGGGATGCTGCGTTCGGAATGTACAGCGAAACAGTCATGATAGCAAGAGCAAAATAAATAAACACAAATAGGCACATGGAGGCCAAACAATCGATAAAAATATATTTTTATTGATGATTGAAATTTAAATTTACAAATTGGACTCAATAAAAGACAAAAGAAAAGAAAAAGACAAGACTCATTATACTATCTAGACTCAAGAAAATAAAAAGATAGACTCCGGTCTCTAAATCTCCAAGTTCACTCGATCACGCTGTCCCAATCTTAATTGCAAGCGTTCCAACTACCGCGTTACTTGAAAAGGGTTGGAAAGCAGGGTTGAGCAAGAAGCTTAGTAGGAATTACACTCTACCATCAGGCATATTTTAAGTAATTAACCATTTCATGAATGCATGAATAACGTGAGAAAACAATTAAGCATGATGACAAGATAGCTAGCACGATAAAGATTGCAAGCCACGATAGCAAGAGCAAGTAATCCGAACTTCAAGTGAATGGCCATGTATCAAGTCGAGTCATGCAAGCAAGTACTTCATGCTTCCAAGCACGAATAGCAAGTTCACGAGAATGTGGAATGTCGTAGACCCAACACGCTAGATAGTACCGGTGCCAAATGTCACACCTAGTCATTCACCACCCCGAGGATCAAGTACTTTTCGGGTGCGCCTCCCAGGACCAGACTGGGCCCTTTAATGTGTTTGCCTTGGCATTGATTTGCTTGGATCATAGATCCCACGAATCTTGACATCCACAATATTTAATGGCCAAGAGTTCCAAGATCAAGTTCATGTAATCAAGGTTAAAATGCATAAGAATATTGATTTTCTTGAGATTCCAAATAATAAGCTCCTTGATCAAGAAGAAAAGTCATTCAAAGAAATGACTCAGAATTGATAATGTCATCAATAGATCTAACAATAGGTCCCAACTCAAGGAACCATAGCCTGGATAGGCTAGAGCAGCTCACACAATCAAAAAATGAAAACATCAATTTTCGAAAAGTTGGAAGGTACGCAGTCAATGTTGGGCCGCTTAAGACAGAATAGTCACACACGGGGCCGTTCAAAGATGACCGGGCCGAAGAACGACTCAGCCAAAACTAAGTGGGTGCACGGTCTAAAATGGGCCGCTTTAAAAAAGAACGGACCAAATTGGGCCGCTGAACCAAACTGAGCGGTTCACAAGACGCCGTCCAATTCAAGAGGAAAAGGAGCCCATGAAGAAGGCTACACGGGCTGGATTGGGCCCTTCATTAATTGGGCGGTCGGACGATAGTCCGCTCTAGTACCTAAACGGTCCAGTCTTGGCCGTTCAGTAACTGGGCCAAGCAAGATAGAGAAAGCTACCGAAAAGGGCTCCTAGGCCACCATAGGCATGGTAGAACTGAGCCAGGGTTCAGCCCACGATTCTTAGGTCAGCCTAGAGGCTCTGGGTTGATTTAACGGGGCCTGGTCGAAGAACAATCAAGGATAATCGACCCTCAAGACTTGGCATTTATGTCACGCCCCGAGCCTTTATTACAGTAGAAGACTCGCTCGAGGAACGTGAATAGCCAGCATGGTAAGCCTCTTGCAAGCAAGAACGATCAGAGTGCAAGGCAATCACACATTTACTCAACTTCAACTTTCATTAATAATCAAATCCAATATTCGAATACAACCACTAATTCAGCATCCATCATGCTAGACTCAAGAAATAAGAAATTACATAGACTCGATCTAAACAATGTAAACTTCCTAAGTCCTCGCTCATTCTTTATTCACCCTCGGATCCTCTACTTGAACATTCCGAATCCGAACCCGACTCACTTCCATTTCCTGAAAAAGAATGGAAATAGGTAATGAGCACACTTGCCCAGTATGTATCTTCGCATCAACATGAAGGCATCATTAAAGTAATTAACATTTTAGGTCTAGAGAAATAAGGTAAAATCATGCGAATGTAATCAATCATGCGATTAAACCAAAGTATGTAAGATAGAATGAGAGCAAGTATGAACTAGCAAGAATGTTATAAGAACATGATATGGCCTTTCATGAATGAGAATGTAACGAGAATGTACTAGCAAGCCACATAATCATCACTCCAGTATCTTTTGCTTATGAGCAAGTACTTCGTGAATTTCTGTGGAATATCAAGAAAGTCAAGTATCAATATTGCTATATTGTGTTGTGGATTTTCACTTATTTATACGGAAAGTACTCCCCGCGTAATGCAACGCCAGTAGCATCATACCCCATTATTTATAATAGTATGTTTCCGACAATCAGCCGAGGGGACTAGCATAGAGCCCTTGAACACAATATGTGCTCAATCGCATCTTCAAGTATAAATCAAGCTTTTTCCACGCATGTAACAATAAAGTATGGCCAAGAATGTACAATTCCAACAAGCTCTTGATAACAATAATTCAATGAATGAATACTTTTAATAAGAATCATGAGAAATCAAGAATGACTTATAGTATGTTATGCTTAAGGAAATAAATCGGCAGCATAACGGTACATTCTTTATCTTCCATTCATTATATTAACGGTACATTCTTTATCTTCCATTCATTATATTAGGTTTCTTGATCAATATGATAAGTTCTAGATCATCAAGAGTCCATCTAGAAACCTTGGAATATCAACCCTTGGTCAAACCTCTGTTAAAATACTCAAGCATTGTGACGGTCGTGTACTGGGCCGTTACATGATGTGACGCTCCAGTATTGGGCCGTTACATTAGTTTGAATCCCAAACCAAGAAATCAGACTCAATTGAATGTGACGGTCGTATATTGGGCCGTTACCTGTACCTGACGATCCAATATAGATCTGTTACACTACTGATAACCAGAAACATCGATAGTGTCATCTAATCACTTGGGTTTTAATGGTACAATCAACTCGGCGTCCTAGTGGGAATCCTAGGCTCGCGGAGAATTATGGAGGCCTTGAAACAAGATTTCCTAGTACATTGGAAGGAATATCCAATAGAGAGGTCCTCATGTCCAAGAATAATGTTCCTATAGTGCAAAGTGAACTAATGGACAACATACCGGAATATGTGCCATGTACTTAGGGAAATGACTCTATTGGTAGAGAGAGGATGTGTAACAATAGGAAATCATGATAAAACTCCGTCAATACATCTTTGGAAAATCATGATTTAGATACAAAACTATAAAATTTTGGCATATGAAATTAACATAACTTAAATTAACTTAAGATACCTTAATTATGCAATTTCTATCATGAATCAATAGATAATTTTAAAGACATGAAATTAGGTCAAAACTTAGATAATTAGGCTTATTTATAAGTTAACTTGACTGATTTTCAATTTTGTCTATGATTACCTGTGGATGCACTTTTTCTTTATTAAAATCGTTGTTTATTTGTTTATTGGTGTTTATTAAGTGCGTGGGCGTGCCAGTCACAAAGTGACGATTTATCGTGCGCTCGATCTGACTAATCAGACGATTGTGTGGTTCGTGTCGGGACTGAAACCCGCCGCGCCATAAAGGTCACGGCGTCATTTACATCCCCTCGGAGAGGGGAACACCCTTGATTAATCGTCGGGAAAAGGGGCCTCATGGCCAGGAAAATATATCGAGAGAAACAAGCCGATAGCGGCCTCGAATCAGTCGGAAAGCCCTATGTCTAGGGAAACAAGCATTCGAAATATGTCGGTCACTCAAGGGACCATTTTGATATTCGGACGAGCATCCAGCTTTAGAGAATCATGATCATCACGGGGAAAACTGGAGCATATGTATGCCGGGGTACGGCAAGTTTGTTGTTCAAAGGGATAGGAGGCATTCGGTTGAATCCCGGTTAGAGCGGTCGAAAACCGATAAGTTTGTTCGCCCGGTGCAAGACCAAGCTACGACCATACTGCGGTGGGCCCCCCGCAGTCGAAGTCGGGCTCGCGTGGGCATCATTAATATTTTCGGTGCCGAAGGGCAGCGGGAAAGTGTCCCGGGACCAGATTCAGAAACAAAGATTTGTACAGAGATAGCCGACTATAGGCCTAGGATGTGGGTCAGGCGATGACCATGGTTGGGGCGAACCCGAGGTCCAAATGTGACTCACGAAGGTCTTATTGATATTCCCGCACGTAGGGTTCGGGGAAGACGAGAGCCGTCTCGTTCCATTCGGATTTTGTCGGTCATACACGGACCATTTTATGTTCGGACAAAGGTCCGTATAGAAAACAAGACGGTGACAGGAGCGAATCCGTGTAAATGTCTACCGTGAGTATGGCAAGTTTAGTGCAAGTGCGGGGCTAGATCCCGATATATATGTCGGTCACTAACGGACCACCCAGTATTTGGATGAGAGTCCGTATTCGAAGCATCGAAGACAACGAGAAAGACGCACTGATGTCTGCCGTAGGTACGGCAAGCTTCATGGGATTGCGGGATCGGATCCCGATGAAGATGGGTCAAGCTGATGATCTATTGGCCCGAGGTGGTTGCGGACTATGGCCATATCGGGGTTTCCGAGGACCACGTCTGATGCCACGGGGCGCCATTACTTTCCTCTTCACGCATAGTCTTGGGAAACGAAGGTTCCAAGGTATACGTGCGTGTCGGTCACGGTCGGACCATTCATTGTTTGGACGCGAGTCCACGTTTGAAGCATCGAAGACGATGATAAAACCGTGCAAATGTCTGCCGTAGACACGACAAGTTTAATGTGGGGTTGCGGGATTAGATCCCGGGAGAAGCGGGTCGAGTTAACGAACTATTGGCCCGAGATGTGTTCGGATCATGACCATGTCGGAGGTTCCGAGGTCCACGTCCGATACCACAAGGCATCATTGATTTTCTCTTTGCACCCAGTCCGGGGGTGTGAATTGTTAAATGTGTAGCCCGAGCTCGCTAACGTGCGCCCTCACACGCAGATCGACCTGCGCGGTCAGGTCGCGGGGTTCGAGGGGGCAGCACCCCTTGCGGGGGTTTCCGGGGGCAGCGCCCCCGGAACAAAATTTTAATTATGGAAGGGGGAAACTTTTTTTATTAGTTTTATTCATTAGCCTTAAGTCTTTTCTCTCATTTAATTAATCATTTTTTCTTTTTAGGCACGCCGGTTAAGGGAGAAGCCAAGGGATGGGCGCGCCGGTTTGGCCATGCCGTTTTAAGGGCTAAACAAGGGGGGGCGCGCCGATTTTGGCCAAGAAGAGGGGCACGCCGGATTTGGGCTCGAAGAGGAGGGTGCGCCGGTTAAGGCCGCGCCGGAATGGGAAGATAAGGAGTTGAAATGGGGGGGCGCGCCGGTTAGATAAAGGAGATGGTTTTGAGAGGTTAAACCGGCGCGCCGGAATTGGGCTTCACTGAAGAAGATTGGGTTTTTTGTGAGAGGGGCTAAAACAGCGCGGGGGAATAATAACCGCGCCGGATTAGCCTCTCCTGAGGGTTTGTTCATTGCTTTTGACTGTGTGTTTCTTTTCTTTTCTTTCACCCGTAGGTGGGTTTCATGATACGTTTGTTCATCCATTTAGGGGATTAAGTTGGTGAAGAGGGGGTTTAATCATTTTAGCTACTTATTAAGATGGATCGACATGAATGCTTAAGTGTTTCGTTCGAGGGGTTTGATTCACATAGCGTACTGTGTGTTGTTCTTGTTCTCGGAGGTGGTTTGTTCGTTGGTTCTCAGGCGTTCTTAGCCCTGGCGAAAATCCGGCAGCACCTCCCCTGGACCGGGACTTTCCAGAGGTAAAGGAAAGTCACCACTCGGATGCTCCGGGGTAGACTCTCAAAAATCGGAGTGGCCTCACGGCGGTCCGAACCCATGTGTGAGTGTGGAGCGCTCGAGGGCTAGCCTTCAAGAGTGACCACGACTCACGGGCGATGAATCTTCAGCACGGGACAGATGTTTGCCACGAGGGCCATGAATGTTCATCCGGTGACAAACTCCTTCGAAGGCCGTGCTATGGAGAAGCAAGCTTCGAAGGGTCTTGGATAGAAGGTGAAGTAGGGAAAGAAGAAGATAGACAAAGGATCGTGTTCGCCAAAAGGGCTTTCTGTGTATTCATCCACCGAAGGGGGAAAAAAATGGCTCAAGCCCAAGAAATTTCATCTCCACAGAGGAGAAATACATTATGGAGGGAGAAAAGGGGGAAGAGATACATCAATGGGAGAGGGGGAACAGAGCACAAGCTCCTCCCCCTCCGAGCTCACCTCTCACTCTCCTCTCTTCTCTTCTCTTCTCCGGCACGGAGACGAAGCTTCTTTTCTCTCTTTTTCTCTTCTCTTCAATGGCCAGCCAGGGGGGAAAGCCAGGATCTTCCTCTCTTCAATCGCCCATCGGGGGGGTGGTTCGAGCCTCTCCTCTTTCTTCACCAGTGGGGCATGCCTTTTATAGAACGGACAGTGGGGGAGAAAACTCCCGCCACCTCTGCCTTGTTCACAACAACGTTGTTGTTGTGCTGGATGATGCTGGTTCGTGGAGTACACTGGCGTTCGTCCGAGGATGGGACATTTGCGGATTTGCCAGAGCCTGCTTCGCCATTGCCGCTTCTGTGCTGTCGAACGGAGGTAGAGACAGAGCATCGGTGATGAGGGCATCTCACGACACTCCCTCTAGCTTTGGTCGTCTACACACTCTTGATATGGATTGATCATGGTCTCCACTTGTTATCTTCATTTTCCTATGTTCATTTTATGTATTTTCCTTTTATTGAGTCCTATCTTATGTATTTTCCTTTATTGAGTCATGTGGTTCTAGTCCATTTCCCTTATTTTGCTTAATTGGGCCTTATTTCCTTAGTTATGGGCCCATAGGATTGAGTCTAGGTTATGCTCGGTCTTTTGTCCTATTGTTAGGGACATTTTGGTCATGTAAAGAGTGGTTGCCTATATATAGGCCCCATCTCTCCACTTGTACTCACTTTTAAGGAAATATTGAAAACTACTTCATTCCACCTCTCAAGATCTCTCTCTTTTACTCTCTCTCTCTCACTCTCTCTCTCATTCTCTCTCTCCCCAAGGGGAGTTCGACCCTCTCTCTCTCTCCTCCTTCCCCCTCACTTACTCCAACCCCCAACCACCTCCACTATCTCACCCACCTCCATTAAGGCCCTCCACTTCCCCATAGCCCCTCATTTACTCCCCCTCCTTGTCCCAAAGCAACTCTTCCACCTCCCAACACAATCCCCCCACTTCCCCACACAAATCCCACCCCTCCCAAGGCCAATTTCGAATTTGAACCTTCCCTCCATTGCCTAGGCCGCCCCATACCCCTCCCCCTCAAGCCAAGTTCGCCCCCACCTTTCCATTCACACTCCCCCTCTCTCTTGTGCACACCCACCTCTCCACCTCCACCTCCAGCAGCTCCAGCCAGGTTCGCCATCACCCCTGCTCCCCTCAGCCCTCCAGCAACCTTCCTCCATATCCCACAGCCCACAGCCACCCTCCCCTTGCTAAGTTACCCCACCCCAACACCATTTGACACCATAAGATTGCGGCTACATCAATAGTTCATTGGCAGAAGAGTTGGGTCCTGAAAGTCGTAACATCTTCGGCTGATCCCTGATCTTCCTGGTGTCATGGCCTACATCTCTGGAAAGGACTTCCAGAGAGCTTTCCAGGCGAGGTGGTTTCGTCGACATCCGAGCTCCGAGCTGTCCGCGGCAACCATTCTCCCTCGACTGTGCAGGGCTTCTCAGGCCAGGAACCAGAACGACAGAGAAGGCTCTCCCACGACGAACGTTGAAGGAACCAGCCTTCAAGGTATTCTACAAAGATCTTCCTCCCCCTGTCAGCGTCCAGGAACAGAAGGTGGAACCCCGTTCGGCATCCAAAAACCAGAGATCTCAATTTTATACCACAACCACACCGATCTGCCTCCTCACAGTCTGCACCGACCACCGTCCACTCCTCTGGACACCCAGCTCATCGCCGACATCAGAAGACTTCCCCGTTTGTTTTGATGCAAAGTAGACTCGTCCATGGTTCCAACGAGTCTGGCGGTGCCAGATTTGGAGCTCAGGAGCGGTCGTGGAAACTTCTGCAACCTGCTGTTTCAGATCATGTTCGGCCAGAGACCAGAACTGCAACCACCTTCCAGTCGCCGGAGCAGCCAGCCCCCAGATCCGAACATCGCCCAAAAATTCAAGCCTTTCCCCTCTCCAGTTAGGAAGCTTTTGGCGCAAGTCGCGTCAGATTCTGAGCTCGGTGGAATTATTGGCAGCATCGACATCGATCCTCTATCCCGAAATACAGAAGCTAGGCAGAATCGTCGAAGCTCGGAAAGTCGACTCTATCTCGCTCATTCCCCTCCCCGCTTGGCCGGCTGAAGGCCCCTCCCTGCGTGGAGGTAATTTTTGGTTGTAATACATTAACCCCCACCCCAAGATCCCCCCCTTGCACGGGGTGTAGTGCTGTACCTCTTCGCATTTTCAGGTCAAGCTCCATCGCTGCGGCGATCGGGTGTATACCCTCGCCTCCCGGCGCGCCCTCTTCTCCGAACGGGATCGGTGTCTTCACACCGATCAGGTGAGCTTCTGATCACACCCTTGTAGCTTCATTTCTGCAAATGTAGTATTGCCTTGAATGCCCGTCGGACGGTAAGAGAGTGCTCGGACTTCACTTTAGGCAATATCGTGCCCACCGCGGCCCGTGAGTGAGTGCCACCCAACACCCCATCTTGCGGGCCAGCCACCCACAAAGTTGGGTCTCCTAGGCCCATTGGTGGTCAGCCATAGCATTGTAAGTCCATTAGGACAATTGGGTCCCGCCTCGGACCCTCACCATCATCTCCCGGATCCACCGAGTGAACGTGTGAGCCGTGTGGGCAAAAATCGTCATTGTGAGAATCATTGAGCGCTTGTATGCTTGCGGGTCTAAGTCCTAGGGTCATCTCATCATATTTAGTGGTCTTTGGGCTGTGCCACATCAGTAGGGCATTCAATGTTCTCTGCACATCATTAAATAGAGCATCGGCATGCCGACGGGATGGGTTGATTGTGCGCCAGGGAGGCACTTCAGAGAATAGAATGAGGGGTTAAAACGGTGCCATATCCAAAGGGGTGCCGTTTTAAGCATCAAAGGGGATGCCCCTTCACGCGCCGTGTAGCCAAAAAGAAAAGGGGCACGCCGTTTTAAGAGGGGGGCACGCCGTTTTAAGGCGCGCCGTTTTAAGGCCCCTTCGTGCCGTTTTAAGCACTAAACGGATTCTTCTCGAAGTCACGGCCGTTTATATGAATGTCGGCATTCCCAGAATGTTCCGGTTGCAATGTATGGCCTCTACAATATTCCGTTTTTAGCCTCCGGGACTCGGTCCCAGATTCTGCGTAACTTTCTGTGCATGCCGAGATTGTGCCAGAGTTCCCGACTTCTCTCTGATTCAGCTCTCGGCATGGCCGGTCGGAGCATTGTAGCTGTATCTTCTGCCTGGGGGGCTTCCTTAGCAGGTAGTGGACCACCAAGCGAGTTCTCGTCCTGATCGGGCGAGGCATGAGGTTTGTTCGGTATTTCCATCTTCGGCTTGCTCTCGAATGTCAAGACGTGCATGCCGTATGATCCTCATCGACATTTTTTGGTGTCCACATTACCCTGACGGTCTAGAATGGGTGCGTCACAGTGATTGTGACGGTCTATCGAGGGGCCGTTACAGTAATGTAACACTCCATCTATGGTGCATCAGAGACAACAGAGTAATCTAAATACAACAGAGAGTGTGACAACTTATCGTAAGGCCGTTACAGTCTGTGACGGTCTAAGTATGGTTTGTGAGAGCCCCTGATAACAGTATAATGATATAAAAAGATAATGATTTTAAACCATGTCATATTTTGAAAAGATTTAACTACCCCAATCATGACAAAACAAAGTAAAGGTCATCTAGATGCATTGGTTGCAGTGAATTGACAAGATAATATCTTTGATCTTTGATTAGGGCTAAGAATATGTATGTATGCATGAACCCACTAAAAATATGGAATTCATAGTCTATAATGCATGAAATCAAGTACAATCAGAGGGCTTTTATCCCTAACAAGATATTTTTGCCAATCATGAGATAACCTACACTTTTATCTGAGCTTTAAACTTCTAATTTGAGTCTGAAAGACGTGCCCTAGTTCTCCTTTTCCAGCAATTTTTCAGCAACTTCCTGCTGCTCTGTCTCTCCAACCTCTCGTCCTAAAGATGTGAAATTTTGAGAGTAAGAAGATGAAACTAAGGTGAACAAAAAGTTCTAAAGGATTGAATTCTAAATACCTCATTTAGACATCCTAATCTCTTGATCTTCAGTGATCTTTTGCTCTGAATCCTGAGTTACTATGGTCGAGCCAGCAACTTTGGAAGCTTCAATCTCCTTGGTTGCTTGATCTCCTAACATGAAGTTTGGAGAACTATTAGTCTAAAGTATACTAAACAAAATCTTCTAAAGAACTTACCCGAAATTCTATCTCCTTACCTTGATTCTTCACGAGCCAAAAGTAAGGGTCGCTCAGTTCAGAACTAGGTCATATTTATAGGGTTTTGAAGATTAGATTGATTCAAGAGTCCTTAATTTGCCAGAACCTAATCCCTAAGAGTCCTTAGTAATATTATAAACTCTCCCAAGTCGATCTCTTGTAGATAAGATCTCAAAGTTCTAATCTTTTTGCTCGTTCTTTCTTTCACGGAACTGACAGGATGTAACGCATCAAGACTGGTGCGTTACATGGCTGTGGCGGTCGCACGATGGACCGCTACATCCAACGTGCACAGAGTTCAACATCAATCAAACTCTTTTGTTAATTATCCATATTATTATCCATAAAAAAATGATATTTATCCTTAAAATACGTAAAATAGGCCAAATAACCTTCTAGAATATGGGCCAAACTTAATGGACTTGGTCCTTAAACCTTTTGGATTTTATTTAAATAGGCTAGGTTAATTATTTAACATAATTGAGCCTTATAATGACTTATTAATCTAATAATCCTTTTATTAGTCTATTTAGCCCTTATAAATTCCAGAAAGTTCTATAAATAACTCAAAAATTATTACATAAATTTTGGGGCACTACACCCTCCCCTACTTAGAAGAATTTGGTCCCCAAATTCAATACATGGAGAGTGTACTTACAGTTAAATAATTCTGGAAATCTTTTCCGCATGACTTCTTCGGTTTCCCATGTTGCTTCATATGGCCATACTTTCTTCCATTGAATCTTGACCATAGGAATAACTTTATTTCTTAGTTGACGCACTTCTCGTTCCAGAACCTTTATTGGCATTTGCTCAAACGTCATATCCTTCTGAATCTCCAGATTGTCATAAGTGATAATATGGTCAAGATCATATACATATTTCTTTAGCATAGAGACGTGAAATACGTCATGAACTCTTGCTAATTGTGGAGGTAAAGCCAGTCTATAAGCCACTTCACCGACCCTTTCGAGAATTTTAAACGGACCAATGAACCTTGCAGTTAGTTTGCCCTTAATGCCAAATCTCTGAATACCACGACTTGGAGAAACCTTGAGATACACATGGTCTCCTACTAGAAATTCCAAGTCGCGTCTTCGATTATCAGCATAAGACTTTTGCCTATCTTGTGCCATCTTTATTCTCTCTTGAATATGCTTGATCTTCTCTGTAGAATCTCTGATAATATCAGGGCCTAGGAATTGTCTTTCCCCTATTTCACTCCAACATATTGGTGATCGACACCTTTTTCCATATAGAGCTTCAAAAGGTGCTATTTGTATGCTGGCCTGGTAATTGTTGTTATATGCAAATTCTACCAGAGGCAAGCGATCATGCCAACTACCTCCAAAATCAATAACACAAGTCCTGAGCATGTCTTCTACCACCTGATTTGTTCTTTCTTTCTGACCATCAGTTAGTGGATGAAAGGCTGTGCAGAAATTCAATCTAGTCCCTAGTGACTGTTGTAGTCCATTCCAAAATTGTGATGTGAATTGAGGATCTCTATCAGATATAATAGTGACTGGGACACCATATAATTTAACAATTTCCCTTATGTATAATGTTGCCAGGATATCCACAGACCATCGACTTTTGATTGGTATGAAATGTGCAGATTTAGTTAATCGGTCTATGATTACCCATATACAATCGTGTCCACCTCTTGTCTTAGGTAACCCCATAATGAAATCCATCTCTATACTCTCCCACTTCTATTCGGGAATATTCAAGGGATGCAGTTTACCTGCGGGTCTAAAAATGCTCTGCCTTTACTTGTTGACAAGTGAGACAGCGAGACACGAAATCAACTATTTCTCTCTTCATGTTGGGCCACCAGAAATTTCTTTTGAGATCCTGATACATTTTTGTACTACCTGGGTGAATGGTATACCTTGATTTATGTGCTTCTTCTAGAATCAATTTCTTCGTATCCTCATGATCCGGTACACACACTCGGCCCTTGAATAGCAATCTTCCATCCTCCGTAATAGAGAAATCCGACCGTTGTTCAATATTATCCTTAATTTCTAGTAACACGAGATCATCATTTTGCAACTTGACTAGATCCTCTATTAAGGTAGGTTGAGCTCGAATATTAGCCATGAAGCAATCTTCTTCCTTCCTGTCAATATCTAAGTTCAACTGAGCAAATTGAGGAATAAGATTAGTCATACTAATCATAAGACTTGATAGCATACCCATTGATTTTCTGCTGAGTGCATCTGCAACAGCATTAGCCTTGCCAGGATGATATTGAATAGAAAAATCAAAATCATTGAGTTATTCCAACCATCTTCTCTGTCTCATATTTAGCTCTTTTTGAGAAAATAAGTATTTCAAGCTTTTGTGGTCCGAGTAGACCGTAAACTTTTCTCCATAGAGATAATGACGCCAAATTTTCAAGGCGAAAATGACAGCTGCTAATTCCAAGTCATGTACATGATAATTTTCCTCGTGACGCTTCAATTGTCTAGAAGAATAACAGATTACTTTTCCATTTTGCATGAGGACACACCCTAGGCCAATACCAGATGCATCCGTATATACTTCGAATCCACCACCTTCCATTGGTAGTGATAGAATAGGAGCTGTAGTAAGATGATTCTTAAGAGTTTGAAAATTTTTCTCACATTCCTCTGACAAGACAAAATGATTTTCTTTTCTCGTGAGTCTAGTTAAAGGAACCGCAATCTTTGAGAAGTCCTTAATGAATCTCCTATAATAACCAGCTAGACCTAGAAATCTTCTTACTTCTGATACAGTCGTTGGCCGGCTCCAATTTCTGACAGCTTCGACTTTAGAAAGATCCACCACAATACCTTCTTTTGAAATAAAGTGGCCTAGGAATGAAACTTCCTTGAGCCAGAATTCGCATTTGTTTAGCGTGGCATAGAGTTTATGTTCTTTAAGTGTTTGCAAAGCTATTTTCAAATGTTCTTCATGTTCCTCCTTTGTCTTGGAGTATATCAAGATATTATCAATGAAGATGATGATAAACTGGTCCAGATATGGCTGGAAGACATTGTTCATAAGTTGCATAAATGCTGCCGGGGCATTAGTTAACTCAAATGGCATTACCATGAATTCATAATGGCCATAACGACTTCGAAAAGCCGTTTTATAAATGTCTTCTTCTTTAATTCTAAGTTGATGATAACCTGATCTGAGGTCTATCTTAGAGAAATATTCTGCTCCTGAAAGCTGATCAAAGAGTTCATCAATACGCGGCAACGGATACTTATTTTTAATTGTGAGTTGATTCAGTCGCCGGTAATCGATGCATAGCCTGAGAGAACCATCCTTTTTCTTGACAAATAGAACCGGTGCACCCCAAGAGGATGTGCTAGGTCTGATGAAGCCTTTGTCTAGTAATTGCTGCAACTACCTTTTTAATTCCTTGAGTTCTGTGGGGGACATCCTGTAAGGGGCTATAGAAATAGGTGCTACTCCTGGGATGAGTTCAATAGTGAAGTTCACTTCCCTCTCGGGCGGTAAACTGGGTAATTCGGACGGGAACACATCGGGGAACTCACTTACAATAGGAATGTCTGCTAAGATAATCTCCTTGGATTCGGTAATAATGACAGAAGCAAGAAAAGCTTCACATCCTTGCGAGATAAGTTTGCAAGCGTGAAGAGAAGACATAATAGTAGGATGCTTTTTGTACTTGATGCCAAGAAAAGAGAATCTCGGAAGACTGGGCTTTCAAAAGGATATAATCCTATTTCTGCAATTGATATAAGCATCATGATCTACAAGCCAATCTACCCCTAAAATGGCATCATAACCTTTCATGTCAAGGCATACTAAGTTTACGGGGAGATTGTGCCCTTCTACTATCACTTCGCTATTAGGATAATAGTCGGTAAGCTTTGTTCCAGAACCTAAGGGTATGGTAATAGCGAGATCTGAAGGTAGGGGAACTGATGCAATTGATAATGTTTTTGCAAAAGTAGTGGAGATAAAAGAATGAGAGGCACCAGTGTCAAATAGCACAAATGCAAGATGAGAATAAATTTGAAGAGTACCTTCCATAAGCCCACCATCCCTAGGCGCTTCCTCTTCTTCTAAGATGGCATTAAGGTGAGCCTGCCTCCTACGTCTTCCACCAGACGATTGGTCTTTCATAAGGGGGCAATCTGACATGCGATGCTCCCTGCTTCCACAACGTAAACAAGCGCCAAGGCGCTTCCAATATTCTTCAGCTGAATGGCCAAATTTTTCGTAAAATGTGCAAGCTGTAACAACTTGCTCCTCCTCCTTGATTTTCTTTTGCTTATGGGAACTTCCATTATTCCCATTCATGGATCTCTTTTTACTATCATGGCTCTTCTAGGGCTTCGTGATGCTAAACTTTTCTTTCTTATAACGTCGATCTGTGCGTCGGCTAGACTCTTCTCCTTTCCCTTTTAATTTCTCGACCTTCTCTAAGGTCCTTTCAGACAAATACGCTCGTTGAACCATTTCCGCATAAGTACGGATGTTTTGGGTCCCGAGCTGCTGAATGAAACCGGGCCGTAACCCGTCCATGAACCGATTAGCCTTCAATAAATCGGTGCTGATAAGATGCGGTGCGTAAGGTGCAAGCCTTGAGAATTGCAGTTCATATTCGGCAATCGTCATCATCCCTTGCCGAACAGCGGCGAACTCCATAGACTTTCGTTCCTTTACGTGCTCAAAAAAGTACTTGGCACGGAATAGGGTAAGAAAACCATCCCATGTATGAGGTGCATCGGCCGGAGGTGCCGGAATCGACTTCCACCATCTACGGGCATCTTTGTTTCGTTGGAAGGTTGCGAGATGCACCTTCTCTTGATCGGTGCATTGGATAACATCAAAGATACGATTCATTTCATCTATCAAGTTCTCTGCCTCGTCAGGATTAGAAGAACCATAGAAACGCGGAGGGTTTAAGCTCTGAAAATTGCGATGTAAATCACCCGCCCTTGCTCCTGCGCCAGCTTGCGCCATGGTTTGTAATGCCTGAGTGAGGCCAACAATCGTTTGTTGCATACCATTCCAATCTACGCGATGAGCCATGATAATAATAGGGCACCTGAGAGAAAAATAACAACATGTTATTTCTCGTGGAATTGGAAGGAAAATTAATCTTAAAGCTAATTAACTATCTTATCCCGGGTTCTACCCAATTCTCACATGGGTGTGGAAATTTCTTCCTCAGTTGATAGGTAGGGGTCCTTAAACCTTGGACTTATCCTATGACATGACTCTTCTTCTTAAGTCTTGAGACTTAGGCTATGATACCAACTTAACTGTCACGCCCCGAGCCTTTATTACAGCGGAAGACTCGCTCGAGGAAAGCGAACAGCCGGCATGGTAAGTCTCTTGCAAGCAAGAATGATCAGAGCGCAAGGCAATCACACATTTACTCAACTTCAACTTTCATTAATAATCAAATCTAATATTCGAATACAACCATTAACTCAACTTCCATCATGCTAGACTCAAGAAATAAGAAATTACATAGACTCGATCTAAACAATGTAAACTTCCTAAGTCCTCGCTCATTCTTTATTCACTCTTGGATCCGCTACTTGAACATTCCGAATCCGAACTTGTCTCACTTCCATTTCCTGAAAAAGAATGGAAATAGGTAACGAGCACACTTGCCCAGTAGGTATCTTCGCATCAACATGAAGGCATCATTAAAGTAATTAACATTTTAGCTCTAGAGAAATAAGGTAAAATCATGCGAATGCGATCAATCATGCGATTAAACCAAGGTATGTAAGATAGAATGAGAGCAAGTATGAACTAGCAAGAATGTTATAAGAACATGATATGGCCATTCATGAATGAGAATGTAACAAGAATATACTAGCAAGCCACATAATCATCACTCCATTATCTTTTGCTTATGAGCAAGTACTTCGTGAATTTCTATGGAATATCGAGAAAGTCAAGTATCAATCATACTGTATTGTGTAGTGGATTTTCACTTATTTATAAAGAAAGTACTCCCAATGCAATGCGACGCCAGTAGCATCATACCCCATGGTTTATAATAGTATGTTTCTGACAATCAGCCGAGGAGACTAGCATAGAGCCCTTGAACACAATCAGTGCTCGATCGCATCTTCAAGTATAAATCAAACTTTTTCCACGCATGTAACAATAAAGTATGGCCAAGAATGTACAATTCTAACAAGTTCTTGATAACAATAATTCAATGAATGAATACTTTTAATAAAAATCATGAGAAATCAAGAATGACTTATACTATGTTATGCTTAGGGAAATAAATCGGCAGCATAACGGTACATTCTTTATCTTCCATTCATTATATTAGGTTTCTTGATCAATATGATAAGTTCTAGATCATCAAGAGTCCATCTAGAAACCTTTGAATATCAACCCTTGATCAAACCTCGGTTAAAATACTCAACCATTGTGACGGTCGTGTACTGGGCCGTTACATGATGTGACGCTTCCGTATTGGGCCGTTACATTTGTCTGAATCCCAAATAGTCTGAATCCCAAACCAAGAAATCGGACTCAATTGAATGTGACGGTCGTATATTGGGCCGTTACATGTACCTGACGGTCAAATATAGATCCGTTACACTACTGATAACCAGAAACATCGATAGCGTCATCTAATCACTTGGGTTTTAATGGTACAACCAACTCGACATCCTAGTGGGAATCCCAGGCTCGCGGAGAATTACGGAGGCCATGAAACAAGATTTTCTAGTCCATTAGAAGGAATATCCAATAGAGAGGTCCTCATGTCCAAGAATAATGTTCCTATAGTGCAAAGTGAACTAATGGACAACATACCGGAATATGAGCCATGTACTTAGAGAAATGACTCTATTGGTAGAGAGAGGATGTGTAACAGTAGGAAATCATGATAAAACTCTGTCAATACATCTTTGGAAAATCATGATTTAGATACAAAACTATAGAATTTTAGCATATGAAATTAACATAACTTAAATTAACTTAAGATACCTTAATTATGCAATTTCTATCATGAATCAGTAGATAATCTTAATAACATGAAATTAGGTCAAAACATAGATATTTAGGGTTATTTATATGTTAACATGACTGGTTTTCAATTCTTTCTATGATTACCCTGACGGTCTAGAATGGGTGCGTCACAGTGATTGTGACGGTCTATCGAGAGGTCGTTACAGTAATGTAACACTCCATCTATGGTGCGTCAGAGACAACAGAGTAATCTAAATACAACAGAGAGTGTGACGGCTTATCGTAAGGTCGTTACAGTCTGTGACGGTATAAGTATGGTGCGTCAGAGTCCCTGATAACAGTATAATGAAATAAAAAAACTTTGATTTGAAACCATGTCATGTTTTGAAAAGATTTAACTACCCCAATCATGACAAAATGAAGTAAAGGTCATCTAGATGTATAGGTTGCAGTGAATTGACAAGATAATATCTTTGATCTTTGATTATAGCTAAGAATATGTATGTATGCATGAACCCACTAAAAATATGGAATTCATAGTCTATAATTCATGAAATCAAGTACAATCAGAGGGCTTTTATCCCTAACAAGATGTTTTTACCGATCATTAGATAACCTACACTTTTATCTGAGCTTTAAACTTCTAATTTGAGTCTAAAAGACATGCCCTAGTTCTCCTTTTCCAGCGATTTTCTTGCAACTTCCTGCTGCTCTATCTCTCCAACCTCTTGTCCTAAAGATGTGAAATTTTGAGGGTAAGAAGATGAAACTAAGTTGAACAAAAAGTTCTAAAGGATTGAATTCTAATTATCTCGTTTAGACGTCATAATCTCTTGATCTTCAGGGGTCTTTTGCTCTGAATCCTGAGTTACTATGGTCGAACCAGCAACTTTGGAAGCTTCAATCTCCTTGGTTGCTTGATCTCCTAACATGAAGTTTGGAGAACTATTAGTCTAAAGTATACTAAACAAAATCTTCTAAAGAACTTATCTGAAATACTATCTCCTTACCTTGATTCTTCACGAGCCAAAAGTAAGGGTCGCTTAGTTCAGAACTAGGTCCTATTTATAGGGTTTTGAAGATTAGATTCATTCTAGAGTCCTTAATTTGCCAGACCTAATCACTAAGAGTCCTTAGTGATGTTATAAACTTTCCCAAGTCGATCTCTTGTAGATAAGATCTCAAAGTTCTAATCTTTTTGCTCGTTCTTTCTTTCACGGAACTGACAGGATGTAACGCATCAAGACTGGTGCGTTACATGGCTATGGCGGTCGCACGATGGACCGCTACATCCAACGTGCACAGAGTTCAACATCAATCAAACTCTTTTGTTAATTATCCATATTATTATTCATAAAAAAATGGTATTTATCCTTAAAATACGTAAAATAGGCTAAATAACCTTCTAGAATATGGGCCAAACTTAATGGGCTTAGTCCTTAAACCTTTTGGATTTTATTTAAATAGGTTAGGTTAATTATTTAACATAATTGGGCCTTATAATGACTTATTAATCCAATAATCCTTTTATTAGTCTATTTAGCCCTTATAAATTCCAGAAAGTTCTATAAATAACTCAGAAATTATAACATAAATTTTGGGGCACTACACCCTCCCCTACTTAGAAGAATTTGATCCTCAAAATCAATACATGGAGAGTGCACTTACAGTTGAATAATTCTGGAAATCTTTTCTGCATGGCTTCTTCGGTTTCCCATGTTGCTTCATATGGCCATGCTTTCTTCTATTGAATCTTGACCATAGGAATAACTTTATTTCTTAGTTGACGCACTTCTCGTTCCAAAATCTTTATTGGCGTTTGCTCGAACGTCAGATCCTTCTGAATCTCCAGATTGTCAGAAGTGATAATATGGTCAGAATCATATACATATTTCTTTAGCATAGAGACGTGAAATACGTCATGAACTCCTGCTAATTGTGGAGGTAAAGCCAATCTATAAGCCACTTCACAGACCCTTTCGAGAATTTCAAACGGACCAATGAACCTTAGAGTTAGTTTGCCCTTAATGCCAAATCTCCGAATACCACGACCTGGAGAAACCTTCAGATACACATGGTCTCCTACTAGAAATTCCAAGTCGCGTCTTCGATTATCAACATAAGACTTTTGCCTATCTTGTGCCATCTTTATTCTCTCTTGAATAAGCTTGATCTTCTCTATAGAATCTCTGATAAAATCGGGGCCTAGGAATTATCTTTCCCCTATTTCACTCCAACATATTGGTGATCGACAAATTTTTCCATATAGAGCTTCAAAAGGTGCCATTTGTATGCTGGCCTGGTAACTGTTGTTATATGCAAATTCTACCAGAGGCAAGTGATCATGCCAACTACCTCCAAAATCAATAACACAAGCCCTGAGTATGTCTTCTACCACCTGATTTGTTCTTTCTGTCTGACCATCAGTTTGTGGATGAAAGGCTGTGCTGAAATTCAATCTAGTCCCTAGTGACTGTTGTAGTCCCTTCCAAAATTGTGATGTGAATCGAGGATATCTATCCGATATAATAGTGACTGGGAGACCATGTAATTTAACAATTTCCCTTATGTATAATGCTGCCAAGATATCCACAGACCATCGACTTTTGATTGGTATGAAATGTGCAGATTTAGTTAATCGGTCTATGATTACCCATATACCATCGTGTCCACCTATTGTCTTAGATAACCCCATAATGAAATCTATCCCTATACTCTCACACTTCCATTCGGGAATATTCAAGGGATGCAGTTTACCTGTGGGTTTAAAAATGCTCTACCTTTACTTGTTGACAAGTGAGACAGCGAGACACGAAATCAGCTATTTCTCTCTTCATGTTGGGCCACCAGAAATTTCTTTTGAGACCCTGATATATTTTTGTACTACCTGGGTGAATGGTATACCTGGATTTATGTGCTCTTCTATAATCAATTTCTTCGTATCCTCATGATCCGGTACACACACTCGGCCCTTAAATAGCAATCTTCCATCCTCCGTAATAGAGAAATCCGGTCGTTGTTCAATATTAGCCTTAATTTCTAGTAACACGAGATCATCATTTTGCTAGATCCTCTATTAAGGTAGGTTGAGCTCGGATATTAGCCATGAAGCAATCTTCTTCCTTCCTGTCAATATCTAAGTTCAACTGAGCAAATTGAGGAATAAGATTAGTCATACTAATCATAAGACTTGATAGCATACCCATTGGTTTTCTGCTAAGTGCATCCGCAACAGCATTAGCCTTGCCAGGATGATATCGAATAGAAAAATTAAAATCCTTGAGATATTCCAACCATCTTCTCTGCCTCATATTTAGCTCTTTTTAAGAAAATAAGTATTTCAAGCTTTTGTGGTCCGAGTAGACTGTTAACCTTTCTCCATAGAGATAATGAAGCTAAATTTTCAAGGCAAAAATGACAGTTGCTAATTCCAAATCATGTACATGATGATTTTCCTCGTGACGCTTCAATTGTGTAGAAGAATAACATATTACTTTTTCATTTTGCATGAGGATACACCCTAGGCCAATACCAGATGCATCCGTATATACTTCGAATCCACGACCTTCCATTGGTAGTGATAGAATAGGAGCTGTAGTAAGATGATTCAGGGCTCTCTTGATCTTCAAGGGTCTTTTGCTCTGAATCCTGAGTTACTATGGTCGAACCAGCAACTTTAGAAGCTTCAATCTCCTTGGCTGCTTGATCTCCTAACATGAAGTTTGGAGAACTATTAGTCTAAAGTATACTAAACAAAATCTTCTAAAGAACTTACCCGAAATTCTATCTCCTTACCATGATTCTTCACGAGCCAAAAGTAAGGGTCACTCAGTTCAGAACTAGGTCATATTTATAGGGTTTTGATGATTAGATTGATTCTAGAGTCCTTAATTTGCTAGAACCTAATCCCTAAGAGTCCTTAGTAATGTTATAAACTCTCCCAAGTCGATCTCTTGTAGATAAGATCTCAAAGTTCTAATCTTTTTGCTCGTTCTTTCTTTCACGGAACTGACAGGATGCAACGCATCAAGACTGGTGCGCTACGTGGCTGTGGCGGTCGCACGATAGACCGCTACATCCAACGTGCACAGAGTTCAACATCAATCAAACTCTTTTGTTAATTATCCATATTATTATCCATAAAAAATGATATTTATGCTTAAAATACATAAAATAGGCTAAATAACCTTCTAGAATATGGGCCAAACTTAATGGGCTTGGTCCTTAAACCTTTTGGATTTTATTTAAATAGGCTAGGTTAATTATTTAACATAATTGGGCCGTATCATGACTTATTAATCCAATAATCCTTTTATTAGTCTATTTAGCCATTATAAATTCCAGAAAGTTCTATAAATAACTCAGAAATTATTACATAAATTTTGGGGCACTACAATTTAGCCAGGGATACACGGTCTTAACCGGGCAGCTCCATGGCATACAATGGTCCGATATAATCCGCTTATGAAATAAACGGTCAGATCCAGGTCGCGTAGGGACTCGAACAGTTCCATATGGGCCGTGAATCTGGACAGAGACAAGCAAGCGATCCGGTCGAGTTCACATGTGCAGGACTTGAGATACAACCTGCCCGGCGTCCTAGTGGGAATCCCAGGCTCGCGGGGACTTACGGAGGTCTCATAATGGAGGTCCTAGTCCGACGGAAGGAATATCCGGCAGAGAGTTCCAGCCATTACAAGAAAAGAAGGCTAGAAATCATCAGAAAATGAATATATGTGGTCAGTCAACTCCACCGGAGTGGAATGATTGTCAAAACAACTCTAGTATCATTAGTTCATTCTCCATTATAACATGTTTGAGATTAACTTTATTGAAATGAGGAACAAGGTCATGAGAGAGTAATTAAGCAAAATAACTATAAATTCCTAATTTTTATACGTTCCAATTAACATGTAGGTTGCTAAATTATCATTAACATTAGTTGACTAAGAAGAATCATGCTAAAACAGGAAATAAGCACTCTGAGGGACAGAACAGTTTATTCAGAGCCGCTCAGAGGGCCTTAGCGGTCGGTCGATAGTTCGTTCAATCCCTAAGGCCAGGGGGCTAGATGGGATTTGAGCGGTCTATCGAGGGCGGCGGGGGTCTCTGCACGGTCTGGATATGGCCGCTCTAATCATGGAGGATTCAAACGCAAAGATAATAAGCGGTTAGCTACTGGCCGTCGATATCGACCACACGGTCTATCGAGGGGCCGTTAAGAATAGGGCGCTTTCTGTAGGACCGCGCTAAAGTCGCCTTGCCCGCCTCCGGCTAGCTCGGCTAGGGTTATCAAAAACGGCTAAATACACATCGTACGACGCATAAAAATTGGGCAATAAGCTATCACTGAAAAGAGGACTTAAAAATACACATGATAGCATGATCAATTCAGGGATTTAACTACGCTAAGCTTACCTAAATCAAGCGAAATAGTGATACAAACCCTAATCACATGCCTTCCGTGAAACAATGAATTCGCATGATATAAATCATAAAAATTAGGCAAAATATGATCAAATAAAAGAGGACTTTGAGGTGCATGTCATGGTATGGTTTAACTAAGGTTGGGATTGAGAGAAACCTACCGATTTGGGAAGAAGAAGGGAAGACGTGCTCGCCGGAAACCTAATACACGCCGCCACCAAATGTCCAAATTCGCCTTGGTTCAACCACGATCGCCTACGCCACCTGTTGAAAAAGCAAAAAGAGGTCTAGGGCTGCGAAAGCCCTCTATTTATAGAGCCTATAGGTTGTTCTAGGGATAGAATTAACCTAAAGAGTCCAAGGGTTTAAACTCGGCAAAAATCTCACACCTGGACCAAATCCGCGTCGCCGCCACCAATAGAAGGCTCTAGAGGCTAGGGTTTCAGAGGGGAAACGATCTACTAGGGTTTATCTATCAAATGGGCCTGGTCTGGGCTTGAATGGTTAAGAAATGGGCTCGAATTTGGTCGATTAAGGTCGGGCTATTAAGAACAACGATTTTGGCTAAAAACTCCTTAATTCAGCCTAATTAAATTTTTATTAGGGGTCGGCCCAATTGACACTATTGTTAAACTCTTCGTTGTCTACAAGATGTGATTTTTCCATATTTTTAGAAATTAGTCAAAACTTTGGCCTACGAGTGAAATTCAATTAATTTAATTTATTCTTATTAAATTCAATTCATCGTAGGAAAATTTTGATTGCATCTTGGAATATGAAATTATTTTTATGGTAATTGTAGAAAAATGATTATTGATATAATTTATTCATTTTAAAAAATAGATAATATTCTTTAAATAAGAAAATCATTGAAGTCATTAAATAACAAGGAATTTCTTTAATTCCAATACATATTTCAAAATTTTATTTGTATTTCATTATTTAACCGGGGTGTTACATTAACAATCTATGCTCCAAGGTAACTAAGAAGATGGATATACAAGATCTTCCCCTTTGATATTCACGCAACTAGGAGATCAAATGGAAGGGTGCTATAGAATGGAAGCATAAGAGAGAAGGAAGTCGGCCCCCTTGATGAAGTCCGTCCAGGCAAGGAGATGGTGGATAGCAGCAGCGGCTCCCTTCCAACTTCGAGCTTGGGGACGAAGGATGCAAGCTTGGCGGCGGGTTCTTCCTTCCACAGTAGAAGCACCGGTCCTCTCCTCCTTCTTCCTGCAAAGATAGAACAAGCTTAGCCCACAAAAATGAATCTTCTATGAATGGGGATCGCAAAATATATATAGCAAGGAGAAGCATTATTAAAGACCACAAAACCCTTCTCAAAAACCCTTTAAAAACACACCCAATAGATGGGAGAAACCCTAAGGGTAATATGGTAAAACATTAACTCAATCGGATCTACAAAATGGGTCTTTCGAAATCAATCTGAAAAGCACGATCCGAACTGCCCAGAAGCCTGCCAACACATTGAAAAACCAATACACAGGCTAAGGTCTGTGCAAATTATCCCATGGTCTATGCATATAGGGCCAAAGTCTGTGCACATGATGTAGAGGATATGAACGAGGTCTGTGCAAGGCATTGACAAGGTCGGTGCAAAGATAGGGTCTTTGCAAGGATGGGGTCGGTGCATATTCTCATCAAGGATGGGTCGGTGCAAGTTTTTCGTAAGAAGGATGGGTCGGTGCAAACAATGGTGCGTGCACGATGCAAATGCAAGTCGGTGCAAGTTTTGAAACTTGCCAAAATGACAGTCGATGCAAAGATGGACAGGTCTAAGCATATGTATGCACAAGGTATGTGCATGTGACCCCTATGGTCCGTGCACATTTTGGAAACCAAGTCTGTGCACATGAAGGAAAGCCTAAACACATTAAGAAGCAACATAAACAGGTCTGTGCAAGTATTGGTGAGAAAAACATCATCTCCCAGGGGTCGACCCTTGTGACTGCCAGAGAGAAAAACGTGCGGTTTGAAAAATCAACACCCAGGGGTCGACCCTTGGGGTCGACCCTTGCGCATGGACTTAGCAAAATAAAATATTCAGTGTGAAACACATTCTACTAGGGATTCTTACCGTGGATTTCAAAGATTGAGAAATATTTTACCCTGCATGCTTAAAAACCTCAACATCATGTCAATACACGCAAAAATCCTTCATGCGTTCTATCATAGTAAAACCATATAGAACCTGCATATTAAAAGTATGAACTGCAACCATATGAAAGTTTTAACACTCTAGCTTCATAACTTTTCTCATAGCCATTCAACCAGCAAAACATTTATAGCAACAAATATTCAGTGCAATTCAACAAAATAGAATGATATGTCTTCGTCAAAACACGCCGGGGCACAACAGCATTGGTCCTAAACCAAGTTATAGGGTCACCTTCCTTTTGCGCACCTTTTTGAATTATCGTAAACTGAGATGGTGGTGCACACCTCTTCTAGATTTTCTTCCTGGAGGCCAATCTTCTTGATGGTCTTCATGGGACACACATTGATTGAAGCTCCCGTGTCAATGAGGGTGGAGTCTACCTTGACTCCATTGAGAGAGACAGTGTGGCATAACGGGAGTGACCTGCTTTCAGGCAAAGCAAGGTCTTTATCAGAGAAGGAGATGGATGGTCTGCATGTAAGGGCCATGATAGCCTCGGTCACACCACTTGCTGGGAGGTCTTCAATGACCATGATTTTCTGGAGGAATTGAAGTAAAGTGGCTTGGTGTGACGGAGATTTCCTAAGGAGCTCCAGGATAGAGACCTTAGCAGGGGTCCTGTCCAGATGCTGGAGAATGTCATACTCCACGGGAAGGCTTTGAAAATTAATGATACGGTTCTGGAGAGTGACATTGACCGAAGCTTCCTTCGAGTCATTCTATTCCAAATGTTTTGGGCGAATGAGCTGTAAGGGAGCTGGAGATCCAAATATGCATGAGAGAGAGGCTGAATCGTCTCCAGATTCGACAGGAGAAGGGGGAGGGACTGATTTTGGTTGAGGTGACTTTAGGAGGACTAAAGGGCGCTCCTGCACCAACTGAGCTTTTGGAAAGACATAGGGCTCCTGATGTGGCATTTGAGGAGGGTTGATTAGGGTGAGTGGGTTTTGGGTAGCACTCAAAGACTAACTGGGTGGCGAGATCAGATTTCGGGATTGAGTGAACATGTTGATGTCCGCCCAGGGTTCATGAGCTTCTTCTTCTATTTTCCCATACCAACCCAGGAATCCTTCTACGCCCCACATCAAAGTCCTTCTAAGAACTCGTGGTTCCATTCCAATCACAGTGTTCACCTGCTCATGCTACCTTGAGGTAGATGGATCTTTAGCTGGTTGATGAGTTGGCAACGGGTTATGCACAATGTCGAGGTCCCTGTTAGGCTTTTTGAGATTGGCAATAGCTAGCTTCACATCTGCCCAATTGATTCTCCCCTCATCATTCATATCATATACCCAATCCTGAAATTGGAAGCAGTTGAATATATCATGGCCGGGAGTTCGGTGATATGGGCAATATCGGGAGGTGTCGGCGTTGGGAAGGACCCGATCTCGCTTAGGGGGAAGCTGAATAGACTCTGAGGACATAAGGGCAAAGAAGATGTCACCTAAAGTTTCAGGCAACGGAGGATAAGTAGCCCTTTTTGGTCTAGGGGGACCGTAGCTTTGAGGTGGAGAGACATTGGAATAAGGCTTGGAATTACCTTGCCCCTGGCTAGCCGTAGCCTGAGTGGGATGGGAGGCCTGGTGATTGTTGAACTTGAAGGACTGGCCAACTGCATTGACCTGCAAATTTACTGTGACACCCTCGGTGGTAGGGACAGCTGGGGCCTTTCTACCTTTGGTGCGAGGCTCGAAGAAAGGAGGCAAGGTAGAGTCCCTTACCCGAGCTTGAACTATTCGAGCTCGGTTGTAGAGTTGGTGAAAGGTGTGAAGTTCACTAAGCATTAGGATGGCCCTAAGCTGTGGAGTGGCGTTGTTCACCGCCACGGTGACAGCTTGAGATTCGGGAATAGGAACCTCCGTCCTAGCAGCCATAATCCTCCATCGGTTTGCAAAGCTAATGAAGTCCTTGTCGGGCTTCATTTTCTCCGTAACTAGGTCGAACAATGTGGGAGAAATGGATGACATGTGACCAAAGTGAGTAAGGAATCGCTCGGAGACTATATAAAAATTAATGAGATCAATAGCTGGCAAGGATGCAAACCATCGTAGGGCCTCGCCCTCAAGGGATTTTTGAAATAGATGGACCAATAAAACCCTATCGTGAAGCCATTGACGGGAATCTATAAGGAAACCCGAAAGGTGATGGTCGGGGTCAGTGGTACCATCGTACCTTTTGTACTTTGGAGCCTTGAATCCAGGTGGGAAATAAGCATTGGGGAGCTTATAGTACTGGGCTAGCGAGTGAGGACGCGAGTTTGGCATACTCTCGACCACCGCCTGCCAAATGTAGCTTTGAACCTCCTACCGGAGTGACGGGTCCATCCCTTTCAAAGGGGCACCCATGGTTGGTGGAGTTGGGGGTGAAGGAACCGTTTGTGGAGGTGTTGGATAGCTGAATTGGATTGGGCTTCGGGAATGGGTCGGCTTGTGGACCCTTGAAAAGGAATTTGAGCGCGGGAAGGTATGACATGTGGAGACATGTGTGGGATGGCCGGAACCTTTCCACGAGAAGCCATCGTGGCTAAGTCCGCGGGGGAATAATGGGATAGCACACTAATCAATTCCTGATCTTCGTGCGGAGAGAAAGTTGGAGCCCACGGGATACCATGACCATGGTTGCTCGGGGAAGAAGCAGTCGAATCGGCGTGGACGGCCTCATTTGGTGTGGCCAAAAACATGCCTATAAAGGCATCCAAACCATTGTCCTCTATTTGAAATAGAGGATTGCCCCTAATTCCGGAGTCAAATTGGGGAGGAAATTCCTCCTCATAACCCATATTTGAATAAACTTTCTCCATCCTAAACCAATTATCAATTGGTTTAGAATAAAGAAAAGCAAACATTTAGAGGAAGGGGGGAATGTTTCCAAGCACAACCAAGTGTAAGCACAAGCAACGTCCCAACTCTTTTTCTTTTTCTTTTTTCACTTTTTTTTTTGTTTCTTAGTTCACTCGGAGGAGAGAAGGGGACTAAAGGCATGGGATGAACTCCGGGAGCCTAGTAGAAACCTCACTCAAAAAACCCAGGATGATCTAATGGGACTTCCGATGGTAGAACTTGCCTGGCGACCATGTGGGAATCCACGGTTCGTGAGGACTCACGGAGGTTCCCGAATGGACTGAAGCAATTGCACCCGAGTGGGAATCCTCAGGTGAAGGGTCCAATTCCAACGGAGGGTTTCCTATAAGGGTGATGCCGGCTCTTCCTAAGACCCAACCACGTAGCTTTAACCTAAAGAAATTAGCCACACAATACACAAGCACACAAACTAACAAAGAGGAGCAATGTTTAATTAAGACAGAACACTGTTACGGGGGAATACATGAACAGAACAGAGGGCGACAAAAGTGGTTGTCGTCCACGAACCTGGGCGGCCAGGTCGAAGGTCGCCCAGAAGGGAAGGCGACCAGGGTATTGGCCTTATAACAAGGAAAGAGAGCGGCCAGGGCGATGGTCGCCTGGGGCCCAGGGCGGCCAGGGCACTGGTCGCCCAAGAGATGGCCTAGGCGGCCACTAGGTTGGTCGCCCAAGGGCCTAGGCGGCCAGGAGTATGGCCTCCTTCTATCCAACTTTCAGAAAATGAAAAACAGAGCTACGGAAATTGAATTAATGTAAAGGCATGGTTTCATTAATCCTTGACTTTAAGCATTAGGGACTTACAGTAGGCAGTAGAGGGTCCCACCGTGATCGCTACTTCGCTTGTAGGCACCCGGAGATGTGTGATATCTATCTATCGGCCACTTGTGTGTTTTTTGGGCTGAAGAGTGGGAGTGTTGTGTTGACGTATCCTGAGTACCTACAGAGGAACAAAAGAGAATGTTAGAACGTGATCGCCAGAGGTGTTTACCTGAACCTCACAGGGGTAATGATCGCGGGGAAATGATCCAAATGGGGAGATGATGAGTTCTTCTTCCTCGTCCTCGGCCGGCCAAGGGCAAGAAGCCTTGCTTGTCCCGTGTGCTGAAGTCCTGCAACGTAGCTCAAAAGAAAAGACAACAACAAACCATTATTAAAGAGATGAGTGTAGTATCTACTCTAATGGAATGAATAAAATGGGAACGATGGTGGCAATTTTACTTGGGGGTGGTGGGAAGGAGGGATGGCCGAGACTTTCGACCATCCACCCCCCTTTGTTTTTGGGAAGAAACCTCTTGAATTTAGGAACTAAGGGATGCTACATGCAGTGCTACATACTTACCTGGAAGCCGTGATGCAAGCAGAGAGTAGAGGCTATGGAGTTCAAACCGAAGGAAAGGAAGTAGGAGGAAGACGACCGGCATGGTTCTCCTCTGATGTCCAGTTCCTCCGAGTTTCTTCTCCCTGATTCTCTTTCGATCCCCCTCCGAATGGCTTCCGTCCTCTCCTCTCCTCACACTGGAGAGCCACCGGTTTTGTGTATCCAACACCGAGTTTCAAATCGTGGGGGAGATCATGCAGAACGAGGGGAAAGAATGTGCCTACGGACTGGGCCACGTTCTCTGACCCGGTAAACAGAGGAAGGCGGCCAAACTCTTGGCCACCTTGAGGAGGAGGGTGGCCAGAAGGCTGGCCATCCACCTGGGTGTTGATAGGATATGTTACTTACTGGCTTAGAAGATCACTCCCTATCCCTTCTACTAAATCGATATAAGAAATGAATGGAAAATAGAAGGGGTATAGAAGCAAGTAAACAAGGGTGATCGCCGCCAAGGTGCCTAATGTGATTGACACACCGTACCTTGGAAAGAGAGGGAGACACTCGCCTTATGAGCAGCACTGCAGGGATGCGCGGCTTGAGAAGAACCGCCTGTTATGATGAGCGGCTGCACGACAGGCCGTCTAATGGTGCTGCAGAGGACGTGGGACGTAGAACTACTGGCTGATGAATGGCTCGAACCCCACCACAGTTTGAATAAGAACGGTCGAAGATCCACCACACCTCCTCTTGAACGGACAGATGAGAACCGCGCAAGACCGCCACGCCAGAAGTTGCAAGAGTCCAACCTCCACCCTTTCCGGCCAGCTAGAAAGGATGGGCCTCGTGCTAGTGTGTTGCTGACCTGTGAAACAGAGTGTAGAACACAAAGAAAAACCTAATATCAGAACTATAGAATGTAGCAAATGCTCAAACAGATAGAAATAAACATAACTAAACGGAATGGGGGATACCTGGAGGGTTTTAAACCCCTGGGGGTGTCAAAAATGTGGGAGGATGTGTGAATGACAGTGAAAGTGAAGAAAAACGTGGAGAATGGGTGTGAAGACACAAGCATGCAACTAGAGGAGACGAGGCTTTCAAATGCAAAAAGACTCAAAATGAAGATTACTCCCTGGACCGGAGGCTTGTATGGACGTAGAAGGCCTCCCTCCCTGGTGCTAGGTCACTCAGAGATTCGACAGGGCTTCGCCGTCGACCAAAAATCTCCCCCCCCCCCCTTTCAAAGGTAGCCTCTAGGGTCTATTTATAGAGCCTAGAAAGCTGGCCCCGAAATTAGAGTTTTTAGGCATTTTCAGTTCAAGATAATCAAAGAAAAGATGTAGATAATCGAATTATCTCTTAACCAGAAGAAACGGCACTCAAAGTGGTTAAGTATCCGCGGAGAAAATGACGGGAGAAGTTAGGGATAAAACCACTGATAGAGAGAGAAAATATGTTAATCTTTCAGGAATCAAGACGATGAACAGTCTCACGATAGACCACCCAACCGATGAGCGGCCATCTCCTCGGCCGTCCAACCCTGTCGGTGGAAATTCAATAAATAAGAAAATATTATCCAACTATCCATCAAACTGACCGAAATCCTCGCCGTTGGACTCTCATAGATGAACAGCTATCATCAGACCATACAACTACAAGAGCGGCCAGGAGGAAACCGCTCATCCCTCGTCGGTGATAAATCAAAAATAGATAATATAATTAGATAATTATCTGAATAATCGAACGAACGTAGGATTCTTGAGAGATAGACGGCTTAGGAGGGACCGCACAATGGTCTTATGCGGCTATTGTTAGGCCGTATATATGCTTGTCGGTGGAAATTCAGAAAATCAGCTAAATATCTAGTAAATATATGAACGGCTGATTATAAACCGCACGTATCGTTGAACGGATGGAAGTTGACCGCACATGTACATGGGCGTTTTCATAGAAAAGCTCGATTAACCAAAACCAAGGCCTATTAAGCCCTGAGTCAAATCGGACCTAGCCAGGGAGGGAGGCCACCCAGAAAATTGGCCCAGAATGTGCCAGAAAATGGCCCAGCGAGTGATGGACAACTCGAGGCATCAATAAATGGGATTAAGAGAAATGACTCAACTTGTCGGCAAAAAACGGGTGTCAACAGATGCCCCTCTTTAACGTCCTCTTTGCAGGGGAGCGAGCGGAGGTGAAGCGGAAGCGAAATGGAACATGGAGATGAAGCAGAGCGGACTGAAAAGTGGGCGTTAACGTAAAACGACACCTATTTTTACCAACAAGCGATAGGAATCTTTCGAAAAACTCTGAACCAAACACAAGGAACGATTAGACCAAAAGCGACACCAATCTCTAGGAACTAAACTAAATAAAAGAAACACACGATCAACCTCATGGGGGACACAACCCCGCGGACCAATGAGGAGACCGGAATAATCAGCGAAAAAGTGACGAAACAGACTAAAACTCCAGACGGGGACCTCTTAACCAACCAAACCAAGCGAATTGACCAAAGTGAACTTTCCAACTCAGAGTGGAATTGTTCCTCTTACTCAAGCACTGAACGCATAGCCAACCATCACTGATGGGACACTTTGCAGCCACACAATGGGGCATGAATGCTCAAAAGATGCGTATGATGCATGCTGGGCCAAAATAAAAGAAATCATTAAAATAAATGCGAAGAAAGATTAAAATATAAAATACTCGAGAATAATATTGCTAGGTTGGGAGAATTCGAGTCAAGACACTATCCGCAACCATAGCATGCAGGATAGAACCATCCTCCCCAGGTCTCCCCAACCTAACGGCCTATCCGGAGATTAAACACGTGAACCTGGATCATCATCATTTTTGCTAAATGGGAACATCAGATCCTGAAACACGTAGATAACCAACTGGTTCTTGAGATAACTTACCATAATACCATATAGTAATGCAATAAAGGATGTAGGGACACAAAGCCAGACCTGACTTACCTGTGTAGGTGAAACGGCATGCTTTTTGGATTTTTCTTTTTCAAAATTTTTATGAATTTTCATGTATAAGACAAACAAGATAAGCATAACAAAGACAACACAATGATTAACTGAACGACAAACAATACGACATAACATGACGATCAACATAACGTAACAAAGGCAAACGAGCACATATGCAAGGCATAAACAAACAATACGCATGCACGAACACGGTGTGACAAGACAATAATGCGGCGGGACAACACACGGTTAGGACAAGAACACGATGGATGATCACATGGTTGGGACAACACACAGAACATAGAGGGACGACTATCAACATATGCATGACAACTAACAGTATGCGGTGAAGGATAAAACAACAAGTGTGGGACGACACGGTGGGACATGGACACGAGACAAGGACACGGCGGGACAAAAGACATGAACAAAATACGGCCTTCAATCAAAACCCAAGATCAGAATGAAGCAGAATCGCCATGTTCATAATCGTGAGGTAAAGCCCTCTCATAAAGATATGATTATTGCAAACAACAACTGAGAAGGACAAGAGCTTCAGAACAGATCGAGAGATATGATCGAAGAAGAGAACAGATCAGAAGATGTGAACAGGAGACAGATAGAATAAAATATGGAGCAAGGAAAGCTTGAGCATCTGCAACCTGCACACTTGGCAAACGGATTACGTATCTGTCCTCAAAACAAATAGATAGAAAGGAACAAGAGACAAATATATATATTTTTTGATTTTTCAATTTTCATGATTTTTTTTATTTTTGGAAATATTTGATTTTTTTTATTTTTTTTAGGACTTTGAAAATATTTGATTTTTTTAGAATTTTGACAATATCTGATTTTTTAGATTTTTGATAATATTTAATTTTTTTATATTTTTGACAATAGCAATCCGCAGCACCCAAAGACAGGCTCGAACTACTGGCCAGGGATCGTCGCTTCTACCCCTTTCATTAAAAGCTTCCCTTAAGCAGGGCGTGCATGTGAGAGTGTGTCACACCCCGAGCCTTATTTACAGCGGAAGACTCGCTCGGGGAGCGCGAACAGCCGGCATGATAAGCCTCTTGCAAGCAAGAACAATCAGAGCGCAAAATAATTACACACATAAATGCAATTGCACAGGATTTAATCAAACTTCAACTTTATTTCATAAATGATCAATATTCATAATACAACCACTTTCATCACCTTTCATTCTACTAGACTCAAGAAATAGGAAAATTACATTGACTCAATCTAGGCATTATAGACTTCCCAAGTCTTCACTCGTAGCTTTACAAGACTTTCACTCACTTTCGGACCCGCTACTAGTATAGCCTGAATCCGAATCCGAACTACTTCCACCTCCTGTAAAACATTGGAAATTGGTAATGAGCACACTTGCCTAGTAGGTATCTTCGCATCAACATGAAGGCACTATTAAAGTAGTTAACATTTTAGCTCTAAAGAATAAGGTAAAATCATGCGAATGCGAATCAATCATGCGATCAAATCAAAGTAACAAGATAAGATAGAATGATCAAGAATGAACTAGCAAGAATATAACAGGAACATGATATTTGGCCTTTCATGAGCAAGAATATATCGAGAATGTACTAGCAAGCCACATATTCATCACTTTAGCATCTTATGCTTATGAGCAAGTGCTTCGTGAATTTCTGTGGAATATCAAGCAAGAATGTCATGTCGTGTCGTATCGTGGATCTTCACTTATTTATAGAAATAGTACTCCCAGCGCAATGCGACGCCAGTAGCATCATACCCCATGGTTTATAAAATAGTATGTTTTCGGCAATCAGCCGAGGGGACTAGCATAGAGCCCTTGAACACAATCAGTGCTCGATCGCATCTTTAGTTATAAATTAAGCTACTTCCAAGCAATATAACAGTAAAGTATGGCCAAGAATGTGGTACTTCCAATAATTTCATGATAACTAGAATCAATGAATGAATGCTTCGATGCACGAATGAGTAAAGAAAATGACTTAAATAATGTCATGCTCTTAGAAATAAATCGACAGCATAACGGTATTTTTCTTATCTTCCATTCATTACATTAAGTCTATTAAGTAATATGATAAGTTCTAGATCATCAAGGATTATCTAGAATCATTGAAATATCAACCCTTGGTCAAACCTTGGGTTAACATATGCCAGCAGTGTGACGGTCGTTTACCGGGCCGTTACATAATGTGACGCGCCAGTAATGGGCCGTTACAGTGATCCGAGTCCAGAAAGATGAAAATAGACTCAGAGGAATGTGATGGTCGTTCATTGGGCCGTTACGTGAGTTTGACGGTCCAGTGAAAGGCCGTTACATTACTAGAATCAGAAACAACGATAGTGTATTCTATTTAATAGGCTTTTAATGGTACAACCAACTCGGCGTCCTAGTGGGAATCCCAGGCTCGCGGAGAATTACGGATGCCTTGAAACAATGATTTCCTAGTCCATTGGAAGGAGTATCCAATAGAGAGGTCCTCAAGTCCAAGATTGTTTTCCTATAGTGCAAAGTGTGAACTAATGATAATATACCGGAATATGTGCCATGCACTTATAGAAATGACTCTATTAATAGAGAGAGATATGTATAATCAATGTGAAAATCATGCTGAAAACTCTGTCAATACAAGGTTAAAAAGAAAAGTCATGCTTTATTATACAAACTATAGAATTGGGCTCATTAAACTACATTACTTAAAATAACAATGAGACACCAAATCATGCAATACCTATCATGAACAATCAAATAACCTTAAAATCACATGATCAGGTTAAAACTTAGGTAACTAGGCTTAACAATAAATAATATTGGCAAGTTATATTCTGTCTAGGGTTGACAGATCATAGACTCTGACGATCTAGAGATGGGGCGTCACAGTGATTGTGACGGTCAGGGACCAGCCGTTACATGAACGTAACGTGCCTGTCCTAGTGCATTAGAGACAACAGTGAAAATCCAAAAACAACAGGGTGTGTGACGGTCTGTCGTAGGGCCGTTATATGAGTGTGACGGTCCTACGCTGATGCGTCAGAGAGTCTGCTAACAGAAAACATGTAAAACACTAAGAGATCAACTCACATCATGTCTGTAAATCAAACATCATATCTATTCTAGGCATGATGATGAAGTATAGACTATCTATATGCATGGGTATCAGTGGATTAGATGAATAACATGCTTTAATTTCTCTATTAGGGCTAAGAGATGCATGACATGTATAATAACTAGTAAAACATGAAATTAATGCTCTACTATGCATGAAATTCAATCAAACCCGAGGGCTTTTAGTCTTATCAGGTTGTTTTTGCCATTCATGAGATAACCTATCTCTTTCCTTAAGCTTTAACTTCCAATTTTGGTCTGAACACCGAGCCCTAGTTCCCTTCTTCTGTGACTTTTTCAGCGACTCTTTAGGTTCTATCTCCATGACCTCTTGACCTAAAGATGTGAAATTTGGAGGGGAGTTAGTCTAAAATATTGTAAACAAATGCCTCTAAAGAACTTACCTGAGATAGTGACTCCTTACCTTGATTCCTTACGTCCAAAAAGTAAGGGTCGCACAGTTCAGAACTAGGTCATATTTATAGAGTTTTAGCTTTGGTTTAAGGATTAGATCATTTCTAGAGTCCTTGTTTGGTCATAATCAAAGCTCTAAGAGTCCTTAATATTATTGTAACTCTTCCCAAGTCGATCCTTAGTGGATAAGAGTCCAAAGTTTGGTTCTTTGTACTCGTTCTTTCCTTCACAGAACTAACAGCGTGTAACGGTCGACTGCTGGTGCGTTAGGGGCCTGTGACGGTCTCGCGATAGACCGTTACATTACTCATTCCCAGAGTTCAAAAGAAATCAAACTCTTCAGTTTTCTAGATTCATAGAGTAACGGTCGAGCTCCTATGCGTTACATGTCTGTGACGGTTGCCAGATGGACCGTTACAGTCAACGTGGATAGAGTTCTAGATTAATAAAACTCTATTATTTTTTATCCATATAATTATCTATATTAAGTGGTGTTTATCCTTAAAAATCCGAGAATAGGCTTAATAACCTTCTAGAATATGGGCCAAACTAAATGGGCCTGGTTTTAAAACCTTTTGGACTTTAATTCAGTGGTTTAGGTTAATTGATTAACACCATTTGGCCTTATTTTGATTAATAACTTCAAATTAACCCATTTAATTACTAATAATGCAAAAAAATATTGAATAATTCTAGAATTTTCTTCATAAATTCTGGGGCACTACAGAGTGGCTCGCCACAACCAACTGCTTCTAAAGAACGGTGCCCCTACTAAGGCCATACCTGGGATACAACCCAGCCTAAGACGGAAAAGTAGAAAAAAAATTAGAGACAGGCTTTATGCAGGGTGGGAGGTATCAAGGACTAGAATTCCTTCCAGGGCACTACCCCTCAAAGAGCTGATCTGTTGCACCGGGGCTTTGTGTCTTCGATTTTTAGACCCATATTTATCAGGCACGCATGCGACCGGGCTCATGACGTCCCGCGGGGAACTGTACTGCCACTTTTGTCATGCCTTTGATTTAGAATTTTGCATTGATTTTCATTTTCTTATTTTGCTAGCCTTTATTGGCCAAATATAGCATGAAAGCTCACTTTTGAGGGTCAAGACTGCCCCTATTTGAGACCTCTCTCGTATTAGGGAGCGCCTAGGTTAGTCATCTTATCCATCAATCTCTTGCCCATGCACTAGGCCGAGTAGAGAAAATAAAAGGCTTTCATGCACACCCATAGTATGGCCGAAGCAGCAACGGTGTGCCTTAGAGAGATCGACTATGGCTCGCCGTGTAGTGTGTGAAAAAAAACCATACTCAAAAGAGTCATCATTAACAATCGGGGAAAGGAACTAGACTCCCAGCACGGAGTTATCACCAGCCTAAGATGCTGCAGAAGCTAACTTATTTTATTTGGCACAAAGTTAAGATTGAATTTAAACAAAAGCTTCTAAAGCCACTCAATCATGTTGAGGAATCAACATTATAAGCATGTGTAGGTGTAAGAGAGACAATATCGATGATAACATTTTCTTGCACAAAATAACAATACCTTTGCAAATCCATGGTGTGGAAATCGGCATCCTGAAGCGAACATGATCATCGAGCTTTGATCAGCACGAGCTTTGTATTCCCTACTTTCCAGGATAAAGGATGAAAGGAGAGCAAAGGATTGGATTCCTCGACACAGAGGAGCGGCAGACATTAAACTGGACGAAAAAGGATAAAAAGGAAGAGAGACGAGGGCTAGAACTCCCTCGTTAAGGTACAGAGGCCCTGATAACAAGGAATCGAATACAGAATAAATAGAGATTAACTGAGATCAAGGCGGACTAAAGCCTCAAAAATAGCAAGAAAAAGGGTAATGACCCCTAAAGGGTGAGGAGGAAAGAACAAAAAGACGACGAGAGGATTGCTGTGAAGATAAGGAATAAGGAGAATGATCATCCGACGTGGTCGGAGAAGAAGAGTAGCGATCACCCGCCAGAGGCGGGGAAGAAAATGCATGAACACCCGACAAGGTCGGGGAAAAGAAATGGAAACCACCTGACAAGGTCGGGGAAGGATCAGAAAAATCACCTGACAAGGTCGGGGAACGAGCACAAGGAATCTCCAACAGGGTCGAGGAAAAAAGATGAGAAGCGGAATTCGGACGTACCCGGGGAGAAAAACTAGAAGATGCCCCTGGATCAGGGGAAGAGGAGGACATAGGCCGAGGCCTAGAATGGTGAGGATAGGAGAAGATGGTAAAAATATAGTCAGGTGGTGGAAGGTACACCACCCACGGATAAGAACTGAGCAAAAGAAAAGATGAATGGACAGAAGAAGAAGAGGAGGAAGTGGACCCCCAGATGCACAACTGATGGCCCTTAAACTTATGCCGTCGCCTCTTCTTGGCAGAAATGTTCTTAAAATAACTCCGCCTGGCGCGGACTCGGGCCTTCGAGCTTCTTATCTTACAATACTTTCTCGAATAACGGGCCCACCTGGCAGACGGCCTGGCCCGGTCATGAATATGCAGCTTCATTGGGGTGGTTGCCCCTAGCTGTACGGTGCCAACCATAGAAGGACTTTCCAGAACAGTCAACTCCTTGGGATGAACATTAGAAAGTAGTGGAGTTTTGTCATTCAGTAGTAGAACATGGAGCTTTGGCATCTTCACTCTGCAGTTGGGCATGAAGCATAACTCCCTTGCTAGAAGCACAGAACGAAACTGAGGGAGGGCGATGCGCGGCGTTGACGTGGCCGCCTCACCAATAAGCCGAGGGAGATGAGACAAAAAATGCAGAATGCCCCTGGTCGATCTCGAGGACACGGCCAATTGCCCCTTGAATGCTGAATTCATTAAACTTCTGGCGGCCGTGTGGGTTAGCACCATCCGGGTGGAAAACTCTTATGGGCCAGTGAACTGAATAGTAATCAGTCGAGAGGTGATAACAACATCAATAGTGAATTCTCCGGCGAGCAAAGAGATTGCCACCGGCCTCGTTTTTGAAGAAACTGGCACCAGTGCACAGGAACTCTTCTCAGCAACCGTCTTCATAGCAAGTGCAGGCTCATTGCCCCTAGAATAGCCAGGGACCAGGACTCGGACTGGCATGCGTCAAATGAAATCTTGAAGCTTGTAATGCTCGGTCAAAGCCTGGCTCGGCTCTTCATCTCCCTGGGGTCTAGACTCGAGGGGCACCAAAGGTAGCGTGTACCTGCCCCGTGGGGTAGAGATAGGTGGAGAGAAGGGTTAAGAAAGCTTGGCAGGTGTGGGCGAAGACAATGCGAGTGGCGGAGAGATAACGGCGATGGTAGGCTCTGGTGGGGGTAAAGGTATGGAAGGTGGAGGTGTAGGAGAGGGCAAAGGTGAAGACGGTGGCGTGGGTAGAGATGAAGTCAATGGCGGGGGTGTGGGCATAGGGGTAGCTTACTCAGGCTCGGACGATGATGGTGAATGGAGTGGCATCGGCGGCAGGGATGGTTGTGAAGGTGACGGAACAGGGATTATTACGAGAGGAAGTGATGAAGATGGTAGTGGTGACGATAATGGGGATAATGGAGAAGGTGATGATGTAGATGTGGCCAATGGAGGCAGCGAAGATGGGGGTGGAGAAGGTGGTGGCAAAGGGGGTGATGTGGTTGATGGAGATGGTGAAGGTGAAGAGGAAGGAGGTGAAGGCAGGGGTGGGGAAGAAGGAGGAGAGGAAGGTAATGGCATAGTGGGAGAAGTGGCAGGTGGTGGCGCTCTTCGACGTATCTTTACGACACGTCGAGAGGCGTTGGGGACAGGTGTGGTGGAGGAAACGGAGGGGGAAGGAGGAGAGTTTGTGCTAGCCTGAGCAAAGGCTGGGATAGGTAAAGGTGGTGGAGGAGATGGGATGGAGGAAGAAGTGGGTGACAGAGCAGGTATCTTATCAACTGCAGAAACACCAGGGTGCCCCTGGTCTTGAAGTGGAGACGGTTGCCTAGGCGGCACGGCTTGCTGCTACTGCTGCTTGCTGTTGAGATCCAAAATAACTTGATGTATGACAGCCCAATCAATCATCTTCTTATCTTCTAAGCTGTAAACAAACTCCCGGAACTTGGGGCAGTCCTCAATCAAATGCCCCTGCTGACGGTGGAATTCACAGAAATGGAGCAAATTCCCGACCGCGGGTCGGCAAGGCATAGTCGGAGGGAGCTGCAACACATGAGTGGCCATCAAAGCCCTGAAAACATCTGTAAGAAATTCTGGCAACGGAGGGTGAGAAGCCCGCTTCAGGCAAGGTCGATGCTGAGGGGTATGAAAAGGTAATGGGGATGGTAGTGGAGGTTGCGTAGGTAAGGGGGATTGCGTAGATGAAGGCAGAGGGCTAGTAAGTAAAGGGTGTAGAGGAGTGGAGGGAGCGGGAATATAATGGACGTCATCTACCGGCTCAGGGTGTGAGGTTTCCTTGATCGGAAGTGGAGAGGTGTGGGGAAATAAAACAGCGGAGGGCTGACCCGTGGAGGGATATTTAGTGGAGGCATATGTGGAGGTATGTGGGTAAGTGAGAGCGGACGGCCGACTCATGGAGGGATATGTAGTGGAGTGCTGGCTCGTGGTGGGATATAAGGGAGATGACGGATGGGAGGCGTACGTGGGCGTAGAAGGTGGCGGTGAAGGGGACTCACGGTCAAAGGAAACTAGGAGTTGTTGGCTAATGAAGCGGGCTCGATTGTAAAGTTGTTGCCATGAAGTGATATCATTCAGGGCTAAGATGCATCTGAGCACGGGCGTTGCATTAGAAATAACCAGCTTGATTTGCTCGCCCTCCGGAATATGCCCCGAGACTTGAGCGGCCAGGCGACGCCAGCGGTCGGCGAAGGTCAAGAATTCCTCGTCGGGCTTCATCTTCTCTTGGGCCAGATCAACCATAGAATATCTGGGCCCAACCTGGTCCTGGTACTGCTGAATAAATCTTGCTTGGACGGCCTGAAAATTCATCATCTGTTCTTGCGGCAATGTGAAGAACCAATCCTTGGTCGAGCCCTCTAAAGATAGCCCAAACAAATAGGCCATCAAGCGTTGATCATGCTGGAACTGGACCGACTCATATAGGAAATCCTTCAAATGGACATAGGGGTCACCAATTTCACCATAGCGACGATATACGGGGATCTGTGAACGTGGTGGGAGTTAAAGACCCTGAAATGCAAATGGGATATCCAAAGAAGTTTGAGGATTGATTCGGCATTGCAATTCATCAAGCTGGCGTTGGGCCTGAGCGATCGTCTCCTCGGTAGGAAGAGTCCGAGGAGGATATGGGCCAGCCTGAGCAAGAGATGATAAATTTAGACCAGGATAATGATGATGGGCCGGATAAGGGGATCCGGCCTGAGAAGAAGGAAAGCACGTTCCGGGAATGGAGGAATGCATGGGCCTGGAAGAATCGTGTATGTAGGAATGGGGACTGATCGGGCCAACAGCAGCGCGGGCGGGATAAGAAGGCCCGTTTAAAGAATAGGGTCCACTGGAGGAATAAGGAGAAGGGCCCGCATGGGAAGAGGAATCCACACGAGGATAAGAAGATGGAGAAGTATAGGAGTAAGGTACAGGGGAAAAATGCTCCATGGGGGTGGAGACTTTATACAGTGAATTTCAAATGAATACAAGAAGGGAAATGACCCTAAGACAAATGCAACTAGATGGGGACACACAAAGATGAACTAAACCGAATGAGCCTAATCTGGCAAAAAGATGCAAATGATGACACTGCAACATACAATGGAGGTGAGAGATGAGAAAAGAATCAACCAATTACCCAATCAAACTCCAAATGATGCGTGAAAATTTTTATAATTTCCCTTTGAGGACCTTAGTGGATTAATTAAGATATGAATTCACTCAACCACAAGGTACCTAACCAGGGTGGGGGACGGGAAACTGGCAGACTCTAAGGGACTCTCTCTCTCATGAATGCAGACCCTAGGCTGGGGGGTGGTATGGTACAACCTGCCCGGCGTCCGTGTGAGAATCCACGGCTCACGGGGACTTACGGAGGTCCTCGGCAAGGTCCCCTAGTCGGCTCCAAGGAGTATGGAGACGAGAGGAAACCCTACCTCGATAGGAATGCAACTAAAATGAACGAAATGCATGAATCCTAAGTGCACCGGAGTGCATGCAAAGTCTAGCCTAGCAACTAGCAATCAATGATTAATCAAATATGTAAGCGATGAAAACAAGTATGCAACAATGATATAAGAGCAGGGGGGAAATCAATAATCAACACCAAGTGTCATGAAAAATCAAATAACGTGGCCATCAAAGTGGAGCACGGGTGCACTGTACCACGACAAGGACGGCCTCTGGAAGACCGCTCAGGGAGACATACGGTTCTGGATCAACTGTTCAAACCAAGGAGTAACGATAAAGAATAGACCTTCAACGACACTAAAATAAACTAAAAAAAATCAAAATGGCTGGAAACTTACCTGGATGGACGGCCTGTAATAGGCCGCGAGAAACATGGAACGGTCCCACACAAACCGCAGGCTATCAACAAAACCGATGGCGCAGATAGGTAGGCTTACATGTGCCAGGAAGATGGGCGGCCAATATGTGACCGTAGGAGAGATGAGCAGGCGGTAGTTGACCGCATAAGGCAGTGGGCTCACAGGATGAACAGGGCCAGAAGCAATGAAATACGGACGATCCACAGCCACACTAAGTCACAGACGGCTCCCACAGAACCGCACAACCACGAGAAACACTTGACCTCAAATCCAGCAAACAACCTGTGACAACTCAACACAAAGGAGACTAACAAACACCAAACAGGGGGTCAGCAAACACTAACACGATGGGCATTAGGCGTCCCACCGTGATCGCCAAAAAATTGTTGATAGGAGATGTTACTTACCGGCTTAGAAGATCACTCCCTATCCCTTCTACTAAATCGATATGAGAAATGAATGGAAAATAGAAGGGGTATAGAAGCAAGTAAACAAGGGTGATCGCCACCAAGGTGCCTAATGTGATTGACACACCATACCTTGGAAAGAGAGGGAGACACTCGCCTTATGAGCAGCACTGTAGGGATGCGCAGCCTGAGAAGAACCACCTGTTATGATAAGCGACCGCACGATAGGCCGTCTAATGGTGCTGCAGAGGACGCGGGACGTAGAACTACTGGCTGATGAACGGCTCGAACCCCACCGTAGTTTGAATAAGAACGGTCGAAGATCCACCGCACCTCCTCTTGAACGGACAGATGAGAACCGCGCAAGACCGCCACGCTAGAAGTTGCAAGAGTCCAACCTTCACCCTTTCCGGCCGGCCAGAAAGGATGGGCCTCGTGCTAGTGTGTTGCTAACCTGCGAAACAGAGTGTAGAACATAAAGAAAAACCCAATATCAGAACTATAGAATGTAGCAAATGCTCAAATGGAAAGAAATAAACATAACTAAACGGAATGGGGGATACCTGGAGGGTTTTAAACCCCTAGGGGTGTCAAAAACGTGGGAGGATGTGTGAATGATAGTGCAACTAAAGAAAAACGTGGAGAATAGGTGTGAAGACACAAGCATGCAACTAGAGGAGACGAGGCTATCAAATGCAAAAAGACTCAAAATGAAGATTACTCCCTGGAAATGAGGCCTGTATGGACGTAGAAGGCCTCCCTCCCTGGTGCTAGGTCGCTCAAAGATTCGACAGGGCTTTGCCGTCGACCAAAAATCTCCCCCCCCCCTTTCAAAGGTAGCCTCTAGGGTCTATTTATAGAGCCTAGAAAGCCAGCCCCGAAATTAGAGTTTTTAGGCATTTTCAGTTCGAGATAATCAAAGAAAAGATGTAGATAATCGAATTATCTCTTAACCAGAAGAAACGGCACTCAAAGTGGTTAAGTATCCGCGGAGAAAATGACAGGAGAAGTTAGGGATAAAACCACTGATAGAGTGAGAAAATATGTTAATCTTTCAGGAATCGAGACGATGAACAGTCTCACTATAGACCACCCAACCGATGAGCGGCCATCTCCTAGGCCGTCCAACCCTGTCGGTGGAAATTCAATAAATAAGAAAATATTATCCAACTATCCATCAAACTGACCGAAATCCTCGCCGTTGGACTCTCATAGATGAACGGCTATCATCAGACCATACAACTACAAGAGCGGCCAGGAGAAAACTGCTCATCCCTCGTCGGTGATAAATCAAAAATAGATAAGATAATTAGATAATTATCTGAACAATCGAACGAACGTAGGATTCCTGAGAGATAGACGGCTTAGGAGGGACCGCACAATGGTCTCATGCGGCTATTGCTAGGGCGTATATATGCTTGTCGGTGAAAATTTAGAAAATCAGCTAAATATCTAGTAAATATATGAACGGCTGATTATAAACCGCACGTATCATTGAATGGCTGGAAGTTGACCGCACATGTACATGGGCGTTTTCATAGAAAAGCTCGATTAACCAAAACCAAGGCCCATTAAGCCCTGAATCAAATCGGACCTAGCCAGGGAGGGTGGCCACCCATAAAATTGGCCCAGAATGTGTCAGAAAATGGCCCAACGAGTGATGGACAACTCGAGACATCAATAAATGGGAGTAAGAGAAATGACTCAACTTGTCGGCAAAAAATGGGTGTCAATACTGGGGAGGGCGGCCATCGCCCTGGTCGCCCAGGACTAGGGGTGGCCAGGCCTTTGGTCGCCCAAACCAATGGTTCTTGGGCCCCTAAGTGGACGAGGCCCAATAGCTAAAAGGCTAAGGGCTGGGCTTAAAAACTTAAACACTGGAAAAAACGAGTACAACAATTAAGTGTCATTCACACGAAGGTCCATTGGGGATCCGCGGGATGTCCAAAATTAGGCGTCTACACATAGATCATGAAACACATCAAGAACAACATATAATGGATATAGAAAAGATCCCCCTTGGTTTCCAAAGCCCTATTGATGATGTTCTTTCAAGCAACGGTTGGAAGGATGTCGGATGACGGTGATTCAACCATCAACACGATCCTCTTATCATTCCGCTTCACTTTCTCTTCATGCAAGATCTTCAAAACCTCTTGGATGTAGATGAAATCCCCTTGGCTTGAGCTCTTCCTTCCTTCCTTCCCTTTCTTCACCTGCAAGATAGAAACAATGAACACATTAGGGTTCTCCTTATGAAATTCGTAGCTCTCATATGTATACATATAGGAGACATCAAAAGACTAGTGTAACCCTTCTATAAACCTCCAAAAAGACCCCCAATAGGTCTTCCACCAACCCAGAGGCAAAGGGGTAAGAGTTAAGCACAAATGGACTGGGTTTAGATGGTTTTCGGATCCACATTTTTGGGTTTTCGCCGCATTCTGTCAACCTAAGGATAGGGGCGGTCGACCTAAAATTTACAAAGCTGAAAGCAGTCAACTCTGGGAAGTTCGGTCAACCGAACTGCCCAGTTCGGTCGACCAAACTCTGCTGGCTTCCCCATTATGCAGAGTTCAGCCCCATACACCAATGCAACCCTTCCAAACTCTGTGGCATCAAACTCCTTTGATCTTGGAGGGTTTATATTGAGTATTTTGACCTGCAAAACCATAGAAAATGATTAGAACTTTAGCTCAATAATCCATATGATAAATGCATGAAGTATATATATGAAAACCCATGTTTAAGGTGCATACGAACACTTGGAAAGCATGATCATCCTAAAGTTAGGATCAAGTTCATATATCAATTCCTTTATGCAATGTGATAACATCATGAAGCCAAATTTCATATAATGAGAGAATATGATTCAATTAATATCTGTCAAGGTTTGCATGAGGAATCTATAACATGCATCCAACTCAACAATCCTTTGAAGAACATACATGAAGTACATTCATCAACCTTAAGAACTTAATGAAGAGATATGCATGTTAACTTAATCAAAACAAGACTATTAACTCCTCATGAAGGATATGCATGGAAATCATTCAAGGTCTTACAAAAGACCCATGAAACCTCATTTCTAAATGACCATTCTTCACAAACTCCACATACCAAAACAAGGTTCGAATCAACATGTAGCTTGCATTATAAGACCAAATTTTCATGAGTTGAAAGCACATGTAAGAGCAATAGATCAACTCACAAATGTCCAATTTGAATAGGCATCAAAATCAAGATCATCACAATTCTTGAGCATGGTTATTTTCCTTTTAAAGTAACACCTTTCAATCTTCCCTTTCATAGCCAAGGGATTAACATGCTTCATGCACACAAACACCCATTCCATCAAGTTTCAAGAAAATAGGTAGAGCATATTTCAAGCCCAAAAATTTTATGAGGAAAATACATGAAAATTACCAACCATGACTTTGAAAACTTATTTGATGAAATATATGAAACATAGAGGAAGTCGACATAATGCAATGAGTGAGTTAACTCCCTTTTGAAGAAGAACTTCATTGATGGACTCCTTTGAGTTCCAAGCATGAACCACCCTTTTTGATCCTGTAAGCCAAGATAAACATAGCATGAGTTCCTTAAAAAAATAATCATTCATATAACTTCCAAGTGAGAATCTAGAAGTCATCTTTTAACTCATCAACCAAGATGCATACAATTTGCTCAATGAAACATACACACGCATACTCGATTTGATAAACACATTGCTCAATGATGCACATCGCCACAAGCATAATCATTTTGTTATCATTAAAACCAAACACCAGGAGATGCAACACCTTCATGATATGGGTATCGTAATTTATCAATGGATCGGTAACGGCCGACTTTGTGAGATCGGGGTTCACCTTTCTGTTGCTATTTGGAGTAGTTTGGAAGGCCGAGGTTCCTTCGGCTGCCGTGTTTCTGTGGTACAGCTTTTCCTCTTTACTTTTGCTATTGTTACTCCTACTGTTACTGCTTTGCTTTAGTGTAGCACTGCTGTTACTACGTTATTTCATGGTAGGGTTCTGCGGGATCCCTACTGAGCCAGTGATAGGAGGCTCACCCCTGACTTTTCAGGTGTAGCTGTTCTTCCTCGTGCTTGGAGGTGCAGTGCGTGGTTCTTAGTTGCCAGCGTTTGCCAATGTCGGGCTTCCCCCGACTTGGGAGTACGTTATATTTCCTATTGTACAGTACTTTGGTTGGACTACACTCTGTTAGTTTTAATTGGTATAGAAAAAGTAATTTCATTTCTACTATTTTAGCAATCCTGATCATTGAAATTTAATTGCTTACTGCTTTCTCTGGAAGTTCAATGCACTCTCACATACCTTTATATCCCTTCGGAGCTTTTTCGCTCTTGGGGGGCCTCGTAGGTTCCAAGTGGTATCGAGTTTACCCAGTATCCGGAGTCTGGGTCTTCACAGTTGGTATCATAGCAGAGTTCAGAGTTGTTCAGACTTTTTCTGAGCTAGCTAAGCTTGTGTTTGTGAAAGTACATGGGAATTTGAGATATCGCAGTGCTCAGAGTCCATAAGGTCCAGTACAGTCGGCAGCTGGCATAGGTTTTATGATTGATTATCATTTTGCTTCTCGCGTATGGTCTTGTGCGTGCTGTGTTGGCACTGTGCGAGATGGTTTTACTCTTGTCAGGTTCCGATGGAGCACTCTTTTTTTGTCATGGTGTTCATCTCGGTTATGCTGCGCTTGGCAGAGTTCACCGACAGGCGTGAATTTGTGGTACGGTGTTCAAGATTTTTCCGTGGCTTGTTCAGGTGGCTGGTGGCTTTATCGTTGGGGTGATGGTCGTGCACACTCTCACGTTGTTTTGGTTGTCCCAGCTTGAGGTTTGTTCAGCCCCTGAGGTGTTAAGGTTGTGTTGTGGTGGTCAATTGGATGCCTTGTTTGAGAGAATGCTCAGGCGAACCTAGGATTTCCTTCCTGGTGAGCTATTGTTAGTCGAGCTTGATTCTTCTCATCTTGTCGTGTGGCGTCTTTTCGAGTTAAGCTTTGGAAGTGCTGTCTCCGTGAATCCTTTGTCCTGTGTCTACTTATTTGTGGACTGTGTTAGTTCTGAACCTGATCTGCTTTTGTTTCGACGGTGGCTTGGCTTTGGACCCAGTTTGGAATTGGGGGCCATTGTGTACCGTGTCTGACGTGACGTGTTTGGCGGCTGTTGTGCTGTGAAGGTTCAATGATTCTTTTAGGACGTGAGGATAAGATGAGATTAGCGTTCTATGTGCCTTGATGTTGTTGGTTGCCGTGCCATTGCTTGAGGCATTGGGGTTCTTGGAACTGGCAAGTTTGAGGATCGAGGAAACTTGTCGGCATATATGCTGGTTGAGTACCCTTTTCTTCTCGATATTTCTTGGGAGTTGTGCTCGCGGGACAGATCAGGGGTCCTTGAGATGCGTTCTCTGATATTGTTGTTGTGGATCCTTGTTGGTAAGCTGCGAGCGGCTTGTATATGTGAGCGGTGTGTTCAGCTATAATTGTGCCTTGTTGTGACCCAGCTTGCAGTTGTGTCCCGTGGTTTTGTGTTGAGAACAGAGCCAGGATTCTGCAGGTGTTGTTGTTTGTTGGGTTATGGTTGTTGTGTTTGTGTCCAGCTTGGGAGGAGTTCCCTGTGAGTCTGAGTTTGGCATTATGTAGACCGAGATCTTGTCGGTTGGTTCTACTGTACTCTTCTGTCATGGTAGAGTTGGCATGTGACTCGAATCGGATGTAATGTATGAGAGAGGACTGACTTGATGGTGCTCGTGGTCCAGTGCTGTCATTGTTGTGCCCCTATGGTTTTGATGTCAGCAAGCACTATGAGTATGAATTGTTTTGATGTTAGCAAGCACTATGAGCATGATTGATTGATTGATTTGAGAGTGGGCATATTCATCTCATTGCATTGTCTGTCTCTGCATTGGTGCAACTCTAGTTCCTGCATAACAAGTGTAGTTTGCATCGGTACATTAACTGTTGTTGCATGTCATATAGTCGATGCATGATCTGGTAAATAGACTGCACTGTTAGTTCTCCTGCATACATTGCATCGGTTCAATATCTGCCATATGCACACACTGCATCGATGCATTCATCAGTCGCTTCAATTCAATATTGATGCGTGTTCATTATGCATACAACATCAGTGCAGGGTTAACAGTCTAGGCCTGTGCATTTCATAACTGTGTTTCATGTGGCCATAAGTTAGTGAATGCCTAGACTCATGCATGTTCAAGGAATAAAGTCTGTACAGAGTTTTGCCTAGACTACATCAACTCAAGTCTGTACATTCGTTGATGACAAGTTTGTACAACCTCCGTTGTTTCATTCGATTAGTCAATATAGCCAAGTGCTCTTCATGCATATGCATAGTTTGTGCATCATTTCACGAGTCTATACATCGCCACATGCTATCAAGTCTATACATCGCCGCATGCTATCAAGTCTATACATTCTCTGGTGGCTTGTCCGTGCATTCACCTTCATTGTACATACTTTACTATATGCATACTGCATTGAATTGTCTCGCACATACACTAAGTCTGCACACGACTGCCTTGATGTCTTAGCAAGTCTATACATGATGCATTCAGGCTTAAGCGTTAGGCACAGAAAGTCTGTACATCATTTGTACATTGCACGCAAAGTCTGTACACTCGTTGATGGCATGTCTGTACATTCACTTTCAATGTGCATACTTCTCCATATGCAAAATGCATTACATGCATTCAAAGTCTGTACACTCGTGGATGACATGTCAGTGCATTCATTCTCGTTGTACATACTTTCTTATATGCACACTGCATTTTGTGCATCAAGTCTGTACAGGCTCAGTTCAAATATCAAACTTACTCGATGCATCCTTTCTTTCCTTTCAGATTAACTCACACTGATAACAAGCCAGATCTGACAGGACTGCTGCTCGAGGAGCTTAAGAAGGGCACGTGATCTAAGAATGGAGGAAGTGCCAGGATCGTGACACGTGTAGTGCAGCAGGCTGAAATGCTGCCACGTGTTCAAGGTGCTAGGGCGGGAATTCGTGGAGGACACACGCCCACCTATCTGCTCCTGCTATAAAAAGAAGACTTTTCCATCTGGAGAAGATGCTCGTGCAGAGAGGATCAAAAGTTACATTAGAAAAGTAGAAGCAGAAAGAGTCTGTACGATCCAGATAGAAGAGAAAGAGATAAGAAAAGAGTGAGCAGCAGAGAAGTATAGAGAAGCAGAAGAAGAGAAAGAAAGGAAGAGAGAGGTAGAGAGCTCTAGGGGAAGAAAAAAAGCTTCATCAGAAGATTTGTTTTCACTGGACTTTGGATCAGATCCAAGCCAGTCAGCTCCATGAGAGCCATATCTATGTTCCATCGTTTACAGCTTTCTGTCGCTGTGATTTATCATCTTTTGTTTTTCTTTTGAACCTTTATTCAAGCTGTTAGTCAGCAGAGCAGAGGAGGATTCCTCTGGACGGGTTAAGCTGTAAGCCCCAGCGGATGGCGAAGCTGTAATGCCCAGCGGTCAAGCTGTTAGTCAGCGGTTTGTAGGCAAGCTGTGTCGCCCAGCGGTTTTCAAGCTGTTTGGCAGCAGAATCCACACTCTGGTTTGAGTGTGGGGTGCACGTAGGTCTGGAGGACCGAACCACCTTAAAAATCTTCTGTGCAGTGGTTTGATTGTCTATTATGTTTCGCTAGATGAATGCTTACGCTCGATGTGTTCTTTCATCTAGTGAGTAGGTTATTCGCACATCGCATATTGATTGAAGTTGGGTCTGCTCACCAGCTCATAGTGAGTATATCAGTAGTTCAGTCTATCTGATCTTTCCACTTCGTTAAAAGAGAGCACCTATGTCATACAAGGCACCTATTTGTGTTAATTCCGCATCATTGTTCTGTTATAGGTTTTAATTGGACTATATTTTAAATAGGGGATTCATTCAACCCCCTTCTGAATCCGAGCAAAACAATCATTTAAACACCATCTATAAGGAGATAATAGACAAAATAAAAAAAATAAACACCATCTATCAGTTAATATTGAAAAGTTTCCATGTGTTGCATGATGCAAGTCTGGGAAGGAGATAATAGATAAAATAAACACCATCTATAAAGAACAAGTTGGAGTTTGTATGATGGCTGATCGAAGGGATCAGACTGAAGATGAGTCTCCATCCCAGGTAAATTCTGAGACCGAGGATATTAGCTATGATGATTTAGTTGCCATGCATGAGCATCTACTGGATAAATATGAAAGAGTTAAATCAGAAAAGAGAAAATTAAGAAAAGAGAAAAATGCTGAAATCACAAGTCTAAAGGCTGAAAATGAAAATCTAAAATATAAATTAAAATTGAAAGAAGAATTAATTGACTCTCTAAGAGCCGAAAATGAAGAGTTATTAAACAGAAAAATACAGCTAGAACAGACTGAAGACGAGTTGAATAAAAAGCTGAAATCTGATGGCAAAAATGAGTTGATTGAGGAGAATAAAGATCTAAAAGAACAAAACAAGAAACTGATGGTTTTGAACATTGTGCTTTCTGAAAAACTGATGGACATTGAAAAAGGTAAGGTAATTTTGAATGACATAGAAGCTAATGAGAATTTGAAGATATTACAGTAAAATCAATCCATCGCACCGATCTCAACAGTCATTGGCGTTCTGTGTGCCAGTTTCGTTGTTGTTCATGGCGCGGAAGCCGATGGCTGGAGCAGTCAGCTGAGATGACTGTGTTTCCTTGTTTAAGCTTATGCTTGTGTTGTCTGCTGAGTGTGTTTTAACGGTGGTTGTTTCGTGGCATGGGTCGTGTCTCCTTGCCCTGTGAGACGAAAGCGATGATACCCTATTTCAGAGGTGTCGGACTTGTGTTCCCTTGCATGCCATGCTCGTTCTGTGGATCGATGTGCCTTGAGATTCGGAGCGTGTGCCTGTGATTGTGGTCTGGCAGTGTTCCCCTAAATTGTGTTTTTCAAGAGTTGTGTTATCGTGTTTGTGTTTGAGGTTTGGCTGATGCTTGGAGAGCGTGGCCAGCTTTATGGGTTTGTTCTTCCCTTTTTCCCTTGTTGACTCATTCAATTTCGAGGATGAAATTCCTTAAAGGGGGGAGGACTGTAATATCCTGGATTCTTCGGATCGGAATCGGAGAGCTTTCAGAGCGCTTTCGTGGGTACTGAAACGTGTTTTACGATCCACTCAGATTTTTCCCTTGTATAACTTGTAGAACCCTGTGGGGAGTGAAGCGTTGAGTGTCACGACTCCGAGACGATACAGGTGCGTTGTGCTCGTTCCGAGGATTGCGGAGACTATTTTTTCATATTTTTTTGAATTTATGGAATTTCATGTAGAAAATTGGATTTTAGGAAAATTGCTAATTTTCCTATTTTCTTTTTTTAACCCTTTCTCTCTCCTCTCTCCTCCCTCACGTTATCTCATTTCTCTCCCTCCGTTCTCTCTCCTCTCTTCTCCACTCCCCCGGGCGCACGATCGGTGTGGAGTTGGGTGAGGTGGTGACGACGTGGAGCTGACCTGAGGCGTGATGGCGCGAGTATCGGAGCATGGCGTTGGCGCCATCCCGTTCGTGGATTCAAAATCGACGTGGGTTGTTCGTGTGATGGTTTTTGGCGAGGTTTGACCATTTCAGCGCGTGAGATCTTTGGTGGAGGTAGGGGGATAGATACTCTACCTATTTCTTGCTTTCCCTCGTGATTTCAGGCCGAGCGGTGTGAGTTTGAGCAGGTTTTCCTGCTTTAAGGGTGAAATCATGTTCGGGGGGTGTGAGCCATGTGCACCGTTCTAGGCGATGGTTTTCACATTAAATGGGTTCATTTGAACCCCTGGCATTTTGGGAATCATTTCCCGCCAGTTTGAACTCGTTTCGTTGTGAATTGGGGCCGGTATGAGCCCATTTGTCCATGTGACTCGGTTACGGTCGATTCGTGGGAATCACCCGTTTCTTGTAGTTTTGTGCATGGTTTGATCCCTTATGGCTTATGGAAGGTGGATATCGACGTTAGAGTTGTTTCCCCATCGTTTAGACGCGATTGGGGCGTGGAAAGATCGGGTTTTGGGTGTAGTCCTACGGTTTTCCCGTCGGAACGGTTTAGCGATCTTACCAGTGACCGCCATTCGTAGTAAGTGGTCCACTAGAGACCGCTAGGCGGACCGCCATTGTTGGTTTGGCGTTGCTGTCTCGCAACCGACTGCAACCCTTGTTTAGCGGCCCTTGGGTAAATGTTATTCCACGTTATATTGATTTTATCGATTTTAAGTCGGTTCAGGCTAGAGGTCTAGCTTCGACCGCAAGGTGGCTTTGGCGGCCATGGGGTGACCGCCATTACCTGGAAATGGTCCAAGGGAGACCGTTAAATGGTTTTACTATTTTAAGTCGGTTCCTAATGACGGCCTTGCGACTGATCGTCTTTTGGAGTAACGGTCAGGCAAAGGACCGCAAAAAGGATGGCTTATTGTGTTTTCGAGGCGATTTGAGTATGGCGGTCTAGCCATGACTGCCAAAGGCTAGAGGCGGCTTTAAGCAGATCATTTTCTGATTGCTTTACCCTGCGAATAGCGGCCCTGATAAGACCGCCAATGAGTGTTAGCGGCCAAGGGTAAGACCACCATTTGTTTTGGAGTTTCTTTTGTGTTTGTTTGGTTTCCAGTTAATGTGGCTTCGACCCCTTGGTTAGCCCATTATTTCATGGATGTCTTGGACATCCTATAAGGGCTTTGACCATGTTATAGAGTGTTCGAGAGTGCCACTGTACCGAGCGGTGTTTTGTATCATTTTGAGGGTCATTATGCTTTCTGGTCAACCCGGTTGCGACCTAGTGGTTGATACGTGACCTAGTGAGTGTCTCGTCTATCCTGTGAGGATTGAGACATGGTGTTGGATGCTTGAACGTATTATCTTACCTCGATTTATGTGCCATGTGGTTTGAGGGCTTTAGTAATCCCCCGTGTTCCATGTTTTGTGTTATGCAAAATTGTGAGTCCGTTGTGCGGCTCGAAGGCCAAGGACTCATTATCATTATTGTTGTTATGGATTCATCTGTTCTGTGCCATTTTCCATAATGTGTTTCCCGTGGATTTTGGCTTAAGGACTAGGCTGATTAACATCGTGTTACTGTGATGTGTGCGACGATCTTGACCCGAGTCTCGTGACACAAGGATCGTTGTGTCAGCAGGTCTAGTTGACTATCTTGAGTCTGGTAGCAGTTGTATACTACATTGTGTTCCATAGTGCGTGCGACAGGTGTGTGCTTACCTTGTCTGTGCTTCGATGTTCGCTATTTTGAGTCTCTGTGTCTCGTGAGCCTCCACTAGTCGTAGCTTGACGACACTTTCCTGTGTGTCGGCCCACCTGGGAGTGGTGGCAGGGCGAGTTCTCGGTTCAGACGGTTTGTAGGATGGTTGCCGTGGGCCCCTTTGTCTTGCCATGCGAGTCCTACGGGAGGGAAAAACTAGCTAGAGGCCTAGCTCAAGACATTGAGCTTGTGTGTACGCACGTGATCAGGGGTGGTTGGACGAGCGCCGATGGGCGTGACCCTGGCTAGTCACTCGTTACTTGGAACTTGGTTTCTGTTGAGTGTCTCAGTTACCACCATTCTAAGTGTGGGGGAGATACTTGTGGCGCAGTGTAAGACGTCAGTGGATGAATCAGGCTGTTCTTCTAGTGAGGAGGTGCTTCTGTCACTTGACGCATGACTTGTGCTTTTGTGACTTGCAAGGTAGTCTGTGTTTGGCTTTACCCGAGGTCAGTGTAGCATACACAATGGTGAGATCGTGTATGTCTAGTGCCTTTGATCGTGTAGGTCTTTTGTAAGGATTTCATAGGGTCTGACCTAGGACGTACGGTCTGTGTGTGCACACAAGGTTGGGGGCAGCGGACCCGCGCTGACGAGCGCGACCCCGACCAATCCATGTTCTGTGGTTACTAGTACGGTGTCGCCGTTCCACCGGGGGTTGAGGGGGACACCTGAGGCGCGGTCTAAGCCATCAGTGGACGCATCCGGCCTTGCTTCTAGTGGACGGTACTCCTATCTTTGTTTGGTAGCGACTCTTGGATTTTGACGAGTTATCTCGGTTCTCGTGCCGTGCGTTGTCTAACGGGGGCCCTACAGAAACCAGTCTAAAATGGTCTCTTGGGGTAGTCTCACCACCACTCCCTGGTGGGACCACTCGCGTGTCGGAAGGCTACGACTAGTGGAGGGCCACTGAAGGAGTAGACTCTCTAGCCAACGGAAAGCAATGTCTAAACCAGGCAAAGTACGAGATCCGCTCCTCACACTGACACCTACTCACGGTGACACAAGCTAAGAACACCACCTCCAGAGATCCCACGGCACCCTAACATGTGGCCCCCACATGATGCCTAGCATCGATCAGACCACGGATCAACACGTGGATCGAGGTCCACTCACCCGAGACTCGAATTAGCCAAACATGAACTCCGGTCGGACATAAACCGTTGGATGTCCACCTTTGGACCGCCACATGGGCTAGCGGTCTAGCGCTAGACCGCCACAAGGAGTAGGCGGTCTCCTGATGGACCGCCACACCACGGGCAGTGAAGCCAAAAACGGTCCTATCTTGGACCGCTAGGGGAAGAAAATGATCGTCCCTGTGACCGCCAAATCCTGAGACCTCCAACGGTCAAGAACCCAACAGTCAAAAATGCCTCGAAGGCCACACCGGCCAACTCGGCTAGGGGTCGATCGATAGGCCGCCACTTGGGCTCTAGCGGTCTATCGGGTGACCGCCAGGCCCAACCCACATACGGGGTCACCAAAAACGGTCGCATGGCGACTGATAACGGGAAGAAGTGGTCACTAGAAGGACCGCCAGCCTTCCAGAAACTCGAAAATGGTGAAAAACCCCAAAATCGCCATTCCATGCCCTATTCACCCTCGGGTGAAGGGGAAACAAAGGGGAAGCTTGTCCCCATGGTCCTAGGCACTCAATGGTGCCCCCAAACCACCGATTCACGTGGTAAAACACTAGATCGACACTCAAAACCCTGAATCATGGATTTCCCACCCCGAGCTCAAATGGACCCCTCTCGACCTCCCGTCAACCTAGAAATCGCGGGGAAGGAAACTATGGAGCTAGGGAGCCATCACCCTACCTCGGATTCGCTCGAGACGCGTCGGATCACCGCCGATCGATGAAGAACGCTTTTAGAACTCCCGAACCTTCACGATGTCCCACGATCTCACCGAGCGCCGAACGCCGCTGGGATCGCCACGCCGCTACCATTGCCGCCACTCCGTCGCCTCGCCGCCATCTGCAGTCGGAGGGGAGGTCGCCGGGGCCGTCACTGGAAGAGGGGGGCGGTCACGGTGGTGCGTTCATGGGAGAGAAGGAAGGAGGAAGAAGGAGAAAAGAAGAATAAAAAAAGGAAAACAAAAAGAACTGGGGGTTATATAGATAATCTGGATTTTTAAAAAAATACAAAAAATAGATAAATACATTTTTGTGATCCTCGGAACACGTCGGTCGCACCGGTACCATCCCGGGGTAGGTGAACGACTCGGTTCGCCCGCTACGGGGTTCCGTAGGTTTACCGGAGAAAAACACACGGAAATTGCGGAACACGTTCTGGGACTTCCGAAACTGATCCGAAACGTACGGATCCGAATCCGAAAGATGTCTGAAAAATAATTTCGGGCATAACGAGAACAAATTCTCCAAGAAAATAAATCTGGGACCCAAGAAGAAGGATCCGAAGGGTCCAGGATATTACAGTAAGATCGCCATTTTTTTGGGAGTTTCTTTTGTGTTGGTTTGGTTTCCGGTTAATATGGCTTCGACCCCTTGGTTATCCCATTGTTCCGTGGATGTATTGGACATCCTATGAGAGTTGTGGCCGTTTTATAGGGTGTTCGGCAGTGCCACTGTACCGAGCAGTGTTTTGTATCATTCCAAGGGTCATTATGGTTTCTAGTCAACCCGGTTGTGACCTAGTGGTTGACACGTGACCTCGTGAGTGTCTCGTCTATCTTGTGAGGATCAAGACATGGTGTTGGACATTTGAAGATATTGCCTTATCTCGGTTTACATGCCATGCGGTTTGAGGGCTTCGGTAATCCCTCGTGTTCCGTGTTTTGTGTTATGCAAAATTACGAGTCCGTTGTGCGGCTCGGAGGCCGAGGACTCATTATCATTATTGCTGTTATGATTCCGGCTATTCTGTGCCATTTTTATTAATGTGTTTCCCCTGGATTTTGGCTTAGGGACTAGGCTGATTAACAGCGTGTTGCTATGATATTTGCGACGATCTTGACCCGAGTCTCATGACTCAAGGATCGTTGTGTCAGCAGGTCTCATTGACTATCCTGAGTCTGGTAGCAGTTGAATATTGCATTGTGTTTCGTAGTATGTGCGGTAGGTGTGTGCTTACCTTGCCTGTACTTCGGTGTTCGCTCTTTTGAGTCTCTGTGTCTAGTGAGCCTCCACAAGTTGTAGCGTGACGACACTTTCCTGTGTGTCGGCCCACCTGGGAGTGGTGGCGGGGTGAATTCCCAGTTCAGACGGTTTGTAGGCTGGTTTCCGTGGGCCCCTTTGTCTTACCATGAGAGTCTTACGGGAGGGAAAAACCAACTAGAGGCCTGGCTCAAGACACTGAGCTTGTGTGTGCGCACGTGGTCAGGGCGTGTGGGACGAGCGCCGACGGGCGTGACCCTAGCTATTCACTCGTTACTTGGTACTTGGTTTCTATTGAGTGTCTCAGTTACTACCATTCTAGGCGTGTGGGAGATACTTGTGGCGCAGTGTAAGACGTCAGTGGACGCATCTAGTTGTTCTTCTAGTGAGGAGGTGCTTCTATCACTTGACGCATGACTTGTGCTTTCGTGACTTGCTAGGTAGTCTATGTTTGGCTTTATACGAGGTTAGTGTAGCGTACAGAATGGTGAGATCGTGTATGTCTAGTGCCTTTGACCATGTAGGTCTTCTGTAAAGCTGTTGCCTAGTTTTGTAGGCCTTCGCGATATGGGTATCGTAATTTGTCAATGGATCGGTAATGCCCGACTTTGTGAGATTGGGATTCGCCTTTCTGTTGCTGTTTGGAGAAGTTTAGAGGGCCGAGGTTCCTTCGACTGCTGTGTTTCTATGGTACGGCGTTTCCTCTTTACTTTTGTTGTTGTTACTCCTGCTATTACTACTTTGCTTTAGTGTAGCACTGTTGTTACTACGTTATTTCGTGCTAGGGTTCTGCGGGAGCCCTACTGAGCCAGTGATAGGAGGCTCACCCCTGAATTTTCAGGTGTAGCTGTTCTTCCTCGTGTTTGGAGGTGCAGTGCGTGGTTCTTAGTTGCCAGCATTTGTCAGTGTCGGGCTTCCCCTGACTTGAGAGTACGTTCTCTTTCCTATTGTACTATACTTTGGTTGGACTGGACTCTGTTAGTTTTAATTGTTATAGAAAAAGTAATTTCATTTCTGCTATTTTAGTAATCCGGATCAATGAAATTTAATTTCTTTCTACATTATCTGGAAGTTCAATGTACTCTCACATACCTTTCTATCCCTTCGGAGCTTTTCTGCTCTTGGGAGGTCTCGCAGGTTCCAAGTGGTATCGGGTTTACCCGGTATCCGGAGTCTGGGTCCTCACAATGTATATCCAATGTTATTCAAACTAGAGATTGAAATAATGTTCTTAATGATATCATGAATAAAATAACAGTCATTCAGTTTCATAATAACTCCTGAAGGTAAACTGAGGCGTGCAGTCCCAACGGCTTTAGCAGCAACTAAAACTCCATTGTCCATCCTCACCTCAATCTCCTTTTTGCCCAGCCGCCTCCTATTTACCAACACCTGCAAAGAGTTGCAGATATGAGATGCACATCCCGTATCCAATACACATGATGTGGATTTCATATATGACAAATTAAGGTCTATGACTAAAATACCTTCATTCAGAATTGCCTTGCAATTCCTTTTCTAATGCCCAATCTGTCTGCACCGAAAACACTTGTCCTCTTTTTTATTCTTCTTGTCCTTTCCTTTGTCACCTTTGGCGATTTCCTTACCCTTGGCCTTCTTCTTTCCATTCACTTTGGTGGATGTCTGGGCGGCCTTCCTTTTCTTCTTGGCCCGGCCAACAACTATTATCGATGATGATTTATCTTTCTGCATAGTCCCTTCAGCACTTTTCAACATGTTGAGCAGCTCAGGGAGAGTTACTTCAATTATATTCATGTTGAAGTTTATGATAAAAGAAGACAAGTAGTCGTGCAATGACTGGAGAATAACATCAATGCACAGCTCAAGATCCAACTTGAACCCCAGTGCATTGAGTCTCTCAATCCACTCCATCATTTTCAGTACATGAGCCTGTACTGAAGCACCCTCCGACATCCGGGTCTTGAAAAGCTTCTTGGAGATATCATACCTCTCTATCCTACGCTGCACCCTAAAAAGCTAGCGTAGGTTAAGAAGTATGGTTCTACAATCAGTATTTTCAAACTACCTCTATAGCTCAGAAGCCATAGAGGCCATCATATAGCATTGGGCAAGGGAAGAATCTTCTGACCATTTGGCATAAGTCATCAGATCACCCTCATCGGCATCAGCAGCTGGCTCAGAATAAACTGTGTCCAACACATAGGCTATTTTTTCGGCGGTAAGGACTATGCGTAAATTACACAGCCAATCAGAGAAGTTTGGTCCAGTCAGCCTGTTGGCATCCAAGATGCCATGGAGGGGGTTGGACGACGACATGGTGATCTGGATAAGAAATAAAAGACAACTTAGCATATGTTCAAATTCTAATTTAGATGTGATTTTCTATCTTAGTTAGTCCCACTATTTTTCGATCGAACTATATAACTCTCAGTATATAGAACTGTAGATCAACGGGATCATCCTAGTGGGTCGGAATCTCAACGAGACTGAGGTACGACCTTGTGGAAAGCACAACAAGTCATACGCCAACTCAAGGGCAGTTAACAAGCACTTGCATCCAATGTAATATCCGACATTTGGCCCCCGGGAAGTCATCCTCTTCTGGAAAGCACAACAAAGGATACTCTCGGTTAGATCTTACCACCATTACTACACAACAATGAGTTCATGACCCGACCCTTGTGGAAAGCACAATAAGGTCAAGTTCAATTCCTCGTCCCATTTAGGCCTAGCCTTGGAGTTGAATCCTGTCCTCAGCTCATGACCTTGTGGAAAGCACAAAAAATCTATGAGATGAAGACATTCATTCACCCCATAATGGCGGAGGGCCACGACGACTCCTAGAGCCACACTTACCAGATCTAAAGTTAAATTGCGAGGGAATTTAATTTTATCTTGGTCTCACCCTAGGTGGTAATATAAATATATCCAATATATTTACTGTACCTAGTAGTTTGCACAAAGTAAATGCATCCAATGCAAAAATTAAAACGCGAGTGATCATGGACCCTAAGCCTAATGCTACTAAGACATCCGGCTCGCTTCCGAAGCAACTAGATCATCCTCGTTATTTGTTCTCCACGCCTTCAAACTCTAGTATCGCATAAATTACAAATTTTACACGGCTCGCAGGCTGAAAAAATTTAAATTACAAGCAAAATAAAATTCCAGAAGCCCTCAGGGCGAGAACAACCAGTGAAGGGAGATAGAAGTACATAGAAATTATACCAGAGAGAGAAGGGAGGCTTGTAGGCCTCAAACAACAACATCAGCTATGTCTATGATCACTAGCCAATCCACACATTCAGATCAATCAAGCAAAGGTTTATTTTTAAAAATAATTCTTACATTTGGATTGAAAATTTGAGATGTGCAAACAAAAAGATTGGGTTTATTTAATTTTAAAGTCTAAGTCGGATTAACTAAAATTAAAAAAAATAAGTAAGCCAATACAAAGTAATATGAAGCAAGGCATACATAGAATCATCACTCATATAAGGGGCATACATATTTGAATCAAATTCAAATAATTGAGATAACTATTTAAATTTAAATTTAAATTTAAATTTAATTATATACTAATCAAATTTAAAAATTAATTTAAACAAGATAATTATTTAAATTTCAATTTAAATAAATTATCTAATAATGTAATTTGAAAATAAATTGAACTAATGTAATTATCCACTCAAATTAATTATCCAATAATATAATTTGAAAAGAAATTAACATATTTCAAAATTAAAAAAATTTCACAGGGCACAGGGCGTGCCCACACGTGCGCGCACGGGCGCCTGCCCACGCGGCCCACGCGCGCAGGCGGCGCCAGCCTGCGGGCGCGCTCCACGTGACATGCGTCGATCGCCCTGCTCCCTATCTGCACGCACGTCGAGGCATTTTTTTTTTCTTGATCTTCAGGGAACAAGGACGCCCAACATCCTGTTCCACGATTACTCTACCACCAGATCTAATCCGTTTACGTAATCGAAGATCATGACAAAAACCCCTAAATATGATTATATGCAGAAAAATTACATCGATCAGAGCGCAACCTGGCTCTGATACCACTGTAACGATTCACTAAGACCGGTTCGAGTAGCACAGCAGATAATAAAATTAAATCTCGAACCTAGATCCTTTTGAAATTCAAGAACCGTACCCTAATCGATGCAATAAAATTACCCAACCCTAAAATAGGGTTGTAGATCTTTACCTAGTGTGGAACGACGCTGTCTGCAGTGCCCGATGCAGATTTTCACAGTAGAGCCGCACATATATTCGGCCTCTAGAGTAGATCCACACCGATTCTTGTGTAATAACAGTGCCCACCCGTTCTTTCCCCCCGTGCGTGCGAACCGTGGATCCTCCAAACTGCTCCTGTTTCCCTCCTTCAATCTTTCTCCCTTGAGAGGAAGAGAGAGAGACAGAGCAAGAGGGAGGGGAGGGGAGGAAAGAAGAATGGTGATGTGTCTTCTCCCTTCATGCTTGATTGTGCAGAAGACACACTTACGTAGGATATATATAAGGTGGGATGGGTCCTTTCCAAAAGAACCCTTAATCATCAATATTGTATTTATATTCTCCATATCATTGTACATATATATTAAGCCCTTCTTTATATTCCTTTCCAAAGGAATTCAAGCCTTTTAATATATATATATCTTTACAATAATATCCCGTCACCTGAGAATCTTATGTGTGTGATCCTCTAGGCCCATAGTCATTCTGGTTTAAGGCCCATAAATTTCTAATTCTCAATTAGAAGTAAATTAAACTCCGTATTCGCTTCTACAAAAGCCGAATAATAGTTTAATTCATATCGGACCTATGATCACATTGGGTCAAGTAAATCCGCGTGATCCCAAAGGACGTCGGGTTCAAACTATTATGTCTGGTACCTGTAAGTCCATAGTTGCCGTATTGTTATAATCCCTTGCTCTTTCTATGAGTCTGGTTCGATCGAGGGTATGGTAACTGCCAAACCCCATGATCGTGTCATTCGATCACGACCTCCTAAAAGTGTATGACGTCCGTTTTAAACGAACTCACATGACCCTGGCTAGAGATTTAGTACAGCGTTAGTGTCTTGACCCATTAATTATCTGATATATACCCGACAGTGAGCGATCCCTTCTTTACCTTTGATGATCTTCACATGTATCCTAATATGGTTAATGACTTGGCAATTCATGACTTATGGTTAAAGTCACTTAGCCAAGTATTAAACTATTCCAATCCTCGTGTAAGATCTGATCAATGTCTCAGGTCAAAGGACCAACGATGCTACTGAGATAATTGGATCTTTAGTTGACATTAGGTATAATCAACCATCTGAAGACCCAATGGCGGATCCGTCGAGTGTACATCCTCCCAGGACGTACACCTACACATATGTATTGGTGCCCCGCACTAGTGACCATGAGACTGCTCACCCACACATCATGTGTACTGATTTAATAGGTAATCAAAGTCCCCGAGTGATTACCCTCCAACCAGGAACAGTTTTAAGGCATGTGTCCATGTAAAGTCAGTCTCATGATTAAGATCCCATCTCTAGTTGACTTTACAACCACATGTCCTAGGGACATCGTAGAGTAATATACAATTATAAATTTATGCTCAAATACCACTTTATTAATGATGAACAAGATTATACAACTATTGGGCCTACCCAACCCGAGATTGGCTTGTAGGACACCCAATACTAACAATCTCCCACTTGGACTATAGCCAATTTCCCACAACTGTGAGGCCCATCTTATCCCGATAGCACTGAAACACAATCTGTGTCAAAAGCTTAGTTAGTGGATCTGCTATGTTGTCTTCAGATGGTACACGCTCTACCACCACATCTCCACGATCAACAATCTTTCGAATAAGGTGGAAGCACCTCAGAATGTGCTTTGACCTTTGGTGAGACCTTGGTTCCTTTGCCTGGGCGATGGCCCCATTATTATCACAAAATAATGGGATGGGAGCCGATATCTGGGGAACTACGCTGAGTTCCAAGATGAATTTCTTCATCCAGATGGTTTTCTTAGCAGCTTTAGCAACAATGTATTCTGCCTCCATTGTCGAGTCTGCAATCGTATCTTGCTTGTAGCTTCTCCAACTGATTGCCCCTTCATTCAATATGAATATAAATCCAGACATTGATTTGCAGTCATCTGGATCTGAGTGGAAACTAGAGTCTGTGTAAGCTCTAAGTTGTAGGTCCTCTCCTCCATAAAGCAGAAAAAGATCCTTAGTCCTCCGCAAGTACTTAAGGATGCACTTTACTGCCTTCTAGTACTCCTCGTCTGGATCTGCCTGATATCTACTGACAATGCTCAAAGTATTCGCAACATCAGGATGTGTACATAGCATTGCATACATGATTGACCCTATGGCTGAAGCATAGGGCACTTTACTCATGTGTGCCACCTCCTCAGATGCGTTAGGGCTCATCCCCTTTGATAGGTAAATTTCATGTCTCATAAGAATGAGATCTCTCTTGAAATTTTCCAACCTAAACCTTCTGAGGATAGTGTCCATGTACATGGATTGGGATAGTCCTAGCATCCTATTAGATCTATCTCGGTAGATCCTTATGCCCAGCACATAGGATGCTTCTCCCAAATCCTTCATGGAGAAGGTCTTGGACAACCAAGAGTTAGTTGATGTCAACATCCTACATCATTCTCAATGAGTAAGATGTCATCAACATATAGGACCATAAAGGTCACAGAGCTCCCACTGACCTTCTTGTAAACACGGGGTTCATCTTCATTCCGAATGAAGTTGAAAGATTTGACAGCTTCATCAAATCTCAAGTTCTAGCTCAGAGATACTTACTTCAATCCATAAATTGACCTCTGAAGTTTACATACCTTATTAGGATGAAGCTTGGAGGGGAATCCTTCAGGTTGTACCATGTACATCTCTTCTGACAGATTTCTATTAAGAAAAGTTGTCTTCACATCTATTTGTCAAATCTCATAATCTAGGTATGCAGCAATGGTAAGAAGGATTATGATTGACTTAACCATGGCCACTGGCAAAAATGTCTCGTCATAGTCAATGCATTGCCTTTGACGATACCCTTTCGCCACTAATCTAGCCTTGTATGTGTTAATGCATCCATTTGCACCGATCTTCCTCTTGAATATCCACTTGCAGCCGATAGGGACTTTCCCTTTGGGTACATCAACCAAGTTTCAAACTGTGTTGGTGTACATGGACTGGATCTTTGAATCCATTGCCTCTTTCCATTTCTCGGAGTCTACACTATGGATCACCTCTTGGTAGGATTGAGGATCTTAATCCTCATTGATACATATCTTAGAGGACCTCTCTGAGACATGTCTAACATATCTCTCAGGTTATCGTGCTACTCTACCAGATCTCCATAGTGTCTGTGTTTTATTCTGAATAGGATCAACCGATATTGTCTCATCCAATGAGACTGTGTCTTAGGTTGTGGTTCTTGGACCTCGTCCAATTCTATCTGGCTCCCAGTATTTTTCTGGAGTAGATATTTATTTTCCATAAATGCATCTCTCTTAGCCACTAAGACCCTTTGCTTAGAGGGGTGATAGAAATAATATCCAAAGGTCTCCTTTGGATATCCCACAAATCTACACTTATCGGTTCTAGACTCAAGCTTATTACAATCGTTCCTCTTCACATGGGCAGGACACCCTCAAATTTTAATGTGATTAAAATTTGATTTCTTGCCCTTCCATATTTCATATGGTATAGAAGGAACAGATTTACTTGAGATACTATTCAGTAAATAGGTCGTAGTCTCTGAGGCATAGCCCCAGAAAGATAAGGGTAATCCCGATATGGACATTATGGATCGGACCATATCTAACAAGGTCATGTTTCTCCTCTCGGATACAACATTGTGATGTGGTGTATACGGTGGAGTCCACTAAGAAAAAATCTCGTTATCCTTAAGGTAAGAAGTGAATTCATGGCTAAGGTATTCTCCTCCCAGATCTGATCGGAGAACTTTAATACTCTTGCCAATCTGTTTCTCCACTTCATTCTTGTATTCCTTAAACTTCTCAAAGGCTTGCGATTTATGCCTCATTAAATATACATAGCCATATCTCGAGAAGTCATCAACAAAAGAGATGAAATAGAGGTGATCCCCTTTTACTTCTATGGACATGGGTCCACACACATCCGAGTGTATGAGCTCGAGAAGGTCAGCAGTCCTCTCACCATGTCTACTAAAGGGAGCCTTGGTCATCTTCCCCATGAGACAAGACTCACAGGTATCAAATGGCTTATATTCGAATGAGTTCAAATACCCCTTTGAGTGTAGGTGAGAGACTTTCTTTTCACCTACATGACCAAGCATGCAATGCCAGAGGTATGCAGGATTCACTTCATTGGTAATGGAAACCTGCATACCATTAGAGCATGTATCTAATACATAAAGATCATTGACTAATGAACCATTGGCTATCACTAAACCATTATTCATAATAGAGCACCCATTGGTCATACCTCTCTATCCTACCCTACTCCCCGAAAAGCTGGCGTAGCTTAAGAACTATGGTTCTACAATCAGTATTTTCAAACTGCCTCTGCAGCTTAGATGCCATAGAGGCCAACATATAGCATTGGGCAAGGGAAGAATCTTCTGACCATTTGGCATAAGTCATCAGATCGCCCTCATCGGCATTAGCAGCTGGCTCAGAATGTACTATGTCCAACACATAGCCTATTTTTTTAGCGGTAAGGACTATGCGTAAATTACGTAGCCAATCCGAGAAATTTGGTCCAGTCAGCCTGTTGACATCCAAGATGCCACGGAGGAGGTTAGACGACGACATGGTGATCTGGATAAGAAATAAAAGACAACTTAGCATATGTTCAAATTCTAACTTAGATGTGATTTTCTATCTTAGTTAGTCCCCCTATTTTTCGATCGAACTATATAACACTCAGTATATAGAACGGGAGATCAACGAGATCATCCTAGTGGGTCGGAATCCCAACGAGACTGATGTATGGCCTTGTGGAAAGCACAACAAGTCATACGCCATCTCAAGGGCATATAATAAGCACTTGCATCCAATATAATATCTGACTTTTGGCCCACGGGAAGTCATCCTCGTGTGGAAAGCACAATAAAGGATATTCTTAGTTAGATCTTACCACCATTACTACACAGCAATGAGTTCATGACCCGACCCTTGTGGAAAGCACAATAAGGTCAAGTTCAATTCCTCATCCCATTGAGGCCTAGCCTTGGAGTTGAATCTTGTCCTCAACTCATGGACCTTGTGGAAAGCACAAAAAATCTATGAGATGAAGACATTCATTCACCCCATAATGGTGGAGGGCCACGACGACTCCTAGAGCTGCGCTTTGCAGATCTAAAGTTAAATTGTGAGGGAATTTGATTTTATCTTGTTCTCACCCTAGGTGGTAATATAAATGTATCCAATATATTTATTGTACCTAGTAGTTTGCACAAAGTAAATGCATCTAATGCAAAAATTAAAACGCGAGCGATCATGGACCCTAAGCCTAATGCTACAAAGATATCTGGCTCGCTTCCGAAGCAACTGGATCATCCTCGTTGTTTGTTCTCCACGCCTTCAAACTCCAATATCGCATTAATTCTAAATTTTACATGGCTCGCAGGTTGGAAAATTTTAAATTACATGCAAAATAAAATTCTAGAAGCCCTCAGGGGAGTACAACCAGTGAAGGGAGATAGAAGTACATAGGAATTACACGAGAGAGAGAAGGTTGTAGGCCCCAAATAGCAACATCAGCTATGACCATGATCACTGTCCAATCCACACATTTAGATCAATCAAGCAAAGGGTTATTTTTTAAAATAATCCTTACATTTGGATTGAAAATTTGGGATGTGCAAACAAAAAGATTAGCTTTATTTAATTTTAAAATATAAGTCAGATTAGTTAAAATTAAAAAACATAAGTAAACCAATACAAAGTAACATGAAGCAAGTCATTCATAGAATCATCATTTATATAAGGGGCATGCATATTTGAATCAAATTCAAATAATTTAGATAATTGTGATAGTTATTTAAATTTAAATTTAAATTTATATATCTAATAATCAAATTTAAAAATAAATTTAAAGAAAAAAATTATTTAAATTTAAATTAATTATCTAATAATGTAATTTGAAAATAAATTAACCTGGCGTGGTTGCCTGACGGGGAATTCTCCGTGGGGAGGGAAGGTGCGCCTTCTTCTGTCCCCAGGGCCTTTCCCTTGTCGCCGACAGCCCTCCTGCGAGAACTTCTTTGCACCATGATGGCTCTTTGTTTGTTTCCCACAGACGGCGCCAAATGAAGACGGGCGATCTCGCGCTACTCCTGAGCGGGGAGGAAGATGACCACGTATCCTTGAATTATGAACTGCAAGAAGGGAAACTTGTCAGAGGTGCCCAGGGATGAATCCCTGAGGAAGACCCTCCGATGCTTAAGTCAGCAAACGTAGTAGAGCACTGGTGTGCAGGGAAGAGTTAGGAGGAAGATGAGGGTGCGAGATCCCTCTCTACCAAAAGGTGAAGTGGTTCCTGCTCAGGGTTTTTGGCTTACCTCTGTACAATAGGGCTCTTCCAGCTTAAATAGTGGCTCGTTGAGTGAATGATCCCTGTAAGCCGAGGGGTTTCAGGGGGGGTTACGTCCTCCTTGCGGGCTCTTTATAGCATGCAGACTCTTAATCTCCCCTATCCCCTTGAGCTCCTAGCTTTTTAAGGGACTCGTAATGGCCGTACAGATAAGCTTCCATCAGTTGGCCCGAGTAAGAGGCACTGGCCCAGGAAATGTCTCCCGAGCGATGAGTGCGTGGTTTGGGCAAAGAATACGGGGCTCCGAAGGAGCTCTCCCGATCGAACTGATGCTCGGACTTCCCAACCCGAAGGCCGCGTAGGAAGTGCTTGATCCGAGTGAATTAGGCTTATATTTAGTGGGCCCAGGGGCTACCACTTCAAGGAGCTGGGCCTCGTTGGGTCGAATTGGACCTCGTTTGGCCTCTACGTTCGGGCGGTTAGATTTCCCCTCTCCATAACCTATTTCAAAATTAAAAAATTTACACAGGGTGCGCCCATGCGTGTGCGCCTGGGCACCCGCCCACGCGGCACACGCGCCTAGGCGGTGCCCGCCCACGTGGCCAGCACGCGCAGGTGGCGTCGGCCGCCCACGCTGGCAGGCGCACAGGGCGCAGGAGCGTACAGGGCACCTTGCGCCCTATGCGTGCATACGTCGGGGCATTTGTTTTCATGATCTTCCGCGAATAAGGACGCCCGGCATCCTATTCCCCGATTACTCTACCACCAGATCTAATCTGTTTACGTAATCGAAGATCATGACAAAACCCCTAAATATGATTCTATGTAGAAAAATTGCATTGATCAGAGCACAACCTGACTCTGATACCACTGTAAGGATTCACTCAGACCGGTTTGGGTAGCACAGCAGGTAATAAAATTAAATCTCGAACCCAGGTCCTTTTAGAATCCAAGAACTGTACCCTAATCGATGCAATAAAATTACCCAACCCCAAAATAGGGTTGTAGATCTTTACCTAGTGCGGAATGACGCTATCCATAGTGCCCGATGCAGATTTTCACAAACGTAAAGCCGGAGAGATGTTCGGCCTCTAGAGTAGATCCACACCAATTCTCGTGTAGGGGGTGGATCCTTGGCCGTTTCCTTGTATTTTCCCATGTTTTATAGGCCGAGGTGAGGCCGAGAGTGGTTTTCCTTCACGCCGGGGTTAAAATGCATGATTTTGGGGTGAGCGATAGATTCGTTGTTTCGACCGTGTTTTTGTAGTTTGAATGGACCCTCTCAGTAGTTTAGAGGGTGGGGAATATTTTCCCCATCACCCGAGATGATTGGGACGCGGAATGGGGCCCCTCGGATGGGGTTTTGTCGGTGCGTCATCAGAATCGGTCGACCGAAAGGGTGGTTCGGTTGACTGGTTGGGCGTTCACTATGGTGGGCGAACTGCCCTGGTTCGGTTGACCGACCCAATGGATTCGGTCGACCGACCAAGCCAGGGTTCAGCCTAGCTGTGGGCAAAGTCGACCGACCCAGTGGGCAGGTCAACTGACCCCTGTGTTTGTCGACTGACCTAGTGGGCTGGTCGACCAAAACATAGTCCTTTCATCCGTTTTGCCCACCAGCCGACTTGGTCAAGACCCTTTGGTTGACCTTTGGCCCCTTGGATGTCTCGGACATCCTGTGGGGACCGAGTTCGTGTTTTTTGATGTCCAGAAAAGCCATAATACCTCGATTAGCGTACCTATGTGGTTTTGAGGGTCCAGGTGACCCAGTGTGTTCTGGGCTTCTACGTTATGCTAGTCCAAGTCACCGTACACTCTAGTACGGGCAGGGGACTATTCCTATTTACCCGAAAAGTGATTTTCGTGTGAACCATGAGTATGGCCATTGGCCGTGAGTCCTGTGACCCAACAGGGGTTGGGGACTTTCTAGTCTCTCTTAGAGAGGGAATGAACCCGGCAGTTGTGAGCTGCCTCATGGGTTCTTTTGACATGGTTTCTGACTATCGGATTAGGATAAATTGACGACATGGTGCCGTATGGTACAACGACCTTGGGATGAGTCGTGTGACTCTATGGTCGTTGGATTAGCGAGTCTACCTAGTCATCCTGAGTCGGGTGGCACTGTGTCACCCTGTGTCCCGTGTTATTTGTGATGGGTGCGTGCGTAGTCATTGGTACTTTGATGTTTCCTCTCTATAGAGATCTCCCACATCGAGACTGCTCTCACTAGTCGTAGCTTGCCTGGGTACGCAGATGTCGACACACCTCGGAGTGGTGGAGAGCTAGACCCGAGAGAGACGGTTTTAGGCTGGTTGCATAGGGCCTCCCACTGTGGCCGCTCGAGTCCGGGCCGGGAGAAAAACTAGCTAGAGGGCTTGACGTAGCACAGTTAGTTAGTGTGTGCACTCGTGGTCAGGGACTATGGACGTGTGCTGACGAGCATGACCCCGACTAGGCCCTTGTCCTTGTGTTACTTGTACGGTGTCTCAGTTTAAGCCTGGGGCGAGTAGGGAGACACCTGGAGTGCGGACTAAGTCATCAGTGGATGCATCCGGCCTTGCTTCTAGTGGGTAGGTTCTCCCATCACTCGACACATGACTCTCTTGACTCGAGGTTCGGTTTATGTTTCTTCCATATATATGTTTCTTCGGGTGGTTTCTGTATATGTTTCCTGACGTTGAGGTCTAGGGTTTCGATAGAGTTACTGAGGTTTCACTCATAGAGTGTTGTCACTCCCCGAACCGATAGCAGCGGAAAGCGATGCTCGGAACGTGGCAGTTAACAGTCATGATAACAAGAGTGAAAATAAATAACCATAATTAAACACATGGAGGCCATAAACACACGTTGAAAATATGAGCTCTTATTAAAAATATAATTTTGACCCACTCTTACAATATTAGATTTTTAAATTTAGGGAAGAAAGAACAAGGGAAGGAAAAAGAAATAACCAGACTCACGACACTAGCTAGACTCAAGAAGGTAAAAAGACAGACTCCGATCTCTATGTTCCAGGTTCACTCGATCACACTGATCCGATCCCCATTTGCAACGTACCATTTACTGTGTTACCTGAAAAGGATTGGTAGTAGGGGTAAGCAAGAAGCTCAGTAGGAATTATACTCTATCGTCAGGCATAGTTTAAGTGATTAACCAATTAATGAATATGCATGATTAACGCGATAAAATAAGCATAACTAAATAATCACTAAGATAGAAAGAGTAACGATAATTAAATGGAAGAAATAGTTGCATGTCGAGATATCAAGCAAGATTAACAAGATTTTATAGTGAATGGCCATTTACAAGTCAATTTCGAGTCATGTCATTCAAGCAAGCAAGTACTTCATACTTTAAGCATGAATAGCAAGTTTCACGAGAATGTGGAATGTCATAGACCCAACACGCTAGATAGTACCGGTGCCAAATGCCGCACCTAGTCATTCACCTCCCCAAGGGATCAAGTACTTTTCGGGTGCTCCTCCCAGGACCAGACTGGGCCCTTCATTTATTTGCCTTGGCATTGATTTTTGTTTGGATCACAGATCCCACGAATCTAGACATCCATAATATTTAATGGCCGAGAGTTCCAAGGTCAAGTTCATGTAGTCAAGGTAAAGGACGTAAAAATAATGATTCTTAAGAGTCCAAACAATAAGCTCCTTAATCGAGAAGAATAGTTGTCCCTAAGGACTATAATTAATGATCAATGGACCTAACAATAGGTCAAATCACGAAATACCATAGCCTACATAGGCTTGGTTAGCTCACACAATTCAAAATTCATGAAATAATCACTTTTCGAAAAACTGTCATATAAACGGTCAGACAAGGGCCGCTCGATATATATACGGTTAATACTGGGCCGCGCATACAGGAACTGGACTGAAACTCAGCCCACGAGGTCAAGGATGAACGATATGCCGCTCTAAAGTATGAACGGTGCGTTATGGGCCGCGCATGTCCAGAAGACATTAAGACCCATGAACATGATATACGGACCATACTGGGCCGTATTAAAGATATGCGATCGTTATTGGGCTGCCTATAAGGATATGCGGTCCACTATAGGCCGGATGGAGTGTCCGCGGGTAAGTTCAAAGCTAACACAACTAATAGGGCTAATGACTTACTAGAAGTCCGCCAAAGGTTCAAAACATTCTACTGGGATAGAGTGGCTGTCCAGCAACCTAACATTCAGTTTTAGTCCTAATTTCCATGTCAAATCATCAAGGATTAAGTTTTACATTAACTTAATTGCCAATAAGGTGAATCGGGATGGTAATGATGAAGAACAAGTTCATGTATGGATAATTAGGATGCATCTAACAGAAATTTACTTGCATAATTTACCACTTATCAGATGGGTTTCTGACTTACTAATTACCAGTTAAGTTACTAACATGAATCATTAAGAGTTCATACTAAGCCATTTACTGCATAGATAAACGGTTCTGGAAAGACCTTACATCTACTGGGCTAACAGGGGCTGAAGGGGTTGTTTCTGGACTGCAGGGAGTTGGGCGGCCAGGGATGGACCACCCAAGGGTTGGGCAGTTATGGAAGAACCGCCCAAGGGGTTGGGCAGTCAGGTGAGAACCGCCCATCCCTGGGTTATGTGGTCACCTGGATGGCCGTCCATTCAGATATGTGGTCGTATGGGTGGCCGTTCATCTTGCCAGGGGATATGTGGTTAGTTGAGAACCGTCCATCCAGTTGTGTGGTCAGATGGAAACCGTTTAACTCAGGCTATACCAGGGTCAAAGTCTGTGCTTGAGTTGTGCGGTCTATCGTAAGACCGTCCAACTCTGGGTGTATTCTGGTCACCCCTTCCACGTCCGATGAACGCCGGAAGGTCGAGGGTTGATGGGGTTGGATCTAAGACACTAATTTCTCATGGAAACGGACTTGAAACAAGGGGCTTTTGGTACCGTTGGAAATGTTATGAAAAATACTACCTAACATTAGGGTCAATTTCATAATTACTTCCTGAAATCATGATTTATAATGGCAGGAACACTAAAAACCCTAATTTGGACATGTTGTTACTAAATCGTGAAATTCTCACAATATACACATTGAAAATTGGGGATTTTTATATCAAAAGAAAGCTTACTCGACGCTGATGCCAACCATATATGACATGCTATATGGGGATCAAGATTAACAACTCGAAATCACAATTTAACTCAAAAGAATACATCAAAAACCAAGTCTAGACATATTCTTACTCAGATCAAAAATTCTTTAAACATGATCCATAAAATTTAGGGCTTATGTAATCAATGGAAAGAGCACGAAAAACTCTACAAGATGCATGGATCAATTTCCTATTTACTCTCTTAAGTCTCTACTTAAATCGAAGAGGAACAAAGTTAACCCGAATTTGACATGTTTCTACTAAACCTCAAAATACTCGCAAAATACTACATGATATTTGGGGCTTTATATATCAAAAGAAAGAGGACTTGATGCTGAACATTTTGATATATTACTTGAGGTTTGAGCCCGAGAGAACCTACCTCAATCAGGGAAGAAAGGAAGAAGAAAGGAAGAAGAACGTTTCATCTTCGTCCAAGCACCGAGCTGCCCGTGAGAGCGATTCTTCCTCGACTGCGCAGAACCACTCAGGCATAGAACCAGAGCTCCAGATCAAGTTCGACCATGGCCATCCTCTTGAGGATCTGGAGGCGGCGCTTGGCTGAGATCTTCTATGACAAGTCTACTTCGAAGATCAAGAAGCGGAACCTTGTTCGGCTTCCGGAGCTAAGAGTTCTCATTTTTCTTCCCCGGGTGCGCAGTTCTGTTCCTCCTAGGACTGAACAGACACCCGATCACTATTTAGGCTGTCTCAATCTACTCCGACCTCCTCTGGCACCCCCGTGGGTCTCCGTTCGAAGAGGACTCGACAACGAATCTAGAGACTCCAGCCAAGTCTGAATCGGAGCTGAGGAGCGTCTGTGGTAGACTCGTCTTCCAGCTGTAGGGGTGCAGAAGCTACAAGAACCAGCAAGCAGAGCCCCTGTTGGCGCCTCTGCCACGACCAGCACCGCCTTCCAGAAATTCCCCCAAAAATTGGACATCTTCCTGGGTCAACTACGAAGGATCTCCAACTGGTTTTGTCAACAACGGAGTTTGGGAGAGGCCGCAGTGTCGCCGACTTTGACCGCCTATCCCCTGTTCCAGAGGGTGGACAGAACCATTGTTTTTCTTTCATTAAGTTCCTAGATTGATTCTCCCCTTCCCGCCTGGCCGGCTTACCGTCCCTCCCTGCTTGGAGGTAGTGTTTGGCTGTATCACATTATCCCCAACCCCTTGTCCAACCCTCCTGCGCGAGGAGTAGTGGTGTACTCTATTAATTTTCAGGTCAAGTGGCATCGACGCGGCGTGTGGGTGCGTACCCACGCCTCCCCGCTCGCCCTCGTCTTCGGGTGGGGTCGGTGTCTTCACGCCGACCAGGTGAGCTATTGAACACTTCTCTTTTTTGGTTTTCATTTTCTTAATTAGTATTGCATCTTAGTGCCATCGGCGGTGAGAGAGATCCCGATCCCGAATTTGCTTAAAATTGAGCGACTACCGCGGGCGAGTTACGAGAGAGCCATTATATCCCACGCCCTCGGCGTGCTGGCCGCCTGTGAGAGTGGGCATCCCGGGACCCTTGGGGGTTCAATCTTAAGCTAGCCAACCCCCTGGAATCTTAAGGTCCAACCTCGGACACTCATCCCCATCGCCGGTCCACCTACGGACTCGGGTGCGCACTACGCGGGTGAGTCCGCTCGAGGGAAGTTGCCGGTCCATTGCATTGCTTGCTTGCTAGGTCCGAGGGGTCTTCGGTCTTGTGATTATCACCCCCAAGGTGGTGTCACATCACCCAGGCTTTGAAAGGCTCAACAGTGATATTATTGAGGCTGAGAATTGGCTTGGTAAGGCCTTCCGAGATGCCGATGTGGCCGTGTTGCTGGTCGACCTTGGCTTCATTATCTTCGGGGTAGATAGCGGGAGGCGCTACCCTGCCCACATTCCCGGTGGCGGTGATGTGTGAGACCATCTTGGGATTAACATACCCATGCGGCGGTGGGGGGAACCATTTGACGCCGGAGGTGCCATTTGATGTACTGGAAGAGGTCTTGGCTTCAGAGGTCCTCTGCGACCGTTCTGCATATAGAGGGGCATCCGCCAAGTGACATTCGAACACTTCGAATGGGTGGAGATCAGCAAATACCCTTTCCTCCTTCCCCTCCAGGCTATATTTGATGCACTGGTGGAGCGTGGAAGGCACCACCATGTTCTCATGTAGCCAAGGGCGACCAGGCAGCACCTTGTACAAGGTGCGGGAATCGATGCCATGAAACTGCACCCTCGTGACAAAGTCTGCTAGAGTGAGTGTGAATTCCGCTACTCCTAGCGACACCTCACACTTTTGGTTGAAGCCGGTGATACGCATATCTCCGACTTTTTGGAGACGCACGTTGAAGTAGTGCCTCTCATATATCCTGTAGAGCAGGATGTTGACAGCCGCCCCGGGATCCACCAGGATTTTGTTCAACTCCCGGCCATTCAGATGCCCCCTCATATACAGCGATCTGTTCTGGCTGGTAGTGGGGAGCAACATGTCCTCTTGAGTGAAGGTCATGCTGGCCTCCGACAGTGCTTCACCCAGGCAAGTTTCATATTGAGCAGGCGTTTGCAGAGCAGTAATGATGGGCTGTCGGGTCTCTTCACTTAGAGAGAGGATTTCCCAGATAGTGAATCTCGCTGGGAGTTTTTTCAACAGCTTGACTACCCGGCTTCCTGCTCGAACATTGGATAGTTTCATTTCTTCTGCCCATCTGGGCTTGAGAGAGTCTTGGACTGTGGCCCCTAATGGGCCTACTTCATCGGGCTCTGAGGCTGCACCCTTCTACTTGGGGTCGTCTCCTTTCTATCCCTCATCAGCTGCCGCCGGGCAAGCTTCTTCTTTATCGGACAATCCGGAAGGTTGCTGGAGCTGCGAGCGACTGCCCCCAGTTGTTGGTTCAGCATCTTAGCACAGCTACTTTCCCTTTGACATCTTCAAAAATTCTAGAAAGGAAAGGGCGACAGTGCTACCCCCACTCTGATTGTAGAGGCCTGACGGAGGAGGGATTTGGACTCCCCTGACCTCCAGAGGGGGTATCTTATAGGGTTGTTACCTCTGAAGATAATGTTGTGGTTGGCAGGCAGCTGACGCCCCCATCTTCGACCTGACCGGGTTGCATGTGCAACAGTTGCGACTTTGGCCTGGCTTTCCTTGGCGGCGGGTACGAAGCATATCTCTTCTTCATCCTCCTCACCAGACAAATTGAATAGAGCAGAGAGGGTGTTGCATGAAAGGATTATACCCTTTGTAGCCTTGCTGGCCCTTCTTCTCTTTCTTCGTCTTCTTTTCTTTTCTTCGGCTGGTGCCTACCCCCAGAACAGGCTGCCATCCTTGTTTGATGCGTTGTCAGCTTCCTCTTCTTGTTTTAGTGAAAGCTGTTATAGTTCCTGCCACGGGACATAATCCCGTACCAGTAAAGGCTCTAGTTCAGGCTGTACATATTCATCTAGCCCATTTTTTTTAATAGAAAAACCTAACCTAGGGGTCAATGGGAGAGTGCACCCCTTACCAGAGGTAAGGAGAAAGCCACTCCACCATCAAGCCACTAGGAGGCAAATTATATTCCATCGATGAATAATAAAGAATTACATCAATCTGATACTAGGCAAGCCTAGTGAGTCCAGCCGAGCAGCACCTTTTATAATAGAAGGGAGCTCACTATAAGAATAAAAAGAATTACATTTAGTGGTGCAAGCTAATGAAGCAAGTAAATCTGCTACTGTATTGCCTTCTCTGAATATATGAGAAATAGAATCATGCTGAGATAAGAGGCTCCAGATATCCCTGACATAGCTGAGAATGGACCAGGGGCAATGAGTTTCCTTTTTGATAATCCTGACAAGGGTGAGGGAGTCACATTCAATTAGAGCTAGTTTGGAGTCCACAGTCTTCAAGTATTTGATGCCATCAAGTAGTGCACGGGCTTCTGCTATTAAACTATTTGATTGTCCATAAAAGTGAGAGAAGGCAAGGAAGACCTTGCCTCTAGAATCCCTGATAATTCCGCCTCCTCAAGTATCTCTAGATAGCTTGCAAGCACCATCGGAATTTAATTTTAGAAAAGGCCAAGGAGGGCAAAGCCATCTCACAATCTTCAGCTGTTGTCTGCAAGGGGCTTGGTTTTTGATTCCTAATTGATCCAAAATTTTCCGGTTGGTGGACTTTGGTTCCTTAAGTGCAGCAACTGAACAAGCCATCTTCACTTGGGAAATAATGTGATGAGTGATGTTGTATTTGGAGAAAGATTTATCATCATATTTGACAGTGTTTCTGGCCTTCCAAATTTCCCACATTCCAAATCCAATAGAGGCAAGAGAGAAAAGACCAAAAGCCGAACCTGGCTGAGACTGGCAGATGGAGTTCAGGATGAATTCCCTAGTAGTGCGGCCCTCAAAGTGTAAACCTGCAGCTGTTAGAGCAGTCCAAACAGACCTTGCAATTTCACTATGCAGGAATAAGTGATTGGGGTCTTCCACCTGTGGCAGCCTGCAGCATGAGCATTTAGAGCAAAGGACAACACCCACTCTTTGAATGTTATCATCAGTCGATAAACAGTTGTTCATAATCTTCCATAAATGGACTGAGATTTTAGTTGGAACCCAATTAGACCACATTCGACTCCAAGGAATATCAGACTGAAGATGACTGTTAGCCATAGACTTGTAGGTCGAGGCTACTGAACACAGTCCAGATGGAGAGAGACTCCAAACATCCAAATCCATTTCCTGATTCAAATTCACAGATCTGACAGCTTGCTGTATACTGTTGGGAATCAATGCATTTAGCAGGGCAGATTCTTCAGAGGAAGGGTTAAGAAGGACATCTCTTACAGATGCTTTTGGGTTAGGAATGAGAACATCAAGAACATAAGTATTTAGACATTGTTGGCCCAGCCAGTTATCATACCAAAAATTGGTATTTAAACCATTCCCAATAATAACCTTCTTAAGCTGAAGGATATAATCCTTGGCCTTCAACCAGCTTCTTCTAACAAAGCCCTTCATGTTTCTAAAGTCAGCATCACGGACGTGGCATTGGTGCAGATACTTGGCTCTAAAATAATTAGCCCATAAAGAACTAGTGTGAATAGCATGCCACAGCATTTTAACTCGAAGTGCATTTTCCATGAGCCTAAGGGATATGATGCCAAGGCCACCCTTGGATAGAGGCCTACTTAATGCCTGCCAAGATTTCCAATGTCTCTTTTTGCCAAGAGGGGAAGACCCCCAAAAGAAATTAGCAAAAGCCTGCTCAATCAGATTGTGAATGCCACTATGCAATGGAGTTGAAGACAGTGAATAAATTGGCAAGGAAGAAAGTACATGCCTTATAAGAACCAATTTGGCACCTTGAGACAATAAGTTAGCTTTCCACCCATCAATCCTCTTTTGTATAGAGTTGATAACCCCTGCAAAATAAACCTTTTTTGTTCTACCAATCACCAAAGGTATACCAAGATATTTATGAGGAAAATACAGTCTGGAAAAACCAGTGAGGTTTTGAATCCGCTGTGCAACAGAACGAGGCTTCTTTGGGTGGATTAAAAATCCACTCTTACTGACATTAATTAGTTGACCTGAAGCATGCTCATATGTGTGAAGAAGTTTAAGAAGATTACTGATAGAGGCTGAGGTGGCTTTACTGAAAATCAGGGTATCATCTGCAGATAATAAGTGAGATATGTTTGGACATCTCTGAAAACCTGTGAACCATTCAACCCGGCCACTGCTGAAGGCTTCTCTAAGCGACCTGCTCAATGCTTCTTCAGCAATAACAAATAAGGAAGGAGCTATCGGATCACCTTGACGGATACCTCTAGTTGATTTAAAGAAACCAGCAGTGTCTCCGTTCAACATAATAGATGTGGCGACCCGGATTCCGGATACCCGGTGCACCCGGTATAAATACCGAATACACGTGATACCACATGGGACCCGCGAGGCCTCCCAAGCGCGGGAAAGCGCCGAAGGGAAAAAGGATTGTGTGGGAAATACATTGAAGCCCGCAGATATAACAGTAAGCAATTAAATTTCATTAGAATGGATTGCTAAAGTAGCAGAAATAAAATTACCTTTTATTAAATATTCAAGTTTTACAATTATACACCAGAGTCTAGCCCAAGGAAAGACAACAAGTCTAGCACAGTACAGTCGAACAGAAAGAAACGTACACAGAAGTCGGAGGAACCCGACGCAGGTACGGCTGGCAGCTACAACAGCAAACGCGCACTCCACCAAGGACAGCAGAGGCAGACGACGAAACCCACCTGAAAAGCAGCAGGGGTGAGTCTCAACAGAAACTCAGTAGGGGTCACGCGGATCCCCACTGGAAAACCGCACAAAGCGAAGGCAACGGAAGCAGTAACAAACGCAGCGAGAACATCAACGTAGCAAAGCAGGAAAGCTACACTACAAAGCTGTAAAGGAACAGACGGGAAGTAGGAGTAGGGAACAAGCAGGAGAGGGTGAGAACCCGCACCAAACAAGCGGCTACCGAACTAACCTCGGCACCCCAAACTACTCCAAACCAAAGGCAACAGATGGATGACCCCGAACTCACACAGAAGGGTACACCAGCCTGTCAACCAGCCCAAAACAAAGGCGAAGGCGAACGCCGACGCCGAGAAACAGGCAAAACACGACCGGGGACGTCGTGCATAAAGCCCCACGCACGATCGGAACATCGCGCGGACGACAAACCACTGACCCCGAGTGCAGCCACGAACGGGCAACTCGCAAGGGTCACAGCGTACAGGAAAACGCCGAAAGCTACGCGTCACGTGACGGAAGCACCCCCTTAAAAGCCAGCTGCGTCCACTGACGTCTGACGCCGCACCTCAAGTGTCTCACCTACAGTACTGCTGTAACAACAGCAGAGATGTAGACACCAGCTGAACCAAACAGTAACAGCAAAACAAGTAACTAGTCAGGGTCACGCCCGTCGACGTAAGTCCTAACCCCTGACCACGTGTGCAGACACTGGCTATAGCCTAAGCCAGGTCCTCTAGCTAGTATTCTCCCTCGGCAGGACGCTACCGTTGGCTAGGAGCCCGCGGAACTAACTAAAAACCGCTCACTGGGAAAAACCCTCCGCCATCCGCTAGCGGGTCGGCCCGCGGCCTTAGGCAACAACAAGTGGAGGCTTCACACGACACAGAAGCTCAAAACACAAGTGCCGAAGTACAGACAGGCAACCATGCCCATCCACACGCACTTCGAAGCACCAAATGGCAGCACCACCACTGCCGACAACTCAGGACAAGCACTAGACCTCCTACGTAACGATCCTGAGCCAAACGACTCAAAGGTAAGATCGTCACAACAGCGGAACAAGCCGCCAATCGGTCTAATCCTAAGCCAAAGAAACCACGCTCCGCAGAAAACGACACACGGAGACCTGAGGGAGACATCAAGAACCCTCAGCACACCTGGACACACAAACCGAGGTAGAACAATACCTCGAAGCATCCAGAAGCAGTGTCTTAGGTAGGACAGAACCGCTAAGACACGCGCAAACAAGGTCACATGTCAACCACTGGGTCAGACCAGGTTGACCGAAACCCAAACAAGCACATGCAAAGGTAGGATAAGGAACCCTACCACAAGCAAGAAGACTCCTGGCTACCTTACAACGTAGTCTTAACCCTCATAGGACGTCAAGAGACATCCACGGGACAACGGGCAGACCACAAGGCCAAGCCAAGACACACAGAATCATCGGGCGGAAAACCAAGGCACAAGGAAAGTAACGCACCAGCTCTAGACCGCTACAAGCAAGCGACGGTCTAGGTTAGGGCCGTTATTTCCCAAACGACGGACGGACACCAGGCCGTCACTCACACCACCCTGACAACCTACAAAACACACAAAAGCCAAGTAACGCACGGGAGCAGGGGCGTTACAAGCAAACGACGCACGGGGCACCCACCGTCACATTCAACGGTGCAGCAAACCCAAACCAAAGCGAAGTAACGCGCTAAGCCAGGCGCGTCACTCACGAAACAGCGCGGCAGGGGAGGGCCGTCAGAACCAAACGACGCACGGGGGACCCATCCGTTACTCACAGACGGCATGGCCACCCTCAACCCAACACCACAGCAAACAACGGTCGGAGGCATGCGCGTTACTCACAAACGACGCACGGGGTCCCCACCGTCACACCCAACGGTGCAGTCAACCCAACCTCGACCAAAAGAGAATGTAACGGCCAGGGGCGGGCACGTCACACTCAAACAACGCATAGGGGCACGACCGCTAGAGGCACCGCCTCAACGAGTCAACGTCAGTCAACTGGCAAGTAACGGCCTGGGCAAGGCGCGCCACTTCCATCTAACGCACTGGGTCAAGCGCGTTAGACTAACCGACTCAACCCCAACATAAAACGACGAAGGCGAAGTAACGCACTAACCTAGGCGCGTTACAAGGAAGCGACGCGCCACTCTAGGGCCGTCACTCACCTAGAAGCCAAAGCGCTAAAACGATGCAGACCAAACGACGGTCAGTCGTAGGGCCGCTAAAGATAAGTAACGGTCGCTGGCATGACCGCTACTTCGGTTACGGCGGGAAAACATAGGAATGGCCGGATCGGCCCGTTCCACGCCCCATTCACGCCGAAACGCAGGGGAAACACACCGCAACACCGAATAACAACATTCAAGGGCCAAAATGCCCACATGCAACACCAAAAACGCTCGATCCGGGCGATTTAGACAAATCCACCCTAAGAGGGTCACCGAGGTTCCCGGGCTTCTACCGGCCTCGAATGAACACCGAATCGCACGAAATCAACGTGGATGAGATTCTAACATCCCTGCGGTCATTTAGAAACTAACTGAACCGCAAACGGTCACCGTTTACCGGCCGACCCTAAAAACCACGAAAATCACGGTTTAGGCAAAACAAGCCCAAACACACTCGTTTCCTAGCCGAACGCCGTGCAATGGCAGGGAAAACGAAGGTGAAGAAGCAAGGATCCGTCACCCTACCTCCACCGAAGAAACCGTGCCCCGAAGGGACTAAACCATGCCGAAAACCACTCGCGAACCAATTTCACCGGCTTTGAATCCACCGTTCGGGATCGCGCCAGAATCGATCCGATCCTCGCCTCATCGCGCACCAATCCAGCTCCACGTCCTCGCCAACTCACCCACGGTCGCTCCGTCTGCAGCCGGGGCCAAAGAGGGGGAGAAACGAGAGAGAACGGGAGAGAGAAACGGTCGCGGCCGAATGAGGGAAGAAAGAGAAAAAGAAAAGAAAAAGGAAAAGAAATTAGGAAATTTTCCTAATTTCCGAAAATTCCGAAAATGCGCCGAAAATGCATAAATTCAGAAAAATACACAAAAATAGTCGAAACGACCGGCTCGAAGAGTACATCGACGCTGTAGCATTCACGAGTTCGAGAATTGACAAATAAACTCACCGTAGGGTTCCGTAGCTAGTACGTGAGAAAAACCCACACGGCTCGTCAAACTCAACTCGGAAGCCACAAAAGCGAACCGAAACTCAACGAAACCAATCCGAAACAGATCCGAAAGATCCATTAAAGATCCTACGAGATCCAACGAGATCCAGGGCATTACATCCTCCCCTCCTTCAAAGAATTTCGCCCTCGAAATTCAGGACTAACAAAGGAGAAGCAGGGAAGAATAACCCAACAGCACAAAACTCGGAAAACACAGCTCAGAGGAACACCGTCAGATCACAATTACAGGTACACACTCAGCTTCCAAGACAGCAAGTCTACAGCACGAGTACGGCACCAAAGTGAATACATCTGACACCTCCGAAGCAAGGGCAACGTCGTTTACGTCTCACCAGAATTAGAGACACGACTGCCACAACCACAAACAACCGAGAAAACACAATAACAACACGGCAAGCGGCAGCTTACACAAGGAGACACAGTCCTTACAGCTGACAGCTCGCAACATCATCGGCTCCAGCGCCAAAGGTAACAGGGAACACCTGGCACACAGGACACCAACGACAACAACAACACTGCTGGACCAGAAACACAATCAAGTCAGCACTCACTCAGATATCACATCTGATCAAGTCGCAGGCTAACTCCACCAGGGAAAGAGAGCACAGCAAGCCAACTGACAAGACCATGGTCCAAGGCAGAGACACAAAATCATAAAGAAACAGCGCCACAACAACACAACGGCAGCACCTGCAGAACTCCGGCTCCACACAACACGCAGAACCACGGAACACAACTGCAAGCAGGGTCACATCAAGGCACAAAAACAGCTGAGCACACACCCACACAGGAACGGGTCACGCATCAGACTGCTCACCAAGAGAAAGACCCACAACAACGAAAAACAACAATAATGATCTCGGGGAACGCAACTCAAGGACTAGCAACACGCCTCAAGAGCACAACACCCAAGAAGAAAAAGTAGAGCAAAGGGTACTTAATCAGCAAGGAATGCCGACAAATTCCCCAACACTCGCAAAATTGCCAATGCCAACACAAGAAAACCACGAGCAAAGGCACGGCAACGACCAAAGTCAAGGCACGAGAAGCCAAGACGAAGCCACATCGAGAAAGAAAGAACCTCTCGACAAATGGGTAGCCAACCCACACACTTCAGCTGCACTCTCAACAGCGTGCACGGGCAACAGAACAACATCGATAATCGCATCTCAGCACACATCAGCGCCATCGCAATCAACAAGATCGCAATTCACACGCCACGAGCACTGATCATACGAACAACCGATCACAAAGAGCCTGAGTGCAGCAAGAGAAGAGCACCAGCTTCAGCACAAAGCACAAGGAAAGCATCAATCTCAGCTCACCTTCATGTCCTGGAACAACAAATGAGCCTTCACAACGCATCGGCCGTTAGACACAGCACTACAAATACGGTACACAACAGCTCTTAACACCATTACGGAGTCCAAAGCTAAGCAACCGTACAACAAGGAGCAGATCAGGCTCAAAACAAAGCTGTCTACACTTAAGCAGACACAGGACAAAGGCACAACCAAGACAGCAATTCCAAGGCAAACCTCGAAAAAGCTTCACCAAGAAGGACGAGAAGCAACAAGCTCAACAACAAAAGCTCACCAGGAAGGGAAAATCCAAGGCTCGCTCGAGCAACTTCTCAATCGAGGCAACACGACATTCGAAACAACCGAAACAACGATGCATCAGGAGCTACACAAACTCAAGCTGGGACAACCCAAGCAACGTAAGAACGTGCGTGGCCATCACACCAACGCTAAAAGTCATAAGCCACCTGAGCAAAATACAGAAAATAGCTCGAACAAGGCACTGCAGGTTCATGCCAACCGACAAACACTGCAAAGTGCACCACGATCGAGACCAACTTCAAAACCGAACGAAGCACATCGTCATATCCAGACGAGAGCAAAACCATCTCGCACAGTGCTACCCAAGCACGTACAAGACCACATACGAGAAGCACCGCGATAAACCATCGCAACACCTACGCCAGCAAGAGACTGTACTGGGCCTAAGGACTCTGGAAACTGTATATCTGGATTTCCATGTATCTCACACGACAATGATCTGATAGCTCAGAAAAGAACTCTGAACATCTCAGAACACTGCTCTGATACCACCTGTGGCGACCCGGATTCCGGATACCCGGTGCACCCGGTATAAATACCGAATACACGTGATACCACATGGGACCCGCGAGGCCTCCCAAGCGCGGGAAAGCGCCGAAGGGAAAAAGGATTGTGTGGGAAATACATTGAAGCCCGCAGATATAACAGTAAGCAATTAAATTTCATTAGAATGGATTGCTAAAGTAGCAGAAATAAAATTACCTTTTATTAAATATTCAAGTTTTACAATTATACACCAGAGTCTAGCCCAAGGAAAGACAACAAGTCTAGCACAGTACAGTCGAACAGAAAGAAACGTACACAGAAGTCGGAGGAACCCGACGCAGGTACGGCTGGCAGCTACAACAGCAAACGCGCACTCCACCAAGGACAGCAGAGGCAGACGGCGAAACCCACCTGAAAAGCAGCAGGGGTGAGTCTCAACAGAAACTCAGTAGGGGTCACGCGGATCCCCACTGGAAAACCGCACAAAGCGAAGGCAACGGAAGCAGTAACAAACGCAGCGAGAACAGCAACGTAGCAAAGCAGGAAAGCTACACTACAAAGCTGTAAAGGAACAGACGGGAAGTAGGAGTAGGGAACAAGCAGGAGAGGGTGAGAACCCGCACCAAACAAGCGGCTACCGAACTAACCTCGGCACCCCAAACTACTCCAAACCAAAGGCAACAGATGGATGACCCCGAACTCACACAGAAGGGTACACCAGTCTGTCAACCAGCCCAAAACAAAGGCGAAGGCGAACGCCGACGCCGAGAAACAGGCAAAACACGACCGGGAACGTCGTGCACAAAGCCCCACGCACGATCGGAACATCGCGCGGACGACAAACCACTGACCCCGAGTGCAGCCACGAACGGGCAACTCGCAAGGGTCACAGCGTACAGGAAAACGCCGAAAGCTACGCGTCACGTGACGGAAGCACCCCCTTAAAAGCCAGCTGCGTCCACTGACGTCTGACGCCGCACCTCAAGTGTCTCACCTACAGTACTGCTGTAACAACAGCAGAGATGTAGACACCAGCTGAACCAAACAGTAACAGCAAAACAAGTAACTAGTCAGGGTCACGCCCGTCGACGTAAGTCCTAACCCCTGACCACGTGTGCACACACTGGCTATAGCCTAAGCCAGGTCCTCTAGCTAGTATTCTCCCTCGGCAGGACGCTACCGTTGGCTAGGAGCCCGCGGAACTAACTAAAAACCGCTCACTGGGAAAAACCCTCCGCCATCCGCTAGCGGGTCGGCCCGCGGCCTTAGGCAACAACAAGTGGAGGCTTCACACGACACAGAAGCTCAAAACACAAGTGCCGAAGTAGAGACAGGCAACCATGCCCATCCACACGCACTTCGAAGCACCAAATGGCAGCACCACCACTGCCGACAACTCAGGACAAGCACTAGACCTCCTACGTAACGATCCTGAGCCAAACGACTCAAAGGTAAGATCGTCACAACAGCGGAACAAGCCGCCAATCGGTCTAATCCTAAGCCAAAGAAACCACGCTCCGCAGAAAACGACACACGGAGACCTGAGGGAGACATCAAGAACCCTCAGCACACCTGGACACGCAAACCGAGGTAGAACAATACCTCGAAGCATCCAGAAGCAGTGTCTTAGGCAGGACAGAACCGCTAAGACACGCGCAAACAAGGTCACATGTCAACCACTGGGTCAGACCAGGTTGACCGAAACCCAAACAAGCACATGCAAAGGTAGGATAAGGAACCCTACCACAAGCAAGAAGACTCCTGGCTACCTTACAACGTAGTCTTAACCCTCATAGGACGTCAAGAGACATCCACGGGACAACGGGCAGACCACAAGGCCAAGCCAAGACACACAGAATCATCGGGCGGAAAACCAAGGCACAAGGAAAGTAACGCACCAGCTCTAGACCGCTACAAGCAAGCGACGGTCTAGGTTAGGGCCGTTATTTCCCAAACGACGGACGGACACCAGGCCGTCACTCACACCACCCTGACAACCTACAAAACACACAAAAGCCAAGTAACGCACGGGAGCAGGGGCGTTACAAGCAAACGACGCACGGGGCACCCACCGTCACATTCAACGGTGCAGCAAACCCAAACCAAAGCGAAGTAACGCGCTAAGCCAGGCGCGTCACTCACGAAACAGCGCGGCAGGGGAGGGCCGTCAGAACCAAACGACGCACGGGGGACCCATCCGTTACTCACAGACGGCATGGCCACCCTCAACCCAACACCACAGCAAACAACGGTCGGAGGCATGCGCGTTACTCACAAACGACGCACGGGGTCCCCACCGTCACACCCAACGGTGCAGTCAACCCAACCTCGACCAAAAGAGAATGTAACGGCCAGGGGCGGGCACGTCACACTCCAACAACGCATAGGGGCACGACCGCTAGAGGCACCGCCTCAACGAGTCAACGTCAGTCAACTGGCAAGTAACGGCCTGGGCAAGGCGCGCCACTTCCATCTAACGCACTGGGTCAAGCGCGTTAGACTAACCGACTCAACCCCAACATAAAACGACGAAGGCGAAGTAACGCACTAACCTAGGCGCGTTGCAAGGAAGCGACGCGCCACTCTAGGGCCGTCACTCACCTAGAAGCCAAAGCGCTAAAACGATGCAGACCAAACGACGGTCAGTCGTAGGGCCGCTAAAGACAAGTAACGGTCGCTGGCATGACCGCTACTTCGGTTACGGCGGGAAAACATAGGAATGGCCGGATCGGCCCGTTCCACGCCCCATTCACGCCGAAACGCAGGGGAAACACACCGCAACACCGAATAACAACATTCAAGGGCCAAAATGCCCACATGCAACACCAAAAACGCTCGATCCGGGCGATTTAGACAAATCCACCCTAAGAGGGTCACCGAGGTTCCCGGGCTTCTACCGGCCTCGAATGAACACCGAATCGCACGAAATCAACGTGGATGAGATTCTAACATCCCTGCGGTCATTTAGAAACTAACTGAACCGCAAACGGTCACCGTTTACCGGCCGACCCTAAAAATCACGAAAATCACGGTTTAGGCAAAACAAGCCCAAACACACTCGTTTCCTAGCCGAACGCCGTGCAATGGCAGGGAAAACGAAGGTGAAGAAGCAAGGATCCGTCACCCTACCTCCACCGAAGAAACCGTGCCCCGAAGGGACTAAACCATGCCGAAAACCACTCGCGAACCAATTTCACCGGCTTTGAATCCACCGTTCGGGATCGCGCCAGAATCGATCCGATCCTCGCCTCATCGCGCACCAATCCAGCTCCACGTCCTCGCCAACTCACCCACGGTCGCTCCGTCTGCAGCCGGGGCCAAAGAGGGGGAGAAACGAGAGAGAACGGGAGAGAGAAACGGTCGCGGCCGAATGAGGGAAGAAAGAGAAAAAGAAAAGAAAAAGGAAAAGAAATTAGGAAATTTTCCTAATTTCCGAAAATTTCGAAAATGCGCCGAAAATGCATAAATTCAGAAAAATACACAAAAATAGTCGAAACGACCGGCTCGAAGAGTACATCGACGCTGTAGCATTCACGAGTTCGAGAATTGACAAATAAACTCACCGTAGGGTTCCGTAGCTAGTACGTGAGAAAAACCCACACGGCTCGTCAAACTCAACTCGGAAGCCACAAAAGCGAACCGAAACTCAACGAAACCAATCCGAAACAGATCCGAAAGATCCATTAAAGATCCTACGAGATCCAACGAGATCCAGGGCATTACAATAGAAAACCAGCAATTGTTAATCAGCCTATCAATAAGATTAATGAAATTATTGCTGAAACCAAATCTGAGCATAATTGAGTATAGAAAGTCCCATTCTAATCTGTCATATGCTTTAGCCATATCAAGCTTAAGCATAATATTTGATCCTCTGGTTTTTCTACCCAATTCAAGAGAGAGCTCCTGAGCAAGAGCAATATTTTCAATAATCGGTCTCCCCTTTACAAAAGCAAACTGCTCAAGTGAAATGATCTTGGGAAGAATAGGAGCCAATCTTCTATTAATAATTAAGGAGATGATCTTATAGAAGAAGTTACATAAGCTTATCGGCCTATAATCTATAATATCCACAGCATTAGATTTTTTTGGTATAAGAGCAATCAAGGTGGATGTAACACTTCTTGGCAGAGGATTGCTGGATGAAAAGGCTTCTTGCACAGCACTGACAACCAATGGTGCAATGATGCTCCAAACTTTCTGGAAAAAAGCTCCAGAAAAACCATCAGGTCCAGGGGCACTATCAGCTGACAAACTGAAGACCGCATCATGAATTTCAATTTCAGTAGGAATAGCAGAAAGACAGTCATTTTCATCCTGGTTTACTAGGTGGGGAATACAGTTCAAGAAGTTATTGTCAATATGATGGTCTTGGGTGGAAAAAGCATTCTGGAAATGGGAAGTAGCTATACTTTTCATATCCTCATGATCTGAAGAAAGATTCCCAGCAGGAGTTCTCAATTGGGTGATTTTGTGTTTGCGTTTGTTAGCTAATGTTGACATGAGAAAAAACTTAGTGTTTCTGTCCCCCTCAAGAAGCCACCTAATCCCAGACTTTTGTCTCCAAAAATATTCTTGCTGTAGAAGCCTGTCAGATTGTATATTTTTAGCTTCTTTCAAAGCGGCCAGGTTTGCATCAGTAGGTTGCAGGTCATAATAATGCTCAGCTTGAAGAACAGCATCCTATAGTCTTGTAGCCACCGGGCTTCTGGACTAATTTCCTTGACCGCTGGCAATGGAGTCTGCCTCCTCCGGTTGTGAGTAGGTATTCTAATAGCTGCAGGTGGATTGGTCCACACAGGTGTTGCCACCGGCAAAGGGGGTCGTGGTGTGATGCCACGAATATGTGCCCCCACTGTTGGGCGAGACGTGCCCTTCTTCTTGGTTCTTGCAGGGACTTGTTGCCATCCCTCTTGTTCTTTCATTGGGGCCAGAAAGCAGGCTTCATAGGTATCCTGAGTACTGGCTTCTGCGGTCTCCTCAGGCAATGCCTGATATAGGGAGACCATGTTGACCACGGCTCTTCTCAGAGGCGCCTCATGTGGTTGTGGAGGGTCAACCTTGTACTCCCCCAACTCTATCTCGTCTTTCTTTACCATGCCTTTGATAATATCCTTGAAAACATAACAGTCTTCAATCAGATGCCCCAGCATCTGGTGGTAAGGGCAAAATCTTGGGTTGTCTCTTCTATTCAGGTCCTCCGGCCTCTTTGGCTCAGGCAGGGTGACCTTATCATACTGGGTAACCTAGTCAAACAAGATCCTGGTCTTCTCCTTCGGGAAAGAGTAGGCCTTCTTCATCTTATCCCGGAGTGATGGACCTTCTTTGCCATCTTCGATTTTAGTAGGTTGAGGAGCAGCTGCCTTCTTGCCTTTGTCTTTTTGTTGTTCGAACGCCTTGATATCAAGGGCGTTCGCTTCTTTAGGTGCCTGGCGCCGCTCTGCTACCTTGCCTTTTTGTGCAGCGGCAATAGTTGATGTCGGGGCAGGTCTTGCCAGGAAGGCTTCTACCTCAGCCACAACATTATTCAGGCGGTCGAACGATCGAATTTCCATGCCAATCATCTTTTCTAATACCTTTCTCCTGAGGTTCTACTTGCAGATTTTTACAGCGTCCTCCTGGTGCGGGGGCCGCTTGCATCTCATTCCGAGGTTCCTCCATCTCTTGATATAATCAAGGGCTATCTCATCTGCCCTCTATCTTGTTGAGTAGAGTTTGGCCACTGTGACTTCCCTCTCTGTGACATGAAATCTTTTTCTGAACTTCCTTTGCATGTCCGACCAGCCACTGATTGACCCGGTCGGGAGGCTGGAGTACCATTCAAATGCGAGCCCCGTGAGCGAGGACCCGAAGAATTTCAGTAAATATGACTCGCCAGTGGCCAGATCACCCATGACGGTCATGTAGTAGGCAACATGTTCTTTTGGGGATCCCTTCCCCTTGAACTTGTCAAATTTTGGCGGCTTGCTAATCCCAAGAGGGAGCAGCTTGGCAGCATGATGCGGCGGGTATGGCACCCTATAAGCATCGAATGCGATGTAGTCACCCTCACTTCATTCAGCAAGCTTTAGCTCGATCATTCTCTCCACCATCATCTTGCTCATGACAGTCGGATCAACCGGTTCTGGGTAGAAATGTGCCGGCTGCAGGTAGGGGGTGACTAGAGTGGTCGCCTGTGGAGGAGGACACAGCAGTGGAGGTGTCTGGTGCACCTGCGGTAGCACCGACGACATCAACGGCTGTGGTGGGTGTTGTTGAGTTGTTGCCACACTTGGTTCTGTCGGTTGGGGCAGGGTGTAGAGTGGTGGGAAGTCATTATGGTTGACGGCTCCCCGTGATGATTCGGCCTGCATATTAGGCTGCTTGGAGGCTGAAGACTGCTCTGTCTTCTCCATCAACTGCTTCTTCAGCAGCTCTATCTCCTGGCGATACCTTTGGAGTATCATTAGTACTGTCAGATCCATAGCTGCAGTGCTGGGGATAGCTTCCGTTGTCTTGCCGGGTGCACCCTCAGGTAGGATGTCGAGCAAGACATCTTCTTCTTCTTCTGCCTTTACCACATTTGTGGTAAGAATGACGGCTTTATCATGTTGTTGGTGCTGGACCAGGGTCTGCTTTCCCTTGGTTGCCGCCAACTTTTCTTTTGCGGCTTCTGCCCTTCGAGTACTCGGCCCCGGCCTTCCGGCCAGCCAAGCCAGCTCCTGAGGATCTTCAGGCAATCTTCCATACTGGCCAGACACCCCAGCCATGTTGCAGGTGAAAATCTGCATCCTTCTTCTCTGACTACAAACCCTCTGTTTTGCATTCTCCGGGAAGGTGAGCCTTTCAAATACAGAGACTCTTCTTCTTTCCTCCTGGTGGGGAGTAATTTCATAGGCTGGAATATCCAAGCCGTATTCATACCCGTTGTCATCAAACGACAACGCCATTCTTCTTCTTCTTCCACTGCCATTGATGAGCAGTGATCTTCTTCGGCCATGGCTGCTTGTAATAGCCGTTGTTGGCCCAAGGAGGGGTTGCCCAATCCAACAAAATAGCCTCTGACCATATTGGCCATCTCTTCTTTCCCTCGTCCCGTATGTAGGATCGGTGACAATTCTCGACCTCCTATCGGAGGGATGTAAGCAAGCCGGGCTATTCCGGCAACATGTTGAAATCTTCCTCCCACAGCGGAGATGTTGGCCTATCGGGCGTAGGCCCTAAAGCTTCCACGGCGTGGAGGGTCCACGATAGTTTCTTCCTCTCTCGGGGCAAGACCCCTCTTTTTGTTCTCCTCTGCTCCAGTAAATTCGGAGCGGTGCTGGACTGGTGCATCTTGGTAGGTAGGCTGGACCCTCTTAGGGACCCAAACATGCTTGAATCTTGTCGGCCTGGGGGCCAGCTTCTCATGGCCATGGCTGCCGGTTTCTTCTTTCTTAGCTTTCCTCCCAGAGAGGGCTTGGAAGGAATTGTAGACAAGCACTGCGGGGATCACCCGATCAGGGCTTACTCGAGCTTCGCATCCATTCAGAAAGATGCGAACCCCCCCGATCAGCATAGACTTTCCGGACATGGAGAGACGTCCGGTGACAGCAGCAGCAGTAGCCTTCTTCCGGGGGTTCCGATGTCGGTGCCTCCCGAAGTTCTTGGCGGGGATGGGGCGAGCCCCGTGAGTGATATGGTGCACCATGCGGTTGGCGACTTGAATTGGGCTCGTGAGTGAGCCAGCATAGTGTCGAGCCTCCGGGGCCTCGACCTTCTCTGCACTATTCTCTTCTGTAGGCTCCGAGGGTTCCACTTGCAGCATGTTGACAAAAGCTGACCCCAAGAAGTTGGGGAAGCCTACGGCTGGTGGGAAAGACCCGAAGACAGTGGGCACCGCCAGGTACCCATGTTCAGCGTGACCTGCGACGATCACGGGGCCGAAGTCAACATCGGTGAGTCCCGATGACGTCATCGTCCACCTGAGGCAAATAGACAAACAATTGGTATTCTTGGGGGAAGCCCCCAAAGGCATCCCCTCTTGGCTTAGAGATGAAGGGAGACTCGGGTCCCACCGGGCGTGCCAGACTTGTGGGGGGGACTTAGATTTCGTTCAGGAGATGAGGGTATCTCTTGTTTGGCATGCCAGTCACATACGTGACAAGTTTTATTGTGCGTTCGATCTGACTTGGTCAGTCGATTGTGAAGTTCATGTCGGGACACAGAGTCCATCATACTATAAAGGTGATGATGTTAATTACATCCTCTGAGAAAGAGGACAACCCTTGATTAATTACCAAGAGAGGATGCCTCGAGGGATGATGCGAAGGCATACGAAATACTAACTAGATGCACCAATGGATGCTATGGAATGAGGTCATTTAGTTGACCATTTATGCAAAATGCAACGAGTTCATTAATTGATTTATTCATTTAATTAAAGGTTCAGTCATGCTCGTTTAGATAACAATGCATGCTAATGTCGATGTATGTTCATGACGAATGCTTCAGCATGGTTGAAGACATTAAAACCCCATTTTTAGTCATTTATTTGATTAATCTTATTGGATCATTTGGGGCTATGACATTAAGCATCCAGAATCAACACACGGTAGATGAGATGCACATGTGGCTAATGCATGTATTAGGTTGGGTAGAAGCATATGTAGGGTCGGTGCACGAATATGCACAGGGTGAGGTTGATGCACCAAGAAGGGTCGGTGCATGAATGTGCACGGGGTGATGAGGTCGGTGCATGCATTAGGTTAATGCAAGTGGGAAGGTCGGTGCATAAATATGCATCGAGTGGATTTGGTTGGTTCATGAAGAAGGGTCGGTGCATGAATGAGGTCGATGCACAGATGGATGAGGTCGGTGCATGCACTGAGTTGGGTTGGTGGCTAAGTCGGTGCGGAGAGTGCATCGATGTAAGGGCAGGTCGGTGCAACTTGCTGGAGTCGGAGCACGAAGAAAGAGATGCAGTTTGTGCATATAGGGTTGGCTTAAAATAGCGCGGTGGCCGGTTGGAGTTAAAACGGCGCGCCTGAAACGCGCCGGATAGAGGCCAAATGGGTTGCATTGATTTATGAGAGTGGGGTTAAAACGGCGCGCGGGGGGGGGGGGGGGTCGGGAATTGGCGCGCCGGATTAGGGCCGCGCCAGATTAGAGTGATTTTGGACCGTTTGAGTTCTAAATGAAATGCCAGGCTAGTTTCTTAAAACTTTAGTGTTATTTTTGAAGATTAAAAGGTTTATTTAAGTCCCAGATGGACTGCAAATATGTAGAGCCCCAGAATTTATTAGTAATTTCTGGATTATTTATAGAATTTTCTGGAATTTATAAAGGCCAAAATAGATTAAATGAATTAATATTTGGGATTATAAGGCCCAATTATGTTAAATAACTAATCCAACTTTGATAATTAAAACCCAATAAGTTTATGGACCAAGCCCATTAAGTTTGACCCATATTCTAGAAGGTTATTTAGCATATTCACGAATTTTAAGGATAAATACCATTTTATTAGACAAATTAGTGGATAATTAACCAAAGAGTTTGAATTAAGATGAATGTCCACGCCCAATTGATGTAACGGTCTATCGGGCGACCGCTACAGTCACGTAATGCACCAGTCCTGGTCCGTTACACTCAGCGGATTCCGTGAGAAGAAGAAGTTACAAAAAGATTGGAACTTTGGGATTCTCTTGGCTAGAGACCAACTTAGGAGAACTTATAACATTGCTAAGGACTCTTAGAGATTAGATTTTTGCCAATTAAGGACTCTAAAATCGTTCAAATCCTTGAACCCTAGCCAAAACTCTATAAATAGGACCTAGTTCTGAACTGAGCGACCCTTACTTTTGGCTCGTGAAGAAACAAGGTAAGGAGATAGAATCTCAGGTAAGTCCTTTGATACTTTTTATTTCTAATACTAAGGTCTGACAACTCTCAAAATTTCATGTTAGGAGGTCAAGTATCAAAGGAGTTAGGATCTTCCAAAGTTTCTAGTTTCATCACGCCAACCCAGGAAACTGTGCGACAGAGTGTAGAAGATTAGGAAATTAGAGAGTCTAAACGAGGTAATTAGAGTTAGATGCTTTAGAAATTTTTGTTCCTCTTAGTTTCATCTTCCTAACCTCCGAATTTCACATCTTTAGGTCAAGAGATTGGAGAGATAGGGCAACGTGAAGTTGCTAAAAAATCACAGGAAGAGGAGAACTAGGGCGACCCTTGAAGACTCAAATTAGAAGTTTAAAGCCCAATTAAGAGGTAGGTCATCTCATGAATGGCAAAAACACATTATTAGGGATAAAAGCCCTCTAGTTTATTTAGATTTCATGCATTATACTTCATGAATTTCATGTTTTAGGATTAATCTATACATTCATGCATGCCTTCAACCCTAATTGAAGATAAAAAGCTATCTCTCATTATTTCATTACTACCTATGCATCTAGATAGCCTTTTTCTCGTTTTGACATGATTAGAGTAGTTAGCATGCTATGGATTAATCATAGATTTCTATAGTTTCTATTTCCTGTCAGCAGAGGACCTAACGGTCTAACGTAAGATCGCCAGGGACGTGTAACGGACCTACCTTGATCCGTCACACCTCTGTAAACCATTGCAGGGTTCTGAGATCTCTGACAGACCTACAGTGGACCGTTACCATATTGTGACGCACCTAGACAAGTCCGTTAAAAAGCACTATGTTCTGTCAACTTAAGGCAGAATTAAGATTGGCTCAAATAGCTTATATATATATATGCCTAGTTAAAAAGATCTTAACCTGTTTTCATGATTTTTAAGTTCAGGTGTTGATTCATGTTAGAAATTGCATGATTTATGGTACGTTAGAGTTATTTTCAAGTAGATGATAATTTCAAGCCCAAAGCACTATAGTTTTGTATTTAAAATTTGATTTAGAAAAAACATTGATGAGTTTTGTCATGATTTTATATTGTTACACATTCTTTCTGTCTATAGAGTCCATTCTCTAAGCACATGGCATATATTCTGGTATATGGCTATTAGTTCACACTTTACACTATAGGAACATATTCTTGAACATGAGGACCTCTCTATTAGATATTCCTTCCAATGGACTAGGAAATCTTATTTCAAGGCCTCCGTAATTCTCTGAGAGCCTGGGATTCCCACTAGGACGCCGAGTTGGTTGTACCATGAAAGCCCAATTGTTAGAAAGCACAATCGATGTTTTCAGATTCTGGATATGTAACAGATCTATATTCGACCGTCAGGCACATATAACGGTCCAATATATGACCGTCACATTGTTTGAGTCCATATCTATTTTCTTCTAGATTCAACCTTTCTAACGGCCTAACACTCGACCGTTATGTTCATGTAACGGCCCAGTATTAGACTGTCACAGTTCTACATTCTTTAACCCGAGGTTTGACCAAAGGGTTGATATTCTAAGTTTCTAGATGGAGTATTGATGGTCTAGGACTTGGCAGATTGTCTAAAGATACTTAACTTAAAATATGAATGATAATAAATGTACCGTTATAGTACCGAATTATTTCCATGAGCATGACATCGTTTTAAATCATCCTTGATCTCTCATGTCCTAAGTTGAAGCGTTCATTGTTGATTATTGTTATCAAGAACTTATTTACATTCTTGGCCATATTTTATTACTTGAAACGTGGAAATAGCTTGATTTATACTTGAAGATGCGATCGAGCACTGATTGTGTTCAAGGGCTCTATGCTAGTCTCCTCAGCTGATTGTCGGAAACATACTATGAACCATGGGGTATGATGCTACTGGCGTCGCATTACGCTGGGAGTACTTTCTCTATAAATAAGTGAAAATCCACGGCACGACGATACACGTACATGACTTTCTTGCTTGTTACATGATATTACACAGAAATTTACCAAATACTTGCTCATAAGCAAAAGATGTTTGGGTGATGAGTATGTGAATTGCTAGTACATTCTTGTTCATGAAAGGCCATTCTTGTTACATTCTTGCTAGTTCATACTTGTTCATTCTATCTTACATGATCATCTTGTTACTTTGGTTACTTGTGATTTATCGCATTCGCATGATTTTACCTTATTCCTCTAGAGCAAAAATATTAATTACTTTAATAGTGCCTTCATGTTGATGCGATGATACCTACTGGGCAAGTGTGCTCATTACCTATTTCCAATCTTTTCAGGAGATGGAAGTGAGTCAGGATCGGATTCGGAATATTCAAATAGCCGGTCCGAGAGTGAATGAAGAATGAGGGAAGACTTAGGAAGTCTACATTGTTTAGTTTGAGTCCATGTAATTTTCTTATTTCTTGAGTCTAGTATGATGAAGAAAGTTGAAATAGTGATTGTAATTGAGTATTTGAATATTTGATCGATAATGAAATGAAAGTTAAAGTTTGAGTAAATATTGTGCAATTGCATTTATGTGTGTGATTGTCTTACGCTCTGATCATTCTTGCTTGCAAGAGACTTACCATGCCAAATGTTCGCGTTCCTCGAGCTAGTCTTCCGCTGTCATAAGGGCTCGGGGCGTGACAGTTAAGTTGGTATCAGAACCTAAGTCTCAAGACTTAGGGAGAAGAATCATGTCATAGGATAAGTCCAAGGTTTAAGGACCCCTACCTGTGAACTAAGGAAGAAATTCTCATACCCATGTGAGAACTGGGTAGAGGCCGGGATAAGATAGTTAATTAGCTTTAAGATTTATTTTCTTCCAAATTCCACGAGAAATAACAAGTTATTATATTTCTCTCAGGTACCTTATTTTACAAATGGCTCATCGCGTAGATTGGAATGGCATGCAACAAATAGTTCCCGGCCTTACTCAGGCATTGCACACTATGGCACAGGTAGGCGCAGGGGCAAGGGCTGGTGACTTACATCATAATTTCCGGAGTTTAAACCCTCTGCGTTTCTATGGTTCTTCTAATCTGGACAAAGTAGAGAACTGGATTGACGAGATGAACCGTATATTTGACGTCATCCAATGCACCGATCAAGAGAAGGTGCGTCTTGCAAGTTTCCAACTCAACAAGGATGCCCGTACATGGTGGAAGTTGGTTCCGGCACCTCCGGCCGATGCACCTCATACATGGGATGGTTTTCTCACTTTGTTCCGTGCTAAGTACTTTTCCGAGCACGTGAAAGAAAGAAAGGCTATGGAGTTCGCCTCTTTTCGACAAGGAATGATGACAGTTGCGGAATATGAACTTCAATTCTCCAGACTAGCACCTTATGCACCGCATTTAATCAGTATTGATCTATTGAAGGCTAATCGGTTTATGGACGGGTTATGACCCAGTTTCATTCAACAGCTCGGGACCCAAAACATCCGTACTTATGCGGAGATGGTTCAACGGGCATACTTATGTGAAAGGACCTTAGAAAAGGTCAAGAAATTGAAAGGGAAAGGAGAAAAGTCCAGCCGACGATCAGATCGGCATTATAAGAAAGAAAAATTTAGCATCACGGAGCCTCACAAAAGCTGTGATAGTAAGAAGCGGTCCAGGAGCGGGAACGGTGGAAGCTCCAAGAAGAACAAGAAGATTAAGGAGGAGGAGCAAGTCGCCACGGCTTGCACTTTTTATGAAAAGTTTGGCCATTCGGCTGAAGAATGTTGGAAGCGCCTTGGTGCTTGTTTACGCTGTGGAAGCAGGGAGCATCACATGTCGGATTGCCCCCTTATGAAGGACCAGCCATCTGGTGGTGGACACAGGAGACAGGTACTCTTCAAATTTGTTCTCGTCCTGCATTTGTGCTATTTGATACTGGTGCCTCTCATTCTTTTGTCTCCACTACGTTTACCAAAACGTTACCAATTGCATCAGTTCCTCCACCTTTAGATCTTGCTATAACCACACCCCTAGGTTCTGGAGCAAAACTTACTAGATATTACCCTGATAATGAAGTAATTGTAGAAGGCCACAAGCTCCCCGCAAACCTAGTATGCCTTGACATGAAAGGTTATGATGCCATTTTATGGGTACATTGGCTTGTAGATCATGATGATGATATTAACTGCAAAAATAGGATTATATCCTTCCGAAAATTAGGTCTTCCAAGATTCTCTTTCTTTGGCATCAAGCATAGGAAACATCCCACTATCATATCTTCTCTTCACGCTTGCAAACTCATCTCACAAGGATGTGAAGCTTTTCTTGCTTCTGTCATTATTACCGAATCCAAGGAAATCGTCCTAGCAAACATTCCTATTGTAAATGAGTTCCCAGATGTATTCCCATCCGAATTACCCAGTTTACCACCCGAGAGGGAAGTGAACTTCACTATTGAACTCATTCCAGGAGTAGCACCTGTTTCTATAGCCCCTTACATGATGTCCCCCACGAAACTTAAGGAATTAAAGAGACAGTTGTAGGAACTACTAGATAAGGGCTTCATTAGACCTAGCACATCCCCTTGGGGTGCGCCTGTGCTATTTGTCAAGAAGAAGGATGGCTCTCTCAGGCTATGCATAGACTACCAGTGACTAAATCAACTTACAATAAAAAACAAGTATCCGTTGCCGCGTATTGATGAGCTCTTCGATCAACTTTCAGGACCAAAGTATTTTCCTAAAATAGACCTCAGATCAGGTTATCATCAGCTTAGAATTAAGGAAGAAGACATTTAAAAATTGGCTTTTTGAAGTCGTTATGGCCACTATGAATTTGTGGTAATGCCGTTTGGGTTAACAAATGCCCCAGCAGCATTTATGCAACTTATGAACAGTGTTTTTCAACCATATCTGGACCAGTTCATCGTCGTCTTCATTGATGATATCTTGATATATTCCAAGACAAAAGAAGAACATGAAGAACATTTGAGGATAGCCTTGCAAACACTTAGAGAACACAAACTTTATGCCAAGCTTAACAAATGTGAATTCTGGCTCAAGGAAGTTTCATTCTGTGGACGTCAAAAAAAATGATGGTGACAATCATACGGCATGCACGTCTTAGCACTCGAGAGTGAGTTGAAGACGGGATGGCCGAACAAACCCCGTACCTCCTCTAAGCAGGATGAACATATATACTCAGCGCTCCACCACCCAACAAGAAGTCCTTCGGGCAGAAGAGATGGCCCCGGCTCTCCAGTCGGCATTGCCGAAGGCCGAATCAAAAGAAACTCAGGAAATCAAACCCGTGTTCAGCAAGCGCCGGAGATCACTCGAAGTTCCGAATCGGGATGCAGAGGCCCTGAACTAAACACCCCGGAGGTGGTGCATTACAGCTAAAGCAGCACGGGAGGACAAGCGTCCGTCCGAATAGCCGCGAAGCCAAGACGAAGTCTAAACCAGCGTGGCCTACACTTAAACCAGCGTGCCCTTGCCTTGGCCTTAAACCGGCGCGCCTTTGCTTGGCCTTAAACCGGCGTGCCCTTCCATCAAGCTTTAAATCGACGCGCCACCCTGTGTGCTGCTAATCCGGCACGCACGACTCCGCGCCGTTTTAACCAAAGGGCCGTCCCATCCATACTCCGGTGCTCTGTTTCCTGATGAATCTCACGCGAAGTCCAGAGAGGAGAAGAACAGTGCATTCAATGCCCGTCCCATAGCCATTTAAAGACCGCGGAGCTGTGCACACCCCAACTCGACAGTGCAACGGTGGTAGCAGTAGAGGCCAGCAGTGACGGTGGCAGCAGCAGCATATCTCTTGATAGACCTGCGAACATCCTGTCCTCAGACGAATGATAGGGTACAGCTTGAACTAGCAGCAGCCAGCGCGACGAGTCGACTCCCGACGCTGATGCGAATGAGGCAGAGGTGGCGGGAAACCTCCCCCCACTGGCCATTCTTTGAAGAAAATGCAACCCACCCTATATATATATGGGGAGCCTGTTCCACGGGGCATAAGGCTGGAACCCCCGGGGAGCGATTGATCAGAGGAGGCCACCCAAAGAGAAGGAGAGCTTCGTCCCCCGACGCCAGAAAGGTGAAGAAGAAGGGAGGGTATGTGAGAGAAGAGAGGTGAGCCCTGGGGAGGGGGTAGAGCAGGTGCTCTGTTCCTCTCCCCCCGCATGAGTTTCAAGTCCTTCCCCTCCTCTGTGTTCTCCCTTTGCTCCGGGGTAGATCCCCTCCTGTATCTCTTTTTCCCCCTTCCCTTGCGAATGAATAAAAGGAATGATTTTTGGTGAACATGTGTAGCGTTCTACTGCTCTGTTCCTCTCCCCCCGCATGAGTTTCAAGTCCTTCCCCTCCTCTGTGTTCTCCCTTTGCTCCAGGGTAGATCCCCTCCTGTATCTCTTTTTCCCCCTTCCCTTGCGGATGAATAAAAGGAATGATTTTTGGTGAACATGTGTAGCGTTCTACTGCTTTGTTCCACTCCCCCCCGCATGAGTTTCAAGTCCTTCCCCTCCTCTATGTTCTCCCTTTGCTCCGAGGTAGATCCCCTCCTATATCTCTTTTTCCCCCTTCCCTTGCGGATGAATAAAAGGAATGATTTTTGGTGAACATGTGTAGCGTTCTACTGCTCTGAGCTCCTCCCCTTTCTCCCAGTTTTCTTATCATCCAGGAACCTCGGAGGCCTGCCTCTCTGTGGCACTGCCTTTAGGGGAATCCATCGAAGGGATGCACACTCATAGCCTTTTATGGCACATATCCGTCCCTGTGGAACTTCCACAAAATCACCACCTGTAAGCTGCGGGAACTCTTGAAGGCTGGTCCTCGAGTCTCCACATGCACTTATGGGTTAACGGAGGCCTTACTCTGAGTTCTGAGGTTCACCCCAGAGCAATCCGTTTGGTGTTCCCCATTTTTTTCTGGCAAGCTTCAGTCCGGGGGAGATGCTGCCCAAATTTTGCCAGACGACACGTAAGAATAGATGAACAAACTAAGCCCTTGAATCAAGCTAAACCTCTGAGTTCCTGCATAATAAACCCTTCCAACAAAACATTCAAATACACATACTCATTCACCTCAACAAATGATGAGAAGCACTCTATCGATTTAAAGCATCAATTGAACAAACAATCCACCCATTGGATCAGTTTGCAGGTGGAAGAAGCAAGAACAGAAACAAAAGAATCATTAAGAATGAAACAAACTTGAAGAACTAACACGGTGTGATGTTAATCCGGTGTGGGTTAATCCGGCGCGCCCTCCCCGCGCGCCGGTTTAACCCTACACCCAAAATCAAGTTGGAATCCTTGGAATGAATAGTGCACCCCCCTTTATGTTTGAGCCTTAATCCGGCGCGCCCCTTTGCCTTCCTTAAACCGACGCGCCCCTTGGCCTTCCTTAATCCGGCGTGCCCCTTTGCCTTCCTTAAACCGGCGCGCCGCTTGGCCTTCCTTGATCCGGCGCGCCCCTTGGCCTTCCTTAAACTGGCGCGCCCCTATTCTCTCTTGGCATCTCCCACTAAATTGGCGCGCGCTCCCCTTGTAACACCTACATAACCGGCGTGCCTGAAAGAGAGAGAATGATTAATCAGATAAGAGAAAATACCGGAAGCTAATGAATAAAATTAATCAAAAGTTTCCTCCCCGCTATAATCAAAATTTTGTTCCAAGGGCTCCTCCCCCCGGAAATCCCTGCATGGGGCGCTGCCCCCTTGACCCCCGCGACCTGACCGGGTAGGTCGAACCCCGTGACCTGACCGCGCATGTCGATCCCCGTGCGAGGGCGCATGTTGGCGAGTTCGGGTTTCACATTTAACAACTCGCTTCCTCGGATTGTGCGTGAAGAGAAAAGCGATGATGCCCCATGGTATCGGACGTGGACCTCGGAATCCCCGACATGGTCATGATTTGTGCACCTCTTGGGCCGATAGTCCATCAGCTTGACCCACTCCTTCCGGGATCTGATCCCGCATCCGCATTAAACTTTCCGTACCTACGGAAGACATCCATACGGTTTTATCGTCGTCTTCGACGCTACAAACGCGGACTTCCGTCTGAACATGAAATGGTCCGTGAGTGACCAACATATACGTATCTATGATCATTTTACGTCGCGACGTGGGTTTTTTTGAACGTGACCCGAGATCTTTGTTCTCGCTTTATTACCATGAATTTCAGGCCGTAGGGCCCTTATTCCCGGCAATCAATCAAAGGTGTTCCCCCACATGGGGGATGTAAATAACGCCGTGACCTTTATGGCGCGGGGGGTTTTGGTCCCGACCCGAACCACACAATCGTCTGACTAGTCAGATCGAGCGCACCATGGGCTTCCGTGAAGCCCGAATAAATCGTCACTTTGTGACTGGCACGCCCTCGCACTAAATAGATGAATTAACCCGATCAACGAACAAACCGATTCTTTCCGAATTTTAGTGCGTCCACAAGTCTGGCACGCCCGGTGGGACTAAAATCACCCTTCATCTCTTTATCGGGACTAAGGGCCCTACGGCCCCTTTCTTGTAATACTAATTGTATGGTTTGCAAATGCAGAGTTACATTTCGGACACCAGGATGGCCCCCACATTCGGTCAACAGGCCGTCGAGAGCCATGTTCGGAACGGCTACTTGGCCGTGCCCCTCAGCTTTGGGAGCTTCCCTCCCGTGGTAGGCTTCCCCAACTTCCTCGGGGTAGCCTTCACGAACCTACTAGACGTGGAAGCGTCTGACATGACTTAAAGCAACGCTCCCATCCAGGGGGCCGCCAAAGCTGCTGTCGGTCGATCAATGGCCGAAACATCCAAGACTGTCCCGACCGGGACGCTGAGCTGCAACATGCACCATGTGCACCAAACTACCGGCCCATGTCACCAGGGGTCGGCCTCTCACCAGAGGAGGCTCCGGAGGAGCCACGCTATGACATCATACCGAGGCCGGTTCTCCAGCACCGACAAGTCTTCTGTCATCGGGGATGTCCGAGTGCATCTTACCGGGCAACGTTCCGAGGTGATCCTGGATCGCATTATACCCACCGTACCAGTGCGCAACTCTTTTCAGGCACTGGAGAAGATGAAGGGCAGGATGGCGCCCACCATTCCGGCCCCAGTGCCGCAGCAGCAGTCGGCCTCCAGGCCCACCAAAGCTAACCAAGTTTGGGTTCCCAAGGGGGCCCGGTTCACCTCACCAGCCCGGGCAGGGCCCAGCACCTTCCGCCCGACAAGGGCATAGCAAGGAGATCGGGTCAGGACATTGGCCCCCGTCTACCAGCCGACATTAACTACATCGACCCCACCGGAGAACATCTACTGTCGACACTACCGACGTCACTATCAGGCTGCCCGTGCTGAGCCTGTAACCCACATGCCCATTGTTATTAACAGGGCAACGTCACCAGCCTCTCCTCCTGACCAGGACTGGGAAGGAGTAGAGCAAGCCATGAAGAACTACTTGCGGGGCCTGGGGAGCACTCCCCTGGGTCGCCAGAGATTACTGGGGGCAGTAGCCTCTGCATTTGAAGAAGCAGAGACTCGGACGGTGCCCACCATCGAGTCAAGAAACTGCTCTAAGGAGCGTTATCAGTCCCCGTCGAGGGAAGAAGTGAAGCTGCGGAGATCGGTCTTTGACAGATTGGTCTTTCCGGGTAGGCCGTCGAGAAGAACAACAAGAAGAGGCAGAGACCTAAGAGTTTATACCTGCAACATGGCAGGGGTATCAGAAAAGGTACGGGGCTCTACCAACCGAGCTTGAAGAAGTGGCCAGGCTTGCCACAAGGCCAGGACCTCTTACCAGAAGAGGGAAAGCGGCAATTAAGAAGACACAAGTCCACACTGGAGAAGCTGACTACGAAAAACCTCCAATGTCCTTGGCTGCAAATGTTATTACAGAAGGCACCACGGGAGGGCCATCCACTTCATCCGAAGAGTCGCCGATTGAAGAAAGAGGGGGCATCCGTAGCCTTTCCATGAACGACCCCGCGGTATTGCACATGATGCAGCAATATTAACGGGAGATCAAATTGTTAAAGAAACAATTGACTGAAAGAGCCGCTTAGCCCTCAACATCCGGGTAGATTGAAGCATTGCCAGAGACCCCTAGGGGCAACGGTCAGGCCTCGGAAGTTTCTCCACAGTTGACGGTGTCTCCCCCAATACCTACCTACACTGGTGGCGTACCCCTGCATCAGCCACAGCATATCACACCGGCCCCGCCACCGAACTTGCCATTCCAGGGGTCCACTATTGCACCTCAGGCGACAGTGTTAACAACGCCGCTGGCGCAACCGGCCCATTTCTATCCAAACCCAGTTGACCCGACAACAGTAAGCAGACTAATGCTTGAACAAATGATAGATATGAAGTTGGCAGAGAGGAGCGATGGTGATCACGTGCCATTCGACATATACCGGGTACCTTACCCAGCACACTATGCTGCCAAGAGGCTACCGGCCGGCATCACCAAGCCACCAAAGTTTGAGAAATTTAATGGGCAAGGGTCTCCCAGGGAGCACATTGCCTATTATGTGAATGTTATGGGGGATCTAGCTGCGGATGAAGCTTATCTCCTCAAGTTCTTCGACTCGACACTTACCGGGCTCGCTTTCGAGTGGTACTCGAGCTTGCCCGCCAGGTCCATTGCCGACTGGCCTGATATGCAGAAGAAATTCAAGAAAGATTCTACATAGCTGAGCAAGAGGTAACCGTGGCAGAGCTTTACGCCACGAGACAAAGAAATGATGAGTCGGTACTCGACTACATAAAGAGATGGAGGAACCTCAGCATGAGGTGCAAACGTCCCCCGCATCAGGAGGACGCAGTGCAGATCTGTAAACAGAATCAGAAGAAGGAGATCCTTGAGAGGATGATCGGTGCTGAGGTAAGGTCATTCGACCGTCTGAACAACATAGTGGTAGAGATCGAAGCAAACCTAGCTCGATACTCTTCTGCTCCAGCTGCATCAAGTCAGAGGGTCAGGCAGGCCAGGAGGAGGCCAACACCGCCAGAAGTTCATACACTGGACTTTGAAGCTTTCGAGAAACAGAAAGAGAAAGCCAAAGAAATGGCCGACCCTCCTCCGCCCAGGTCCACTGAACGGCGGGAAGGTCCCTCCCCGCGGGAGAAGATGAGAAACAAATTGTATTCCTTTCCTCGAGACAAAGCCCGAGTCCTGTTTGAATGGGCCACCAGGTACAACAAGATCACATTACCAGATCCACAGAGGCCTGGTGACTTGAAGAAGAAGGATGATCCTCGCTTTTGCCCATACCATCAGATGCTTGGGCATACCATTGAGGATTGTTACATCTTCAAGGATGTCAATGAGTCCTTGATCAAGAAGGGAGAGCTGGACATGGGGGAGCTCAGAGTGGATCCTCCGCAGCCGAACGAGATGCCGAACCTTGGCACCACTGTCAACAAGGTATCCTTATACCAACATTTGCCTGAAGAATGGGCAGAGGCCAGCACACAGGCCACTTATCAAGCCATCATCATGGCGCCAGCTCATGATCAAGGAGGTTGGCAAGCCGCGCCAACGAAGAACAGAAGAAGAAGACAAGCTCCTCGGCCCACTCCAGAGGTTCACATAAGGGGTGTTACACCCCGACCAGCACTGCCACCGGTGACACCTGTTTGGCATAACACAACCCCCCGGCTAGTCATGAGGTGCCCTACTCACAATAAGAAGAAACACATCCCGATGCGGGTGCACAAAGAAACCAGTCATGCGGTAGAAAGACTCCAGGCCATTATTGATGGGCTCGAAGATTATGAACAGCCCGAGATCCAGCCTATGGAGTTGAAGGAGTATGTCCCTTGGGAGGAGTTTGAGTCACTCGAACTAGCCCCAGAAGCAGGAGCCGAGACGAAGGAAGAGCCTCCCTTGTGGGGTGAGCTTCCCCAAGAGCAGTTGCCAGCCACTGAAGAGAAGAAGAAAAAGAAGAAGAGAAGACCTAGAAATAGGATTTAAGGTTGTCCTTTCTTGCAACACCCTCTCAGCATTATTTGACACAGCCCTCTCCCTGAGAGAGGAAGAGCAAGAAGTGCCCGTCGAGCCATCAGAGGTGAATCAGGCTGAAGCATCCACCTCCCAACATGCCACCAGGTCGGGAAGGAAGTGGGGACGTCCTCCTCAGGCCGACCACAACATCCGCGACCTGCGTAGACTTCCGCGACCTGAATAAAGCTTGCCCAAAAGATGACTTTCCGATGCCCGTCACCGAAGTGATGATTGATGCAACTACCGGCCATGAGGCCTTGTCCTTCATTGATGGATCATCTGGCTATAATCAAATATGGATAGCTGAACATGACCGAATTCATACAGCCTTCCGGTCGCCTAAAGGGATATTCCACTACAAAAGAATGCCCTTCGGCCTCAAGAATGCAGGCGCCACTTACCAGCGGGCAATGACCAAGATATTCGATGAACTGCTATATAGTAAAGTTGAATGCTACATTGATGATCTGGTCGTCAAGACAAAGAAAGGGGGGAGCACCTGAATGACCTTAGAGTCATCTTTGAGAGACTCCAGCAGTACGAGTTGAAAATGAACCCAATGAAGTGTGCCTTCGGCGTCTCCAGTGGAAAGTTCCTTGGCTTCATTGTCCGATGTAGGGGGATCGAGATCGACCCCTTTAAAATAAAAGCCATTCAGGAGCTACCTCCTCCGAAGAATCTGGGAGAGTTAAGATCCCTACAAGGCCGGTTGGCTTACATCCGAATATTTATCTCCAATTTGTCGGGGCGCTGTCAGCCATTCCATAAATTAATGATGAAGAATGCACCTTTCAACTGGAACCAGGAATGCCAGAAGGCCTTCAATCGGCTAAAGGATTACTTAAAGACCCCGCCTGTACTGGGGGCACCTGTCAAGGGGAGGCCACTTATTCTATATATAGCTACCACCGAATGTTCGCTGGGGGCAATGCTGGCCCAGAACAATGATGAAGAGAAGGAGCAAGCTCTTTATTACCTTAGCCGAAGACTAATGGGGGCAGAAGCAAAATACACCCCGATTGAGAAGGTTTGTCTCGCCTTGGTCTTCGCAGTCAAGAAGCTGAGGCATTACATGCTCTCGTATGAAGTGAGCCTGATTTCTAAGGCCGACCCAGTCAAGCATATTCTCTCCCAGCCAGTTCTGAAGGGACGTCTCAGCAAGTGGGCCGTACTGTTAATGGAACTTGACATCACCTACGTGCTGCAGAAGGCCGTTAAGGGTCAAGCCATGGCCGATTTGTTTGCAGCACACCCTGTGCCTGAAGATTCCCCACTGGCCATAGAGTTGCCTGAAGATGAAACACTGGAGGTGGACCAAGCCCAACAGATCGCCTAGTAGCTGCACTTTGATGGAGCTTCGAGAACAGAAACAACCCCGTCTGGGCATACAAGAGTACGGGCCGGGGCCAGCATCATCCTTAAATCCCCTGAGGGAGAAGTATTGCATACATCCTGCTCCATTAATAAGCCCTGCACAAATAATGAGGCAGAGTATGAAGCTCTGATCATCGGTCTCCAAGTCGCTTTGCAAATGGAGATTAAAATGCTACAGGTGTTTGGCGATTCATTATTGGTCGTCAAGCAAGTCCAAGGATAGTTTGACATACAAAAACCTGAACTACTCCCTTACCACGCTAAGGCGAAACGGCTCATGCAGCAATTCTACCTCATTGAGATAGGCCACGTCGCCAGGGGGGAAAATGCACAAGCCGATGCACTAGCGAAATTGGCAAGTTCACTAGCAGTCTCGCTAGATGGACCCCTCAGCATCCGGGTGGTGAATCAGCGCCAAGTGCCTAGCATGATAGAAGGGCCAGAAGAAGAAGAAGAACTTGAGGTCATCACAGCGGAAGCCATCAGCCCACCCGATTGGAGAGACCCCCTTTTACAGTGGTTTAAATACCTGCAACTGCCCAGGCAGAGAGAAGAGAAGATCAAGCTGATCTAAACAAAAGATTCTTACGAGGTCCGAAATGGTATCCTATTCCGAATTATGGCAGACGCCAAGCGAAAGGTGCTCCTACGATGCCTGTCCACAGAAGAAGCTTGGAAGGTCATGAAAGAGGTTCACGCCAGAACAGATGGTGCACATCAGGCATGACCGAAAATGAAAATTGAAATAAAGAAGCCCGGCTACTATTGGCCGACAATATTCGACGACTGCTGCAAGTATGCCAAGTCTTGTCAAAAATGCCAGGAGCACGTGACGGTGCCCAGAAGACCGCCCGTGCCGCTGCATCCAACACTGCCCAGCTGGCCCTTTGCCCAATGGGGAATAGACGTCGTAGGTTCACTACCCGTATCATCAGCTGGGTGCAAGTACATCTTGGCCGCAACTGATTACTTCTCCCGCTGGGCGGAAGGTGTTGCTTTGAAAGAAGTGACTGGGGAGATCGTTGCCAGATTTATCCGTCACAACATCATATTCCGGTTTGGCACTCCGAACCGAAATATCTCAGACAATGGAAGTCACTTCTGCAACCAGAAGGTCTACTGACTGGAAGAAAAGTACAAGATCGACTGGAGGACGTCGACCCCATACAACCCACAGGCCAATGGCTTGGCTGAAGCCTTCAATAAAACTCTTTGCACTCTCCTGTCCAAAATTTTTAGTTCTAATAAGAGAGACTGGGAAGAGAAAATGTACGAGGCCCTGTAGGCGTACCGGACTGTATACAAAACTCCAACGGGTTGTTCACCCTTCTCCTTGGTGTATGGCTCAGAAGCAATTGTTCCCATCGAGCTGGAGATACCCTCCCTCCGGGTCGCAATCCAACACGGGTTGGTCCGGGAAGAGCAGACAAATGTCGAGCGAAGGCTCGAAGAGCTCTCCAACTTGGAGGGGAAACGGCTCCAAGCCCAGCAGAACATCCAGGTCTATCAGGCCCGGATATCTCGCGCCTTCGACAAGCTTGTCAAGGAACGCGAATTCACGAAGGGTAACCTCGTTATCATGAAGATAAGAGAAGTCATGGCTTCCAACCCCAAGGGAAAGCTGAATGAGAATTGGCATGGACCCTATGTGATCCAGAAAGTCTACGAGGGCGGAGCATATGTAATCGTCGACCATCGGGGGGAGGTTCAGTTTCCGCCCCTCAATGGTAGGCATCTGAGGTTGTACCACGCTCCGATCCCCCCATTCGATGAATAATACTTTTCTCCGCCCTGCCCCGGGCGAATTTGCATTACTATCGTCCAAATGGTTTGGGCACTATTTATCTTGCGTTTCAAAAAAGGGAAGAAGAAGAAGAAAAAAAAAGAAGAAAAAAAAGAAGAAAAAAAGAAGAAAAAAAAAGAAAAGAAAAAAAGAAAAAAAGAGGAAAAAGGGGGGGGGGGGGGAGGAATCAGTCTCCCTTTATTAACACTCACTCTTGTCTTCAAGAATATTTCAATAAACAAATCAACCATGTCAGCCTCCGACATCCTGTCGGCACTGACGAAGAACACCCCACCCGAACCTTTCGTCCGGGAGTGGGGAATCAACCTTTTCTCCTTGCGTTGGCACCAGCCCCCTACCAACAAATATTTCAATAGACAAATCAACCATGTCAGCCTCCGACATCCTGTCAGCACTGACGAAGAACACCCCACCCAAACCTTTCTCCCAGGAGTGGGGAATCAACCTTTTCTCCTTGCGTTGGCACCAGCCCCCTACCAACGAATATTTCAATAGACAAATCAACCATGTCAGCCTCTGACATCCTGTCGGCACTGACGAAGAACACCCCACCCGAACCTTTCGTCCGGGAGTGGGGAATCAACCTTTTCTCCTTGCATTGGCACCAGCCCCCTACCAACGAATATTTCAATAGATAAATCAACCATGTCAGCCTCTGACATCCTGTCGGCACTGACGAAGAACACCCCACCCGAACCTTTCGTCCGGGAGTGGGGAATCAACCTTTTCTCCTTGCGTTGGCACCAGCCCCCTACCAACAAATATTTCAATAAACAAATCAACCATGTCAGCCTTTGACATCCTGTCGGCACTAACGAAGAACACCCCACCCGAACCTTTCATCCGGGAGTGGGGAATCAACCTTTTCTCCTTGCGTTGGCACCAGGCCCTACCAACGAATATTTCAATAGACGAATCAACCATGTCAGCCTCTGACATCCTGTCGGCACTGACGAAGAACACCCCACCCGAACCTTTCGTCCGGGATTGGGGAATCAACATTTTCTCCTTGCGTTGGCACCAGCCCGTACCAATGAATATTTCAATAGACAAATCAACCATGTCAGCTCTTGACATCCTGTCGGCGCTGATGAAGAACACCCCACCCGAACCTTTCATCCGGGATTGGGGAATCAACCCTTGCTCCTTGCGTTGGCACCAGCCCCCATACCAACGAAAATACCAAGAGACAAACAAATCACGTCGGTCCCCGACTCCCCGTTGGCGTCGATGAATAAACTACTGGCCCAGACCTTCCGTCTGAAGCCATGAACAAAAGGCCCTTGCTTTGGCATTAACCCCGTGTTAATGAATAAACCACCTCAATATTACAACTCCCAGTCCCACCGACGAATAAACTCTTGGCTTGGACCCTCCGTCCAAGTCGATGAACAAAAAGAATGCCTTTGCTTGGCTCGGACCTTCCGTCCAAGTCAAAGAACAAAAAAGGACCTCCTTGCTTGGCTCGAACCTTCCATCCAAGTCGATGAATGAAAAGAATGCCTTTGCTTGGCTCGGACCTTCCGTCCAAGTCGATGAACAAAAAGAACCTCCTTGCTTGGCTTGGAACTTCCGTCCAAGTTGATGAACAAAAAGAGTGCCTTTGCTCGGCTCGGACCTTCCGTCCAAGTCGATGAACAAAAAGAATGCCTTTGCTTGGCTCGGACCTTCCGTCCAAGTCGATGAACAAAAAGAGCCTCCTTGCTTGACTTGGACCTTCCGTCCAAGTTGATGAACAAAAAGAGCGCCTTTGCTTGGCTCGGACCTTCCGTCCAAGTCGATGAACAAAAAGAGCCTCCTTGCTTGGCTTGGACCTTCCGTCCAAGTCGATGAACAAAGAGAACCTCCTTGCTTGGCTTGAACTTTCCGTCCAAGTTGATGAATAAAAAAGGACCTCCTTTACTTGGCTCAGACCTTCCGTCGAAGTCCATGAACACAAAGAAACCCCACCTTGCTTGGCTCGGACTATCCATCCCAGTCCATAAACAAAAAAGGCGCATCCCCTTTGCTCGGCTCGGACCCTCCGTCCGAGTCAGTGAATGAACAACTTTCCTAAACCCAGCACGAACTTTGGGCCTTTTGCTCGAGACGACGCATAGACCCTTCATTCTCGCTTCGGTATTCACCCCATACCAATGACTAAACCCCCACTCTGACATCTCAGTCCACGTGCATATGCGGTGAAGCGATCCCCTCATCCCTTCGTTGAAGGAGTGAGCACTTTCCCGTGAATTCGCACCGGACTAGCATCCCACTAGCTCGGAAGAATAGACGTCCTGTCGAAGAGCTCTACACTCGCGGGCCGCACGCACTCGCCCCTTGTTTGCGCCACCCACGAGTGGGGGGCATTTGTGGACGTCAAAAAAAATGACGGTGACAATCATACGGCATGCACGTCTTAGCACTCGAGAGTGAGTTGAAGATGGGATGGCCGAACAAACCCCGTACCTCCTCTAAGCAGGATGAACATATATACTCGGCGCTCCACCACCCAACAAGAAGCCCTTCGGGCAGAAGAGATGGCCCCGGCTCTCCAGTCGGCATTACCGAAGGCCGAATCAAAAGAAACTCAGGAATTCGAACACGTGTTCGGCACGCGCCGGAGATCACTCGAAGTTCTGAATCGAGATGTAGAGGCCCTGAACTAAACATCCCGGAGGCGGTGCATTACAGCTAAAGCAGCACGGGAGGACAAGCGTCCCTCTGAATAGCCGCGAAGCCAAGATGAAGTCTAAACCACCGTGGCCTACACTTAAACCGGCGTGCCCTTGCTTTGGCCTTAAACTAGTGCGCCCTTGCTTGGCCTTAAACCGGCGCGCCCTTCCATCAAGCTTTAAATGGACGCGCCCCCCCCTGTGTGCTGCTAATCTGGCGCGCACGACTCCGCGCCGTTTTAACCAAAGGGCCATCCCATCCATACTTCGGTGCTCTGTTTCCTGATGAATCTCACGCGAAGTCCAGAGAGGAGAAGAACAGTGCATTCAATGCCTGTCCCATAGCCATTTAAAGACCGTGGAGCTGTGCACACCCCAACTCGATAGCGCAACGGTGGTAGCAGCAGAGGCCAGCAGTGACGGTGGTAGTAGCAGCAGATCTCCCGACAGACCTGCGAACATCCCATCCTCGGACAAATGACAGGGTACGGCTCGAACTAGCAGCAGCCAGCGCGACGGGTCGACTCCCGATGCTGATGCGAATGAGGCAGAGGTGGCGGGAAACCTCCCCCCACTGGCCATTCTTCGAAGAAAATGCAACCCGCTCTATGTATATATGGGGAGCCTGTTCCACGGGGCATAAGGCTGGAACCCCCGGGGAGCGATTGATCAGAGAAGGCCACCCAAAGAGAAGGAGACCTTCGTCCCCCGACGCCAGAAAGGTGAAGAAGAAGGGAGGGTATGTGAGAGAAGAGAGGTGAGCCCTGGGGAGGGGGTAGAGCTGGTGCTCTGTTCCTCTCCCCCTGCATGAGTTTCAAGTCCTTCCCCTCCTCTGTGTTCTCCCTTTGCTCTGGGGTAGATCCCCTCCTGTATCTCTTTTTCCCCCTTCCCTTGCGGACGAATAAAAGGAATGATTTTTGGTGAACATGTGTAGCGTTCTACTGCTCTGTTCCTCTCCCCCCGCATGAGTTTCAAGTCCTTCCCCTCCTCTGTGTTCTCCCTTTGCTCCGGGGTAGATCCCCTCCTGTATCTCTTTTTCCCCCTTCCCTTGCGGATGAATAAAAGGAATGATTTTTGGTGAACATGTGTAGCGTTCTACTGCTCTGTTCCTCTCCCCCCGCATGAGTTTCAAGTCCTTCCCCTCCTCTATGTTCTCCCTTTGCTCTGGGGTAGATCCCCTCCTATATCTCTTTTTCCCCCTTCCCTTGCGGATGAATAAAAGGAATGATTTTTTGTGAACATGTGTAGCGTTCTACTGCTCTGAGCTCCTCCCCTTTCTCCCAGTTTTCTTATCATCCAGGAACCTCGGAGGCCTGCCACTCTGTGGCACTACCTTTAGGGGAATCCATCGAAGGGATGCACACTCATAGCCTTTTATGGCACATATCCGTCCCTGTGGAACTTCCATAAAATCACCACCTGTAAGCTGCTGGAACTCTTGAAGGCTGGTCCTCGAGTCTCCACACGCACTTATGGGTTAACGGAGGCCTTACTCTGAGTTCTGAGGTTCACCCCGGGGCAATCCGTTTGGTGTTCCCCATTTTTCTCTGGCAAGCTTCAGTCCGGGGGAGATGCTGCCCAAAGTTTGCCAGACGACACGTAAGAACAGATGAACAAACTAAGCCCCTGAATCAAGCTAAACCTCTGAGTTCCTGCATAATAAACCCTTCCAGTAAAACATTCAAATACACATACTCATTCACCTCAACAAATGATGAGAAGCACTCTATCGATTTAAAGCATCAGTTGAACAAACAATCCACCCATTGGATCAGTTTGCAGGTGAAAGAAGCAAGAACAGAAACAAAAGAATCATGAAGAATGAAACAAACTTGAAGAACTAACATGGCGTGATGTTAATCCGGCGTGGGTTAATCCGACGCGCCCTCCCCGTGCACCGGTTTAACCCTACACCCAAAATCAAGTTGGAATCCTTGGAATGAATAGTGCACCCCCCTTTATGTTTGAGCCTTAATCCGGCGCGCCCCTTTGCCTTCCTTAAACCGACGCGCCCCTTGGCCTTCCTTAATCCGGCGCGCCCCTTTGCCTTCCTTAAACCGGCGCGCCCCTTGGCCTTCCTTGATCCGGCGCGCCCCTTGGCCTTCCTTAAACCAGCGCGCCCCTATTCTCTCTTAGCATCTCCCACTAAATTGGCACGCGCTCCCCTTGTAACACCTACATAACCGGCGTGCCTGAAAGAGAGAGAATGATTAATCAGATAAGAGAAAAGACCGGAAGCTAATGAATAAAATTAATCAAAAGTTTCCTCCCCGCTATAATCAAAATTTTGTTCCGGGGGCTCCTCCCCCCGGAAATCCCTGCATGGGGCGCTGCCCCCTTGACCCCCGCGACCTGACCGGGCAGGTCGAACCCGGTGACCTGATCGCGCATGTCGATCTACGTGCGAGGGTGCACATTGGCGAGTTCGGGTTTCACATTTAACAACTCACTTCCTCGGATTGTGCATGAAGAGAAAAGCGATGATGCCCCGTGGTATCGGACGTGGACCTCGGAATCCCCGACGTGGTCATGATTCGTGCACCTCTTGGGCCGATAGTCCATCAGCTTGACCCACTCCTTCCGGGATCCGATCCCGCATCCGCATTAAACTTGCCGTACCTACGGAAGACATCCGTACGGTTTTATCATCGTCTTCGACGCTACAAATGCAGACTTCCGTCCGAACAGGAAATGGTCTGTGAGTGACCAACATATACGTATCTATGAACATTTTACGTCACGATGCGGGTTTGTTTGAACGTGACCTGAGATCTTTGTTCTCGCTTTATTACCATGAATTTCAGGCCGTAGGGCCCTTATTCTCGACAATCAATCAAGGATGTTCCCCCACATGGGGGATGTAAATAACGCCGTGACCTTTATGGCGCGGCGGGTTTTGGTCCCTACCCGAACCACACAATCATCTGACTAGTCAGATCGAGCGTACCATGGGCTTCCGTGAAGCCCGAATAAATCGTCACTTTGTGACTGGCACGCCCTCGCACTAAATAGATGAATTAACCCGATCAACGAACGAACCGATTCTTTCCGAATTTTAGTGCGTCCACACATTCCTAGGCCACATTATTTCAAAGGAAGGTATCACTGTGGATCCTTCGAAAGTTGAAGCTGTCAGAAATTGGAGCCGGACAATGACTGTATCAGAAGTAAGAAGCTTTCTGGGTCTAGCTGGTTATTATAGGAGGTTCATTAAAGACTTCTCAAAAATTACGGTTCCTTTAACTAGACTCACAAGAAAATAAAATCCTTTTATCTGGTCAGAGGACTGTGAAAAGAGTTTTCAAATTCTTAAGAATCACCTTACTACAGCTCCGATTTTAGCACTACCGGTGGAAGGTGGTGGATTCGAAGTATATACGGATGCGTCCGGCATTGGCTTAGGATGCGTTCTCATGCAAGATGGAAAAGTAATCTGTTATTCTTCAAGATAATTGAAACGTCATGAGGAAACTTATCCCGTGCATGATTTAGAATTGGCAGTCGTTATTTTCACCTTAAAAATTTGGCATCATTATCTCTATGGAGAAAAGTTCACGGTCTACTAGGACCACAAAAGCTTGAAATACTTATTCTCTCAAAAAGAGCTTAATATGAGGCAGAGGAGATGGTTAGAATATCTCAAGGACTTTGATTTTGCAATTCAATATCATCCTGGCATGGCTAATGCTGTAGCAGATGCACTCAGCAGAAAACCAATGGGTTGATGGGACCGGTGCGGTGGATTCAGAGGGGGGTGAATGAATCCCACCCTTAAAAATTTCGCTCAATACCACAATCAAACACACAGTGTGAAATCAAACCATATCGTCATTATGCATTCATCTAGTGGAAGCAAAAGATCAAACCACGAAGACAATAGATTTTTAGGTGGTTCGGTCCACAGACCTACGTCCACCCCTCACTCCAAACCGGAGTGAGGCTTCCACTAGCAACAGCTAGAACCGCAGACTCAGTCTGCAAACAAATGCTGCCTAACAACTTGACCAGGGGAACAACCTCCCCTCTTCTTCCAGACCGGAGGGATACCCGTCACTAGCAACCAGAGACCGAGGTCTCTCTTCCTCCACCCAGGAGGGAACCCACAAGCGACACCAGTCACTTGCAACCGGAGACACAAGTCTCCCTTCTCCTGAGTCCACAGGAGGAACCCGACCTCCAACCAGAGGATCGGAAGAACAAGGTGATCAGTTAAAAGGAAAACAAGAAATGATAAAAAACACAACGACTACAAGCAGTAAACAATGAAGCACAAAGGTGGCTCTCAACGGAGCAGACTGGCCTGGATTTGATCCACGGTCCAGCAGGAATAGATCTTCAAGTAGCTTCCCTTCTTCTCCTCTAACTCTCTATCTCTCTCTCTATCTCTCTTCTTCTCTACTGCACTTCTCTTCTTTTCACGATGTTCTCTCTTTTCTTCTCTCAATCTCTTTCTCTGTTCTTCTTCTTCTTCGACTGGCTAACCTTCTCTTTTTCTTCTGGGGACCTTTCTCTAGTACCAGCGGCAGCCTTCGAAGGGGTAAAGAGGCTCTTTATAGGAACAGGGCCTTCGTGTGGATCAAGCAGCAACAGTCTACTGAAATTCCACTGGTCCACGTGTTAGGGAATAGAAGTTTCTTTTCCTAGGATCACGTGCCAATCATTTGCCCCTTTATCCATGAGCCACTCACCTGTCAAATAGTCAGAAGGAATTATCAGCTTAAGACTGAAAAACCTTGTACAGACTTCATTCATGCAAGTAAGACAGTGCATGGCTGTACAGAGTTGGTCGAGTGAATCAATGGACGAGTGTACAGACTTGTTGAGAGAGATGCACACATGCACATAGGAAAGTATGTACATTGACGTTGAGTGCACAGGCAAGCCATCACCGAGTGTACATACTTTGTGATGAAAGATGCACAAATGCATATAGAAAAGTATGTACATTGACGATGAATGCTCAGGCATGCTGTCAAACAATGTACAGATTTGATGGTGTGTAATGCAGTGTGCATGCGACAGCAATGTACAGACTTGCTGGTTTGTAATGCTGAATGCACTTAAACAAAGTATGCACAATGAGTATGGATGCTCTGACATGCCCTTGACGAATGTATACACTTGAGTACGTGCATGCTACAAGGATGTATGGACTTTTGTGTGTGCGTGCAAACGATGTGTAGACTTTAAGTTGATGCCATCCTAAGAATGTACAGACTTGTGAATGCAAAGCTAAAGCATGTACAGACTTCACGTATGCAAGGCTATGGCATGTACAGACTTTGAACGTATGTAATGCAGTGTGCATGCAGTGAAGTATGTACATTGAAAGTGGATGCACAGTCGTGCCGTCAACAAATGTATGGACTTAGTGTGTGTAGTGTAGAGTGCATCTAAGCAAGGTATGAACATTAAAATTGGATGCACTAACATGCCAAATGAATGTGCAGACTCAACGTCCACCATTGTAGACTCAACGTGCACCATTGTGCAGACTTACTAAAATGATGTATGAGCACAACAACACACAATGTGCAGACTTCGTGCAATGCATGAAGCAGTGTATATACTTGTGTTCATGCAACACAAAGGTTGTACAGACTTTGATAGCGTATATAGACTTTGATGCCCAAATGCAATGTATGGACTTGTGTGTGCAGGGCAGACAATGTATAGACTTGCAACCTAGATAATGTACAGACTTGCAGTGCGTGCAGGGCAGACAGTGTATAGACTTGCAATGCGTGCAGGGCAGACAGTGTATAGACTTGATAGCATGAGACGCTGAATGAGACGGTCGGATGTACCTATGGATGTATAGACTTTGTGCATGAAGCAAGGCAAATGGATGTATAGACTTGTGTGTGCGTTCATGCAGTGTATGGACTTTGAGTGATGCACAAACATATGCATAATATGTTCGATGAAATGCCATGCAAACAAGATCAATTCATATGCAGACACGCTTGCAACGAACAATGTACTGACTATGCCATGCTCAAAGTTAATGTATGTACAGACTTATATGAAGAACAGGTTGTACAGACTTCAGACTCAGCTGCGAACTGAGCTAAAGAATGTATAGAGTTGCTCAGCTATCAGCTAATGGATGTACAGACTTAATGAGATGATGCATGCATGCACAATAAGTGTGTACAGACTTCATGTGTGTGCTGAATAAACATTGTATAGACTTTAAGTGCAACATAAAGGATGTACTGACTTCGTGTGTGTGCTGAACAAACAATGTATAGACTTCAAAGTATGTGCAATGCAAAGGCTGTACAGACTTCAATGTAAAGACTTTGAACGTGTGTGCTGGCTATGCGATGTACAGACTTTGAACGCGTGCATGATAATGTATAGACTTGTGTGTTGCAGCAAACGATGCACAGCCATAGCTCATGAATGTATAGACTTTATATGATGCATGCACAGGACGCAACGTGAGACGCAACATGAGACACTGTGTAATGTAGCGAGGCAGTGTATAGACTTTGAGTGTGTGTGAGACAATGTATAGACTTGATGCGGCTTCAAAGCAACCATGTGCAAACTTTAAAGTGAAGAATGTACAGACTTGGACAAAATGTGAAGCACACGATGCATGGACTAGGAATGTACATACTTTACGTTTATGCAGCAACAGGAGTTAAGCATAAATGCACCGAGGTCCTATTACAGATGAACACTTAAAGCAAATGATGCATAGACCTTAAAGATTTGAGAGTAGACAGAGCATTACCTGATCTGACTGTGCACTGATCTTACCTGTCACTGGTTGACTTTTGACTTGAGTTGACTTCATGACATGTAAGTCATCTTTAAACCTGTTCTGACAGTTTCTCATAATACATCAGGATTATATCATCAAGGATGTACATGTAAACATAATGAGACATAATATTTGTCATCATCAAAGCTCCAGAACCACATGGGACACAACAATCTCCCCCTTTTTGATGATGGCAATATTATGAGTCATTGCAATGGATTCAACTGAACATTCACAATAGAATAGCTCTTTCAGAAATGAGCATGTAATGCACCATGTATGCAACATCTGACAGGAGTTACAGTTGATGATGCAAATAATGACTCACAAAAGTTTCTCCCCCTTTGACAACATCAAAAAGAATGGAATGATCATTAACTATTGAAGGAGATGATATAGGAGCTATTATGCAAGTAAAAGACTCCCTCTCAATGAATGAAACAACTCAGAGTTCTCCACCTTAAACAATGGACAGAAGAAATTGACATGAATGATGCTGACAAGATCTCCCCCTTTATGAATTACAATGCAGCATGATTCATATGACAGGGAAGCTCCCCCTGAATAGATGGAGTCTTATGAGGTGGATGAGAAGGAGACCACAGGCGCATGTAGATTTGACAAAGGTTTCACAGTCAATTAAAGTAGATCGCAGATAGTCAAATGAAACACAGTCAAATACTGAGACCAAATGAGCAAGAGTAGTGAGAGTTAAACACATTTAGCAAGATTTTCAAAGAGTATACCAATTTCATAAATCTAACGAATTTTCCAGCGAGTCTCCCATTATAAAGATTTAAGAATAAACTTTATTGAACTCCATGGTTTAAAGATGATGTATACCAGGTTCGACAAAAAAAATCTGTACTCATATCTGAAATCAAGATTTAATAACAAATGAACCAAAAACTCATATGTACATCTTGATTAATCTCCCTCCATCTTACTCAATCAATTTCATTGACTTCTTTAAGAAATACACTCTTAAGTATTGAGTTTAAACATGCATGAAACCATTTGATCATATCAAGGGTTATAGCAGATTATCCTTTGCATTCTTTTTCAAATATTGCAATTTGTTCAACAAGAATTTTCATGCTACAAATTTCAAGAGCACTCAAGTTCAGTGCACACCTTGTAACTAGAGGATATATGTTGATCAGACGCCAATATCCCCAAACACTTAGTGTGACTAATAGTCATGCTTTATAATGAACAGAGTTGACTGTTCACCTCATGACATGTCTTTTCTCATTTCTTTGACGAGTGAGATATGTTTCTCAGTGTGTCAGCCATTGCTCTGCCTGTTTTTCAATTAATTTTAGGCAGAGTTAACTAAGACACCTCATGACACAGTCCTTTGGACATGTGTTTCTCAGTGATCAAAGTCATTGCTCATGCAAGATTCAACAGATTTGACCCTTAGATATTTTCAGGAAGTTCAGATGTTTAAAAAACAATATAGATTTCATGTATTTCATCCAAATAAAGTCATGATTTCCATATTTTTATATTATAGAAGATCTAACAAGACTTAACATGAATCAGTTGGTTAAGGTTTATTAAAGTTGATTCAGATATTTTTCAGGACATTTATAGCCAACCTAACCGAAAACATTAAATGTAAACCATTTTGATATTTCTGATATTCATAAATCTGTATAATAGAAGATTCCTTATTGAAGTAATTATTCAGATTTATGAGCAAGGTATACAATTTGAGATCTTCTCAATTGCAGCTACATCAAGAAAGCTTTCAGACACAGCCAGAGTACCAATGATGCCAATTGATGGTATATAATGCAAGAAGAGCATAGGCTGATGAATGAGTGAAAGTGTGGTTGTACAAGAGGAATATCGGTTGAATAGCCAATCAATCAGCATTTATCAGGGCAGAAGAAGCCAAATATGTATGAAGCACTCCCCCTATCTAGATGCCATGATTGAAGTTAAATTCAGACTAGTGAAATGGTTGACTCCCTCTAACTAAATGCATTGAATCAACATATATGTCATGAAGACAGTGCATGGGATTTTATGTACGGGATGTCATGAACTATGCTTATGGATGCATCGGGGGCATATGTAGTCCTATCAGATTTTCAGTGACTGTATGTCAAATGCATGTATATGCAATTCTCATATATGCACACACAGCACAACGTACAAACAAGTAAGCCCATGAAACTCAATGCAAGTGCCAAAACAAATAAAGGAGCATGTATGCATGAATCATGATATGCAGTTAAAAAATATGATAATTATGCATGGACACATCAAACAAGATATGCAATGAATTTCAGAACAGGAAATGCAGAGAATTTACCTGAAAGGGGTTTTATCAACTTGGGTGCCTTGGTTTATTTACCCTCTTTACTCCTCAGCCCCAAGGCACACCTGCAACAAACACATCATTTTGATGCAACAGGTACCCAAGAGACCTTGGGTCCTGGATTAACAGTGACACCTTTGGCAGGTGTTCTAAGCAAATTTTTAGCTTGATGATCATCAAATTTTATCAGAGAATAACCATCCATTAAATGTCCAGATTTACCATAATGATAGCAAGATACATCAGATTTCAGATTTGACTTATGCACATTCTTATTAGCATGAATTCTATGTGCATATGCATGAAAATTTTTGTTAACAAAATTAAAATTCTATTTACCAAAACTAGTCTTGCTTTGGTATCCTGCCAGCCAACAGGTTGCAGCCCTGTGACCTGGCTTTCCACATTCAAAACATAGAGAGGAACTCATTCTATTAAAATTCTCATAAAATGCATGTCTTTTTGCAGGGATTTTAGCTGGTTTGGAGTTAAGTGTTCTCCTCTTAGCATGCCAACAATTTGCAACAATGTGGCCCAATTTGCCACAATGAAAGTAATGGAGTTTTCTTTTAGGAGTTGCATGATATTTAGCATGGAGTTGTTTGTCATGCATTCCTACAGCAGCTAGATCATCTTTTTCCATCAACCTGCACTCATGCATCAGATGATCAAATTTGTGACAGTAATGACATTTTATTCTTCTGTTTTGATCATGAGAATGTTTCTTCGTTTTAGAGTTCATAGTATGAATTCTATCAGATTTCTGATCATCTTTTCTCATGACAGAACAATCATGCATCTCATGGCCGAGTTTACCACAGTAAAAACATTCAGTATTCCTTCTGTGAACAATTGAGAATTTTTCAGCCTTAGACTTGTTTGCATGAAATTTATTCTTCTTCTTCAGTGTTTTCATTTTCACATTCTTGTTCTATTTTTGAATCTTCTGATCATCAAACTGTTTTGAAGAAGGTGCAGAAGTGTTAGCTAAGTTTGAGCTACTCACAAATGTTGCGTATAGTTTGTTCCTTCCAGCCTGCTTAATTTGAGAATTGCACCATTTCTCTTGACTCAATTTGGTGACTTCCACATTCAAAGAAGCTTTCATTTTCTCTTTACCTTTGACAAACTTTAACATGGAATGGTTCAATTCAGTTACCTCAGATTGTAGAGAAGAAATTTTGAGTTCTGAATTAGTCAAGTCTTCCTCACATGAGATAATTTGTCTCTGCATGGCATCATTCAAATTTTTTACAATTTCTAGTTCTTGTTTCAGTTTCAATTCATTCTCAAATTGACTTTCCTTATCAGCAGATTTTTCTTTCTCGACAGCTAGAAGCCTCTCTGATATAACAACATTTAAGACCATGAGTTTCTTATTTTGTTCTTTTAGATCTTTATTCTCCTCAATCAACTCATTTTTGTCATCAGATTTCAGCCTTTTATTCAGCTCGTCTTCAGTCTGTTCTAGCTGTATTTTTCTATTTGATAACTCTTCATTTTCGGCTCTAAGAGAGTCAATTAATTCTTCTTTCAATTTCAATTCAAATTTTAGATTTTCATTTTCAGCCTTTAGACTTGTGATTTCAACATTTTTCTCTTTTATTAATTTTCTCTTTTCTGACTTAACTCTTTCATATTTATCCAGTAGATGCTCATGCATGGCAACCAAATCATCATAGCTAATATCTTCGGTCTCAGAATTTACCTGGGATGGAGACTCATCGTCAGTCTGATCCCTTCGATCAGCCATCATACAAACTCCAACTTGTTCCTTATAGATGGTGTTTATTTTGTCCATTATCTCCTTCCTAGACTTGCATCCTGCAACAAATGGAAACCTTTCAATATTAACTGAGTTTCTCATAATGTTAAAGACAGTAGCATTCTCACTGTCTTTTATCCTATCCTTTCTAGACCATATGGTCTTATCATGAGGTAATTGGTGTGGTCCTTTTGAAACCAAACTCCATAGATTAGGGTCAATGGAATTTATATAAACGCATAGGCCGCCAACCCAATTACTAAAATTTGAACCATCAAATGCAAACAGACAAGCCATTAAGACAGATAGCAAATAGATTCAACGCACAAAGCAATCGAATAGACTCAGATCAATGAGCTAGAAAGTAATATCAGAACAGTGCACTGCACTGGAACAATAAGACACGAAATCAAATCAGCAGGATCCTCTGCAGATCGTTGGATCTAGAAGTCAGAGACCGCTCTGATACCAATTGATGGGACCGGTGCGGTGGATTCAGAGGGGGGTGAATGAATCCCACCCTTAAAAATTTTGCTCAATAACACAATCAAACACACAGTGTGCAATCAAACCATATCATCCCTATGCATTCATCTAGCGGAAGCAAAAGATCAAACCACGAAGACAATAGATTTTTAGGTGGTTCGGTCCACAGACCTACGTCCACCCCTCACTCCAAACCGGAGTGAGGCTTCCACTAGCAACAGCTAGAACCGCAGACTCAGTCTACAAACAAATGCTACCTAACAGCTTGACCAGGGGAACAGCCTCCCCTCTTCTTCCAGACCGGAGGGAAACCACTAGTGACTACCCGTCACTAGCAACCAGAGACCGAGGTCTCTCTTCCTCCACCCAGGAGAGAACCCACAAGCGACACCAGTCACTTGCAACCGAAGACACAAGTCTCCCTTCTCCTGAGTCCACAGGAGGAACCCGACCTCCAACCAGAGGATCGGAAGAACAAGGTGATCAGTTAAAAGGAAAACAAGAAATGATAAAAAACACAACGACTACAAGCTGTAAACAATGAAGCACAAATGATGAGGACATCACCAGCTATCCCCTTTGTTCGAGGATCCCGATGCTCGCCAACTATGCTACATCTTGTTCGCCACTATATTTCGAGTCATATGATGTAATTTTCATTTTCTTATCATGTACTTTTCCTTTTATTTGAGTCCAATACCTATGTTAGGTAGCTATTTACCTAAGTCTAGAGTCATTATGATGGTTAATGGGCCCATATATATGGGCTAGGCCCAGGGGCGTCCCCTTCCCCTTGGTTAAGTGTTAGTAGTCCAAAAGTCAGGGACTTATGTGAAAATGTGGGACTCCTATAAATAGGACCCCAATCCCTCATTTGGAAGCTAATGAAGTATTGATAAAAATTGCCACAAGAATTTGTGCCTCTCTCTCTCTCTCTCTCTAAAGGGGGCGGCCCCCTCTCTCTCTCCTCCTCTCTCTCTCTCCCTTGGGCGACCTTGCCCCTTCACCTCCCTCCCTTGCGACATCACCCTCCACCTCAGCCTCCCACCCTTTCACCTCCCCAAGACCCATTAAACCCCTTTAGTGCCTCCACTTCCCAAGCAACCCTTCCCCTTCCCCATACAACCTTTCACCTTCCCAAGGGAGAATCCCTTCTCCTAGGCACCCCTTCCCCTCCCCAAGGCAACCCCTTCCCATTCCCTAGACCACCATTAAACCCTCCATTAACCCACCACTCCAAATCCAAAGGCAACCCTCCCCATCCCCTTGGCCATTTGCGCACCCACCTCCCACCATCTCCCATTGGCTTTGGCCGACCACCCCTCCCCAAGCCCACTTGTGCCCCCTCACCCCACCTCCACCAAGAGAGACCGCCTCCATCCACCCCCCCCTCTGCATCTCACCCCCCTTTCCCTTCCAGGTGCGTCCACGGAGACTCCGGCATCCCACGGCATCGTCTTCGTCATCGACGTTGAAGATCTCCTTGTTCTGCTGCTCAAAGGCTTGAGCAGAAACGTTGGTCAAGTTTACAGCGTCCACACCATCTTCCACATTGCAAACGAGTCTGATCTCCCTTCAAAGAATTCATGCGCCTTCAAGTCCTCTTCACGTGCAAGGTGGAATCGTCTCGTTCTGACTTCTCTACAGATCGTGGTGCCCATTCTCGTGCGGCTGCGCCAGATTTGAGCCAGAACCTGAGGTCTGTTTGGCAGAGGCTGCACCGACGTCAACAGCACGATTCAGCCTGAACTTTCTTCTGAGAGTTGTTTCTTCTCCAAGTCCTCAACGCTCCCGAGGTGGTCTCGCCTCGTTCTAACTTCGGCACAATGCGTGGCATTCGTTCTCCCACAACTGCGCAGATCAGGGGCCACCCAGTCTACCCAGACTGTGTGCCTACCTTGCAGAGCGTGCCATGCCCAACCTGTTCGTCGTCGGCCCAGGACGTCCTCAGAAAAGTTGTGCCCCTTGACGACACGAAATCAACCCAGGTGGTTTTGTCCCATTCTGATCTTGGTGCAGAGAGTTCCAACACGGCCTTCGTCTCCCTGTCTGGCTGTTCTCCTAGAAATCAGAAGCTCACTACATCTGAGACCACGCCCGGATCTGTAATCCAATAGAGCCCATCTTTTGAGGGTACTTAGACCTCTCCGTCGGCCATCCGACCGAGTTGGTCCCGCCTCGTTCGGAGTTCTACAGCGAGCGTACCGGCGACTGCACCACGGCGGCGCAGATCTGTCCAGCGGGACAGGTTCGTGCATGACCTCTTCGTCGACCGGCCACGCCCTCCAGCGACCTCAGAACAAGACCAAACTTTCAGGAGCACCCCTGGACTTCTCCAGCAACATTTTGGTGCTAGCGGCGTCACGTTCGGAGTCCCGTGCGTGGCGTACCTTTCAGAGCTTCGTGGTTCTGTCCTATAGGACAGCGTGTAGTGGTGTATAATCTCCCCTCCCCGCCTGGCCGGCTTAGCGCCCCTCCCTGTGTGGAGGTAGTGTTTAATTGTAACCAAGATTGTCCCCACCCCTAGTCCAACCCCCCTGTGTGGGGAGTAGTGTATGTATTGTTCGAACAGGGGAAGCTTCATCGGCGCAGTGTGTGGGAAATCCACACTTCCCCGCTCGCCCATCGTCTCCGAACGGGATTGGTGTCTTCACACCGATCAGGTGAGCCACTCACACTCCTCTTTGCTGGATTCCTTTGCTTAATTAGTATTGCATCTTAGTACCATCGGCGTTAAGAGAGTGCCCGAACCCGAATTATCGTTTAATTGCGTGACTACCGCGGGTGAGCTGTGAGAGTGACACTACATCCCATGCCCTCGGTGTGCCGGCTGCCCTTGATATTGGGCATCCCTGGCCCATTGGGGTCCATCCCTAGATGGCCATACCCTTGGAACCTTGAGGTCCAATCTCGGACCCTCACCGCCATCGCCGGTCCACCTACGGACCCGAGTGTGCCAACGCGAGTGAGTCCGCTTGTGTGACATTGCCAAATTATTGTGTTGCTTGCAATTCTAGGTCCGAGGATTCGTGTCACATCAATTTGGTATCAGATCAAGTTTTAGACTTGTCTCTACGAGTCTAGTCCTAGGGCATTGGCATTTGAGTCTCCCTTGCATCATGTTTTCCATCACTCCCTTGCATGACCACCCTAGGGAGACACCCCAACTATCCATGGACCAATTTGACGCTTTCATCAATAAATGTCATAACTGTATAGATACCCTCACCTCCCGGCTTGATCGGCTTGAAGCAAAAGGGAACCACGGCCCTAGATCTTGGTCACCTCGGGATGGATTTGGAGCCAATGAACACCCACTTAGGAGCAATGGCCTTAGAGTCTTGCCTCCCCGGGATGAGTTTGATAGAAAAGGGTTAGGCTATGATCCTTACTATGAGAGGTCCCAACACTATGGGCGTGAGGAGAGACGCCCCTGGGATAACCTAGACAACCAATCCTCAAGAATGATGCAATTCTCTAGGTCTTCTAGGTTCACTCCACGACCGGATGATTCCAATGACATGGGACCCCGTCCCAACCTAGACCCTCTCCTGAAGACACCCATGCCATGTCCTAACGGAAGTACCCCAATTCGGCCCACAAATCCTCCTCCCACCCCTTTCCAGAAGGAACTTAAGGAGGTGACCGAAGTCTATGAGGCTCCCCTAGATTGGGAAGAAGAATATGAAGCCCAATTGGGTCAAGAGAACTCATTCCTTCCCAAAGAAAACCCACTGAGCCAAATTGGGTGCACCCTCCCCTATGAGTTACAAGATGCCCAACCTAGGCCTCCACTACCACCCCTCCCCATTCTATCCCAAGTCCCCCATTACCCACCACCCAAAGAGCACCACATGCCAGTCATCATCACCCCACCCACAAAGGACCTACTCACCTCCTTGGAAGAAGAAACCATGATCTCCACACCCGACCCCCTAGTAGGGAACACCCCAGAACCACTCCCCATCTTGGAGGGAATTCATGGCCAAAACGAGGAAGAAATTTCACCTTTCATGACACCCCCGCCAATTGGGAGTGAACTTATCATAAGTGGACCCTTGGTTAGATGGCTTGTGGAAAACCGGGCTCACCCTATCCTGCCCCATACCTGCCCTTTCATGGAACAACACCTCCCCATAGTACCCTTATCCACCAATCACACCACAATCCAATCATCCTATCAAGTGGAAACATTAGGGGATCTTCTTAAGGATATAGATTGGCAAATAGAGCTAATTGGCATGTTGACTACAATAGCCAACCGACCTAGGAGCCTTGACCTCATACACCTATGTGTCGGATCCATCTCCTCCATTTACACTGTGGGTTGCTACACTAGCGACCTTCTTTTACTCCTCCCTACACCCGACGAGCCCGATGCTATCCACAAACTAGAGTTGCTTGTCTCGGGTAGAACATCCAGCCCTCCATTCATGGCCGACCATCCCACCAAAAACTTTGGCCCGATCATTTTACTAGAGGAGGAGAGTCCGCCATCAAATGGTTGTGAGGACCATGAGGACCTAGAGTTCCTCTCCTTAGGTGACCCTTACCATGACCCCTTCGATCCCTTCCTATGCCCCCCCACCTTACTCACCACCAACCTTTTCCTACCCCAACTGACGTTATTGGACCAAGCCCACTCCATTTTCCTAGACCCCTTTGACCCCTATGAGTGGAAACTCTCACACCAAGCCATATACATAGGAGAAACCATTTGGATGGGAATGCATGTGCCACTACATTTTGCATCATTTGGTAGGGCTAGTAAGCCCAGTCATCTCATACATGTCACACACACTTTAGGCCCAATGCATGACTGGCTCACATTTGGATGTGCTGGTCCTCCCTCATTCATCATTGATCATATGCATGTTAGGAGCATCTACGGGTGTCCGGATCCCCCGGCATTCATCACCACTTTGTGTGATAGGTTCCCCTACAGATACCATGGCCCTCCAACCATTGTTATGAAGCCCATGCATGATAGGGCCACTTGTGGCTGCCCCGGTCCACCTAAGTTCATCAAGGTCCACATAGCATCACAGCATGATAGGTCAATTTACGGTTGCCCCGGTCCACCTTTACACACCAAGCTTTTCACACCCACACCGCATCAAAGTGCATGGCATACGCATACACGCAAGCAATTCGCAATGAGCGGTGAGGTTCACAAAGAGCGGATAAGAGCTCGCGAGCGCCACTTGAAATTTCAAGTAGGTGATTTGGTGATGATGGCATCGGAGTGGCTCTACCTTAGGGTCACCTCCCATTCGAGGGCACGACGACTTGGACCTTTCCCTGTTCCTAGTGGCTTTGGCAAACACAGCTTATGGATTGAATTTACCAATGAGTTATGGGATATACCCCACTTCTCACGTGGCAGACCCGGCACCCTATATGGGCACCACGGTGGATCCTAGTGAGTGCTTTGAGCCTATACCTTCCTTTAAGAGGGACACCCCGGAGAGCTCCCACAAAATAGCCTTAAGAGCCCGACGTGTGCACATAGGGGCAATACTAGGCAAGCAGGGTTCCATTGCCAGCAAGAGGGTGTGCCCAAGCCACCTTGAGAGGATGAAGGACCGTCCCCTGGTCGCAGATGCGGGTTGAGTTTGGAAGGTTGAGGTTCGCCCTGAGCTGCTTTAGAGGACCACTCCCCCGGTGGGCCCATACTCGACGGAGTCGAGTTCTCCGCACCCCGGGGGTATGATGAGGACATCACCAGCTATCCCCTTTGTTCGAGGATCCCGATGCTCGCCAACTATGCTACATCTTGTTCGTCACTATATTTCGAGTCATATGATGTAATTTTCATTTTCTTATCATGTACTTTTCCTTTTATTTGAGTCCAATACCTAGGTTAGGTAGCTATTTACCTAAGTCTAGAGTCATTATGATGGTTAATGGGCCCAATTATATGGGCTAGGCCCAGGGGCGCCCCCTTCCCCTTGGTTAAGTGTTAGTAGTCCAAAAGTCAGGGACTTATGTGAAAATGTGGGACTCCTATAAATAGGACCCCAATCCCTCATTTGGAAGCTAATGAAGTATTGATAAAAATTGCCACAAGAATTTGTGCCTCTCTCTCTCTCTCTAAAGGGGGCGGCCCCCTCTCTCTCTCCTCCTCTCTCTCTCTCCCTTGGGCGACCTTGCCCCTTCACCTCCCTCCCTTGCCACATCACGCTCCACCTCAGCCTCCTACCCTTTCACCTCCCCAAGACCCATTACTCCCCTTTAGTGCCTCCACTTCCCAAGCAACCCTTCCCCTTCCCCATACAACCTTTCACCTTCCCAAGGGAGAATCCCTTCTCCTAGGCACCCCTTCCCCTCCCCAAGGCAACCCCTTCCCATTCCCTAGACCACCATTAAACCCTCCATTAACCCACCACTCCAAATCCAAAGGCAACCCTCCCCATCCCCTTGGCCATTTGCGCACCCACCGCCCACCATCTCCCATTGGCTTTGGCCGACCACCCCTCCCCAAGCCCACTTGCGCCCCCTCACCCCACCTCCACCAAGAGAGACCGCCTCCATCCACCCCCCCCCTCTGCATCTCACCCCCCTTTCCCTTCCAGGTGCATCCACGGCGACTCCGGCATCCCACGGCATCGTCTTCGTCATCGACGTTGAAGATCTCCTTGTTCTGCTGCTCAAAGGCTTGAGCAGAAACGTTGGTCAAGTTTGCAGCGTCCACACCGTCTTCCACATTGCAAACCAGTCCGAGCTCCCTTCAAAGAATTCGTGCGCCTTCAAGTCCTCTTCACGTGCGAGGTAGAATCATCTCGTTCCGACTTAACTACAGATCGTGGTGCCCATTCTCGTCCGGCTGCACCAGATTTGAGCCAGAACCTGAGGTCCGTTTGGCAGAGGCTGCACCGACGTCAACAGCGTGATTCAGCCTGAACTCTCTTCTGAGAGTTGTTTCTTCTCCAAGTCCTCAACCCTCCCGAGGTGGTCTCGCCTCGTTCTGACTTCGGCACAGTGCGTGGCGTTCGTTCTCCCACAACTACGTAGATCAGGGGCCACCCAGTCTACCCAGACTGTGTGCCTACCTTGCAGAGCGTGCCACGCCCAACCTGTTCGTCGTCGGCCCAGGACGTCCTCAGCCAAGTTGTGCCCCTTGATGACACAAAATCAACCCAGGTGGTTTCGTCCCATTCTGATCTCGGTGCAGAGAGTTCCAACACGGCCTTCGTCTCCCTATCTGGCTGTTCTCCAGAAATCAGAAGCTTACTACATCTGCGACCACGCCCGGCTCGGTAATCCAATGGAGCCCATCTTTTGAGGGTACTTAGACCTCTCTGTCGGCCATCCGACTGAGTTGGTCCCGCCTCGTTCGGAGTTCTACAGCTAGCGTACCAGCGACTGCACCACGGCAATGCAGAGCTTTCCAGCGGGACAGGTTCGTGCATGACCTCTTCGTCGGTCGGCCACGCCCTCCAGCGACCTCAGAACAAGGCCAAACTTTCAGGAGCACCCCTGGACTTGTCCAGCAACATTTTGGTGCTAGCGGCGTCACGTTCGGAGTCCCGTGCGTGGCGTACCTTTCAGAGCTTTGCGGTTCTGTCCTATAGGACAGCGTGTAGTGGTGTCTAATCTCCCCTCCCCGCCTGGTCGGCTTAGCGCCCCTCCCTGTGTGGAGGTAGTGTTTAATTGTAACCAAGATTGTCCCCACCCCTAGTCCTACCCCCCTGTGTGAGGAGTAGTGTATGTATTGTTCGAACAGGGGAAGCTTCATCGACGCAGTGTGCGGGAAATCCACACTTCCCCGCTCGCCCATCATCTCCGAACGGGATTGGTGTCTTCACACCGATCAGGTGAGCCACTCACACTCCTCTTTGCTGGATTCTTTTGCCTAATTAGTATTGCATCTTAGTACCGTCGGCGTTAAGAGAGTGCCCGAACCCGAATTATCGTTTAATTGCGTGACTACCGCGGTTGAGCTGTGAGAGTGACACTACATCCCACGCCCTTGGCGTGCCGGCCGCCCTTGATATTGGGCATCCCTGGCCCATTGGGGTCCATCCCTAGCTGGCCATACCCTTGGAACCTTGAGGTCCAACCTCGGACCCTCACCGCCATCGCCGGTCCACCTACGGACCCGAGTGTGCCAACGCGAGTGAGTCCGCTTGTGTGACATTGCCAAATTATTGTGTTTCTTGCAATTCTAGGTCCGAGGATTCATGTCACATCAACAAAGGTGGCTCTCAATAGAGCTGACTGGCCTGGATTTGATCCACGGTCCAGCAGGAACTGATCTTCAAGCAGCTTCCCTTCTTCTCCTCTAACTCTCTATCTCTCTTCTTCTCTACTGCACTTCTCTTCTTCTCACACTGTTCTCTCTTTTCTTCTCTCAATCTCTTTCTCTGTTCTTCTTCTTCTTCGGCTGGCTAACCTTCTCTTTTTCTTCTGGGGACCTTTCCTCTAGTACCAGCGGCAGCCTTCGAAGGGGTAAAGAGGCTCTTTATAGGAACAGGGCCTTCGTGTGGATCAAGCAGTAGCAGTCTACTGAAATTCCACTGGTCCACGTGTCAGGGAATAGAAGTTTCTTTTCCTAGGATCACGTGCCAATCGTTTGCCCCTTTATCCACGAGCCATTCACCTGTCAAATAGTCAGAAGGAATTATCAGCTTAAGACTGAAAAACCTTGTATAGACTTCATTCATTCAAGTAAGACAGTGCATGGCTGTACAGAGTTGGTCGAGTGAATCAATGGACGAGTGTACAGACTTGTTGAGAGAGATGCACACATGCACATAGGAAGGTATGTACATTGACGTTGAGTGCACAGGCAAGCCATCACTGAGTGTACATACTTTGTGATGAAAGATGCACAAATGCATATAGGAAAGTATGTACATTGACGATGAATGCTCAGGCAAGCTGTCAAGCAATGTACAGACTTGATGGTGTGTAATGCAGTGTGCATGCGACAGCAATGTACAGACTTGCTGGTTTATAATGCTGAATGCACTTAAACAAAGTATGCACAATGAGTATGGATGCTCTGACATGTCCTTGACGAATGTATACACTTGAGTGCGTGCATGCTACAAGAATGTATGGACTTTTGTGTGTGCGTGCAAACGATGTGTAGACTTTAAGTTGATGCCATCCTAAGAATGTACAGACTTGTGAATGCAAAGCTAAAGCATGTACAGACTTCACGTATGCAAGGCTATGGCATGTACAGACTTTGAACGTGTGTAATGCAGTGTGCATGCAGTGAAGTATGTACATTGAAAGTGGATGCACAGTCGTGCTGTCAACAAATGTATGGACTTAGTGTGTGTAGTGTAGAGTGCATCTAAGCAAGGTATGAACATTACAATTGGATGCACTAACATGCCAAATGAATGTGCAGACTCAACGTGCACCATTGTGCAGATTTACTAAAATGATGTATGAGCACAGCAACACACAATGTGCAGACTTCGTGCAATGCATGAAGCAATGTATAGACTTGTGTTCATGCAACACAAAGGCTGTACAGACTTTGATAGCGTGTATAAACTTTGATTCCCAAATGCAATGTCTGGACTTGTGTGTGCAGGGCAGATAATGTATAGACTTGCAACCTAGACAATGTACAGACTTGCAGTGCGTGCAGGGCAGACAGTGTATAGACTTGCAATGCATGCAGGGCAGACAGTGTATAGACTTGATAGCATGAGACGCTGAATGAGACGGTCGGATGTACAGACTTTGCTTGCATGTGACAACCAATGTGCAGACTTGCTATGGATGTATAGACTTTGTGCATGAAACAAGGCAAACGGATGTATAGACTTGTGTGTGCGTTCATGCAGTGTATGGACTTTACTGCATGGACTTTGAGTGATGCACAAACATATGCATAATATGTTCGATGAAATGCCATGCAAACAAGATCAATTCATATGCAGACACGCTTGCAACGAATAATGTACTGACTATGCCATGCTCACAGTTAATGCATGTACAGACTTATATGAAGAACATGCTATACAGACTTCAGACTCAGCTGCGAACTGAGCTAAAGAATGTAAAGAGTTGCTCAGCAATCAGCTAATAGATGTACAGACTTAATGAGATGATGCATGCATGCACAATGAAGTGTGTACAGACTTCATGTGTGTGCTGAATAAACAATGTATAGACTTTAAGTGCAATGCAAAGGCTGTACTGACTTCGTGTGTGTGCTGAACAAACAATGTATAGACTTCAAAGTATGTGCAATGCAAAGGCTGTACAGACTTCAATGTAAAGACTTTGAACGTGTGTGCTGGCTATGCGATGTACAGACTTTGAACGCGTGCATGACAATGTATAGACTTGTGTGTTGCTGCAAACGATGCACAGCCATAGCTCATGAATGTATAGACTTTATATGATGCATGCACAGGACGCAACGTGAGACGCAACATGAGACACTGTGTAATGCAGCGAGGTAGTGTATAGACTTTGAGTGTGTGTGAGACAATGTATAGACTTGATGCGGCTTCAAAGCAACCATGTGCAGACTTTAAAGTGAAGAATGTACAGACTTGGACAAAACGTGAAGCACACGATGCATGGACTAGGAATGTATAGACTTTACGTTTATGGAGCAACAGGAGTTAAGCATGAATGCACCAAGGTCCTATGACAGATGAACACTTAAAGCAAATGATGCATAGACCTTAAAGATTTGAGAGTAGACAGAGCATTACCTGATCTGACTGTGCACTGATCTTACCTGTCACTGGTTGACTTTTGACTTGAGTTGACTTCATGACCTATGAGTCATCTTTAAACCTGTTCTGACAGTTTCTCATAATACATCAGGATTATATCATCAAGGATGTACATGTAAACATAATGAGACATAATATTTGTCATCATCAAAACTCCAGAACCATAGGGGACACAACATGGATATGCTATCAAGTTTTATGATTAGTATGACTAATCTTATTCCTCAATTTACTCAGATTAACTTAGATATTGACATAAAAGAAGATGATTGTTTCATGGCTAATATCCGAGCTCAACCTACATTGATAGAGGATCTGGTCAAGTTGCAAAATGATGATCCCGTGTTACTAGAAATTAAAGCCAATACTGAACAAAGGCTAGATTTCTCTATTTCCAATGACGGAAGTTTGTTATTTAAGGGTCAAGTGTGTGTACCAGATCACGAGGATACGAAGAAACTGATCCTAGAAGAAGCACATAATTCCAAGTACACCATTCATCCAGGAGGTATGAAGATGTATCAAGATCTCAAAAGAAACTTCTGGTGGCCCAATATGAAGAGAGAAAGAGCTGATTTCGTGTCCCATTGTCTCACCTGCCAACAAGTAAAAGTAGAACATTTTAGACCCGCAGGTAAATTACATCCCTTGAATATTTCCGAATGGAAATGGGAAAGTATAGGAATGGATTTCATCATGGGTTTACCTAATACCAGAGGAGGACACGATGGTATATGGGTGATCATAGACCGATTGAGTAAATCCGCACACTTCATACCAATAAAAAGTCGATGGTCTGTGGATATTCTAGCAGCATTATACATGAAAGAAATTGTCAAATTACATGGTGCCCCTGTCACTATTGTATCTGATAGAGATCTTCGATTCACATCACAATTCTGGAAGGGCCTACAACATTCACTAGGAACTAGATTGAATTTTAGCACAGCATTTCACCCACAAACTGATGGTCAGACTAAAAGAACAAATCAAGTAATAGAAGACATGCTCAGGGCTTGTGCTATTAATTTTGGAGGAAGTTGGCATGATCACTTGCCTTTGGTAGAATTTGCATACAACAACAGTTATCAAGCCAGAATACAGATGGCGCCCTTTGAAGCTTTATATGGAAAAAGCTGTAGATCACCAATATGTTGGAATGAAATAGGGGAAAAGCAATTCCTAGGCCCCGACCTTATCAGGGATTCTATAGAAAAGATCAAGCTCATTCAATAAAGAATGAAGATGGCGCAAGATAGGCAGAAATCGTATGCTGACAATCGAAGATGCGACTTGGAGTTTCAGGTGGGAGATCATGTATATATGAAAGTTTCCCCATGCCGTGGTATTCGAAGATTTGGCATTAAAGGAAAACTAACTCCAAGATTCATTGGCCCATTTGAAATTCTCGAAAGGGTCAGTGAAGTGGCTTATAGACTGGCTTTACCTCCACAATTAGCAAGAGTTCACGACGTATTTCACGTCTCTATGTTGAAGAAATATGTATATGATCCTCATCATGTCATTACTTATGATAATCTGGAGATCCAAAAGGACCTGACATACGAGCAGAAACCGGTCAGGATTCGGGAGCGAGAAGTGCGTCAACTAAGGCATAAAACTATTCCTATGGTTCAAGTCCAATGGACAAAGCAATGGTCACACGAAGCAACATGGGAGACGGAAGAATCTATGTGTAGAAGATTCCCAGAATTATTCAACTGTAAGTACACTCTCCATAAATCTATGAATTGAATTTGGGGACCAAATTCTTTTAAGTGGGGGAGGGTGTAGAGCCTAAGAATTTTTTAGTAATTTCTGGATTATTTATTGAGTTTTTTGAAATTTATAAAGGCCAAAATAGATTGAATGAATTAATATTTGGGATTATAAGGCCCAATTATGTTAAATAACTAATCCAACTTTGATAATTAAAACCTAATAAGTTTATGGACCAAGCCCATTAAGTTTGACCCATATTCTAGAAGGTTATTTAGCCTATTCATGAATTTTAAGGATAAATACCATTTTATTAGATAATTTAGTAGATAATTAACCAAAGAGTTTGAATTAAGATGAATGTCCATGCCCAGTTGATGTAACGGTCTATCGGGCGACCGCTATAGTCACGTAACGCACCAGTCCTGGTCCGTTACACTTTGCGGATTCCGTGAGAAGAAGAAGTTGCAAAAAGATTGGAACTTTGGAATTCTCTTGGCTAGAGACCAACTTAGAAGAACTTATAACATTGCTAAGAACTCTTAGAGATTAGGTTTTTGCCAATTAAGGACTCTAAAATCGTTCAAATCCTTGAACCCTAGCCAAAACTCTATAAATAGGACCCAGTTCTGAACTGAGCGACCCTTACTTTTGGCTCGTGAAGAAACAAGGTAAGGAGATAGAATCTCGGGTAAGTCCTTTGGAACTTTTTGTTTCTAATACTAAGGTCTGACAACTCTCAAAATTTCATGTTAGGAGGTTGAGTATCCAAGGAGTTAGGATCTTCCAAAGTTGCTGGTTTCATCATGCCAACCCAGGAAACTGTGCGACAGAGTACTGAAGATCAGGAAATTAGAGAGTCTAAACGAGGTAATTAGAGTTAGATGCTTTAGAACTTTTTGTTCCTCTTAGTTTCATCTTCCTAACCTCCGAATTTCACATCTTTAGGTCAAGAGATTGGAGAGATAGGGCAATGTGAAGTTGCTGAAAAATTACAGGAAGAGGAGAACTTGGGCGACCCTTGAAAACTCAAATTAGAAGTTTAAAGCCTAGTTATGAGGTAGGCCATCTCATGAACGAAAAAACACATTATTAGGGATAAAAGCCCTCTAGTTTATTTAGATTTCATGCATTATACTTTATGAATTTCATGTTTTAGGATTAGTCTATACATTCATGCATGTCTTCAACCCTAATTGAAGATAAAAAGCTATCTCTCGTTATTTCATTACTACCTATGCATCTAGATAACATTTTTACTCATTTTGACATGATTAGAGTAGTTAGCATGACATGGATTAATCATATATTTCTATAGTTTCTATTTCATGTCAGCAGAGGACCTAACGGTCTATCGTAACACCGCCAGGGACGTGTAACGGACCTACCTTGATCCGTCACACCTCTGTAAACCATTGCAGGGTTCTGAGATCTCTGACAGACCTACAGTGGACCGTTACCATATTGTGATGCGCCCGGACAAGTCCGTTAAACACTGTGTTCTGTCAACTTAAGGCAGAATTAAGATTGGCTCAAATAGCTTATATATACATATGCCTAGTTAAATAGATCTTAACCTGTTTTCATGGTTTTTAAGTTCAGGTGTTGATTCATGTTAGAAATTGCATGATTTATGGTACGTTAGAGTTATTTTCAAGTAGACGATAATTTCAAGCCCAAAGCACTATAGTTTTGTATTTAAAACTTGATTTAGAAAAAATATTGATGAGTTTTATCATGATTTTATATCGTTACACATTCTTTTTGTCTATAGAGTCCATTCTCTAAGTACATGGCATATATTCCGGTATATGGCCATTAGTTCACACTTTGCACTATAGGAACATATTCTTGAACATGAGGACCTCTCTATTAGATATTTCTTCTAATGGACTAGGAAATCTTGTTTCAAGGCCTCCGTAATTCTCTGCGAGCCTACGATTCCCACTAGGACGCCGAGTTGGTTGTACCATGAAGGCCCAATTGTTAGAAAGCACAATCGATGTTTTTAGATTCTGAATATGTAACGGATCTATATTCGACTGTCAGGCACATATAACAGTCCAATATATGACCATCAGGTTGTTTGAGTCCGTATCTATTTTCTTCTAGATTTAACCTTTCTAACGGCCTAACACTCGACCGTTATGTTCATGTAACGGCCCAATATTAGACCGTCATAGTTCTAAATTCTTTAACCTGAGGTTTGACCAAAGGGTTGATATTCTAAGTTCCTAGATGGAGTATTGATGGTCTAGGACTTGGCAGATTGTCTAAAGATACTTAACTTAAAATATGAATGATAATAAATGTACCGTTATGCTGCCGAATTATTTTCATGAGCATGACATCGTCTTAAATCATCCTTGATCTCTCATATCCTAAGTTGAAGCGTTCATTGTTGATTATTGTTATCATGAACTTATTTGCATTCTTGGCCATATTTTATTGCTTGAAACGTGGAAATAGCTTGATTTATACTTGAAGATGCGATCGAGCACTGATTGTGTTCAAGGGCTCTATGCTAGTCCCCTCGGCTGATTGTCGGAAATAAACTGTAAACCATGGGGTATGATGCTACTAGCGTCGCATTGCGCTGGGAGTACTTTCTCTATAAATAAGTGAAAATCCACGGCACGACGATACACGTACATGACTTTCTTACTTGTTACATGATATTACACAGAAATTCACCAAATACTTGCTCATAAGCAAAAGATGTTTGGGTGATGAGTATGTGACTTGCTAGTACATTCTTGTTCATGAAAGGTCATTCTTGTTACATTCTTGCTAGTTCATACTTGTTCATTCTATCTTACATGATCATCTTGTTACTTTAGTTACTTGTGATTTATCGCATTCGCATGATTTTACCTTATTCCTCTAGAGCAAAAATGTTAATTACTATAATAGTGCCTTCATGTTGATGCGAAGATACCTACTGGGCAAGTGTGCTCATTACCTATTTCCAATCTTTTCAGGAGATGGAAGTGAGTCAGGATCAGATTCGGAATATTCAAATAGCGGGTCCGAGAGTGAATGATGAATGAGTAAAGACTTAGGAAGTGTACATTGTTTAGATTGAGTCTATGTAATTTTCTTATTTCTTGAGTCTAGTATGATGAAGAAAGTTGAAATAGTGATTGTAATTGAGTATTTGAATATTTGATCGATAATGAAATGAAAGTTAAAGTTTGAGTAAATATTATGCAATTGCATTTATGTGTGTGATTGTCTTGCGCTCTGATCATTCTTGCTTGCAAGAGACTTACCATGCCGGTTGTTCGCGTTCCTCGAGCTAGTCTTCTGCTGTCATAAGGGCTCGAGGCGTGACAAAATAAGACAAGTCTAGACTTATGCGAGGTTCATACTCAAGCATAGTCTACAGTGGACTTCATAAGTGTAAATTCACTACAATTTAGACTAAGTCTTCAATCAAAATTTGGGCAGCACCTCCCCTTATCTAAGTGGTTGCGGGGGCAAAGTGGAGACAGTCCCACAAGATTGGGGTACGCTCCTTAAAGCCAGGAATGCCAAGCGGTGACCGACGGACTTCGATAGAGGGAAAAGACCCCGAGGGCTAGCCTGCTAGGGGCATCCATCTATATGAGTCAAAATCATTAAGGGATGGCTGAGATGAGAAGCTACCTCGAGGGCTAGCCTATGAGAGGTTAACTTCCCACAGCCACCACTAATCCCAAGGGAAGGTGGGTTTAATGTCAGGCTAAGGCCCTGTTGATGTTCACCTAATGAGTCATAGGGTTCATATCATTAAGAGATATGACCCTATGGTTCGACAGTGATTGAGGATACTGATGGGGGATGTTCCCCTCCCTGGGTAGTAGGTTCTTCGAGAGGACAAATCACCAAATGCAATGATACACAGGCTGCACTCGATCGATGAGTGGACAATAGATTCTCATATGTATGTATATGCATCGAAGAGACGGGCTAACATGGAAGTTGGCAAGCCAGACTGAAGACTCGAAGCTGAGTCACAGGATCGAGGTTCTGGAGGGGAGGCACATAGTCGAATAGTTCAACAGCGTCTGCAGTACGAACAAATACGGCACACCGATTATAGAGATGGCCCTTCTTCTAGCCCTGAACCACAGACAAGGAGGTAGTGAAGAGTCACCTCCCGGGGTGAAGGATAATGCACTCATATGCATTCCTCCGGCTGAGAGAGAACACCTGGGCATATTGAATCATTCGACGCTATCTACACGATAGAAAGAACCCCGGGGAGGGGATTATTGATATTTGCCCCGAGAAGCAATGGGTCATGTTCGACGGTGGAGAAAACCAGAAGATCATACACGGGATAGCGATGAAATAACTGTAATCAGATGGGGGAAGGAAGCCCTGAGAAGTGCATCCATTCATTCATTCAACCCACAAGGGAGGCATTATAGAGAGCATCACAAGCGGCTACGGCTCGGCGTTGTCGTTCGACACTGGCCAATAGTTACATAAGTAGGGACGAAACCCTGGTTGCAGAGAAAGAGAAGACGAGAAGGAAACCCATGCGTGAAAGAAAAATAAAATAATGGAAGAAAGGGGGGGCAGCTCATATCATCGCCCCCCCCCCCGACCTCATACATTCACGGGGTTTACAGAAAATAGCAGCAGCAAGAGCGGCTCGGACGAAAGATCACTGGAACCCACCTGTAGAAACAGAGCGCCGTAGATAGAGTCTTCTTCTCCGGCAACGGGGGCTTCGAATGGACAGACGAGAGGGGTAGCGCTCCGGCTCACTCTAGAAGATAAACCCTTTTCTTCCTTCTCTTTCTTTCTCTCTTCTATTCTCTTCGTTGTATCCTATTCTCTTCACTCTCCTTTTTTTCTATCCTTCTTCTTGTTTATTCGAACACAAGGCCCTATATATATAGAAAACCTCGACCATCCTTCATCCGGCGTGGGTTTAGCGCGCCGGTTTAAGGGTCGTCTTTGTGCGCCGGATTAGCAGTTGAGCAGGGCGTGTCGGATTAAGGGGGCGAGCAGGGCGCACCGGATTTGAACCATTCCGTCAAGTCGACTTGATACGAGTTCGACAGCGGGCCCCAGACGGACTCCGAGAATCGCTGTGATTCTTCATCTCTCCGTGGTCTTACCAAACCATAGGGAGAGAGATCGACGGAGCTTTTAGGACACTAAACGGTCGCTTTTGGAACTCGTGCATCTTCAGCTCGGGCATGCAGGTTTTTCACTGACACGGCTCTCGGCACAATGGTTCTATTGTGCCCCTGTGGTTTTGATGATTGGTTTTGATGTGAGTTAAACACTGTGAGTCACCTTGCTATTATTCAGTCATCTTATCAGATCATAATGCAGTCTTTCATATGTTCAGTCATTCTGTTGTTCAGTCAGTTTATCAGATCATAAAGCATTGCATTTGATGTTCAGTCAAACTATCTGCTGCATAAAGCATTCATATACATATATATCTGTTGCATTTGTCTGCTTGTGGAAGTCTGCTTGTGGAAGTCTGCACATTGCACAGCATGCAGCAACTCCAAGTCTACACACTGCATTGCATGCAAGACTTCAAGTCTATACATCGCACACCTTGCAAGACTTCGAAGTGTGTACATTACATAGCATGCAGGCGGTCTAAGTCTGTACATTGGCCTAGTGTCGCAACACTAAGTCTGTACATTGCATAGCATGCAGGCATTCAAAGTGTGTACATTGCATAGCATGCAGGCGGTCGAAGTGTGTACATTGCATAGCATGCAGGCGGTGTAAGTCTGTACATTGGCCTAGTGTCGCAACACTAAGTCTATACATCGCATGCAGGCAGGCATTCGAAGTCTACACATTGCTGTGTGATCGCAAGTCTATACAATGTCTGCTTTACCTACGTTAAAGTCTGGACGATAATGACTTTACCTACGATAAAGTCTATACATTGTTCAGCACCTTATGCATCGTCGCACTCGAAGTCTGTATAGTCTGGCAGTGTCTCATGCATCATCTTAGCAAGTCTGTATAGAGTCTGGCAGCGTCTTATGCATCGTCTCGACCAAGTCTGTACAGCCCGTTGTCGCAAGACTAAGTCTGTACACTCCCTGTGCTTCTTTGTGTTTCAAGTCTGTACAGAGTTTGCCTTGCCTCACCCTGCATACATATCCAAGTCTATACAGCCAGTGTCTGCGTTGCCTTGCATTTCATCAAGTCTACACATCGTAGCATGCATGCATAGTAAAGTCTATACATTGCTGCATTGCAAGAGATCAAGTCTGCACACTGCATCGGTTGTTCATGCATTGCACATCATCAAGTCTGTACACTGGCAGCAGCAATGCTCGCACAACACTAAGTCCATACATTGCACAAGTCTGAACATTGGTATCTTTACCTATGTTCAAGTCTGTACATCCATATGTGCATTGTGCATTGATCAAGCCAAAGTCTGTACATCGATATGTTGCTTTGTGCCGAAGGAAGTCTACAAATTCCACTGTGTCTGGAATTTGACGCCCACCAAAAGTGGCGTCACTTTTGAAACTAACGCCTAGGAAGAAGGTGTCATTTACGTTGTGCATACTTTGATGCCGTAGCAAGTCTATACACTCGCTATTGTGCATATGCATAGTCTATACATTATTGAGCTTCACACACATATCTTCTAAGTCTATACATCCATCTGTTGAAGATTGATCATGTCTATACATTGATTGCATCTAGCTGCTAAGTCTGTACATCCATTGACTGCATGCCTGAGCATCCCTTGTCGTTGTGCATACTTAGTTAGATGCTAAGTCTATACATTCCTCATTCATCTTTACTTAAAGTCTATACATCCGTTTGCTCCTTTATCATGCATGCATTATAGCAACTCTGAACATTATTTTCTCATGCACGAAATCAAAGCCTGTACATGCCTCTGCATTACATATGTGAAGTCTATACATGCTATAGATTCGCATTCACAAAGTGTGTACATGCCACTGCATTGCATACATGAAGTCTGAACATTGCTTCAGCGTTGCCTTCAGCCAAATCCATACATCGACTGGCAGCCTTCAGCAAAGTCTGAACATTGCATCATTGTGCATGCATTGCTTTCATCAAGTCTAGACACTGCATCACTTGTTCATGCATTGCCATCACGCAGAGTCTACGCATCCCCCACAGCAGCACAGTAGAGTCTACACTTTCCCCCCACAGCCTGCACAGCATGTCCATACAACGTCTAGCATCTTGCAAGCAAAGTCTATACAACGTCCCACAGCAGCACTGCAATGTCTACACATCTTGGCAGCCTGCATACAATGTCTCTACATTGCATTTGGCAGCTTGGACAACAAAGTCTATACAGCGTCCAGCAGCTGTACGCAAAGTCTGAACATTGCGTCTGGTAGCCTGCACGCCAAGTCTGTACAGCCTTTGCTTTGTTGATCGACTGAACTCTTCTTTAATCCTGTAGGTGTCTGGGCACGTGATCCGAGGTTGGCACTTGGCACGTGATCCAAGAAGCTAAGATGCCGCCACGTGGACTAAAGCTTGGGCGGGAATCATGGAGAACATTAGCCCTATGCTGCTGCTATATATAGAGGACTTCTTCATCTGGAGAAGACGGATCGAGTGCTGATAAAAGAGAAAGTGTCTGCACGATCCAGCAAGAAGAAAAAGTGAGCAGCAGAGAGTGAGAGAAGTAGCAGAAGAAAAAGACAGAGTGTGAGAGCAGCAAAAGAAAAAGAAAGAGAGATAGAGCTCGTAAGGATTGAAAGAAAAGAGAAAGACAGTGAGAGAGAAAATGAGAGTAGAGAAGAGAAAGAGAGAGCGTGAGTTGAGAAGTAGCAGAAGAAGTTCCTACTGGACTGTGGATCAGATCCAGGCCAGTCAGCTCCATTGAGAGCCACATTGTGCATTTAAGTTTCCAGCTTTCTGTTTGCTGTGTTATTTTCATTTCTTATTTTTCCTTTTGTTACTCTGATTACTTTTGTTCTTCCGATACTCAGTAGTGAGGTCGGGTTCCTCCTGTGGACTCAGGAGAAGGGAGATCTGATCTCCAGTTCGCTGGTGACTGTGTGTCATCAGTGGTTCCCTCCTAGTCTGGAGGAAGAGAGGTCTGTGACCTCTGGTTTGCTAGTGACGGGGAGTCACTGGTGGGTTCCCTCCTGGTCTAGAGGAAGAGAGACTTCGTCTCTGGTTGCTAGTGACTGTGTGTCACTAGTGGTGTCCCTCCGGTTTGGAGGAAGAGGGGAGGTTGTTCCCCTGGTCAAGCTGTTTGGCAGCACCTGTTGCAGACTGAGTCTGCCGTTTCTAGCTTGTGCTAGTGGAAGCCTCACTCCGGTTGGGAGTGAGGGGTGGACGTAGGTCTGTGGACCGAACCACCTAAAAAATTATCTGTGCAGTGGTTTGATTGCCTTGCTTTGCTTCCGCTAGATGATTGCTTAGGCGCGCTCCAAGTGTTTGTTCATGAGTTCAATTGAATTAGTTTTATTCTGGGACTGTGTCTAGCATCCTAGAGTTAATTTGGGCATTATTGGTAGAGGGATACATTCACCCCCCTCTGTATCCGGGCCTAGCACCCTATCAATTGGTATCAGAGCGGTGTCTGCATAGAAGGTCCAGCGACCTGCAGATCCGATCCTGCAGTCTTCGGTGCTAATTTGCTTTTGGTGCATCAATATTCCTGTTGCATTAAATATGTTCTGTTTCCATGGGTGATCCACCAGTTTTCAACGGCTCAAATTTTAATGTGTGGTCTGTCAGTCTGCACAATTATGTTATATCAGTTAATCCTGATCTGTGGAAGTTAATTTCACACGGTCCTCATAAATTACCAAAGAAAAAGTCAAAATGGACTGACAGCCACAGATCAATGCATGAAGAGAATCAGATAGCTATGAATCTAATGAAGGCAGCTACTGATAAGGCTTTGCATTCCTGCTTTCATGATTGCAGTTCTGCTAAAGACATTCTGGATATGCTGAAGCGAGCTCAGAAGAGAAATGAGGATAGCTGCATGATGGCTAACAGAAGCAATCAAAGTGGCAGTCAAAATGAAGAAGAGGATGATGATGAGGTAAATCCCTTTGAGAACTATACTTTAGATGATTGGGAGAATTCATATGCTTTTTGTTTTCAAGCACAAAGTCATCTAGTGGCCGAAGGGAGAGTGCACCCCCATTCCAGAGGAAGGGAATGTTCTCACTCTACCAAACAAACCACTAAATGCTAATTTTATTGCTTTTGCATAGAACATGTACAATTCATTAGAGGCCGGAGAGACCAAGTCTCTAGTACAATGAAGCTGAAAAAAGCCTATACAAAACTTCTACGAAAATTAGGAACAGAAGAGGCATCCGCTAAAGCATAATCTTTGGCTAGGATGGGCAGATCTTTAAAAGAGTGGAACTCCTTACTGTGACCAATGAAGATAGCATGATTAGCAAGAGCATCAGCAACCTGGTTGATTTATCTATAGGTGTGAATGATGGGGCAACCACACATATAGAAGGCTTGTTGAATTTCTGCCCACCATGGAAGAAGAGACCAAGGGGGGTCCTTCTTATTGGATAACAAATCAACCATTACCATGGAATCCGTATATATGATTGACAATGGAATAGAATGCAGTCTGGCAAGGTGCATGCCATCCAAAAGGGCTCTTCCTTCAGCAATCATATTTGAGCCATTACTGTAAAAATAGGAGAAACTCAACAAAACTTGACCATGGGGATTTCGGATGCAGCCACCACCTCCAGCTGGCCCTGGATTACCCTTACAAGCCCCATCGACATTGAGAGAGTAGTTAACAGAGGGGGGTTTCCATCTAATAATAGAAGTTGCCGGCCGTTTGATGTTAACATCAATACCAAATTCATGAATCGAGTTCCAGTAATCAGAACTAATACCATGTCTGAAATTGGTTTGCTGCACAATTTGTTTAATCTCCAAAAGAATATTATCAGCCACCCTTAGGATATTGGAAGAACAACCTTTATACCTGACCAAGCATCGGTATTTCCATGTCTCCCAAGATATCAAAATCACCACCAGAAGAGCTATAAAGCCTTTAGGGGAAGTAATATGGATGTCTGTGATGAATTGTTCTAGCCACGAGCAGAAGTTTGATGAATCTGGTTTAGAGTCAGCTAAGAGAGACCCAAACTTATTCCAAAGAAAGACATCATGTTCACTTTTCAGAAATAAATGGTCTTCATCTTCTTTATTCTTAGAGGATTGACAACAGGAGCAGCAAGATGCCAAATGTACACCACTTGATTGTACTCTGCTATCAACTGGGACCGCCTGCTGTATGAGCTTCCAACAGAATAAAGCAGCCCTCGGAGGAAACTTGGTATTTAACAGCTTGCTGAAACCTGAACTACTCTGCTGTATCATTTGTCCCTTTATAAACCTGTATGTGGATTTGATGCTGAACTTTCCAGAATTTGATAAGGACCAGATGGGGATATCCCTGCCATTCTGTAGAATAATATTCTGAAGGTCCCGTCGAGTCGGTTGATCAGTTATATGACTCCAAGCATTGTGTTGTAAATCTGTTAAAACAGCCCTTACAGAGCAGTCCTCAAGAATAGATTGAAAAGGAGCCTGGTCAGATAAAGCTTTATGTTTATACCAAGTATCTTTAAAAAAATTAATAGATGAACCATCTTTAATGATCATCCGAAGACCAGTAAGTAGAATAGTTTTAGCCTTTACAAAGTCTCTAGTTCTAATCCCAGCTGGATATGGAGAGGTGCAGTCAGAAATATGGCAGCCTTGCAAATATTTACACCTAACAAACCGAGCCCAAAGAGAATTATTGAACAGTGAAAGCCACAGGAGTTTAACTTGGCAACAAATCTGAATATCAGCAAGACTTCTAATTCCCAGACCGCCACTAGCAATAGGATTGCATATTCTGTCCCATGAAACCCAATGCTTCCTATGTGAAGTGTCGACACCTTGCCAAAAAAAATTAGCACACATTTTGCCATTCTGTCTCTGGATGGTGCAAGGAACTGAAACAACACTAGCTGAGTATATTGCCAGTGATGACAACACAGAGCGAATGAGGACAACCCTACCAGCCTGTGATAAAAGTTTACTCTGCCATCCTGCTAGTCTGGAGTTAACTTTATCCAGGAGATATTTGAAATGTGTAACCTTGGTTTTTCCTTTGAACAAGGGGATGCCCAAGTAAGTGATGGTATTAGTTCTGTGCTGGTACCCAGTAAGTTGCTTTAATTTGTTTATAGATGAGACTAGCATATTTTTGGCCACAACAAAATAGCTTTTGGTAGCATTAATTCTCTGACCCGAGGACATTTCATATCTTCCCAGGAAAGACAATAACTGCTTAACTGAGGGAATGCTACCATTCAGAAAAATGATCGAGTCATCAGCATAAAGAATGTGAGATAACTGGGGAGAACCACGTGGCAGGTGATAATATTTGCATTTTCCAGAAGAGAATAAGAAGCTCAACCCTCTGCTGAAGACTTCCTCTGCTAAAATGAATAAGGCAGGGGCTAAAGGATCTCCTTGGTGAACCCCTCTGGATGACTTAAAGTAACCATGAATCTGACCATTGAAAGATATAGAGAACCAGCAATTCATCAAGAGTTGAGCAATGAGAGACACGAACCTGTTAGAAAAACCAAATTTTCGCATTGTATAAAGAAGAAAATCCCATTCAATACGGCCATAGGCTTTGGCCATGTCAAGTTTAATGAGCATATTATGCCCTCTAACCGATCTATCTAACTCCATAAAAAGCTCCCTGGCCAGTAGGAAATTATCTGTTATCAGTCTCCCACTAATAAATCCACTTTGCTCACTTGAAATAATCATAGGAAGAACATGCCTCAGCCGGTCACTCAAAATTTTAGACACAATTTCATAAGTAAAGTTGCACAGACTTATTGGCCTAAAGTCCACAAATGAGGAAGGATTCTTGACTTTTGGAATCAAGCAAATAATAGTGGAGGTGACTCCCTGCGGAAGACCCCACCCTTGAAAAAACCTCTGAACAGCATTAATCACATCCGTGCAAACAACATCCCAACAGAAGGTGAAGAAACCTCCTGTGAAACCATCTGGACCTGGAGAACTGTTACTTGACAGGGAGAAGACCGCTTTCTTGATCTCATCAGCAGAAGGAACTAAACATAGTGAAGAGTTCTGGTCATCAGTAATCAGAGAAGGAATAACAGAAAAGAGGCTTTCTTCTAGACTGTGTTCCTCAGAAGTAAGCAGAGATTTGAAGTAATCAACAGCCCCAGCAAGCAAGGAGGCTTGATCTTCCACCCAGGTATTTTCCACCTTGAGTTTTTGGATGTAATTCCTCTACTTTTTGACCTTAGTGTAATGATGAAAAAATTGTGTATTTCTGTCTCCAGACTGAATCCACTGAAGTCTGGATTTTTGATACCAAAAAATCTCCTCCCTAGCTAGTATCATCTTCGTCTCTGCATTAGCTTTATTAAGTGTAGCTATATTCTCAGCAGTGGGATTTTCATCATAACAAGCTTGAGCTCGTTCAACAAAATGAGCGGTGTCATCTTTGACCTTATGAATATTGCCAAAGATATCTTTATTCCAGCTTCTGAGATGAATCTTTAGATTTTTCAGTTTACTTTGAAGGGCATGGAATGGATGAACATCAGTCTGAGTAACTTTATTCCATTGATCCTTGACGAAATCTAGAAATTCAGAATGGGTGTGCCACATATGTTGGTAGATAAACCTCCCCGGGGTTAAACTAACAGAATTCATATGCTGAATTATTAGAGTCACATGAGAGGTTAAGAAGTCAGTATAAAAAATTGAAAAAGGGTACTAGGTTAGAAAGTTCAAGTTCTTCTTGTAGAAAATGTCTAGAGTTGACACAATCTCATGATGCGTGTTTTTCTGATATTCAAATCCTTAAAGATCAAATTGGGTTGTTGAAAATTGAAACACAAGAACTTGCAAATGAGATTACTGATCATGAAAAGAAATTCAGAAGACTTGAAGACGAGAAGAGTGTAATAGCTGAAAAATATGATGTGATAACTTCTGTGAACATAAAGCTTCAGAAAGACATTGAAAATATGCAAAGAGAATCTGAAATCTCGGATAATCCAAAAATATCAAATGATGATCAGACTCTTCTTGATGAGTTAATTCAAAATGATGCTCTGTCTAAGGAGAATGAAAAGTTAAAACTGTTGAACACTGCTATGTCTGAAAGACTTGTAGCATTAGAAAGAGGAAAGTCTGTTCACATAGAAGAGTCTGATAAACTGAGCAATCTGGAACATGAAATTGAGAAATATAAAACTGCTAACAAGGTGCTAACTGAATGTGTGAATTGCAGTGAGCAAGAGATTGCCAGTTATGAGTTACAAATTACCTCTCTTGAATATGAAATCCAAGACTTGAGGAACTCTTTGTCTAAATTTGTTGATGGACAAGACAATCTGGACATGTTGTTAGGAGTTAAGGTCAATACTCAAAAGGAAGGGTTATGCTACAACAATGTCAATAAAAAGGCTTTCAAAAGCAAGCTAATGACATCTTTTATCAAAGCATCAGATGTAGCCACCACCTCAGAAAATAAACAACCAAATGTTGAGAAGAATCAGAAACAAATTGGAAAAATGGAAAAGGTCAGTCATGTGAAGAAATGATTGAATCACATTAAAAATGTGCATGCTGTAAAACACACTGATACACCTAGACATGCACATAAAAGGGAAATCATGAAATGTCATTACTGTCACAAGATTGGCCACTTGATGCATGAATGTAACTTAATGAAATCAGATGATCTGAAAGCTAGAGAAATGCATGGTAGGGATTCGCAGGTCAAGTTCCTTGTCCCTCAGAAAAAGAGTGTCACATGTTCTAATTGTGATAAAGTAGGACACACTATTGCTCATTGCTGGTTTGCAAGTGGTAAGAAAAAATCATGTTCATATCATACAAAATACTTTGCAAATCAGCATGTTTTTAATAAGAACAAATCTGTTTCAAAGAACCAGCACATCATCTGTTTTAACTGCAACAAAACTGGTCACAAGGCCTCTGAATGCTGGTCAGGTTCTTTTAGAAGAAATTCTCTCAATTGCTCTCACTGTAGAAAGCATGGCCATACAGTCAAGGACTGTTGGCATATTCAGGGTAGGAATGAGAATTTCAAACATGCTAAATTCTCTGCAAATAGAAATGAATTTGGTGGGAATAAATTTGTATTTAGAAGAAAGATTTCTACATGTTTTGAGTGTGGGAAAAATGGCCATACAATCAAGGACTGTTGGCATATTCAGAAGAATTCTGTTAACTCCCATGCTGTCAAATTCCCTGTAAAATAATTTGCAAAATTTTCATACTATAACTGTGGAAAGCCAGGCCATAGAGATGCTGATTGTTGGCTGGCTAGTTTTAGTAAACAGAATTCTCACTCTGCTAATAAATTTCATGACAACAGTAACTTGCATAAAAAGAACTTGAAATCTGCTGCGTCTTGTTATTATTGTGGTACATTTGGTCATTCAATGAATAATTGCTACTTGATGAGATCTGATGACCATGTTGCTAAGAAATTATTTAGAACACCTGTCAAAGGTGTCACTGTTAATTTAGGACCCAAAACCTCTTGGGTACCTACCCATGCAAAATAGTTTGCTAATTTGCAGGTGTGCCTTGGAAGCTGATTAATAAAGAGGGGAAATAAACCAAGGCACTCAAAAGAAAACCCCTTCGTGAACTTTTCAGGTAAATTTCTTGCACTTCCTGTTTTTAGTTTTACTTCATAGCACATTAAATCTGATTTTGCATATTCATTCATCATCTGCCATTTGCATTATTTTCTGATTATGCACTTGCTGAGTGTTTTGTGCAAATATGAGATTAAAAGGGTTGTCTGCATCTGATGTATACATATGCCAATTGTAGTTGTTTGATAATTATTGATATGCATAATCTCTGAAAATAAATTACATTCTGAAAAATCTGAAAAGCTGAAATTTGATCCATGCATGCTGCCCATGTTGAATTATCATGCATGACCACTATGGTATATCAAAGAGTAAGCTACCAAAAGGCAGGAAAATCCATCTGGAGGTTCTTACTATGTGTGAGGTGGTCTTTTAGACCAAGTGCTCCGCCTAGTACCATGGGTCATTTTGCTTAGTAGGGCAGTCTGAATGAGCATGAGTCACATTGTCATATGTTCAGTCTTCATGGCAAACATTGCATGTCCTTGCATACATATAGTGCATTGCATTTCCTTACATTGAAAAATGCCAAAAAGAGTGATTGAATGCATATTGTCAGGGGGAGTCAATGCATAGTATACAGATTGTCAAATGCATACACTTAGGTCAAAATTCATTGCATGTTAATCTTGAAAATCTCTTCTATCAGTCATTCATGAAGATTTCAATGGGAGATCTCTCGTTCATAAATCTGAAAACACTTGAACTAGGAATCTTCTATTATACGATTTTATGAATGTCTGAAATAACTCAGCTGGTTTAAGTTTAATGTATTCATTGAAGTTTGACTTTAAATCTCTTAAAAAATATCTGAATCATGTTTTAATAAACTTCAACCAACTGTTTCATGCTGTGTCTTGTAAAATCTTCTGAAATCTGCATTATTGAATACATGGCTTTATTTGGTTAAGTACATGAAAGTAGTATTGTTTTGAAGCAAATGAGCACTCTGAAATGTCTAAAGGGTAAATAATTCTCAGAGCAATGACTTTAGTCACTGAGAAACCATGTCCAAAGTATTGTGTCATGAGGTGCCATAGTTAACTCTGCTTAAAAATGATTGTTAAATCTGGTAGAGCAATGGCATGCTGTGGACACCAAAAATTGCACGCACAGATATCCTGCTCGGCCCAGCATCAACAACGGCACCGAGTGAAGAGGCCCCGGAGAGACTAGTCACCCAGACTCTCCAAATACGCACACTGCCGTGAAGCCGTCTCCGGAGTCACGACAGTGAAGAGAAATCAACCACCAAGAGCCCCACAATCCATGGGCCTCGAAGAAAATCAAATGGGCCACAACTTGTGCTCACAATGGGCTCAAAATTGCCCATTTAGCCGTTCAGCGGCACGCCCTTGGCCTTCAGCGGCACACCCCCAAGGAGCTTCAACGGCACACCCCCAAGGGCCTTCAGTGGCACACCTCCAGGGAGCGCCAGAGGCACACCCTCCAGGGTCCTTCAGCGGCACACCCTCTAGGGTCCTCCAGCGGCACACCTCGGCGGCACACCATGGCAAGTCCCAGCGACACGGCCATTTGCCCCTCCAGCGGCACGCCCTTTTGGCCCTCCTGCGGCACACTTCTTGAGCCCGCCAGCGGCACAGCGTGAAGGCATTTCAACGGCCGAACAACATGACGTCCATGCCCTACGGATCTTCAGTGCGTAGTGAGCTGTCCGAGGTGTCAACCGGAGGTTGGGCCACGTAAGCTATCCCTCTGCCACCGAAGGACGGGGAGGTCAAACCCCATGATGACCCAGCACTTCCCGCCTCCGACTGCCATGCTCAAGGGCTCCCGCTGCTGGGAGTATAAAACCACTCCCATTCTGGCGAAGAGAGAGGACACCGGAGAAGCGGGGGGCAAGCAGACACAACAGAGAGACCAGAAGAGAAGAAGAGAAGAAGAGGCTGGGGCTCTCCCTGGTGCACCACTCACCGTCGCTGGAGCGAAGAGAAGAAAAGGAGAAGGGAAGAAGAGAGAAAGAGAGGGCGCTACCCCGTTCGCCACCGCCTGTGTAAAGGAGTGAAGAGTGAAGAGAGAAGAGAGTGAGCTATGGGAGGGGAGGAGCTGGTGCTCCGTTCCCATCCCCACTGTGTTTATTTTGGCTTTTCTGCCCTGTTTGTTCTTTCCCTCTCAATGTATTAGCCTCTGCGCTCCCCCTTTGCCAAAAGAATGGAAGAAATGTTTTTTTCCCTTTGCATGGTGTTTTATGTGTATGGCATATGCGCGTCCTCGGGTGTTCGCATTCGTCGCCGTCCTGTGCTTTCCTCGTGTCCCCCTACTGCTGGTCAGCTTAGCAGTTCTTCTTCCCTTGCTCATCCTATCGTGGGAAGCATCCCTCTCGTTATCTATCTCGCCCAACCCCTCCTCCAGGCAGAGAGCAAGCTCCTCTTGGACAATGGTCTTAGGGTTCACTCAATACGATGAGCAAACTCAAGGTTAACTCCTTACAAAATGCCTCATACACCTAGGTTCCTTGGCCTCTTGGCTCATTCCCCACCTTTCACACCCTTACCTCCATGCGAAGAACCTCCCTTGGTTTGAACCCAGCACCCATGGACATCACCCCCCCCTGACCGGTGCATTCCTTCTGCCCTTTTTCCCCAACACAGCACCAGCCCATGGGAGCCCGGTGCGCCCTTCGCGTCTTCATCCGGTACACTCCAGCCAGCTAGCCCGGCACACCTCCCAGCCTTCCTTGGCCGGCACACCCTTGGCTCATTCTTGCCGGCACACTTAGCCCGTTCTAGCCTAGTGTCTCCCGTTCGCTAATTTCTCCGAGGTTTTCTGAAGTTTCATCAAAGGTGATGCCGCCTTCGGGCACCCACCTCCAGTTGTCGGGTTCCGCCACTCCATGTGGGTGCGTTCCCTTTATCTCCCTTACGCTCTGGTCAAGGGGAGATGCTGTCGAATTTTCGTTAGAAATAATAACACATTGAAGAGACAAAAGGAAGCAATGAACAAATAGAATAATAAACATAAAAAGGCAAAAGGATGCAACAAACAAATGGAACAACAAAATATTATAAAGAACAGGCTGTGAGGAAAGGGAGGAAAGATTTGTATAAAACTACGTAAAAGTCGGAGAAAAGAAGAAAAGAAAAGCCTTAAAAGAACCAGAGGGAGAGTGGGTCTTCTTCAAAGCCTCAACCTAATCCCTCAGCGGTACACCCTTCTAGCCCTTCAACGACACACCCTCATAGCCCCTCAGCGGCACACCCCTCACCACCTCCAGCGGTACACACATTCCCAACCTCCAGCGGTACACTTCTCACCTCACTCCTCCTCACCCACTCCCTCTCTCCCTCATCTACCTCTCCGTCTCACCTCTTCTTCCACCGTCTCTCCGAAGTGGAACCCAATGTACAGACTTGGCAGGTTGATACACGAACACAGCAACAAGCAATGTATAGACTTTGCATGAAGGATTGCATAAATGCAGACAGTGAAGCATGTACATTGGAAATGGATGTTCAGACATGCCGTGAACGAATGGACAATGTACAGACTCTGAGCTGGCCAATGTATAGACTTTGAGCTGCAGCAAATGGACGATGTACAGACTTTGAGCTGATAGATGTATAGACTTTGTGTGCATGCAACCAGCCAATGTAAAGACTTTGAGTTGCAGCGAATAGACAATGTACAGACTTTGAGCTGAAGGATGTACAAACTTTGTGTGCAGCAACCAGCCGATGTGCAGACTTCGTGTCGCAGCGACCAGTCAATGTATAGACTTTGGGCTGAGGGACGTACAGACTTCGTGTGTGCTAGCAGCCAGTGTACAGACTTTGAGTTGCAGTAAATGGACGATGTACAGACTCTGCGCGTGTGCTAGCAGACGATGTACAGACTTCGAGTTAGCCCGACACGCCCGCCAACTCCCTCCCCGGCACACTCTCTTGGCGCTTCTCCGGCACCCTCTAACCTACCCGGTACACTCTCCCAGCCCCTCTCCGGTACGCTCTCCCAGCCTTCGCCGATACACCCCTTTCTGCCCCCAACGGCCCACTTTTCCTCCCAAAATAAATATATATAAATATGTCATGATAATGATAATGATAATAATGATAATAAATTAATAAAAATCATGATAAATCAATAAACCTGAATATATATATATGAGAAATAAAAAAATGTGAAATAATAATAATAATGGTAAAAAAAGGAGAGAGAAAACATAATAGTAATAATAATAAACAAAACGGATAAATCATTCAGAATAAATACATAAGAGGGAAATAAGTAATAAATATATATATATATATATATATAATTTAAAACCCAGATAAAAAATGGTAAAATCCACTTTGCAGCCCCGTCTCTCTCGTGACTCAGTGCTGAAGGAACAACAATGCTGCCCTTCCAGGTTGGGCCTGAGTCTTGGGAATTATTCTGAAATGGCCATGGCCCGACCTCGCCTCGGGCTGACATTCCGATTAAATCGGACTCGTTTCTCAGGCCGGATCCCTTCCGAGCCACTACTAAAATTGCCACACGTTTGGCAGACATTTGAACGGGTTCACCTCGATTTCCGCCGCGTTTCTATTACGGACCGGTGTCCAAACATGAAAAGGTCCATGCGTGACCGATATGGCCGACGGTTCCCATCCCGACATGGTCGTAACCCGGCATTGCTCTGGGCCAATAGCCTATCGAATCGGATTCATCCTAATGGGATTTGTTCCCGCTCTTTCATTGAAGTTACCGTGAACTCGGCGTACGTTTGTACGGGGTTGCTTCCATCTACGTCGTACCTTCAATATGGACACTTGTCCGAATATCAAGTGGTCCGCAAGCGATCGACAGAAATTGGAATAGAACGGGACGGCTCCCGTCATCCCTGGACCCTACACATGGGAATATCAATAAGGCCTTCGTGGGCTATGCTGGGACCTCGGATCCGTCCCGATTATGGTCACTTTCTGACCCATATCCTCGGCCTATAGTCTGCTCCCTTTGAACACATTTTCGGTTTTGGAATCTAGTCCCGGGACTATTCCTCACTGCCCTCCGGCACCGAGAACATTAATGATGCCCACGCAAGCCCCGTTGGACCGCGGGAGGCGCCCCCGGCATGGTCCTGACTCGATCTTGCACCAGGCCAACAAACTGATTGGTTTCCTGCTACACTAACCGAGATTTAACCGAATATTTTCAGAGTCTTGGAATAATATGTTTGCCGTGTCCCGGCATACATATGTTCTAGGTCCTTCTGCGACGATTACGGTATTCTCAAGTCGGACACCCGTCCGAATATTAAACGGTCTCCCGAATGACCGACACATTTCGAACGTCCGCTTCCCTAGACATAGGGCTTTCCAGTCGATTCAAGGGATATTCCCTCGTTGCCCCCTTGGCACCGAAAATATTAATGACGCTCATGCAAGTCTTGTTTCGACCGTGGGGGGGGGGGGGGGGCACCGCAGTATGGTCGCAGCTTGCTCTTGCACCGGGCCAACATATTTACTAGTTTCTGACCGCTCTAACCGAGGCTCAGCCGAACATTCTCCGCTCTTCCGAACAATAGATTTGCCATACCTCGGCATACATGCGTTCCGATTTTCCCGCGACAATCGCGATCTTCTCGAGCGGACATTCGTCCGAACATTAAATGGTCAGTACATGATCGACATGATCGCGAATGTTTTCTTCTTACCCTCATACGGGGATTTTGATGTTTCCTAATAGACCTTTCGTGCAATTGACTTTATGGCCATGAGGCCCTGATTCCCGGTGATTAATCAAGGGTGTTCCCTCGTATGGGGGATGTAAATGACGTCGTGACCTTTATGGCGCGGCGGGTTTTGGTCCCGACATGAACTACACAATCGTCTGACGAAGTCAGATCGAGCGCACCATGGGCTCTTCGGGGCCCGAATAAATTGTCACTTTGTGACTGGCACGCCCACGCACTTAATAGACGAATCAACCATTCCCGAATAGACGAGCATAATAAATGAACGAAAAGTGCGTCCATAAGTCTGGCACGCCCGGTGGGACGGAACCACCCTTCATCTCTTCGCCAAGATTCAGGGCCTCATGGCCCCCTAATAAACGATGTTTGCCTACTTTGATGAATTGCAGGTGCTGTCTTCGGCTGCCCTATGGGGAGAAAAGCCGGACTAGGGGAAATTATCTTTGTCACCTCGACGATGCTACTCCGAGGCACCTACAGCTTCCAGGAATCATGGGGGGGCTGTGATAAAAAAAAAGAAGAGAAAGAGAAGAGAAGGGAGGGGAAATCAAGCCCCCCCGTTTCCCTTAAGAAGAAAGAGAAGAAAAGAAGAAAAGAAGAAAAGGATAAAAGAAGAAAAGAAGAAGAGAAGAAAAGAAGAAAAAAAAAGAGAAAAGAAAGAAGCAAAAAAAAAAGGAAGAGAAAGAGCCAGCGAGAAAGGGTTGTATGGCCACGTCCGCCGAGACCCGTGCTGAATAAAGATTACCATTGTGGGGTTTATGCGGTGGAGCGAACCACTCATCCCCTCCCTAAGGGGGTGAGCGCTCTCCTGCACCTCCACCCTGGTCAATCATACAAAAAAGAAGAGAAGAGGAGAAGGGACAAAAAAAGAGAAAAAAAAAGAAAAAAAAGAGAAGAAAGAAAGAAAGAAGAAAAGAAGAAAAGTCGGCTAGCATCGCCAACCAAAAGAGCAAGAAGAAACCCGGCGTCCCGCTCGACTCTAGGAGGCTCCGAGTCCGTGGTGTAATGAACCGGCCCGTCCCTCCTTCCTGCTGCCTCTATCCGGCATAAAACGGCCCCTCGAGTGGTTGTCAAAGGACCCAGCGAGCCACAATTGTAACTTGATGAATGGCTGCCTGCTGTGGGGAATGCTTTATAGCAATGAGGCCAAGCACGGCCGTCACTCTCGAAGAGAGCATGCACATACCCCACCATGGGGATAAGAAGAAGAGATATACCCCGCCATGGGGGCATAGGAGGCAAAAAAAAGGATATACACCCCGCTCCTGGGGGCACGTGAAGAGATTCTACCCCGTCCGGGGGCACAACAGACAACAAAGCTACACCCCGACTCAGGGACACTCGAAGAAAAGTCTACCTCGGCTTAGGGGCACAAGAAGCAAAACATGTCCCGTCCGGGACATAGAAGCCATAAGCGAATACACCCCTGTTCTAGGGGTGTTTGAAAAAGAAACACACACCCCGGTCCGGGGGCATAAGAAGCAGAAGAATTCACCTCGACTTGGGAGTATGAGAAGAAACAGAGTTGCGTCTCGGCTTAGGGGCATCTGAAGAAGTTACATCCCGTCTCGGGAGCACAAGAAAGAGAAGAATACGCCCCCGGTCTAGGGGTATTTGAAGAAGAAACATACCCCGCCAGGGGGCATAGAAGCCATGAAGAGTACGCCCCGGCTTAGGGGCATCTGAAGAAGTGACATCCCGTCTCGGGAGCACGAGAAAGAGAAGAACACACCCCGACTCAGGGGCACATGAAGAGAAGTCCACCCCAGCTTAGGGGTGTTTGAAGAAGAAACATACCCCGCCTAGGGGCATAGAAGCCTTAAGGAATGCGCTCTGGCTTAGGGGCATGTGAAGAAGCTGCATCCCGCCTTGGGAGCATAAGAAGAAAAGAGTCCGCCCCGGCTTAGGGGCATCTGAAGAAGGAATACATCCTGGCCTCAGGGTCCATGAAGCAACATACACCCCCCCCCCCTTTGGGGGCATTTGAAGCAGGACAAACAACATTCCCCGGCTTAGGGGCGCATGAAGAAAGGAATGCACCCCGCTTAGGGGCACATAAGCATAAGAGGAAGAGGCTGCCCCGGCCTGGGGTCATGAGAAGAAGCAGAGTTGCACCCCGGCTTAGGGGCATATGAAGAGAAGTGTACCCCACCCTGGGCATAAGAGGCAGAAGAATCAACCCCGACTCAGGGGTAACTGAAGAGAAATTCACCCCGTCTCGGGGGGCACAAGAAGCAAGAATTCCACCCCCGTCATGGGGGCACAAGAAGCAACACCCCGATTGGGGGGGCATGTGAGACAAAGAATACACCCCGGCTTAGGGGCATTTAAAAATACATACACCCCCGCCTGGGGGGGCATAAGAAGCAAAAGATACACCCCGTGCGAGGGCCATACGAAGAGGATACACGCCGGCCTGGGGGCATTAGAAGAAGAAGAAACACACTCCGCCACGGGGTCATAAGAAGTAAAAGAATACACCCCGACCTGGGGACACATGCAGAGCATTTACCCCGCTCTAGGGGCACAAAAAAGAGATACACCCCGCCCTCGGCGCATAAGAAGCAGTAGCACATACCCTGCTTCGGGGCACAGAAGCCGTAAAGAGACGACATACATCCCGATCCGGGAACACATGAAGAAAGGCATACCCCCCGCCCTGGGGACACTTGAAGAAAGAAGCACATCCCGCCACGGGGGCACATGAAGAGAAACCCCTCCCGCCTCGGGAGTATAAGAAAGAGAAGAATACACCCTGGTCTGGGGGCTTTTGAAGAAACAACACACCCCCTCCATGGGAGACAAAGCTACACCCCTACCCGGGGACACATGCAGAGCATCTACCCCGCTCTGGGGGCACAAAAAAGGAGATACACTCCACCCTTGGCGCATAAGAAGCAGAAGCACCTACCCCGCTCTGGGGGCACAGAAAGAGACACACTCCACCCTTGGCGCATAAGAAGCAGAAGCATCTACCCCGACTCGGGGCACAGAAGCGAAGAGACATACATCCCGATCTGGAAGCATAAGAAGAAAGATCTACCCCGCCCAAGCGGCATTTGAAGAAACAACACACCCCGCCTCGGGGGCACAGAAGCCGTAAAGAGATACACCCCTGCCTCAGGGGGACATAAAAAGCAAAAGATGCACCCTCGTGCCGGGGACATATGAAGAGAATCACTCCTCCGCCTTCAGGGGTAGAAAGAGAGCAGAATTCGCCCCCACCATGGGGGGTATAAGAAACAAAAGACACGCCCCGTACCAGGGGCATATGAAGAAGAAACATACCCCGGCTGGGGGCATAGAAGCCGTGAAGACTATACCCCGGCTTGGGGGGGCATTTGAAGAAGCTACATCCCGCCTTGGGAGTAAAAGTAAAAAAAAGAATCCACCCAGCTTAGGGGCATATGAAGAAGAAACATACCTCGCCTCGAGGGCCTAGAAGCTATAAAGAACAAGCCCCGGCTAAGGGGCATATGAAGAGAAGTCCACCCTGGCTTAGGGGTATTTGAAGAAGAAACATACCCCACCTGGGGGCATAGAAGCCGTGAAGAGTATACCCCACCATGGGGGCATTTGAAGAGAACTACACCCCGCCTCGGGGGCATAAAAAAAAAACAAACACACCCTGGTCTGGGGACATAGAAGCCAACAAATACACCCCGCCTGGGGGCACAGAAGCAAAGAGGCAAAACACACCCCTCAGGGGGGGATGCACACCAAATGAAGCTACACCCCAACCCGGGGGCACATTAAGAGAAATACACTCCAGCGCAAAAGCATCAATGTGAAGAGAAGAGTAGAATAAAGAAAGAAAAGACATGAGGCAGTCGTGGTCCTCGAGCCCACCTCATCACATAAAAAGAAGAAAAAAAAGAAACAGGAGGCTGTTATGACTCCTATGTGTTGATGGTGTTGACATGTAACTTTACTTCATATGACAACACATTGTTTTGATTGATTGGCAACACTGTTTATGTTTTGATGAAATTACTTTTATCAGATTGTCTGTGTTCTATGCATTTTATCTTGTTTTCACACTGAACACACACTCAAAGTCTCACAGTCTATACATTGCTTCAGTAACGTAAGTCTGTACACTGTCCGTGTCTCTTGCAGCATCCTAGCAAGTGTGTACATTGCCGGTCGATTGCAAAGTGTATACATTGTTATGGGTCGACCCCCTGTTCTCATAAGTCGACTCATCTGTTTGTGCATAGTCTACACATTGCCCGTCGCTGCAATGTCCATACATCCACAGTGCATTGCACAGTCTATACACTGCACGTTCAAGATCAATGTATATACATTGCTACATTACCTGCTAGAGTGAAGTCTGTACAGCCGAAGCACACATATCAAGTCTATACTTTGAAGCTACTGTGCAAGTCTACACATTGGCCTTCAGGCTTGAAAGTCTGTACATTGGACTGCGTCAACTCATTGCATTGGCTAAGTCTATACACTGTCCGTCTCATTTAGAGTCTAAGGCAAAGTCTGTACATTGGACGGTGTCAGGCGAAGTATGTACATTGAGCGTCTCATGTAAGTCCACACATTGGACTGTAGCATGCATTTGTCAATGGCATCTAAGTCTGTACAATGAGCGTCTTCCTTAGCGTCTTGATCTTCCAAGTCTATACAGGCTTCTGTTTTACAAAGTCTGTACATTGGTCTCAGACTCCAAAGTCTATACATCGCCTGTTGACTGCAAAGTCTATGCAGAGCTCAAGAGTTCGAAGTCTATACATTCAGTCACTGTAGCTTGCACGAGGTAAAGTCTGTACATTGGCCTCCATGCCTCAAGTCTATACATTGGACTGTTCGCCCAAGTCTGTACATCGCTGTTTGCCAAAGTCTGTACATTGGCATCTGTTCCTTCGTTGCGATTCAAAGTCTGCACATTGGGTTATTTACCTACGTTCAGCTTCGAAGTCTATGCATCGATGCCTTTACCTACGTTGCAGTTCAAAGTCTATACAGTCGATGTTTTCCATTGCTTCAAGTCTATACAGTCGTTCTTTTAGAAAGTCTATACATCGGTCTTCACCTCAAGTCTGTACAGTCCTTTGTTGGCAAGTCTTCACATCGTGAAGTCTATACACTCAACTCCTTCACATCTTGCAAAGTCTGTACATTGCATTCATCAGTCGTGAAGTCTATACATCGCTTGTCTTCATTCGAGTCTCATGAAGTATGTACATCGTGCATCAGTTCTGAAGTCTATACATCGTTTGTCTTCATTTGAGTCTCACTGAAGTCTACACATTGCATCTTCATTTGCGAAGTCTGTACATTGCATTGATCTTCACTTAGTCTATACATTGACAGTCTTCATATCACCTAAGTCTGTACGGCGGTTGCTTCATACAGCAAGTCTGTACATCGCTTTCACTTATATGAAGTCTATACAACGCAGTTCTTCTGATAAGTCTATACAGAGTTGTTATCTAATCTGATCATCCGATACTCTGTCTGACAGGGATTCTCTACTGAGATTGCTGACATGGCTCGTGATCCCAGGAGGACGAGGTGTGCAGATGCTGACACGTGGATGGAATTGCCTCGGATCTGGCGAATTCACTTGGGCGGGAACTATGGAAGCCACGCGCCCTTATCCACCTACTGCTGTTATATATAGCAGTCTTCATCTTCTGTAAAAGGCTGATCGAAGTTGGCAAAGTATATACATCCAGTCTGAAGCAGCAGCCACCGAGATCCACTGTGAGAGGAAGAAAAGCAGAGAAGAAGAAAAGGAGAGAAGAAGAAAAAGAGAGATGAGTTGAGAGAGTTATTGTGAGAGCTTGTGAATCAGTCTCTTGGTCCAGTTACCAGAGCTGATATTGCTCAACTTTGAGCTACAGTCGTTTTGGTTTTCTTCCATTCGATTGTGTGTTTTGTTTGTTTTCAGTCTTGCTATTTTCTCTTTGAAAACTCTTGTTCTATCAAGCTGTTAGTCAGCGGTTTCAAGCTGTGAGGCAGCGGGTTGCAGAGGTGTTCCTCTGGTCGGCTAAGCTGTAGTGCCCAGAAGAGCAAGCTGTGAAGCTCAGCTGTTGCAGAGGGTGTTCCTCTGGTCGGGATAAGCTGTAAGCCCCAGCCGTTGTTGGCAAGCTGTAGAGCCCAGCTGATTGAAGCTGTGTATCAGCAGTAATCCACATTCGAGTTGAATGTGGGGTGGACGTAGGTCGGATTGACCGAACCACCTAAAAGCCTTGTGCCTCTCGTGTGTTTGATTGCTTGTTCAACAGATCTTGTGTGTTTCATTCGGTGCATTGGCTGTGTTCGTTTAGTGTTCTTCTAATTCCGCATTTGATTCTAGGCCTAATTTTTAAATAGCCAGTTGATCTATTCACCCCCCTCTAGATCCACATCCTGTGGTGATAGAGGCTTCCATCTAACTTCAACACTTGGTATCAGAGCTAGACTCTTCTACAGGGACTTACCGCCCGAAGAGGATAAGCACAGATGGACGGAAGAGGGATGATAGCTGAAGGACGCTCCATATCCAAGCCCCCGTACTTTGATGGAAACAACTACGCATACTGGAAGCACCGTATGCAGGTATTCTTGAGGGCTAAAGATTATGAAATTTGGAAGGTGGTTTGCAAGGGACCTTTCGAGCTGTCCCCAAATGAAGATGTATGGACCAAGGAGGAAATTAGAAGGTCCACGCTCAACTGGAGTGCAATCAATGCAATCCAGTGCTCTCTGCATCCCACCGAGTTCTCACGAATATCTGCCTGCTCCTCAGCGAAGGAAATGTGGGATGCACTTGAAGTCATCTATGAGGGGACTTCACAAGTCAGAGAGACTAAGACTAATCTACCGGTTTCAGAATACGAAGCTTTCAAGATGAAGCCTAATGAGACGATCAAAGAAATGTATGCTCGGCTGACTATTATCACAAATGGTCTCAGAGGCTTCGGGAAAAAATATTCTGAGTATGATGTAGTCAGGAAGATCTTGCGATCCTTGACTCCAATTTGGCACACCAAGGCCACAGTTATGGAAGAGGCAAGAGATCTGCACAATACTAAAGCAGATGAGCTGATCGGATCTCTAATGGCTTATGAGATGAATCTGCCGAAGATAGAGGAGGCTGACAGAAAGAGGAAGCCTATAGCTCTGAAGGCTGGTGCTAGCAGATCCAGTCGATCTAGCCCCAACGGATCATCAACTGAAGAGAGCTTGTCTGAAGAAGAAGTGGCAAATGCTGATATTGCCATGATTACTAGGGAATTTCGGAGATTTCTCAAGAAGGAAGGAAGAAGATTCAGCCGAAGAAATGCCAACAGTGGCCGTCGAGACACAAGGTATAAATCAAACCCTGTAAAGAAAGCTGAAACTAATGTTTGCTATCAATGCAGGAAGGCAGGTCACTTTAAAGCTGAATGTCCGACAAATCAAAACCTCAAGGACAAGTCCAAGAAGAAGAACACAAAAGGGAAAGCTATGGTGAGTACCTGGAGTGATGAGGACGAGGGATCTTTGAGCGTCACTTCGGACAGTGAAGTTGAAGCTGAGAAGCCAATCTGTCTCATGGCAACCAGCTCAGAAGATAGAGAGGAAGAATCTGATGAGGTATCCTCTCGCTATGAAAATTTTACTATTACTGATTGGATGGTTGCTTATGATGAACTTACTGATAGAGTAGATGAGGTCAGAAAAGAAAACAGGCATCTACGAAGAAAAATTAAAATCATGCAAAATGATACTTCATTGTCTGATAAAATTACCTGCTTAGAAACTGAGAACAGTAAGCTGAAACTCACATGTTCTAAATTTAAAGAAATCAATAAAGAACTGAAAATTTCTAAGGAAGAAAATGCGAGATTAGACAATGAAATTGATGCATGGAAACTGAAAATTCAAAATTATGAAAATGAGATAAAAATTATTTCTGAAAAATATGAAGCTGTCCTCAATGTGAATAATGAGTTGAAAAAATCTATTGATGAAGTTCAGAAAGATAATGAGGATAAGCTAAAAATAATTGAGAAAATGACCCAAGGATCTAAAAATTTAGATGCATTATTGGGGTCAAAGGTAAATTTTAGAAGAGAGGGCCTAGGATTCAACTCTAGTGCAACTAAAAGCTTTGGAATGAAAACTATTTCCTTTGTTGCATAAAAGGATAAAGGACCTCTGATCGACATGAATTCTAATAATGTTGTAAAGACAAATTTGAATCTGAAAATGCTAAATGCAGAGGAGAAGGGCAAACAGAAAGTAGGTGAGCCTAGTAGAATTGGGACTTCCAAACCTAGCTCTAGTGCTCAACCCAAGGTTAGGGGTCAGCCTGCTCAGGTAAACAAAACCCATGTCAATGCCAAAAAGTCTTCACCACCATCATCACAGAAAGGGACCCAACCAAAACCCATGAATAGGTCAGCAGGGTCAAGGGTGCAGGGAAGACAAAATATTTTCAGAAGTCAGCCCAACAAATTCAATCCACCTAGAGTTCAGTCCTACTACTTCACACAGCCAATCTATTCTAATGGGTGTGGGTGGACTAGAACTCAAGGGATGCATACAGGGTATGTTCATCAATCTACACACTTTTACAGATCCTATGTAAGAAATTGGGAAAATGGGTATGGTAGTCGGATGCCTAGGAATTACCAACATTTCCACAGCCAGCCCAGGAACTACTATGGCGAAAACTTTATGAATGCAACCTGGCCGAAGCATTGGCACAATAACAACAATTCAGTGAATAACTCTGTTGGTGCAAATAAGAAGAAAGTCAACAAGAAAAAGTAAAACAAAAAGAAATCTGGAAAATCCACTGAACAGAACTGCTTCAAACAAATGTGGATTCCCAAAACCATGCTCTCTTTCTTTACTTGCACTTCATCTGCATTGGAGCCCAATCAGACTTGGGTTCCAAACTCTTTGACCTAATTGTGTGTGCAGGTATCCCTGGCAGCCAAGAGCAACTTGTGGTACTTGGACAGTGGCTACTCCAGGCATATGACAGGAGATAAGGCCAAGTTTTGCATGCTAACTGAAAAGCTAGGAGGCCTTGTCACCTTTGGAAGCAACGCAAAGGGTAGGATCATTGGATCAGGTAAGGTAGGTAAGTGTTCTACATGCTGCATTGATGATGTTATGCTGGTTGAAGGGTTAGCTTACAATTTACTTAGTATCAGCCAGTTGTGTTATAAGGGTCATAAGGTTTTATTTGAATCTCAATGCTGCAAGGTTTTTGAACCTGATTCAGAAATTGTAAAATTCTCTGGAAAAAGAATAAATAACACATACATGATAGATCTAGATGATATTCAGCATTCTAACCTATGTCTTACTGCCAATAGAGAAGATTTAGCATTTTTATGGCATCGTAGGTTTGGCCATGCTAGTTATACCATTTTGCATAAACTAAACAAGCATAGCATTGTTAGAGGACTCCCTGAAGTCTCTTTTAAAAAGGACAATAAATTTTGTAACGCATGCATTCAGTCCAAGTTGACTAGAAAATCATTCAAATCTAGGACAGAAAACCTATCCACTAAACCTTATGAACTGATACACATGGACCTATTTGGGCCAACCAGGTCTGTCAGTTTATCAGGGAAGAGGTATATGTTTGTCTTAGTAGATGATTTTTCTAGGTATACTTGGGTATTTTTTCTGTCACATAAGAATGATGCATTCTCAGAATTTCAGGAGTTCTGTATAAGAATAAATCAAAAAATTGAAAATATTTTGACTGATCATGGAGGTGAGTTTGAAAACTCACACTTTGAAGAATTTTGCAGGTCAAATGGGATTCATCATAAGTTCTCCTCACCCAGGACACCTGAGCAGAATGGTGTTGTCGAGAGGAGGAACAGAACTCTAGTAGAAATGGGCCGAACTCTCTTAGTTGAAGGTCAACTGCCAAGAAAATTCTGGGCTTAAGCAGTCAACACAGCCTATTATGTAATTAACAGGGCAATGGTAAGACCTTCCACCCAGAAAACCCCTTATGAGATTTTGAGAGGTAAGAAACCTTCAATCGCCCACTTCAAGGTCTTTGGTTGTAAATGTTTTATACATATAAATGACAAGAGGGACCTTGACAAATTTGAGCCAAAACGTGAACCAGGAATCTTCCTCGGTTATTCTGAAAACACCCGGGCTTATAGAGTGTTCAATTTAAACTCAAGAATTATTGAAGAATCTCCACACATTATCTTTGATGAAACCTTGATGGAAACTAACCATGGTTGTTGCAGGAATGAAGATGGGAACATTTTGAAAGATGAAAACTCTGCAGACCAGTCTGATGGTGAGGAAGATAAAGAAGAGCAAAATGAAGAAGAACCTGAAGTTCAGGGGGAGGTAAGTGAAATTCCTGAAACTCAAATTGTTAATATTAGATATCTTAAAGATCACCCTGTGAATAATGTCATTGGCAATCTGAATGATCCCCCTAGAACTAGAGGTCACTTTAGAATTCAGGATGAATTAAATGCATATGCTCTTGTCTCTCAAATTGAACCCAAGTCCATTGACTGTGCCCTCAAGGATATGCATTGGATTAATGCCATGCATGAGGAGCTTAATCAGTTCGATAGGAACAAGGTGTGGCACTTGGTCCCACCTCCTGATCATGGAACAGTCATAGAGACTAGGTGGGTTTTCAGGAATAAATCGGATGAATTAGGGAATATCGTTAAAAATGAAGCCAGACTTGTTGCTCAGGGGTACAACCAGGAGTTTGGTATTGACTTTGAAGAGTCATTTGCCCCTGTAGCCAAATTAGAAGCTGTTAGAATTTTATTAACTTATGCATGTTCCCTAGGTATAATCCTCCAGTAGATGGATGTAAAATCTGCATTCTTGAATGGGGAAATTAATGAGGATACCTATGTTAGACAGCCCCCTGGGTTTAAATGTCTAGATTTCTGATGAGGGCATCCCTTGCCCCTCCACATTTTCTCCGGACTCGGATTGTTCGTCGACAAGCGCCATTATGTTAGTCATGTATTTTTGAGTCTAGTCATGTAATCTTCACATTTTATTTGAGTCAATATCATGTAATTTTCCCTTTATTTGAGTCATGTACCTAGGTTAGTGAGTCATTTTCCTAAGTATTGTGTCATTAGGTTGGTTTGTTAGGCTAGTGGGCCCAATTCATTGGACTTGGCCCAAGGGCACCCCTATCCCTTCGGTTATTTGTCATTGAGTCAAATGTCAGGGACTTTTGTAGAAATGTGGGTTGCCTATATATAGGACCCCATTCCCCTCATTTTGAAGTAATGAACAATTGAATGAAAATTGAAATCCACTTCCAAATCCCACTAGATCTCTCTCTCTCTCACTCTCTCTCTCTCTAAGGGGTCCCCCCCTCTCTCTCTCTCTCCTTCCACCCCAATTTTCGGAATTTTCTCTCTCCTCCCCATTCACCCCTCATTAAGACCTCTCCCCTTCCCCATACACCCATTTAACTCCCCCCCCCCCAACCCCAGGTGGCATCCTCCAATCCACACCCCACCTCCCAACCCCCAACTACCCAACACCACTTCCTAAGCACCCCTTCCTCTCCCCAAGGTTGAAGGGGCTCTTCCCTAAGCCCAAATTCAAATTTCCCTCTCCCTAGGGCAGTGCCCTTCCATCTCCCCACCTCCCAAACCACCCAAAGTCGCAGCCCCCCTTCCCCATACCAGCCAAGTTCACCCTCCACCTCTTACTCTCTTGGCCATCCCCTTCCCCACCCCCTCATCTTCTTCTCATTCAGCCTCTGTTTCAGGTAGCAGAGTTGCAGCGACTTGCAGAGGTAGCCACGACTGTCTCTCAATAATTCAGGTGGCAAGGCCTACATTTCTGGAATCGTCATCGAGATAGCTTTCCAACGGTGGTGGTCTCGCCGACTTCCGAGTTCGAAGCTGTCCGGAGGAGCGTCATCTTCAACGACTGCGCAATCTGTTCCAGACTGAAGACCAGAGCGATCTTGGAAGCTGCTCTGCGGTCAACCTTGGAGGAATTCGAGCACACTTCCTTCTACAAAATTCTTCTTCGTCTAGTCCTCCATCAGTAGCAGAAAGAACGATGCCAATCGCCTGCTCGAGCTATTTTTTCTGAATTATTTCGTCGGAGTGTGCAGTCTGCCACCAGTGGACTCAGGTTTGACCTGTCTTCATTTATCTGGCCACCATTCTCATCTCCGACCTCGGATTGTGGCTCCATCAACTTTTGCTCGAAGCTACTCCGACCACGATCGCGTCACCGCCAGTTTCGTTCAATTTGAAGTTCGGGAGCGACTGCAGTGCCTTCTGCAATCCACTGCATCAGTTCTGCATCAGTCCGAAGCAGAGTGTTGCTATCCTGCTCCAGTCGCCGGTCCGATCATCCCCGAGGTCCAGAGCTTCCCAAAAAATTCAGGCATCATCCTCTGTCAGTTGGAAAACTTTTGGCGCAGGTTTCGTCAAGATCTGAGCTCTGTGAAATTTGTGGCAGTGACATCACCGGCCCCCTGTCCAACAATTCTGAAGGTTGGCAGAACCGGCGGGGATCGGCAAATCGGGTTTCCTTAGCATAAGTCCCCACCCCGCTTGACCGGATGAAGGCCCCTCCCTGCATGGAGGTAGTATTGGATGTAATAAGATTAATCCCCACCCCAAGATCACCCCTCCTGCGAGAGGTGTAGTGGTGTAATCTTTCCATTTCAGGTTGAAGCGACACCGACGCGGCGTGCGGGTGCATACCCTCGCCTCCCCGCTCGCCCCCGTCTCCGGCCGGAGTCGGCATCTTCACGCCGACTAGGTGAGCTCCTGAACATCTCTCATTACTGTAATGGACTTGCTTAGCTTAGTATTGCTATAGTTACTCCGTCGGCGGTAAGAGAGTGTCCGATTTTAAATTGCTACCCAAATTGAGTGACCACCGCGGGCGAGTTGTGAGAGCATCCACTTAACCCACACCCTTGGTGTGTTGGCCGCCTATGATTTGGGCATCCTAGGCCCATTTGGGGTTCTCCCCAAGCTAGCCAACCATTGGAGCCTCAAGGTCCCGCCTCGGACCCTCTCCAACATCGCCTAGTCGCCATCGGGCACTAGTGTGCGCCATACAGGTGAGCTCGCTAGTGTGAGTCCGCTGCTCAAACTTGAATGCTTGCAAAATAGGTCCATAGGTGGTGTCACATCAAGTGGTATCAGAGCAAGTTCACAACTTGTCTCTATCAAGTTGGTCCTAGGGCATGTCTATGCATTTAGAGTCTTCAAGTGCATCACTCTTGTCCCCTAGTATGGCCACCTCATATCGACCTTACCAATCGACCCACTCCATAAGTCCAAGCCACCAAGAGATGCCTACCACTAACACCCATAACTTCCCTGGCCATGTCAACTACTTCATGAAAGCCTTGACCCATGCCAATGAGCGGCTTGATAACATATCGGGCCGACTCAATCAACTTGGAGAAAATAGGCCCGCCCTAAGGACGGACGATAGGATGGTCCCTTTCCCACTTCCCACCTTTGATGGAACCTCTCCTAGAGAATATTTAGATTGGGAAGCTACAATGGACCAATACTTCACTTGGTATCATATGTCCGAGGATGAAAAGGCATTGGTTGCCAAAATGCAACTTACCAAACGGGCAGAAACTTATTGGATGCAAATTGTCGGGCTAAAGGTACTTAGAAGGGAAACTCCCATCACCACTTGGAAGGACATGAAGGAGCAACTTAAGGCTAGATATGTTTCCCCCTCATACTCAAATCACCAAGACCTAAGGAGCACTTCAACTCCTTCATCCCCACCTAGCCAACCCATGACCCTAATTCCCCATTCCACATCACTTCCCACCTATCCTACCCCAACCACCACACCAGCACCCTACCTACAAACTCCCACCACAACCATATGTCCACAAACTCAATTGGACCCCGTGTCCACCCATCCACCGAGGCCCATAATGGCCACCACCCCCAAACGCAAAACCCCTCACCAAACCCATACCCCACAAGCCCCCTTGACCACCAGCACAAACCCACCATCATCCCCAAAAAGGGACACATCTCCCAAAACAAATCAACCCAAAATCCCTCACCCAACCCACCTCCCGCTTCCTACACCAATCTTTCCCCAACCTAGGCCTCCTCTACTTCCCCTTCCTATCCCAACCCAAGCCCATGCTTGTTCACCACCCCGGGTGTGTCATACGCTAGCTATCACCAAACCACCCCCCATAGATCCCCCTACTCCATTAGCAATAGAAGTTGCAACCCACACACCCACCCAAGTGGAGAAGGATGCCCATCCGGATCCACCTCCCAACATAGAGGAAATCCAAAGGCCAAACAACTCACACACCTCTAGCCTAGCTCCTCTAGAGACACCCAACCTCACCATAGGTAAGTCCATACTCTAATGGCTCAAGAAAGATTTCACCATTCCTAGTTCACAACCATGCCACCTACCCATGGGATATCAATCTCAAATCATTCCCATTCAGCCACATGTCACTTATCAAACTTCCTATTGTGTGGAAAATTTGGGAGACTTAGTGAACTACCTACATTGGCAAATTCACTTGACCACTATGCTAGCCATGAGACCGCCGAAACTAACACCATTAGCCTAGCATATCCCACCATTGGCTCCATCACTTCCATCTACACTAATGGCCAAGTTACTAGTGAGATCATCCTCCTTCTTCCCATGGAGGAAGAACCTATCCTATTCCACTCCCCAACCATAGAGATCCCAAGTGCTTTGATCGGCCAACCCATTAGCAACTTTGGCCCAATTATTGAGGACTCACCATTCGAGGACCTTAAGAGCATAGAGTACCCCTACCAAGGTGACCCTTACCATGATCACTTTAACCCTTTTCTATGGGAGCCTAGATCTCCATGTAACCCACTCACCTTATTCACCACCCACCCTTTCCTACCCCCACCCACCATGTTGGGCCAAGCCCACCTCATCCATGACCCAGGTTACACCATAGGAATCATGACCTTAGGCAACACCCGCCTAGAGATCAAGAAGGTGCCCCACCCTATATCCACCTACCTAGATCCCTTCGACCCTTTTGAGTGGAAGCTCAAAGACCACCCCACCATCCCACATGAGGAAGTCATCTTTGGGAAAGGAATTCATATGTCTTGGCACATCACACCGCTTGGCATGATTAGTCCGTCGGGTACATTCATCCATATCACCCACATGTCAAGAAGAAAATATGAGTGGTCAATATTTGGTTGTAATAGTACACCATCATTCATCATAAATCTCAAGCATGTTAAGAGCATTCATGGATGTCCGAGTCCTCCAACATTCATCACACTCACTCACAAGAGGGACACCTATGGATGCCCTGGTCCTCCCAAATCCTTCAAAGTCTTCATAACATCAATGCATGATAGGTCTATATGTGGTTGTCCTGGACCCCCTTTGCATACCATACATTGTCAACTCACACCGCATCATAGTACATGGCATATGCATTCAAGCAAGTATCAAGCAACAAGTGGTGGGATTCACAAGAAACGAGCACAAACTCCTAAGCACCACTTTGAGTTCCAAGTTGACAACTTGGCGATCATGGCTTTGGAGTGGCTCTACTTTAGGGTCACCTCCAATCTGAGGGCACGAGGACTTGGACCTTGCCAAGTTCTGAGTGGCTTTGGCAACCAAGCTTATGGGTTGAACTTTCAAAAGGGTTTTGGGATTCTCCCCATTTCTCATGTGGCGGATCCAGCACGCTCTAAGGGCACCGCGGTGGATCCTAGTGAGTGCCTCGAACTTACACCTACCCTTGTGAGAGACACCCTCGGAGTGCCACCATAAATAGCCTGAGAGCCCGACGTGAGCACACAGCGGCAATACTAGGCAAGCAAGATCCCATCGCCAGCATGAGGGTATGACCAAGCCACTTTGTCGAGCTGAAGCGCCGTTCCCCGACTATGGTCGCGGGTTGAGTATGGAGATCGTGGATCACCCAGAGCCGCAATTCGATGTACTACTTCCCTGGTGGACCCATACTCAACGGTGTCAAGTTTTCCCCACCCCGGGGGTATGATGAGGGCATCCCTTGCCCCTCCACATTTTCTCCGGACTCGGATTGTTCGTCGACAAGCGCCATTATGTTAGTCATGTATTTTTGAGTCTAGTCATGTAATCTTCACATTTTATTTGAGTCAATATCATGTAATTTTCCCTTTATTTGAGTCATGTACCTAGGTTAGTGAGTCATTTTCCTAAGTATTGTGTCATTAGGTTGGTTTGTTAGGCTAGTGGGCCCAATTCATTGGACTTGGCCCAAGGGCACCCTTATCCCTTCGGTTATTTGTCATTGAGTCAAATGTCAGGGACTTTTGTAGAAATGTGGGTTGCCAATATATAGGACCCCATTCCCCTCATTTTGAAGTAATAAACAATTGAATGAAAATTGAAATCCACTTCCAAATCCCACTAGATCTCTCTCTCTCTCTCACTCTCTCTCTCTCTAAGGGGTCCCCCCCCTCTCTCTCTCTCTCCCTCCACCCCAATTTTTGGAATTTTCTCTCTCCTCCCCATTCACCCCTCATTAAGACCTCTCCCCTTCCCCATACACCCATTTAACTCCCCCCCCCAACCCAAGGTGGCATCTTCCAATCCACACCCCACCTCCCAACCCCCAACTACCCAACACCACTTCCTAAGCACCCCTTCCTCTCCCCAAGGTTGAAGGGGCTCTTCCCTAAGCCCAATTCAAATTTTCCTCTCCCTAGGGCAGTGCCCTTCCATCTCCCCACCTCCCAAACCACCCAAAGTCGCAGCCCCCCTTCCCCATACCAGCCAAGTTCACCCTCCACCTCTTACTCTCTTGGCCATCCCCTTCCCCACCCCCTCATCTTCTTCTCATTCAGCCTCTGTTTCAGGTAGCAGAGTTGCAGCGACTTGCAGAGGTATCCACGACCGTCTCTCAATAATTCAGGTGGCAAGGCCTACATTTCTGGAATCATCATCGAGATAGCTTTCCAACGGTGGTGGTCTCGCCGACTTCCGAGTTCGGAGCTGTCCGGAGGAGCGTCATCTTCAACGACTGCGCAATCTGTTCCAGACTGAAGACCAAAGCGATCTTGGAAGCTGTTCTGCGGTCAACCTTGGAGGAATTCGAGCACACTTCCTTCAACAAAATTCTTCTTCGTCTAGTCCTCCATCAGTAGCAGAAAGAACGACGTCAATCGCCTGCCCGAGCTATTTTTTATGAATTATTTCGTCGGAGTGTGCAATCTGCCACCAGTGGACTCAGGTTTGACCTGTCTTCATTTATCTAGCCACCATTCTCATCTCCGACCTCGGATTGTGGCTCCGTCAACTTTTGCTCGAAGCTACTCCGACCACGATCACGTCACCACCAGTTTCGTTCAATTTGAAGTTCGGGAGCGACTGCAGCGCCTTCTGCAATCCACTGCATCAGTTCTGGATCAGTCCGAAGCAGAGTGTTGCTGTCCTGCTCCAGTCGCCGGTCCGATCAGCCCCGAGGTCCAGAGCTTCCAAAAAATTCAGGCATCATCCTCTATCAGTTGGAAAACTTTTGACACAGGTTTCGTCAAGATCTGAGCTCTGTGAATTTGTGGCAGTGACATCACCGGCCCCCTGTCCAACAATTCTGAAGGTTGACAGAACTGGCGGGGATCGGCAAATCGGGTTTCCTTAGCATAAGTCCCCACCCCGCTTGACCGGATGAAGGCCCCTCCCTGCATGGAGGTAGTATTGGATGTAATAAGATTAATCCCCACCCCAAGATCACCCCTCTTGCGAGAGGTGTAGTGATGTAATCTTTCCATTTCAGGTTGAAGCGACACCGACGCGGCGTGCGGGTGCATACCCTCGCCTCCCCGCTCGCCCCCGTCTCCGGCCAGAGTCGGCGTCTTCACGCCGACTAGGTGAGCTCCTGAACATCTCTCATTGTTGTAATGGACTTGCTTAGCTTAGTATTGCTATAGTTACTCCGTCGGCGGTAAGAGAGTGTCCGATTTTAAATTGCTACCCAAATTGAGTGACCACCGCGGGCGAGTTGTGAGAGCATCCACTTAACCCACACCCTTGGTGTGTTGGCCGCCCATGATTTGGGCATCCTAGGCCCATTTGGGGTTCTCCCCAAGCTAGCCAACCATTGGAGCTTCAAGGTCCCGCCTCGGACCCTCTCCAACATCGCCTAGTCGCCATCGGGCACTAGTGTGCGCCATACGGGTGAGCTCGCTAGTGTGAGTCCGCTGCTCAAACTTGAATGCTTGCAAAATAGGTCAATAGGTGGTGTCACATCAATTTCCCTAATCATGTTTACAAATTAAATAAAGCTCTCTATGGTCTTAAGCAAGCTCCCAGAGCTTGGTACGACAGGTTGAGCAAGTTCCTGACTGATCAAAATTTCAGTAGAGGAGTAGTTGATCAGACCTTGTTTACAAAGGTGAGTCATTCTGAAATTCTTATTGTACAGATTTATGTGGATGATATCATTTTTGGGTCAACTAACCCCAAATTGTGTGAGGAATTTTCTAAAACAATGACTAATGAGTTTGAAATGAGCTCAATGGGTGAGCTCAAACTGTTTCTTGGACTGCAGGTTACACAAACAAAGGATGGAATGTTTATAGCTCAGTCCAAGTACACAAGGGATCTACTCAAGAAATACAAGATGGATAACCTTAAAGTGATAGCTTCTCCAATGGGTACCTCTACAAGCTTGGATGAAGACACTAAAGGTAACCCATTTGACCAGAAGTTATACAGAGGTATGATCGGATCCCTTCTCTACTTAACAGCATCTAGGCCTGATATTCAATTCGCTATAGGATTATGTGCTAGGTTTCAGGCCAGTCCTAAAGAAAATCATTTTAAAGCAGTGAAAAGGATTTTTAGATATCTGCTAGGCACCCAAGAGCTAGGATTATGGTATCTTGCTAGGTGTGAGTTAGAACTTCTAGCTTACACTGATGCTGATTATGCTGGGTGTCGAGTAGATAGAAAAAGCACTAGTGGCTACTGTCAATTCCTTGGTGGCTGTCTAGTATCTTGGGCATCTAAGAAGCAACACACTGTAGCATTGTCTACAGCTGAAGCTGAATATGTTGCAGCAGGTAATTGTGCTGCCCAAGTACTTTGGATTAAGCACCAACTAGATGATTATCAGATAAAACTGGAATGTATTCCAATTCTATGTGATAATACTAGTGCCATATACCTTGCTAAAAATCTTGTTCATCATTCTAGGACTAAGCACATAGAAATAAAACATCATTTTCTAAGAGATGCTGTGAACAAAAAGGAAATTGAACTGGACTTCATTGAAACAGACAAACAAGTTGCTGATATCTTTACTAAGCCACTTGGAAATGAAAATTTTAAATTTTTTAGAAGAGAACTTGGCTTGTGTAAATTTCAGCATAATGAATGAACTCTTTGTTGACTTGAATAAAACTTTTGAGCTGCTTTGAATAAACTTCTGATTTGGACTTGCTGTTGATAGATTGAATAAACATTGTGCAACAGACTTATGATAATGCATGACTCTCATATTTTTTATTGCACTCATGATCATCATTGCATATATATGTCTAGATGCATGATATGTCTATATTTCTGCATGATTGTATTGCACTGCGTCTCCTTGCATTACTCTGGTATATCCAATGGTAAGCTACCAAAGGGCAGGGAAATCTGTCTGGAGGTTCTCACTATGTGTGAGATGGTCCTTATGACCAGGTTCTCCGCCTAGTACCATGGGTCATACTACACGATAAGATAGTCTGAGTAAGCATGATTTTCAAAATCATTTGTTCAGTCCACATCTGCAAGATCACATGCACATAGACAGGGGGAGTATTGCATATAATTCAGAGTTAAGTCTGATAGTATGGCAATCTTTTAGTCAGTTCTAATATTAAGCAATAGAAAATAGACTTCTTCTCTCATAAGAACTTTAATTGCTTAAAGGCTGACTTAATGGTTTAAATTTATAATCTTTAGAGTTGAAAGACTACAATCCGTAAATAAGGATGCTGAAAATTGATAAACCTCTCAACCCTTATCTTATTTCATGACAAACAAAGCTAATTATATCTGAAATCTGAAAACTCATCTGAAATCATGTTAGAGAAGCTAAGTATGTGTATTGTCCTTAAACAAGTCATTCTGAAACAAATAAAGGGCAGCTAAGAAAGATATTGAAAAACATTGAAAATTATTTGAAAAATAACATTGACAGAGCAATGACTGGTAAATCACTGAGAAACTGAGTGATCCATCAAAGAAGTGGACACCCCTCATGTCATGAGGTGTATCAGCTATCTCTGTATAAAATGATCAAAACAGTAGGTTGTTTTCACTGAGTACCTGGTGGAAACTGGCGTCTAATAAACGTGTACCCTCACACAAAAAGGTGTCAATCAATTCTATTGAGTTTGATCATAGGCAAGATGGTCCATCATGTTGAGTATCTAGGGGTATTGGCGTCTGATAAACGTATACCCTTACGCAAAAAGACTTTTGGTACCTGAATGCCCTAAATGAAATAATATTAAAAATACTGTTCCTTCAAAGAAATTTCATGGATGTCAATTGTTTAATTTCAATACATGACCTGGTTTCTCTTAACACATTTTACTAAGTCTATGAAAGTAACATATTCTGAAACTGAATCTCTCATGTAAATATGACTCTGGTTTATTGTTTTATCATGCACATCTACCTTATCCGATGAATGTAGTGCATGAACTCTCATTTTTATAACCTTTAAACTAGAATTTCAATTTCTAAGCCGTTTCTCAGTTCATATGACTGAAGGTTCTGTGCCCTAGTTGCTTAATTTCTGAACTATTTGCTAAGAATGCCAGTCAGCTGAACTTTCTTTTTTCTTCCCTTGCACTCACTTTCTCTCCTATTTGTTGATGGCAAAGGGGGAGAATATTGTCTGAATTCATTCCTTCTGTTCAGGGGGAGAATTCTGAATTGAGAATTCTGCATTCAGGGGGAGTGTATGCATCTGCATCATGGTATGGCAAAAGGGGGAAATTTTGTTAGCAGGGAGTTGCTTACATTTTGTAGCATGCAGCATGTCATTCATCGCATCTACATGCATCTGCATAACAATCTGAATAACAAATCATGTCCTTCATCAAAAAATGCATATGTATGACAGGATGTTACTACTCTATATGATAGGGGGTTGCCATCATCAAAAAGGGGGAGATTGTTGTGACTCCTATGTGTTGATGGTGTTGACATGTAACTTTACTTCATATGGCAACACATTGTTTTGATTGATTGGCAACACTGTTTATGTTTTGATGAAATTACTTTTATCAGATTGTCTGTGTGTTCTATGCATTTTATCTTGTTTTCACACTGAACACACACTCAAAGTCTCACAGTCTATACATTGCTTCAGTAACGTAAGTCTGTACACTGTCCGTGTCTCTTGCAGCATCCTAGCAAGTGTGTACATTGCCTGTCGATTGTAAAGTGTATACATTGTTATGGGTCGACCCCCTGTTCTCATAAGTCGACTCATCTGTTTGTGCATAGTCTACACATTGCCCGTCGCTGCAATGTCCATACATCCACAGTGCATTGCACAGTCTATACACTGCACGTTCAAGATCAATGTATATACATTGCTACATTACCTGCTAGAGTGAAGTCTGTACAGCCGAAGCACACATATCAACTCTATACTTTGAAGCTACTGTGCAAGTCTACACATTGGCCTTCAGGCTTGAAAGTCTGTACATTGGACTGTGTCAACTCATTGCATTGGCTAAGTCTATACACTGTCCGTCTCATTTAGAGTCTAAGGTAAAGCCTGTACATTGGACGGTGTCAGGCGAAGTCTGTACATTGAGCGTCTCAATGAGCGTCTCATGTAAGTCCACACATTGGACTGTAGCATGCATTTGTCAATGGCATCTAAGTCTGTACAATGAGCGTCTTCCTTAGCGTCTTGATCTTCCAAGTCTATACAGGCTTCTGTTTTACAAAGTCTGTACATTGGTCTCAGACTCCAAAGTCTATACATCGCCTGTTGACTGCAAAGTCTATGCAAAGCTCAAGAGTTCGAAGTCTATACATTCAGTCACTGTAGCTTGCACGAGGTAAAGTCTGTACATTGGCCTCCATGCCTCAAGTCTATACATTGGACTGTTCGCCCAAGTCTATACATCGCTGTTTGCCAAAGTCTGTACATTGGCATCTGTTCCTTCGTTGCGATTCAAAGTCTGCACATTGGATTATTTACCTACGTTCAGCTTCGAAGTCTATGCATCGATGCCTTTACCTACGTTGCAGTTCAAAGTCTATACAGTCGATGTTTTCCATTGCTTCAAGTCTATACAGCCGTTCTTTTAGAAAGTCTATACATCGGTCTTCACCTCAAGTCTGTACAGTCCTTTGTTGGCAAGTCTTCACATCGTGAAGTCTATACACTCAACTCCTTCACATCTTGCAAAGTCTGTACATTGCATTCATCAGTCGTGAAGTCTATACATCGCTTGTCTTCATTCGAGTCTCATGAAGTATGTACATCGTGCATCAGTTCTGAAGTCTATACATCGTCTGTCTTCATTTGAGTCTCACTGAAGTCTACACATTGCATCTTCATTTGCGAAGTCTGTACATTGCATTGATCTTCACTTAGTCTATACATTGACAGTCTTCATATCACCTAAGTCTGTACGGCGGTTGCTTCATACAGCAAGTCTGTACATCGCTTTCACTTATATGAAGTCTATACAACGCAGTTCTTCTGATAAGTCTATACAGAGTTGTTATCTAATCTGATCATCCGATACTCTGTCTGACAGGGATTCTCTACTGAGATTGCTGACATGGCTCGTGATCCCAGGAGGATGAGGTGTGCAGATGCTGACACGTAGATGGAATTACCTCGGATCTGGCGAATTCACTTGGGCGGGAACTGTGGAAGCCACGCGCCCTTATCCACCTGCTGCTGTTATATATAGCAGTCATGATCTTCTGTAAAAGGCTGATCGAAGTTGGCGAAGTATATACATCCAGTCTGAAGCAGCAGCCACCGAGATCCACTGTGAGAGGAAGAAAAGCAGAGAAGAAGAAAAGGAGAGAAGAAGAAAAAGAGAGATGAGTTGAGAGAGTTATTGTGAGAGCTTGTGAATCAGTCTCTTGGTCAAGTTACCAGAGCTGATATTGCTCAACTTTGAGCTACAGTCGTTTTGGTTTTCTTCCATTCGATTGTGTGTTTTATTTGTTTTCAGTCTTGCTATTTTCTCTTTGAAAACTCTTGTTCTATCAAGCTGTTAGTCAGCGGTTTCAAGTTGTGAGGCAGCGGGTTGCAGAGGTGTTCCTCTGGTCGGCTAAGCTGTAGTGCCCAGCAGAGCAAGCTGTGAAGCTCAGCTGTTGCAGAGGGTGTTCCTCTGGTCGGGATAAGCTGTAAGCCCCAGTCGTTGTTGGCAAGCTGTAGAGCCCAGCTGATTGAAGCTGTGTATCAGCAGTAATCCACATTCGAGTTGAATGTAGGGTGGACGTAGGTCAGATTGACCGAACCACCTAAAAGCCTTGTGCCTCTCGTGTGTTTGATTGCTTGTTCAGCAGATCTTGTGTGTTTCATTCGGTGCATTGGCTGTGTTCGTTTAGTGTTCTTCTAATTCCGCATTTGATTCTAGGCCTAATTTTTAAATAGCCAGTTGATCTATTCACCCCCCCCCTCTAGATCCACATCCTATGGTGATAGAGCCTTCCATCTAACTTCAACAGAGGCAAACATGGTCCTTGCACCTGCCTCCCCACAAAAGAAGAAGAAAAAAAGAGGGACATGAGGTAGACGTGGTCCTCGAGCCCGCCTCATCACACAAAAGAAGAGAAGAAAAGGAAAAGAAGACACATGAGGCAGACGTGGTCTTTGAACCCGCCTCATCACACAAAAGGAAAGAAGAAAAGAAAGAGCAGTCATGAGGCGAACATGATCTTTGCACCTGCCTCTCCACAACCAAAAGAAAGAGTAGTCATGAGGGGAACATGGTCTTTGCACCTGACTCTCCACAAAAAAAGAAGGACACACGAGGAAGACGTGGTCTTCGAGCCCGCCTCTCCACAAAAAAAAAGAGAAGAAAAGAAAGAAAAGAGACATGGGGCAAACGTGGTCTTCGAGCCCGCCTCATCACACAAAAGAAGAGAAGAAAAGGAAGAAAAGACACATGAGGCAAACATGGTCCTTGAACCTACCTCTCCATAAAAAGAAGAAGAGAAGAAGAGAAAGAACAGTCACGAGGCGACCATGGTCCTTGAACCCGCCTCTTCACACAAAAGAAGAAGAGAAGAAAAGAAAGAAAGAGTCCCGAGGCAGACGCGGTCTTTGCACCCGCCTCTCCACAAAAAAAAAGAGAATGAGTCACGAGGCGAACATGTTCTCGGCACCTGCCTCTCTACAAAAGAAGAAGAGAAGAGAAAAAAAGAGAGACATGAGGCGAACATGGTCCTTGTACCTGCCTCTCCATAAAAGAAGAAGAGAAGAAAAGAAAGAAATGATCACGAGGCAAACATGGTCCTTGCATCTACCTCTCCATAAAAGAAGAAGAGAAGAAAAGAAAGAAATGATCACAAGGTAAACATGATCTTTGCACCTGCCTCTCCATAAAAAAAAGAAAGAAAAAAAGAGTCCTGAGACAGACGCGGTCTTTGCACCCGCCTCATCACACAAAAGAAGAAGAGAAGAAAAGAAAGAAAAAGTCGCGAGGAAGACGTGGTCTCTGCACCCGCCTCTCCATACAAAAGATGGGAAAAAAAAGAGAACAGTCACGAGGTAGACGTGGTCTCTGCACCCGCCTCTTCACAATTAAAAAAAGGGAAGAGAAAGAAGAAGAAGAGAAGAAAAGAAAGAGCATCGCGAGGCAGACGGGGTCTTCGAATCCGCTTCCTCACATAAAAGAAGAAGAGAAGAAGGAGAAGTGAGCTTTGAGGCGGACGTGGTCATTCACCTTCGGCCTTTGGGCCACCAAAAAAAAGGAAAGAAAAGAGACATTTCACTTTGGTTCGGACCCTTCCCCGGCCAGAGAACAAAAGAGGACCCTTCTCTTCGGTTCTCATATCCTGCTACTCGACGCCCTTCGGCTCAGTCATTCCGGCCAAGGCCCACTATCAGGATTAATCCACCCGTCCCACCGTGCTCTCCGATATCTTTCGGCTTTATAGCCTACTTCTAACATCTCTCGGCTTGTCAGCCTGCTCCCAATATCCCTTGACTTTTTAGCCTTCTTCCCAATATCTTCGGCTCTTGCAGCCCGCATTCCCCTACTGTGGCTCTTGCAGGCTGCTACCCAATTTCGGCTCTCGTAGCGCGCTTCCCAATATCTTCGGCTCTTGCAGCCTGCTTCCCATACTTTGGCTTCTGTAGCCTGCTCTTTCAATTTCGGCTCTTGCGGCCCGCTTACCCAACTCTGGCTCTCGTAGCTTGCTTCCCAATCTCGGCCTTCCACGGCCTGCTTCCTATAATTTCGGCTCTCGGAGCCCGCTTCCCATACTTTGGCTCCGGTAGCCTGCTCTTTTAATTTTGGCTCTTGTGGCCCGCTTACCCAACTCTGGCTCTTATAGCCTGCTTCCCAATCTCGGCCTTCCACTGCCCGCTTCCTATAATTTCGGCTCTCGTAGCCCGCTTCCCAATATCTTCGGCTCTTGCAGCCTGCTTTCCCAACTCTGGCTCTTGTAGCCTACTTCTTAATCTCGGCTTTCATAGCCTGCTTCCCAAATCTTGGCCCTTGCAGCCTGCCGCTCAGAATCTCGGTTCTTGCAGCCCGCTTTCCCAATTTCGGCTCACGTAGCCCGCTTCCCCATAACTTCTAATCTTGCGGGCCACTCCCCATAACTTCGGCTTTTACTGCCCGCTGCTCATACTTTGGCTCTTGCAGCCTGCTTACCTTTGGCTTTTATAGCCAGCTCCCCAATTTTGGCTCCTGAAGTCTGCTTCCCTTCGGCTTTCATAGCCTGCTTCCCAATTTTGGCTCTTGTAGCCTGCTTCCCTGATTTGGCTTCCGAGCCTGCTCCCCAATTTTGGCTCTCGTAGCCTGCTTCCCAGAGTTCGGCCTTCACGGCCTGCTTCCCAGAATTCAGCCCTCACGGTCCGCCTCCCATATTTTGGCTCTTGCAGCCTGCTTCCCAGAATTCGGCCTTCACGGCCCGTTTCCTAGAATTCGTCCCTCACGGCCCGCTTCCCAATTTTGGCTCTTGTAGCCTGCTTCCCAACTTTGGCACTTTGTAGCCTGCTTTCCAACTTTGGCTCTTTGCAGCCCGCTTCCCAACTTCGGCTCTTTACAGCCCGCTTCCCAACTTCGGCTCTTTACAGCCCGCTTCTCAACTTCGGCTTGTAGCCCGCTTCCCCGACATTCTGGCTTCTATAGCCCACTCCCCTTTGGCCTTCATGGCCTGCTTCCAGATTTTGGCTCCCATAGCCTGCTTCCCCGATTTTGGCTCTCGTAGCCTGCTTCCTCGATCTTTGGCTCTCGTAGCCTGCTTTCCTTAATTTCGGCTCTTGCAGCTTGCTTGCCAACTTTGGCTCTTGCATCCTGCTTCCCTTTGGCCGTCATGGCCTGCTTCCCGATTTTGGCTCTCGATGCCTTCTCTCCCAACCTTTGGCCTTTGTAGCCCGCTTCCCAGCATCTCCCGACTTTTACGGCCCGCTTCCCTAATGCCCCTTGGCTTTTCTGGCCTACTTCCCGGCATCTTTTAGCCCTTATGGCCCGCTCCCCTAATATCCCTTGGTCTCTATAGCCCGCTTCCCAATATCCTTGGCTTTATAAGCTGCTCCCCCAATTCAGCCTCCGTGGCCCGCTTCCCGACTTTGGCTCTTCTGGCCTGCTTCACTTTGGCTTTTATAGCCTGGTTCCCAACTTTGGCTCTTGTAGTCTGCTTACCTCGGCCCCCATGGTCCGCTTTCCCAAGTCTGGCTCTGGCAGCCTGCTCCCCAAATTTTGGCTTTCGCAGCCCGCTTCCCTGATTTGAGGACACTAAATAAATTCTCACCCTATGTTTACGTGCAAGGGAATATAGAAGAGGAGAAAAGAGAAGAGAAGAAAAATAAGAGAAGAAGAGACGAACAAACCATGTCAGCTCCCGGCACCCTGTCGGCACTGGCGAAGAGACAAAGAGACCAACAAACCATGTCAGCTCCCGGCACCCTGTCGGCACTGGCGAAGAGACAAAGAGACCAACAAACCAGGTCAGCTCTCGGCACCCTGTCGGCGCTGACGAAGAGACAAAGAGACCAACAAAGCATGTCAGTTCCCGACACCCTGTCCGCACTGACGAAGAGACAAAGAGACCAACAAACCAGGTCAGTTCCCGGCATCCCGTCGGCACCGATGAAGAGACCAACATACTGCTTCAGTTCCCGGCACCCCACCGGCACTGATGAAGAGACAAAGAGACCAACATGTCAAGTCAGTCCCCGACACCCCATCGGCACTGACGAAGAGAAAAAGAGACCAGTACACCCGCGGGCACCGCCCGGCTCATCCTTCGCATGCGCTACCCGTGGGTGGGGGGCATTTGTGGACACCAAAAATTACACGCACAGATATCCTGCTCGGCCCAGCATCAACAACGGCACCGAGTGAAGAGGCCCCGGAGAGACTAGTCACCCAGACTCCCCAAATACGCACACTGCCGTGAAGCCGTCTCCGGAGTCACGACAGTGAAGAGAAATCAACCACCAAGAGCCCCACAATCCATGGGCCTCGAAGAAAATCAAATGGGCCACAACTCGTGCTCACAACGGGCTCAAAACTGCCCATTTAGCAGTTCAGTGGCACGCCCTTGGCCTTCAGCGGCACACCCCCAGGGAGCTTCAGCGGCACACCCCCAAGGAGCTTCAGCGGCACACCCCCAAGGGCCTTCAGCGGCACACCCCCAGGGAGCATCAGCAGCACACCCCCAAGGGCCTTCAGCAGCACACCCCCAGGGAGCGCCAGTGGCACACCCTCCAGGGTCCTTCAGCGGCACACCCTCCAGGGTCCTCCAGCGGCACACCTCGACGGCACACCATGGCAAGTCCCAGCGACACGGCCATTTGCCCCTCCAGCGGCACGCCCTTTTGGCCCTCCTGTGGCACACTTCTTGAGCCCGCCAGCGGCACAGCGTGAAGGCATTTCAACGGCCGAACGACGTGACGCCCATGCCCTACGGATCTTTGGCGCGCAGTGAGCTATCCGAGGTGTCAACCGGAGGTTGGGCCATGTAAGCTATCCCTCTGCCACCGAAGGATGGGGAGGTCAAACCCCATGATGACCCAGCACTTCCCGCCTCCGACTGCCGTGCTCAAGGGCTCCCACTGCTGGGAGTATAAAACCACTCCCATTCTGGCGAAGAGAGAGGACACCGGAGAAGCGGGGGGAAAGTAGACACAACAGAGAGACCAGAAGAGAAGAAGAGAAGAAGAGGCTGGGGCTCTCCCTGGTGCACCACTCACCGTTGCTGGAGTGAAGAGAAGAAAAGGAGAAGAGAAGAAGAGAGAAAGAGAGGGCGCTACCCCGTTCGCCATCGCCTGTGCAAAGGAGTGAAGAGTGAAGAGAGAAGAGAGTGAGCTATGGGAGGGGAGGAGCTGGTGCTCCGTTCCCCTCCCCACCGTGTTTATTTTGACTTTTCCGCCCTGTTTGTTCTTTCCCTCTCAATGTATTAGCCTCTGCGCTCCCCCTTTGCCAAAAGAATGGAAGAAATGTTTTTTTTCCCTTTGCATGGTGTTTTATGTGTATGGCATATGCGCGTCCTCGGGTGTTCGCATTCGTCGCCGTCCTGTGCTTTCCTCGTGTCCCCCTACTGCTGGTCGGCTTAGCAGTTCTTCTTCCCTTGCTCATCCTATCGTGGGAAGCATCCCTCTCGTTATCTATCTCGCCCAACCCCTCCTCCAGGCAGAGAGCAAGCTTCTCTTGGACAATGGCCTTAGGGTTCACTCAATACGATGAGCAAACTCAAGGTTAACTCCTTGCAAAATGCCCCATACACCTGGGTTCCTTGGCCTCTTGGCTCATGCCCTACCTTTCACACCCTTACCTCCATGCGAAGAACCTCCCTTGGTTTGAACCCAGCACCCTTGGACTTCACCCCCCCCCCTGACCGGTGCATTCCTTCTGCCCTTTTTGCCCGGCACAGCCCCAGCCCATGGGAGCCCGGTGCGCCCTTCGCGTCTTCGTCCGGTACACTCTAGCCAGCTAGCCCGGCACACCTCCCAGCCTTCCTTGGCCGGCACACCCTTGGCTCATTCTTGCCGGCACACTTAGCCCGTTCTAGCCTAGTGTCTCCCGTTCACTGATTTCTCTGAGGTTTTCTAAAGTTTCATCAAAGGTGCTGCCGCCTTCGGGCGCCCACCTCCAGTTGTCGGATTCCGCCACTCCATGTGGGCGCATTCCTTTTATCTCCCTTACGCTCGGGTAAAGGGGAGATGCTGCCGAATTTTCGTTAGAAATAATAACACATTGAAGAGACAAAAGGAAGCAACGAATAAATAGAATAATAAACATAAAAAGGCAAAAGGATGCAACAAACAAATGGAACAACAAAATATTATAATGAACAGGCTGTGAGGAAAGGGAGGAAAGATTTGTATAAAACTACGTAAAAGTCGGAGAAAAGAAGAAAATAAAAGTCTTAAAAGAACCAGAGGGAGAGTGGGTCTTCTTCGAAGCCTCAACCTAATCCCTCAGCGGTACACCCTTCTAGCCCTTCAACGACACACCCTCATAGCCCCTCAGCGGCACACCCCTCACCACCTCCAGGGATACACCCATTCCCAACCTCCAGCGGTACACTTCTCACCTCACTCCTCCTCACCCACTCCCTCTCTCCCTCATCTACCTCTCCGTCTCACCTCTTCTTCCACGGTCTCTCCGAAGTGGAACCCAATGTACAGACTTGGCAGGTTGATACACGAACATAGCAACAAGCAATGTGTAGACTTTGCATGAAGGATTGCACAAATGCAGATAGTGAAGCATGTACATTGGAAATGGATGTTCAGACATGCCGTGAACGAATGGACAATGTACAAACTCTGAGCTGGCCAATGTATAGACTTTGAGCTGCAGCAAATGGACGATGTACAGACTTTGAGCTGATAGATGTATAGACTTTGTGTGCATGCAGCCAACCAATGTATAGACTTTGAGTTGTAGCGAATAGACAATGTACAGACTTTGAGCTGAAGGATGTACAGACTTTGTGTGCAGCAACAAGCCGATGTGCAGACTTCGTGTCGCAGCGACCAGCCAATGTATAGACTTTGGGCTGAAGGACGTACAGACTTCGTGTGTGCTAGCAGCCAGTGTACATACTTTGAGTTGCAGTAAATGGACGATGTACAGACTCTGCGCGTGTGCTAGCAGACGATGTACAGACTTCGAGTTAGCCCGGCACGCCCGCTAACTCCCTCCCCGGCACACTCTCTTAGCGCTTCTTCGGCACCCTCGAACCTACCCGGTACACTCTCCCAGCCCCTCTCCGGTACGCTCTCTCAGCCTTCGCCGGTACACCCCTTTCTGCCCCCAACGGCCCACTTTTCCTCCCAAAATAAATATATATAAATATGTCATGATAATGATAATGATAATAATGATAATAAATTAATAAAAATCATGATAAATAAATAAACCTGAATATATATATATATGAGAAATAAAAAAATGTGAAATAATAATAATAATAGTAAAAAAGGAGAGAGAAAATATAATAGTAATAATAATAAACAAAACGGATAAATCATCCAGGATAAATACATAAGAGGGAAATAAGCAATAAAAAATATATATATATAATTTAAAACCCAGATAAAAAATGGTAAAATCCACTTTGCAGCCCCATCTCTCTCGTGACCCGGTGCTGAAGGAACAACAATGCCGCCCTTCCAGGTTGGGCCTGAGTCTTGGGAATTATCCCAAAATGGCCATGGCCCAACCTCGCCTCGGGATGACATTCCGATTAAACCGGACTCGTTTCTCAGGCCGGATCCCTTCCGAGCCACTACTAAAATTGCCGCACGTTTGGCAGACATTTGAACGGGTTCACCTCGATTTTCGCTGCGTTTCTATTACGGGCCGGTATCCGAACATGAAAAGGTCCATGCGTGACCGATATGGCCGACGGTTCCCATCCCGACATGGTCGTAACCCGGCATTGCTCTGGGCCAATAGCCTGTCGAATCAGATTCATCCTAATGGGATTTGTTCCTGCTCTTTCATTGAAGTTGCAGTGAACTCGGCGTACGTTTGTACGGGGTTGCTTCCATCTACGTCGTACCTTCAATATGGACACTTGTCCGAATATCAAGTGGTCCGCAAGCGATCGACAGAAATTGGAATAGAATGGGACGGCTCCCGTCATCCCTGGACCCTACATATGGGAATATCAATAAGGCCTTCGTGGGATATGCTGGGACCTCGGGTCCGTCCCGATTATGGTCACTGTCTGACCCATATCCTCGGCCTATAGCCCGCTCCCTTTGAACACATTTTCGATTTTGGAATCTAGTTCCGGGACTATTCCTCGCTGCCCTCCGGCACCGAGAACATTAATGATTCCCACGCAAGCCCCGTTTGGACCGCGGGAGGCGCCCCCGGGATGGTCCTGACTCGATCTTGCACCGGGCCAACAAACTCATTGGTTTCCTGCTACACTAACCGAGATTTAACTGAATGTTTTCAGAGTCTCGGAATAATATGTTTGCTGTGTCCTGGCATACATATGTTCTAGGTCCTTCTGCGACGATTACGGTATTCTCAAGCCGGACACCCGTCTGAATATTAAACGGTCTCCCGAATGACCGATACGTTTCGAACGTCCACTTCCCTAGACATAGGGCTTTCCAGTCGATTCAAGGGATATTCCCTCGTTGCCCCCTTGGCACTGGAAATATTATTGACGCTCATGCAAGTCTTGTTTCAACTGCGGGGGGGCCCACCGCAGTATGGTCGCAGCTTGCTCTTGCACCGGGCCAACAGATTTACTGGTTTCTGACCGCTCTAACCGAGGCTCAGTCGAACGCTCTCCGCTCTTCCGAACAATAGATTTGCCGTACCTCGGCATACATGCGTTCTGGTTTTCCCGCGACAACCGTGATCTTCTCGAGCCGGACATTCGTCCGAACATTAAATGGTCAGTACACGACTGACATGATCGGGAATGTTTTCTTCTTACCCTCATACGGGGATTTCGATGTTTCCTAATAGACCTTTCGTGCAATTGACTTTCTGGCCATGAGGCCCTAATTCCCGGCGATTAATCAAGGGTGTTCCCTCGTATGGGGGATGTAAATGACGTCGTGACCTTTATGGCGCGGTGGGTTTTGGTGCCGACACAAACTACACAATCGTCTGACGAAGTCAAATCGAGCATACCATGGGCTCTTCGAGGCCCGAATAAATTGTCACTTTGTGACTGGCACGCCCACGCACTTAATAGACGAATCAACCATTCCCGAATAGACGAGCATAATAAACGAACGAAAAGTGCGTCCACACATGCATACTGGGAAATACATCTCACTCATCAAAGAAATGAAATGAGGTATGTCATGAGGTGTAAATGTTAACTCTGTTGATAAAGCATGACTGTTAGTCACACTAAGTGCTTAGGGATATTGGCATTTGATCAACGTATATCCTCTAGTTACAAGGTGTGCACTGAACTAGAGTGCTCTGAAAATATGTAGAATGAAAATTTGCTGAACAAATTACAATATTTGAATATTGATGCAAAAGCTAAATTGCTATAACCCTAGATAAATTCACATGACTTCATAATTGCTTGATCTCAATACTAGTGAATGTAATTCCTAAAGAAGTCAGTAAATTTGATTATGTAAGAGAAAGGGAGGTTAATCAAGATATAAATATGAGGGCTTGGTTTACTTTTATTAAACTGTGATTTTAGATATAAATACAGAATTTTATTGACAAACTTTGCATACATCATGTTTAAACCATGCTGTTCAATAAAGTTCATTCATAAGCCATTATGATGGAAGACTTTGAAAAATTCTGTTATTGATTTATGAGATTGGTATCTCCTTGAAAATCTGGCTGAATTTCTTGTGTTTGGAGCTTATTTAAAAATCTATTATTTGAAACTCTTCTGCTCACTGTCCTTGATTCATCGACCTGAACTTATCCTTGAATGCCACTGTTGTCTCCCTCTCATCCATATCATAAGACTCCATTTATTCAGGGGGAGCTTCCTTGTCATATTGAATCATGTTCATATCAATTGTGATCCTGTATTCATATTTTTAGGGGGAGGTATTGCATTTCTTGGTACATCTGCATCTCTGCATTCATATCTCTTCATGGGGAGAAATTGGCTGAGTCCTAAATATGCTTTAACTTCCATCTCAAACTATTTTTTTTGATGAAGTCAAAGGGGGAGAATAGTTTGAGTCATCAGAATGACTCACAGTGTAGTGTTGCCATCATCAAAAAATGGGAGATTGTTGTGCCCCTGTGGTTTTGATGATTGGTTTTGATGTGAGTTAAACACTGTGAGTCACCTTGCTGTTATTCAGTCATCTTATCAGATCATAATGCAGTCTTTCATATGTTCAGTCATTCTGCTGTTCAGTCAGTTTATCAGATCATAAAGCATTGCATTTGATGTTTAGTCAAACTATCTGCTGCATAAAGCATTCATATACATATATATCTGTTGCATTTCTCTGCTTGTGGAAGTCTGCTTGTGGAAGTCTGCACATTGCACAGCATGCAGCAACTCCAAGTCTACACACTGCATTGCATGCGAGACTTCAAGTCTATACATCGCACAGCTTGCAAGACTTCGAAGTGTGTACATTGCATAACATGCAGGCAGTCTAAGTCTGTACATTGGCCTAGTGTCGCAACACTAAGTCTGTACATTGCATAGCATGCAGGCATTCAAAGTGTGTACATTGCATAGCATGCAGGCGGTCGAAGTGTGTACATTGCATAGCATGCAGGCGGTCTAAGTCTGTTCATTGGCCTAGTGTCGCAACACTAAGTCTGTACATCGCATGCAGGCAGGCATTTGAAGTTTACACATTGCTGTGTGATCGTAAGTCTATACAATGTTTGCTTTACCTACGTTAAAGTCTAGACAATATTGACTTTACCTACGATAAAGTCTATACATTGTTCAGCGTCTTATGCATCGTCTCACTCGAAGTCTGTATAGTCTGGCAGCGTCTCATGCATCGTCTTAGCAAGTCTGTACAGAGTCTGGCAGCGTCTTATGCATCGTCTCGACCAAGTCTGTACAGCACGTTGTCGCAAGACTAAGTCTGTACACTCCCTGTGCTTCTTTATGTTTCAAGTCTGTACAGAGTTTGCCTTGCCTCGCCCTGCATACATATCCAAGTCTATACAGCCAGTGTCTGCGTTGCCTTGCATTTCATCAAGTCTACACATCGTAGCATGCACGCATAGTAATGTCTATACAGTGCTGCATTGCAAGAGATCAAGTCTGCACACTGCATCGGTTGTTCATGCATTGCACATCATCAAGTCTGTACACTGGCAACAGCAATGCTCGCACAACACTAAGTCCATACATTGCACAAGTCTAAACATTGGTATCTTTACCTACATTCAAGTCTGTACATCCATATGTGCATTATGCATTGATCAAGCCAAAGTCTGTACATCGATATGTTGCTCTGTCCCGAAGGAAGTCTACACATTCCACTGTGTCTGGAATTTGACGCCCACCAAAAGTGGCGTCACTTTTGAAACTAACGCCTAGGAAGAAGGCGTCATTTATGTTGTGCATACTTTGATGCCGTAGCAAGTCTATACACTCGCTATTGTGCATATGCATAGTCTATACATTGTTGAACTTCACACACATATCTTCTAAGTCTATACATCAATCTGTTGAAGATTGATCATGTCTATACATTGTGTGCATCTAGCTGCTAAGTCTGTACATCCCTTGACTGCATGCCTGAGCATCCCTTGTCGTTGTGCATACTTAGTTAGATGCTAAGTCTATACATTGCTCATGCATCTTTACATAAAGTCTATACATCCGTTTGCTCCTTTATCATGCATGCATTATAGCAAGTCTGAACATTATTTTCTCATGCATGAAATCAAAGCCTGTACATGCCTCTGCATTGCATATGTGAAGTCTATACATGCTATAGCTTCACATTCACAAAGTGTGTACACGCCACTGCATTGCATACATGAAGTCTGAACATTGCTTCGGCGTTGCCTTTAGCCATATCCATACATCGACTGGCAGCCTTCAGCAAAGTCTGAACATTGCATCATTGTGCATGCATTGCTTTCATCAAGTCTGTACACTGCATCACTTGTTCATGCATTGCGTTCACGCAGAGTCTACGCATCCCCCACAGCAGCACAGCAGAGTCTACACTTTCCCCCCACAGCCTGCACAGCATGTCCATACAGCATCTAGCATCTTGCAAGAAAAGTCTATACAACGTCCCACATCAGCACTGCAATGTCTACACATCGTGGCAGCCTGCATGCAATGTCTCTACATTGCATTTGGCAGCTTGCACAGCAGAGTCTATACAGCGTCCAGCAGCTGTACGCAAAGTCTGAACATTGCGTCTAGTAGCCTGCACGCCAAGTCTGTACAGCATGTGCTTTGTTGATCGACTGAACTCTTCTTTAATCCTGTAGGTGTCTGGGCACGTGATCCGAGGTTGGCACCTGGCACGTGATCCAAGAAGCTGAGATGCCACCACGTGGACTAAAGCTTGGGCGGGAATCGTGGAGAGCATTAGCCCTATGCTACTGCTATATATAGAGGACTTCTCCATCTGGAGAAGACAGATCGAGTGCTGATAAAAGAGAAAGTGTCTGCACGATCCAGCAAGAAGAAAAAGTGAGCAGCAGAGAGTGAGAGAAGTAGCAGAAGAAAAATACAGAGTGTGAGAGCAGCAAAAGAAAAAGAAAGAGAGATATAGCTCGTGAGGATTGAAAGAAAAGAGAAAGACAATGAGAGAGAAAAGGAGAGTAGAGAAGAGAAAGAGAGAGCGTGAGTTGAGAAGAAGAAGAGAAGTAGATGAAGAAGTTCCTACTGGACTGTGGATCAGATCCAGGCCTGTCAGCTCCGTTGAGAGCCACATTGTGCATTTGAGTTTCCAGCTTTCGATTTGCTGTGTTATTTTCATTTCTTGTTGTTCTTTTTGTTACTCTGATTACTTTTGTTCTTCTGATACTTAGTAGTGAGGTCGGGTTCCTCCTGTGGACTCAGGAGAAGAGAGATCTGATCTCCAGTTCGCTGGTGACTGTGTGTCATCAGTGGTTCCCTCCTGGTCTGGAGGAAGAGAGGTCTGTGACCTCTGGTTTGCTAGTGACGGGGAGTCACTGGTGGGTTCCCTCCTGGTCTGGAGGAAGAGAGAGTTCGTCTCTGGTTGCTAGTGACTGTGTGTCACTAGTGGTGTCCCTCCGATCTGGAGGAAGAGGGGAGGTTGCTCCCCTGGTCAAGCTGTTTGGCAGCACCTGTTGCAGACTGAGTCTGCGGTTTCTAGCTTGTGCTAGTGGAAGCCTCACTCCGGTTGGGAGTGAGGGGTGGACGTAGGTCTGTGGACCGAACCACCAAAAAAATTATCTGTGCAGTGGTTTGATTGCCTTGCTTTGCTTCGGCTAGATGATTGCTTAGGCGCGCTCCAAGTGTTTGTTCATGAGTTCAATTGAATTAGTTTTATTCTGGGACTGTGTCTAGCATCCTAGAGTTAATTTGGGCATTATTGGTAGAGGGATACATTCACCCCTCTCTGTATCTGGGCCTAGCACCCTATCAGGTTCGTGCTGCTGGCTCGGCTCGACTGGCATTGGTAGCTTTCACGGGAAGTGGTACGCTACCCGGGGTGTTTGCACCTCGACCGGGCGATCATCTTGCCACTAATGGGCCCAATATGCTGAGAAGCCGTACCAATGCCGGGTAATCGGGGTCTTCTACTGACAGAGTCTTCGGTCCCTTATTCTGAGGGGCCAAGGGCGTTCTCTCACATGGGGAGGATCTTCCATTCAGGTTGGGTGCCGCCAAGTATACCTATGTCCTTGGTCGGACAATGGATACATGCTCGTCCTTGGTCGGAGGACAGGCACATCTTCGTCCTTGGTCGGATGGCGGATATGTTCTCATCCTTGGTCAGACGACGAGGGGATGCTCGTCCTTGATTGGATGACGGGTACATCCTCGTCCTTGATCAGACGATGGATATTGTCCACGCGGTACGACTGAGTCGATACCGACTCATTGGGTAGTCCTGACGACAATGCCCGCTTGTGGTGTATTCTTCTCGATCCTCCTTAGGTGAAGTCCCCGACATTCATAATGGGTGACCTGAGGCTCTGACAGCTTGAGAAGGCTTCAATGTGTTGATCTTCTTCGGCTTCTCTGCTTCGGTAGGCCGCATCATTTGTCTTTGAGGCTTGATCGCCATTGAGTATATTTTGAGTGCCAACAGGTTAGCATTTAGATAACTCAAAAATAACACAATAGCAAAAGGAAGGAATAACTCCCTAATAACCATTTATTCCAAACTAATGAAACATAACAAGTTTCGATATCCACCAACATCTAAATGAACCAAAGAAGTTCCCTCCATCCATTGACATCTTTACATTACAACTCAAATAATAACTGAATAACCAAATTACACTCCGAAACAACTTTAACATGTTGACACTCTTGACTCAAGCTATCTAAGGACACTCCAAGAGGCTTTCTAGCTGGCTCGCTCCAAGGACTTCACTCCTGCCCATCCCCATCAGTTTGAGAGTCATCACTAGAGCTACCTGAAACAGGGGGGAAAAATTGGGTGATCGAACGCTCAATAGGTAATAGCATGCAAGATTTAAGTAATTAACCAATTACATTAATGTCATGCGATGAAATAAAAGGAATGAAAAATAATGAATTACTCAAATAAGAAGAACAAAGACATATCATACCCAAGAAATTGGCCGATCGAGCATGTAACAAGCAAGTCATGTAAATAATTCCATATAAGAATTCAATAACTTGTATGATAGAGAAAAGAATGGAATGACTCAAATGAATGAAATGTCATAACATCACGCTAGTCATGCACTCGGTGTAATGCCTCACCATGTCATTACAACTCCCCGGGACACTAGTACTTTTCGGGCGCTCCTCCCAAGACCAGACCGGGCCCTTATGATGCATTGGCATTGATTTCGTGGATCCAAGATCCCAAGTTATGTCTAGACATTTACTGGACTCGGCTAGAAAAAAGGAATGGAATTCATCAAGCTATAACCTGTAAATAAGCAAGAAACAAATCCAGGATTTTTATTGCAGCACAAGCCATCCACGGCCTGGCTACCAAAGCACACAAGAAAAGAATAGCCTCTAGAAGCTACGCGGTCACACCAGGGCCGCATGGGATAGAAACGGTCTTATAATAGGCCACGAGAGACGAACTGGGCCACGGAAACCCAGTCCGGTGCCAAGGGATAAACGGTCCTTTAAGGGCCGCTGGAAGTCAAGGACGGTCTGGAATGGGCCGTCTGATAGGTAAAGACGGTCCATATCCGTCCGTTTAGCATAAAAGGATCGAAGGCCCATAACGAGCGTTACATGGTCTACACTGGGCTGCTCCAACACCAAATGGTCCACAGACGTCCGTTTAGATGGTAAAATGGTCCAGGGATAACCACGAACCAAATGGGCAAAGCTAGGCTAGAGTAGTCAACTGAAATGGCTCACAGGCCGCCCAGAACATAGCGAAACCGAACCAGAGTTCAGTCCTGAGTTCTCAGGTCAAGCCTAGAGGCTTTAGGTCGACTATCATGGCTGGGTCGAAGGAAGATCAAGGAAAATCAACCAGTAAGACCTGGAACTTAGCCAGTAATACGCGGTGTCAAACGAGCCGCTCAAGGGGATTAAACGGTCAGATTCAGGCCGCGTAAGGACTCAAACGGTCCCATGTGGGCCGTAAATCTGGACAGAGGCAAACAAGCGATCCGGTCGAGTTAACAGGTGCAGGACTTGAGGTACAACCTGCCCGACATCCTAGTGAGAATCCCAGGCTCGCGGTGACTGACGGAGGTCTCATAATAGAGGTCCTAGTCCGACGGAAGGAATATCCGGCGGAGAGTCCCAACTATTACAAGAATTGAGGGCTAATGAAACATCAGAAAACGAATGTATGGTGGTCAGTCAACACCACCGGAGTGGAATGACTGTCAAACAAAACCTAACAATTAATCCAAGGAGAGAAATCTTTTAATTCAAGCGACTTATATACCCATTCAAGAAATAGTCAAGATGATACAATTGAATGAAAAGGGGGATGAATGGACGCTGGCAATCATGCTTGTTGTTCAACAATTATCAGAATTATTCCATATGTTCCGTTTAATTTAGTGAGTTTCAACCCTGCCCAAGATAGCTAAACAAGATATGATGAAACAATTGTAACTCAAACTGTACATATAAACTGTCGTGTACAGGGCCGCTAACCTCAGACCTTGCAGTCTATCGAGGGGCCGTTTAGATCAATCGGGGTTAAACCTACAAAAAGGGGAAAAATGGTCTGTCGTGAGACCGCCAGGGGCATAAACAGTTTCTGTAAGACCGTATACAGAATGCCATGTCCGCCCTCCGGCGACTCTGATAGACTTCGATTGCAGCCACAAATTCACTTGGTATAGTGCATAAAACTTGGGCAAAAATCTATCATTAGAAAGAGGACAAGAAAACGCATGGTTTGGCATGATTTAATTAGGTTTTTAAAGCCTGCTAACCTACCATTTAATCGAGATAAAGAAAAGGGTAACTTGATCGGTGCCCTAAATGACATGCTCTGACTAAAGCTAACAATACGAAGACTATACCGAATAATTTTTTTGGGAATTTTACTATTAGAAGAACGAGGACTTGAAGATGAATCCAACGATATATTTTACTTGAGGTTTGGTCTACTAGAACCTACCTTCATCGAGGAAAGAAGGAGAGGACGGTCGCCGGCCGTGATAAGAAAACCCTCCTAGAACTCGTCGGAATTCCCCCTCATCCTTGCTCCTCGCTGGCAGCCGCAGCAAACGCCGATACTAGGTCAGGCTAGGGTTAGTTTTATAGGGTCAATTGATTCTGGAAGGGTCGATAGAAGGGTATAGAGTCCCATGCATGCGGGTCGCGCGTGATTCACGCATGACCAAGTCCGCCGCCGCCTTAAACTCCAAATTCTTCTCCTAGGGTTAGGGTTTCAGCAGGCTAATAGAGGGAAAATGATCTACTGATCAAGGCCGTCCAAATGGGTCCTATCTGGGCTTAAATGATCAAGAATTGGGTCCAAATTTAGCGATTTAAGGTCTGATAAAGTTAAACGTGGATTTAGCCCTAATACCATTAATTAGGCTTGCTTATAATTTTATTTAGGGTTTGCCGCAGAAGACAAATTATCTAAAATTTTCATCCTCTACATGATTATAAATTTTCTAGATTTTTTTTTATAAATTGGTTGCATCTTTCTTATCGTATTTTCCATAGAATTTCTTATTTATTTCCCTTTATTTTATCTAATAATTTACCGGGGTGCTACACCCTCCCCCACTTTTAAGGAATTTTGTCTCCAAATTCACTGCACTTCTCAAAGACGGAGATAATCTGGATTACTGACCTTAAAATAAATCAGGGTACTGCCTCCGGATAGCTTCTTCGGACTCCCAAGTAGCTTCTTCCGTTTCATGCCGACTCCACTGAATCTTTACCATCGGTATGGACCGATTCCTCAGCTGTTGCTGCTGCTTACGGTCCAGAATCTTGATGGGTATTTCTTCATAAGTTAAGTCTTCTTTCAACTCAAGGTCTGTGTGCTGAATGATATGCGCAGGGTCCTACACATACTTCCGTAACATATACACATGAAAAATATTGTGCACACCTGACAACTGGGGTGGCAATGCCAACTGTAAGCAACTTCTCCCACTCTTTCTAAAATCTCAAATGGGCCAATAAATCTGGGACTCAACTTGCCATGGATGTTAAATCTTCGAACTCCTTTCAGAGGTGAAACTTTCAAAAACACATGCTCGCCCACTTGAAATTTCAAATCACTTCTTCTATTATCAGCATAGCTTTTTTGTCTTGATTGTGTAACTTTTAGACTATCTCTGATGATCTAGATATTCTTGGATGATTCTGAAATGAGATCCAGTCCCAACCATTGCTTCTCACCTACCTCGTCCCAGCACAAAGGTGATCTATAACTTCTTCCATAAAGAGCCTTGAACGGTGCCATCTGGATACTGGACTGGTAACTGTTATTGTATGCAAATTCTATAAGGGCCAGTTGTTCATGCCAACTGCCACCAAAGTCGATCGTGCAAGTTCTTAAGATATCCTCAATAATCTGGTTCGTTCTCTCAGTCTGGCCATCTGTCTGAGGGTGAAATGCAGTACTGAAGTTCAGACGGGTTCCCAAGGAATCTTGTAATCCTTTCCAAAACTGTGAGGTAAATCTGGGATCTCGGTCTGACACGATATTTACAGGTATTCCATGCAATCTTACCACTTCCTTCATATACAAAGCAGCCAATACGTTGATTGTCCACTTTGTCTTGATAGACATAAAATGTGCAGATTTAGTCAATCTATCCACAATCACCCATATCGCATCGAAGCCTCCACGAGTTCTTGGTAAACCCATTATGAAATCCATACCAATGCTCTCCCACTTATACTGTGTTATATCGAGAGGTTTCAATTTCCCAGCAGGTCTGAAATGCTCAGCTTTCACTTGTTGACATACCAAGCACCTACTCACAAATTATGCTACTTCCTTTTTCATGTTCGGCCACCAAAAGGTCCTCTTTAGGTCCCGGTACATCTTAATGGCTCCAGGATAAATAGTATACTTGGCCTTGTGTGCTTCCTCAAGAACCTTGCTTTTTATCTCAACTAAATCTGGAACACAAGTTCTTCCCTGAAATAACAATCTACCATCATCAGCTAACACAAAATCTGGTTTTTTACTTAGACTACCTTTGATTTCTACCAGCACTAGATCATTATCCTGCATAGCCTTAATTTACATCAACAGCTCATGGCGAAGTTGATACTGTGCGATCATGACTCGATCTTTACCAATATTAAGATCTAAACTAGCGATATGTTCCAGCAGTTTCCATTCTTGCAACATAAGACTTGACAAACTGGCTATCGGCTTGCGACTCAAAGCATCCGCCACTACATTACCCTTCCCAGAGTGATACTCTATAGAAAATTGAAAATTTTCAAATACTCAAGCCATCTTCTCTGCCTCATATTAAGCTCCTTTTGAGAAAACAAATACTTCAAACTCTTATGATCAGAAAACACCGTGAATGTTTCTCCATACAAGTAGTGCCTCCAAATCTTCAAGGCAAATACTACAGCTGCTAGCTCCAAATCATGGATAGGATAATTCTCTTCGTGCTTTCTTAACTATCTAGAAGAGTAGGCTATCACTTTCCCATGCTCCATAAGCACACAGACTAAGCCAATACCTGAAGCATCCGTGTAAACTTCAAAACCTCCTTCCCCAGAAGATAAGGCCAAAACAGGGGCAATAGTTAAACACTCTTTAAGAGTCTGAAAACTCCGCTCACAATCTTCCGACCACTCAAATCGATTCTCCTTGCGGGTTAGTCTTGTTAAAGGTACCGCAATCTTGGAGAAATCCTTAATAAATCTCCGATAATAGCCTGCTAGGCCTAGAAAACTTCTAGCTTCAGTTGCATTCACAGGCCTATCCCAGTTTCTCACCGCCTCAACCTTAGAAGGATCTACAGAAATCCCATCTTTAGAAATAATGTGTCCCAGAAAAAGGCACTTCTTGCAACCAGAAGTCACACTTACTGAACTTAGCATATAATCGATGATCCCTCAGTATCTATAATGCTATTCTCATGTGTTCTTCATGTTCCTCCTTGCGCTTGGAGTATATCAGAATGTCATCAATAAAAACCACGACCCACCGATCCAAGTAGGGCTGAAACACACTGTTCATTAACTGCATAAAAGCTGTAGGAGCATTTGTTAGACCAAAGGGCATTACAACAAATTAAAAATGCCCGTACCTACTCCAGAATGTCGTTTTAAGAATATCCTCGTCCTTGATACGTAACTGGTGATATCCAGATCGAAGATCAATCTTGGAAAAGTATTGTGCTCCTGCTATCTGATCAAACTGTTCATCTATCCTTGGCAACATATACTTGTTCTTGATAGTAAGTTGGTTAAGCTGGCGGTAATCAATGCACAACCTCAGTGATCCATCTTTCTTCATTACAAATAATACTAGGGCTCCCCACGGGGATGTGCTTGGACGAATAAACCCTTTCTCAAGTAATTCCATTAATTGCTCCTTCAATTCTCTCAACTCCGCAGGGGACATACGATACGGAGCCTTTGAAACTGGAGTTGCGCTAGGAACTAGATCGATGGAGAAAACTACCTCCCTCTCTGGAGGAAGTCTTGGTAAATCCACAGGAAATACATCCGAGAATTCTCGAACAATGGGGATGTCCTAGATCTCCAAATCTTTCTTGTCAGTGGAAGAAACCAATGCCAGGAATGCCTGACATCCCTTCCTTAATAACTTCTCGGCTTGAAGTGTCGAAATAAGCAGCACAGACCTAGAATGCCTAACCCCAACAAAAGAGAGTTCGGGGTTACCAGAGAAGGACACAGTGCCAGATGTACAATGAACACTAGCCTCATATCTAGCTAACCAATCCACTCCTAGGATTACATCATAATCCTTCATCTTCATGCAGACCAAATCAGCTGGCATACTAAGTCCATTAACCAGAATCTTACTTGAGGGGTAATAGTACTTAATAGTTGAACCAGTACTAATAGAGGTTGAAATTTCCAGTTGAGAGCTCATCAATACAGGTTGAGTAGATAGAGACTTAGCAAAATTCTGAGAAATAAAGGAATGCGCTGCTCCGGTATCAAATAGAACAAAAGACGGCTTATCAAAAATAACAAGTGTACCTTCTACCAGTCCACCCTGATGCGGGATGGACAGCGGACTCGACTCCAAGTTGGTATGCGATCCTTCGACTCTAGACAAGCTCGCGATCGTCCCTTAACGAGGGAAGCGTACGGATGTGCGCGGTTGAAAAATCGGCAGTGAGCTAGGGTGGTCGGCTCTTTCTCGTGCCTGGATCGGGTCACAGGACGGGTTCGCTCTCCCGCTCGCAGCGGTGAATAACAATATATAGCGAGCTAATTACCCTATCATGCTCTCTAGCAGCGGCATATACAAAATTATACAGGTAAAACAAATGCCGAGTAAGGTAGCGAACACAATACCTCCACGCTCTGGGCATGAGGAAGGCGATCCTTGCCAAGTACGGTAACTCCTGATTAACAACAATTGCATAAAAAGTACAACAATGAATTATATTACCCACTCCACGCAGGGAGGTATCGGGCTACAATGTGGGCCTGGGAAGACCGATCTTGGGTTGATGGACAGCACTTGACCCGCTCCATCGGTGCCGTCCGGAAGACGCTTGCTGCGGGTGGTGGGGCCCACGGCTGCTCAGTTGGGCCAAGTGGGCCCGGAGTGGTACCGCTGTGACTGTGGCTCCTGGGGTGACGCTCCCTGGGATGGCGGCGCACTGGTTCATCTTGTGGAAGGCAAGTCGGCTCCGATCTTCAAGTATTGAACTTGCTGCCCACAGACTGAAGCTTCTATTTTGCAGCACGTGACCCGGTAAGAACGGCTGTTGCGATCAATCCTAACGTCGGATCGACACGAAATTGGTACCGTTGAAAAGCTCTTTTGAAGTACTTCGATCTATCGCCAGAGAAAGAATTCTGTCTATCCTGGAACAGGCCTTGGTGGAATTTACAATATGCTGGCTCACAGAACCAGATCTGGTAGGACAGATTTAAGTTTTCTTGAGAGTTGGCGTTGATCATGACTCAAACTTTGATTCTGGGTGTTGAGTTCTTCATGAACGTTGTAGAGGAGGAAGTAAAGAAGACGGGGATATTTTTTGTGGAATTTATGGTGGAGGTCTGATTGGGGAAAAGGATTTTATAACACGGGTGGGTCGGAACTGGACTGCACAGGACAGAATAGATTTGGGAAAAGACAGTGATTTAAGAAAATATAAACGAGATCCTAAAATCCCAGAAAAATTCATGGAAGAAGTATTAGATGGACAAAACTCCCAATAAAATTGGCAGCTCACACAAAGAAGGAGAAGGGGGTCGAACTATGGAAACACAGAGCTGCTGTGACACAGGACAGAATACAGACAGATATGGAGGGCTGGGAATAACGAAATGGGAAAATTATAAAAAGAAGGCTAGAAAATGGGAAACTTTTCGTGGGACGTAGGATGGACCTCAGGAACTTACCCTCAAAATTTGGAATCCACCAGATCAAGGGGTTGAGAGATAAAACTCTGGGAAGAGCTTGCTATCCTGAGTTGGACAGAACTCCGGCGATGGCGGTGGCGGTGCGATGGCGGCACAAACGGAAGGCGGCGATGGAGCTTCACACCAAAAGAAGATAGATCACTTGGAATCCACCAAGTATAGCAGGGAATCCACCCTGGAAGATAGCAATGCAGCTGCAAGAGGAGAGGGAAGAGAGAGGGGCGCCCTTGGCTTGGACAAGTTCACTAATTTCTTCTCATTAATTCTAGTAAAAATGGAAATACATGGTATTTATAAGAAATGTAAAAAGACTAATACTACCCTCAGATCTGAGTTAGGGGAGGGGCAAATAAGGGATAGAACATATTAATTATCCCATGTGATTTGGAACACAATAAAGAACTAATTTAAGGGGGGCGCCCCTTGGACTTTAAGGGAGGCATCTTGGACATTTTTTTACACTTGTCCCCCTTGAATTGTCAATCCATCTAGAAGCCACCTAGGACCTTTGACTAGCCCCACATGGACCCCAAGATGCCACTTGGACCAATGAGGAAGGGGTGGAGGGTCTGCAGGGCCTACATGGACTTTTACACAAAAACCCAAAGATCCATAAGGAATGACAAATTGGCTTATAAAGCTTTACAATTGCAAACCTACTTCCCAAAGATATAAATGCAAACTAAAAGAACACAAATTCAAATAAAAATGTAGGTGGTCTTGCTCTGATGTCCCCATCAATTCTCCCTGGGTGGGAGGAACTAGACCCCGTCGAGTAAGGGGTGCGGCTGCTCGTGACGTCAGCAGATCCGTCATCGTACTAGGAAGCGTGGAGTATGCTCCACTCCAAGTATTCGACACCTGCTCATCCCTTATAGATTCGATATGCTCATGCTGCTGGGGAATGAGTCTAGAGGTGGACACTCCGGGGTGGGGTCACTCTCAAAGGAGGGAAGGCGGCTTGAAGACTCACTAGGAATCACTGCTGGGTCCCTATATGTGACTAAATCTGAGATAAAGAATGGTCGAGACGATCCCAAAAGCCGGCAAGTCTACAACGCACGCATTGAATCTGACTTGCCTCACACTCGAAAGGGGTTGACAACGCGAGCATATAAAGACCGACTTGACTCAACGTATGCAAGCTTCAACTAGACACATGCAGACTTCCAACAGACTAGACGACAACAAAAGGAAAGAAAATAGACTCACACAGGACCCTAGACTCATACCTAATGCAGATACTGACTACTGAGCATCTTGGGTACATGGTGGATCTCTCTGGACATCGCCCTCAACCTGAAAGAACTCGTCAGCTAGATCCTGATCGGCCTCATAGTTGACTGGCACTAATTCCGATGGCGGGTCTTGTCCAACCCTCGGGTCTCCAATGACTAGAGATGTACGGGTGGGGCATTGACTAGCAATGTGGCCAAACCCATGGCAACGATAACACTGCTGGCGTGACCCACTAGTCTCTCCGATGAGTGGTCCCTTACCCTTGTCTTCTCGACGGACTGGGGGTGTAGGTAACATAGGGGGAGGTGTGGGTGCCGGGGAACGGGAAATGGGTGCCGAGGGGTGGGCAATGGGTGCCGGAGGTTGGTGTGGAGGTGGATCCTTTGGCGGAGGGGGACGGGGCCTTGGAGCGAATTGCTCCTGACGGGCGGGCTCCAGAGGATGAGCCATGGGGGCCCTCGAATGTAGGCCGAAGGAGCTACAAGGCTCGACACTACAGAGGGGAAAGGGGCCCGATCGTTGGATAGACTCAAACTCTCCCTCGAACTGCTCCATCTCGAGAGCAACCTGGTATGCATCCTCCAACTTATCCACCTTACGGCGAAAAAGCTCATACTGTAGGGGTGGTCGTAAACCATGCCAAAATCGGGAAACAGTCAGGGAGCTCTCCTCTGTGGCATCACATCGTAGAAAGTATTCATCAAACTCAGCGATGTAATCGAGACGGACCGATCTCCTTGGGTGAGACTCTGCCATCTGTCTATGAGATGTTGGCGGTAGGTGGCAGGGAGGTACTTCTTCCTAAGTTTGGACCTCATCTCTTCCCACGTCTCTACCTGGGGTTCCTGACGGTGAAACAGTAGGATCTCCATGTTCCTCCAAAAAGTATGTGCCTATCCGAGCAGTTTCATTTTGGCGAACTTGACCTTCCGGTTGTCCGACATCTCAAACCACTAGAAATATCGATCCATGCCGGCCTCCCAATCAAGATAAACTTTTGGGTCTAAGGACCCATCAAAAGTGGGAGCGTCTACACGAACGGTCCTAAGGGTCCGCTTGTCCTCATCCAACTCACGCTTCCGTCGTTGAACACAACGGTCACGACCATATCCCCCATTTTTTTTCTCGGACTCATAGTCATGCACCTTGGAAATTTGATGCATTCTAACATCTATCCATTGAACCCTTGGAGCAGTAGGTTGCTGAACTGGCTCCTGTTGACCATGTGTAGGTGGGGGGGTGCCTCGACTGGGGTTATCGAGGGTGCCTCGGTGGGGGCTCTCTCTAAAGCGGCAACTCTCCCTACCAGTCCCTGAACGGACTGGTCTGACCCTTCGGCCCTATCCTCTAAGGCCTTCATCCTTTCTTCTAGACGTGTGCCTAGGCCATCCACCCGTGTACTCAACCCTTCCATTCTATCCACTCGAATACTTAACTCGTCCATACGTTCACTCAACCCATCCATTTTTCCCATAATAGCTTGGAACATGTTGGCCACCGATGATGCATCGAGACTAGGGACTCGGGGATCTGCCATAGGTGGTGGTGGTGGTGAGTATTGGGTACCCCTACGCGTGGGCATGCAAAGGACACGGTGTTGGAATACACCGACCAAAGTGAAGTGATGAACCTAGACTTAACCAATATCCGGTACTTGGCGGAGTCACGGGATCCGAAGATCCTCTCTCGCAAGTGTGCGACCTTCCCGATAGGTGTAACCTACCGTTTGGACAACACCTTTTGATATATCGGGTTATTGGGATGAAAATGCACACCTAGGACAACACCCTAGACTCAACCATGCTATGATGACTACTCTAGACTCAACTCGCTCTGATACCAAATTGATGTGGGACGGACAGCGGAATCGACTCCAAGTTGGTATGCGATCCTTGGACTCTAGACAAGCTCGCGATCGTACCTTAACGAGGGAAGCGTACCGATGTGCGCGGTTGAGAAACCGACAGTGAGCTAGGGTGGTCGGCTCTTTCTCATGTCCGGATCGGGTCACGGGACGGGGTCGCTCTCCCGCTCATAGCGGTGAATAACAATATACAGCGAGCTAATTACCCTATCATGCTCTCAAGCAGCGGCATATACAAAATTATACGGGTAAAGCAAATGCCAAGTAAGGTAGCGAACACGATACCTCCACGCTCCGGGCGTGGGGAAGGCGATCCCGGCCAAGTACGGCAACTCCCGGTTAACAACAATTACATAATAAGTACATCAATGAATTATATTGCCCACTCCACGCAGGGAGGTATCGGGCTACAATGTGGGTCCGGGAGGACCGATCTTGGGTTGACGGGCAGCACTTGACCCGCTCCGTCGGTGCCGTGTAGAAGACGCTTGCTGCGGGTGGTGGGGCCCACGACTGCTCAGTGGGGCCAAGTGGGCCCAGAGTGGTACCGCTGTGACGGTGGCTCCTGGGGGACGCTCCCTAGGATGGCGGCACGCTGGTTCATCTTGTGGAAGGCGAGTCGGCTCCGATCTTCAAGTATTGAACTTGCTGCCCACGGATTGAAGCTTTTGTTTTGCAGCGCGCGACCCGATGAGAAGGGCTGCTGCGATCAATCCCGACGTCGGATCGACACGAAATTGGTACCGTTGGAAAGCTCTTTCGAAGTAATTCGATCTATGGCTAGAGAAAGAATTTTGTCTATCCTGGAACTGGCCTTGGTCAAATTTACAATATGCTCGCTCAGAGAACCAGATTTGGCAGGATATATTTGAGTTTTCTTGAGAGTTGATATTGACCATGACTCAAACTTCGGATCTGGGTGTTGAGTTCTTCATGAACGTTGTAGAGGGGGAAGTAAGGAAGAGGGGGATATCTTTTGTGAAATTTATGGTGGAGGTTTGGTTGGGGGAAAGGATTTTATAACACTAGTGGGTCGGAATTGGACTGCACAGGACAGAATAGATTTAGGAAAATACAGTGATTTTATGAAAATATAAACGAGATCCTAAACTCCCAGAAAAATTCGTGGAAGAAGTATTAGATGGACAAAACTCCCAATAAAATTGGCAGCTCACACAAAGAAGGGGAAGGGGGTCGAACTATGGAAACACGGAGGTGCTGTGACACAGGACAGAACACAGACAGATCTGGAGGGCTGGGAATAACGAAATGGGAAAAATATAAAACGAAGGCTAGAAAATGGGAGACTTTTTGTGGGACGTGGGATGGACCTCAGGAACTGACCCTCAAAATTTGGAATCCACCAGATCAAGGGGTTGAGAGCTAAAAATCCGGGAAGAGCTTGCTGTCCTGAGTTGGACAGAACTCCGGCGATGGCGGCGGGAACGGAAGGCGGCGGCGGTGCTTCACACCAACAGAAGATAGATCACTTGGAATCCACCAAGTATAGCAGGGAATCCACCCTAGAAAACAGCAATCCAGTTGTAAGAGGAGAGGGAAGAGAGAGGGGCGCCCTTGGCTTGGATAATTTCACTAATTTCTTCTCATTAATTCTAGTAAAAATGGAAATACATGGTATTTATAAGAAATGTAAAAGACTAATACTACCCTCAGATCTGAGTTAGGGGAGGGGCAAATAAGGGATAGAACATATTAATTATCCCATGTGGTTTGGAACACTATAAAGAACTAATTTAAGGGGGGCACCCCTTGGACTTTAAGGGAGGCATCTTGGACATTTTTTTACACTTGTCCCCCTTGAATGGTCAATCCATCTAGAAGCCACCTAGGACGTTTGACTAGCCCCACATGGACCCCAAGATGCCACTTGGACCAATTGCAAACCTACTTCCCAAGGATATAAATGCAAACTAAAAGGACACAAATATAAACAAAAATGTAGGTGGTCTTGCTCTGATGTCCCCATCAATTCTCCTCGGGTGGTGGGAAGAACTCTACCCCGTCGATTAAGGGGTGCGGCTGCTCGTGACGCCGGCAGATCCGTCATCGTACCAGGAAGCGCGGAGTACGCTCCACTCCAAGTATTCAACACATGCTCATCCCGTATAGATTCGATATACTCACGCTGCTGAGGAATGAGGCTAGAGGTGGACACTCCGAGGTGGGGTCACTCTCAAAAGAGGGAAGGCGACTCGAAGACTCACTAGGAATCACCGTTGGGTCCCTATATGTGACTAGATCCGAGATAGAGAATGGTCGAGCCGATCCCAAAAGCCGGCAAGTCTACAACGTACGCATTGAATCCGACTTACCTCACACTCGAAAGGGGTTGACAACGCGAGCGTACAAAGACCGACTTGACTCAACGTATGCAAGCTTCAACTAGACACATGTAGACTTCCAACAGACTGGAGGACAACAAAAGGAAAGAAAACAGACTCACACACGACCCTAGACTCATACCTAATGCAGATACTGACTACTGAGCATCTTGGGTACATGGTGGATCTCTCTGGACATCACCCTCAACCTGAAAGAACTCGTTAGCTAGATCCTGATCAGCCTCATAGCTGACTGGCACTAATTCTGATGGCGGGTCTTCTCCAACCCTCGGGTCCCCAATGACTAGAGATGTTCGGGTGGGGCATTGACTTGCAATGTGGCCAAACCCATGGCAACGATAACACTACTGGCGTGACCCACTAGTCTCTCTGATGAGTGGTCCCTTACCCTTGTCTTCCTGACGGACTGGGGTGTAGGTAACATAGGGGGAGGTGTGGGTGCCGGGGAACGGGCAATGGGTGCCGAGGGGCGGGCAATGGGTGCCGGAGGTTGGTGTGGAGGTGGATCCCTTGGCGGAGGGGGATGGGGCCTTGGAGCGAATTGCTCCTTACGGGCAGGCTCCAGAGGATGAGCCATGTGGGCCCTCGAATGTGGGCCTAAGGAGCTACGAGGCTCGACACTACGGAGGGGAAAGGGGCCCGACCGTTGGATAGACTCAAACTCTCCCTCGAACTGCTCCATCTCGAGAGCAACCTGGTATGCATCCTCCAACTTATCCACCTTGCGGCGGAAAAGCTCATACTGTAGGTGTGGTCATAAACCACGCCAAAATCAGGAAACGGTCAGGGAGCTCTCCTCCGTGGCATCACATCGCAGAAAGTATTCATCGAACTCAGTGATGTAATCGGAGACAGACCGATCTCCTTGGGTGAGACTCTGCCATCTGTCTATGAGACGTTGGCGGTAGGTGGCAGGGATGTACTTCTTCCTAAGTTTGGACCTCATCTCTTCCCACGTCTCTACCTGGGGTTCCTGACGGTGAAACAGTAGGTTCTCCATGTTCCTCCAAAAAGTTTGTGCCTGTCCGAGTAGTTTCATTTTGACAAACTTGACCTTCCGGTTGTCCGACATCTCGAACCTCTAGAAATATCGATCCATGCCGGCCTCCCAATCAAGATAAACTTTTGGGTCTAAGGACCCATCAAAAGTGGGAGCGTCTACATGAACGGTCCTAAGGGTCCGCTCGTCCTCATCCAACTCACGCTTCCATCGTTGAACACGACGGTCACGACCATATCCCCCATTTTCGTTCTCGGACTCATAGTCATGCATCTCAGGAATTTGACGCCTCCTAACATCTATCCCTTGAACGCTTGGAGCAGCAGGTTGCTGAACCGGCTCCTGTTGACCATGTGTAGGTGGGGGGGGGGGGTGCCTCGACTGGGGTTATCGGGGGTGCCTCAGCTGGGGATCTCTCTAAAGCGGTAACTCTCCCTACCAGGCCCTGAACGAACTGGTCCGACCCTTCGGCCCTATCCTCTAAGGCCTTCATCCTTTCTTCCAGACGTGTGTCTAGGCCATCCACCCGCGTACTCAACCATTCCATTCTATCCACTCGGGTACTTAACTCGTCCATACGTTCACTCAACCCATCCATTTTTCCCATAATAGCTTGGAACATGTTGGCCACCGATGATGCATCGAGACTAGGGACTCGGGGATCTACCATATGTGGTGGTGGTGTTGTGATGCGGGACGGACACGCGACCTGGGACTCTAGCTCGCGATCATCCCTATGCAAGGGAAGACGTTGGACCGTGCGCGGTTGAGAAACTGGCAGTGAGTCTCGGGTATCGGCCTTTCCGCGTTAACTCGGGTCGAGTCACGGGACGGTCACTCACTATTGCTCTCGCAGCGGTGATAAAATGATAACAAGCTAGATAATCTATCACTCATACAGCGGCATATACAAAAATATACGAGTAAAGTAATGCCTATGAGGAGGGTGGCGATTGTACCTCCACGCTTCGGGCGTGGGGAAGACGTTCCCTGCCAAGTACGGTAACTCCCGATGACAACGGTAAAAGTTAATTACAACAGTAATTTTATTGCCCACTCCACGCAGGGAGGTAAATGGCTAAAAGTGGGGCCCGGGAGGACCGACCCTGGGTTGACCGGGCAACAATCTGGAGGTGCGTACGGCCCGAACTCGGCCTTCTGGTCCGACTCGGTCCTGTGCTGACTCGGTTCTGACTCGCTGGATAGCAAGGTGCAATTTCCAAAGGAACGTCGCACTCCTAAGGTCTTCTGAATGCGCCGCTTGGCTGGGACAGCGGCGGGATGTCCCTGATCGACTCCCTAAAGTGGCGGTTCCAGAAGTTGACTTTTGATGATTTTGCACGAATTATTCTCGGACTGCAATTTCAGACCTACACAAGGAAAAGATCTGCACGTCTCGGCTGCAAGAATTATGTGGCTCAGGTCCGGAGGCCGATCGAGGCGTGGCTGGTACCGTTGGAAAGAGCACTCAAAGAACTACTAAATATATTTTTCACAGCGCCATCCAGTAGACGTATTGAAAATGAGGATGACTGTAAGGCGGTTTTTTTTCCTAACCTAGACTGACAGACACACAGGGTAGACTGTGTTTTTCCTGAGACTGACCTTTGACTGAAGGGGAAATGATTTTTATAGACTCCACTAAAATTATGGTGGAAGGGGGTATATGTGAGAAAGACTGAGGAATTTTTGTGATTTTTTTAAAAATTTATAAGTGGGTGGGAAAAATATAAGAAGGTGACTCTGTCCCGTAGATCTACAGAATGATAGATTATAGGGGGGAGAACAATAAATGCGGGAAAAATACCAAATGAAGTCCAAATGACACAAAATTTGAACTGGAGGTTAGGGGAGATGGACAGAACAAACCCTCAAAATTAGTACTCGACCAGACAAAAAGAACCAGAGATAAAAATCTGGAGATGAGCTTCTATCCTGATGTAGACAGAATCCAGCGATGGTGGCGGTGGCTCGACGGCGGCGGCAGAAATGGAACTCAGAGGGGCTAAGGAGAATGGGCTTCACACCCTAGAGGGCTGGAGGAAGGCGAAGAACTAGGGAGAGAGGGAGAGGGGCGCACCCTTCCTTGGAGCAAATGCCAATTTTTCACTTCATTAATTCTACATAAAATGGAAATACATTGTATATATAGAAAAGTAAAAAAGACCTTAACTACCCTTAGATCTAGGGTTAGGAGGGGTACCTAAGGGATAGAACTAATTAGTTCTAATCAATGTATTTTTGAAAAAAGAAACAAAATGCTAAAGGGAGGGGGCGCCCCCTTGACCAAGAGGCCATGGTAGGTGGCATCTTGGACTTTTTAGTCCAATTGTCCCCCCATGTGTCTAATTGAATGTCAAACCATCTAGAAGCCACCTAGGATGGTTGACTAGCCCCACATGGCTTAGGTGGACCAATGGGGAAGGGGTGAAGGCCCCCTTGCTGGACCTACTGATATTTTGCATAAAAACCCAAACAATCCTAGGGAATGACACATTGACTTATAAAGCCTTACAATTGTAAACATACTTTCCCAAGGATATAAAAATAAATTAAAGGACATAAATGCAAATTAAAATGTCAGTGCTCTTGCTCTGATGTCCGCATCATGGTGAGTATTGGGTACCCCTACGCGTGGGCATGCAAAGGACACGGGGTTGGAATACATCGACCAAAGTGAAGTGATGAAAATATCCGGTACTTGGCGGAGTCACGGGATCCGAAGATCCTCTCTCACAAGTGTGCGGCCTTCCCGATAGGCGTAACCTACCGTTCGGACAACACCTTTTGATATACCGGGTTATTGGGACGAAGATGCACACCTAGGACAACACCCTAGACTCAACCGTGCTATGATGACTACCCTAGACTCAACTCGTTCTGATATCAAATTGATGCGGGACGGACAGCGGACTCGACTCCAAGTTGGTATGCGATCCCTGGACTCTAGACAAGCTCGCGATCGTCCCTTAACGAGGGAAGCGTACGGATGTGCGTGATTGAGAAACCGACAGTGAGCTAGGGTGGTCGGCTCTTTCTCGTGCCTGGATCGGGTCACGGGACGGGTTCGCTCTCCTGCTCGCAGCGGTGAATAACAATATATAGCGAGCTAATTACCCTATCATGCTCTCTAGCAGCGGCATATACAAAATTATACGGGTAAAGCAAATGCCGAGTAAGGTAGCGAACACGATACCTCCACACTCCGGGCGTGGGGAAGGTGATCTTGGCCAAGTACGGTAACTCCTGGCTAACAACAATTACATAATAAGTACATCAATGAATTATATTGCCCACTCCACGTAGGGAGGTATAGGGCTACAATGTGGGCCCGGGAGGACCGATCTTGGGTTGACGGGCAGCACTTGACCCGCTCCCTCGGTGTCGTCTAGAAGATGCTTGCTGTAGGCGGTGGGGCCCACGGCTGCTCAGTGGGGCCAAGTGGGCCCGGAGTGGTACCGCTATGACGGTGGCTCCTGGGAGGATGCTCCCTAGGATGGCGACGCGCTTGTTCATCTTGTGGAAGGCGAGTCGGCTCCGATCTTCAAGTATTGAACTTGCTGCCCACAGACTGAAGCTTCTGTTTTGCAGCACGCGACCCGACGAGAACGGCTGCTGCGATCAATCCCGACGTCGGATCGACACGAAATTGGTACCGCTGGAAAGCTCTTTTGAAGTAATTCGATCTATGGCCAGAGAAAGAATTTTGTCTATCCTGGAACTGGCCTTGGTCGAATTTACAATATGCTGGCTCACAGAACCAGATCTGGCAAGATAGATTTGAGTTTTCTTGAGAGCTGGTGTTGACCATGACTCAAACTTCGGATCTGGGTGTTGAGTTCTTCATGAACGTTGTAGAGGGGGAAGTAAGGAAGACGGGGATATTATTTGTGAAATTTATGGTGGAGGTTTGGTTGGGGAAAAGGATTTTATAACACTGGTGGGTCGGAACTGGACTGCACAGGACAGAATAGATTTAGGAAAAGATATTGATTTTAAAAAAAATATAAACGAGATCCTAAACTCCCAGAAAAATTCGTGGAAGAGGTATTAGATGGACAGAACTCCCAATAAAATTGGCAGCTCACAAAAGAAGGGGAAGGGGGTCGAACAATGGAACCACAGAGGTGCTATGACATAGGACAAAACATAGACAGATCTGGAGGGCTGGGAATAATGAAATGGGAAAAATATAAAACGAAGGCTAGAAAATGGGAAACTTTTTGTGGGACGTGGGATGGACCTCAGGAATTGACCCTCAAAATTTGGAATCCACCAGATCAAGGGGTTGAGAGCTAAAAATATGAGAAGAGCTTGTTGTCCTGAGTTGGACAGAACTCCGACGATGGTGGTGCGATGGCGGCACGAACGGAAGGCGGCGGCGATGCTTCACACCAACAGAAGATAGATCACTTGGAATCCACCAAGTATAATAGGGAATCCACCCTAGAAGATAGCAATCCAGCTGCAAGAGGAGAGGGAAGAGAGAGGGGCGCCCTTGTCTTGGACAATTTCATAAATTTCTTCTCATTAATTCTAGTAAAAATGGAAATACATGGTATTTATAAGAAATGTAAAAAGACTAATACTACCCTCAAATCTGAGTTAGGGGAAGGGCAAATAAGGGATAGAACATATTAATTATCTCATGTGGTTTGGAACACAATAAAGAACTAATTTAAGGGGGGCGCCCCTTGGACTTTAAGGGAGGCATCTTGGACATTTTTTTACACTTGTCCCCCTTCAATGGTCAATCCATCTAGAAGCCACCTAGGACCTTTGACCAGCCCCACATGGACCCCAAGATGTCACTTGGACCAATGCGGAAGGGGTGGAGGGTCCTGCAGGGCCTCCATGGACTTTTACACAAAAACCCAAAGATCCTTAAGGAATGACAAATTGGCTTGTAAAGCCTTATATTTGCAAACCTACTTCCCAAGGATATAAATGCAAACTAAAAGGACACAAATGCAAACAAAAATGCAGGTGGTCTTGATTTGATGTCCCTGTCACACCCTCCTTGGTGGCTTCCGTCTCGGTTTCTTGCATGGCTTGCAACTTGCCCTGCCGCCTCTAGCCTCCTCGCGGCTTACTCGGTGTGGCTTGATCGGACAAGAGAGGACACTCAGTGATACGGTGGTCCCTACTGCCACAACGCAAACAAGCGCCTAGCTTTCACCAGCACTCTTCCATCTTGTGGCCTGGACGGTCACAGTACTTACAAAGGGCCTTGGATGGTGCACTCGGGCCAGGTTTCTTATCATCATTCTTCGGCTTCTTATCTTTCCACGAACTAGACCCACCATTGGGCCTCTTCTTGCCATTACCGGGTTTGAAATTTCTGAAACTAGTGGTATGTTCCTTCTTGGAGTTCCTTCCTCAAATCCTTTCCATCATTTCCAAGGTATCTTCAAGAAGTTGAGCCTTTCTTACCATTTCGGCATAAGTCTGGATCTCCATAGGCGCCAACTGGTTGATATACTACAGCTTCAAACCATTGAGAAATTACTTGGCCTTCATCTTTTCAGTAGATACTAAATGTGTAGCATAGCAGGCGAATCTAGAGAACTGCGCTTTATATTCCGCGACTGCTAAGTTCCTTTGCTTCTGGATGAGGCATCACCCACGACTCCCCCTGGCTCGGGTCATCTTCACACTCCGGAGTTGTTTGAGCTCGGACTTCATTCCAATGTGGGTCTAATTATCCATTTTGAGCTTTTTATTTTGAGTCATTTGATATATTTTCCTTTTATTTGAGTCTTGTACCTATGTTAATGAGTCATTTACCTAAGAATGTTTGTCATTAGGATGTTTAGTCTAGCTAATGGGCCCAATCCATTGGGATAGGCCCATGGACGCCCCCTACCCCTTGCTTATTTGTCATTATGTCTAGAATCAAGGACTTTTTGTAAAATGTGGGTTGCCTATATATAGGACCCCATTTCCCCCATTGGAAGTTAATGAAAATTGCCATTTTAAGAGTTCAAAAATCCAAATCTTAGTGGAGTGATTCCATGTGATAAGGTGTGAAACCTAGGGTGAGAAACCCACTTCAATCTCATACCCCCCCTCTATCTCTTTCTCTCTCTCTCTATGGGGTTCACCCCCTTCTCTCTCTCCTCACCTTCCCAACCACCCCTCTCTCCCACCTACCCCCATTAAGGACTCTCCAACTCCCCACAACCCTCTTTACTACACCCCCTTGTCCCAAGATAGAACCCCCAATCACCAAGCCAACCTCCAACCCCCAACCACCCACTAACCTTCCCCAAGCACCCTTCCCACTACCCTAAGCACCCCTCCACCTCCCAAGAGAAATTTCAAAATTCCCTCCACCTGTAGGCTGCGCCCTAAACCTCCCTCTCCCTTCTCCTTGGGCCTTAGTCTATCACATCCATCTCCACTCTCCTAAGAGCATTCCACCCCTTCACTCTCCCTCCACCTTGGCTGAAACCACCAAGCCCCCTGCGCCCTCCCCCTTCCCCCAGCTCTTCCACACACCCTAAACCACCCTCCATACCTCCCCCACATTCCCCCCCCTACCATTCATCCATTCCCCCTCCCCATGCTACAACTTCTACTTCTCATTCCGTGGTCATTTGGGAGCTACATCGACGGATCTGCTCACAGCTGAGGACCTGGAGAGAACCAGCAGATTGCAGCGGTGACCCTGACCTCATCCCGGCGTCCCTGAAGGTCCAAGTGGTACCGTTGGAAGCGTCTACCGGTCTTCTTCACAACGGCATCTGTCTCGTCTCCTTCTAAGTTTTCTGCTGCCCGGGGGAGTCGTTTTCCCCAGACTGCGCGTCCACCACCAGACTGCAGACCAGAGACTGCTAGAAGAGACTCCCACGACCAGTAGTCTAAAGATCTGTGGGCGGGACTTGACCGAGACCTTCCTCAACAAGTCGCCTTCCAGTACCAAGAAGCGGCTTCCCATTTGGATCTCGGACAAGTGAGTTCCTAATTTTCTCCCCAGGGTGCGCAATTCTGTCTCACCTGGAGCAGAACCGACCCCTATTCACTGTTTGAGGTCTCCCCGTCTTCTCCGACATCCTATGGTGTTCCCGTGGGTCTTCGTTCTAAGAGGACTCGATAACGAAGCCGTCGACTCTGGCCACGCCTGATTCAGAGCTCTGGAGCGCCCAGAGTGACTTCATCTTCCTGCTGTTGTGGTCCTAAAGCAGACAGAGCCAGAGTTCTGCTTCCCTGTTCGTGCCTCTGCCCCGACCAGCACCGGTGACCTGAGAAATCAAAAAAAATTGGACGACTTCCTGGGTCACCTACGAAGATTTCTCAGCTGGTCTCATCACCAACAAAATTCGGGAGTGTCCGTATCGTCAACATATTCGACAGTCTGTCCTTATTCACAGAAAACGGGCAGAACCGGCTTCGGCCAACCGTTCGACTTCATCTTTGGGTTTTTCCCCCTCCCCGCTTGGCCGGCTTACAGCCCCTCCCTGCAGGAGGTAGTGTTTTACTGTAACCATTGGTTTCCCTTCCCCAAGATCCCCCCCTTGCATGGGGTGTAGTGTTGTAAGTGCTTAAACAGGCCAAGCTACCCCGGCGTGGCGTGTGGGGAACCCACGCTTCCCCGCTCGCCCACGTCTCCGAGCGGGACTGGTTTCTTCAAACCGGTCGAGTAAGTGCTCCAACCTTAGCTCTCTTTAGTACTTATTCTTCCAATATTAGTTCATAAGCTCCGCTGGTTTGTGAGAGTTAGCGCCCGGTCCATCAAGCCACCTTGCTTCGAGTGACCGCCGTGGGTGACGAGTGCAGCATGTTCCCTTGGCACAACGTCGGTCCCACTGAATTGGACCAGCCATTTTCTTGGGGAATCAACCTTGGCCTTGCTGGCTCTCTACCAGCAAGGGCCCATCCCTTACATCCTCCACTGGGCATCGCCAAGTTACCCTGGGACTTGGGTGAGCGTCGGGTGAGTGGTCGCCAATATCGGTCCGTTTGATTGTGAATTGTGCTTGCTTGCTTAAGTCTAAGGTTGTGTCACATCAATTGGTATCAGAGCAAGTTTAGACTTGTCTATATCAAGTCTAAGTCCTAGGGCCATTAGATTGTGTGTCCTTCCTTCATTTCTTCCCCCTCCCTTGCATGTCCACCCGTAGTGGTGCCATTTACCGACCCGACCCATCGTCTTCGGTTCCTCCCATGGATCCCAATCCCCAACTCAACCAAGATGCACCTAGGGAGGAACCCCAAGGCCAAATGAACAGGATGGATGCTACCCTTACATTCTTGCCCAACATGAGTCCCTTTCCACTCGGCTTGCTCGGCTAGAAGAGCATGAGTTCCACCCAAGGAACAATGAACCAAGAGCCCACCCTCCACATGTTGAATTTCATAGGGATGAGTTCCACCCAAGGAACAATGAACCAAGAGCCCACCCTCCACATGTTGAACTTCATAGGGATGAGTTGTAGCCAAGGAATAATGGACCAAGAGCCCACCTTCCACATGCTGAAATTAATCGGGAGGACTTGAATGTTGACCCCTACCATGACTATGAAAGATCTCGCCACCATCAAAATCATGAAAGGCGTCCACGGGACGACCCGGATGACCCTCTCTTAAGGATGATCAAGGTAGAGGCCCCAAACTTTGATGGTTCCCATGAACCAAGTGTCTACTTAGAATGGGAAACCGCCATGGATCAATATTTTGAATGGTACCCTTTGTCCGACCAAAGGAGGGTAAGATTGGCCAAAATGCACCTCACCAAATTAGCCAAAACTTATTGGCTAAACCAAGAGGGATTAAGAAGGGTTAGGTGGGAAGGGCCTATTGACACTTGGGAGGGTATGAAGACCCAACTTAGAAACAAGTACGTCCCTCAATCCCCACCGGAGGATGACTTCGGCTGGTCCAGGCGAGCCGATGATACCCCTAAAGCAGTCCAAGTACTGGACGACCTGCCGCCGCAAATTCGGGAAATGTGTCTAAAGCAACACATCCCTCAATGGCAAGATTCTATGCGACGTGAATATTTTCACCAACTGTGGACACCTTCTCAGGCTCGGGGGCAACCCTCGTCCTTCTATAAGGATACCAGAGTACTTGGCTATGGCCAAGACCCAGACTTTTACGTCCAATACGCAGTCAACATCATTAGTTAGGCGCAACCAGTCGACGACCGTGCTAAAGTTGAAGCCAAATTCGATAGCTCTGGGGACGAGGAAGAAGAGATCCTGATCCCGATCCCCATCAAAATTGGCACTCCAGTCCAAGCAATCGAGGAATCATCCTCACCTCCCTGCCAAGATAAAGGGGCCGAAGGAGCTCCTCCGGTCACCCAGCCAGTCGAATGACCCAGTTCAACAAACTCTCCTGATGAGAAGGAGATCTCTGATACTAGTTGCGAAGGATTGTCAGCTTTAGCAGGCAACCCCAGGGAAGCCTCAACAGCCCCAGTTGACAACTGCTGGCGAGAAGCCGGTGGCCTAGATCAATCCTTAATGGATTCCAACGACAACCACTCTCCAGTCCCATCGACGTCAATTGGTGGCTTCAAGAATCAAGAAATGAACAAAGCCAACACCGACGATGAGGATTTCATCGACTTCCAACCTGCTCTTCCAGAGCTGGAGGATAGCGGCCAGGCGACCGTTGATGAGCTCGTTGAAATCAACCTGGGTGAAGGTGAAACCCCCTAGCCCACATTCATCAGCGCTCTCCTCACCGAGGTAGAAAGGCGGGATTACGAGCAACTCTTACTGGAGTATAAAGACTGCTTCGCCTGGACATACAGGGAGATGCCGGGTCTAGACCCCTCCGTAGTGGAGTATGAGCTAGCCATTTCTCCCTCGATCACTCTAGTCAAACAGCCGCAGCGGCACATGCGCCATGAGCTGGAGCTCCAGGTTGCAACCGAAGTCAATAAAATGGCGGAGGTCGATTTCATCGAGCCGTGTATCTATTCGATCTGGCTCGCCAACATAGTCCCAGTCAAGAAGAAAAATGGTCAAGTCTGCATCTGTGTCGACTTTCGAGACCTCAACAAAGCTTGTCCGAAGGATGACTTCCCAGTCCCAATCACAGAAACAATGGTCGACATGACCACTGGACATGAGGCCTTGTCCTTTATGGACGGGTCGTTCGGTTATAACAAAATCCGTATGTCCCCCAAAGATAAGAAACACACAGCCTTCAGATCCCCCAAAGGGATTTTCAACTACAAGTGCATGCCCTTTGGTTTGAAGAACGCCGTCGCTACTTATCAGAGGGCCATGACCAAAATATTCGACGAGATGCTACATAGTACTGTCGAATGCTATGTCGACGACCTCGTCATCAAGACTAAAATGCGCAAAGACCATTTGCGCGATTTACGCCAAGTCTTCGAGCGTCTCCGGCAATACAGGCTTAAGATGAACCCCATGAAATGTGCCTTTCGCATATCCATCGGCAGGTTTCTTGGCTTTGTTGTCCGATACCGAGGGATTGAGGTGGACCCCGGTAAAATCAAAGCAATCCGGGAGCTTCCACCACCTAGCAACATCACCGAGCTCAGGTCCTTCCAAGGGAGGCTGACCTACATTCGAAGGTTTATCTCTAACCTCTCCGGTCGATGCGCGCCTTTCGATAAGACGCCCCGTTTATATGGGACTCTAAATGCCAGACGACTTTCGAGCAAAGCAAGGAGTACCTTCTTACTCCTCCAGTTCTGGGGGCACTAGTCAAGGGTAAACCCCTTATCCTCTATATTGCTGCCATGGACGCCTCCCTAGGAGCTCTCTTGGCACAAGTCAATGAGGAAGGTAAAGAGCAGCCCCTCTATTACCTCAATCGGAAGCTAATCGGTGTCGAGCACCGATATTCCCCCATCGAGAAGGTCTGCTTGGCATTAGTGTTCGCTGTCAAAAAGCTACGGCACTACCTCCTGTCCCATCAAGTCGAGCTTATATCCAATCACGACCCCCTGAAGTATCTCCTTCGATAACCCGTCCTCTTAGGCAGACTGGGAAGGTGGGCTCTCCTGCTGATAGAGTACGACATTACTTATGTTCCCAGAAAAGCAATCAAGGGATAGGGTATGGCTGAATTCTTGGCGGACCATCCAGTGCTAGGCGACTCGCCTTTCAGCTCGGAGCTCTCGGACGAGAAGTCCCTTGCTGTTCAATCACAACAATCGGCTGAACAGAGCAGAGATGTCTTGCATTACTGGCAGTAAAGCGCTCTCACAACCAGTGTACCTTGTTGGGAGCTCTACTTCGATGGCGTTTCCCGAGGGATTACCCGGAGAAACCAGGATCCAGCCACCACAGCAGGTGCCGGCATTGCTTTCCTGACTCCTTAGGGCGGGGTTTTGTACAACTCCTGTGCCCTCATGAAGTCCCTGACCAACAATGAAGCTGAGTATGAAGCTCTGCTCATTGGACTCCAGATGGCTCTCCATATGGGCATCAAATGCCTCAGAGCCTACGGCAACTCCCAGCTGATAGTCCGGCAGGTCCTCGGCATCTATGATGTGCGGAAGCCAGAGTTGGTCCCGTACCATGCCGCCATCACTAGATTAACCCAGAAATTCTATTTCTTTAAGATATATCATGTCTCTAGAAGCGGCAATGCTCAGGCGGACACCCTGGCAAAATTGGCTGCGACTATCAAGCTCCGGCTCGAGGGTGAGGTTGACATCGTCATCAAACATAGAAGATTGATTCCGGCCTCACTCGAAGACAACATCGGTCTCACCATTTATGAGGTCTATGACCTTGACTAGAACACTCCTCCAGAAGGAGAAGATTGGCGAGAGCCGATCATAAAATTCAAGAAAGGGTGGCTCCCTCCTGCCCGAGCTCAAAGGGTCCAGCTACTCCGCCGAGCAACCTCTTATGAGTTGATTAGCGACTCCCTGTACCGACTCGTCCACGAGAAGGAAAAGTCAATTCTCTTGAGATGTGTCTCTCTAGCAGAGGCTCGAGCCATCATGCAGGAGGTTCACTCCGGATTGTGCGGCGCGCACCAGGTCGGAGATCCAATGAAGCATAACATCAAGCTCAAAGGCTTCTACTGGCCGACCATGTATGTGGATTGCATCCAGTATGCTCGTACATGTCATCAATGCCAAGATTTTGGCCCAGTACCTAGAAGACCCCCTAACCCACTGCGTCCTACAGCCCCACTTGGCCTTTCGCTGAGTGGGGCATGGACATCGCGGGGCCTTTCCCGCCATCTTCCAAGGGCCATAAATACATCTTGGCCACCACTGACTATTTCTCTCACTAGGCGGAGGCTCTTCCCTTGCGAGAGGTCACCGGCGTGGTGGTTGCCTGATTCGTCCAGCATAACATCATTTACCGATTCGGTACCCTCAATCGCATCGTGTCCGACAATGGGACACCGTTCAAGAATAGGGCCGTGTACCAGCTAGCGGCCAAGTTTCACATCGACTGGAGAACCTCTTCGGTCTACAACCCCCAGGCCAATGGCTTAGCGGAAGCCTTCAACAAGACCCTCTGCAAGCTCCTGGCTAAAATGGTTAGCCACCAGAAATGTGATTGGGGTGAGAAGGTCTTCGAGGCACTATGGGCTTATCGGACGGTCTACAAACTCCTATGGGGTGTTCATCGTTCTCCGTCACCTATGGGGCAGAAGATGTTATCCCCATTGAAGTCCAGTTAACCTCTTATCGCGTGGCGATCCACACCGGCCTCGCCGGCCCAGATGAAAATGAATACCAGAGAAGACTAGAAGATCTCGCCGATCTAGAAGGCAAACGACTAGAAGCCTACAAACACCTGCAAGTATACCAGGCCTGTATGATTCGGGCCTATGATAAGCTCATCAAGTAGCGAGCCTTCAAGCAAGGTGACCTCATCATGAGCAAGGAAAAGGGAGTCATGGCAGGGCGCCCCAGTGGGAAAGTGCAGCCAAATTGGCAAGGCCCATATATCGTCCGTAACGTTTACGAGGGCGGGGCCTACACGGTCATCGACCACAAAAGCCACCGACCCTTCCCGCCTCTTAATGGTAAGCATATGAAGCTATACTATGCACCGGAACACGAGTTCGTGTGCCAGCCAGACTAAGGCGTGCATCCCAGCTACTACCAGTGAGGCCGGCCCTCCCTCGGGAGGGGTCTAACCAGCCAGCCCTTCCGGTCTTCAGTTCCCAGTCAAGCAGCGGGGCCGGCCAAGCCCTCCCAGAACCACCGCCAGGCATTTTTGGGGACTAATTCCTTGACCTCGTTCTCTTCATGACGAGAGCAAGGGCACCTTCGCGCCATCACCAGTCCATCCGTCAGGCTCCCAGGTAAGTCAAATAAAAAACACAACAAAAAAATAAAAAAATCAAAAAATGGGGTTAAAAATTGAGATGTCCTGGCAGACCCAGTCACCCTCACCGCAAAGGGGGCAAAAAGTCCAGCAACCCGACTGAGGTGAAGACCCGAAAGGGGACCTCAGGAAAAATGGGGAATCCCCTCGACGTGAAAACCTGCAAGGGTGCGTCAAAAAAAGCTAAAGGGGGTCGGCTCTGGTGAAAACCCGAAAGGGCGGTAGAGCCGATAATGAGAAAATCTTCCTCTCCCCACCAGTCAGGGTGGTCTTCTTCCCATTCCCCAATAGGCCGTAGGCCTCCCCAGACATCGACTGCCGGTTAGCTCCTAATGCAAGACTATTAACCCGGTGATCTCCAGTCAGTCTTATATCACCCTGCTTAGCCCACTCTAGTGTCGGCCCTCGCTCCGTCATGGCGAACCAATAAGTCCCAGCGTCTATGCGACATCTTAGTCGCCATTCCGGTCAACTCCAGTCTCAGCCTATTTCCTAGATTTTTATCCTTCTACACTACTACATCCCATATCTCCTGCAAATCCAGAACTCCCCGAGTCTCAGTATGCACTCAGTTCTCCCTGCAATCCCGGACTCACCAGCCAAAACTCCGGTCACATCCCGCCATAACAAAATGGCCCCCATCACCATAACTTGGTAAGTTGTGAAAACCCTATTAAGAGAGGAACAATATCCAGTCATCCACAATCTCCAGTTCCAGATTACGTTCTCTGACAGCAGCATACTATGGGTAGTAATTGCACATATATCTATATATATGTATATAATATAAAAAATGGGGTTAAAAATAGAGATACCCAGGCGGACCTGGCCATCCTTATTACAAAGAGGCGACCAGGGGTAAAAATTTCCACCAACCCAGCTGAGGTGAAAACCCGAAAGGGTGCCTCAGGCAAAATCGGGTAAGCCCTCGGTGTGAAAACCTGCAAGGGCGCACCGAAAAAAGCAAAAGGGGGCCAACTCTAGCGAAAATCCGCAAGGGCGGTAGAGCTGGTAAAGTGAAACAAAAACTCTCTCCATCTCTACCCCTCGCTGATGAAAGCTATCGATCGTGACATCTCACCGATGGCAAAGCTCAACATCACTCCACAACAATGGTGGCCACTACACGCCCAAGGGTCGGTCACCCCCAGCCGCCCAGCGTCCAATCCCAGTTTCGGCTACAACGCCTTTATAGGCCAGTCGCCAGCTCCCAACTCCAGTCTCGGCTACAATGCCTTCGCAGGCCAGCCGCCCAATTTCCAGCTCCAGTCCCGGCTGCAATGCCTTCGCAGGCCAGCCGCCCAGTTTCTAGCTCCAGTTCCTGGCTACAACGCCTTCACAGGCAAGACGCCAGCTCCCCGCTCCAATCTTGGCTACAACGCCTTCGCAGGCCAGCCGCCAGCTCCCAGCTCCAGTCTCGGCTACAACACCTTCACAGGCAAGCTGCCAGCCCCCAGTTCCAGTCTCGACTACAACGCCTTTACAGGCCAACCGCCAGCTCCCAGCTCCAGTTCTTGGCTACAACGCCTTCGCAGTCCAGCCGCCCAGTTTCTAGCTCCAGTCCCTGGCTACAACGCCTTCACAGGCAAGCTGCCAGCTCCAGTCTCTACTACAACCCCTTCGCACGCCAGCCGCCAGCTCCCAGCTCCAGTCTCGACTACAACGCCTTCATAGGTAAGCCGCTAGCCCCCAGTTCCAGTCTCGGCTACAACGCCTTTACAGGCCAACCGCCAGCTCCGAACTCCAATTCTAGGCTACAATGCCTTCACAGGCCAGCCGCCCAGTTTTCAGCTCCAGTCTCGGGCTACAACACCTTCACAGGCAAGCCTCCAGCTCCTAGTTCCAGTCCCCGGCCATGACACCTTCACAGGCCAGCCGTCCAGTCTCCAACTCCAATTTCTCGGCTACAACGCCTTTGTAGGCTAGCCACCCGGCCCCTATCCCCAGCCTTAGGCTACAACGCCTGCGTAGGCCAGTCGGCTGGCTCCAGTTCTGAACACTATCCCTAGATACGACCTCAGTTCCAGTACCAATTCCGATTTCAGACTCGGTACTCAATCCCCAGCTCCCAGCACTCTATTTTCACAACCCAGTACCCGACCTCCAGTTACGCCATTCTTCACACTCAGCCCCAGTACGCCTACGTTCGACAGCAGGTATGCCCAGTCCCCCATCCCCTCTGCCCGTACGTAGTCCAAAGAATAAGCATGACTAACAGTAAGTGGTCGCCGATCCATACACACAATGTCATCCCACCAGAGAAAGGAGAGGGCAATCCAGTGAATGACAAAAGAAATCTGGCAAGTTCATCATTAACGCCCTGTAAAGGGAGCCCAATACATGCCTTTGGGGTGACAAAATCCGTGTAGTCTGGATGATACAAGATATAAAAGGGGAAAAAGAAGTACAATCAGGCCTCAGGCCCGGTCCCCTCCAGTGCCGCAAGGCGAGAGTCCGCTGCAGCAAGCTCTGCTTCTAGGGTCGACAAAAGTTGAGCGTTGGCCTCGGCCGCCACCTCGGCCGTCTACCACTCAGCCCGGGCGTGCTTGGCGACTGACCTTTGCTCCTCTAAGGCCTTCTCCAAGGCCTCGACCTACCTCTCTACTTCTCCCAACTGTGCGGTACGGTCCCGAGACACCAACACGGTCGCCTCGGCATGGCCCCTCTGCTCAGCTACGGCTGACACAAGCTAGGCCCGCTGCTCCTGCACCTCCCGGATCACCGCCAGCCTCCGAGTCCTCTGCTCCTGAGCATCGTGGAGTCGCAAATACTCGGCCCAGATCCCGGCTAACCCAGACATCCAGAGCTCTCGCGGGAAGCCAAGCGCGTGGTAGCCCTGGGTGCACTCTCGCAGCCGCTGCCTAAGACCCTCTGGGAGTGGAAGAGGGTCGCTCTGCAGGTAACCTTGGGCCCTCTGGAGCAGGGTGGCACCTGCACTCATCTCCAACAATGGCTCTGGCGGGCAGGCGGATGTAGGCCACTCGACCCCTAAACCCAGGGAATGGTCACCTGACGCGGTTAGCACTCCAGCAGAGCCTGCATAACCCTAGCAAACACCAAAGGGAGTGAGCAATACATGCATAACTTCCTACAACAAGATAAGGTGGAAAACCTAAGACAAGACAAGTCTTGGCTCCTTACCTAGGGAAAGTCCCTCCACGCCAATGGCATCTCCCGACGGGGTCGGGGAAGGCAACCTGTACTCCGTCTCGGTAACATCACCCGCCGGGGTCAGAGTGGGAAGTGACTCCTCCACGACCCAGTCGTCTCCAGTAACCACGGGTGAGGGGGGAGGTTCCTCCTGTCCGTTCTCGTCGGGAGCCGATGTGTGCTCCTCCCCGACCTCGACGCTACATGCAACCCAAAAGCGTTAACACTATACTATAAAGAGCGGACAAACAACAAATGGGAATGGGGGGAACCCCCATGTACCTCCGGAAGTGGTCCCAGCCTTAGCCTCCTCACTAGAAGAGGCCCTAGAGAAGGAAGAGCTCGAGCTCGAACACTCCTCCGTCTCCATGACCGAGCTGCCGTCGCCCAAAGAGCCCGATGAAGCCTCCGATGAATTCTTGGAGGTGGCCAGACTAGATGCCTCTGTGAACCAACAAAGAAAACGAGGTAACTACATGGCCCAACCTTACACAAAGGTGACTCTCTAGCTAAGGGTTCCAAACAAAAGACTCACCAGTAGGAGCACTCCCCTCCGAAACTCCATCGATGTCGATGATCTCTTTGTCATCCCCAGTCAAAGTCACCGCAGCGGGTCTCTCTGCCACCTCCTCAGTTGTGTCACGGGGAAGCTCACCCTCCTCCAGAGGTGAAGAAGTATCTGTGGCCAACACCAAAAAGCATCCTAGTGTCAATAGATGACATGAAAGGCTTACCATAAGTGGCTAAGTCCCCAGTCACATACCTGAGGGTCCCATACTGGAAGACCTGACCAGTCCTACGGTGTAGGCAGACACCACGGCTGGTAAAGGAGCGAGAGGTGCCTCTGCGAGTAACTGCGAAAGCAAGCCAGGTGCACCTCCGGTAACGGATGGAGTCAAGGCGCCCACCCTACCTGGCTCTACCTCGAAAGAGGGAAGGGACACCGACGGACCAGCACTGACTAACTCTTGAATCATCTCCAGAGTAGAAGTCGGGTCCTCGCCTGTTAAATGACAACATAAGCACAGTCAGCAACTCCAGCCCAACTACTATGCAACAATGGGAGGGCAACCCCCTCCATAGAAATGTAATGCTTACCCGGGCCATCCCGGGACGCTACTAGCTCGTGCCCTCCAACCGACAGGGGCACCTTGCCCTACACCTTGAAGGAGCAGCGGTCCCTGATGTCCCAGCCACCTCTGCACAATACCGACAACCATCTTAGCCACCAGAATCAAGCACAGTTATAATCAGAGTATGTCCAGTCTAAGAAGTCTCTACCTGGCTGGGCGTCCACCGAGGCCTCCCACGACTCAAAGTCAGGGAAAGTCCTGACATTGGGGATGTCCTCGTCCATCACGCGAAGGAACCCCTCCATATCTATCTCGCACTCGACCCCGTCATCAGGCAATGGGTCGACCTCCTACGGCTGCGAGAAAGCCATGTCCGCCCAGGCCTCCGGCGGAGCTATAAGACATAGATCCAGCGATGTAGGATTAGTCAATCATCATGGCTAAACCGACAAGGCACAAGAGAGGCAGATACATCACTTACTCGAAGCCGGCTCTGCCTCGATGTGCCCACCAGCCTCGGGTCCCTGAGAGGACTCGCCAGCTCCCACTGCTCCGGTCTCTATTCGAGGGCGCTTCCGCCTAGGCTGAAGGCCCCCGTCGCCACTCCCCAAAGAAGCCTCTATAGAAGGGTGATCTCCCTCCGCCGCAGAGGCTGTCAGCAAACACAACACAATGCCTCAACCATGCACCTCAGAAAATAATAAAGCTACAACAACATATCAAAGAAGAGGTCACACCTGAGGCCGAAAAGGGAGTCAACGGCAGGAGAACCAACTACTCCGGCTTCAAACCCACCACTCGTGCGACCTTCGCCACCGCCTCCTTGACATCCCTCAGGGTGTGAGCACACTCGACGTGGGACACAAGCTCCACGGGCCTAGCGGACCCGATTGCATGGGTGATATGGCGTCTCCAGTCATCGACCGCCGTGTCCGCAAAGCTCCCTTCGGGGAGCACCCGATCCAGGGAGCCCTTCTTCCCCAACCCGCCATTGGCCAAGAATGGAGTCCACCAACTCCTCAGCGCCCTCGATTGGGATGTCCCAGCTCCTACCTCCAAGCACCGGTCGCACCTGCCTAAGGGGCTTCAGTGCCCCGCTGCCGCTCCGCCCCACAGACAGTGAACCCCGGTCGCCCCGGGGCGCCTACTGTGCCAGCCGCTCCACCTCTTGGAGAATCCAGGAGAAGCGAGTCCGCAAGTACTAATTGTCCAACGGAATGGGAGGAAGATCCTCCCTCAAGAGGTGGTCCTCCTCAAATTTCCAAATCACTGAGGCCTTCTTCTGATACCGGTGGCTGTGCTCGAACCACTACCTGGCGTAATGGATGTTGAACCGTCCCCTACGTCCCAGCCTAAGTGTCGGCAGCCGCTCAGGCTCTCGATGACAGTAGAAGTCCCACCACGCTGCAGCCAGCAAGTGGGTGTCCCGGCCTTTGTACTACCAGGCCCGCTAGAGGGAACTCCTGGTTCGGCGAGATCACCTGGTCGTACCCGAAGTTCTGGGCGAACCTGTGCGAGTAATATGGCTCCAGAAAACTCATCACGGACCGGTGTAGTGCCAGTACCGCCGGTCGGGTGCTCATCACCCACTCCGTGTACAATGCTGCGTCTGGCTCCTGCTGGTAAGGAAGGGTGCATACCGCCCCGTCACCCGAAGGCACCAGGATCAGGTGGGAGTCCCTAGTGGCGCCGTCAAAAGGAAGCCCCTCCTCGCCCCTACCGGGCAAATAGGACAGGACTATCCTGGCCCCCTCCAACTATGCAACTACGTCTCTGTCTGGCTACCCGTTAAAGCTGAACAGTAGGGATGCCGCCTGGTTCGCCACTAACCCTCGAGTCACAAACCCCGGAAATAGCAGGCCAGCCCACACACTAAAGTAATGGGCCGACAGAAGTAGACTCCGCTCACGAGGCGTCGGGTGCGCAGCCAGCACCCCCAGTCCCTGGTAAATGTTGGCCAAGGCTGCTAGAGCCAAGGCCAACCTCTGTCCCTCCGCCAGCAGGCACGTAGGCCACAACAACTCCACCCTCAGCAGACTGTCCTCCCCATGTGGGACCATGAACGTCGCCAGCCAGTACGCCAAGTAGCTGCAAAATGGGTCACGTCCGGCAACCCATGGGGGTTCCACCCCTCCCGTGGCGCATAGATGTATCGGGTGTACGTCCGGAACCATAACTCCACCTCGGTGTACTCCTCCCACGGGGTCTGGTCTCTCGCAAACTCCTGATAGAAATAGAAGGGCCCATTGTAGAAGTGGCGGATCCACACATTCAGCGGCACCCTGGGAGTCAGTGCAGCCCTCTCTCTCCCAGTTAGGGCTAAGTCCCTCCAGGTCTTCAGCAAGTATCGGTAGCTATAAGTAACCCAGTATCCTCCATGTCCATCTATGTGGCTGCGATGGAGGTCATCCAACACTACCTCCTTGTAGCCCTCGCCACTGATCGGCAGCCCAAAAATCCTGAACAGAGACCACAAATCTAATGAAGTCTCCCCCTCGACCGTCGCCACAGTGTTCCACCGACGGTTGAAGCGCTCTACCAATGCCTGCAGAAGCCCCGCATAGTAGGGATATCCGTAAAAAGCCATGGTCACAGAGTATCTGATGTCGGCCCGGTCCAGCAGCACCCTGTAATGGTGTACAATGCCCATCAGCCACTCGGTAGCCCCCTGGCGGTATCTGTGCGAAGGAATCACTGCCCAACGGCCATACCAGCTAACCGCAGTCTACCGCAAAACTCCAGACAAAAGGCTGTGGTCGTCATAGCCCTCCTCGGCATACTGCAGCCCTGACGGCTCCAACACTAACCCTGGGCTGCCCTCTGTCTCTGCTCGATGGTGTCCGTGCAAGTCCCAGGAAGCAGGACGCATCACCCCGATGCGGACTCCAAACTGATCCGCCCTCCTGAAGAAGCCCAGGCACTCAGCACTGGGGACTGACATTGTCTCCAGTAGTCTCCAAAGAAGCTCAGAAAACCAGAGGGGACAATCCCATGTAGACTGTCCCTGCCTACCAAGATCGCCCGCTCCAGTCGACAGCACGCTCCAGTCACTCGGGAATCTCCCTCCTCCATGCCAGGCGGGACGAAGCTCCTCATGAACTCTAACAAGTGACGGTCTAGCAGAAACTCCACTGGGTAGCCTTCACTACAGTCGTGAGAGTAGATCCCACCCGCCTCTGAAACTCGGGGCAACTCCACGGCCCCAACTCCGCTCCCACGCTCACCAACTGGGCCCTCTGCTACCGCCGTGTGCCCCAAGTCAAGCTGCTCCACGCCAGCCGCAATGATGACCGATGGGCCCAAGGGAGGCATGGGCCTCTCGGTCCTCCTCACCTAATGATCCTCCTCTCGGACCGCACGTCTCAGGACCCTCACGTCTCTGCCAAATCGTGCCATAGCTGCAAGATGGAGCACACAAAAATAGTCAGTACACCAGAAAGGCAATATAGATAATGCAACAAAATAAAGGCATATGAAGTGTCAAAATACAACTATAGAAACTCAAAAAGAGGGGCTCACGGGTCACACGCCCTCGTCCCCGCCTCCGACGCATGCCCCGTGGGGGGCATTTGTTGTACACGGACAATTTCTCTAGTAAAACACCCAGAAGTAAGAGATCGGGAATTTCCCCGAACACCTTCAAGGCATGGGCTATCTAGTCCCTCTAGCAACCCAGTGGGCCCGACAAACAGCCCCAACCCGCTGGCCGGGACATACGGCGGCATTAGCAATTATCCGAGATCACTCCCGACCCTCAGCGGCGGACTTTTTTCGCATTCTATACAACCACCCGGGCCAACCCGGGGGCACCACGACTACAACCCACGCCACATGGCACTCAGCGAAGAGGCCGAGGGCCTACCCTAGGATGCCTTCTTTCAACCCTCCAAGGTCAAAGGGGGACCCGAATAAGTCAACCACAGGCTTTGGAGGCCCGTAACATGTGTATGCGGCTTACACATGGGTGCCGGGCTTTTCCCTGAACACCTTCTGGGCGCATATGTCCCAGCCTTTCTACAACAAACCGTGGGTCAACCCACGGCTCCAGCACACCAGTTGGGTTCCAAAACACCCCCCCAGCAAGTCGGGACCACCCCCGACCCTCAGACACACGGCGACGAGCCATTTAGACTTAGCTCTCGGGCCAACCCGAGGCTACTCTGCCAACTCACCGTGCAATGCGGCACACATCACGAGGTCTGTCCCAAGTGCCCAAAGTGCCTGCTCTCAGCCCTTACAAGCTTATACCCTCAGCCCCAGGGCCCACTCCAAGGTCTCTCAGCCAGTCACCCAGGCCGTTCAACCACCTGGGGTGTGTCGGGTATTTACCCGGACACCTTGCGAGCGGCAACTACGACTCGATAACGTCAGCCCCCTATGGGCTGATTCCAGCATCCTAGAACCCCGTGTCCCTTAAAGGACACCCTCAGATGATGAAAGAAGACCCCCGGGGGCCATCCCTTAGGGTTGCGGCTCGTCCGGGGCCGGTTCGCCCGGAGGCGCGGCCGCGCCCCCAGGGAGGGAGAACTCCCCGAGGGGCCGCGCCCTCTTCTCAGCCCAGAGGCCCTACGACCTTCCACAGTCCCGATTTCGTGCAAGATCCACCGTACCGTGCGTAGAAGGATTTGATGATGAGGAACTTGCCAACGAGAGCTCGGGATCGTGCAAGTCTCACATCAACTCCCGTGTTCGTCGTACACATGCGGCCGGTCAACCCGTATCCTCGCTGTATCCTCCCAGAAGTCTTGTCCTTTTCTTCTTAGTCAAATTAGGAAGAAAATAACCAAAAAAACCCCAATTTTTATAGGGGTGGGGCCGCCCCCTCTCCCTCCTCTACCCGGTCCGCCCAAACCCCCCTGGGGGAGGGTTTAGGCGGACCAGCCTGGACCCGCAGGCTGGACCCCCAGGCTGGTCCGCCTAAACCCCATCACAATAAAAAAAAAGAAATGTTTTTTAATTAAAAAACACCCTACCCAATCCGCCTAAACCCCCCTGGGGGAGGGTTTAGGCGGACTAGCCTGGACCCCCAGGCTGGTCCGCCTAAACCCCATCAAAACCAAAAAAATGTTTTTTTAACAAAAAAAAACTCCCTCCAAGCCTATCTCCCCCACTCCGTAATACAAAAAAAATATAATTTGTAGGGTTTACCCGGACCAAGTTGGACCTCCAACTTGGTCTGCCTAAACCCTACCCCTGCCCCTTCAACTTCTATAAATTCCACCCCTTAGAAGCTCAAGGGGCATGCATGCACATGGACGCAGAGACACATAGAGACAGACGGACAGTAATACAACCCAACCTAACTGCCGCACCCTCGGGTTTCTGAGGCTTTCGGCAAGGGTCGGGAACGCAAGGAGCAATGCGTGCACGTGGGTGGATTGTAGATCGGCTCGTACACGCCGAGGGTATGTCCACACTCCCCTCTCGTGGCGTCTAGCCATCATACACACGTCCGCTCCCGTCGCATGTAAGGCGTTATGACAACGGCAAACATACCCGCATCTTGGGTCCGCCGGTGCATGACAACCCACCGTGGCCATGTACACGACATGACGCCACACCAGCGATCGACGCGGGGCCATGAGACTACCACTCCCCCCCCCCCCCCCCGAGGCCCGGACCTGACCGCTCACCTCGAGCCACGTCCTACCTCCGTCAGGCGCCAGCCCACAACCACCCCTGCCACCCAGGCAGTCGGACATGTCTCAATCTCCCTATATGGAGCCCCCTGTAAAACACGTGGGTAACCGCCATACCACGCATTGACCCGGGGACCGACTCACATGTCGGAATTATCCCGAGGCTTGCGCAAGTTGTATTATGCCCTCCTCGGCCCATTTGTAAAGCCCATGTGGCTCTCATATAACATAAAACCAGTTGAATGCATACGCCCGTATGCGGGCCCCAGTTTTCTACCTACACCATTCGGCACACGTGCCTGACATCCCTGACCCCAGCCATCACCCCTCAGATAAAAGGACGCCCATAGCTGCGGAATGCTCCCGGCCCTCCACCCATGGCTTCAGACACATACAGGCTTCTCTTCAGCACAGAACGAAGGTGTTCGTATTCAATCCAATGTAAATAAACACCGATCGCTTGAGGTCGATGGGGAAAGACATCCAGTACACTACTCCCACAATCACCTGCGCACTCTCACCCATGGAACCACCTCGATCCACATGTCACCTGACCTCTCGAGCCCACGTGCCGCGTCCTGGCGACGCTTCCCCGGTCAACCCTTGGTTCCATAGGTGATTGTCAAGAAATTGACTAACACGCCCGCACCCTGTCCAGCTAACCTACACCCCTACATTTTCGTGCCATTCGACCCTTCTCGGATTTCCGTAATAGGAGAGTGCCCGGTACCGCCGTGAGAGGCCTACAGCCACGAAGGAGGATACCCGAGATACATCAAACTCCCGTATCTTCCTCCCTCGCTGTATTCTTACCTTCACCCCGGTCATTGGCATAAATGATAAAAAAAACCCCGCGCAACAGTCATTCACAATCGACCTTATCCCTAGTGCTGGTCCTGTTTCTAAGGCACCTTACAGAATGTCCCCCGCTGAGCTGAAGGAGCTAAAAGGGCAACTAATTGAGTTATTGAAAAAGTGTTTCATCAGACCGAGTACTTCCCCATGGGGAGCACCCATACTATTTGTCAAGAAGAAGGACAGATCAATGAGACTCTGTATCGATTATCGGCAGCTAAACCACCTTACTATCAAGAACAAATACTCGCTGTCGAGGATTGATGAGTTGTTTGATCAAAAATCTAGAGCCAAATACTTCTCCAAGATTGATCTCCGGTATGGTTACCACCAACTGAGGATCAAAGAAGAAGACATTCATAAAACTGTATTTCGAAGCAGGTATGGGCATTATGAATTTAGTGTTATGCCTTTCGGACTAGTAAATGCCCCTGCAGTTTTTATGCAGCTAATGAACAGCACCTTTGGGCCACATCTGGATCAATTCGTTGTGGTCTTTATTGATGATATCTTAAATTATTCAAAGTCTGAAGAAGACCATGAAGTTTCTACAGATCGGAAGCAACTCCACATGCAACGAAAGACCTTAGACAAAATTCGAACAGCACCAAACAAACACACAATGAGTGATCCAAATCAGATGACTTTAACAAAGATGTAAGTGAGAAAGAGATAAAAACACCCAAGGTCAACCAAGTTATTTAGATGATGCAACAAGATTTTTATGATTTTCTCCTTTAGAACCTTAGTGATTTAATTAACATGTGCTCTCCACAATATGTTCTAATAGGGGAAAGATATGTGGCTTGGTTGACGCTAAATGTAATCACTCCTTCACTTATGCAACCCTAGACATAGTGTGGGAAAGGTACAACTGGCCTGGCGTCCGTGTGGGAATCCACGGCTCGCGGGGACTTATGGAGGTCCCTGATGTTCCTGGTCAGCCCCAAGGGATATGGAGACGAGAGGTCCACACACCAAGGGTGGAAAATGCAATCTAGAATATGAAGATATGAATGAACCTATGTGCACCGGAGTGCATGCAAATCGGTATATCTTTGCATCAATTTCTTTACCTGACTCATCTGCATCTAAGGATGAATTGATACTCATTGGTGTTGAGATGTGCTTCAGATTATCCATGCCAAACCTCTTAAGGATCTCCAACGTGTACTTGGTCTGGTTGATAAAACATCCATCTTCCAACTGCTGAACCTGTAGATCAAGAAAATATTTCAATTCACCTACCAAGCTCATTTCAAACTCATTGGACATCAATTCTGCAAATTCATTACATAGTTCAGTGCATGTGGAACCAAATATAATGTCATCTACATATACCTGAACTATGATGAGACTTTTATTCAGAATTTTTGTAAACAATGTCTGATCCACCTTACGTCATTTGTAGCCCTTGCTGAGCAGGAAATCTTTCAGCCTTTCATACCAGGCCCGAGGGGCCTATTTCAGTCCGTATAGGGCTTTGTTCAATCTGAAAACATGGTTAGGATGTGCAGATAATTGAAATCCAGGGGGTTGCTCTACAAAGACCTCCTCCTTGATGAATCCATTCAAGAAGGCACTCTTAACATCCATTTGTTGAAGTTTCATGTTTTTGGAGTAAGCAAAAGCTAGCAGGATTCTTATAGCTTCTAATCTAGCAACAGGAGCATATGACTCTTCAAAGTCAATTCCGAACTCCTGGCAGTAGCCTTTAGCTACTAATCTAGCTTTATTCCGAGAAATTGTTCCTTCTTCATTCATTATTTTTAAAAATCCATTTTGTTCCATTGACAGTTGCATTTTCAGGTCTAGGAACTAGTTTTCAAACATCATTTCTTTCAAACTATCCTAATTCTTCATTCATAGCATTAACCCAAGATTCATCATTTAAAGCTTCCTCTACATATTTGGGTTTAATTTGAGACAGCAAAGCAACTAGGTCTTGGTTATTTATTTCTCTATATAAAGATCTGGTCCTAGTGTGATCATTCACATTTCCTATGATGTTTTGTATACGGTGGTCTTTCAAAAATCTAACATTAGTTGAGGACTCACCTGCTTCAGCTATCCTTACTTGGTTGGAAGCATTTGGTGCTGCACTTGACTGAATCTGCTCTTCTTGTTTATCCTCTAAGAATTCTCCATTATGTTTGATCTCCCTGTCATCAGCTTCAAGATTAGCAACTTTATATGATTCATCAAAAACAACATGTGGAGATTCCTCAACTATTTTTTCAGAAACATTGAAAACCCTATATGCTCTGGATACGTCAGAATAACCTAAGAAAATCCCCGAGCTACTTTTGCTTCAAACTTATCTAGATTATTCTTGTCATTATTATGTATGAAGCATTTAGCACCAACAATTCTGAAATGAGCCAAGTTTGGTTTCTTACCTTTTAATAGCTCATAAGGGGTTTTCTTGTGAACCGGTCTTACCATGGCCCTGTTGACTGTGTAAGTTGTTGTGTTGGTCGCTTCTGCCTAGAACTTTCTTGGTAATTGACTTTCGATCAGCATGGTCCGGGCCATCTCCACAATCGTTCGGTTCCTCCTTTCCACAATTCCATTTTGCTCAGGAGTCCTAGAGGAAGAGAATTTGTGTGTTAGTCCTTCATTTTCACAAAAGTCAGAAAATAAGGAGTTTTCGAATTCACCTCCATGGTCAGACTGTATAGAACATATTTTATGTTTTCCTTCTTGTTTGACCTTATTGAAAAATAATTTGAACTTTTGAAACGCATCATTTTTATTGGCTATGAAGAATATCGAGGAAAATCTAGAATGATCATCAACAATAATGAACCCAAACCTTTTGCCATTCAAACAAAGAGTTCTAGTGGGACCAAAAAGATCCATATGCAATAATTCCATTGGCCTAGAGGATAAAGGCTCAGATCTTAGTTTAAATGACATCCGAGTTTGTTTGCCCAGAACACATGCATCACAAATTTTTAAATCTGAATTGAATTTTATTTTTGGCAAACCTTTGACTAGATCTAGTCTCACCAATTTATTTAACGTACTGTAACTAGCATGACCTAAATGCCCATGCCAGTTAAAAGCATTATTGTCTAAATCAGCAGAAAGCCAGAGATTTGATTCAGAATTCTTATTAAGGTCTACAATGTAGACATTATTCACTCTATGTCCTATGAACATGATATTATCAGAATTAGCTTCAAAAATCTTGCATGCTTGATTATCAAAAACTACTATGTGACCTTTGTCACAAAGCTTACTAATGCTAAGCAAATTATGTTGGAGTCCTTCTACAAGCAAAACTTTCTCAATAACATTAGAAGTAAACTTACCAATTGTCCCTATTCATATGATCATACCTTTATTCTTACCTCTAAATCTGACCATACCTCCCATCTTCATTTCCAGTTCACTGAAGTTTGTTTGGTCACCTGTCATATGCCTGGAATAGCTGCTATCCAGGTACCATCTGTTATGCTCGGCTGCCAGACCTATATGTAATCAATTCAGACAAAAAGAAAACTTTGGAACCCAAGAAAGGTAGGGTCCAAACAAGTTGCTTATTCCTTCAAAAACTGTCTTAGAGATCCAGATCTGTCTGGTTCCTTTCTTGTTAACTGAATTTTTGTTATCATTATGAAAAATTTTATTTGCTCTGGTCATTGGATTTTGATGACTTCTGTAGTGTGAGTTGTTCCAGTTGTAAGTTTTTCTCTGTGGATTTTTCCAGAACCTTTTTTGATGGGGGTACCTCTGTGAAAACTCCGGGTGAGCCCAATTTTGTGTGTAATTATTCTAGTTCCATTTCTGAATGGTTGGTCTGTGTTGATTCCACTATGTCGAAGCATTTGAATTGTTGCCTTGACGCATTTTGCTGAAATGAGCAAGGTGCTCTATTGATGCCAGGATTCATTGAAGGAGTAGTCTTGCTACTCTGATTCATTGTAGGCTTAGCATGAAGGTTTTTGTTGATGATTTTTGGTGGAGTGAAGTTTGTTCCAACGGATTTTTTGGATTTGATGTTTGAGCTGGATGGGATGTCCAGCTTCTCCTTTCCCTTTTCTGGACAAAAGGTTGTAGTTTTAAACTCAAAAGGCCTTTTATCGGTGGGATTATATCCCAATCCTTCGTTGTTGAAATTTACCCTCACACCTAGCATTGTGTCTAGGTTAGTCTTTCCTTGCACGAATTTCTCCAGGATATGTTGCTTATCTTCAAGATCCTTTTTAAGCTTTTCACTCATTTTTTGTATCTCTATGTTAGCCATTTTCACAGCTTCATATTTTTCAGATACAAGATCATTCTCCATCTGGATGTTCTGAACCTTCATTTTAAGTTCATCCAGATTCTTATTAGATTCTTCAAGTTGTTCTTTAAGGTTTTCACTTTCAATTTGGAAGGAGTTTAGCTCTTGAATCTCTTCCTTCAGGTCCTCATTTTCCTTTTTCAGACAGTTTTGCTCCTCAACGGTGCTATTCAATTTTCTCTTGAGAGTTTTGTACTCTTTTGTTTGACAATTTAATTTATTTAGCAATTCTCCGTAAGCATCCTCCCAGTCATCTAAAGTGTATGTTTCAAAAGGATTGCTCACCTCCGTATCTGTGTCGGCCATCAGACACAGTCTTTCTTCTTCGTCTTCGGAGGAGTTTTCTTCAACATCTTCCTCCTCATCGCTCCACGTGCAGATCATAGCTTTGGGCTTTTTCTTCTGCACCTTGGTATTCTTCTTCAGAAGATCTGGGCAGTCACTCTTCATATGACCAGGCCTATGACAGTGAAAATACATAAGCTTGTCATTGGTCTTGTATTTGCCTGTTTTGGAGTTAAAATTCCTACTAGATGATTATGTCCTTCTTTTCCCAAATCTCTTACCCTTTGATCTTAGGAATTGTTGGAACCTACGAGTCAGCATGGCTTGCTGCTCTTGATCAAGATCTGAGAAATTTTCAAACTCCTCATTACTACTGCTACTGCTACTGTAACTTCCACTTCGAGAGACCTTAAGAGCAATGTTCTTGCCCTTCTTACTTGTTTCTTCAACATTCCCTTTTAAGTTGATTTCATAAGTCATCAGGGATTAGATTAATTCAGTGATAGTCATTTTAGACAAATCCCTGGACTCCTCTATAACTATGGTCTTAGTGTGCCACGATGGGGTCAATGACCTAAGAATTTTCCTTACAAGATCTACTTCTGGGATCTATTTTCCTAACCCCTTGAGGCTGTTCGTAATCAGTGTCAGCCTAACGTACATCTCAGAAATGGTCTCCTCATAATTCATCTTAAACAGTTCATATTTAGAGGTTAGCATATTTACCTTTGTAGCCTTGACCTGGGATGTACCTTCATACATGAGCTCTAGTTCATCCCACATCTTCTTTGCTGTCTTGCAGGCTGATATACTAGCATACTCCTCTGGATGGACTACGCATTGAATTATGTTTAGAGCTGACTAGTTAACTGATGAAAGCCTGATGTGATCTTTTGTCCACGCATCTTAATTTTGTGGGAGCTCGTATGGTCCTGTGGTGATCACTCTCCAGAGTTCGTGGCTCTGCGCTCTCAGGAATACTTCCATCCTATTTTTTCAGTAAAAGTAATTATTACGATCAAAAAAAGGAGGGCGGCTAATAGAATGTCCCTCAGCCATGAAACTGCGAGGAGTGCTAGATCCAGAATTACCTTGGTCGTTGGACCACATGTTGGGTAACCTTCTCTGATACCAATTGATAGAAGTACTAGAAAGTGATCTAGAAGGGGGGGGGGGTGAATAGATCACCCCAATTTTCAAATTAAATCGAAGAACTCGGTAAATACGCCCAGAGAAGCGATGCAGATATTCTTAGCACACGTCAGAAGAAGAGTTCAACAATGAAATGATAACGCCAGAAGGCAATCCGTGATGCACAAGCAAATGATCGAACAGATGATAGGTCTATGAATGCAATGTAAACAACAGCCTCAACCAACTGAAGAAAAGAAAACCGCACAGAGAGCAATGCAACAATCACACAGGGAGACAAGGGGTTTTTAGGTGGTTCGATTGCCAACCGCAATCTACGTCCACCCCTCGTTCAGGCCGAATGAGAATTTCACTAGAAAATGCAGAAGAAGAAGCAGACTCAGTCTGTGACACAATGCTGCCACACAGCTTGCCCTGAGGGAGACAAATCCCTCCATTCAGATCATGTATCCACAGAACCTGCACCTTGGGCTTGCAAACCACAAGTCCAGACATCGGAGAACTCTTTCTCCCTTCCTCTGAACCAGAGGGAACCCACGAGTGACCCCAAGTCACTCACAACCGGAGACATTGTCTCCCTTCCTCCAAGTACACCCAGAGGGAAACAAAACCAAATCAAAAGTTGGAATGAAAAGGAAGAATAGAAATCGAAAAGGAAAAAGAAATGTAGCTTCAATGAAGCAATTCCAGATAGGATGGCTGATTGCTCTCAAATCTATCTTCTAAGGGAAGATCCTCCCGTTTTCTTCATCCGGGGAAGACTCTCTCCTTCTTCTTTTTCTTGAGGGGTTCTCTCTCTTTCTGAATATGCGAATGAAAAGTTGCAGCAACTTTCAACAGCTTTCTTCAAGGGGCAAGGCACCCTTATATAGGAGTAGGGGCTCTATAGTAGCAGATAACCTAGTGAGCACTGATTGGTCCACCTGGATATTCTTCTGGAAACCTTCGAAATAGCGTGCCATCCTCCCGTGGATCACGTGCCCATCAGTGTTGGACATTCTGCCACGTGTACAAGCCATTTCGCGCCAAAAGTATCCGCACGTGTGATGGGCGCCAGTATTGCATCTGAACATATGCTCCCTGAGACCACGCACCATCCTTAATCCTGTTAGTTAGAGCAAAGACTTTTCATCAAACACTTTGTAGAATAGACCTAATACTTGCTCAGACATGAAATATGCTCGAACTTAAAAACATGCTCAAACCTTAGATGGCATAAGATAAAACCATGCACATACCATATATGTGTCTGACAAAGTATGCAACGACCTTGGCAATGCAGTCTGTCAAAATGTGCACCAACCTTGTTTACGAAGTTGCACTGACCTTGAAGTATTGAAACCAAAACATGCACAGACCTTGCATGTATACAAACAAGGTATGCACCGACCTTATATGCAGTATAGAGAAATGGGCTTTATATGCATGCAGCTGATATGTGCACCGACTTCATATGGCATGAAGCAAAAGATGCACCAACCTTATATGACTTATCGCAAAAGTGCACAGACTTTCGTGTCCCTAAAACATACCTTGCACCGACTTTATATGCATAATGCAAAAATTGCACCGACCTTAATGTGCATGCAGCAAAGTGCACCGACCTTGTATCGCACAAGGGAAAATCATGCACTGACCTTGTGTCGCATGAAGGCAATGTTGTGCACAGACCTTATGCATTGCAACAAAAACATGCACCGACCTTATACCGAAGAAACAAGAAGGTGCACTGACGCATAAGCAAAAGTCTAGCAGATTTCAACACAAGAGCCAGATGACATGCACAAACTCCGTTGCACATACTTATGAGGATTTATGATATTTGACTAATGATGATTGACTTATGGTGTTTGACCTCATCAAAACTTCAGGGATGCAACAATCTCCCCCTTTTTGATGATGACAACACTATGAGTCAATCATTAACAATGCAATCAAAAGAAATGGTCAAACATGCATGCAATGCCACACTATCTCCCTCTGTCACACTGACTCAATGCATTCTCTCCCCCTTTGACATCATCAAAAGAAATGGAGAGAGAAAAGGTGCTGCTAAGCAATCGAGAGGATATACAGTAAATGCACAATGTAGAAGATTTCAAGTCTATCTCTTAAAGGAGTAAGTAAGAGAACTGAATTAAGCTCATGTTCTTCAGGGCTAATAATCAGGAAAGACACAGAGTGAGAATGAAGATTGCCAATGTACAAACATAACAAGGAAGATCAAGGTTTAGCTGGTATGCCAAGAGAGAACATTCTAAAAGACTGTACTAATCAGAGATCTAGAGACGCATCCACTGAAAGTTGTGCCAACTGTATTGAGGACAAACAGTCTATAAGAAATTTCAGAAACAGTGGGGTTACAGATTTTTCTATTTGTCACAGTGAACATGGCATAGAGTAATTTTGGTAAATCACACATTGTTACATGAGGAGACACCTTGATTAAGGGCCGGAATCCCCATTTACTTAGTGTGATAACCGTATTACTTCTCTTTTAGAGAACAAAGTTAACATTTGAAGTGTCTTTGGACGTGAGGAGACACCATGATCAGAGGCCAGAATCCCCAGTTACTCAACACTTTCATGCTATTGCTCTGCCTTGAAAAATAATTTTCTTCAAACTTTTTAAACAGAGATAATCTGGTACTTCATGACAAGACTGTGAGTCATTTCTTTGATGAGCCATCGAGTTTCTCGGTAACCAGATCATTGCTCTGAGATTTTTGATATACCCCAAAAATATTTTCTAATTTGATATGTAATGTTAGAAGACAATACAACATGTACTAAATTTTAGGAAAAATTGCTTCCAAAAGTCTGAGTTTCAAGTATTTAGAATATTTCATTCATGACAGAACAAGTTTAACATTAATCCATGCTTACTACTTATGTAAGGGGACATTCTTCAGATGCTTTGTCCAAGTCTTTACGGGATTATTAAATTGAAGCATCTTAGCCATGTTTCAGTTATTCAAACTTAAAGATTTAAGAGAGTCCTGAATTTATATTTCTTGTGAATAGACTATATAAGATGTTTAGAGAGCTTTATGCAGCATCAAGATCTCTCAAAATCCTTGAATCAGTCTCCTACTAACAGGCAGACTATGGAAACTCCCCCTCACAATATGAATCAGGTATGCAGACAACGCGAATGCAAACTATACGGTAATGCAGAAAAGAGAATTTTATGGACATTAAACCTGATCTATATGTACATGAGCCTGTGGTACTAGGTGGAGGACGTAGGTCATAAGACCACCTCACACATGATGTGGGTTTCCAGTCAGAAGAAATCAGACCTTCTCCCAACTTCTCATTTGATATACCAACAGGTTATGCATGCCAATCTATTTCTCTAAAATGTGACAAATACTAAAGAAGATCCATGCAAATGAGGACTGTATGCAGCTCAACGTGGACATAGAAACATGAAACCATTTTATTCAAGGAATTCAGAAATAAGAAAGATTTAAAGATGCCCAATTCTCTCCTTAAAGTGGTGAATTTTTAATTGTCCATTGGCTTAGTGAAAATATCAGTTATCTGATGATCAGTGCCTACATGGATCAATTCAAAAGTTCCTTTCGAAACCTCATCTCTAATGAAATGATGTCTGATTTCTATGTGTTTGGTTCGAGAATGCAAGACAAGATTCTTTGCAAGATTAATGGCACTAGTATTATCACAATATATGGGGGTGCAACCCAGGTCTACTTGGTAGTTTTAAAGTTGATGTTTGATCCAGATGACCTGAGTACCATAGCTCCCTGCAGCTATGTATTCAGCTTCTAGAGTGGAGAGGGCCACAGAGTGCTGATTTTTGGAAGCCCAAGAAACCAGACACCCACCCAAGAATTGACAGTGCCCACTTGTGCTTTACCTATCTAGTTTGCAGCCAGCATAATCAGCATCAGTGTATGATGTGAGGTCTAAGGTGTGTCATGGCCTCCCCGTCGGGGGGGGCCGGGATGTTCAGGGTCACCTCCTCCACTAAACCTCGCTAAGGATTTCTCGTCTCTGCCTCCCAAATCCTATGCAGCTGCGGCTTCCTCGCCTAAGGATTCTTTTGTGGACCTTCAACGAGATATCCCGTTCAGACCTGCGAGCTCGCATATATGCTCTTCCACCAACACAGAGATCCCGGCAGTTTTCTTCTCGGTAGAGGAACTCTCGGCTATCTCTGAACCTTTCAAACTATGTCTTGTCTTCAAGTTCTACAGGGATCATCCTCCGCTAAATGAGATTACGAAAGCTCTCCATGAAAAATGGCATGTCAAGGGGGGTTGTTCTACATCCAGATTTGATCGCCGCCATGTTTTCATACGGTTCTTATGCTACGATGATTTTCTCCATGTCTGGACGAGAGAAAGCTGGGCGCTGCTAGGCCAGACGGTGAAAATATTCCGATGGTCTCCTTGGTTCCGGCCGGGACTGGAATCCCCTGTTGTGCCAGTCTGGTTTCACCTTCCTCTGCTTCCCCCTTGTTTCTATAGCGTTGGCGCCCTCTCATCTATTGCCTCCTCAGTTGGGCGTCTTCTGAAGATTGGCCCCACTACAAAGTCGTTACAGCGGCTGGAAGGAGCTCGAATTTGTGTGGAAACAGATGTCTCCAAGCCTATCCCTTCTGAGATATGGCTAGGGGTTGGTGAAGAAGACATGAGACAACCTTTGGTCCCGTTATTTGTGCCATTCTTCTGTTCAGACTGTAGGAAGCTTGGCCATGAAGCAACAAACTGTTTGCGATCAAGTGCTCCAGCCCAAATTAAACCCCCTATGAATGTCACAACACAGGTGCTATCAGAGGATGCCAACAACTGTTTGAATGGTAAAACTTCTGGAAAAGCTATTAAAACCACAGCTGATGCTAGCACTTTGCAACCTCGATGGAAACTTAAAGCAGCTCACTCCTCTTCATCTGGCATGGAAGCTGGTGAAACTTCTCAAAGTGCCATCATTGTCATCCCTTCTTCGGTCCACCCATCTCATTCCACTGCCCCTTCGGCAGCAGCTAGGGAGTTTCCATCATCGGCTAAGAGGAGCACTAATATCCCAAAGGAAAACAACCTTAGCTATGACAACCAAGCTTCAGCATCACTACATCCCCAGGATGCTTCCACTTTAACCCCTGCCGAAGAAAAGGATTTTGCTATCCCTGGCCATCCAGTGATCTCTTCATCCCAATATATGGGAACAACAGGGGTGATTTCACATGTTCCTGAAATTGCCATTATTGACAAGCATAGGGAATCAGCAAGTATTGACATGTTGTCTAAGGACGAACTCCAAACCAGGTGTCAACAAATCTCTATTTCTGCTGGAATTACCAACACTCGGATCTTACGCCAAGAGCAAGCAGGAGTTTTAACTAGATCGATGAGCAGAGCTACCTCTTTGGGTAAGCTCAATTCTCCATCCGTTTTACAATGACATTTATCATCTGGAATGCTAGGGGAGTTGGGAATGCTCTGACTGTGGCTTGTTTAAAGCTTCTCATCAAGAGTAACAATATTAAATGTCTTGCTATCCTGGAGCCAAAAATCCAAGTAAACATGCTTGAAACGGTTTGCAAAAGGCTGGGTATGGACAAAGCTGTTGCTAATGGTGATGAACATGCACATATCTGGGTATTGTGGAAAGACCCTCTGGATTTATCTATTACCTGCCAAGATAATCAACAAATAACACTAAAGCAGAATGCTATTGGCATGCCAGAGTTTCATATTTCTGTTGTGTATGCTAAATGTTCTGTGGAAGAAAGACACGGACTATGGGCCTCTCTCAGGAATATCCATTTGCAAATATCTGGTGCATGGATGGTGGCAGGGGACTTCAATTGCGTTCTTGACCCGGATGAGAAATTAGGTGGGCTTCCTCCATCCATTATATCCATGTCTGATTTTAAGGATTGTCTTAATGATTGTGCTCTTACTGATGCTAGTTTCATGGGCTCCAAATACACCTGACATAATAACCAAAAGGGTAATGGAGCTATTTGGGCAAGATTAGATAGAATTCTTATTAATGGTTCATGGCAAGTATCTCTGCCTATCACTATTGAGCATTTATCCAGAGAAGCTTCGGACCATGCCCCCCTCCTAGTTAAGCTCACTTCCCTGTATAAGTACAGGTCCAAATTTTGCTTCCAGCAAATGTGGACTACTCATGAATTCTTTTTAAGGGATATAGAAACTGAATGGCACAATAGTCCTTTGGCTTCATCAGCTATGTCTACACTTTACTTGAAGCTTAAATCAATGAGGAAAATGCTACAGGGTTGGAATAAACAGATCTTTGGCAATATTCACACTAATGTTTTGGCTGCTGAAGACTCAGTCTTGAAGGCTGAACACCATTATGACACCCATCCGACTCAGGCAAATTATGATAACCTGGAGACTGTCAAAACTGATTTGGCTTCTAAACTGCTGCAGCAAGAAAGTTACTGGAGACAGAAGTCTAGGATAAAATGGCTGGCAGAGGGGGACAAAAACACAAAATTTTTCTATATGCAAACAGTTGCTAACAGAAAGAGAAACCTGATCCCTCACCTGCGGACTTCAGCTGGGGCCCTGACTTCAGACCATGAAGAGATGAAGGAAATTGCAGTGGCACATTTTAAAAAAGCCTTCGCTTCTCAATACCACATTATTGATGAGGCTTTCCTTAGCAACATTCCCCAGGTGGTCTCCTCTGCTGACAATGACTGGTTATGTAGTGTGCCTACTGAATCTGAAATTCAAGACACTGTTTTTCAAATGTCCCCAGATAGCTCTCCTGGTCCTGATGGTTTCTCAGGGGCTTTCTTCCAAAAATCTTGGAAAATAACTGCTGGGGTGGTCACCAAGGCTATTCAGGAATTCTTCAAATCCAAGCAAATACTGCCCAGGTTCTTGACTGCTACACTCATAGCACTCATTCCCAAAGTCAGAAATACCACTGATATTTCTGACTATCGGCCGATAAGTCTCTGTAATTTTGTGTACAAAATCATATCAAAAATTGTGAGCAACAGACTCCCAACTATTCTTCCCAAACTTATATCTATTGAGCAGTCTGCATTTGTAAAAGGGAGAAATATTGTGGAAAACATTGCACTTGCCCAAGAAATGCTACATGAGCTGGGAAGAAAGACTAGAGGAGGCAATGTTGCATTTAAACTAGATATGGCCAAGGCGTATGACCGCATTGAATGGGACTTTATTTATTCGGTTCTAGCAAAATTTGGTTTTAGTTCTGACTTTACATCCCTGATTAAAGCCATGATAGGGAATTCTTGGTTCTCTGTGCTTATTAATGGTGACCCTGCAGGTTTCTTTCAATCTTCCAGGGGTGTTCGCCAAGGAGATCCCCTGGCCCCAACACTATTCATCCTGGCAGAGGATGCTCTTAGCAAAGCTATCCGGACAACTCAATTGACAGGCAAAGTGGAATGGTATGCTGGTCCCCAACGCTGCCCATACATCTCACATTTATTATTTGCTGATGATACATTAGTTTTTAGCAAGGCCACTGCTGCTTCCATTAGACACCTGATGGGCATTATTAAAGCATATGAAAGAGCTTCAGGTCAGTTAGTAAATGTGAGCAAGAGTGGTTTCTTCAATCACCCGAACGCCAAGACTTCTATGATCCAGAGGATTCAGACAATCACTGGCTTCGCCCATCATTCATTCCCCCACAAATATCTGGGCTTCCCACTGGTCTCTGGCAGATCCAAAAAAGTTCATTTTGCTGGCATCATTTCATCCATTCAGAAGAGAATAGAGGGATGGAATGCACATTTTTTATCTCAGGGAGCTAGATTGATTCTATTGAAACACATTCTTACTTCCATCCCAATTTATTCTTTAGCCTCGGCCCCTCTGCACACAGGCACTCATCAGCTTCTAGACCGCTCATTTGCAAATTTCTTTTGGGGTTTCACAAATCAAGGTCACAAAAGGCACTGGAAATCCTGGCAAAACATATGTAAACCTACAAGTAAGGGTGGTATTGGCATTCTATCCTTGCGGTAGATGGAATTGGCATTTAGGGTCAAAATGCTCTGGAAAGCCATGCACTCAAATTCTATATGGGCAGAATATTTCAAGGCTAAATACATAAGGGACAGGCACATCTCACAGGTTGATTTCAAGGAAATGAGGGGCCATTTGAAGAGGTGCTGGAATAAGGCTAAGGAAATGATTTTACTATACAAAAAAGTCATAGTTGGGGATGGCTGCACTACAAATTTTTGGCTAGACTCTTGGTTCGGTGAAAAGCCTTTGATGTCTTACATAACAAACACTCCGCCTCATAATCCTAAGGCAACTGTGAGGGATGTTTTATTGCATCCTACTCCTGAAGACTCTGATCTCATCGACATATTTCTTCCTTCTGGCATCAAAACAACTATTCGGCATATAAATTTTAATCACTTCCGAGACAAGGAGGCTTGGAGCCTAACCTCCTCAGGCAACTGTATGATTTCTTCCATTTATAAAGTCACCTGCAGTCAAGATTCTGATCTGAACCTCTTCCCATATGAGCGGCTGTGGTCCAAATGGATCCCCACTAAACTTTCACTTCATATGTGGAAAGCTCTTCATAACTGCCTTCCCACTGACTCAATGAGTAAAATCTATTGGCATCCCAATTCCTTCAAAATGCCACTGCTGTAAGCACCACCAAGTGGAGGAATCCAATCACCTCTTTATAAAGAGTGAGTGGGCACTCAACCTTTGGTCCAGCTTCCAAAAGAAGGGATGTCAATTCAGAGGCCAGACTATTCATTCTTTGATTCTAAATTCCATCCGAGAATCCCATGCACACTCCTTATTTGGCTTATTCAAATTAGCAGTCCTTGGCTTTGGGCTATGGGAGATTTGGCATGCTAGGAATGCTGCTCGGCATGACAGTAAAACCACCTCTGCAGATAGCTTATTTCACAAAGTTCTTTTTCAGGTTAAGCAGGTTATCAGCTTGGCTAATATATGGGAAAGTAAAAATACCAGTCGCATTATACTTGAAAATTTTGGCATCACTGTGACTTCTCGGCCATCTCCTTTAGTAAAAATTATCAAGTGGTCTTGCCCACCTTGGCCATTCCTCAAACTCAACACAGATGGAGCTCACAAACAATCTGGACATTCTGGTGGAGGCGGAATCATCAGGGATTTCCAAGGCAATGTTTTATTGGCTTTCTCCCACTATTATGAGAGCTGTTCTAGCCTTGTGGCAGAAGCCCGGGCCATGGCCGATGGCATTAAATATCTGCAGGCTATTTCCCTCCAACCAGCTATGGTCGAGAGTGATTCTCTTATCCTTGTCAAAGTGCTAAACAAAGAAACTGCTTGTTCTTGAGAGATCTTACCTCTTGTCAGAGAAATTTGGAGCTGTTATCCTCCACCGAAGCTCATCTCCCACATATTCAGAGAAGGGAAGTCTACCGCTGACTCTTTAGCTAATTTTGCCTGTCAATCCCATTGTAATTCTTTCTTTAATTTGCAGCATAGTCTTCCAAAATTAACAAAGGGTGTTGCTAGACTAGACAAGCTAGGCTTGCCTAGCATTAGAGTGATGTAAAGGTCCTTTCTTTTATGAGCAATAATACACCCCCTGGTCATGAATCAGACTGTGGGTTTTGAATTGGAACCACATTCTGACTCACTACTAGGCAGAGATTTTTATCAAAAAAAAAAGGTCTAAGGTGTGTGATGCAGGGTACCACAGTCCTAAATTATGAGTACCAGAAATGTATCTAAAAATTCTTTTTACAAGAGCTAAATGCAATTTAGTAGGCCTAGATTGATATCTAGCACACATACCTACACTGAATTGAATATCCGGTCTTGAGGCAGTCAAGTAGAGTAGGGATCCAATCATACCTCAGTATATCTTTGCATCAATTTCTTTACCTGACTCATCTGCATCTAAGGATGAATTGGTACTCATTGGTGTTGAGATGTGCTTCAGATTATCCATGCCAAACCTCTTGAGGATTTCCAACGTGTACTTGGTCTAGTTGATAAAACATCCATCTTCCAACTGCTGAACCTGTAGACCAAGGAAATATTTCGATTCACCTACCAAGCTCATTTCAAACTCATTGGACATAAATTCTACAAATTCATTGCACAGTTCAGTGCATGTGGAACCAAAAACAATGTCATCTACATATACCTGAACTATGACGAGACTTTTATTCAGAATTTTCGTAAACAGTGTCTGATCCACCTTACCTCGTTTGTAGCCCTTGTTGAGCAGGAAATCTGTCAGCCTTTCATACCATGCCCGAGGGGCCTGTTTCAATCCGTATAAGGCTTTGTTCAATCTAAAAACATGGTTAGGATGTGCAGATAATTGAAATCCAGGGGGTTGCTCTATAAAGACCTCCTCCTTGATGAATCCATTCAAGAAGGCACTCTTAACATCCATTTGTTGAAGTTTCATGTTTTTGGAGCAAGCAAAAGCTAGCAGGATTCTTATAGCTTCTAATCTAGCAACAGGAGCATATGACTCTTCAAAGTCAATTACAAACTCCTGGCAGTAGCCTTTAGCTACTACTCTAGCTTTATTCCTAGAAATTGTTCCTTCTTCATTCATTTTATTTTTAAAAATTCATTTTGTTCCAATGACAGTTGCATTTTTAGGTCTAGGAACTAATTTCCAAACATCATTTCTTTCAAACTGTCCTAATTCCTCATTCATAGCATTAACCCAAGATTCATCATTTAAAGCTTCCTCTACGAATTTGGGTTCAATTTGAGACAGCAAAGCAACTAGGTCTTGGTTATTTATTTCTCTATAGAAAGATCTGGTCCTAGTGTGATCATTCACATTTCCTATGATGTTTTGCATAGGGTGTGAAGAGGCGAAATCTCGCGCTGCGTCCTGAGCGGGCCGGGGATCACCAGAAGATGAACTGTAAGACAGGGAAACGCGTCAGAGGGCCCAAGGGATTTCCCTGGGGCGAAACCCTTCGATGGCTAAGTCAGTAGAGCTGTGGTGGAAGCAATGAAGGGAGGAGGAAAGCTGATGCGCGAGACTCCTCTCCACCAAAAGGGGGGGGGGTGAAGTGGATTGCTCAGGAGTTTTACCTTCCTTTTTTCTCTTACCTTCCACCGGAGGGTAGCCCTGGTTTTAAGTAGTGTGCCGCCTTCAGGAGTCCTGTCAGCTGGGGGGTATCCGGCAGGAGTTACGTCCTCAACGTGGGCTTTCATGGCCTTTATCGTGGGGGCGTTATCGCCTTGAAACCCGGTGGCTGGTTGATTCCCCTGTCCGTTGGGGACTCTTAAAGGCGGCGCGAACGGCTAGCGTCCAGTCCGAGCTTCTGAAACGCCAGCCCTGTCCGGGCGAGGAGGATAGCTCGGTCAAAGGAGGGGTCGGATAGGTCGGCTGGCGCCTGTCTCTCCCGAGCGGAAAAATGGCCTGGGCCGGACCTTCCTTGTGACCTGACCATCACTCGGGACCTCCGAGCCTAGGGGCCGCCGGGGAGGGTTGGTTCCTCGAGTGTCTGTTTATTGGGCTTTTCTTCCCTGAGTGGGCCCCGAGGGCTATCACTCGGGTGAGCTTGCCTCGTTGGACCCTGTTAGGTCTTATTGGGCTGCTCTTTGGGTGGGCTACAGAAATCCCCCTCTCCAAGGTGGTCTTTCAAAAATCTAACATTAGTTCAGGACTCACCTGCTTCAGCTATCCTTACTTGGTTGGGAGCACTTGGTGCTGCACTTGGCTGAATCTCCTCTTCTTGTTTATCCTCTAGGAATTCTCCATTATGTTTGATCTCCCTGTCATCATCTTCAAGATTAGCAACTTTATATGATTCATCAAAAATAACATGTGGAGATTCCTCAACTATTTATTCAGAAACAATGAAAACCCTATATGCTCTGGATACTTCAGAATAACCTAAGAAAATTCCCGGGCTACTTTTTGCTTCAAACTTATCTAGATTCTTCTTGTCATTATTTTGTATGAAGCATTTAGCACCAAAAATTCTAAAATGAGCCAAGTTTGGTTTCTTACCTTTCAATAGCTCATAAGGGATTTTCTTGTGAACCGGTCTTACCAAGGCCCCGTTGATTGTGTAAGTTGCTGTGTTGGCTGCTTCTGCCCAGAACTTTCTTGGCAATTGACTTTCGATCAGCATGGTCCGGGCCATCTCCACAATCGTTCGGTTCCTCCATTCCACAATTCCATTTTGCTCAGGAGTCCTGGAGGAAGAGAATTTGTGTGTTAGTCCTTCATTTTCACAAAAGTCAGAAAACAAGGAGTTTTCGAATTCACCTCCATGGTTAGACGGTATAGAACAGATTTTTGTTTTCCTTCTTGTTTGACCTTATTGAAAAATAATTTGAACTTTTGAAACGCATCATTTTTATTGGCTATGAAGAATATCTAGGAAAATCTAGAATGATCATCAATAATAACGAACCCAAACCTGTTTCCATTCAAACTAAGAGTTCTAGTGGGACCAAAAAGATCCATATGCAATAATTCCATTGGCCTAAAGGATAAATGCTCAGATCTTAGTTTAAATGACATCCGAGTTTGTTTGCCCAGAACACATGCATCACAAATTTTTAAATCTGAATTGAATTTTAATTTTGACAAACCTTTGACTAGATCTAGTTTCACCAATTTATTTAACATACTGTAACTAGCATGACCTAAACACATATGCCAGTTAAAAATGTTATTGTCTAAATCAGCAGAAAGATAGAGATTTGATTCAGAATTATTATTAAGGTCTACAATGTAGACATTATTCACTCTATGTCCTAGGAACATGATATTATCAGAATTAGCTTCAAAAATCTTGCATGCTTGATTATCAAAAACTACTCTGTGACCTTTGTCACAAAGTTGACTGATGCTAAGCAAATTATGTTGGAGTCCTTCTACAAGTAAAACTTTCTCAATAACATTGGAAGTAAACTTACCAATTGTCCTTATTCCTTTGATCTTACCTTTATTCTTACCTCCAAATCTGACCATACCTCCGATCTTCATTTCCAGTTCACTGAATTTTGTCTGGTCACCTGTCATATGCCTAGAACAGCCGCTATCCAGGTACTATCTATTATGCTCGGCTGCCAGACCTATCTGCAATCAATTCAGACAAAAAGAAAACTTTGGAACCCAAGAAAGGTTGGGTCCAAACAAGTTGCTTATTCCTTCAAAAACTATGTTAGGGATCAAGATCTGTCTGGTTCCTTTCTTGTGAACTGAATTTTTGTTATCATTATGAAAAAATTTATTTGCTCTGATCATTGGATGTTGATGACTTCTGTAATGTGAGTTGTTCCAGTTGTAAGTTTTTCTCTGTGGATTTTTCCAAAACCTTTTTTGATGGGGGTACCTATGTGAAAACTTAGGGTGAGCCCAATTTTGTGTGTAATTATTCCAGTTCTATTTTTGAATGGTTGGTCTGTGTTGATTCCACTATGTCGAAGCATTTGAATTGTTGCCTTGACGCATTTTGCTGAAATGAGCAAGGTTTGCTCTATTGATGCCAGGATTCCTTGAAGGAGTAGTCTTGCTACTCTGATTCATTGTAGGCTTAGCATGAAGGTTTTTGTTGATGATTTTTGGTGAAGTGAAGTTTGTTCCAACGGATTTTTTGGATTTGATGTTTGAGCTGGATGGGGTGTCTAGCTTCTCCTTTCCCTTTTCTGGACAAAAGGTTGTGGTTTTAAACTCAAAAGGCCTTTTATCGGTGGGATTGCATCCCAATCCTTCCTTGTTGAAATTTACCCTCACACCTAGCATTGTGTCTAGGTTAGTCTTTCCTTGCATGAATTTCTTCAGGATATGTTGCTTATCTTCAAGATCCTTTTTAAGTTTTTCACTCATTTTCTATATCTCTATGTTAGCCATTTTCACAGCTTCATATTTTTCAGATACAAGATCATTCTCCTTCTGGATGTTATGAACCTTCATTTTAAGTTCATCCAAATTCTTATTAGATTCTTTAAGTTGTTCTTTAAGGTTTTCACTTTCAATTTGCAAGGAGTTTAGCTATTGAATCTCTTCCTTCAGGTCCTCATTTTCCTTTTTCATACAGTTTTGCTCCTCAACGGTGCTGTTCAGTTTTCTAGAGTTTTGTACTCATTGATTTGACAATTAAATTTATTTAGCAATTCTCCGTAAGCATCCTCCCAGTCATCTAAAGTGTATATTTCAAAAGGATTGCTCACCTCCGTATCTGTGTCGGCCATCAGACACAGTCTTTCTTCTTCATCTTCGGAGGAGTTTTCTTCAACATCTTCCTCCTCATCGCTCCATGTGCAGATCATAGCTTTGGACTTTTTCTTCTGCACCTTGGTATTCTTCCTCAGAAGATCCGGGCAGTCACTCTTCATATGACTAGGCATGTGACAGTGAAAACAAGTCAGCTTGTCTTTTTTTTTTCCACAAAAACTGGCCCATCTGGGGAAAAACTGGTCGAGTGCACCCCCCCTCAAAGAGGGGGAATGTTCTCACTCCTCCAGTCTACTCCAGGGCCCTGATTTTTATTTAAATTCCTCTCTGAAAATGTACAAGCATAGGGGCATACCCCAGAAGGAAATGAAGGCATATATGAGCCTTTACTTTTCAACAATTACAATGAAAGAGAGAACTGAAATTTTGAGCTGAAGACTATTATGTTAAAACCTGAATGCAGGCAGATCTGCCCTATCCACCCTAATAGCACCCCTTGCCGCATATGGAAGATCCTTTTCTTGAACAAAAACAGAATTATGTGGGGCATTACATGCAAAAGAAGCCAACGAGTCAGCAACTTGGTTCCCTTCCCTGTATATGTGTTGTATTTGACAGCCATTTTCCACCAAAAAATTGCATATCTGCTTCCACCAAGGGATTACCATCCAGCTAGGGGCTATTTCTTTTTTGCAAGCTTCCACAAGAATAGCACAATCAGAATATATTTTGGATAAACTGAAACCACATTGTTTGGCAATTTTCAGACCATCATGAAGGGCTCTAGTTTCTGCAATCACACTAAAACCTATGCCATATGAGAATGCAAACGCCATCACTAACTTTCCAGATGCATCCCTTATACAGCCTCCTCCTCCACATTTACCTGGATTGCCTTTTGATGCCCCATCTGTGTGTAATGTATACCCCTGCGCAGCCATTTTACATCTTACAATAATAGGCTGTTTAGTAACAACTTGAGGATATAGTCTAAAGGCCGCCAGCTTATTGAGATTTACTAAAGATATCGGCTTCTGAAACTTTAGCTTGTCCAAAGCCATCGAAATAGCATCAATGATTCTTCTTTTGATAACAACCAGATTGAATGGAGTACCTTCAAACCTGGCCACACATCTGCTTTTCCAAATTTCCCAGATAAGCATAATGACAGCAAACAAACAGATGAAACTAGAAGCAGATTTCAGGTTTGTTACTGCTAAAATATTCCATAACCGAGTAGTAATATGACTGCTTAACCACGCCATATGACTGATCAGAGGAAGCACCCAATCCCACAGATCTGCTGCCAGATTGCTGGATATAAAAAGATGGTCTAGATCTTCTTGGCTTGGATGAGCACAGCAGTTGCATTTGGAGGCCAAGTTTATACCGCAGTCCCTTATCCTACTATCCACAGGCACTGCACGATGAATAACCTTCCATGTAAATAAAGCTGCTCTTGGAGCAATGAATAGATGCCAAAGTTTTGCCCAGGCAGACCTTCTTGTGCCCTTTGGTCTAATGATGTTGTAAGCAGATTTGGTAGAAAAATTGCCTCTTGGATTTCCCATCCATACACAGATATCTGGGTCATCAGTCAGCTGAAAGTTGAACAAAGAAACAGAGTCATTGAGTAAACTCCTAGCTGCATGTTGGGGGTCTGAAAAGAACTCCCGGAAGTGAAAAACTGAGGAATCAAAGTTATTAGCAGACAGAGGGCCTTTTCCAGTCCAATTATCCCTCACAAAATCAACCTGAGATCCACTGCCAATATACCATCTACTATGCTGAAGAATAATTTCCTTGGCCTGTTGAAATATTGCTTTTGGCATACCAGAAGGAAAGGGCTTAGTATAGCAGGTGAAATGGATGTTGATAAATCTCCTCCGAGCATAGCAGGACCATAAAGATGACCCATTAAGGATATTCCATATCATTTTAACTGCCAAAGATACTTGTACCCATTGTATATCTCTGATGCCTAGGCCTCCCTCAAGCCTAGGTTTTTGGATAGAAGGCCAAGCAATCTAGTGATGACGATTGGTGTTTAGATCTCCATGCCAGAAAAAATTTGCGCACTGACTCTCAATATAATGCAGAACCCTTTTGGGGATATTACAAGCAGATGCAAGATAGATTGGAATGCTATGTAAAACTGAATTGATCAGAACTACTCTTCCAGCAGCTGAAAGTAGTTTGGATTTCCAACCTTCAAGCCTAGCTTGAACTCTATCTATAAGAAATTGAAAGTCACTGCAGAGATATCTACCTCTTTTGACTGGTACACCCAAATAGGTCAGACCATCAATTTGACATTTGTAGCCAGTCCATGTTCGGATAGACTATCTTAAAGCAACAGGTGCCTTAGATGAGAGAATAAAACTGCTCTTTCCTGTATTAATTTTTTGCCCAGAGCTGTTTTCATAGTAGCTTATAAAATGTTTGAAAGCATCAATGTTAAGCTTGCTTGCATTTAAGAAGACCAATGTGTCATCTGCATAAAGTAAATGTGAGACCTGCAGACAATTTCTTGGGCCTTTGTATCTTTTCAGTTGACCAGATGAGAATAAAGCTGAAAGCCCTCTGCTAAGAACTTCTGAAGCAATAATGAATTGAAAAGGTGCAATTGGGTCTCCCTGTCTTATGCCCCTGCTGGACTTAAAATAGCCAGTGATCATGCCATTGAAGTTGATAGAAAACCAGCCGTTATATAACAGCATGCCAATAAGAGATGTAAATCTGGTATTGAAGCCCATCTTTCTCAAAACTGCTAGGATGAAATCCCATTCCATCCTATCATATGCCTTTGTCATATCTAATTTGAAAATAACATTATGGCCTCTAACCTTTTTATTTAAATCCACCATCAACTGCCTTGCCATAGCCACATTTTCTAAGATGTATCTACCTTTTACAAAAGCTCCTTGCTCAGGTGATATAATATTGGGCATCAAAGGTACCAACCTTTCAGATATAATCCGGGATATAATCTTGTAAGAGAAGTTACATAGGCTTATTGGTCTAAAGTCATTAAAAGATTTTGGATCATTAACTTTAGGAACCAAAGTGATAAGGGATGAAGAAATACTTTGTGGGAGAGGGAAGCCCATAAAGAAAGCATGAACAGCTTCAACTACATCCTTTCCAACTATGTCCCAAGAAGAAACAAAGAACTCCCCTATGTAACCATCAGGGCCTGGAGAGCTGGAGGCTTTTAAAGCCCACATTGCATCCTGAATCTCCTTATCATCCGGTAGGGCACATAAGGACTTATTCTGGTCATCAGTGATCAAATGGGGGATACAATCCAAGTTTGCAGAGTCCACCTCATGATGTTCAGTGGAAAAGAGTTGTTTAAAAAAACTTTCAGCATGAGCCTGAAGGGAGGCCTGATCATTACACCATTCAGCAGGTTAACCAACTTTGAGTCTGTCTATAAAATTCCTTCTTCTGTTACTTTGAGTAACAGCATGGTAAAATGAAGTATTTCTATCCCCATTCTCTAACCATTCCATCCTGGATTTCTGATGCCAGAATAATTCCTCCCTTGCAAAAGCCTGACGAAGCTTAGCATTTGCTGCCATGAGATTTTCTCTGTTAACACTAGAAGGGTCAGTATCATATAAAGTTTCCTGAGTCCTTACAATTGCTTCTGCTTGACTTTTATTTAAGAAGATATCCCCAAATACTTCCCTGTTCCATTGGCATAAGGAAGATTTGACTGCTTTCAATTTCAATGAGAGCCTTACCAGTGCATTGGGATGGTCACTAGTAACCTTCTGCCACACATTTGAGATCAACTCCTTATATGAAGTATGAGAACATCACATTTTTTGAAATATGAACCTGCCAGGAATTTTCTTAACCTTGTCCAAAACAATCAATAGAGGAGAATGATCCGAAGGTCCCCTTAAAAGATGATGAACTGCCAATTGGGGAGCCACAGTGGAGCAATAGCTGTTAATAAGAATCCGGTCTAGCCTTGCACGAATATTGGCAACAGCAGTTCTGTTATTTGACCAAGTTGTACTCATTCCATGGAAACCGGCATCCATTAATCTAGAAGAGCATATGAAAGAATTAAAAGCTAGCATAGAAGCCAAGGAGGGGGGGTCACCACCCACCTTTTCATCTATTTTAGCTACACAATTAAAATCACCCCCCACTAACTAGGGAACTGAAATCGAACTAGCAAAAATAGCAAGGTCACTGAACAGAGACTGTCTGACTCGAAGATCATAAGAAGCATATACAAAAGTGTATAGTTCACTAAAAGAATTGTCCATTTTTAGCCCCAAGGTAATATGTTGAGGGGAATATACAATTACCTTCAGGGAAAGACTTTCATGCCAAAAAACCCATATCTTGGATTCCACTCCGTTGTTTCCAACATAGTTATTAAGTTTCAGCAATCTTCCTAACTGGGAAGCTTTATTAAAGGGGAGCATAGGTTCAGAAATTGCCACTAGACAGGCTTTATTTGAAGAAACTAAATTTTTTAAACTTCTGCGAGAACTAGAGTTACCAACTCCTCTTATATTCCAAATAATAATAGGCTGAATCATTCAAGATTCCAGATAATATCCTCCAAAGATCTAGCTCTAGATCTGGTAATAACTCCACCCTCGTGGGGCTTAATTGGATATCCACCTTCTTTAATACCCACATTTAATAGCATAAAACCATTATCTGCAAAAGCTTTGTCAGCCATAATCTTACCAGCATTTAATAGATCAATATCATTTACCTCATCTTGGGGCTTCTCAGAATTGTTTTTTCCTGGGGCTTCAGAGACTAAGCCCATCACCTTTTCTTGAATATCCTTAGTTTGTGGACAGATAGCAACAACCTCTGAAGTAGCATTCTCCATATTAAAGAGAGGGATGAGATCTTCTCTAACCGTAGAACTTCCAATAACCAAGCAGTTTACAGAAACAGCTCTTTCAAACTCTCCTCTAACAGGTTCTGAGGCCTCTTTTAAGAAGACCTTCGTAGCATCCAGAGGACCTACAACCTTAGAGAATACCTCTTGGTCCACTGATTTGATGTGCAGAACAGAATTTTGCTCCATTGCCACATTTTGTCGAGCAGCTCTAGGACTCATCTGTCTAGGCCGAAACTCCTGATTTTGCTTGGGTGGTTCTGTATCCTGTGGTACTCGAGAACGAGCAGCTCTGCCAAGTTTTTTCTTACAGATTTCAGCAGAGTGTCCAAGCTTATGGAAAAATGAGCAGAGTACAGGGACTCGAGTATAACTGACTGCTTGTCATTGGTCTTGTATTTACCTATTTTGGAGTTAAAATTCCTACCAGATGATTGTGTCCTTCTTTTCCCAAATGGCATACCCTTTGATCTTAGGAATTGTTGGAACCTACGAGTCAGCATGGCTTGCTGCTCTTGATCAATATCTGAGAAATTTTCAAACTCCTCATTACTACTGCTACTGCTACTGCCACTTCCACTTCGAGAGACCTTAAGAGCTATGTTTTTGCCCTTCTTACTTGTTTCTTCAAATTAAATTGAAGAACTCGGTAAATATGCCCAGAGAAGTGATGCAGATATGCTTAGCACACGTCAGAAGAAGAGTTCAACAACGAAATGATAACGCCAGAAGGCAATCCGTGATGCACAAGCAAATGATTGAACGGATGATAGGTCTAGGAAAGCAATGTAAACAACAGCCTCAACCAACTGAAGATAAGAAAACCGCACAGAGAGCAATGCAACAATCACACAGGGAGACAAGGGGTTTTTAGGTGGTTCGATTACCAACCGCAATCTACGTCCACCCCTCGTTCAGGCCGAACGAGGATTTCACTAGCAAATGCAGAAGAAGAAGCAAACTCAGTCTGCGACACAATGCTGCCACACAGCTTGCCCTGAGGGAGAAAAATCCCTCCACTCAGATCCTGTATCCACAGAACCTGCACCCTGGGCTTGTAAACCACAAGTCCAGACACCGGAGAACTCTTTCTCCCTTCCTCTGAACCAGAGAGAACCCACGTGTGACCCCAAGTCACTCGCAACCGGAGACATTGTCTCCCTTCCTCCAAGTACACTCAGAGGGAAACAAAACCAAATCAAAAGTTGGAATGAAAAGGAAGAACATAAATCAAAAAGGAAAAAGAAATGTAGCTTCAATGAAGTAATTCCAGATAGGATGGCTGACTGCTCTCAAATCTATCTTCTAAGGGAAGATCCTCTCGTTTTCTTCATATGGGGAAGACTCTCTCCTTATTTTTCTTGAGGGGTTCTCTCTCTTTCTGAATATGCTAATGAAAAGTTGCAGTAGCTTTCTTCGAGGGGCAAGGCACCCTTATATAGGAGTAGGGGCTTTGTAGTAGCAGATAACCTAGTGAGCACTGATTGGTCCACCTGGATATTCTTCTGGAAACCTTCGAGACAGCATGCCATCGTCTCTTGGATCACGTGCCCATCAGTGTTGGACATTCTGTCACGTGTACAAGCCATTTCGCACCAAAAGTATCTGCACGTGTGATGGGCACTAGTATTGCATCTGAACATATTCTCCTTGAGACCGCGCGCCATCCTTAATCCTATTAGTTAGAGCAAAGACTTTTCATCAAACACTTTGTAGCATAGACCTAATACTTGCTCAGACCTGAAATATGCTCGAACTTAAAAACATGCTCAGACCTGAAAGTGCACCGACCTTGTATCGCACAAAGGCAAATCATGCACTGACCTTGTGTCGCATGAAGGCAATGTTGTGCACAGACCTTATGCATTGCAACAAAAACATGCACCGACCTTATACCGAAGAAACAAGAAGGTGCACCGACGCATAAGCAAAAGTCTAGCAGATTTCAACACAAGAGCCAGATGACATGCACAAACTCCGTTGCACATACTTATGAGGATTTATGGTATTTGACTAATGATGATTGACTTATGGTGTTTGACCTCATCAAAACCTTAGGGATGGAACATATGCATTAACAAGCATGTAAATTTCATAACGAGCCTCGTGAATTTCACTCATTTATAAGAGAAAGTACTCCCATCGCAATGCGACGCCGGTATCATCGTACCCCATGGTTTATAGCACATTTCCGACCATCGACCGTGAGGACTAGTGTGGAGCCCTTTGGACACAGTCCGTTCCCGATCTTGCATCTTCAAGTTATAAATCATGTTAATTTCACGAGATATAACAATAATGTCGGCCAATAATTCAATTTCCAAATAACAAGTTTCATGATCAAGTGAGCGGACCCCGAGTGGCTCGGTGGGAAAGGTCCTCCTTTTCATAGGAGGGACCCGAGATCGAGCCCCGGGGGGGGCTTACCTGGCTCACATTTAATCCTCGAGGGATGTGAGCCCGGGGTTTTATGGCGGTGATACAAAAAGGGGTGGCAAGATGCGTAGGGTAAGACTCATACTCGGGTGGCCCAATAATCGCTCAGCTCTCCGTACCACTCTGCTAGATTCCCCGTTATCAAAAAAAAAGTTTCATGATCAAGTTACCAAGGAATACAACGTACCAATATTTGATATGATTCCAAAGAATGATTTAAAAGGACATTATACTCCGGCAGCATTCTGGCAGCATAACGGTACATTCATTAAATTCCATAACTTAATGTTAGCCTTTTTAACATAGTTTGGGACTCCAGATAATCCTAAGATCATCTAGGAACTCATGAAAATCAACCCCAAAGGTCAAACCTCGGGTTAGACTAAATCCAAAAATAAGCGGTCGTTCACTGGACTGTTTCATACAGAAAGTGGTCATAGTCTAGACCGTTTCATAAAAAGAGAGTCGACGCATGAAAAAGAAGTGTCGACGCAGGGAAAACCATCTGGAGCTTTTGTGGTCAAGTGAATGGTAGCTAACCGAATCAGGCGATCGTCGAGAGGGCCGCTAAGGTCCAGAGTACATAAAACACCAATAAAGTGCTTTCTAGACAAATTGGGTTTTAATTGTACAACCAGCTCAGCGTCCTAGTGGGAATCTCATGCTCGCGGAGTCTTACGGAGGCCTTGAAACATAATCCCCTAATCCGACAGAAGGAATATCCGGCGGAGAGATTCATAAGTTCAAGAAAAATGTGCCTATAAGTGCAAAGTGTAATTGATGGTCACATACCGGAGTATATGCCATGTACTTAAGAAAATGACTCATAGATGAGAAGATATCGTGATAAAACAGTGATCAAAACTAGTCAAGTCCATGAAAATTACATTCATTAATACAAGAGTATAAGTTTTGGCATGAAATTAACATAACTTAAAATAATTTTCAAGTGCATAAAGAACATGAAATCAACTAGAATAAATCATCAATATAACCAAGTATAGGAAAACAATGCTTAAAACTAGGTCAAAACTTAAATAACTAGGCTTATCATAAGTAAATTAGGGCCGTACTACATTATGTTTTGGGTTAACATAATTCCAGAACTCAGAATTGACAAACGGTCATGTGAGGACCATTTTAGGGGCGCTAGCGGTCTATCGCAGGGCCGCTTGTGATTCCAGGCGGTCTTCAGGAAGACCGTTTCTTCCTCTGTAGCAGACAGACGTTAAAAACCGAAGTTCAAACCTATTTTAGAGCAATATAAGGTATGAAAATGATATAAAACATGTAATGAACATGCCAGAAGAAAGTTAGGCCAAGAATATGCATAGGAGAATGTAAATTAAGTAAGAATTACATCTTTTTCATAAAGGGTTGAGATTATGCATAAAAAATGCACTAATTAATAATACACAAAATACTCCATGTACAATGGATGAAATCGACTGGAAATTGAGGGATTTTACTCATAAGATCATGTTTAAGCCATTCATGAGATAACCTACCTCTGGTCTTGTCCTTAAACAATGAATTAAGTGCTGAAATTTTTCTTGAACTGAATCAGCAACTTTGTGGCCTTCTAACTCTTGATTCCCTTTATCTATGACCATGAAATTTGGAGGGTAAGAAGAAGGTACTAAAAGGAACAAATAACTCTAAAGAACCTTTATATAATTACCTCATTTAGGGCTTCTATCTTGCTGATCAATCTGACTCGGCCATACAATTTTCTGAGATTCTTGTACCGAACCCGCGACTTTAGACGCCTCTAACTTTCTGTAGGCTTGATCTCCTAGAACGAAATTTTGAGAGTAGTTAGACCTTAGTATTATGAACAAAAACTTCTAAAGATCATACCTCTAATTCGTCCTCCTTACCTTAGTTTCATGCTAGCCAAAAGTAAGGGCCGCGTAGGTTGGTTCTAGGGCCTATTTATACGGTTAACTAGGGTTTTAGGGATTAGAACGAACATAGAGTCCACATTAGATTTTCAATTTGATCCTCTAGCATTCTAGACTTTTCTAACTAAGGGATATCATCGATCCTAGGTGATTAGGGTGCTAAAGTTCCCATCTTTTCATGCCTTCTTCTATTCACGGAATCTGCAGCGCATAGCGGTCTAGTTTTAGACCGTTTTATATATGGCCCATGCGGTCGCCCGATAGACTGTTTCTACTGTTGGGCACCAAATTTGAACAGTTTTTAAACTCTTTTGATATTATCTCCTATTATCTACTTAAATTCCGTAAATATGCTATTTTAAGCTTCTAGAATATGGGCCAAGACCTATGAGCTTGGTTTTGGGTCCTTCGGGCCTAAAAAGGTTAGATTTATTTAAATAAATATTAGGCTTGATTTAATTAACTATAATTCATTTAATAGCACATTACCCTTGAATTAACTTCTATTTATTTCTAGAAAAATCTTAGAAATTTTGAATATATTCTAGAAAATTCAAAATATTATTTACAAAATCTTGGGGTATTACACCCTCCCCCACTTAAGAGAATTTGGTCCCCAAATTCAATTTATGGATTTTACGGAGAGTGTACTTACAATTAGATAGCTCGGGAAATCTCTTGCGCATAGCTTCTTCAGTTTTTCATGTTGCTTCATGTGGCCATAATTTGGTCCATTGGACTTTGGCCATTGGAATAGTCTTATTCCGAAGTTGGCCTACTTCCCGTTCAACTATTCTGATTAACTTTTGCTCGTACGTCAAATCCTTCTTAATCTCTAGGTTGTCATAAGTTATGACATGAAATGGATCAGAGACATACTTTTTAAGCATTGATACGTGAAACACATCATGAACTCCAGCTAGTTGAGGGGGCAAAGCTATTCGGTATGCAACTTCACCAACCCTTTCAAGAATTTCAAAGGGGCCAATGAATCTTGGAGTAAGCTTGCCTTTAATACCAAATCTTTGAATACCTCAACCCAGAGAAACCTTGAGAAACACATGATCTCCCACTTGGAATTCCAGGTCGTGCCTTCTGTTATCATCATATGATTTCTACCTGTCTTGGGCCATCTGGAGTCTCTCCTGAATAAGCTTTATCTTTTCGGTAGTATCTCTTATAATATCGGGCTTGAGAAATTACCTTTCTCCTATTTCATTCCAACATATAGGTGAACGACAGCTTCTACCATACAGTGCCTCGAATGGTGCCATCTGTATACTGACATGGTAGCTATTGTTGTATGCAAATTTCACTAGAGACAAGTGATCATGCCAATTTCCTCCAAGATCAAGAGCACAAGCCCTGAGCATATCTTCTACTACTTGATTGGTTCTTTCTGTCTGGCCATCAGTTTGTGGATGAAAAGTAGTGCTGAAATTTAATCGGGTTCCTAGAGAATGTTGTAGCCCTTTCCAAAATTGTGAAGTAAATCGAGGATCACGATCAGAAATAATGGTGACAGGGACACCATGTAATCGAACGATCTCCTTTACATATAAAGTAGCTAGGATATCTACAGACCATCGAATTTTAATAGGTTGAAAATGAGCTGATTTTGTTAAACGGTCTATGATTACCCATATTCCATCATGTCCATCTCTTGATTTAGGCAATCCCATGATAAAATCCATTCCTATACTCTCCCATTTCCATTCCGGAATTTCCAAGGGATGTAGTTTTCCAGCATGCTTTTGATGTTCTGCCTTAATTTGCTGACAAGTAAGACAACATGACACGTAGTCTGTTATCTCTCTCTTCATATTGGGCCACCAATAGTTTCTCCTAAGATCTTGGTACATCTTGGTAGCACCAGGATGAACGGTATATTTGGACTTATGAGCTTCTTCTAAGATCATTCTCTTAGTATTAACATGATCTGGGATACAAATTCGACCTCGAAACAATAATCTTCCATCATTTGTGATAGAGAAATCTGGTCGTTGCTCCATATCAGCCTTAATCTCCAACAATACTGGATCATTTTCTTGTAACTTTGCTAGATCTTCAATCAATGTTGGTTGTATTCTAATATTGGCTATAAAGTAATCTTCTATCTTCAGATCTACATCTAAATTCAACTGAGCAAACTTAGAAATAAGATTGGACATACCTTTCAGACTGGATAATTTACCTATTAGTTTCCTGTGAGTGCATCGGCAACAGCATTTGCCTTTCCAGGGTGATATTGAATAGCAAAATCAAAGTCCTTGAGATACTCCAACCATCGTCTTTGCCTCATATTCAACTCCTTTTGAGAAAAGAGATATTTCAGGCTCTTGTGATCTGAATACACAATAAATTTTTCTCCATAAAGGTAATGACGCCAAATCTTCAAAGCAAATACCACAACAGCCAGCTCTAGGTCATGAACAAGATAATTTTCCTCATGTTTCTTTAATTGTCTTGAAGCGTAGCAAATGACCTTGTTATTTTGTATGAGCACGCACCCTAGACCAATGCCAGATGCATCAGTGTATACTTCAAATCTGCCACCTTCCACAGGCAACATCAATACAGGTGCCGTGGTGAGATACTTCTTAAGAGCCAAGAAAGTTTCTTCACATTCCTTCGTCCACTCAAAAGGGTTTTCTCTTCTAGTGAGTCTGGTCAAAGGAGCGGTGATTTTGGAAAAATCCTTGATGAATCGCCGATAGTAACCAGCCAAGCCAATGAAACTTCAAACTTCAGATACCGTGTTCGGTCGGCTCCAATTTTTAACAGCTTCAACCTTAGAAGGATCTACTATAATGCCTTCTTTAGAAATGATATGGCCAAGGAAAGAGACCTCCTTAAGCCAAAATTCACATTTGTTTAATTTTGCATAAAGTTGATGTTCTAGCAAAGTTTGCAAGGTAACCCTTAGATGTTCCTCATGTTCCTCCCTTGTCTTTGAATAGATGAGGATATCATTAATGAACATGACCACGAATTGATCGAGATATGGTCGGAACACGTTGTTCATTAGTTGCATGAATGCAGTAGGTGCATTAGTTAAACCGAACTGCATAACCACAAATTCATAATGTCTGTATCGACTTCGGAAAGCATTCTTGTGAATGTCTTCATCCTTGACCCTCAGTTGATGATAGCCTGACCTGAGATCGATCTTGGAGAAGTACTCCGTGCCAGAAAGTTGATCAAACAACTCATCAATACGCGACAGTGGGTATCTATTCTTGATGGTGAGTTGATTCAACTGCCGGTAATCAATGCATAATCTGAGGGAACCGTCCTTCTTCTTGACAAATAAGACTGGCGCACCCCAAGGGGGTGTGCTAGGTCGAATGAAACCTTGTCCTAGCAGCTCTTGAAGTTGCTTCTTTAATTCCTTTAGTTCTGTGGGGGACATCCTGTAAGGAGCTATTGACACAAGTGCTGCTCCAGGTGTGAGTTTAATGGTGAAGTTAACCTCCCTTTCGGGCAGTATGCGAGGTAACTCGGAAGGGAAAATATTAGGAAATTCTTGAACTACAGGGATTTCATTTATCTAAATTTCCTTAGACTCAATAACTACTATGGAGGCAAGGAAAGCTTCACATCCTTGCGAGATGAGTTTGCAAGCGTGAAGAGACAAAATAAGAGAGGGATGCTTCCGGTATTTGATACCAAGGAAGGAAAATCGTGGAAGACCTGGTTTTTGGAAAGAGATTATCCTATTTCGGTAATTTATGTAGGCATCATGGTCTACCATTCAATCAACTCCTAGTATGGCATCGTAGCCTTCCATGTCAAGGCATACGAGATTAGCGGGAAGATTATGTCCTTCTATAATTATCTCACTGTCGTGGTAATAAGTTGTAAGCTTAGTTCTGGGACCTAAGGGTGTGGTAATAGCTAGGTCCGATGGTAAAGGAACCACTGAAACTGGCAAGGTTTTTGCAAAGGTGGTTGATATAAAGGAATGAGTAGCACCAATATCAAATAGCACGAATGCGGGATGGGAATAAATATGAATAGTACCTTTAATAAGCCCATCATCCTTGGGCGCTTCCTCGTTATCTAGAACAGCGTTGAGACGAGCCTGTCGCTTCCGTCCATCGCTGGAAGACTGATCTTTCACAAGAGGGCAATATGGCATGCAGTGCTCCCGACTTCCACATCTTAGGCATGCACCTAAGCGCATCCAACATTCTTCGGCCGAATGACCGAATTTTTCACAAAATGAGCAAGCGATTGTAAGAGCCTTCTCTTCTTCCTTTATCTTCTTGTTCTTGTGGCTTTCGCTCCCGTTACCACTTTGGGATCTCTTCTTGTTGTTATCCCGGGACTTGTAGGTGATGCTAAATTTCTCCTCTTTTCTTCCTCGCCAATCCGACTTTCGGCTAGACTCCTCCCCTTTTCCTTTAAGTTTCTCGACCTTTTCCAAGGTCCTTTCACACAGATGAGCTCGTTGGACCATTTCGGCATAGGTCTGAATATTCTGGGAGCCAAGTTGCTGGATAAAAATGGGTCGCAGCCCGTCCATAAAGCAATTTGCTTTAAGGAGATCCGTGCTCACTAGATGCTGAGCATAGGGTGCTAGACGAAAAAATTGTAATTCATACTCGGCTATCGTCATCATACCTTGACGCAATGAAGCGAACTCTACCGCCTTCCTCTCCTTGACATGCTCGGAGAAATATTTAGCTCGAAAGAGCGTGAGAAATACTTCCAAAGTGTGTGGTGCGTCTGCAGGTGGTGTAGGTACAGACTTCCACCATGTACGCGCATCTTTGTTAAGCTAGAAGGTAGCAAGGTGAACCTTCTCCTGGTCGGTACATTGCATGACCTCGAAGATACGATTCATCTCGTAAATCTAGTTTTCTACTTCGTCTGGATTGGAAGGGCCATAGTTTGCAAAGCTTGTGTGAGACCTGCAACGGTTTGTTGCATTCCATTCCAATCGACATGATGAGCCATTGCAAGAATAGGGTACCTGAGAAGAGTAATAAATTTGTTAATTCTAATGGAATCGGTGGGTTAGAGGAAATTTCTAAATAACTATCTCAACCCCGGTTCTACCCAATTTCTCTCATGGGTCGGTATTTCTTTCCTTAGGTTCATAGGCATGGGTCCTTAAACCTTGGACTTAATCCAATGACATGACTTCTATTTTCCTAGAAATAAGAAAAATCCTTAGACCTAGTGCTCTGATACCACTCTAACTGTCACGCCCCAAGCTTTTATTACAGCGGAAGGAATATCGAAACATGAACAGCCGGCATGGTAAGCCTCTCGCAAGCAAGAAGATCAGAGCGCAAGACAATCACACAAAAGTAATTGCACAAGTAAAATTTTTCCAAAATTCTCACTTTATTTCATACTAATAACCACAAGTACATTGGATTCATGACTTAACCATTCTTACATTATAGACTCAAGAAAATGAAAAATTACAATAGGACTATACTAGACACTTTGATAATTCTAAGGCTTCTCTCATCTTGAAAACCTTCATTCACTCTCGGACCCGCTACTCGCATAATCCGAATCCGAATCACTAGTATTTCCTGAAATAGACAAGAAAATAGGTATGAGCACACTTGCCCAGTAGGTATCTTCGTATCAATATGAAGGTAATATTTAAATGATTAATGTAATAGCTCTAGATCTTAAGGTAAAAATAAGAATGCGATAAACAAGTGATATAAACTAGAACAACCAAGAATCATGAAATAACTGAGCAAGTAGATATGAGCGGGTATAGACCATAAACAAGCAAGAATAATCATGTAGATGTAAATTTGGCCTTTCATGAACAAGAATGTACGAGCATGTAACTAGAAAGTACTTTACACAACCTTGTAAAGGCTATGCATTAACAAGCATGTAAATTTCATAACGAGCCTCGTGAATTTCTCTCATTTATAAGAGAAAGTACTCCCAGCACAATGTGACGCCAGTATCATCGTACCCCATGATTTATAGCAGGTTTCTGACCATCGGCCGTAAGGACTAGCATGGCGCCCTTTGGATACAATCTGTGCCCGTCTTGCATCTTCAAATTATAAATCCAGTTACTTTCACGGGATATAACAATAATGTTGGCCAATAATTTAATTTCCAAATAACAAGTTTCATGATCAAGTAACCAAGGAATAGAATATACCAAAGTTTGATATTATTCCAAGAAATGATTTAAAAGGACATTATACTCCGGCGGCAATCCGGCAGCATAACGGTACATTCATTAAATTTCATAACTTAATGTTAACCTTTTTAACATAGTTTGGGACTCCAGATAATCCCAAGATCATCTAGGAACTCAAGAAAACCAACCCCAAAGGTCAAACCTCGGGTTAGACTAAATCCGAAAATAAGCAGTCATTCACTGGACCGTTTCATACAGAAAGCGGTCATAGTCTAGACCGTTTCATAAAAAGAGAGTCGACACATGAAAAAGAAGTGTCGACGCAGGGAAAACCATTTGGAGCTTTAGCGGTCTAGTGAATGGCCGCTAATCGAATCAGGCGGTCGTCCAGAGGGTCGCTAAGGTCCAGAGTACATAAAACACCGGTAAAGTGCTTTCTAGACAAATTGAGTTTTAATGGTACAACCAGATCGGCATCCTAGTGGGAATCCCAGGCTCGCGGAGTCTTACAGAGGCCTTGAAACATAATCCCCTAGTCCGACAGAAGGAATATCCGACGGAGAGATTCATAAGTCCAAGAAAAATGTGCCTATAAGTGCAAAGTGTAATTGATGGTCACATACCGAAGTATATGCCATGTACTTAAGAAAATGACTCATAGATGAGAAGATATCGTGATAAAACAGTGGTCAAAACTAGTCAAGTCCATGAAAATTACATTCATTAATACAAGAGTATAAGTTTTGGCATGAAATTAACATAACTTAAAATAATTTTCAAGTGCATAAAGAACATGAAATCAACTAGAATAAATCATCAATATAACCAAGTATAGGAAAACAATGCTTAAAACTAGGTCAAAACTTAAATAACTAGGCTTATCATAAGTAAATTAGGGCCGTCCTGCATTATGTTTTGGGTTAACATAATTCCAGAACTCAGAATCGACAAGCGGTCATGTGAGGATCGTTTTAGGGGCGCTAGCCATCTATCGCAGGGCCGCTAGTGATTCCAGGCGGTCTTCAGGAAGACTGTTTCTTCCTCTGTAGCAGATAGACGTTAAAAACTGAAGTTCAAACCTATTTTAGGGCAATATAAGGTATGGAAATGATATAAAACATGTAATTAACATGCCAAAAGAAAGTTAGGCCAAGAATATGCATAGGATAATGTAAATTAAGTAAGAATTACGTCTTTTTCATAAAGGGTTGGGATTATGCATGAAAAATGCACTAATTAATAATACACAAAATACTCCATGTACAATGCATGAAATCGACTGAAAATTGAGGGCTTTTACTCCTAAGATCATGTTTAAGCCATTCATGAGATAACTTACCTCTGGTCTTGTCCTTAAACAACGAATTAAGTGCTAAAAGTTGACCCTAGTTCCTGAATTGAATCAGTAATTTCGTGGCCTTCTAACTCTTGATTCTCTTTATCTATGACCACGAAATTTGGAGGGTAAGAAGAGGGTACTAAAAGGAACAAATAACTCTAAAGAACCCATATATAATTACCTCGTTTAGGGCTTCTATCTTGCTGATCAATCTAACCCGGCCGCACAATTTCCTAAGATTCTTGTACCGAACCAGCGACTTTAGACGCCTCTAATTTTCTATAGGCTTGATCTCCTAGAACGAAATTTTGAGAGTAGTTAGACCTTAGTATTATGAACAAAAACTTCTAAAGATCATACCTCTAATTCATCCTCCTTACCTTAGTTCCACGCTAGCCAAAAGTAAGGGCCGTGCAGGTTGGTTCTAGGGCCTATTTATAGGGTTAGCTAGGGTTTTAGGGATTAGAACAAACATAGAGTCCACATTAGGTTTTCAATTCGATCCTCTAGCATTCTAGACTTTTCTAACTAAGGGATATCATCGATCCTAGGTGATTAGGGTGCTAAAGTTCTCATCTTTTCATGCCTTCTATTCACGGAATATGCAGCGCTTAGCGGTCTAGTTTTAGACCGTTTTATGGCACATGCGGTCGCCCGATAGACTGTTTCTACTGTTGGGCGTCGAATTTGAACAGTTTTTAAACTCTTTTGATATTATCTCCTATTATCTACTTAAATTTCGTAAATATGACATTTTAAGCTTCTAGAATATGGGCCAAGACCTATGAGCTTGGTTTTAGGTCCTTCGGGCCTAAAAAGGTTAGATTTATTTAAATAAATATTGGGCTTGATTTAATTAACTATAATTCATCTAATAGCCCATTACCCTTGAATTAACTTCTATTTATTTCAAAAAAAATCTTAAAAAATTTGAATATATTCTAGAAAATTCAAAATATTATTTACAAAATCTTGGGATATTACAACCTATCTAGGTGCCTTTTACATAACCCTACCAAGGCTTATAAAAATATTGGAATTTTTAAGATTGGGCGCCCCTTAGTGCAGGCGCCAATTCTTTAAATAATGGCACATGTGAGGGCGCCATTTAATCAATAAATGGCACCTGTCTAGGCGCCAATTACCTGAGTGCTGATTTTCAGAGTTCCGATTTTGAGGCACTATTATCTCAGTCCGCCAATGTAGCCCCACGTTTCTGGCATTTCTCATACGCTCCCACTCGACAGTAGCTAACTAGCCTCTGTGAGTAGTTCTCCCTGTGCTTCGGAACGGGCGACCATTCCACTATCGCCCATTCTGGAAATGATGGCACCCCGAAGGGCGCCAATTCAGTAGTCTGTGGCAGCCCGAGAGCTGCCAATTCCACCCAGATTTCCGACTGGTCTCGTGGTTTGTGCCGATATAACCATAGTTCCTTTCCTGTAAAATAATCAGACCTTGAACTCCATTCATGAAATCTACCTTATGTTCCTACAATGGTTAAACCCTTAGAATTCTATATTGGCTATAAACGAGAGTGGATGTCGAAAGAAATACATGACACAATGCTGGCATTAATGGGGCCCGATCTGGTCCTAAGAGGAGCACCTGAAAGTACTTGTGCCCATGGGAGCTATAATGATCACGGTGTTAGCATTACACCGAAGTACTTGCGTTCTTGACTTGAGGCATCCCACTCACTCTCTCGTGACACTACTTGCGTGCTTGACTTGACTAGCGTGGCTCGGAATGGGCAAAGACTTGACTTGCGTGGCCCGGAACGGGCAAAGTACTTGCTTGACTGAAATAGCCAATTCTCGTAAACACGTACTTGCTATTACTTGCTTGAATTTGGTTCTTACTTTCCTAAAAAAATGTGTAAACACTTGATAGTACTTGAAATCATGCAATATTCTTTCTATAAAGTTCTTGATATCTTGCTTGTCAACGCTTGATAGTACTTGAAATCATGCGATATTCTTCTATGCAGTTCTTGATTTCTTGCTTGTCCATCATGCATAGCTATACCTGCATTGCACGTAACATGTAAATTACTTAAAGACTGCTCGAACTTGAGATATAATTCATACTGAGCGATTCGCTCATCTAGTTTTATTCCAATGTTTTCCAGGTAACTCGGATAGCGATAACCAATCTAATGGGAATGAGACCGAGTGAAAAGTGCTAGAGCCACCAATCATCGAACTGTCATCTAGTCACATCTTTTGATTTCTTGAGTCCTTACCTTTGTACTTCCAGTTATGTGAGTTGGTTGAAACTTGTTAAGGCTTGTAACCTTATGGTTAATTTGGGTCATTATCATTATGGTTAATTGGATAATTGTCATCTTGGAATATTGGTATTATTTTGAAATTTTAAATCTTAGTTATTATTTGTCTAGTCTTTTGCGCACTCTATCCTTTGTCAAAAATCTTATTGCTCTGATTGACATGATCTATATAAACTCGCCACGCTACCGGGTATCTTCCGCGCCCGAGGCGTGACATTCTAATCAAGCTAGATGAAACTAGATGCAATCTTACAAGCTAGATTAGTATGAGAAGGCATATGAAAAGCTATGTTCATTGGCCCTTGCCCAGATGAGTCAAATCCAATGAAGAAGAAGAAGTGGTTGATGAGATGTCTCAGTGAGCACAGCCAAATTGCATCAACCTCACAGTACATTGAGTCAACGCATGCGACACACTATGCTTGGGTTTAGAAGATAGTTAGCTTAACAAGTGTTGACTCCTCAAACAAAGTCATCAAGAGTTATCAAGAGAAACTCAAGGGCTTAAGCAGCCAAGTCCTATGGTCAGATTAGTAGTAGCAGCAAGCTCATACAGTTGAGCAGTTTAACAGAGGAACACTAGTAGTTCAAGATGAAAAAGGGTCAACAGACCTTAAGCAGCTGAGGTTGACAAATGGCCGAACACTAGGTTGGCAGCAACGTCACTTAAATGGAAGCGTGAGAACTCAAGGCAGTCACGTGAGTTCGACCAGTTATTAGTAAAGTAGGGAAGTGGCACATGAACCCAAGTGAGCAATGATGGGCACGTGGTCTGAGGTTCGATGTCAGAAATATTCTTCTCTCTCCTACCACGTGGATGAATGATTCTTATCCCAAATGGCTCTGGAGGCCCTATTTTATATATAAAAAGGGACTTTCATCCCTCGAGCCAAGTGCAGGGTGCAGAAGAGAAAGGGGACTGTCCAGGAAAAGAAAAGGAGTGATCATCTGAGAAGAAAAAGGAGAGCCAGTGAGTGAGCAGAATAGAAGAAAAGAGAGAGAAAGAGAGAAGAGCTAAGAAGAGGATCAAGAGAAGAGGAGAGAGTTCGAGTCAGAGCAGTCGGTCTCAATTGAAGATCTGTGTTCATCAGTTCTTGGATCAGATCTAGAACTGTCCTTGCTCCTGAGAGCGCTACATAAGGTTTTGAGTTTTGTTTGTTTCATTTTCCTTGTTCATTTCTTTGTTTTCATTTTCCACCTTGTTCTTCCGAATCCCTGATTGGGGATCTGGTATTCCCTCTGAGTGTTTCAGAGGAAGGGAGAGTTATCTCTGGTGTTCCTTCTGAGAGATCAGAAGAAGGGAGGTGTTCCTTCGATTGTCCCCTTTGTGGCTTCAGAGGAAGGGTGATCTCGATCTCCAGGTGGTGAGTGACTGGGTGTTGCTCACCGAGTTCCCTCTGTGTCGTAGAGGAAGAGAGGACTGGTCCTCTGGTTTTGAGTAACTGGGTGTTACTCAAGTTTCCTTCTTATTCGATCAGAAGAAGAGAGGAGAGTGTTCCTTTGGGTCAAGCTATTTGGCAGCATCTTGTCGCAAACTGGGTCTGCTTCTTACAATTTGCAAGGTGAAGCCTCACTCGAATTTGAGTGAGGGATGGATGTAGGTCTATGAGTAGCAGACCGAACCATATAAAACATCATGTTCATCGTGGTTTGCTCTCTGCGTTCTTTCCATATCTTCTTTCCCCCTTTCGTAGGTTGGTCATGAGCTGAACTTCAATCCTGATACAGTGTAGTATTGTAGATGTTCGATTTGTGTGACTGGAAAAGTTCATGTGTAGCAACCCTAATAAATTTAAAAGAATAGAATAAGTCAAAATAGAATAAAAGACTAAGTAAAGAAAAGATAAAAATACAAAATGGAAAAGAATTAAACTCTAATGAAAATAACGCCTCAGGAAAAGGCGCGACCTTACAAATAAGCAACCTTCAACCAGGCGTGAATTAAAGAAAGGACGCCCAAATGATAAGGCGTCAAATTTCAAACGACCAAAATAAATAAAAAGGGCAAGAAAGCGTAACGCCCTTTGAGTGGACGCGTTTCAACAAGTAACGACGCTTGACAAGGCGTCAATTTAAATTCGACGCCCTTACTTAGGACGCTAATTCAGTTTGAGTTCCGTTCGACCCAGGAGTCTATCCAGGGTAAGTTGATAACTATGAGAAAGAGTTCGAATGTAGTAATAATTCTATCTTGGAAGTATTACTTCCAATCAAACACTACCTTTGTTAGGATTCCAAAGTCCCTATAAGTAACCCCCGTCGAACCCTAAAGATCTATTTGGACGACCTACTACTGTTACGGTATGTGAAGAACAGTGAGTTCTTCTTATATCTTTCCCTCTGTCTTTTTGATTTCATGAAGGATATTAATCTTTCATCTTCTTCCTCTAATACAGGTTAAGCGATCAATTGCGTACGTAAAGAACAAGGTAACGTTCTTCAATCTTTTCCCTAACTTCGGATATATTCTCATCATCCTTCCTTTTTCTTCCCCTACAGGTTGATCGAAGATCATCATCTTCATCATCCTCATCAAACGTCTTCTGTATTACCATCTTCTGTCTTACTGCTGACTGTTAGAAGCTTCAGAGCATCAGTTTCTAACCAAGCCTCCGTCCGTTCATCAGATAATTCTCATAAGGTAGGTTTTCTCAAGCACTGTAGCCCAAATCACCATAATAACTATGTTAAACCATATATATTAGTTCATGCATATAGTTTTCATGAGTTTTAAAAGTTTCTATTGTTGGAAAGAACGCCCTTTCCAAGGGCGCTAATTGTATACGCGACCCAGACAAGGGCGCTACCTTGAAAGAAACGACCATGACCAGGTCGTCAATTCCAGATTTGACGCCCGGTACACGGACGTCAATTTTCTCAATTGTTAATTACCCATGTTAATTATCCAATATTCACTTAAACATGATTCTAAATTAGTGTACAATCATATTTACTTGAATCCCGATAAATTTCTTGTCATGACCATGTCTCTTGTTTCTGGAAATTATATACTTGAAATCTAAAAAATCTTGAATTCACGACCCTGTATAGGTCGTCTCTCACTTGACTAACGCCCCTGTTCAGGGCGTGAATTGAAAAGTAACGCCCCTGTCCAGGGCGTGTTTTTGATAAATTTCTGAATATATATACTGTAAAAATAGAAGTAAAGAATGAACGACCACTGTATACGTCGTCAACTTGTAAATAAACGCCCCTTACCAGGGCGCGTTTTTGGTAAAATACTGAAATATTAAAATCTTGCAAAAATGTAAAATAGATAAACGCCCTTACTGAAGGCGTTAATTACTTGAGTAGTGACTTTACTTAAGTCGTTATTTTCCTGTAAAAATATTTTTACCTGTTTCTGACAACCGATGGTTTCAGTATATCTATATATATATGTATATCGGCACTATATCTCCACTCCGTGAGTATAGTCCCACGTTTCATGATGTTTTATCGATCACCCTCAATTCTCATTGACATACAAGCTCTCCATTGGACATTCCGTTCCTTTGGACTAGCGAGTTAGTCATAGAGACCTCCGTAAGACTCCTCGAGCCTTGGATTCCCTCAAGGCCGACTGAGCTGGTTGTACCCTAAAAACCCATTACACTATTGAATGCCATGTCACTCTAAAGAAACATGGTATACCGGCCCTTATGATATGCAAAGAGTATATCATGAGAATTCTTAATGGGATGATGATATCATGCCATTTGTTGATGTTCTTGTGGACCTCAATTCTATAATAAGAATGAGGGTATCTTGCCTTTGATATACTGTTCATGTGGACCTCAATTGTCATGGTACCCGAGTTAAGGGAACCTAATTCCACCTAGTTTCATCGTTCATCGGGATTGTACCGTTGTTATCGCCTATCTATGTCCAATGTCGTATTTTTTGACTCCATTCTCTCAAAGTTATCCTACGTGTCTACAAGCTTAAATTGTTGAAATTCCATATTGGCTATATATATATACAAGAGTGGATGTCAAAAATACATGATAAATGCCTGCGCATATAGGGCCCGATCTGGTCCTGGGAGGAGCACCCGAAAGTACTTGTGCCCATGGGAGTTGAATGATAAGGTATCTGACATTATACCGAGTGCATGACTAGCTTGATTGGGCATTCCACACAAATCTTGTACTTGACTCGTACTTGACATGACATGAATTGTGTGACCCGAGAAAGGGTAATTACTTGTTTGCTTGATACATGATAGCCAAAGTTCTTGACATGACTTGCTAAAGAGTACTTGCTTGAATATCTGTTATCTTTTCTTGAAAGCTCATGACTAGTTCATCTTGCTGTCTTATTGACAAATTCTTTCTCTATCTTGTCGTTTTATGCGAGCATGCATAGCTATAGTACATTCATGAAAAATGTAATTACTTAAACCCCTTGCTAAGCGCTTGAGATATAATTTCCTACTGAGCGTTCGCTCACTCCGTGTGTTCCATACTTTTCAGGTAATTCCGACGACGAGGGAAGTCAATCGGATGGGAATGGTCAAGAGTGAAAGAGATAGAACTTCCCCAAGTGTCATCTAGTCTTTTTCCTATTTTTGAGTCAACTATGTACTTTTCCTTTTTTTTGAATTGAGTATTGGATTTGTAATAGTCTATCCATTATGAAATAAAGGATTGGGTTATCTTTCTATTTTGCGCATCTCTGTTTTGGTGTCGAATACACCACTACTCTGATTGACATGATTGATATAAACTCGTCGCGCATATCTGAGTATCTTCCGCGCTCTGGGCGTGACAGTTTTTGTGGTATCAGAGCCTAGGGTATTCAATTCCTAGGAAAACCCAAGTCCAAGGATATGTTCAAACCTTTAACCAGTGAGATTGGGTAGAACCAAGGGTTAAAGTTAACATAGAATGCTAGTCTTTAAGATACAAATCACGTATTAATCTAGTTATTATAATTGTAGGATAATGGCTGCCGAACATGCTCAATGGCGCAACATGCAGCGTACACTGCAAGGCATGACTCAAGTGCTGCAACAAGTAACACTAGGAGGTGGACAACGAGCAGGAAGTCTCCACCAGACTTTCAAGAACATGAACCCGCCCAAGTTCACGGGTTCTACTGATCCAGATGATGCTGAACACTGGATTAGGGAAATAGAACGAATATTCCGTGTTATGCAATGCACGGATCAAGATAAGGTCTTATTAGCTACTTTTCAGTTAGAAAGGGATGCTAGATGCTGGTGGGAATCAATAGAGGCTACTATAAATCAAGATCAGGTTTCGTGGGAGGAATTCGTTGAACACTTCAATGTAAAATATTTCTCGGACCGAGTTCAGGAAAAGAAGGCTGCAGAATTTGCTGCATTAAAGCAACGATCTTTGTCAGTGGCCGAGTATGAGGCCCAATTCTCTAGATTATCTCGGTATGCTAAGCATCTAGTTAGCACCGAGAAAATGAAAGCTAGGAGGTTTCTTAATGGGCTCAGGCCCCAAGCTATTACTCAACTGGTGCCGATGGACATTCAAGTCTACTCGGAGATAGTACGCCGAGCTCAACTATTAGAAGATGCCACGGAACTGTCTGATAGGATTCGTGGTAAGGATAAGAAAGAACAAGTTACAGGTTCGGGTTCCTTTAAACCCAACTTCAAGAAAAGGCCTAGCAATGGAGGAGCATCCTCACAAGACCAAAAGTGCAAGAAGACCAAGCCCTTCTCTATCACCACTACCTCTCCAAATATAGTGTACAAACATTGTGATAAAGCGGGTCATAGAGCAGAAGAATGCTGGAGGAAACTAGGAGCATGTCTCCGTTGTGGGAGTCGTGAGCATCGGATTCCCGATTGCCCATTACTTAACGATCAAGCCATTGACGAAAAGCGCCCAGTAACCAAGAATGCTCATCTTCATGCAATCAAGGAGACCGAGCAAGTAGAAGAAGGTGGCTTAGTGGAAGGTACATTGAAAGTTTGTTCCAGGAATGCATATGTCTTAATTGATACTGGTGCATCACATTCTATTGTTTCTAAGAAGTTTGCTGACCCATTACCCCTAGAACCGGAATGGATAAAGTTAGTTTTGTCTACTCCTCTGGATGATGAGACTGATATTACACATCATTACCAAAACTGTGAAGTATTAGTTCAGGGTAGAAATCTCCCTATTGATCTCATATGTTTAGATCTGAAAGAGTATGATGTTATACTAGGGGCAGATTGGTTATCCAAGTATCAGGCAACGGTTGATTGCCGCAATAGTAAGGTTACATTCAAGGAATTTCTAGAACTAATCTTGACTAGCCCCAAGGGTCGGAGCAGATCCCCTCTTATTTCAGCTCTCCGAGCTAGCAAGCTCATCAGGAAAGGATGTGCATCTTTCCTTGCCTTTGTCACAGTTAAAGAAGCTAAGGAAGCTAAGCTAGAAGACATTCCAGTGGTACAAGAATTTCCGGACGTATTTCCGGAAGATTTGCCGGGATTACCCCCGCAAAGAGAAGTGGCCTTCACCATTGACTTAGTCCCTGGTGCTGGTCCGATTTCAACGGCACCTTATAGGATGTCACCTGCTGAACTCAAGGAGTTAAAAGAGCAATTGATGGAACTCATTAAGAAAGGATTCATTAGACCAAGTACTTCCCCGTGGGGAGCGCCTGTATTATTTGTAAAGAAGAAAGACGGATCCATGAGGTTATGCATCGACTATCGACAGTTGAATCATCTCAGTATCAAGAACAAGTATCCACTGCCGAGAATCGATGAATTGTTTGATCAAATTTCAGGATCCATGTACTTTTCCAAAATTGATCTTAGGTCAGGATATCACCAACTAAGAATCAAGGACGAGGATATTCATAAAACCGCATTCAGAAGCAGGTATGGCCATTATGAATTTGTTGTTATGCCTTTCAGACTAACGAATGCCCCTACTGCCTTTATACAGTTAATGAATAGTATATTCAGGCCTTATTTGGATCAATTCGTGGTGGTCTTTATTGATGATATATTGATTTATTCCAAGACCAAGGAAGAGCATGAGGAACATTTGAGGATTGCATTACAAATATTGAGGACAAACCAATTATATGCAAAACTTAGCAAGTGTGAATTCTGGCTTGAAGAAGTGACTTTTCTCGGACATGTTATATCAAAGGATGGCTTGTCTGTAGACCCATCAAAGGTTGAAGCTGTAAGGAACTGGGAAAGACCGACCAATGCTAGCGAGATCCGAAGTTTCTTAGGTCTTGCCGGCTATTACAGGCGATTCATCAAGGATTTCTCAAAAATCACCGTGCCACTTACGAGGTTAACTCGCAAGGAGATCCGTTATGAATGGGATGAGGAATGTGAAAGAAGCTTCCAAACTCTCAAGGATCATCTTACTACAGCTCCTATCTTAGCATTGCCAATTGAAGGAGAAAAGTTTGAGGTATACACTGATGCTTCTGGCATTGGCCTCGGGTGTGTTCTAATGCAACAAGGGAAGGTTATAGCCTACTCTTCTCGTCAATTAAAGAAGCATGAAGAGAACTACCCCGTCCATGACTTAGAATTGGCCGCGGTAGTATTTGCACTTAAAATATGGAGACATTATCTTTATGGAGTACAGTTTACTGTATACTCCGATCACAAGAGTCTCAAATATCTTTTCTCACAGAAGTAACTAAATATGAGGCAAAGACGATGGCTGGAATATCTCAAGGACTTCGACTTCAATATACAATATCATCCCAGAAAGGGTAATCATGTAGCAGATGCCCTTAGTCGAAAGCCGAGAGCACTGTTAGCCAATTGTCTGATTCAAGAATGGAAATTGTTGGAACAATTCTCTGAACTCAATATAAGCATGGACACGGACCCTAGATGTGTCACATTATCTCATGTAAGTATACAGTCAGATTTATTGTCTGAAATACAAGCACTTCAGAATGATGATCCTACATTAGTAGAAATCAAGGGCAGATTAGAAGGACAATCGAATTTCCAATTAGCTTCTGACGGAAGATTAATGTTCAAGAATAGAACTTGTATACCGGACTGCCCAAAATTGAAGAAGAAGGTCTTAGATGAAGCTCATAGGTCAAGGTATACGATTCATCCTGGATCTACCAAAATGTACCAAGATGTAAAAAGAAATTTTTGGTGGCCCAACATGAAAAGAGAAATAGCGGACTACGTATCACGCTGTCTCACGTGCCAACAAGTCAAGGCGGAACACCAAAAGCCTGCTGGAAAACTACATCCTCTAGATATCCCTAAATGGAAGTGGGAGGATATTGATATGGATTTCATCATGGGTTTATCTAAATCAAAAAGAGGACATGATGGAATATGGGTTATCATTGATCGATTGACTAAATCAGCGCATTTCTTGCCAATCAAGAGTCGATGGTCAGTTGATGTCTTAGCTACACTATACATCAAGGAAATAGTCAGATTACATGGTATTCCTGTTTCAATCGTGTCTGATAGAGATCCCCGTTTTACTTCTCATTTTTGGAAAGGACTACAACATTCGTTGGGAACGAGACTTAACTTTAGCACAGCCTTTCATCCTCAAACGGATGGTCAGACCGAGAGAACCAATCAAGTAGTCGAAGATATGCTAAGGGCATGCATTACTGATTTTGATGGAAACTGGCATGATCACTTGCCTCTGGTCGAATTTGCATACAATAATAGCTACCAGGCAAGTATACAACTGGCACCTTTTGAAGCCTTATACGGAAGGAGTTGTCGATCACCCTTATGCTGGGACGAAGTTGGAGAGAAACAACTGTTAGGTCCAGAAATGGTAAGGGACACTACCGAGAAGATACAATTGATCAAAGAAAGACTGCAAGTTGCTCAGTCTAGACAAAAGGCTTATGCTGACACAAGAAGAAGAGATCTGGAATTCCAAGTTGGAGATCATGTATTTCTCAAGATATCGCCTGGACGTGGAATACGGAGATTTGGTGTTAAGGGCAAGCTTACACCACGATACATCGGACCTTTTGAGAAACTCGAAAGAGTTGGCGAGGTTGCTTATCGCATCGCATTGCCACCTCAATTGACCGACGTACATGATGTGTTCCACATATCTATGTTGAAGAAGTATGTACATGACCCATCACATATTATTGAGTATGGAGACCTAGTGATCCAGAAAGATTTCACATATGAGCAGAAGCCCATACGAATACTAGATCGAGAAGTACGAACCCTAAGGAATAAGGTTATTCCCATGCTAAAAGTACAATGGAATAAGAATTCAGAACATGAAGCTACATGGGAGACCGAGGAATCTATGAGGAAGCGATTTCCAGAATTATTTTAGAAGGTATGAACTCTACACTCTCCATATGTAAAAATATGCTATGAATTTGGGGACCAAATTCTTTTTAAGTGGGGGAGGGTGTAGCAACCCTAATAAATTTAAAAGAATAAAATAAGTCAAAATAGAATAAAAGACTAAGTAAAGAAAAGATAAAAATCCGAAATGGAAAAGAATTAAACTCTAATGAAAATAACGCCTCAGGAAAAGGCGCGACCTTACAAATAAGCAACCTTCAACCAGGCACGAATTAAAGAAAGGACGCCCAAATGATAAGGCGTCAAATTTCAAACGATCAAAATAAATAAAAAGGGCAAGAAAGCGTAATGCCCTTTGAGTGGACGCATTTTAACAAGTAACGACGCTTGACAAGGCGTCAATTTAAATTCGACGCCCTTACTTAGGACGCTAATTCAGTTTGAGTTCCGTTCGACCCAGGAGTCTATCCAGGGTAAGTTGATAACTATGAGAAAGAGTTCGAATGTAGTAATAATTCTATCTTGGAAGTATTACTTCCAATCAAACACTACCTTTGTTAGGATTTCCAAAGTCCCTATAAGTAACCCCCGTCGAACCCTAAAGATCTATTTGGACGACCTACTGCTGTTACGGTATGTGAAGAACAGTGAGTTCTTCTTGTATCTTTCCCTCTGTCTTTTTGATTTCATGAAGGATATTAATCTTTCATCTTCTTCCTCTAATACATGTTAAGCGATCAATTACGTACGTAAAGAACAAGGTAATGTTTATCAATCTTTTCCCTAACTTCGGATATATTCTCATCATCCTTCCTTTTTCTTCCCCTACAGGTTGATCGAAGATTATCATCTTCATCATCCTCATCAAACGTCTTCTGTATTACCATCTTCTGTCTTGCTGCTGACTGTTAGAAGCTTCAGAGCATCAGTTTCTAACCAAGCCTCCGTCCGTTCATCAGATAATTCTCATAAGGTAGGTTTTCTCAAGCACTGTAGCCCAAATCACCATAATAACTATGTTAAACCATATATATTAGTTCATTCATATAGTTTTCACGAGTTTTAAAAGTTTCTATTGTTGGAAAGAACGCCCTTTCCAAGGGCGCTAATTGTATACGCGACCCAGACAAGGGCGCTACCTTGAAAGAAACGACCATGACCAGGTCGTCAATTCCAGATTTGACTCCCGGTACACGGACGTCAATTTTCTCAATTGTTAATTACCCATGTTAATTATCCAATATTCACTTAAACATGATTCTAAATCAGTGTACAATCATATTTACTTGAATCCCGATAAATTTCCTGTCATGACCATGTCTCTTGTTTCCGGAAATTATATACTTGAAATCTGAAAAATTTTGAATTCACGACCCTGTATAGGTCGTCTCTCACTTGACTAACGCCCCTGTTCAGGGCGTGAATTGAAAAGTAACGCCCCTGTCCAGGGCGTGTTTTTGATAAATTTCTGAATATATATACTGCAAAAATAGAAGTAAAGAATGAACGACCACTGTATACGTCGTCAACTTGTAAATAAACGCCCCTTACCAGGGCGCGTTTTTGGTAAAATACTGAAATATTGAAATCTTGCAAAAATGTAAAATAGATAAACGCCCTTCCTGAAGGCGTTAATTACTTGAGTAGTGACTTTACTTAAGTCATTATTTTCCTGTAAAAATATTTTTACCTGTTTCTGACAACCGATGGTTTCAGTATATCTATATATATATGTATATCGGCACTATATCTCCACTCCGTGAGTATAGTCCCACGTTTCATGATGTTTTATCGATCACCCTCAATTCTCATTGACATACAAGCTCTCCATTGGACATTCCGTTCTTTTGGACTAGCGAGTTAGTCATAGAGACCTCCGTAAGACTCCTCGAGCCTTGGATTCCCTCAATGCCGACTGAGCTGGTTGTACCCTAAAAACCCATTACACTATTGAATGCCATGTCACTCTAAAGAAACATGGTATACCGGCCCTTATGATATGCAAAGAGTATATCATAAGAATTCTTAATGGGATGATGATATCATGCCATTTGTTGATGTTCTTGTGGACCTCAATTCTATAATAAGAATGAGGGTATCTTGCCTTTGATATACTGTTCATGTGGACCTCAATTGTCATGGTACCCGAGTTAAGGGAACCTAATTCCACCTAGTTTCATCGTTCATCATGATTGTACCGTTGTCATCGCCTATCTATGTCCAATGTCGTATTTTTGGACTCCATTCTCTCAAAGTTATCCTACGTGTCTACAAGCTTAAATTGTTGAAATTCCATATTGGCTATATATATATACAAGAGTGGATGTCAAAAATACATGATAAATGCCTGCGCATATAGGGCCCGATCTGGTCCTGGGAGGAGCACCCGAAAGTACTTGTTCCCATGGGAGTTGAATGATAAGGTATCTGGCATTATACCGAGTGCATGACTAGCTTGATTGGACATTCCACACAAATCTTGTACTTGACTCGTACTTGACATGACATGAATTGCGTGACCCAAGAAAGGGTAATTACTTGTTTGCTTGATACATGATAGCCAAAGTTCTTGACATGACTTACTAAAAAGTACTTGCTTGAATATCTATTATCTTTTCTTGAAAGCTCATGACTAGTTCATCTTGCTGTCTTATTGATAAATTCTTTCTCTATCTTGTCGTTTTATGCGAGCATGCATAGCTATAGTACATTCATGAAAAATGTAATTACTTAAACCCCTTGCTAAGCGCTTGAGATATAATTTCCTACTGAGCGTTCGCTCACTCCGTGTGTTCCCTACTTTTCAGGTAATTCCGACGACGAGGGAAGTCAATCGGATGGGAATGGTCAAGAGTAAAAGAGATAGAACTTCTCCAAGTGTCATCTAGTCTTTTTCCTATTTTTGAGTCAACTATGTACTTTTCCTTTTTTTTGAATTGAGTATTGGATTTGTAATAGTATATCCATTATGAAATAAAGGATTGGGTTATCTTTCTATTTTGCGCATCTCTGTTTTGGTGTCGAATACACCACTACTCTGATTGACATGATTGATATAAACTCGTCGCGCATATCCGAGTATCTTCCGCGCTCGGGGCGTGACATCATGTCACCATACATACATACATACATACATATATATATATGTACGGGTTGAGGTGAGTGTAGCTTGCACTCCTGCATAGTCATCTATAGCGTCGACGCCCTTCTGCTCTTGATCTCTTGCAATTTTTCAGCTATAGTTCATTTTAGGATTTCATTGTTCGAAAACTAAAATTGGGCCACAATCTTTAGCTGGTTCCATTCACCCCCCCTGTGGATCCCTCCGTGCACCTATCTCCTTTCTATCAGTTTACTACCCCAGGTTCCCGCAATGCCAACCCCTATTACAGGCTTTTCACCTAGGGGAGCGGCAACTCCAATATCTGGCATGGGCCTTCGGCCTCGAGTTCTAGCAACGTCGACACCCAACATGGGTTTACTACCCTGGGCTCTCGATGTCCCAACATTTGAAAGGGGCATCCTTCTCCAGACTCCTGCAATATCAACTCTCAGTATGAGGATATCATCTCGAGTGCCGACAACACTTCTCTCGGCTCGAGTAGACTTTGACACTTAGGTCACTCAAATTTCGGCTCTCCATATGGGTACTAGGCCCTGGAGGTCGATTCCAACAATTTTTGCTGAAAGTGTCACGCCTCCGGCAATAGTAGATTGTGTCTTCTCAGTCTACCACCTTGAAGCGGAGTCCTCTTCGGCTCCCCAAAGCAAATGTCGCAGTAGCCACAGAAGCAGGGGACCTGCTACCACAACCAGCAACTCTGGCAAGACTATTCTCCTCAGTAATCTAAGGATTCATCTTAATGGAGGTGAGCCAATCATCCCACAGGACCAGAACGTGCCTACGGTCCCCACCTCCAATCGCTTCAGTCTCCTATGGCGAATGCGGGAAGATAAAGCAGAATTGAAAGAAACTGGCACTTCGGTAGCACATCGGGGGCAGTCATACCAGTTCGGCACCAAGACTTCTAAGTCTAATCGAAGGAGTAGTGACAATGGAGAGCGATAGCATTGCCTGAGAAGAATCTGGGTTACTCCAGAGAAGGCTTAAGCCATTTAGTGGGCATGTACTAAGAAGCATCTCCACATACCCGAGCGTCATATCGCTCGAGATGTTGTCGAGTCATCATCGACCCAGTCCGACCACATCTAGCTAGCCAGTCCTTCTCACCTAAATAGGCAAAAGAGAATAGGGGCTCATACTAAGCTCTGCCGATAGACAATTTCGAGTTCTTCTCGGACAAACACCAGTCACATGATGGAGGATCTGCCTCAGAGGATCTCAGTCTTCGATAGACTGGGGGCACCGATCTACTCTGAGAAACATCCCAAGAAGTAGCGGATGGTGCGGTTCATCAACAATGTTGTTCGGGTGTTCGTGTGTTATGCTACCGGTCAACAACCCGAGACGCAGTCCGATGACATGAACTGGCCATTGTCCCAATTTAGGAGGCCTTGCTCACAAGCTCAGCCTCCGGTGCCACCAGACCACATCGGCATTTCTACCGGGCCACAGGCATCGGAACACCTTAAAGAAGTACTGGTCGAGGACTGTGGCACTCCCATAAATGCGGATATAGCTAACAATAATCCGCCAGTGGATGAAGTTCAAGATGTGACTCTTGAAACTCTCATGAGGAAGAATCAACACTTGAAGACCTCCTGCAAGATCTTCTTCAGGAACGAGATCCTCACCTTCAACATCCTGCTAGGCCTCCGGTCGAAACGCAGACACTACCAGCCAAGCACAATGGTGCCAACATTTCGGCAACAGCTACTAGAGCCCCGACATCAGCAGGGTTCGACACACCACCAGTAGAAGCCAATCCGCGAGCATCAAACATGCCAGTACCAGAAAATCTTATGGCGCAACGACAGATGATCTAGTGGATCGTCGAGACGAAGCTCACCCAGTACAGGGAAGGGGTCGCCATTGTAGATCTTTACATTGTTCCATACCTACTACACCACCAGTTGAAAAAGTTTCCTTTGGAGTACGCCAAACCCCCGAAGTTATAGAAGTTCAATGGGCAAGGGTCTCCGCATGAGCACTTGGCCTATTACATCACGGCCATGGGCGAGTTAGCATTGGATAGCATTGGACAACTCTTGCCTCCTTCACTACTTTGCCACTTCACTTACAAGAACCACCTTCCAATGGTATTCCTGCTTGAAGCCCAACTCAGTGATCGATTGGGCAGATCTCCAGAAGAAATTTCCCGACCGCTTCTAGACGATCCAGCGTAGGATGCCCCTGACATAGCTTTGCTCTCTCTGACAGAAGAAGGGTGAAAGTGCCCTCGACTTCATCAAAAGATGGCGAGACCTCAGTATGAGATGCATCAACCATCCAGCCTAGGAAGATGCCATCACCATATGTCGTAAAGGCCTGGCAGCCGAGGTCAGCGAGAAACTTCTCGGCACCAATATTAAGGGCTTCGACCAGCTCAACTCGGTGGTTGTTGTGATAGAGATGTTCTTCGCCGACAACCAAGGTTATAGCTTAGCTAAGGGAAAACTGGCATGGGAATGCCATACCGATAAAGATGTGAATACTATTGAGTTCACTCCCACCCTCAAATCTAGCAAGGATGGCAAGTCAAGTGGCTTCGGCAAGAGATCAAAGGATAAGCCACCCACCCTTTCTTTCACAGAGCATATGAAGATGTCGTTCTCCTTCAAGAAGGAGCACACAAAAATGCTCTTCGACCTCTGTATGGCCCAGAAAATCATCGAGCTGCCAGAAGCTCGAAAACCACATGACACCCAAAAAGTCGATGACCCCAACTACTACCCATATCATCACATGTTGGGTCATTCACTTGAAGATTGCTACATCTTCAAGACTCAGGCACAAAAGCTGATCAGAGATGGCCTCATCAAGATGTAGAGCAGTCTCGTCGATCCTTCGTAACCGCATGCATCCCGGCTTGCCAAGATGGCCCGTGTGATTCATTATTCGACCAATGTGATTCACATTATGGCAGGATTCTCCCTCTGTGACACTGAAGTAGAGGAGGCCAATACCAGTCAAGCTAAGCACTCACTGTGATATCAGGTGTCACGCCCCGAGATATGTAGTGAAATTTAGTCGAGAATGTGAATAACTAACAAATAAAGCCTCAAGCTAGCAATATAATTAGAGCGCGACATTCAGACATAAAAGAGTGAACACCATATATAAATAAACTCCAACTTTATTGAATAATAATCGAAAGGTTACAAAAGACACTTGACTTTGACTCTCTTGACCTAACTAGACTCAAGAAAATAAAAGATTTCATAACATGATCAACTTCATCGCCTATTACAGTAAAGGAACTTAACTTACAATAACTGACTCTAGACTCTTTAACTAACTAGGATTCACTCGTTCATCAATCACTCTCGGATCCGCCACTCAAGTAATTCGAATCTGACCCGCTAGAGTCTCTTGAAAAAGATTGGAAAGTGGGGAATGGGCGCACTCGCCCAGTAAGTATCTTCATACCAACATGAAGGGATAATTTAAGTAATTATCATTTTACCTCTAGAAGGTAAGATAAAGGAAATGCGATGAAACATGCGAATAAAACCAAAGTAACAACAAAATATCAAGGCAAGTGTAGAGATATAAGAGGATATGAGAACAAGATCAAGCAAGATTATAATATGGCCTTTCAATAACGAGAATGTACTATCATGTAACAGGATATGATAGAATGCTTGGGATGAGTTTGTGACACGAAAGAGGCATGAAATAAATCAAAACTCTCATCTTTTAATTAAGGGGTGCAGGGATATAATACTGTGAAAGACATGCTTGCGCAGTCATAGAAAAATGTTAAATACTCTTTGCATAATGCATGAAATCACTAGAAAATAGAGGGCTTTTTTTCTTAGCTTGATGTGAGATAACCTACCTCTGGGGTTGCTCCTAGAGTGCGGATTTGTCGTCGAAAGTACACCCTCGTTCCTGCGCATCCTATGTGGAACTAGCAACTTCCAGACCTTTTAACTCCTTAGAGGCTTGCTCTCCTAACATGGGAATTTATAGAACGTTAGAAGACACTAAGGGGAATAAAAACTTCTAAAAGAAGATATTGAAATAACCATACTATACCTTCGAACTACGCAATCCAAGATTAGGGTTCGCGCAGGATGGATCTGGGACCTATTTATAGAGAATGACCTAGGGTTGAGGTTTTAGGTCGAATTAGGAGTCCTATGGGGTGTCAATTTGATCCCCTAAGAGTCGTAGATAGGTTTTCTTGCTAGATCACATCGATCCATGGCGATAGGGTTGATAAAAATCTGATCTTTCCATGCTTCTCAAAGTCCCGTTTACGGAACCTGAACGCGGTCGCCTGGGGACCGCCATTGTCACATCCCGACGTGAAAAATCGAGGCGCGACGAGTCGATTCATTCATGCCGATTAAAGCATGCACATAAGGGGATCAACCTTAAAGGAGATAATAAAAAGATACTATTATTTCATCAAGGAGAGTTTTACAACATACTAAGCCTCAAGGGCATGATCACAACTTCCAATACACAGAATTCTAGCAAGAGCAACAATTAAATCTAGGGACTCTAAGTTAACTCGATCTCTCTCTTCACTTTTGCCCTTCCCCGTTTGTTTGGGGTTCTTCATCAAAACTACCTGAAATGTTAACCAAAAATGCAGGGTGAGCACAAGGCTCAGTAGGGCTTATATCTCTATATCAGGTAGCTTTAAGTAATTAACTTTTTTAGACAAGGTAATGTGCTATGATGAGAATTGCGATTAAAACATAAATCATGAACATGAGAGAGAGTAAGGTAATGAAAGTATATATGATCACAAGTAAGCAAGTTGACAAGAGTAAGATTTCAAGATTGATTATGTAGCATGTATAGTAATTGAATTGGCCATTTCACGTAAGTAAGTATGAGTTTTTCATGTAAATCAAGCAAGTCAAGTATTTCACGAATGAGTGGAATGTCATAAACGAATCTAGCAAGCAAGTACTCGGTGCAATGCCACACCTGGTCAATTAACTCCTATAGACACAAGTACTTTCAGGCGCTCCCCCCAGGACCAGACCGGGCCCCCTTAATGCCAGGCATTAGTTATTATGAATCATTGATCCCAAGTATTTATTTAGACATCCACATAAGGTATATGGCCAAAAAATTTTCAAGAAAATCTTAAGAAGCATAGTATAGTGCACAACTAGTCATTTAGTTATGGAGGACTCTAGAGGTGCCCCCTACATGCTCAAGAGGGGGCTCCCGCCATGTAGCACTTTGCGCCATTCCGGTCTCAAGAGGTGGCTCTCATAACGTAGCACTTTGCCCCGCATGGCACTTAGCTCCTACACTCCCAAATGGTAGTTTATGGCTAAAGTATAGATTTTCATTTCCATTTCCAAGGACATGAAGAGTAATTGAAGTTTACAAGAGAATTTGAAGGATGATTGAGGGAATAATGTTTAATGACATTAAGGTAATGAGGAAAAGAGTTGTCGATCAAGATACGATCAACTCTTCTAAAAATTCGTGTAAGGTATCTTTAGATCGAGTTTTTCCTTAGTCGGTGTTTAATCGTAAATAATAGTCAGCCAAACTGCGATCAGCCATATAAAGGGGTTTTCCTTTCTTGTAAGCGTGGTCAGAGGGACGGTGATCTTTGAGAAATCCTTGATAAATCGCCGATAGTAGTCAGCCAAACCAAGAAAACCCCTTACTTCAGATATAGTTGTCGGTCGGCTCTAATTCTTGACAGCTTCGACCTTAGAAGGATCTACAGTGATACCTTCCTTTGAAATAATGTGGCCAAGGAATTGAACTTCCTTTAGCCAGAACTCACATTTGTTGAGCTTCGCATAGAGTTGATGCTCTCTTAATATTTGTAAAGCTACTCTTAAATGCTCTTCATGCTCTTCCCGGGTCTTGGAATATATTAGAATGTCATCAATGAAAATGACCACGAACCGATCGAGATATGGCTTGAAGACATAATTCATAAGTTACATAAAAGCTGCAGGAGCGTTGGTTAACCCAAATGGCATAACCACGAACTCATAATGCCCATATCTACTTCAAAAAGTAGTTTTGGAAATATCTTCATCTTTGATCCGCAGTTGATGATAATCAGACCTGAGATCTATCTTTGAGAAATATTCCGCACCAGAGATCTGGTCGAACAGCTCATCGATACGTGGCAGTGGATGTTAGCGCAGCGAAGAGTGATATAGAAGGGGGGGATGAATAGATCACTCCCGAATTTAAAAACTTCAGTGGAATATTAGTTCAACGGTTTGAAACCCTTCAGAATTAGCACAAAGAGTATTGCTAATGCAGTCAATAACCAAGACAGAAAGAGTAAGAGCGATTGAATGAGCTGTCCACGGTCAACCACAATGTCAAGCAGATGGAGAGCACAAACGATAATAGCAAACCACAAATGGAGACAAGAATTTTAAGGTGGTTCGATTGTAGTCCACAATCTACATCCACCCCTCACTCCAACTAGAGTGAGGCTTCAACTAGCCACGGCTAGAAACTACAGACTCAGTCTGCGAACAGGATGCTGCAACACAACTTGACCAGGGGAACAGCCTCCCCTCTTCCTCCACACCGGAGGGATACAACTAGTGACAACAGTCACTAGCAAACTAGAGACCGAGGTCTCTCTTCCTCCACCCAGGAGGGATCCCACAAGCGACTCCCTGTCACTTGCAAACTGGAGGATCAATCCTCCCTTCCTCCGATCACAGGAGGGTAACAATATACGATAAGGAAGATGAAATGAAAAACAAAAACACGAAAATCAAAGAACAAAAATCCTATCTGAAAACAGGAAACAATGTAGCTTCCGAAGAAGCAAATCTTCAAGCCACAGACACTGCTCTCTCTCTCTCTCTCAACAATATTGCACTCAGATCTGGATGAAATAGAATTCTCTGCTCTCTCTCTTTTCTGGATCGTGTAGCCTCACAAGAATGCCTTCTGCTCTTTCTTTCACGATCAAGCTTCTACTGAAAGAAGATGCTCCATATATATAGCAGATGTTGGGCGTGTGTCCTTCAGGTTCCCGTCCAGAGAGCACCTCGGATCACGTGCCAGGTACCACCTCGGATGACGTGTCCAATCATCAGCTTGAATCATCTACAGGTAGAGACAAAAGGAATGAATCGAATTAGTTCAGTTCAAGCTTTTAACAAGGCGTGTATAGGCTTTAGAACAGCATATAAGCAAGTATATACAACGTCAGAATGTATAGACTTGAAAGCCTTTCAGCGACCTTAGTATATAGACTTGCAGAATGTTGCATTAACATACCAGAGGGGAAAGTGTAATTCATGAAGCAATCGAATGTATAGACATGAAAACAAAGGACAGCAGTGTACAGACTTTGTGAAGCACAAGCATAACCAGTGTATAGACTTTGATGTAAAGGCTTGAGTTACACTAGCAATGTATAGAGTTTAGGTAATGCATGCAATGCAACATAATGTATATACTTAGTTGCTGTGCAACCGATGTTCAGACATGTTATGCTTGGTGTGGGAGATGTATAGACTCTGCGTCTATCAAAGTATGCACAATGGAAGAAGACGCCTCTTTCCTAGGTGTTTATTTCAGAAGTGACGCCACTTCTTGTGGGCGTCAGATTTCGAGCTTAAAAGAGTGTATAGACATGATGTGGCTGTATAGACTAGCAAACCCATGAAGTAACAAGCCAATGTATAGACACTGCTGTATGGACTTAAGAGAACGTTGTACAAACTTGACAATTGATGTATGAACATTACATAAGGGAATGTACAGACTTTTGAAAGCTTGAACACTGCTATGTATAGACTTTGTACTTTGAACGACAAAGCATGTTGTACAGACTTTGAGCATTGTATAGACTTTAAGAAGCATATGCCAAGGCTGTACAGACTTCAGACTTTGAACGTGTGTGCTGTGAACGATGTATACACTTGGCCCTTGAAGGATGTACAGACTTGAAGAGCCGAAGCCCATGATGTATGGACTTGGCGTTATGAGGCATGCAGGCTGTATAGACTTGCGAAGCCATGAAGACAATGTGTAGACTTGTGAAGCTTGAGGCTAATGTACAGACTTGAAGAACCAAAGCCAATGTATAGACTTGACGAATGGCTTGAAACACACACACGCTGCCAATGTATAGACTTGCACAGTGCTGCCAATATATAGACTTGGATGCCCAAAGGTAATGTATAGACTTGCTAGTGAGACGCTGAAAGAGACGGTGGATGTTCAGACTTTGGCAGTGTGCAGACTTTGCCTACATGTGAATGTATAGACTTGAGATGAGACACAGCATGAGACGATGGATGTTCAGACTTGGGAATGGCTGTATGGACATTGGAAGATGATGCATGAGACGAAGAACAATGTATAGACTTGGTGTGTGGCTAAAGCAGCAAACGTAGGAAAAGTTTGGAATGTATAGACTTACGTTCGATCAGCAATGTATGGACTTCAGCTAAGCAAGCTACAGTGCAATGTCTAGACTTAATGATGCACGCGATGTATAGACTTTGGAATGCTTGAAGCGATGTACAGACTTGGTGAGCGCCAAGCAATGTACAGACTTGGAAACCGATGTGCAGACTTGACAATGTAGTGTATTCATGAGGGCAATGTACAGACTTGAGAATCTTGAGGGAGTCGACCCATCTAGAAGGGGGGGTCGACCCACTTCTATCCAGACTATGCTGTGTGTGTGTGCATATGCCAATGTATATACTTTATGAGAATGCTTGGACTATGCACATGAATGAAGGCCACTCTTGCTGTACAGACTTGATGGAAGGCATGTGCAGTGATGTATGGATTTGCTATGTGATGCACTGATAGCCACATGAACTTCACTGTCCTAAGATCTAGAAATAGGCAGATTGATTTATAGTGTGAGACATCATCAAAACTGTAGAGATGCAATAATCTCCCCCTTTTTGATGATGGCAACACTATGAATCAAGCAATATCAAGACTTAAAGGAAATCAACTGCAGCTTTAACAATCAAAGCAAATTCAAGGCAAGCTCATGCAGAGAAATTAAATACAGCTGCTGAAACACTTCTTTCTCCAACACCACTCCCCACAACTCACTCTCAGCTTCCCCATAACTCATTCTCAGATATTTCCATGACATGAATTCTCCCCCACAGCTCATGAACAAAACTCATAAAACTCCCCCTAAACTCATGGCAATTCATGACTTACAGATATTGCAAAATCGCTCTCCCCCTTTGACATCAGCAAAAGGAAATGCAGAATATATGAATGTGCTGGAGACATGAGGAAGTACAGTTAATATCTTAGTGTAGAAAGGCACGAGCAAATCTTAAGAGAATAAGTGAGGTGCTAAACTCAAGTGAAGAGTCTTGAACTCCAGTAAACAGTAGAGAAATAGAATGATAGAAAAGTTTATCAGCATACATAATATATGATTTAGAGCAGGAGTTAACAAGTATGGCATGATTTAGCTGAACTGGCAACTGTCCCAAAAGACAACAAGAGACAAAGTCAGAGAAGGTGTTCTCAAGGTATTGAGGACAAGCAATCCATTAGTTGCATAACTACAAGGGATGTTTGAGATGATTTTCAAGAAGACCAATGAGTAAGTTGGTAATTCACTCTTTTGACATTAGTGAGACACCTTGATTAGAGACCTGAATCCCCAGTTACTCAATGTGAGTACCTCATTACCTCCTCCTTTTTTTTTTAAGGAACAGAGTTAGTAACTGTGGCTTTTGACATGAGGAAACACCTTGATTAGAGGCCAGAGTCCCCAGTTACTCACCAACTAGCCACCATTGCTCTGTCATGTCTTTTCATTCATTTTAAGCATTTGACACCTCATGACATAGGAGAAAAACTTCATTTCATTGATGAAGCTCCCAGTTTCTCAGTGAACAAATCAAGACCTTTGTTAATTCAGATTACCCTTGTGTAGAGAAGATGGAATGATTGAAAACAATACCAGAAGGACTATTTCTTGAAGTGAATCTTGAAGTCTAGATTTCTAGTTGTTTTGGTCAGATATCAAGACATACAGGTTTTGGCCTGAACTGAAATCACTGACAATGTAGGAAGATAAACTTTATACAATTAATCCAAATCTCTGAAGGAATACCAGAGGAAAGATTCTAGCTGGACTTTAGTATCACTGACTTATAGACTTAAGAGATGAGTGAGATTCTACTGTCTGAGAGAACCACACTAATTCAGTCATGAAAACTAGCAATGACACACATCTGGTCAATTCTTTTAAATCTGTCAAAGAACTCTCCCTCTCATAGCTCAATCAGCTCCCCCTTAAACATAGCAGAACTGAAAGCTAACCAGCAGACATACACAACTCCCCCTCACAAAAAGAACAGACTTCACATTTAAGACAACTTGTATAAGCCTAACTCTCTTCTCAGTGTAGTGAATTTTTCATTATCCAGAGGTTTAGTGAAGATGTCTGCAATCTGATTATCAGTGCCTACATGAATCAGTTCAAAATTGTTCTTAGAAACCTCATCTCTTATGAAATGATGCCTTATCTCTATGTGTTTGGTGCGTGAATGCAAAACAGGATTCTTGGTAAGATTGATGGCACTGGTATTATCACAATAGATAGGTGTGCACCCCAGGTCTACTTGGTAGTCCTGAAGCTGGTGTTTAATCCATATGACTTGTGTACCACAGCTCCCTGCAGCCACATATTCAGCCTCTACAGTGGAGAGGGCCACAGAGTGTTGTTTCTTGGATCCCCAAGAGACTAAACACCCACCTAAAAATTCACAGTTTACATCATGCATAATCTGCATCTGTGTATGCAATTAAATCTAGTGAGTGTGAAGCAGGAAACCATAGACCAAGTGAGGGTGTAGCTGACAAATATCTAAAAATTCTTTTCACTGCAGCTAAATGTAATTCAGTGGGTCTAGACTGATACCTTGCACACATACCCACACTGAACTATATATCAGGTCTAGAAGCTGCCAAGTAGAGTAAAGAACCAATCATACCTCGATAGAGTTTGGCATTTACTTCTTTACCTGTCTCATCAGCATCCAGTGAGGTGTTGGTACTCATAGGTGATGTTATATGCTTCAGGTTGATCATACCAAACCTCTTGAATAGTTCCATTGTGTATTTGGTCTGGTTGATGAAGCATCCATCCTCCAATTGTTGTATCTGTAAGCCAAGAAAATATTTTAGCTCACCTACCAAACTCATCTCAAATTCAGCAAACATCATTTTAGAGAATTCAGCACATAATTCATAGCTAGTTGATCCAAACACAATGTCATCTACATATACCTGAGCTATGATGAGATCGGTATTTGTACTCTTGGTAAATAAGGTTTGATCAATGTTACCTCTCTTGTAGCCCTTACTGATCAAAAATTCAGTCAGTCTTTCATACCAAGCTCGAGGGGCTTGCTTTAGACCATACAAGGCTTTGTTTAACCTGCAAAATTGGTTAGATTGAGGAGAAAACTGAAAACCTGGGGGTTGTTCAACAAACACTTCTTCCTTGATGATGCCATTCAAAAAGGCACTCTTCACATCCATTTGCTGGAGTTTTATTTCCTTAGAGCATGCAAATGCTAGCAATATTCTTATTGCCTCCATCCTAGCAACATGTGCATAGGATTCATCGAAGTCTACACCAGATTCCTGACAGTAGCCCTTGGCTACTAGTCTGGCCTTATTCCTGGAAATGATTCCATCTTCATTCATTTTGTTTTTGAACACCCACTTAGTTCCTATGATATTAACACTATCTGGTCTTGGGACAAGCTCCCAGACATTATTTCTTTCGAACTGACCTAATTCTTCACTCATGGCATTGACCCAAGCTTGATCAGCCAAGGCCTCTTCTACAGATTTGGGTTCAATTTGAGAGACTAAAGCAATTAGATCATCATTATTCACATTCCTAAAATGAGACCTAGTCCGAAGAGGATCTTCAGGGTTGCCTATGACATTATCTATCGGATGATCTTTAAGAAATCTGACATTTATTGAAGACTCACCTGTTTCTCTTGGCTCTTCCTGGTTGGGAGGATTTGATGTTCCACTCGGCTGAGTCTTTTCTTCTTCTTGGTCTTCTAGGAATTCCCCATCATGATTGGAATCCCTGTCAAAATTTTCAATGTTAGAAACACCTTTCTTTTCACTAAAAATGATGTGTAGGGACTCTTCAACTTTCTGGTCTGTTTTGTTAAAGACCCTATATGCCCTAGACACTTCAGAGTATCCTAAGAATATTCCAGGGGAGCTTTTAGCTTCAAACTTATCTAAATCTTTCTTGTCATTGTTATGAATAAAGCATTTAGCTCCAAAAATTCTGAAATGAAACAAGTTTGGTTTCTTACCTTTTAGTAGCTCATAGGGTGTTTTCTTGTGAATGGGTCTTACCATGGCCCTGTTGATTATGTAAGTTGCTGTATTGGCCGCCTCTGCCCAAAACCTCCTCGGTAATTGACTTTCAATCAGCATGGTTCGGGCCATCTCCACAATAGTTCTATTTCTTCTCTCCACAATTCTATTCTGTTCAGGTGTCCTGGGAGAAGAAAACCTGTGTGTTAGTCCCTCTCTTTCACAAAGATCAGAAAACATGGAGTTTTCAAACTCACCTCCATGGTCAGATTGAATAGAGCTAATTTTGTGTTTTCCTTCTTGTTTGACCTTATTGAAAAACTGATTAAACTTTTGAAAAGCATCACTTTTATTGGCTAAGAAAAAGAACCATGAATATCTAGAATGGTCATCAATAATCACATGGCCAAACCTATTCCCATTAAGACTCTGAGTTCTAGTAGGACCAAAGAGGTCCATATGGAGAAGTTCCATTGGTCTAGTGGACAATGGCTCAGATCTTAGCTTGAAAGAATTCCTGGTCTGTTTGCCTAGAGCACATGCATCACATGATTTTGAAATAGAATTGAATTTAATTCTGGGCATGCCTCTAACTAAATCATGCTTGACCAATTTATTTAAAGTAGAGAAGCTAGCATGACCTAGACGTCTATGCCATTCAAAAGCATCATTTTCAGAATTAGCAGATAAACATAGATTTGATTCAGATTCTATATCTAAGTCTACTATGTAGACATTATTAATCCTGTTGGCTACAAATTTAACCACATCAGAATTTATTTCAAAGATTTTGCATGAACTATCATCAAACACAACCCTGTGACCCTTGTCACATAACTGACTAATGTTGATCAGGTTGTGTTGAAGACCTTCCACAAGTAGAACTTTTTCAATGGAGTTTGTGGAAGACTTACCTACTGTGCCAACTCCAATTATCTTACCTCTGTTCTTTCCTCCAAACTTGACCAGACCCCCTACCTTCATCCCTATCTTACTGAACTTGGATCGGTCTCCTATCATGTGACTGGAGCAGCCACTATCGAGGTACCATTTGTTGTCTTCAGCTGCCAGGCCGACCTACATAAACAAAATCAAGCAAAGTGATTTGGAACCCAAGATGAGTTGGGTCTAAGGACATTATTCAAATCTCTAATCAAATGTTTAGGTATCCAGATTTGCTTCAGCATGGTTTTCTCTGGCACCTTTACTTCTGATTTGTTGAAATTATAGCCGGGGTTCTGTCCAGCTGGTCCGGAGAAATAAGTTCTATTCCATTCATTTGGCTTCCCATTCCTAGGATATCTCCTATAAGCTTGTTGATTAACAGATTTTTGAGAATGATGGTTGTTTCTCCAGTAGTTTCTGTTTGGACCCGTCTGTTTGTAGTAATTCCATTTTCTATCGTGATCCATTTGCTTGGTCCATTTACCATCTATACTCTGATGAGTGGGCTTAGTGAAGTTCTTTACAAAATTCATTCCCATTTTAAATGGTTGACCAGCACTGGTTTTTAATGTTTCTTTCTGACATTGAGCTCCTTGACTGTTGTTTGAGCTGGATGGTGTGTCCAGCTTCTCTTTTCCCTTCTCTGGGCAGAAGGTGATGGTTTTGAATTTTAGGGGTCTCTTGTCAGTTGGGTCATAGCCTAGACCCTCCTTATTGAAGTTAACCCTAGTCCCTAGTATAGCATCCAGACTAATTTTTCCTTGGACAAATTTTTCCAAAACTTTCTGTTTGTCTTCAAGCTCTTTTTGAAGAGATTCAGAATTTTTTAGAAGTTCAGCATTGACTTTCTTAACAGCTTCATATTTTTCTGAATTCACTCTACTTTCATTAAGGCTTTCTTCAAATTTGATTTTGAGTTCATTAAGCTGGTTTTGACTGTCCTGGTTTTCTCCCTTGAACTTTTCATTTTCTTTTCTTAGGGAAGTTACTTCTTCCAATTCTTCTTTTAGTTTCTGATTTTCTACACAGATTTGGGTTTGTTCTTCAACAGTGGTATTGAATTTTCTTTTCAGAACCCTATGCTCTTTACTAAGTGAATTGAACTTATCTAATAATTCAACATAGGCATCTTCCCAGTCATCAATAGAAAAATTTTCAAAAATATTTGTTACCTCCTCTTCGCTGTTTGCCATTAGGCAAATTCCTTCTTCATACTCCTCTGAGGAAGTGCTTTCCGGATCTTCTTCCTCATCGCTCCACGTGCAGACCATTGCCTGTGGCTTCTTCTTTTTCTGCACCTTTGAGCCCTTCTTCTGAAAGTGGGGACCCTTCTTCTGGAGATCTGGGCATTCCCCTTTCATGTGTCCCTGTTTGTTACAATTAAAACAAGTCAGTCTCTTATTATTTTTGTCCTTATGATTGCTAGATTCAACATTCTTACTAAAGGAGTATGGCTTCTTCCTCCTAAAGGTTTTCCCCTTTTTCCTTAAAAATTTACTGAACTGTCGAGTGAGCATTGCCTGCTACTTCTGGTCGAGATCGTAAAAACCATCGGACTCACCACTACTGCTGATGCTGCTGCTACTGCTACTCTTGTTACGGGATGCCTTGAGAGCTACATTCCTAGCCTTCCTGTCACTTCCTTCACCACCTCCTTTAAAATTCATCTCATAGGTCATGAGGGAGCCTATGAGTTCATTCACTGTCAAAGTCGTCATATCCTTTGACTCTTCAATCACGATGGCCTTAGTGTGCCATGCTGGGGATAGGGATCTAAGAATTTTCCTGACTATATCAGCCTCAGCTAGCTCTTCCCCTAGCCCCTTAAGAGTATTCGTGATCAAGGACAACCTGGCATACATTTCAGTAATGTTCTCCTCTGGTTTCATCTTAAACAATTCATATTCCGAGGTGTAGAGATTTACCTTCGAGGCTCTCACTTGAGATGTACCTTCGTAGATTAGTTGCAGCTCGTCCCACATTCGCTTGGCAGTCTTGTAGGCAGATATGTAGGCGTATTCATCTGGGTGAATAGCACACTGGATGATATTCAACGCCGTCCAGTTGAGTGAGGATAGCTTGACATGCTCATCTGTCCACGCGTCCTAAATCGGTGGCAGATCATACGGCCCAGTAGTGATTACCCTCCACAGCTTGTGACTCTGTGCCCTGATGAACACCTCCATCCTATTTTTCCAAAAGAGATAGTTATTACCATCAAAGTATGGAGGGCGACTAATGGATTGACCTTCAGGCATAAAACTTTGAGGACCATTAGCATTTCCCTAATCGTTTGCCCACATGATGCAAACCGGCTCTAATACCAAATGTTAGCACAGCGAAGAGTGATATAGAAGGGGGGGTGAATAGATCACTCCCGATTTTAAAAACTTCAACGGAATATTAGTTCAACGGTTTGAAACCCTTAAGAAACAGCACAAAGAGCATTGCTAACGCAGTCAATAACCAAGACAGAAAGAGTAAGAGCGATTGAACGAGCTGTCCACAGTCAACCACAATGTCAAGCAGATGGAGAGCACAAACGATAACAGTAAACCACAAATGGAGACAAGAATTTTAAGGTGGTTTGATTGTAGTCCACAATCTACATCCACCCCTCACTCCAACTAGAGTGAGGCTTCCACTAGCCACGGCTAGAAACTGCAGACTCAGTCTGCGAACTGGATGCTGCCACACAGCTTGACCAGGGGAACAGCCTCCCCTCTTCCTCCACACCGGAGGAATACAACCAGTGACAACAGTCACTAGCAAACTAGAGACCGAGGTCTCTCTTCCTCCACCCAGGAGGGATCCCACAAGCGACTCCCTGTCACTTGCAAACTAGAGGATCAATCCTCCCTTCCTCCGATCACAGGAGGGTAACAATATACGATAAGGAAGATGAAATGAAAAACGAAAACACGAAAATCAAAGAACAAAAATCCTATCTGAAAACAGGAAATAATGTAGCTTCCGAAGAAGCAAATCTTCAAGCCACAGACACTGCTCTCTCTCTCTCTCAACAATATTTCACTCAGATCTGGATGAAATAGAATTCTCTGCTCTCTCTCTTTTCTGGATCGTGCAGCCTCACAAGAATGCCTTCTGCTCTTTCTTTCACGATCAAGCTTCTACTGAAAGAAGATGCTCCATATATATAGCAGATGTTGGGCGTGTGTCCTTCAGGTTCCCGCCCAGAGAGCACCTCAGATCACGTGCCAGGTACCACCTCGGATGACGTGTCCAATCATCAACTTGATTCATCTGCATGCAGAGACAAAAGGAATGAATCGAATTAGTTCAGTTCAAGCTTTTAACAAGGCGTGTATAGACTTTAGAACAGCATATAGGCAAGTATATACAACGTCAGAATGTATAGACTTGAAAGCCTTTCAGCGGCCTTAGTATATAGACTTGCAGAATGTTGCATTAACATACCAGAGGGGAAAGTGTAATTCATGAAGCAATCGAATGTATAGACATGAAAACAAAGGACAGCAGTGTACAGACTTTGTGAAGCACAAGCATAACCAGTGTATAGACTTTGATGTAAAGGCTTGAGTTACACTAGCAATGTATAGAGTTTAGGTAATGCATGCAATGCAACACAATGAATATACTTAGTTACTGTGCAACCGATGTTCAGACATGTTATGCTTGGTGTGGGAGATGTATAGACTCTGCGTCTATCAAAGTATGCACAATGGAAGAAGACGCCTCTTTCCAAGGGTGTTTATTTCAGAAGTGACGCCACTTCTGGTGGGCGTCAGATTTCGAGCTTAAAAGAGTGTATATACATGATGTGGCTGTATAGACTAGCAAACCCATGAAGTAGCAAGCCAATGTATAGACACTGCTGTATGGACTTAAGCGAATGCTGTACAAACTTGACAATTGATGTATGAACATTACAGAAGGGAATGTACATACTTTTGAAAGCTTGAACACTACTATGTATAGACTTCGTACTTTGAACGACAAAGCATGATGTACAGACTTTGAGCGTTTATAGACTTTAAGAAGCACATGCCAAGGCTGTACAGACTTCAGACTTTGAACGTGTGTGCTGTGAATGATGTATACACTTGGCCCTTGAAGGATGTACAGACTTGAAGAGCCGAAGCCCACGATGTATGGACTTGGCGTTATGAGGCATGCAGGCTGTATAGACTTGCGATGCCATGAAGACAATGTGTAGACTTGTGAAGCTTGAGGCCAATGTACAGACTTGAAGAACTAAAGCCAATGTATAGACTTGACGAATGGCTTGAAACACAGACACGCTGCCAATGTATAGACTTGCACAATGCTGCCAATGTATAGACTTGGATGCCCAAAGGCAATGTATAGACTTGCAAGTGAGACGCTAAAAGAGACGGTGGATGTTCAGACTTTGGCAGTGTGCAGACTTTGCCTACATGTGAATGTATAGACTTGAGATGAGACACAGCATGAGACGATGAATGTTCAGACTTGGGAATGGCTGTATGGACATTGGAAGATGATGCATGAGACGAAGAACAATGTATAGACTTGGTGTGTAGCTAAAGCAGCGAACGTAGGAAAAGGTTGGAATGTATAGACTTACGTTCGATCAGCAATGTATGGACTTCAACTAAGCAAGCTACAGTGCAATGTCTAGACTTAATGATGCACGCGATGTATAGACTTTGGAACGCTTGAAGTGATGTACAGACTTGGTGAGCGCCAAGCAATATACAGACTTGGAAACCGATGTGAAGACTTGACAATGCAGTGTATTCATGAGGGCAATGTACAGACTTGAGAATCTTGAGGGAGTCGACCCATCTGGAAGGGGGGGTCGACCCACTTCTGTCCAGACTATGCTGTGTGTATGTGTGCATATGCCAATGTATATACTGTATGAGAATGCTTGGACTATGCGCATGAATGAAGTCCACTCTCACTGTACAGACTTGATGGAAGGCATGTGCAGTGATGTATGGATTTGCTAAGTGATGCACTGATAGCCACATGAACTTCACTGTCCTAAGATCTAGAAATAGACAAATTGATTTATAGTGTGAGACATCATCAAAACCGTAGGGATGCAACAGTGGATACTTTTTCTTCATGGTAAGTTGATTTAATTGCCGATAATTGATACACAATCTGAGAGATCCATCCTTCTTCCTAACAAATAGGATCGGCACACCCCAAGGGGATGTGCTTGGTCTAATAAACCCTTTCTCCAACAACTCTTGAAGTTTCTTCTTCAACTCCTTAAGTTTTGTGGGGTACATCCTGTAAGGAGCTTTTGAAACAGGTGCTGCTCTTGGGATAAGTTCGATGGAGAAGTTTACTTCCTGTGTGGGTGGTAAACCAGGTAGTTCATAAGGGAAGACATCAGGATAATCTCTCACAATAGGAATTTCTTCAAGATTAATTTCCTTGGACTCGGTGATTACTACGAAAGTAAGAAAAGCTTTACAACCTTGCGGGATAAGTTTTGTAGGCGTGAAGAGAAGAAATAAGCATAGGATACTTCCTATATTTGATGCCAAGGAAAGAGAATCTTGGAAGATCTGATTTATGGAAAGAAATTTGCCTATTGCAACAATTGATGTTTGCATAGTGATCACATAACCAATCTACACTTAAGATGGCATCGTAACCTTCCATATCAAGGCATACAAGATTTGCAGGGAGATTGTGGCCTTCTATAGTTACCTCACTATTAGGGTAGTGGGTTTTGAGTTTGGTTCCCGAACCTAAAGGTGTGGTAATAGCTAGGTCTGAAGGTAAAGGAACCGGTAAAACTGGTAGAGTTTTAGCAGAAGTGGTAGAGATAAAAGAATGAGAAGCACCAGTTTCAAATAATACAAAAGCAGGATGTTAATAAATTTGGATGGTACGTTCCATTAGACCATCTTCCTTTGGAGCTTCATCATCCATCACGGCATTTAAACGAGCCTGCCGCCTACATCCACCATCATTTCTAGAAGGTTGATCTTTCATAAGAGGGCAATCCGACATGCGATGCTCCCGGCTTCCACAACGAAGACAAGCGCCGATGCACTTCCAGCACTCTTCGACCGAATGACCGAACTTCTTACAAAAAGTGCAAGCCGTCATAACTTGCTTCTCTTCTTCTTTGACTTTCTTGTTCTTCTTGTTGTTGTTGCCATTCCCGTTGCGGGACCTCTTCTTGTTGTCACGGGATTTGTAGGACCCCGTGATGCTGAATTTCTCCTCTTTCCTTCTCATTTATCATGTTTCCAGCTAGATTATACTCCCTTACCCTTGAATTTCTCGACCTTCTTAATGGTCCTTTCACATAAGTGGGCTCGATGGACCATCTCCGTATATGTGCGAATATTTTGAGGCCCAAGTTATTGAACAAAGATGGGCCTTAAACCATCCATAATTCAAGAGCTTCGTGCTGATAAGATGCGGAGCATACGGTGCTAGCCTTGAGAATTGAAGTTCATATTCCACCACGGACATCATGCTATGCCGAAGGGAGGCAAATTCCACAGCCTTCCTCTCGCAGACATGTTCTGAGAAATACTTTTCGCGGAAGAGCTTGAGGAACTCTTCCCAGGTAAGTTGAGCATTGTGTAGATGCGCCGCGGTGGCCTTCCACCATGTACGGGCATCCTTATTAAGTTGAAAGGTGGCAAGAAGGACCTTCTCCTAGTCAGCGTATTGCATAACATTAAAGATCCTATCCATTTCATCTATCCAGTTCTTGACCTCATCAGGGTTGGACGAACTCGAGAACCGTGGAGGGTTCATACTCTAAAAGTTGCGATGAAGGTCACCGGCGCGCACGCGCGCGCCAGCTTAAGCTACTGTCTTCAGGGCCTGGGTAAGACCCTGGACGGTTTGTTGGATGGCTTCCCAATTTGCACGGTTGGCAGCCATTGGGAAATGAGGTGCCTGAGAAAATAAACAGCTAGTTATTTTCTTTAAAGTTATAGAGATTTGTTGACACCCGTTTTTTGCCGACGAGTTGAGTCATTTCTCTTACTTTCATTTATTGATGCCTCAAGTTTTCCATCACTCGTTAGGCGGTTTCCAGGCAACATCTTTCGGCCTATTTTTATGGGTAGCCTCCCTCCCTGGCTAGGTCTACTTCAATTCAGGGCTTAATGGGCCTTGATTTTGGGTAATTGATCATTTCCATGAATTTCAAGCGTCCAATTCGTGAACGGTCAATCCCTGGCCGCACAATCAATGTGCGGTCGTGTATGGGCCATCTATACATTTATGGGATATTTAATTGATTTCCTCAATTATCACCGACATCATCTCACACGGCCTATGTTTAGCCGTTCAACTTGATGAGAGGGCTGACATTAACCGTTCTTGTCCTAGAGTCCTAAGCTCGGTTGATTGCTCAGATAATTATCTAATTATCTCATTTATCCTGATTTTCCACCGACAGGACATAAGCGGTGGGATCTTGGCCGCTCTTTGGAATGAAAGGTTCACAAGTGACCGTTCATCTTGTGAGAGTCCAACGGCAATGTTTTCGGTCAGCTCGATGGATAATTGGTTTTTATTTTCTATTTTATTGAATTTCCACTGACAGTGATGGACGGCCTATATGTAGACCGCCCAACCTGATGCGTTGTCTATCGTATGACCGTTCATCTGCTGAATTCCTGAAGATTTAATAGTTTTTCTCTCTTCACTCGTGGATTTGTCCCCAACTTTCCCCCATCATTTTCTCCGCGAATACTGAACCAAATTCGATGTCGTTTCTTCTGGTTGAGAGATAATCATTTATCTACACATTTTGTGTTATCTTCTTGACCTGAAAATGGTTGGAAACCCTAATTTTGAGTTAAGACTTTAGGTGCTATATAAATAGACCCTAGAGGTCGGGCTTGAAAAGGGGGGGAGATTTTGGTCGATGGTGAAGCCCTGCCAAATCTTTGAGCGACCTACCACCAGGGAGGGAGGCCTTCTATGCCCGCACAGGCCTCCGGTTCAGGGAGTAGTCTTGTTTCGAGTCATTAGCGCATTTAGTCCCATTGTCCTCTTTTTTCTGCATGCATCACTTTTCCTATACCTCTCCCACGTTTCCCTATTCTCAGACATCATTTGCACACACCCTCCTATGTTTTTGACGCCCCCAGGGGTTTAAAACTCCCCAGGTATCCCCCATTTCAGTTAGTCACGTTCATTTCTTTCCATTTTATCATTTACTACACTTTATAGTTCTAACTTGGGTTTTCTTTGTGTTCTATACGTGGTTTGGCAGGTCAGCGATACACTAGCGTGAGGCCCACTCTTTCTGGCTGGCCGGAAAGGGTGGCGGTTCGGATTTTTGTAACTTACGGCATGGTGGTCTTGTGCGGTTCCCAACTGTCTGTTCAAGATGAAGTGCAGCTACTAGTGGACCATTCTTCTTCATCCAGCGGTCGGGTATGAGCCGTTCATCTGTCAGTCGTTCTTCGTCCCGCGTTCCTCCTCAGCTTTTGCGAGCGGTCTGTCGTGCGGCTGAGTGTCTACATAGGTGGTTCCTTCGGAGCCACGCGTCTTCGCAGCGTTGGTTTTAAGGCGAGTACCCCTCCCTCTTGCCAAGGTACAGCGTGTTCATCGCGTTTGGCATCTTGGTGGCGATCACACAGGTTCACGTACTTCTATTCCTTCCCGCTGCTAGATCATTTAGTTCTCACGTTGATTTAGTAGAGGGGATAGGAGAGAGTTTCAAGCCGGTGAAAGAATGAAAACATGTCAACACACTCTTTTTTGGTGATCACGTGGGACACCTAGTGCCTATCATGTTAGTGGCTTGCTGACCCTCTTCTTGCTTTGTTAGTTCTTGTTCTTGAGTGGTTTCAGGTCGACCTTTGCTGGTTTCTATCCTCCAGAATTTGCGCGGTTCTCCCAGAGCCATCCATCAATTCTGCGACTGAAGGCGCACCGCTCTTCGCTGCAAACAGCGTCATCCCTTCTGCCACCCTACTGCTTCCAGCGGTCCAATACTGCACGTACAACACTCCTGCGGTTTATTACAGGCCGCTCAAGTTCTAGGCTTAGGTACGTCTCTATCTTGACACTGTTAGTTTCATTGGCATTGTGCGGTTTCTGCAGGTCCGTCCAAGAGATTCCACGGTCTGTGTTAGACCGTTCATCCAGGTACGTCCTACCTCCCTGCCTCTGTTCATTTCATCATTCTGCTAGTCGTACTACCCCTTGCTGTTGAACGGTCCTCACTGGACCGTCGCCCTCCTTGTACGGTCTCCCAGAGACCGTTCTTCCCGTGCTACAGTGCACCCGAGCCTCATTTTCATTTCCATGTCATATTTTTGTCATGATATTTGGTGCTGATTTTGGTCTCCCTTGACTGTTCCTTGTTGCTGCGTCATTGTGTGTTCTATTCATCATACTTGTTTGCCATTGCTTGCTAGTTTCTAGGCTAGACTCTTGCATGCACTCCGGTGCACCTAGGATCATACACACTCTTCATTAGTAGTTGCATTCCTACCGAGGTAGGGTTTCCTCTCGTCTCCATATTCCTTGGAGCTAACTAGGGGACCTTGCTGAGGACCTCCGTAAGTTCCCGTGAGCCGTGGATTCCCACACGGACGCTGGGCAGGTTGTACCCTACCACCCCCAGTCTAGGGTTTGCATCAGGGAGAAAGAGAGTCCCTTTAGAGTCAGCCAGTTCCCCATTTCTCACCCTGGTTAGGTACCTCGTGGTTGAGTGAACTCACATCTTAATCAATCCACTAAGGTCCTAAGAGGAAAGATTCATAAAATATGTCGCGCATCATTCATAATTTGGGTGTTTACTTGGTTGTCTCTCCTCTCATCCCTTCCCTCTCTCGTGTGCATTACTTGATTGTTGTTTAGATCTTGGTTAGGATTATTTGCTTCTTTTTCCTAGGTGCTCTAGTGTATGTGGAGTTGCCTCACACCCTCAAGATCATCTCCTAGGGGCAGCTCGTATTTCCATTCCTATCTTAATCCCCTGTTCGACTCATCACCCACCATGTCATCCTACAACTTCTCCCATTCCCATGAGGATTCTCTCCCTCAGAGACTTCTCGAGGACCCGCCTAGGGTCGCCCATGTGCAGGGGGGAGAGGAGACTGCCCCTCCTCTCTCGACCATTGTCATCGAGGGCTCTCAGCCCTCCCTTTCTGGTTCCTCTTCACAGAATTCGGCCAATCAGATTCTTAACATGATGGCCCAGCTTGATCCGACCCAGCTTCACCTTATTCGACAAGCTCTGCATGGGGCGGATGCTCCATCTTCAGTTCCTTCTCATGGTGTGACTACTGCCGCCACTACATTTTCGGCTGCCGGATTAGGGGCCACCTCTTCGGCCCCCATTGATCTCACTCCGATCCATCCTCAGGTTCTCCGATTCTCCACTACGGAAGCGGGCCAGGTTTCCACCTCGGCCCATCAACCACTTGATAAGGGGAAGACTCAGATCCCCTCCAGTCCTTATGTTGATCCTTACACCACCATCTCTCTAGCGCCGCAGGCCCTTGTGGCCCCGGCTGATTTCGTCCGTCTGCAACCAGGGGCCGCCCAATTGGCTCGTGAGGATATGGGCCCTTCCCTGGCCCATTATCCATCTTATGGGCTGCCCCCTCAGTCAGTTTATCCTTCGGATCCATACTCTGGATCTGCCTTTCCTGCCGTATCTCCTCCTTCCCGGGAATGGGAACTTCTTGACAAATGGGCTACCATGCAACAGTAGATTGACCTCCTCCACAAACGGGTTGGCCCGCAGTCTCTAGCCGATGTCCCCATTCCTAACTTCAGGGACATTCACTTTCCTCCCCAGTCTGAGCTCCCCGTGCACCGGAAATATGATGGGAATGGTAACCCGTTTATTCATGTGAGGGAGTTCCTCTATGAATCGGCGCAGTTCCAACACGACGACCGCTTGATGGCATATTTGTTACCCCGATCCTTGGATGGGGTCGCCCTTGAATGATTCTACACCTTGCCTCTGGAGGAGGCAGAGAGTTTCAAGACCGTGAAGGAGAAGTTTATCCAGAGATTTCAGGATCGGGTTGGTCCCGAGTATTCTTTTACAGACTTAGTTGCAGAAAAAATGAAGCCAGATGAGGACTATGCAGCATATGCAGATCGATGGAGGCAGATGGCCTCGCGTGTGCCCGGGCAGATCCCGGAGGAAGAAAAAGTAACATTGTTGATTTCTAATGCCACTCCGACATTCCGAAATATCCTGGCAATGAACGACATTTCTAACATGCACCAGTTGTACAGTCGGGCCCGGTTTATCCAGACCCAATTCAAAGACTCCCCCATCCATTCCCTTTTCGAGACCCAGAAATCTAAAACCACCCAAAAATCCCAAGGTCGAGTTACTGAGGGAGTACAAACTAATGAGTAGGTCCAGGCTATTCAATTCCCTAACCAGCCAGCTTCACCCCGTTTCCAGCAACCCCCACGCAACCCCCAGTTCTCCGCTCCACAAGCTCCCCGACCCACTTTCCAAGCTCCTCAGCACCCACAACAACCACCTCTACCACCACAGCCTCAACAGCCACCCCAGTACCATAACATCCCTCCTCCTGCTGGTTATGGGCCTGCTTGACCAGGACCCAAGAGAGTTAATTACCCGCCACTTCCAGAAACACTCCCCGGCATCTTTTCGACCTTGATGTACACTGGTGACATTCAATTGCCTCCGGAACGTCAGAACTGGAATTCGACAGCCGATCAGTCAAGGTATTGCATATACCATCGGCAGCCCGGGAACACGATCGAGAGATGTTATCAGTTCAGAGATTTGGTTTATGATTTGCATGAGGGCTAGAGGATTGATTGGGCCCAAATGCATAGGTTGATTGAAGATATCAAGGAAAGAAGAAGACAAGCCAGGCCGCAGCAGCAGCAGTTCCAGCAACCTCTCCAACAACAACAACCTTCACAGTAGCAACAACAACACCAAGACCTCGGGATTCATCAGAATCCCATGCCAGAACATCCACCCGCTCCTCAGCAGCAACAGTAACAACAACCACCGACACCGGCTCATGTGAATGTAGTTCACCACCCAGCCCCTAACGCTGGGTGGTCTTTTGATGATGAGACCCCGGCTCACCTCTTGGCCTTCCACCACACCAACTTCCCCGCACCTTCTGTTCCTTCCATTCTTCGGCCCACCACCATGGCCACTGCTCCACCCCTTGTCCTATCCCAATCACCTATTGCACCCCCCACGTTCCCCACCGTTCCGCCAACCCTTCCACCATTACCTGTCATGCCCTCCATCATCACCCCTCCATTTAACCCTTCACCAATCATCATCCCGCCAGGGCCTGTCAGGCCAACCTCCGCCATCCTCACCCCCATTTCCACCCCTTCCCCTTACCCTACCGGGCCAATCGGGAGTCCATCTGATGCCGTGCCGACACGAAAATGCGCCATCCAGAGCGGACGTCCATTCCACAGAAGTTACCCTTTCCCCGGTGCATCTGCACCCAACCCTCAAGTTCCTTCCTCAACAGTCGAAGCAGAAGAAGTAGACCCCGTGCCAGGCACGAAGTATGACTTGCTACAGCACTTGGACCGGATGCCGGCCAAGATTTCAGTTCTGGAGTTGATTAAAAGGTCCACGCTACATCAAGACGCCCTCAGGGCTTTTCTACAGAAGGTTATGGTTAGCGAGGATGTGGCGGTAGACAGTTTGCCGTTAGTGTTGGCAACTATCACGAGGGGGCCTTCCATTTCATTCCCTGAGTCAGAATTGGCACCCCCAGAGGCACGATAGATGCCAGTATTCATTACCATTTCCCTAAACAAAGTGGCAGTTGAATCAGCCCTAGTGGACACGGGAGCATCGATAAATGTGTGTCCTCTAAGTACACTGCGTGCCTGCAATATTTCAGAAGATATGCTTAGGCCGACGCCAACTACAATTGCAGCGTATGACAACTCCATACGAGCGTGCCACGGGGTCGTGACAGCCCAGGCCAAGCTAGGGCCTTTGGTGATGGACGTTGAATTTTACGTATTGGACATAGACCCGATGTTCAAGGCAATTCTGGGTCGTCCATGGTTAGATAGTCTGAATGCTGTGCCTTCAACCACCCACCAATGTCTTGAGTTCCCATTTCAAGGCCGGGTAGTTAAGGTGAAGAGTATCTCCACAGTCCAGTCAGTTGATGTGATTGCAGATAAGATTCTTCCCACTTTGTGGCTGAGTAACATGCTAGTTCTTTCTGTGATGGACTTAAATTATTCATGGGCATATGCGTCACGCAAGCCCGCTACCGCGCCAGTGAATGTTAAAATTAAGTCCAAGATCAGAGATTCAAAAGGATGGCATATGATTTTAAAGTTGGGCTATCTGCCGGGCTTCGGCCTCGACGCACAATTGCATGGGCGGACTAAGCCCGTCCCTAAAGGTAGAAAGATGGGCCGGAGAGGCCTTGGCTACCGGGAGTCAGCACTATCCACACTGGGAGACTCCGGGCCACTGACGTGGGGCTACCGTCAACACTTTGTGAAAGGCCCGTTATAGCCAGGTACTTTGAAGAAGCCGCCGCCCTGTTCTGACGTGAAGACTGATGCCACCCATGTTGTTTCTGACCCACCGCCGCCACCGAGGGGGCTGGTGGGTGACATGGAAGACTTTTGCAGTTGCTTTGAGAAGCTGTTCCAAGAAGAAAAAGCATGCCCGAAGAAGATGGAGATGCAGCTGGTGAAGCATTCTCCGACTGAGCTAGTGCAATGGAAGCCGCGGGAGGTGGGGAGCTCCATCACTACCTTTTCTTTGTCCCTGTTGTGACGACCCAGAGTTCAGGACACCGATATACCGATAACATCGATACACCGACACCAAGAACTGGGGAGGCCACCCAAGAGGCTGATGAGGCCCCTGAAGGGTTAGTGGGGGTTAGCTGAGGAGTATGCATAATTAATTGCGAATTGGGGCGCGCAATACAAATAAGTATTTAAGATTTAAACACAAGTGCGGAAGCAATTTAAAAATAACCAGAGTGATATATATATAACTAGTCCAGAGTCACAAACACTAGTCCTCAAGGCACAACTACGCGGGGCATACCCCGGCAAAAGTACAACACAAGCCTCAAAAAGGCAGCTCGTGCTCAGCTGGCAGCTAAAGGAATGGTCCCGAAACAGCACGCTAAACACCGGGAGATGTCGGGCGCGGCTCACCTGAAAGGAGAAGGGTGAGTCACAGCCAGACTCAGTAGGGGTCACGCGGATCCCTACCTCGCACTAAACAAGCGAACAAGCATAAATAACAGCAATTAAAGCATGCATTTAAATAAATACACAGGCAATGGCATGAATAACCAAACACAAGAAAGCTGTAAACTCTATCTAAGCAAGTATAACAGCTAACACATGCCACTACTAATTAAATGCAAGCGATTAAAGCTAAAACTACCAAATAGAATGAGCTGTAACTAATACAGACAACAAGGAAGGACAACCACTGGAGCAGAAACCAGAAGCGTTCACTGACGGCTTACACTGCGTCTCAAGCACTCGCAGTCGACGACGCGACAAGCTAAGCGCGTAAACAGTACCAAACCAAGTGACCAGTCGGAGTGACACCCGTCGGTGTCAGCCCACAGTCTCCGACCACGTGTGCACACACTGACTCTAGCCTGAGCCAGGCCCTCTAACTAGTTTTCTCCCTTGGCAGGACGCTACCATTGGCTGGGAGCCCACGGAACTAGCTTACAAACCGTGAATGGGAAATATACCCCTCCGCCATCCTCAAGCGGGTCGGTACTCAACAGACCTTAGGGCAACAACAGTGGCTCCATTGCCTGGAAAGAAAAGCTATTCTATTGGCATATAAAACACGCCACAATATAGTAAAACAACACAACCATGGCATGAATAAAGAACGGAACGCATAAGCAATGGGCTGGGAACATAACCAGACCGACGGGCAAGCGGCGGTCAGAGGCCCACGCGCTACTTGGAAGTGACGGTCGGGGACTGGTGCGTTACATCAAGAGTGACGCGCTGGTCTCCAGCCGTTACTCCCTCCCGAGTTCCGACTCACAGGTGCAGGGGGGAATGTGACGGTAGGGGCCCTGCGCGTCGCTTCCAAGCGGCGCGGTAGGTCACCGCCGTTACATCCTCCCGAGTACCAAACCCAAAGGCCCTGAAGGGGAGAGTGACGGTGGGGGTCCTATGCGTTGCTTCCAAGCGACGCGCGGGAACTCCGCCGTTACTTTCACCCGAGGCTCAAAACAACACACAGCGTTCCAAACGGTAGCAGATGAAGCGACGCCCCAGTCTCGGCGCGTCGTTACAAGCGACGGCCGGTCGACAGTCCGCCGGGCTCACCGCCTCACCGGGCTAACGGAAAACAACGAACGAGTAACGGATGGGGTTCCCACCGTTACTCTCCAAACGACGCCCCTCGATAGGCCGTTATTTGGGAAGTGACGCATCCATCTTGGACCGTCAGGCAAGTGACGGTTCCTGGCAAGACCGTCACTGCACCTGGGTTACGGGCGGGTACGGTTTATAAACCGAAGCCCTCTCGGACGGCTGAAAACGCCGGGTATCGACGAAAAACCTGATAACCTGTCAAACCACGCATGCTAGACAACAATTTAACATCTAAATCTAGCACATGCAAGGCTTAAAACGCATTAAACTCAAGATTTAGGCTAAAACCCCAAAAATGGAAATATGAACATCATGCATGCTACGGGGTGCTAATCAACAAACGGGCTAAAGGAAACGATCCTAGCAAGATCGAGATTCCATCCCCCTACCTTTCGCAAGCCGAAACCGTCGAACGGGCCGCATGCAAGGAGGAAGAGCCACGGAGCTTCCACGCTCCACCTCGCTCCCACGATCACCGACCCACGCCGAAGTGGACACCCACGCGCTCTACTCGACGCGAGGAATCCAACGGTGCCAACCTCGTCTCAATCCAACGCCGTCTCGACCACGGTCCCTAAGAGAGGAGAGGGGGTGGCCGCACGGAGGAGAGAGAGAGAGAGTGAAATGAGAGATCGACGGGGGAGAGAGAGTGAGGGTGAGAGATATAAAAATAAAAATAAAATTAATATATATATATAATATAATCATTATATATATAAAAATCTTATTAATATTCAATAACCCTCAAACAGCTCCGAACAAATCCGAAAAAATGCCAGACAAATTCCTAAAAATCCAGGAAAATAGCCGGAAATACCAGAACAATTAATAGAACAAATACCACGAAGGATCCATTAAGGCACGGGCCTTACAGTCCCTCCCTCCTTACAGAAATTTCACCCTCGAAATTTACAACAACCGAAAAGGAGGAAACTGAGAAAGGACTTATACCTCACTGGAACAAGAAAGGAAAAAGCTGACGCATCTCATCTTCACGCTCCCAAGTAGACTCGTTACCAGAGTGACGCTGCCAAGCAACCCTTACCAGAGGAATAACCTTATTTCTCAACCGCTGCTCACGACGGTCTTCAATTCGGATAGGAAACTCTGGCGTGGACAAATCAGCAGTCACCTCGGGCCACACTGAATCATCGAGAACATGAGAAGCATTAGACACATATTTCCTCAACTGAGACACGTGGAACACATCATGAATAGCTTGCATGGCCGCCGGCAGTTGCAAACGATAAGCCACTGAACCAATAGCTTCAACAATCGGAAAAGGGCCAACATACCGCGGACTAAGCTTTCCACGCTTCCCAAACCTGGAAACACCCTTCATTGGAGATATTTTAACAAACACCATATCTCCTGGCTCAAATTGTAGTGGACGTCTGCGTCGATCTGCATAACTTTTCTGTCGACTCTGAGCCGTCAACAATCTCTGTCTGATCAGACGAACCACATCAGAACACTGCTGTACCATGTCCGGTCCTGTCAACAGTCGGTCCCCAACATCAAACCAGTTCAGAGGAGTACGACAAGGACGACCATACAGCGCTTCATAAGGAGCCATGCCAATACTGGAGTGAAAACTATTATTATAAGCAAACTCAACAAGTGGCAAATGCTGACCCCACGAACCTTGCCAATCAAGGCAACACGATCTCAGCATGTCTTCCAAAGTCTGAATAGTTCTCTCTGACTGTCCATCTGACTGTGGGTGATACGCTGAACTGAAAGCTAACTCAGTGCCCAAAGCTTTCTGGAAACTACGCCAGAAGCCAGAGGTAAAACGCGGGTCACGATCTGACACAAGTGAAACAGGAATTCCATGCAGCGGCACGATCTTCTGCACATAGAGCTCGGCCAATCTCTGCACACTCCAAGTAACTTTAATTGGCAACAATCTGGCGGTTTTCGTCAATCTGTCGACAAGCAGCCAGATTCCATCAAAACATTGAGAAGTTCGAGGCAAACCCACCACAAAATCTGTAGTAACATGGTCCCATTTCCACATCGGAATCTCTAATGGCTGAAGCAGACCACCTGGCTTTTGATGTTCGGCTTTAACTAACTGACAAGTCAAGCACTTAGAAACAAAAATAGCCATGTCCTTCTTCATGCCGGGCCACCAGAACTGCTTCTTCAAATTCTGATACATCTTGTTGACACCAGGGTGAATAGCAAAACGGGAACCATGGGCTTCACTTAGAATCTCATTCCTCAAATCATCATCAACAGGAATATACAATCTGCCCTGGAAACTGACGACCAGCTCGTCATCAAATTCCACATCATATCTTGATATAACACGGGCCAAATCAGAATCAGCTTGCTGGGCTTCTAAAATCTGCTGATACAAAGCTGAACCCAAAACCAAGCTAGCACAAACTGCCATCCTCGGATCGGCAGGAATCTCTACACACAATGCCTCGCTCGGAAGCTGTTCCCACAATTTCCATTCGTGAAGCAACAAATGACTGACCTGCACTTTCCTGCTCAGAGCATCGGCCACAACGTTCATTTTACCTGGCTGATAGGAGAGTGTAAAGTCATAATCCTTCATGTATTCCATCCATCGCCTCTGCCTGAGGTTCAGATCTTTCTGGGAGAAAATATACTGTAAACTCTGATGATCAGTAAAAATCTGAAATTTCTCACCATATAGATAACGTCTCCAGATCTTCAAGGCAAAAATAACTGCAGCTAGCTCTAGATCATGAGTGGGATAATTTCCTTCATGCTGTTTCAATTGCCGAGATGCATATGCGATAACCTTACCATGTTGCATCAGCACTGCACCCAAACCTACTCGAGACGCATCTGTACAAACAAGAAAACCACCCGAGTCGGAAGGCAAAGTCAACACTGGAGAAGAAGTCAATAGCCTTTTCAATTCAACAAAGCTAGCCTCACACCGATCCGACCAGACAAATGGCACACCCTTCCGTGTCAATTTAGTCATCGGTGCTGCAATCTTCGCAAAATCCTGAATGAATCTGCGGTAATACCCAGCCAATCCTAAAAAACTTCGTATCTCAGTGATGGTCCTCGGTCTCTGCCAACTCAAAACGGCATCAATCTTTGCAGGGTCTACTGCTACTCCATCACCAGAAATCACATGGCCAAGAAAATGAATCTCCTGAAGCCAGAATTCACATTTACTGAGCTTCGCATAAAGCTCGTGATCTCTTAGAGTCTGCAGAACGATCCTCAAATGCTGCACATGATCATCAACAGAGGCAGAATAAATCAAGATATCATCAACAAAGATCACCACAAAATGGTCCAGAAATGGACGAAAGATACGCTGCATTAGGTCCATGAAAGCTGCTGGGGCATTAGTCAAACCAAACGGCATGACTAAAAATTCAAAGTGACCATATCGAGTACTGAAAGCAGTCTTCTCCACATCAGATTCCCGGATCCGTAACTGAAAATAGCCAGACCGGAGATCAATCCGTGAAAAGACAGTAGCAGACTGTAACTGGTCAAACAAATCATCAATCCTGGGGAGCGGATACTTATTCTTGATAGTCGCCTGATTCAGCTGCCTGTAATCAATACAAAGCCTCAGGTTTCCATCTTTCTTTTTCACAAACAGCACTGGGGCACTCCACGGAGAAAAACTGGGACGAATATAACCTTTCTCCAGTAACTCTAGTAGTTGTGCACGCAGTACTTTCAATTCAGCTGGAGCCATACGGTACGGCGGCTTTGCTAAGGGGCCAGTACCTGGAATCAGTTCAATCACCATCTCAATCTCTCGCTCTGGGGGCAAGCCTGGCAACTCGTCAGGAAACACATCAGGGAACTCACAGACAACCGGAATATCACAAACATCCCGTCGTGGTTCTTCAACAGCCACCACTGAAGCAAGGAATCCCTGACAACCTGCGCTAAGCAACCTATAGGCTCGAATAGCAGAAATAATCATACGAGAAGAACGGGATCGAATACCTTGAAAATGAAAGGCTGATTTTCCCTGGGGCTGCTGAAAATAGACTTTCTTCGATCTGCAGTCAACCACAGCTCCATAATGCTCCAACCAATCCATTCCCAGAATAACATCATAATCTGCCAGCTGCAACGCATACAATCTCGCCGGCAACTGGTGATTATCAATCATCACAGGAGACTCGTCCAAACACAGAGGAGTAACCATGAAATCTCCAGAAGGCAATTCCACAAATAACTCACAAGACAGCTCAGAAGTCGGTTCCTCAATACATGCCATAAAATCCTCAGAAATAAAAGAGTGAGAAGCACCAGAATCAAATAAGACATGAGCTGAATGACCATAAAGCATAATCGTACCTTCCACAAGATGGGACGCAGCAGCATCAGCTCTTGTCAAATGAGAAACTTTGCCTTTCTGCTTCTTAGAACCAGCTGAAGATTGCTGAGAAGACACCGACGCCTGAGAGAAAAATTACTGTGGAGCTTGAGGTGCAGGAGGTCTAAACTGCGGCTGAGGTTGAGAAAACTGAGGAGCTTGCAATGGATTCGGCCTCAGCGGGCAATCCCGAACCACATGACCAGGCTGGTCGCACCGAAAGCAAACAACAGGAAGAGAACACGGCTGGCCCTTATGATGACCACCGCATCTCCGACACGTCCACGGCTGACTAGCAGCTGAGCTCTGCCGAGTCTGAGAAGAAGGCGCTGTCGGCTGCTGAACAGAATCTGTACCGGACGGCTGCTGAGAAAACTTCTTCTTCTTCTTGAACCTTTTGAACTTGGGCTTAGAAGGAGAGGAAGCACTGGAAACCTCTGACTGGACCGAAGGAACACTAGGCATGGGCTGTCGGTAAGCCTGCTGAACCTAAGCTACCGGCTGCACTGACCCTGCCTGGGGATATCCACCCGGTCTCGCCATCTCCAACTCTAAAGCTACAGCTGTCTGACACGCAGTATCGAGATCCGCAACACGACTCGCTATCAGCGGCATCTTCAACTCTGGCCTCAACCCACGCAAGAATTGCTGGGTCTTCAAAGCTTCACTGGCCAGCACATGGGGCGCATACTGACCCAATTCCAAGAACTTATTCCTGTACTGAAGCACGGTCATACTGCCCTGGGTCAATTCCATGAACCGATACATCTTATCCATCTGCAAGCAGGCAGGAGTATAGGCACGCTCAAAAGCAGCAACGAACTCTGCCCAAGTGATTTGCCGAAGAGGTCTGGATCGAAAGGAAATCTGCCACTCGGCTTTCCACCACGCAATGGATGTACCCTGGAGTTGAAAGGCAGCGAGCATGACTTTTTCATCTTCAGCACACTCCATCGAGACAAACACACGTTCTATCGCGTCCAACCATTGCCTCGCGACTTCTGGATCAGCTTGGCCATCGAAAGCAGGCGGATTGAACATAAGAAATTCCTTCAAAGCCTTGCCTCGACTGCCAGGCACTTCAGCTTGAACGATCGGCACTGGAGGAGCAACTGGAACGACAGGAACAGCGGGAACTGCAGGAGGAGGTGCAGAACCGCTATCTTCCCTGGGCGCATCTTGAGGAACACGAGGAGCTCGAGGAGGTCTTCCTCGACGAGGCGGCATAATTATGCTGCCAAAAACACAATCAACAATGAAATCCATCAATCATACGAAAAACATCCTATGCCAGCAAGAGACGACAACAGGGCTAGCTCTGGACAAAGCGTCAATTCCAATTCTTTACGCGAATCCTCAACTTACGCTCTGATACCATCTGTGACGACCCAGAGTTCAGGAAAACTTTATACCGATAACATCGATACACCGACACCAAGAACTGGGGAGGCCACCCAAGAGGCTGATGAGGCCCCTGAAGGGTTAGTGGGGGTTAGCTGAGGAGTATGCATAATTAATTACGAATTGGGGCGTGCAATACAAATAAGTATTTAAGATTTAAACACAAGTGCGGAAGCAATTTAAAAATAACCAGAGTGATATATATATAACTAGTCCAGAGTCACAAACACTAGTCCTCAAGGCACAACTACGCGGGGCATACCCCGGCAAAAGTACAACACAAGCCTCAAAAAGGCAGCTCGTGCTCAGCTGGCAGCTAAAGGAACGGTCCCGAAACAGCACGCTAAACACCGGGAGACGTCGGGCGCGGCTCACCTGAAAGGAGAAGGGTGAGTCACAGCCAGACTCAGTAGGGGTCACACGGATCCCTACCTCGCACTAAACAAGCGAACAAGCATAAATAACAGCAATTAAAGCATGCATTTAAATAAATACACAGGCAATGGCATGAATAACCAAACACAAGAAAGCTGTAAACTCTATCTAAGCAAGTATAACAGCTAACACATGCCACTACTAATTAAATGCAAGCGATTAAAGCTAAAACTACCAAATAGAATGAGCTGTAACTAATACAGACAACAAGGAAGGACAACCACTGGAGCAGAAACCAGAAGCGTCCACTGACGGCTTACACTGCGTCTCAAGCACTCGTAGTCGACGACGCGACAAGCTAAGCGCGTAAACAGTACCAAACCAAGTGACCAGTCGGAGTGACACCCGTCGGTGTCAGCCCACAGTCTCCGACCACGTGTGCACACACTGACTCTAGCCTGAGCCAGGCCCTCTAACTAGTTTTCTCCCTTGGCAGGACGCTACCATTGGCTGGGAGCCCACGGAACTAGCTTACAAACCGTGAATGGGAAATATACCCCTCCGCCATCCTCAAGCGGGTCGGTACTCAACAGACCTTAGGGCAACAACAGTGGCTCCATTGCCTGGAAAGAAAAGCTATTCTATTGGCATATAAAACACGCCACAATATAGTAAAACAACACAACCATGGCATGAATAAAGAACGGAACGCATAAGCAATGGGCTGGGAACATAACCAGACCGACGGGCAAGCGGCGGTCAGAGGCCCACGCGCTACTTGGAAGTGACGGTCGGGGACTGGTGCGTTACATCAAGAGTGACGCGCTGGTCTCCAGCCGTTACTCCCTCCCGAGTTCCGACTCACAGGTGCAGGGGGGAATGTGACGGTAGGGGCCCTGCGCGTCGCTTCCAAGCGGCGCGGTAGGTCACCGCCGTTACATCCTCCCGAGTACCAAACCCAAAGGCCCTGAAGGGGAGAGTGACAGTGGGGGTCCTATGCGTTGCTTCCAAGCGACGCGCGGGAACTCCGCCGTTACTTTCACCCGAGGCTCAAAACAACACACAGCGTTCCAAACGGTAGCAGATGAAGCGACGCCCCAGTCTCGGCGCGTCGTTACAAGCGACAGCCGGTCGACAGACCGCCGGGCTCACCGCCTCACCGGGCTAACGGAAAACAACGAACGAGTAACGGATGGGGTTCCCACCGTTACTCTCCAAACGACGCCCCTCGATAGGCCGTTATTTGGGAAGTGACGCATCCATCTTGGACCGTCAGGCAAGTGACGGTTCCTGACAAGACCGTCACTGCACCTGGGTTACGGGCGGGTACGGTTTATAAACCGAAGCCCTCCCGGACGGCTGAAAACGCCGGGTATCAACGAAAAACCTGATAACCTGTCAAACCACGCATGCTAGACAACAATTTAACATCTAAATCTAGCACATGCAAGGCTTAAAACGCATTAAACTCAAGATTTAGGCTAAAACCCCAAAAATGGAAATATGAACATCATGCATGCTACGGGGTGCTAATCAACAAACGGGCTAAAGGAAACGATCCTAGCAAGATCGAGATTCCATCCCCCTACCTTTCGCAAGCCGAAACCGTCGAACGGGCCGCATGCAAGGAGGAAGAGCCACGGAGCTTCCACGCTCCACCTCGCTCCCACGATCACCGATCCACGCCGAAGTGGACACCCACGCGCTCTACTCGACGCGAGGAATCCAACGGTGCCAACCTCGTCTCAATCCGACGCCGTCTCGACCACGGTCCCTAAGAGAGGAGAGGGGGTGGCCGCACGGAGGAGAGAGAGAGAGAGTGAAATGAGAGATCGACGGGGGAGAGAGAGTGAGGGTGAGAGATATAAAAATAAAAATAAAATTAATATATATATATAATATAATCATTATATATATAAAAATCTTATTAATATTCAATAACCCTCAAACAGCTCCGAACAAATCTGGAAAAATGCCAGACAAATTCCTAAAAATCCAGGAAAATAGCCGGAAATACCAGAACAATTAATAGAACAAATACCACGAAGGATCCATTAAGGCACGGGCCTTACACCTGTCCCATCTTGCCTCCTTGTTTCAACAATTGGGGTTTGTTTCTCCGTTCCCCTCCGATTTTGGTCGACCCGTACTTCACGGAAAGACCACCTAAAATTCTGTTTGTGCCATGTGCATGTGGGCGCTGCCCACCCATTGACTTATCAACCCTGTTTACTCCTCCTTCCCACACTACCCAACTCCACAAAATGTGGTTTTCATCTTCCGACCCATTCTTCGATTGCATTTTCCCTGATCTGTTTCCCATGCAACTCCCTCCTCCCCCGTCTTCTTCTTCCTATTGCGTGACCTCCTCCGACTTCCAAAAAAAATGCCAATTTTAAAACGGAGGTTTCAATGGAGGATTACACTATATTCTGCCCATCTCCCCAGGGGGACGAGACCCCTGCTCCTTTCCCAGTAGATCTCTTGTCTCCTAGGTTAGATGTACATTCTGCAGAGTCTCCTAGGTTGGTAAAGTCAGTTGGGGTAGAGTCTAGTACTAGTTTGGTCGGCCCATCCACGTCCGCGGCGCACCCTGTGATGTGCCATTCTAGATCCGTCCCGGATAGGTTTCTACAATATTTAGCTCAGAGATGTCAAGCCCTTCTCAAATGCCATGAGTTTGTAGAGACCGCGATTGTTTTAGAAGATGATGAGGAATTAGAAGGGGTGTGGAGCAATGATGGGTTAGGTGTATATGAAGTCATAGATGAGAAGGACCCAGCCGATGATGAGGAAAGCGATGTGGATGACACTGTCGATCTGTACGCGCAAGGTTTAAAGAGATTCGATGAACCGTCGACGGTAGTGGATGAACCCACTAAAGAGATCAACCTTGGAACAGAAGAGGACCCCAGGCCCATAATTATTTCTGCTAATCTCCCTCCTCAGGTTGAAGAGGAGCTGATCAAGGTTTTGAGGGAGTACAACGATTCATTTGCCTGGTCCTACGAGGACATGCCGGGTCTTGACCCTACGTTGGTTGAACACCGACTCATTCTTAATGTAACACCCGAGAATTTTAAAATAGAAATATATAAATATATATATATATATATTTAATTATTGAACTCATATTCTAATTCTATTGATTTAACCAATTAAAACATTTAATTACCAATATATGCTTTAGAAGATGCCAAATTATATTTTAGGAAATGCTAATTTATATTTTCAATCACTTAGGAAATTAATATTACATTATTCCAAAGAAATAGGAAATAGGTTATATAGATAATGTTTTAAAGGATAAACATCACTTTTACAAGATGCCAATTCATATTTTCATAATTTAGAAAATTTCATATTTCAACTTTTTCATTATATCATTATTTTGAAGAAATAAGGGTATATAGATGAAGTGTTAAAGGATAAAAAAAATTTAGAAAGTGAGAAAGGGTATATAGATAATTTTGGTTAGTGTAGAGTGAATACAAAAATCTCCGTTCAAAATAACGACATATGTTAAGTCGTTATTTCCTAACCGTGAGTAGTGACATTAATAGTGCCACTTTTTATTTAAAAAGAGTTTTTCAAAAAAAAGTATATGTAAAAATAGAGAAAAATGTAAGGGTCTCACCCCTGACATTTCACAAATAAATTCCATCAATTTTTAAAGATAAAAATCTTTGAAGTTTAATATGGAAATCTTAACTTATGAAATACACGACCCTCTCTAGGGCGTCATTTCTTTTCCGACAATTATCACGATCATTCTATCCCTCCATCCTGTGTAGGCTGTCAACCCACTAAATATCCTATAATTCTAGATCTTGTCTCCCATCCTGTCGACCCTAAGGTCATAAAATACACTATATTCTCCCTATTTGGTTAGTTCGACGGCTAGATACGAGAACAAGTTCTGAAGAGTTGTAGAGTAAGGGAAGGGCTGCTTCTTCCTCTCCTGTCAACTCCTATCACTTCACAGAGGTAGGTGTTCTCAAATTCTTGCCTAACCAGTAGCTAAATAGGTTAACTGATTCATGCTTAGAGTTCGATTAACTAGTCAACCATGCTATATATCATCTGAATCAAGCAATAATCATATATATATATCATGCTAGTTTAATAGCCTGATACATATTATCATGATCTTTATGAGTTGAACATAGTCTGTTAAGCAAGATTTCATGAGTTTCATGAGTTTTGAGCATATTAGTTTTTTTTATTATTAACCATATTTTCAAACCTTAATATATAGCCTCTGTTATTAGTGTAATACATTCATGTTTAAAAATCCGGAGGACCCCAGCCCTTTTTGTAAATGACGCCCCTGACCAGGGCGTCAATTTCGAAATAGAAGACTGTTATCACAGTCGTCATTTAAATGAAGACACTCCCAGTGTCGTCATTTTAATTTCTGAAATTTTCGGAAGAGAATAAATCCAACACATTCAAAAATCAATAACCATCGAACTAGAGCACTAAAATTTTACATAAACATGTTCTTGGAATCCTGACATTTTTCTCAACATATTCGTACCATTACTTCCTGATTTAGAACATTTTCACACGGATGAATAGTGTATGAATAGTGAACCAGTTTCTGTAAATGACGCCCCTGACCAGGGCGTCAATTACCAAATTGAAGACTGTGCAAACAGTCGTCAATTAATTGAAGACATGCATCATGTCGTCAATTCAATTTCTGGAATTTTGAGTAATTGATAAATCAACACATTCAAATATCCATAACTATCAAACTAAAACACGAAATTTTTGCATGAACATGTTTCTGGAACCCTGATATTTTTCTCAACATATTCGTATCATTATTTCCTGATTCAGAACATTTTCACACGGATGAATAGTACATGAATAGTGAAATAGTTTTGTAAATGACGCCCCTGATCAGGGCGTCAATTACCAAGTTGAAGACTGTGTAAACAGTCGTCAATTAATTGAAGACATGACCAATGTCGTCAATTCATTTTCTTGAAATTTTTAGAAACCAGTAAATCAAAACATTCAAAAACCTATAACTAATAAACCGGACCATGAAAATTTTGACTGAACATATTTCTGTGATTCTGAGATTTTTCTCTACCTGTCGATGTCCTCGATTCTTGATTTACTGAAATAATTAAAAATGAATAGTGTTTAAATAGTAAACTGTGACTCATAATGTCGAGCCACCATGTTCAGACAATTATAACTTTTTTAACCTAATCACGAAACTCCTGCATGAACATGGTTCTGGAACCTTCATATTTTTTCTATTTAACCATGTACTCAATTCCTGATTTACTAAAAGTATTAAAAATGAATAGTATTTGAATAGTGTTTTGAGTCACGGAATGTACCTTCCCGGCGTAAATCACCCAATTTATTGAATAGTAAAACCTAACAATTTTGCATAAGCATGATTCTGAACTCTAGAGAATGTCCTCTACATGTCCATATCCTTACTTTCTATTTTTGAGAAATTTTTACGGTATGAATAGTGTATAAAAGTCACTATTTCAATGAATAGTATCACTTTTCCAAATAAAAGAATTTTTTGATATAGACACGTAGATAAGTAAAGAAAAATATAAGGAATCTAACGGTATGCTCATGCAGTAGATTAGGTATCATGATTTACATTTATTAATATTATTTAAACAGTCGTCATTCACAAAAATGACGACTTAGTGAAGGGCGTTATTTGGGTGAATAGTGTAAATGAATAGTAATGAATAGTAATTGAATAGTATTCGTAAATAGTAAACTGGCATAATTGCATAATGGCCCTTATGGGATGTTCTAACTTTTGTTTAACCTTACTATAGAGTTATCTAGAGTTTTTGTTTAGGAAAAAGTATATAAATTGATACTTTTTCCCTCATTTCTATCATGGTTTGTACAGACACAACCCTAAGTCATTTTCTTACATATTATGCGTTCTTGAATTCCATTCCATAAAAATCTACCTTGTATATCCTACTATGGCAACCGTTGAAACTCTATATTGGCTATAAAATGAGAGTGGATGTCAAAAGTAATACATGAAATGTTGTGCATATAGGGCCCGGTCTGGTCCTGGGAGGAGCACCCGAAGGTACTTGTGCCCATAAGAGTTTATTGACCACGGTGTTTGGCATTGCACCAGAGTACTTACTTGACTTGAGACACTCCACCCTACTCTCTCTTTACTCACTTGACTTGACTTGCGTGGCCCGGAATGGGCAATACTTGACTTATGACCCGAGAAAGGGTGAAATACTTGCTTGATTGAAATAGCCAATTCTACTGATACGTACTTAACTTTACTTGCTTGAATTAAATTTTACTTGCTCGTACCTGAGATATACTTGTACATGAGTACATACTCGCACTTGAATTCATAATCGTACATGAATCCCTGCTAGACCCGAAGTGGCATTTACATCTATAATTCTTGAAATACTGCTTGTCAAATACATGAAATCTAGATATACTCTCTATATACAGCTCTTGATCTCTTATTGTTCATCATGTATAGATATACCTGCATACCCGATTCTTTTATACGTACGTCATGCATAGCCATACTGATAATACATGTAAATTATAATTCACGTAAAGATTACTCGAATTTGAGATGTAATTCCTACTGAGCGATTCACTCATCCAGTTGCTTCTTAATATTTTCAGGTAAATCGGATAGCGACAAGAATGGGTTTGAGGCCGAGTGAAGAGTGCTAGAACGCCAACCATATATCATTAGCTAGTCGTGTCTTTGAATTTATTTGAGTCTACTTTGTATTCCCAGTTATGTCAGTTAGTGGTATAAACCTTATGCTAAGTCATGTAGCCAAATGTTTGGCTTTCTAAATTTAGAAATTTTCATGGATTATATTTAATACCTTTGATTAATTAAATAATCTTCACTTGGACTATTGGAATTTATTAGATTTATTAGTAAATTGCGCACTCTGTAATTATGTATGTTAAAATTCTTATCGCTCTAATGACACGATCTATATAGACGCGTCACGCATCCGAGTATCTTCCGCGCTCGGGACGTGACAGTCTTCGTGGTATCAGAGCCTAGGTTTTCAAACCTAGGGAACTAGAAGAAATAAAATGTTAGAATTTGAAATATAGGTAAAAACTTGAGTCCAAGGATAGTTTGTACCTTACCTGGTGAGATGGTTAGAGCCATGGGTTAAGTGCAATAATGCCTTTTGACCTCATAAGTAAACCCGATCTTTATTATCCCTAAACTTTTTTGTAGGATCATGGCTGCTGAAAGGGCACAATGGCGCGAGATGCAGCGCACCGTGCAGGGCCTTACACAGGCACTCCAGCAAGTGGCCCAAGGCGGAGCCCACCGTGGAGTGGGTGATCTCCATAAGAGTTTCCGTAACATAAACCCACCAAGGTTCATAGGTTCGTCCGACTCCGAGGATGCCGAGAATTGACTGAAAGAGATGGAACGAATCTTCCGTGTGATGCAATGCGTGGACGAGGAGAAGGTTTTACTGGTCATATTCCAACTGGAGCGGGACGCTCGATGCTGGTGGGAATCCATCGAAGCAACACTGCCAAAAGACCATGTCACATGGGAGGAATTCACGGAGCATTTTAATAACAAGTACTTCTCCGACCATATCCAAGAGAAGAAGGCCGCTGAATTCACCGTTCTAAAACAACGGGGCTTGAAAGTGGCCGAGTATGAGGCACAGTTCTCAAGATTATCAAAGTATGCACCTCACTTGGTGTGTACGGAAAAGATGAAGGCGAGAAGATTCCTCAATAGCTTCGTCCCCACTATATTACGCAACTTGCACCGATGGACATCCAAGTCTATTCGGAGATAGTTCGGCATGCCCAACTGCTAGAAGATGCCACCAAATTATCCGAGAGAATCCGAGGAAGAGATAAGAAGGAACCCGTCACAAGCCCGGAAAATTCAAGCAATCATTCAATAAGAAGCGGTTCTTCATGGGAGGGGAGCCCTCCAAGGCAAAGAAATTCCAGAAGAATGACAGGCCATTCTCCACTGCCACTCCCTCTAAGGAGATTTGCAAGTATTATGATAAAGCTGGTCATAAGACCGAGGAATATTGGAGAAAGTTAGGAGCTTGTCTTCGATGTGGGAGCCGCGAGCATCAAATTCTAGACTACCCACTGATGAAGGAACAAGACACCAAAGACGAGAAGCATCCGGTAAAGAAACAAGGCCGTCTGCAAGCTCTCCGAGAGACAGAACCCACTAAAGGCAGAATTGTGGAAGGTACTCTCACTATTTGTTCAAAAACCGCTCAAGTTCTATTCGATACCGGAGCAACTCATTCATTCGTTTCCAACCAATTTGCTGCTTCATTTTCTAAGAAACATGAACTGTTAGATTTGGTAATCTCTACACCTCTTGGAAACGAGTCTGATATCACTTACCACTATCCAAATTGTGAAGTGACGATTAAGGGAAGCAATTTACCTGCTGACCTGATATGCCTAGATATGAAGGGTTATGATGTCATACTAGGTGCCGACTGGTTATCCACACACCAAGCGACGGTAGATTGCCGACATGGCAAGGTAACCTTCATGGATTTTCCAGAACTAGTTTACAATAGCACTCTGAATAAATCACTTCTTATATCAGCACTCCGAGCTAGTAAACTTATGAATAAGGGATGTATGGATTTCATAGCTTTCTTGACTGCCACGAAAGTCGAGGAGATTAAACTTGAAGACATCCATGTAATTCGGGATTTTCCCGATGTCTTTCCAGAAGAATTGCCCGACTTATCCCGGAAAAGGGAAGTGTCGTTTACAATCGACCATGTCCCCGGTGCTGGTCCTGTTTCCAGGGCACCGTACAGAATGTCCCCTGCTGAGCTGAAGGAACTAAAGGAGCAGCTAATGGAGTTATTGAAAAAGGGTTTCATCAGGCCGAGTACTTCCCCATGGGGAGCACCCGTGCTATTCGTCAAAAAGAAGGATGGATCGATGAGATTATGCATAGATTATCGGCAGCTAAATCACTTTACAATCAAGAACAAGTATCCACTGCCAAGGATTGATGAGCTGTTCGATCAACTATCTGGAGCTTTATATTTCTCCAAGATTGATCTTCATTCTGGTTACCACCAATTAAAGATCAAAGAAGAAGACATTCATAAAACTGTATTTCGAAGCAGGTATGGGCATTACGAATTTACTATTATGCCTTTCGGACTAACAAATGCCCCCGCAGCTTTTATGCAGTTAATGAACAGCATATTCAGGCCCTATTTAGACCAATTTATTGTGGTCTTTATTGATGATATTCTGATCTATTCAAAGACCGAAGAGGATCATGAAGACCACCTCAAGAAGGCATTGCAGATATTAAAGGAAAACAAGCTATATGCCAAATTCAGCAAATGCAAGTTCTGGCTCGAGGAAGTATCCTTCTTAGGCCATATCATTTTGAAAACGGAATTGCTGTTGACCCATCAAAGGTCGAAGCCGTGAAGAACTGGGAACGACCCACAAATGCAACAGAGATTCAAAGCTTCTTAGGTCTAGCTGGTTACTACCGGTATTTTATCAAGGACTTCTCCAAAATTGCTATTCCTCTGACCAGGTTAACCCGCAAGGAAGTGCCTTATGAGTGGAAGGAAGACTGTGAAAAGAGTTTCCAAACTTTGAAGGATCTCTTGACCACTGCTCCAGTCTTATCATTACCAATCGAAGGAGAAAAATATGAGGTATATACCGATGCTTCTGGTATTAGCCTCGGATGTGTATTGATGCAAAATGGAAGAGTCATTGCATACTCTTCCTGACAATTAAAGAAACATGAAGAGAACTACCCGATTCACGACTTAGAACTGGCCGCGGTAGTATTTGCTTTAAAGATCTGGAGGCACTATCTCTACGGAGAATAATTCACTGTATACTCCGATCATAAAAGCCTCAAGTACTTATTCTCCCAAAAGGAGCTGAACATGTGGCAAAGACGTTGGCTCGAATATCTCAAGGATTTCGACTTCATTATACAGTACCATCCTGGTAAGGGTAATTCCGTAACTGATGCCCTTAGCCGGAAGCCAAGAGCAATTCTGGCCAACTACATGATACAAGAATGGAAGCTGTTGGAGAAATTCTCTGAGCTTGATATCAGCACAAATGAGAAGAACAAGTGTATTATTCTATCTCATATGAGTCTACATCCAGACTTGCTACCTGAAATCACAAAGCTTCAAGAAGAAGATCCCGCACTAGTGGAGATAAAAAGCAAGCTGGATGAGAAATTTGATTTCAAGCTGGCACCTGATGACAGATTGCTATTTCATGAACGGACATGTGTGCCCGATTGTCCCGAATTGAAAAAGAAGATTCTTGAAGAAGCTCATAGATCGAGGTACACGATCCACCCTAGAGCCACTAAGATGTACCAAGACTTGAAAAGAACTTTCTGGTGGCGTAACATGAAAAAGGAGGTAGTAGACTTTGTATCTCGTTGCCTCACATGCCAACAAGTGAAGGCAGAACATCAAAAACCTGCTGGAAAGCTACATCCGCTAGATATTCCCAAGTGGAAGTGGGAAGACATTGGCATGGACTTTATCATGGGTTTGCCCAAGTCTAGGGGCGGTTATGATGGAATTTGGGTAATTATAGACCAGCTAACTAAATCAGCCCATTTCTTACCCATCAAAAGCCGATGGTCAGTCGACGTACTTGCTGTCCTATATATTAAGGAGATGGTTAGATTGCATGGAGTTCCAGTCTCGATACTATCTGATCGAGACCCGCGCTTCACCTCTCATTTCTGAAAGAGTCTACAGCACTCTCTGGGGATGAAACTCAATTACAGCACTACTTTCCATCCCCAGACAGATGGACAGACCGAGAGGACTAATCAAGTTGTGGAAGATATGTTGAGAGCATGCATTATAGACTTCGGCGGAAGTTGGCATGACCACTTACCACTAGCCGAATTTGCATATAACAACAGCTATCATGCCAGTATACAAATGGCACCTTTTGAGGCATTATATGGCAGGAGTTGCCGATCTCCTATATGTTGGGATGAAGTTGGTGAAAAATAAATTCTAGGCCCCGACATGGTGCGAGATTTTACCGAGAAGATACACCTCATCAGAGAAAGGTTAAAGATAGCATAGTCCAGGCAAAAATCTTATGCCGATAACAGAAGGCGAGACCTGGAATTTCAAGTCGGAGATCATGTTTTCTTCAAGGTATCTCCCGGTCGAGGCATTAGAAGATTGGGTGTTAAGGGTAAATTAACACCAAGGTTTATCGGTCCATTCGAAGTGTTGGAAAGAGTAGGCGAAGTGGCTTATCGCATTGCCCTACCTCCTCAATTGTCAGAAGTGCACAACGTATTTCATGTTTCCATGATGAAGAAATATGTGCACGATCCCTTCCATGTCATTGACCATAATGATTTAGTGGTACAGAATGACCTTACCTACGAGCAGAAGCCACTGAAGATCCTCGACCGAGAAGTTCGAGTTCTAAGGAACAAGACGATCCCTATGGTGAAAATCCAATGGAATCGATGTTTAGAACAAGAAGCTACATGGGAAACTGAAGAATCTATGAAAAAAAGATACCCCAAATTATTCTAAACTGTAAGTATTTTATACTTTCAACAATATCCTTATACAGTTGAATTTGGAGACCAAATTCTTTTAAGTAGGGGAGGGTGTAACACCCGAGAATTTTAAAATAGAAATATCCATATATATATATATATATATTGAACTCATATTGATTATTGAAAATTGGCATTTTGATTATTGAACTCATATTCTAATTCTATTGATTTAACCACTTAAAATATTTAATTACCAATATATGCTTTAGAAGATGCCAAATTATATTTTAGGAAATGCCAATTTATATTTTCAATCACTTAGGAAATTAATATTACACTATTCATATTTTCAATCACTAAAGAAATAGGAAATAGGTTATATAGATAGTGTTTTAAAGGATAAACATCACTTTTACAAGATGCCAATTCATATTTTCATAATTTAGAAAATTTCATATTTCAACTTTTTCATTATATCATTATTTTGAAGAAATAAGGGTATATAGATGAAGTGTTAAAGGATAAACATAATTTAGAAAGTGAGAAAGGGTATATAGACAATTTTGATTAGTGTAGAGTGAATACAAAAATCTCCATTCAAAATAACGACATATGTTAAGTCGTTATTTCCTAGACGTGAATAGTGACATGAATAGTGTCACTTTTTATTTAAAAAGAGTTTTTCAAAAAAAATTATATGTAAAAATAAAGAAAAATGTAATGGTCTCACCCCTGACATTTCACAAACAAATTTCATCAATTTTTAAAGATAAAAATCTTTGAAGTTTAATATGGAAATCTTAACTTATGAAATACACGACCCTCTCTAGGGCGCCATTTCTTTTCCGACAATTATCACGATCATTCTATCCCTCCAGCCTGTGTAGGCTGTCAACCCACTAAATATCCTATAATTCTAGATCTTGTCTCCCATCCTGTCGACCCTAAGGTCATAAAATACACTATATTCTCCCTATTTGGTTAGTTCGACGGCTAGATACGAGAACAAGTTCTGAAGAGTTGTAGAGTAAGGGAAGGGCTGCTTCTTCCTCTCCTGTCAACTCCTGTCACTTCACAGAGGTAGGTGTTCTCAAATTCTTGCCTAACAAGTAGCTAAATAGGTTAACTGATTCATGCTTAGAGTTCGATTAACTAGTCAACCATGCTATATATCATCTGAATCAAGCAATAATCATATATATATATATCATGCTAGTTTAATAGCCTGATACATATTATCATGATCTTTATGAGTTGAACATAGTCTGTTAAGCAAGATTTCATGAGTTTCATGAGTTTTGAGCATATTAGTTTTTTTTATTATTAACCATATTTTCAAACCTTAATATATAGCCTCTGTTATTAGTGTAATACATTCATGTTTAAAAATCCGGAGGACCCCAGCCCTTTTTGTAAATGACGCCCCTGACCAGGACGTCAATTTCGAAATAGAAGACTGTTATCACAGTCGTCATTTAAATGAAGACACTCCCAGTGTCGTCATTTTAATTTCTGAAATTTTCGGAAGAGAATAAATCCAACACATTCAAAAATCAATAACCATCGAACTAGAGCACTAAAATTTTACATAAACATGTTCTTGGAATCCTGACATTTTTCTCAACATATTCGTACCATTACTTCCTGATTTAGAACATTTTCACACGGATGAATAGTGTATGAATAGTGAACCAGTTTCTGTAAATGACGCCCCTGACCAGGGCGTCAATTACCAAATTGAAGACTGTGCAAACAGTCGTCAATTAATTGAAGACATGCATCATGTCGTCAATTCAATTTCTGGAATTTTGAGTAATTGATAAATCAACACATTCAAATATCCATAACTATCAAACTAAAACACGAAATTTTTGCATGAACATGTTTCTGGAACCCTGATATTTTTCTCAACATATTCGTATCATTATTTCCTGATTCAGAACATTTTCACACGGATGAATAGTACATGAATAGTGAAATAGTTTTGTAAATGACGCCCCTGATCAGGGCGTCAATTACCAAATTGAAGACTGTGTAAACAGTCGTCAATTAATTGAAGACATGACCAATGTCGTCAATTCATTTTCTTGAAATTTTTAGAAACCAGTAAATCAAAACATTCAAAAACCTATAACTAATAAAGCGGACCATGAAAATTTTGACTGAACATATTTCTGTGATTCTGAGATTTTTCTCTACCTGTCGATGTCCTCGATTCTTGATTTACTGAAATAATTAAAAATGAATAGTGTTTAAATAGTAAACTGTGACTCATAATGTCGAGCCACCATGTTCAGACAATTATAACTTTTTTAACCTAATCACGAAACTCCTGCATGAACATGGTTCTGGAACCCTTATATTTTTCTCTATTTAACCATGTACTCAATTCCTGATTTACTGAAAGTATTAAAAATGAATAGTATTTTGAGTCACAGAATCTACCTTCCCGGCGTAAATCACCCAATTTATTGAATAGTAAAACCCAACAATTTTGCATGAGCATGATTCTGAACTCCCGAGAATGTCCTCTACTTGTCCATATCCTTACTTTCTATTTTTGAGAAATTTTTACGGTATGAATAGTGTATAAAAGTCACTAATTCAATGAATAGTATCACTTTTCCAAATAAATTTTTTTTTGATATAAACACGTAGATAAGTAGAGAAAAATATAAGGAATCTAACGGTATGCTCATGCAGTAGATTAGGTATCATGATTCACATTTATTAATACTGTTTAAACAGTCGTCATTCACAAAAATGAGACTTAGTGAAGGGCATTATTTGGGTGAATAGTGTAAATGAATAGTAAGTGAATAGTAATTGAATAGTATTCGTAAATAGTAAACTGGCATAATTGCATAATGGCCCTTATGGGATGTTCTAACTTTTGTTTAACCTTACTATAGAGTTATCTAGAGTTTTTGTTTAGGAAAAAGTATATAAATTGATACTTTTTCCCTCATTTCTATCGTGTTTTGTACAGACGCAACCCTAAGTCATTTTCTTGCATATTATGAGTCCTTGAATTCCATTCCATAAAAATCTACCTTGTATATCTTACTATGGCAACTGTTGAAACTCTATATTGGCTATAAAATGAGAGTGGATGTCAAAAGTAATACATGAAATGCTGTGCATATAGGGCCCGGTCTGGTCCTGGGAGGGGCACCCGAAGGTACTTGTGCCCATGGGAGTTTATTGACCACGGTGTTTGGCATTGCACCGGAGTACTTGCTTGACTTGAGACACTCCACCCTACTCTCTCTTTACTCACTTGACTTGACTTGCGTGGCCCGGAACGGTTAATACTTGACTTGTGGCCTGAGAAAGGGCGAAATACTTACTTGATTGAAATAGCCAATTCTACTGATACGTACTTAACTTTACTTGCTTGAATTAAATTTTACTTGCTCGTACCTGAGATATACTTGTACATGAGTACATACTCGCACTTGAATTCGTAATCGTACTCGAATCCCTGCTAGACCCGAAGTGACATTTACATCTATAATTCTTGAAATACTGCTTGTCAAATACTTTAAATCTTGATATACTCTCTGTATACAGCTCTTGATCTCTTATTGTTCATCATGTATAGATATACATGCATACCCGATTCTTTTATACGTACGTCATGCATAGCCATACTGATAATACATGTAAATTGTAATTCACGTAAAGATTGCTCGAATTTGAGATATAATTCCTACTGAGCAATTCGCTCATCCAGTTGCTTCTTAACATTTTCAGGTAAATCGGATAGCGACAAGAATGGGTTTGAGGCCGAGTGAAGAGTGCTAGAACGCCAACCATCTATCATTAGCTAGTCGTGTCTTTGAATTTATTTGAGTCTACTTTGTATTCCCAGTTATATCAGTTAGTGGTATAAACCTTGTGCTAAGTCATGTAGCCAAATGTTTGGCTTTCTAAATTTAGAAATTTTCATGGACTATATTTAATACCTTTGATTAATTAAATAATCTTCACTTGGACTATTGGAATTTATTAGATTTATTAGTAAATTGCGCACTCCGTAATTATGTATGTTAAAATTCTTATCGCTCTAATGACACGATCTATATAGACGCGTCATGCATCCGAGTATCTTCTGCGCTCGGGACGTGACACTTAAACTAGGGGCAACACCTGTTAAACAAAAAGCGAGAAGGTTCCACCCGCAAATGGCCTTGAGAATCAAGGAAGAAGTCAATAAATTGCATAAGGCCAGATTTATTTGAGTTGTTTTATATCCGCAATGGGTGGCGAACATAGTCCCAGTAATAAAAAAGGATGGAAAAATTCAGATTTGTATTGATTTCAGGGACTTGAATAAGGCATGTCTGAAAGATGATTTTTCGCTTCCTCACATTGACGTGTTGGTGGACAACACGGCTGGGTATGAGGCCCTCTCATTTATGGATGGATATTCTGGTTACAATAAAATCCGTCTTGCTCCTAAGGATCAAGAGAAGACCTATTTCACCACGCCCTGGGGCACATACTGCTATGTCGTTATGCCGTTTGGATTAAAGAATGCAAGTGTCACATACGAGCGGGCAATGATGGCTATCTTCCACGACATGATGCATGTGTACTTGGAAGCCTACGTGGATGATATCCTGGTAAAGTCGAGGTCCAAAGAAGAGCACCCCGCCATTTTAGCCAAGGTGTTGCAAAGGGCTAGGGAGTACAACTGAAAATGAATCTAAAGAAATGTGTGTTCGGAGTCGCATTAGGGAATTTGCTTGCGTTTATAGTTAGTAAACGGGGGATCCAGATTGATCCGAACAAAGCAAAGGCCGTTATGAAAATGCCGTCGCCTAAGAACATCACTGAACTTAGAGGTCTGATTGGGCACTTGCAATTCATCAGAAGATTTATATCTCAACATTCGCAAAGGTGCCACCCATTTTATGAACTGTTGAAGGCGGGAGCCAAGTTTGAATGGAACTAACAATGTCAGAAGGCCTATGAGGATCTTAAGGTTTACCTTTCTAATCCCCCGGTTCTGCAACCACCTGTCCCTGGGAAACCCCTGATATTATACATTTTTGTTATTGAGGACTCCCTAGGAGCTGTTCTGGCTCAGGTGGATGATGAAGGCAGGGAAAGGGCAGCATACAACCTTTCGAGGTTGTTTAATCCTGCTGAATCCAAGTATACTGCCATGGAGAAGACCTGTGCAGCATTAGTGTGGGTAGCTTAGAAACTTAAACACTATTTCCTTGCCCACGAGGTTAAGCTGATCTCTAGAATGGACCCAATTCGTTACCTCTTAGAAAAGCCTATCCTTTCTAGCCTATTAGCTCGCTGGCAGAGCTTTCTGTCCCAATTTGATATCACCTTCGTTGTTCAGAAAGTGATCAAGGGATACGCGATTGCTGAACATCTCGCTCATTCTCCTATCCCTCGCACTGATTCAATCCAGGATGAGTTTCCTGATGAGCACTTGGTTATAATCACTCATCTTCCTTTTTGGTCTCTTCATTTCGACGGTGCTCTCAACTCTCAGGGCCGTGGAATCAGCGCTGTTCTCCTCACTCCAGAAGGAGTGAACATCCCTATCGCTTATCAACTCTCTTTTCCTGCCACAAATAACATAGCCAAGTATGAGGCTCTCCTTGCCGGTCTGAAGCACGCTTACCTTATGGGCGCGCGATACCTTAACATCATAGGAGACTCTCAATTAGTGCTGCGTCAAGTTTTGTCAACTTACCGCACCCGTGACCCCAAACTCAAGCCTTATCAAGATTTGGTCACACTCTTGGCTAGGCAATTCCGGAAGCTCATCTACATTCATACCCCTTGTTTTCAGAACATTCTGGCTGATGCACTTGCATCACTTGCTTCTTCCCTTTCCTTCCCGCTCAGTCGTTCCACCGAGACCATTGTGGTTCAGCAGATGGACGCCCCATCTCTCCAGGATCCTTGGTTCGATACCCTTAGGAAGGCTGTAGAAAAGAAAGCTGAGAAGGAAGATCTAAAAGAAGTTTCACTAACGGAGCTTGAGGAGATTATAGAAGAAGAGGAATTATCGTGGTATCACAAGATAGAACGGTACTGTAGGGATGGTTCCTTTCCCGAGACGGCGAATGCCGAGCAGCGCAAGGCCATTAGAAGAGTCGCCTCCAGATACATGATTATTGCTGGAGAATTGTATAGGCGGTCTCTCAATGGAGTTCTAATGAGGTGTTTGGATAACGATGAGGCTTGGAAGGTAGTAGAAGCCGCTCACTCCAGTGAGTGTGGAGGGCACGTAAATGGGCAGGCGTTGGCGAAGAAGATTCTTAGGCAAGGCTATTACTGGCCAACCTTAGAAGAAGAATGTTCCACCTATGTTCGTAGGTGTCTTCAATGCCAGCTTCATGCTGACAAAATCCATGCTCCGACTTCTTCTCTTCATCCTCTTTCTTCTCCTTGGCCATTCTCGATGTGGGCCTTGATATCGTTGGACCACTTGGTGACCCTAATGCTCAAGTTAAACAGAAACCCTCCATTCTGACTGCTACAGAGTACTTCACCAAGTGGGCGGAAGCTGAAGCTTATGCAGAAATCAAAGCCACCACAGTATGCCACTTCATCCTCAAGAACATCATCTCGCGGTTTGGAGTGCCAAGTTATATCGTCACTGACAATGGGCCTCAATTCGTTTCTCAAGAACTTTGGGACCTCTGTAAGAAGTTTAATATCTCATTGCATCACTCATCGCCATACTACCCTCAAGGTAATGGCCAAGCTGAGGCCACGAACAAAACCCTTCTTAAAATCATTAAGAAAACATGCGAGTCGTACAAATTTGCTGATTGGGCCGACAAACTGATAGAAGCTCTATGGGCTTATCGCACCTCCGTCCGTACTCCCACGGGGCAAACTCCTTTTGCTCTCACCTATGGGATGGAGGCGGTACTCCCGTACGAGATCTTGATCCCTTCCCTAAGAGTGCAGCTAAACAAAGAACTTAATCTCGACGAGCGTCGAGAGGCGTTGCTAGTCCAACTTGAACTCTTAGACGAGAAGAGGCTAAATGCGGCCAATCATGTCTCGGTTTATCAAAAATGTGTCTCGCGGTATTTTCAAAAGAAGGTTATTGAAAGAAAATTCCAAGTGGATAATATGGTTTTGAAACACAAATTTATTAGATCAGCCGGTCCCAGGTCTAAGTTACAACCCAACTGGGAAGGGTCGTTTGTAATTAAGGAAGTCTATCCAGGTAACGCATACCGTTTAATTAACGCTGAAGGTGAAGAATTGCCAAATCCGTAGAATGGGTTATATTTAAAACGTTTTTATCCATAGAGTCAAATCATCAACGGCCCGGCGGCGGGGTATGCCTCTATTTGATCACGAAGGGAGACCCCCGGTTAAACATTCACACACTACACGACCCCCTGTGGTTCGGTTTTCCTCTTTTACGCAACACCGTTTCTCCCTTGGCCATGCTCAGGGGAAAGTGAAGATCCTTATTTTTCTCCTCTTTCGGCTGCAAACAGGGGCAAGTGGTGAATAAGGGGGCGAGAACTGATCTAGACCACCCGATAAAAGAGGTCTCAAATAGGGGCAGTCCATTATGACCTTATTCCGCAGGTTAAAAGAGCAAAAAAGAAAAAAGAAAGAAAAGAAATGGAGAAAAGGGGAAAAATCAAAGACAAAGCTAAAAGCTCATCCAAAGCTCGAAGCTCAAAAAATCTAAAAGTCCCCAAAATAACGAAACTAGGCATGACAAGAGTGGCAGTACAGTTTCCCCGCGGGACGTTATGAGCCCAGTCGTATGCGTGCCTAGAGCGGATGTAGGTTCGATGACGGACACAAAGCCCCGGCGCAACAGACCAAATTCATTGAAAATGGGTGTCGTGAGAAGGACTCAAGCCCTAAAAACCCCTATACCTATTACCGGCCGTTCTATCAAATTCTCTTTTATTTTCAAGGAATGGATGCCACCCCGGGTATGGCCTCGGTAGAGGCACCGTTAAGCGAATTTGGGCCCCAGCTATGGGCGGTCATTTATAATGCACGTTGAATCCAGGAGACCCCTAGTGAGATGTGAGGCTCCCCGTCGTCAGGTTTGAGCTGGTTTTAAAATAAAAAAAATTAAATATTTCAAAATCTAAAAAATAAAATATTTTAAAATCTAAAAAAAATCAAATATTTCAAAATCCAAAAAAATCAAATATTTCAAAATCTGAAAAAATCAAATATTTCAAAATCTAAAAAAACTAAAATATTTTAAAACCCAAAAAAAATCCGAATATTTTCAAAATCAAATCGTGATTTGCATTCATGGCATGCATTGCATTCATTTTTCATTTGTTGTTTGCATATTTAATAAGACTTACCCCCTTGACCAAAAATCAAGAACTGGTCGTTTCCTAACTTGCTACAGGCAAGGGGTTAAGCCTAAAACAGATTTAATCTGTTCTCCTTGATTGTGTGTGTGCAGGGGCAGATTGAAGCTCAAGGTTCAGCACTTCAGGCAGTAAACGGTCCTTTGGCGACCGTCCTACTCCTTTCAACAGCTATGATCAGACCGTCCAACCATTCGCACCATTTCATATAGATCGTTCCAATGTCAAGCTTCTCCAAATACCTACGGTCTATGTGTGACCGGGTGCTTTCTAAGGGCATACCCAAACTCATTCAATTTCGCATAAGGAAAAACCAAGCTCAAATCACCAAAATTTATTCATTCACATGCCAAACTCTCTAAGCATAAGTCTCTACATCGAGCATCATGAAAGAAAAGGAAAATCACTCAGTCCTTCGCGGGGCATCCCCGCAGGGACGTATCTCTCTCAGCTCTCTAACATAGGCCTGGCATGTCGCCGGAATCTCTGCAACCTCCGCTGGAATGGTAAGCACCCTACTCACCTGCTCGTCCTCCTGACCACCTGCTCGTCCTCCTCTGTACTGATCCTCCTCGCCTGTAGTGTAGGAAGGTGGGGTAGTGCTGGTAGAACAGTCTGGGGTAGTCCAACCTGTAGGTAGCACCGATGTGGGCTGTACATCGCTAGTGCAGTGTCGCTCACAAGCCTCAGATCCAAGCCCGGCCTCCTAGGCACCCTGAAGGTGGTGTCGTGGAGGAAGTCAGGGTGCATCACGAACCAATCCAGGGGCAATCTGTTGATGTGCAGTCGCCACTCGTCCCTGGTCTTCTTCTCTGCTGCCATGCACTCTACCTGTGGAGAGAACCCGAAAGCGCCACCTATGAAGAAGAGGGGGTGGCTCCCGAAGATCCTGCTGGCTGAAGTGACATCCTCTTTATGAATGAATTTTATCCTGACACCCATCCAGCACTCTAAAAGTATCATGGAACCAAAGAGAGGACCCCCTAGGGCTGCTGAGGTATGGCCCTCGTACAAGTAAGCAAGGACGGCCTGGGAGATAGAAAGACCCTGCCACAGGCCACTGATGGTACTAAGGAGGGGAGTCTCTAGCACATTGTCAACTAAGGGGAACAAGATAGCCCCGCACAGGCAAATAGACGCGGCCTTGGCTATGGCCTCATCCCACCCACACCTATTCCGGCAATGTTCAACTACCCACTGGCTAAGAGGAAGAAGGTGGATCTGACGTGGGCCTACGAAGGTATGGATGTCCCTATTGTCTGGTATAAACCCTCCCAAAATGAGCTTAGGGTCCACCGGGGCAACTGTGTGACACACCAAGTCCTCCACTCCCATCTGGGACCTAGGAAAAGAGAAGTGGGTCTCTACCTCCTCTAGTAGGATAGTGGCCTCAAAAGATGGGAAAATGATTGTATGGGTCTGGGGGTGCCAGATTTCTACCAAGGCTGAGATGCTGTGCCAGTCCAGGGAAAGCTTTGGGTAATTTTGGCCTAATACCAAGAGTGTGTGTAGGTGCCAAGATCTCAGGATGGATGTCACTCCTAGGGGCAACGCACGGACCATGGGAGCCATCCACTTCAAAGTGGAATAGCGCTTGGAGCCAGGACGAAGCTGAGGGGAAGAGACAAAAGAAAAGGAGAAAGAGAGGAGATTCATGTAAGCGAATGAATGAAAGAATTGATTTGAATGGAATCATGCTAACATACCTCTCTCAAGGGACTCGAGCTCAGATGACGAGGGATCGTGGTCAGCCGTTGGAGCACTTCACGCTCCTTCCTGGCCGGCCATGGTCCTTCATAAGCTGCCCCCTCCATGGAACTCCCCTCAAAGGACCTTTTAATGATAATTTGTTGAAGAATAGCAAAGGTTTGAGGCTTAGAAAGAGGGGTCTGGGGAGAGTTATGAATTTAGGATCCCCCTCTTATTATAGGGCTTGTATAGAAGCCTAAACCCATTAGGATTGAGCTAGGATACATCTAGATGAGGATAGGCTAGTGTTTGGGTGGGTTTAGAACTCTATCCCCCGGTTTGGGACTCTCCAAGGGGGTCCCGGTCGGACTCCCAGTACGTGGGGTTGGAAGGTCTCTCAATAGACCGCCCTTTCCTTACAGCGGTCAACAGAGGGCCGCTCAAGCTCCTCTAGACAGTACGGGTCAGAGCCATAGAACAGTCTAAACTCGACCGTTCTCTAACACGAACGGTCAGTATTGAGCCGTCTACCTATCTATTCTGAGCGAAGTCAAGCAGTCTTTGTACTGCCCCATTCTAGACGTTCGTCATCTGGACGGCCAGTTGGCGACCGCCCATCCACCTGCCACACTACCTCTTACTCTCCCGTCTCTCTCTCACTCTGAGTCGGCGTCTCTCTCTCACTCTGAGTTGGCGTCTCTCTCTCACTCATGTCGTCTCTCTCTCACTCTGAGTTGACGTCCCTCTCTCTCACTCGTGTCGTCTCTCTCTCACACGTGTCCGTCACACTCGTGTCGAGTTAGCAGTCGTAGTTACTTAGTTAGTGTCTATCATTTGCATTCATTCATACATTCATCCACAGAAAACAAAAAAAAAAACATATCACTATCAAATCATATCATATCATGTACAGAAGTCGAGTCCCAAGTACAAAGAGTCAGACCTGCCTCTCTCTCTGGCCCCCGTCGCTGTCTCCGCCGCCCTCATGCCTCTTTGGGGGAGGCATCGCGAAAGTCGCCTCGTCTAGCTGTCGTCGGCGCCGCTCCTCGTCCTCATTCCTCCGGCGGCCGGAGGAACTGGTAAAGTAACTCCTCACGGAGCCATGAGAACCATGGCTATCGCTTGGAGTCGCTCTGCTGTGCTCCCGACTCACCTCTCTCATACCCGCCACCATATCCTCTAATCTGGCCACCTGTATCCGGGCCTGTTCTGCCTCGGTCCGGCAGCGCTCCGCCTCGGTCGCGCTCGCTCGAAGCCGCTCCAGCTCCGCCCGAAGAAGCAGCGTCCCCAGTGCGTCCGTCGGACGGCTCTGCACCGCCTCCTCTCGTAAGCGGGCCGCCTCCTCCCGAGCCGTTGCCCGGCTCTGCTCCAGCTCTACCCTAAGTCGGATCAGCTCGGTCGTCTGCATATGCATTGTCATGGTTAGTCAATAGTATTTCATACATTTCATAATCATAAGCATTAAAGGGAAGGTGTAGTAGTCACGTACCCTCTCGGTGAGCGCCACCTCAGCCGCCTTGGCCCACGCCCCCATCTGTGTGAAGTCAGCGTCCCGCTCGGCTCGGTCTGCGGGAGTCTGAGAAGAAGAAGGAGCGTCGGTCCCCTGCCGCTGGGCTCCCTCGGCGCGCTGCATTCAAAACTTCAGGTCAGTCACATGCATAATCATAATCATAAGCATTTTTATAATTTAAAGAGTTTAGGGTTTAGAAAACTCACCAGTAGGGCCAGGGCCTGCCGGACCTCGTCTCGCTCCCTGATCGTGGAATGAAGGAGCCCCTGCAGCTCCGCGAGCCGCCCCTCAGGGTCGATCTGCATTTAGAAGTCCAAATGACAGTGTGTCATCATATAGAGATCATAAGCATAATAGACAAGAGTTTAGAGTTTAGAAGTCGTACCGGTCGGTGGACATCTGGAACACCTGGTCCCGGTAGTGTCTGGCGTATGCGGTGTAGTACGTCAAGTCACTAACTACTCGGGCGGTCACCACCTGCCCGAGTGCTGCCCAGTCTGCTATCTGCGCGGCATTCCGCGCCGTCCAGTCAAAGGCCGCTGCCAGGCCTCGTGTCGTCTGAGTCACGCGCTCCCCCGGCTTCTCTGTCGTCGGGAACTCCACCACTGGCTGATGGACCCCAATCGTCCTCATCACCAGTCTGAAGTAGAGTGGCTCCACCACATTCATGCAGTGAAGCCACACGTCTCGTCCCGAGAAGGTGAGAGCCCCAGCCACCCAAGGCTGGTCCTCGTGTCCCTCCTTAATGTAGGGAGTCCACCGTACCTGCAAAATAGGAAATTACATCAGCATCATAATCATATAGAATTACATTTAATTAAGTGTCTAAGTTTAGAATCGTACCGAGGTGTACGGTAGAGCGTCTATGTCATCCTGCAGCTCTCGGACCTGTCTCCTAACGGCTGCAGTCTCTCGAGGTGCGGTCCACCTCCGGGCAATCGGTAGGAGCCCATGACGGGTCTCCTCGCCTCTACCTAGTGCGCGTAGTCGCACGTAGGCCCAAACCTACATCACATCATCACGTCAGCATCTAGGAAACATATAAAAGTTGCATAATTAAGTAGGAGTCGTACCTGGAGTAAGGGGGAGAAGCCCCCGTGTAACGACCTGAGAATCCGATTACCGGGAAGACCCGATAACCCGAGACTCGTACCGCCACCCACGAGCCCGAAGACTCGGAAGGGTTAAAAAGGATGGTGTGGAGACTACACAAGTATCACAAATAATTGCAGAAATTAAACAGTTATAATCTTAAGCAGGAAAGAAATTAACATTTTACATGGTCCATAATAAAAAATAACAATAACAGCTGTCCACAACTAGTACAGTGACAAGAAAGGAAAGTACAGCTACACGGGGCATACCCCGGCTCTGATCTCTGGCACTACCTCTGGGCACCGGCACCACACTGCGCTCCTGACGCGCTCCCCGAAGGTGGCGCCTCACCTGAAACACTGTGAAAACACGCAGGGAATGAGTCTCGGAGCAAGACTCAGTAGGGATCACTCGAACCCTACCTCATAAAATGAGAAACCACTACGCTAGCGGTAGGAAAGTACCTCAGAAAGGAAAGCCCTGTACTCTACAGAACTAGACCCTACGGCACGCAAACCGACACACGTGCCACGGTACGAGAAGACCGAAACCAACGGTCGAACCGTAAAACCCGAAGGTCAGAAACACGCGACTGACAGTCTGACACTCCGTACTCGACAGGAGTACCACCCACTAGAAGCACAGCCGGTAGCGTCCCCTGATGTCTTACACCGCACCGCAGGTGAACCGCCGGACGTGGTAGGTCCTACCCGAGGCGCAAACACCGTACAAGTAACCACAAACAAGTAACTAGCTAGGGTCACGCCCGTCGACGTGGGTCCAACCGCCCCCAACCACGTGTGCACACACAGACCTTGCGTCACTAGGTCTGGTCCTCTGACCAGTTTTCCCCCGTAGCCGGACTCTGGCTACCGACGAGGGGCCTACAGTAACCGGTCCACAAACCGTCTCGAAAGGTGGGTGCCCGTACACCACTCCCAGGTGAGACCAGCACCTCGTACTGGTGGGCTACGACTAGTGGAGGGTCACTGAAGGAGTAGACTCTCAAGTCAACGAAAAATGACGTCCGAGTCCGACAACGTGTGGGAATCACCCCAAGCACTAGCTCCGTCAACGGGGCCACGGTCGGAGGAAAATGGACACACCGCCCACAGCCAAACTCATGACCAAGGTAAACGGAACCTCCGGATACCAAAAACACGGTCACGGAACTCCCACACGGCCCAAGGGGAACACCCAACAACAGCCAGATCGCGCTAGGGATACCTAGCACGACACGGAAGAACGCGCTAGGGCCTCCTAGCGCGACAAGGGACATCGCTCTAGGGCCTCCTAGCGCGACAAGGCATGTCGCGCTAGGGACGGCTAGCGCGACAAGGCATGTCGCGCTAGGGATGCCTAGCGCGACAAGGCTGATCGCGCTAGGACCCCATAGCGAGACAGGAACCGCCCTACTGTTCATCTTCTCCTATTAACGCGCTCGGTCGGGGCAGCACGACCTCCAAGAACGCGCTACTGGAGTATAGCGCGTTCTCAGTCCGCGGCCGAAAACGGTAGAAACGCCCAAAAATTCTAACCACGCCCCCATGCCTCCATAGGAGAGGGGAAAAACAAGGGGGAAGACCCCTAGGGACCCCTAGCATGATCCTAGGCCATCAAAACATGAATCCATGCATCAAATCCATAGATCGGGCGAGCTCTCCCCAAATCATGGAAAAACCCAAAAACGCTCAAACGATCCCCTCTCGGCCTCCCCGCGGCCTATAAATCGCGAAAAAGATCGGCATGAGGCTAAGGAACGTCACCCTACCTCAATGGAGCAAATGCTCCGCCGAATCAATCACGAATCACGAAGAATGCTTCAAACTTCACGAACTCCCCACGCTTCCCACGCACGCCGCACGCCCACGAGATCGCCTCGCCGTCACCCACGCGTCCGCGCCGTCGCCCCGCCGCCGTCCATAGCCGGAGAGGGGTTCGCCGCGCCCGAATGGGAGAGAGGGAGAGAGGAGGGTGTCACGGTGGGAAGAAACGGAGGAAGAGGAAGAAGAAGAAAGAGAAATGAGAAAAGAAAAAGAAAAAGAATTAGGGCTTTATAGAAAATCCGAATTTTTGGAAAAATACCGAAAAATAGAAAAATACATTTCCGGAATCCTCGGAACGCACCGATCGCAACGGTACCACTCGTGCCCGGGTGAACCGCCCGGTTCGCCTGCAGCGAGCTTCCGAAGAAAAGCCAAAACACACACCAGGAATCGGAAAACACACGAGGAAAAGCCGCGGAACGCCTCCGGGTCTCCGAAACGACTCCGGATCGCGCCGATCCGAACACGAAAGATGTCCGAAACGAAATTTCGGACACAACGGAGTTGGACGCTCCGAAAACCAGATCCGGGACCCACGAAGAAGGATCCGAAAGGTCCGGGATATTACAGTCCTCCCCCCTTAAGGAATTTCGTCCTCAAAATTGAGAACAACCAATGGGGAAAGAAGAGGAAGACTCACTCAAACAGGTACGGGAACTGCTGACGCATCTCGTCCTCACGTTCCCAGGAAGCCTCCCCACCAGAGTGTCGCTACCACACGACCTTTACCAAGGGAATGACCTTGTTCCGTAGGCGCTGCTCTCGCCTATCCTCCACGCGGATCGGAAACTCTGGGAGAGAAAGATCTGGAGTCACCTCAGGCCAAACGGAAAACTCGAGCACATGAGAGTCATCGGGTATATACTTCCACAACATCGAGACGTGGAACACGTCATGCACCGACGCCAACTCAGAGGGTAACTGCAATCGGTAAGCAACCTCACCGATGCGCTCCACAATCGCGAAAGGACCAATATAGCAGGGACTCAGCTTCCCACGCCGTCCAAAACGCATCACCCCCTTCATCGGAAAAACTCTCAAGAACACATGATCACCCACGGCGAACTCGAGGGGCTGCCTCCTACGGTCAGCATAGCTCTTCTGTCGACTCTGGGCCGCCAACATGTTCTGACGAACCAGGTGCACAACATCCACACATTGCTGCACCAATTCCGGTCCCGTCAAAACACGCTCACCCACCTCAAACCAATCAAGTGGAGTCTGACAAGACGCCCGTACAATGCCTCATAAGGAGCCATACCGATGCTCGAATGATAGTTGTTGTTATAGGCAAACTCCACCAACGGTAGGTGATGAATCCAACTCCCCTGCCACTCCAGGCAGCAGGATCTCAGCATGTCCTCCAAAGTCTGAATGGTCCTCTCAGACTGACCATCTGACTGTGGATGATACGCCGAGCTAAATGCCAACTCCGTGCCAAGAGCTCGCTGAAAACCCCTCCAGAATCCAGAAGTGAAGCGCGGATCCCGATCCGACACGATCGAAATGGGAATCCCATGCAACGGCACGATCCGCTCCACATAAAGGCGAGCCAACTTAGACACGCTCCAGCTGACCTTGACCGGTAACAACCGCGTCACCTTCGTCAGCCGATCCACCAGCAACCAAATACTGTCCTGCCCACTCGGGGTCCTCGGCAATCCCACCACGAAATCCGTGGTCACATGGTCCCACTTCCAAGCAGGAACATCCAAGGGCTGGAGAGTACCTCCTGGTCGCTGATGCTCCACCTTCACCTGCTGACAGATCAGGCACCTGACCACAAACTCTGCGACATCTCTCTTCATGCCAGGCCACCAGAACTGCCTCCGCAAGTTCCGATACATCTTCGTCGCACCCGGGTGCACAGTGTACCTGCTCCCATGAGCCTCGCGTAATACCGCACGACGAACCTGCTCCTCCGCTGGGACGTATAGCCTGCCACGAAACCTCGCAGCACCGTCCTCGCCAAGTTCCACATCAGCCATCGCCAGAATCCGGGGCAACTCAGGGTCTGCATGCTGAGCCTCTGTCACCTGACGACGGATAGCAGGAGTGACAGTCAGACTCGCAAGCACCGCCAACCCTGGCTCCTGGGGAATCTTGAGCCTGAAAGATTCTTCGGGCACTTGCTCCCAGAGCCTCCACTTCCTCAACATCAAGGTACTGACCGCAACCTTCCGACTCAAGGCATCGGCGACGACATTCATCCTGCCCGGTTGATAAGACAAGGTGAAGTCATAGTCCTTCATGAACTCCATCCAACGCCTTTGTCTGAGGTTCAGATCTCTCTGCGAGAACACATACCTCAAACTCTGATGGTCAGTGAACACCTCGAACTTCTCACCGTACAGATAATGCCTCCAGATCTTCAGCGCGAAGATCACCGCCGCCAACTCAAGATCATGGGTAGGGTAGTTCTCCTCATGGGGCTTTAGCTGTCGAGATGCATAAGCCACCACTCTACCATGCTGCATCAGAACAGCACCCAATCCGATGCCGGAAGCATCTGTACACACCACAAAACCTCCCGATCCAGAAGGTAAAATCAACACCGGAGCCGAGGTGAGCAATCTCTTCAGTTCCCTCAAGCTCTGCTCACACTCCTCGGACCAGACGAAAGGCACATCCTTCCGCGTGAGCCTAGTCATCGGGGTCGCAATGCGAGAAAAATCCTGGATAAACCGGCGATAATAACCCGCAAGCCCCAAGAAACTCCGGATCTCCGTCACCGACCTCGGCCTCGGCCACTACATTACTGCCTCGACCTTGGCGGGGTCCACGGAAATGCCATCACCAGAAATCACGTGCCCCAGAAAGTGCACCTCGCTAAGCCAAAACTCGCACTTACTGAGCTTCGCGTACAACTGGTGATCTCGCAACGTCTACAGCACCACACCCAAATGGTACGCGTGCTCCTCGGCAGACCGCGAATAAACAAGGATGTCATCCACGAAGATGACCACGAACTGGTCCAAATACGGATGAAACACCCTCTGCATCAAGTCCATGAAGGCTGCTGGGGCATTGGTGAGCCCAAAAGGCATCACCAAGAACTCATAATGCCCGTACCTCGTACTGAACGCAGTCTTCTCCACATCGGACTCGCGAATTCTCAGCTGATAGTAACCGGACCGCAAATCAATCCGCGAGAACACTCGAGCAGACTGAAGCTGGTCGAACAAGTCATCAATCCGCGGCAACGGATACTTGTTCTTAATGGTCACTTCATTCAGCTGCGGATAGTCAATGCACAACCGCAGACTACCGTCCTTCTTCTTCACAAACAACACGGGCGCACCCCAAGGGGAAAAACTAGGACGAATGTACCCCTTGGCCAACAGTTCCTGCAACTGCGCCCTCAACTCCCTCAACTCAGCGGGGGCCATGCGGTAGGGAGCCTTCGCCAAAGGTCCCGTACCAGGCACAACCTCGATCACGAAGTCGATCTCCCGCTGGGGAGGTAATCCAGGCAATTCCTCGGGAAAAACGTCGGGGAACTCACACACCACCGCAATGTCCTCGACATCCGGCTCCATCCGGTCAGACACAACCACTGACGCGAGAAAACCCTGACAACCTGAATCAAGCAATCGACGGGCTCGAATAGCAGAGATAAGGAATCGAGAAGAGGTGGAACGGATACCTTGGAAATAGAAGGTCCTCTTGCTCGGATGCTGGAAGTAGACCCTCTTCATCCCACAATCCACCACCACTCCATGGGTCTCGAGCCAATCCATGCCTAGAATCACGTCATAATCCCGAAGCTGCAACGCATACAACCTGCCTGGCATACTCCGCCCATCGATCTACACCGGAACCTGGTCGAAGTAATACGGAGTGACCATAAAGTCACCCGAAGGCAACTCCACTGCCAAATCACAGGACAACTGGGTCACCGGCTCCTCGACGCTCGACGCGAAATCCTCCGAAATAAACGAATGAGACGCGCCAGAATCGAACAAAACCCGAGCCGTACAACCCAAAATCTGAACGGTATCTTCCACGAGCTGCGACGCCACTGCCTCTGCCCTGGTCAAGTGCGTGATCTGGCCCCGAGCCCTCTGCCTGCCTCCCACACTAGCTGACCTGGGTAGCGGCGGATACTGTCCCTGCTGCTGCTGCTGCTGCCTCTGCTGCTGGGGAACCTGCTGCTGCTGAGGAAACTGCTGCTGCGGCGGTCTCTGAGGACAGTCACGCCCCATGTGCCCTGGCTGGTCACACTGAAAACAGATAATCGGCGCCGTGCACTGCCTGCCTGGGTGGGTACCACCACACCGTGGACAAGGTCCTCGCGATCCACCCACTGATCCTTGACGTTGCAAAGGAATCGGCTGCTGCACACTGCCCGATGAAGCCTGCCCTTGATCCTTGTGCTTCTTCTGGAGACTCTTCTTCAAGAACTTCTTGACCTTCGAGCCGAAGGACGCAGATCCTGCCACTGACGCTGTCGGTACTCCTGAACCACCCGACGCATGCTGGAAGAAACCCTGCTGCTGGGTAGCCGACTGCTGGCTGCGACCTGACAAGGACTGCCCCTGGCTGACCGGTCCTCGAGTCCTCTGCATATCCATCTCCAAGGAAATCGCAACACGAGACGCCGTCTCCAGATCAGTGGCCCCATTCGCGATCAAATGGTGCCTCAGCTCCAGCCTCAAGCCCTGCACAAACTACGTGGTCCTCACCCTCTCATGCTCCATGATGTGAGGTGCATACCGATCCAGCTCGACAAATCGGGCCGTGTACTGCAACACGGACATGTCACCCTGCACCAGCTCCAGAAACTCCCGCATCCGCTGCGTGGCAACAACATCTGGACAGTACGTACGCTCGAAAGCACTGACAAAGTCATCCCACTCGATCTGCTCAAGTGGACGAAGCTGAAAGGACGTCTTCCACTCGGAAGACCACCACCTCCGAGCCGTACCCTGCAACTGGTTGTAGGCCAACACCACTCTGTCCTCGGCAGTACTCCTCGCGGAACTGAACACCCGCTCCATCTCATCAAGCCAATCACGAGCCGCATCAGGGTCTGCCTGGCCGCTAAAGTAAGGTGGATGGAACTGCATGAAGTCCCTCACCGCTCGGCCTGGCCCACCCCTGACAAACGAGCCCTCAGCAGCCTCTCCGCCAAACTGCTGAGACATGAGATGGTACATGCCACGGAAGAAATCCTCGGCCCCCGGAGCTCTCGCAGCATCCGCGGCCTCGATAGCTCCCGGAACTCTGCTATGCTCCTCCTGGTCCCTCTGGACCCCCTGCTGGATCTCCTGACCTCCAGCCGACTGTCCCTGCTGAGAGCGAGAACTCCTCCTCGGCGCCATCCTCGCTCCTGAAGCAAAAGACAGAAAACACGAAAACGGCAAGGTCAAAATAAACACACGGTGCCCAATGCCAGCGTCACCTGTACATCATCGCTGTGGACTAGTGGACCACTACAATATCCTATGATTCTCATGTAATTCCACAACCGCGCTCTGATACCAGCTGTAACGACCCGAGAATCCGATTACCGGGAAGACCCGATAACCCGAGACTCGTACCGCCACCCACGAGCCCGAAGACTCGGAAGGGTTAAAAAGGATGGTGTGGAGACTACACAAGTATCACAAATAATTGCAGAAATTAAACAGTTATAATCTTAAGTAGGAAATAAATTAACATTTTACATGGTCCACAATAAAAAATAACAATAACAGCTGTCCACAACTAGTACAGTGACAAGAAAGGAAAGTACAGCTACACGGGGCATACCCCGGCTCTGACCTCTGGCACTACCTCTGGACACCCGCACCACGCTGCGCTCCTGACGCGCTCCCCGAAGGTGGCGCCTCACCTGAAACACGGTGAAAACACGCAGGGAATGAGTCTCGGAGCAAGACTCAGTAGGGATCACTCGAACCCTACCTCGTAAAACGAGAAATCACTATGCTAGCGGTAGGAAAGTACCTCGGAAAGGAAAGCCCTGTACTCTACAGAACTAGACCCTACGGCACGCAAACCGACACACGTGCCACGGTACGAGAAGACCGAAACCAACGGTCGAACCGTAAAACCCGAAGGTCGGAAACACGCGACTGACAGTCTGACACTCCGTACTCGACAGGAGTACCACCCACTAGAAGCACAGCCGGTAGCGTCCCCTGACGTCTTACACCACACCGTAGGTGAACCGCCTGACGTGGTAGGTCCTACCCGAGGCGCAAACACCGTACAAGTAACCACAAACAAGTAACTAGCTGGGGTCACGCCCGTCGACGTGGGTCCAACCGCCCCCAACCACGTGTGCACACACAGACCTTGCGTCACTAGGTCTGGTCCTCTGACCGGTTTTCCCCCGTAGCCGGACTCTGGCTACCGACGAGGGGCCTACGGTAACCGGTCCACAAACCGTCTCGAAAGGTGGGTGCCCGTACACCACTCCCAGGTGAGACCAGCACCTCGTACTGGTGGGCTACGACTAGTGGAGGGTCACTGAAGGAGTAGACTCTCAAGTCAACGAAAAATGACGTCCGAGTCCGACAACGTGTGGGAATCACCCCAAGCACTAGCTCCGTCAACGGGGCCACGGTCGGAGGAAAACGAACACACCGCCCACAGCCAAACTCATGACCAAGGCAAACGGAACCTCCGGATACCAAAAACACGGTCACGAAACTCCACGGGGTGCCCGAGACGCACACACGGCCCAAGGGGAACACCCAACAACAGCCAGATCGCGCTAGGGATACCTAGCGCGACACAGAAGAATGCGCTAGGGCCTCCTAGCGCGACAAGGGACATCGCGCTAGGGCCTCCTAGCGCGACAAGGCATGTCGCGCTAGGGACGGCTAGCGCGACAAGGCATGTCGCGCTAGGGATGCCTAGCGCGACAAGGCTGATCGCGCTAGGACCCCATAGCGAGACAGGAACCGCCCTACTATTCATCTTCTCCTATTAACGCGCTCGGTCGGGGCAGCACGACCTCCAAGAACGCGCTACTGGAGTATAGCGCGTTCTCAGTCCGCGGCCGAAAATGGTAGAAACGCCCAAAAATTCTAACCACGCCCCCATGCCTCCATAGGAGAGGGGGAAAACAAGGGGGAAGACCCCTGGGGACCCCTAGCATGATCCTAGGCCATCAAAACACGAATCCATGCATCAAATCCATAGATCGGGCGAGCTCTCCCCAAATCATGGAAAAACCCAAAAACGCTCAAACGATCCCCTCTCGGCCTCCCCGCGGCCTATAAATCGCGAAAAAGATCGGCATGAGGCTAAGGAACGTCACCCTACCTCAATGGAGCAAATGCTCCGCCGAATCAATCACGAATCACGAAGAATGCTTCAAACTTCACGAACTCCCCACGCTTCCCACGCACGCCGCACGCCCACGAGATCGCCTCGCCGTCACCCACGCGTCCGCGCCGTCGCCCCGCCGCCGTCCATAGCCGGAGAGGGGTTCGCCGCGCCCGAATGGGAGAGAGGGAGAGAGGAGGGTGTCACGGTGGGAAGAAACGGAGGAAGAGGAAGAAGAAGAAAGAGAAATGAGAAAAGAAAAAGAAAAAGAATTAGGGCTTTATAGAAAATCCGAATTTTTGGAAAAATATCGAAAAATAGAAAAATACATTTCCGGAATCCTCGGAACGCACCGATCGCAACGGTACCACTCGTGCCCGGGTGAACCGCCCGGTTCGCCTGCAGCGAGCTTCCGAAGAAAAGCCAAAACACACACCAGGAATCGGAAAACACACGAGGAAAAGCCGCGGAACGCCTCCGGGTCTCCGAAACGACTCCGGATCGCGCCGATCCGAACACGAAAGATGTCCGAAACGAAATTTCGGACACAACGGAGTTGGACGCTCCGAAAACCAGATCCGGGACCCACGAAGAAGGATCCGAAAGGTCCGGGATATTACACCCCGAGCATGGTCCGACGGGCCGTCGAACTCAGCGTGTCGAACAGAAAGGAAAGGACTACCGCTCCCCACGCGTAGTCGCCCACGTGGTACAGGTCCTGAGGAGGGGGAGGAAGTGGCAGCTCATCACGTTCGCCCGCGTGGAGAAGAGTAGTCACCCGAACAGCAGCATCAAGAACCATCGTAGTACTCGATCGGCCTCTGCTCCCAGCTCTGCTGCTACTCTGGGTCTCGCCAAGTCCACCAGCCGCTGAAGGTGCTGCTCCGGTTGCTCTCCAGTAGCTATCCCTGCCCGTCATAATCCCAGGCAGTCTTGAAGACTCGCCTGGGGTAAGAGGGTCGACTGCAGCTCAGGGCGCCGCAGCTCTAGGCCCAGCAGCTCCTTAGCCATCTCGCGGTAGTCGGGGTGAGTACTCCCGCTGACCGAGTACCGTGCACTCGCAGGCCAGTGAGTCTGGCCACGTCTTGCAACGTGGGGACCATATGCCCCCATGGGAAGAGGAACGTACTACTCACTAGATCCCAGCGGTCGTGCAAGGCGTAGAGCAGAGCTGTGTCGAACCGACACACCTCCATGCTCCAGAAGGGGGCGAACCCCATGGCAGCCAACCGCTCTCGCTGGAAGTTCGGTAGTGCCTGATACACTGCCCGGACCTACAGCCACGAGATGCGGGTCCTGCGCTTTCCCTGCATTCATCATTAATTTCATGCATTTAATAATAGATTTAAGCATTTTATTTCACCAATAAAATGGAAATAACAAAAAGATCCATTTCTGTGAGAAGGGCAGTTCCCCGTGAACCACTCATTCTGATGTGCGGCGTGAGGTGTGCCGTTCGAGTTCTCAACTATATTGTGTTTGAACGGACTAACCTAGCCCATTTATCAAGTTATACGATGACAGCCTCACCGTTCTTCTATTTCTTCCCCCCATCGTTCTCTGCGTTTGGGCGGCCACGCCTAGACCGCACGTTGTTTGGACGGTCCTATACGGGCCATACATGTTCTGAATATCTATTGCTTCGAGCGGACCATTGTGGCCCGTCCTTTGATTATGCGATGGACCTCCCACCGTTTATCTACATTTTTAGTCCTATTGTTTCTTGGTGTTGAACGGCCACCCCTGGACCATGTGAGCATGGGCGGCCCTAATTGGGCCGCATGTCTTTGGTTGTGTGGTCCTTTTGGAACCGCTCAACTGTCGTCTTCCCTGATGAAGGTGAGGGCCTCCCACCGGCGGGAGCGCCCCATTGCCCCCCAAACCGGTTCCTAAGCAATCTAATCCCCCAGGGTTTTGGGGCCTACCTCGGGGTCTCGGGCCGGTTTGTCCTTTTCCGCCGCCATCGGTGGTGCTGTAACGTCCTCCCCTACTTCTTCTCCGGTCGCAGCAGCAGTAGCGGCTTCCCCTTCGATCGCCGACGGCGTTTCGCCTTCCTCACGAATCGTCGGTGATGGTCCCGTGGTGGCCTCCTCTTCTACGACGGTCTCCTCTACAACGGCGGCCGTCGGTTGTGGCGGCAGTGGTGCCTCTTCCCCGGCCATCGGCGGACGACGGGCTTGGTGCTTTGATCGCATAGATGAGGAAGATGGGGTGGGGGAGATTGAGGGAGTGAGGGAGAGAATGAGAGAGTGTGAGAGATTTAGAGAGGGGGAGGAATGGGTGCTTCGGTTCCCTTCGTTCTCCCTCTCCCACCATCGGTTACGGTGGGGAGGAGGGAGACGAAGGGGTTTTTTTTGTTTCAAAACTCCGGAAGATATACGGTCTAACGATAGGTCATCCGTCATTTGAGCGGTTGTTGTATGACCGTTCTTATCCAACGGTATACTGCCTAAGCCATGTTCAAATCCCATGCTTATGAATGGCTTATATTTAGCCGTTCTTTACTTTGGGCGGTTTTCATCTGACCGTGCATGTATGAGAGAAAATGGTCTTGTCCTTATTGCTGCACTTTGTGTTCAATTGATAAACTTGGTTATTTGATGATCTTATTGTAAATCTTGCTAACAATTTTCTTTGCAGCATCAGCTTTCGCTTGCCTTGTGGCCTACCGTCAGGTAAGTCAGGTAATGTATCTTCGGTCCCTATATCCCTTATTGCATTATTATATGGTACTATGCTATATTATCTCGAGAACCGGTTGGTTACTCGCATGTTCCAGGATCTGATGTTCCCCTTTAACAAAAATGATGATGATCTAGGTTCACGTGTTTAATCATCGGATAGGCCGTTAGGTTGGGAAAACATGGGGAGGATGGTTCTATCCTGCACGCTGTGGTTGCGGATAGTGTCTCGACTCTGTTTCTCCCAGTCTAGCAATATTATTCTTGAGTATTTTATATTTTATTCTTTCTTTGCATTCGTTTTAATGATTTATTCTATTTTAGCCCAGCATGCATCATACGCATCTTTTGAGCATTCATGACCCATGATTTACCTGCAAATGTCTCACCAGTGATGGTTAGCTGTGTGTTCAGTGTTTGAGTAAGGGGAAAAATTACATTTAGAGTTGAAAGGTTTTATCTGGTTTGTTAACTCGGTTTGGTTGATTAAGAGGTCCCCGTCTGGAGTTTTAGTCAGTTTCTTGACTTTTGCTTATTCTGGTCTCCTCATTAGTCCGAGGGATTCTGTCCCCCATGAGATTGATCGTGTGTTTCATTTATTTAGTTAGTTCCTCCAGATTGGTGTCGCTTTTGGTCTGACTATTCCTTGTGGTTGGTTCAGAGTTTTTCGGAAGATTCTCATCGCTTGTTGGCGAGAAAACGGGTGTCGTTTTACCTTAACGCCCACTTTTTGGTCCGCTCTACTCCATCTCCGCTTCATCTCCATGTTCCATCTCGCTTTCACTTCACCTCCGCTCGCTCCCCTACAAAGAGGACGTTAAGGAGGGGCATCTGTTGACACCCGTTTTTTGCCGACGAGTTGAGTCATTTCTCTTACTTTCATTTATTGATGCCTCGAGTTGTATATCACTCGTTAGGCGGTTTCCAGGCAACATCTTCGGCCTATTTTTATGGGTAGCCTCCCTCCCTGGCAGGGTCTACTTCAATTAAGGGCTTAATGGGCCTTGATTTTGGATAATTGATCATTTCCATGAAATTTCAAACGTCCAATTCATGAACGGTCAATCCCTGGCCGCATAATCAATGTGCGGTCGTGTATGGGCCGTCTATACATTTATGGGATATTTTAGTTGATTTTCTGAATTATCACCGACATGATCTCACACTGCCTATGTTTAGCTGTTCAACTTGATGAGCGGGCTGACATTAACTGTTCTTGTCCCAGAGTCCTAAGCTCGGTTGATTGTTCAGATAATTATCTAATTATCTCATTTATCCTGATTTTCCACCGACAGGACATAAGCGGTGGGATCTTGGCCGCTCTTTGGGATGAAAGGTTCACAAGTGACCGTTCATCTCGTGAGAGTCCAACGGTGATGTTTTCGGTCAGCTCGATGGATAATTGGTTTTTATTTTCTATTTTATTGAATTTCCACCGGCAGTGATGGACGGCCTATATATAGACCGCCCAACCTGATGCGTGGTCTATCGTATGACCGTTCATCTGCTGAATTCCTGAAGATTTAACAGTTTTTCTCTCTTCACTCGTGGATTTGTCCCCAACTTTCTCCCATTAGTTTCTCTGTGAATACTGAACCAAATTCGATGCCGTTTCTTCTGGTTGAGAGATAATCCATTTATCTACACATTTTGTGTTATCTTCTCGACCTGAAAATGACTGGAAACCCTAATTTCGAGCTAAGACTTTAGGTGCTCTATAAATAGACCCTAGAGGCCGGGCTTGAAAAGGGGGGGAGATTTTGGTCGACGGCGAAGCCCTGTCGAATCTTTAAGCAACCTACCACCAGGGAGGGAGGCCTTCTACGCCCGCACAAGCCTCCGGTTCAGGGAGTAGTCTTGTTTCGAGTAATTAGAGCATTTAGTCCCATTGTCCTCTTTTGTCTGCATGCATCACTTTTCCTATACCTCTCCCACGTTTCCCTACTCTCATACATCATTTGCACACACCCTCCTATGTTTTTGACGCCCCCATGGGTTTAAAACTCTCCAGGTATCCCCCATTTCAGTTAGTCACGCTCATTTCTTTCCGTTTTAGCATTTACTACACTTTATAGTTCTAACTTGGGTTTTCTTTGTGTTCTATACGTGGTTTGGCAGGTCAGCGATACACTAGCGCGAGGCCAACTCTTTCTAGCTGGCCGGAAAGGTGGAGGTTCGGATTTTTGTAACTTACGGCATGGTGGTCTTGTGCGGTTCCCAACCGTCCGTTCAAGATGAAGTGCGGCTACTAGTGGACCGTTCTTCTTCATCCAGCGGTCGGGTATGAGCCATTCATCTGCCAGTCGTTCTTCGTCCCGCGTTCCTCCTCAACATTTACGAGCAGTCTGTCGTGCGACCGCGTGTCTACATAGGCGGTTCCTTCGGAGCCGCGCGTCTTCGCAGCGCTGGTTTTAAGGCGAGTACCCCTCCCTCTTGCCAAGGTACAACGTGTTCATCGCGTTTGGCATCTTGGTGGCGATCACACAGGTTCACGTACTTCTATTCCTTCCTGCTGCTAGATCATTTAGTTCTCACGTTGATTTAGTAGAGGGGATAGGAGAGAGTTTCAAGCCGGTGAAAGAAGGAAAACATGTCAACAAGATTAACCTAAGCAAAAATTTCTAAATAAACTATCTCATCCCGGGCTCTACCCAATCTCACATGGGTTTGAAATTTCTTTTCCTAGTTCATAGGTGTGGGTCCTTAAGCCTTGGATAACCTATGAGTTGACATTTTCTAGGACTTACTTAAGCCTAAGCTCTGATACCAACTTAACTGTCACGCCCCGAGATATGCAGCGAAATTTAGTCGGGAACGTGAAAAGTCGGCAAATAAAGCCTCAAGCCTGCAATATAATTAGAGCACAACATTCACACATAAAAATGTGAACACCATATATAAAATAAACTCCAACTTTATTGAATAATAATCGAAAGGTTACAAAAGACACTTGACTTTGACTCTCTTGACCTAACTAGACTCAAGAAAATAAAAGATTTCATAACATGATCAATTTCACCGCCTATTACAGTGAAGGAACTTAAATTACAATAACTGACTCTAGACTCTTTAAATAACTAGGCTTCACTCGTTCATCAATCACTATCAGATCCGTCACTTTAGTAATCCGAATCCGACTCGCTAGAGTCTCCTGAAAAAGATTGAAAAGTAGAGAATGAGCGCACTCGCCCAGTTGGTATCTTCGTACCAACATGAAGGCATAATTTAATTAATTATCATTTTAGCTTTAGAAGGTAAGATAAAGAAAATGTGATGAAACATGCGAATAAAACTAAAATAACAACAAGATATTAAGGCAAGTGTAGAGATATGAGATGATATGAGAACAAGATCTTGCAAGATTATAATATGGTCTTTCAATAACAAGAATGTACTATCATGTAACAAGAATGTACTTTCATAACATTGATAAAGGCTATGCACTAGAAAGTCATGTAACAAGCAAGCAAGTAATTTCATAAGATTGCCTCGTGGATTCACCCATTTATAAAAAAAGTACTTCCAGCATAATGCGACGCCAGTGTTCATCATACCCCATGGTTTATAGTATGTTTCCGGCCATCTGTCAAGGGGGCTAGCGTGGAGCCCTTGGACACTGTCTGTGTCTGCTCTTGCATCTTCAAGTTATAAATCAAGCTACTTCCAAGAGAAATATAAATGTAGGCCAATAATGTCAAGTTCAACAATAGTTCATGACAATAATATCAAGGTAAGAAGGCACCAAAACGAAACCATGAGATCAAGGATGAATTAATTGGACATTATGCCACGGATGAATTTCGGCAACATAACGGTACATTCTTATGTTTCTAAAGTTTATTAATAAATTAATGTATAAGATGTTGGGTTCCAGATGATCAGAAGATCACCGGAGAACAGAGTAGGATCAACCCTTGGATCAGACCTTGGGTTTGACACAAGATAGCAGAACGCGGTCGAATCAAGACCATTTTATTGAGAAGGCGGTCGAGTTAAGACCGCAATCTGACAGGGTCGACGCTAGAAAGGAAAGGGGTCGACGCAGTGATCAAGCCTGGAAGAACACGGTCGTGCCAGGGGTGCCATCTGGAAGTAGCGGTCACCTGTTGGCCGCGATCTATACAGGTTGCAGAAAACACAGAAAACTCAAGTGCTTTCTAGACCATTGGGTTTTTAAGGTACAACCAGCTTGACGTCTGTGGGGAATGGATTTATTTTGATGTTATTTTGGTTTGTGGGATATGTTTGTTTATTGGTTTATTGGGGGTTTTATTCAAGCATGGGGCGTGCCAATCACTCCTGTGACAATTTTTTTTTATTATGCGCTCGGTCTAACTAATCATACAAATGTGGATGATCGTGTCAGGACCCAAAGTCCGCCATACCGTAAAGGTTATGGCGTTAATTACATCCTCCCGAAAGGAGGAAAACCCTTGATTAATTGTCAAGATAGAGGGCCATCGGGGCTAAATAAATGTAAGTCGATTCATGAATTGAAAAGTGCACGTCGTGCAATATAGGATCTAAAGATACACTCGAGCACACATCATAATGACAATTTATTCTATTATTAGATCGATTCTCGATACGTGGCGGAGAACTTAGATCCGAAGATCACCTCACACTTAGTGAGAGCTTTCAGTCAGGTTTAACCTAACCTTCTGCAAATCACCATTTGATATACCAAGAGATCGGGACAGACAAGCACACAGTAAGATCACTATGCGTGTATATAGATATATATGAGTATGCTTGTGCATGCATAAAGGAAGTATGCCCAAGTGGGCTCATTATTGATTTTTTCTTTCTTTCTTTTATTATTATTATTATTATTGTTATTATTATTATTATTGTTGTTGTTGTTGTTGTTGTTGTTGTTGTTGTTGTTGTTGTTGTTATGGGATGCCCATGGGCCAGGCAAAGTGTGACAATGGAATTTTAATGGGGAGAGGTAACAGTTGAACAAGGTTTCTTGATGGGTAACCGGCTGATAAAGAAGGGGACAGTCAATTGACTGACGACGGGTATAAGTCGACCTGGACTTGGAGAAGTCGACTTGAGATATGAGGTTATACCGGAATGAGTCGGCGCAGAGGGGAATGAGCTGAAGGTGAGTCGATTGCAGCAAGAGAGTGGTGGTAAGATGGATCGGCGCATGAGGAGAGGATGAGAGTGAGGAGATGGGAGTTGAATTGGCGTGAGAGGAAAGGGGAAGAAGGTGAGTCGGCGCATGAAGAAGTGGGGAGAGTGCAGAGAGGAGGGTGAACCGGCGCAAAGGGGATCTCCCTTGCACCGATTCACCATGTTTGGGCAGGATTGGCGCCGACTAAGGTCCTACTCTACCTTGGGACCTTATTAACCAAATGGGGGAATAATAGACTATGACAAACCCTTCTCTGGGGCATTGATGACTGTTTATGGAGAGAGAAATGCAAAGGCCATTCACCTCTTTTGAAGAAGATACCCTGAGAAGGTAGCAGATGCCAAGTGTTTCGACATGAGGGTGGAAGCCAAGGGCTCAATGTTGACGCAACAGGAAAAGGGAAGATGAAGAGGTTGATACGGAGGGGCATGGGGGTTCAACCCAATTTTGGGTGAATTGGTAGAAGAAGATCAAAGGTCCCGGTTAGCCCACGGCCCCACGGACTTAAGGTGTTTTTATGTTCATAATAATAGGTTTATTCAAGCCCCAACTTATTATGAAGAATGTGTGATTTATTATGAGTCAGAATGACTGAAATGTCCGGGGCCTCCTGGCCCGTGTGTTAGCTCTGAGCTTATTTGCTGAAGTAAGGCAAGCTCGACTGCTTGATCTTCGTGCGAGGTTCATACTCGAGCACGGGTTTCATGAGGTCCATGGGGGATCCACACCGTAATACAACATAGATTATATGGACAGCTTATTAATACAATACACACAGGTTATTACCATCACTTGTTATTATTGATCTCCATGCCAATTGAGACAAAGAAAGCAAATTAAGTGGAAGAAAACCCGAACAAAGCTGAATGAATTTCGACAGTATCTCCCCTTGTCTCAGAAGGTTGTAGGGGAGGGGAATAGAGATCCGCCCATGGAGGAGTCCGAGACGGTCTCATCAACTGTCGGGTAAGCCGAAGACGGCAACCCCATGACCAAGGTGGGATGCGGAGGCTCCGAGGACCAACCTACGAGGAGTTTCGTCGATCCACGGTCAATAATGTCCAAAGCTTTGAGACATGGATTCCTTGTGTCGCCAAACAGGCGGCTGTTATTGTTCACCCTACAAAAGGGGTCCCCCGGAGACCATACCATGAAGAGGTAAGACCCTGAGGACCCGGAGTGATTTGGGAAATCCGGTCACCCAAAAATAATCTATTAACAACATGCATCAGCAATCGATATAATTGCTTCTAACAAAAGAATGTATTCCCTCCCCTGAAAGTACAGGTCCACGTTCGTTGTGGAAGTCAGACAAACCCGGAAAGACGTGACATTACTCAAGTGCAGAGGGCTATGAATCATGATATGGAGGACAATAAACTCATGAGCTGAGACAAACAGAAGAATCGTGGCATCTCGGAAAGCACTTCAATGGAATGACTCTGAACGGGATGCCTAGTTACGGTCCTGACATAGCTAATGTTTTGGGCCAATAGAGTTTAAGATTCATATACTAATCGGCACCCTAGATCTACGCTGCTGGTTCTCATAAGAAAAGGGGACGTAGTGACAGACGCGCGGGATATTTATGGATGAAATCCCCTACGGGCATTTTAACAAATAGATTGACCCCCCTGTATAGCTAGTCCAAAAGCAGGGTAACCATTTCACATATAAACATAATAGGGTCTCAACAGGTAAAGTTAAATGGAAGCTCCTGGAGATCTGAGGGAGGGATAGCAAAGCCCTCACAACTCATAGATGAGAGTGAGAGGACATACTGCCACCGCTGCAACAAACACATTATGCATGAGCCGAACTCTATATATCCCTGAATTAGCATAGAAGACGCGTGAGAGGGGCATGCCCAGCTAAGCAAAATGGGTCGATCCAAGCGTTTGGGGAGGGGATAGTTTATTCTCACCTGCAAGGGCGTGGCCAGGAGCCATTTTAATCGTAGGATCCAGTGCGTGATATTATGATCACCCGAACGATCAAAGGATTGTGAACATATAGCCTCGATGAGGCCTCCTCACGATCGGGATATGCACCTCTTTATGATCGGACACGAACATACGAAATGTGCAAAGAAAGAGAAAGGGAACAAATCCAACAATGAACAGCCCCTAAATACTACGTGCGTTCAATCATAGTTGCAAACAGAAAGCGGGAAAAAAGCAAAAGAGACATATCACCCAAAGGGCTTCTTGTGGATCTTCATTCATTCCAGAGCGAAACTACATCAAGCTCACTTTATTACAGCGCACATAAAGAAAAGAAATACAGAATTACAACCTAAAGAAAGGGAGAGGACTCAACAAAGGAGAATCAAAGAAAGAGTATCAGCCTCTTTGGGGCTTCATTGTAGTGGAGACCCACCTGCGAACAATACAGAGGATCGAAGGGAGCTCTCATCTGGGCACTAAGGTAGTGGAGCAAGAAAACTAAGGACTGTGGTAGCTATATCTCCCTATCTCCCCTTTGATTCCGCCTCTCCTTGATTTCGATCTCCTCTCTATTGCTCTCCGATCTTCTTCCTTCCAATTCTCTCTTTGCGGCGCTCGAAGTGGACCATGTTATAGGGGAAAATAGGGCATCGGTGATCCAACGGGACAGAAGGGCATGGCGCATGTTCATCGGCCCGCCTAGGCTTGGCAATGGTGCACCGATTCATCAAGCAGAGGGGAGCTGGGCCGACTCATGTTGGCGTCGATTCACCTGGACGAAGAAGGGGGGGCGCCAAATAACGTTGGCTTGCGTCGATTCATTAAGCAAAGAAAGGGATGCGCTGATCCACCATTAAGGAGGGGTGCGCCGATTCACCCTAGCCATTGAGGGCATTTTGGTAAATTCATCATCTTTGTTGCCCTGTCAACTCCAGACTGACCCAGATGGATGATTGACGTTTGGCACTGTCTCGGGTTTGACGCAGCGCCTTCGGAATGTCGATCTCAAAGTTTCCAGGTCTCGGTTTGTAGTTCTGAGTGATTTCTGACACGTGCCAAATCCGTGCCAGATTACTCAGGTTTTATCCTGATTCGGCCCTCGGCACTGTGCTTTGTGCCACCAGGCCTGTTTCGTGGATGTCTGGGGCATCTTCATCGAGTAGGCTATTGTGGACGTCAAAAAAGAGAGAAGAAAAAGAATGTTCTTACGGCACGGACGTCTCGACATCTCGAGAGCAGGTCGAAGACGGGATGCCCGAATAAACTCTATACCTCCTCCAAGCAGGACGAATATTTACCCGGTGCTTCGTCACCCAACAAAGAAGCCCCTCGGGCAAAAGAGACAACCCCGGTTCTCCAGTCGGCATTGTCGAAGGCCGAATCAGAAGAAGCTTGGAAACTCGGACACGGGTTTGGCTTATGCCGGAAATCACTCAAAGTCCCGAATCGGGATTCGAAAACTTCGAGCTAAACACCTCGGAGCAAGAACATTGCAGCTGAAGTTCTTCGAGAGCACAACTGTTCACCTAAATGGCCGGTGCGGCCTGCACTTAAGCCAGCGCACCCTTGCTTGGGCCTTAAACTGGCGTGCCCCTCCATCAAGCCTTAAATCGGCGCGCCCTTGCTTGGGCCTTAAACCGGCGAGCCCCCTTGTGTGCTGCTAATGTGGCGTGCACAACCTCGCGCCATTTCAACCAAAGGGTTATCCCATCTGCCAGCCGATACCCTATTTTCGCATCAGTCTGGTGCCCAGAGGGCATTCAATGCTCTGAAGCCCTGTCTCCACCTCCGTTCGATAATGCAGCTGCATTAACGGTGAAGGCAAGCATCGATGGGGGTAGTAGCAGCAGTAGATCTCCCGGCAAACCCGCAAACATCCTGTCCTCGGACGAACGACAACGTACGGCACAAATCACCGGATGCCAGCGTAACATGTCAATCCTGCTCGTCTGGCAGACGAAGTAAGTGGCGGGAGTTCCTTCCGTCCGAGCAAAGAAAGGGCAGTCGGCTATATATACTCTGCATGTTCGACAGAGCAAAAAAAAGGGGGCTATTGAAGAGAAGGATTGGGAGATTTTGGAGTTCCCTCAGAAGAAAACGAAGAAGCCCCGTCCCTGCGCCTGCTAGGTGAAGAAAAAGAGAGATTGAGCGTGAGAGGAGAGAGGTGAGCTCGGAGGGGGAGGAGCTTGTGCTCCGTTCCCCCTCCCCTATCGATGTATTCCTTCCTTTCTCTCTGATGTATTCCCTTTTTTTGCTTTGGGGTAGATTCCCCGCTGTCTTTCCCCGTGCGGATGAATAAAAATAAAAGCTTTTTGCAACATATGGTGTTCTACTGCTTCATCCTCTTTTCCTTTTTTCTTTCTCTCCGTCTCCTACTCATCTATGGTGCTCTGAAGCCTGCTCCTCCATAGCATGGTCTTCGAAGGAACCATCTTAGGGATGAATATTCACAGCCTTCCTTGGCGAACATTTGCCCCATTGGGGCTCTTACGAAGCTGCTGCCCGTGAGCTGGTAGAACCCTGGAAGGCTAGCCCTCGGGTCTCTGCACTCACCTTTGGGTTATCGGACCGTTGTGAGGTCTGCATTTTGAGATTCAGCCCGGAGCAATCCATTTGGTGATCCTCTATTTTTCTCTCGCAAGCCTCAGTCCGGGGGAGATGTTGCCCAATTTTTGCCAGGGCCAAGAACACTACTAACAAGCAACAAGAACAAAGAACAAGAACACATAAGAAAGAATAAATGAAGCTTCTTCAGACTAATTCAACCCCACTCAGGAGCTCCCCTGAACCAAGAATAAGACCAAACTCATGACATCTTGCACGATGAATCCTTCCAGTGAAACACTCAAATCCTCATGCTAATTGGCCTTAACAGATGATCAGAATGTTTAAACCTCCCCTTTACTAATCCAACTCATCATCTGAATGACTAAACCACCCATCTAATTAACCTGTAAGCATAAAAAGAAGAAAAAGAAGCAAACAGAATAAACCAATAAGCTCAGAAACCTTACCCGGCGCGGCCTAATTCGGCGCGGGCTTATCCGGCGCAGTACCCCCCCGCGCCGGTTTACCTCCACACTCAAAATGAATTTGATTTCATTGGTTTGTAATCGGTGCGCCCCTCTTGTTTGGCCATCAACCAGCGTGCCTCCTTTCTCCATTTGGCCATTAACCGACGCGTCCCTTGGGCTCCTTAACCGGCGCGCCCCCTTGATCTCATTAAACCGATGCGCCCCCTTGCCCTCACTAAACCGGCGCGCGCCCCCTTGCCCATCCCTTGGGCCCTCTTGATCTGGCGTGCCTCAAAAATAAGGCAATTAACTAACCAAAAGAAAAGACTAAAACCAAACCAAAAAAAAGAAAGAAGCATATGAACTATCCTTGCGAGAACAAACAACATAGTTTAACAATTAAAACAACGGTAATGATAAAAAAAATGCTATAACCTCGCATACCATGGGACCCTGTCTTCCCTTGGACCTCTCCAGCCAGCGCACCCCAAGTCATGGTACAAAAGACAATGTTGCCCCTGCTATAATCAAAATTTTCTTCCGGGGGCTTCACCCTCAGAAACCCCCGCAAGGTGCGCTGCCCCCTTGACCCCCGCAAGGTCGATCTACGTGCGAGGGCGCACGTTGGCGAGTTCGGGCTTCACACTTAATAATTCGCTTCTCCGGACTGTGCATGAAGAGAAAAGCAACGATGCCCCATGGTATCGGACGTGGACCTAGGGGATCCCGACATGGCCATAGTCCGCAACCACCTCGGGCAAATAGTCCGTCAGCTTGACCCATTTCTATCAGGATCCAATCCCGCAATCCCATTAAACTTGTCGTACATGTGGCAGACATTCATACGGTTTGTCGTCGTCTTCGATGCTTCAAATGCGGACTCTCGTCCGAACAATGAATGGTCCGTTAGTGACCGACATATGTATTGGGATCTAATCCCGCACTTGCATTAAACTTGCCATACTCACGGCAGACATTTGTATGGGTTGTCACCATCTCTTACGCTACAAATGCGGACTCTCGTCCGAACAATGAATGGTCCGTTAGTGACCGACATAGGTACCGAGATCTAATCCCACACTTGCATTAAACTTGACGTGCTCACGGTAGACATTGGTACGATTTGTCACCGTCTCTTACGCTACAAATGCAGACTTCCGTCCGAACAAGAAATGGTCCGCCAGTGGCCGACATGCACACATACCTTGGGACCTTCATTTCCCCGGACTGTGTGTGAAGAGAAAATCAATGATGCCCCATGGCATCGGACGTGGACCTCGGGGACCCTGATACGGCCATAGTCCGCAACCATCACGGGCCAATAGATCATTAATCTGACCCACTTCTACCGGGATTCAATCCCGCATCCGTATTAAACTTGCCGTGTCTACGGCAGAGATTTCCACGGTTTTACCGTCGCCTTCGATGCTACAAGTGCAAACTTTCGTCTAAATAAGAAATGGTCCGCAAGTGACCGACATGCATGCATCCATGAACGTTTACGCCCCAACGCGGGGTCTGTTCAAACACAATCTGAGATTTTGCTCTCACTTTCATTACTATGAACTTTAGGCTATCGGCCCCTTTTCCTGGCGATTAATCAAGGATGTTCCCCTCTCCGAGGGGATGTAAATGACGCCGTGACCTTTATGGCGCGGCGGGTTTTGGTCCCGACCCAAACTACATAATTGTTTGATTAGTCAGATCGAGCGCACCATGAGCTTCATTGAAGCCCGAATAAATCATCACCTAGGTGACTGGCACGCCCACGCACTTAATAAACCCAATAAACAAGTAAACACTAATCTTAACAAAAAGTGCATCCACAGCTATCCCTCGAAGTATTTTCACCCTAATTGGGCAACTTTTCATCCTCTTACGGACCTTTTTCGGCGTAATGTATACCCTGATCGGGTCACTTGGGTTTTTTGCTGATATTGCCTTCAACACCCTGTCTCGAGAGATCAGGGATATTTCTTCATCTCGGGAAGCTTCCTTATCAGGTGGTGGGCCACCAGGTGTATTTTTGCCCTGATTGGATGACGTGTGGGGTTTGTTCGGCATGAACGAGTCGATGCCAATTTGTTGGGTTTGTTGATTTCGGCTTGCCTTATAGCGTTGCCGAGTTGTTTTTAGACGTCCCGAGACGATGAGGTGTGGGATCTCTAATGCTCCATCAGGTGACCTAGGGCTAAAGTAGTCCGAGTGGACTTCCTTTCAGGTTTCCTTTGTTGTGCCCCTGTGTGATTTCGATGATGGCTGACACACCATGAGTCACACTGAGGTGTGCTAATTAATTTAGATGACTGTTTGAAGGCTTAAATATCTGATTGGTTGCTTCAATAGCTAATTCAATGAATATGGCTATATTGGGTTAACGTAGTGGCTAATTATTCATGCAGTGCGTTGACGCTACAAGGACACTGCGTTGACGCAGTAGTTGCTGATTTACTTGCTGCGTTGACGCAGTGGAACAGCTGGGTTGACGCCATGCTGCTTTGTCCACTTTTTGTTGCTCATTAAGTCTTAAGTCTGTACAGGGTAGTTCATGCATCACTCTATTTTCTAAGTGTATACATCAGTCAAAATTGCATCTTGTTCATGGAGTCTATACATCCACCGTCTATGTTAAGCTTCAAAGTCTGTTCATCCGATCTTCTCATTTGTGTTGAAGTCTATACATTGGTGGCTAGGTATATACACTGTCTCTTTGATCAAGCATCACCTCGAGAAGTCTGTACAGCGTTCAAGTCTACATCGGTTGTTCTGTGTTTGGATGATCAAGTCTGCACATTAGGGGCTTTTCCTACGTTTGGCCAAGTCTATACATTCATAACTTTTCCTACATTTGGCCAAGTCTATACACTGCTAAACTCTGAACATCACAGTGTTCATGTCTCTCAAAGTTTGTACATTGGCTTCGCTTTTGCAAGTCTGTACATTGGTGTCTCATCACCAAGTCTGTACATCGGCTTCACTCATTCAAGTCTGTACATCCACAGTGGATCATCAAGTCCATACATCCACAGTGGAACTTCCAAGTCCGTACAACGCTGAAGCCTTCACAAGTCTGTACACTGCTTGAACCACCAAGTCTGTACATCGCTTCAAGCGCTTCAAGTCTATACAGCCTTCCTTCACGTTCAGACTCTGTACGTCGTTCCTCAAAGGCTAAGTAGATACATCCGTCAATCGCCTCAAAGTCTGTACACTGGTTTTCACGTGAAGTCTATACACTGGTCTTCACTTGATGTCTGTACATTGGCTCAGACTTACCAAGTCTGTACACTGCCCTTGAGTTCCAAGTCTATACATCCAGTTGAACGCAAAGTCTACACATCGCTTCACAACTTACAAGTCTGTACATTGGCCTCAAGCTTCACAAGTCTACACATTATCTTCGGCTTCAAAGTCTGTACAGTGGGTCAACCTGCCAAGTCTATACATTGGACTCTGTTTCACAAAGTCTATACATTGGACTGTGCTCCGCCAAGCCTATACATTGGATTCGGCTCTGCAAGTCTGTACACTGGTCCTCAGTTGTTCCAGTCTATACATTGGCGTACTGTTCATGCATCAGTTATCAAAGTCTATACATCGCTGATTGGGCTAAAGTCTGTACAGTCGTTTGGAAAGTCTATACTTTGTGAAGTCTGCACATTGGCTTCTCATTTGCATCAGAGTCTATACACTGGTTCAAGCTGCAAGTCTATACATTGGCGATGAGCATCCAAGTCTAGACATTGATTTACTATTCAAGCCTTGATTCGAAGTCTGTACATCCGATCGTCTCAGTCAGCGTCTCATGCTTTCAAGTATATACATTGGCATATGCATTCACATGTAAAGTCTATACAGCATCTGTGTCTCATTCAGCGTCTCTATCAAGTCTATACAATGTTGCATTTCATATGAAGTCTATATAGCCTGTGGCTTGTACATCGACTAAACGTTCTTCAGCAGAGTATATACTCTTCAGTGGTTAAGTCTGAACATCCATCCTTGTAGACTGTACACACTTCAGCACATGTTCATCCCCTTCAAAACGAAGTCTATTCACTCGTTTCCAAAGCTTCAACTCTATACACTCGATATCAAGCTTCAAGTCTATACACTCAAGCTGCATCGTGGCTGTACACACTTTGTTAAACAGGCTGAACCAAGTCTATACATCATCTGATATCTTTCTATGACTGTGTGACAGGTACTGCTCGTGAAGCCTATGAAATGCACGTGATCCGAGGATTGGCACCTGGCACGTGATCCGAGGATAACGCCCTAAATATTGTAGCTATAAATACTCAGCCGCCTCCATCTGAAGATGTATGAAAGGAGAAGATAAGAAAGAGGAAGAGAGTGATCGAGATAGAGTTGCAGAAAGGCAGTGAGCAGAAGAAGAAGAAAGAAGAAGAAGAAAGAAGAGACAGAGAGAGAGAGAGAGAGCCTGCGAAAGAGAAGAAAAAGAAGAGTGAGAAGAAGAGAGAGCTAGAGCAAAGGAAGCTTCAACTGAAGATCAGTTCCTACTGGACCGTGGATCAAATCCAGGCCAGCCAGCTCCTGTGAGAGCCTTTGTGCATTTTATTCTTCCAGCTTTCTGTTGCTGCGGTTTTTGGTTTTTCCTTTTTAAACAGTTACTTGTTGTTCTTCTGATTGCCCTGTTGGGGATCGGGTCCCTCCTGTGGACTCAGGAGAAGGGAGATCTTGTGTCTTCGATTTGCAAGTAGCTGGGTGCTACATGTGGTTGGTTCCCTCCGGTTGGGAGGAAGGGAGGTCCGAGACCTCTAGGTTGCCTTTGACAGGGTGTCATTGGTAGGTTACCCTCCGGTTTGGAGGAAGGGAGGTTTGGTCCTCCGGTTCTGGGCTTGTGGGTAGCAAGTCCAGGGGTTCCCTCCGGGTCTGGAGGAAGAGATACCGTGAGTCTCTAGTTTCCAAGTGGCTGGGAGTCACTTGGGGTGTCCCTCCGGTTGGGAGGAAGAGGGGAGGTTGTTCCCCTAGTCAAACTGTTTGGCAGCAGTTGTTGCAGACTGAGCCTGCTGTGCTAGTGTTACTAGTGGAAGCCTCACTCCGGTTGGGAGTGAGGGGTGGACGTAGGTCCTTGGACCGAACCCCCTAAAAGTCTCTTGAGCAGTGGTTTATTTGTGTGTTTGCTTCCGCTAGATGATTGATTAGGAGCGCTCCAAGTGTCTCTTCATTTGTTCAATTGAAGTAGTTTCTATTCTGGTATTGTGTTTAGCTTCCGAGGTTTAAATTGGGTGATATTCCTAGCAGGATACATTCACCCCCCTCTGTATCCAGGGCTTGCACCCTAACAATTGGTATCAGAGCGGTTACTGCTTCAAGATCCAACGATCTGCAGTGATCCCCGTGCTTCTCGGTGCTTATTCCGGTTTGCTGCTCCTTGATCTTTGTCTAATTGATCATAGCCTACAAATGGCTCTTCCACTGGTTTTCAATGGGTCTAACTTTGATTCATGGTTCAGTAGTTTGCGTAACTACGTCAATCTAGATAATCCCGATTTGTGGAAGTTAATTACTCATGGTCCTCATAGGTTACCACGAAAAGAGTCCAAATGGACTGATCGTCATAGATCAATGCATAGAGAAAATCAGAAAGCTATAAATCTGATAAAAGCATCCATCAACAAGGCCTTACACTTTTGCCTTCATGATTGCAGGTCTGCTAGGGATATTCTGGACAAGATGAAACTAACTTGCAGAACAGGGAAGGGAAACTGCATGATGGCTGATGGGAGCGACCATAGCAGCAGCCACAGTGATAAAGAAGAGAACGAAGTTCAGGTAAATCCCTTTGCGGACTATACCTTAGATGATTGGGTAGATGCTTATTCCAAGCTGTTAAGATCTAGCAATAAATTGAGCAAGAAAAACAGATCTATGAAAAAACAGCTAGATAGGTTTGAGAATTCTAAACTTACTGGTGAGGACAGTGATACTCTGAAAATTGAAAATCAGATATTTAGAAGACAGCTGACTGATCTTGATTCTATTACTTCAGATCTGGAATATCTGAAATCTGAAAATGCTAGACTCAAAAAACAAACTGAGGAATCTGGATCTAAATCAGTGAGCCTTGAAAATGAAAATAGATTGATTTCTGAAACCTTGGAGACTGTCAGAATAGAAAATTCAGAACTTCAGAAAAGGTTTGAAAATCTTCAATCTGAAGATGAACAAGAAGTGTTTAGTGAATGTCAGACCTCCTTAAGTGTTTTGAAATTTGATGATGAAATCCTGGAACAAAATGGTAAAATGAGACAGGAGATCTGCAAGCTAAAACAGTTAAATACAGCTATGTCTAAGAGACTTATCACTCTTGAAAAAGGGAAGAGTGTTAGCCTGGATAGCTCTGATGAGCTAATGAAAGCTGAACAGGAAATTGAAAGTCTTAGGACTGTTAATCAAATGCTGAAAGAAGATGGTGTGTGCTATAAAAGGAAAGCTGATGAATATGAAATCCATGTATCAAAGCTTGAATTAGAAGTTACAGAGTTGAGGAAATCTCTTGAGAAATTTGTCAGTGGAAAAGAAAATCTTGATAAAATTCTTGGATCTAAAGTGAATCTCCGAAGAGAGGGTTTGGGCTACAAACCAATAAATAAAAAGAGCTTTGAAAGTGAGCTTCAAACTTCATTCGTGAGTAGCTCTAAGTCAGGCAGCACATCGAATGTGCCTATTTTTGAATTTAGTGCTAAGAAGAATCAAAATTCCACTGATAGCCCTAAGTTTGAGAAACAAGTTCAAAAACAGAAAAAGACTGTTCATGTTCAGAACAAAGATTCAAGGAACTCTCATGATAAAACTGAGAATGCTGTGCCTCAATTGAATAAACACATTCATGCAAATAAAAAGAAAATTCCATGCCATTACTGTCATAGGTTTGGTCACTTGATGCATGAATGTAAATTGATGGAACAGGATGATAGAATGCATGCTAGGAAGTACAATAACAAAAACAGTCATGTTGAATAGAAGAGAAAAAGTTATTGTTATCATTGTGGAAAAACAGGTCATGTTAGTGAACAATGTTGGTTTGCCAGAGGTAAAGGCAAATATTTTTCAAATTCTAATCATGTCAATGTGTATGAAAATCAGCATGTCTTTAAAAGGAACAAAAATGGGTCCAGGGGCCAACACATGGTGTGTTCCACCTGCAACAAGTCAGGCCATAGGGCGGTTGACTGCTGGCTTAATGTTGGTAGAAGAAATTTCATCTTTTGCTATCACTGTGAGAAACCTGGCCATATAGTCAAAGACTGCTGGCATTCTCAGAGAAAGAAGGTCAACTCTAAATTTGTTAAACAAAGTGTGTTTGGTAGGAACAAATCTGTTCAAACAAGAAAATCCCTCACATGCCTTCAGTGTGGAAAGTAAGGTCACAAGGTGACTGATTGCTGGTTTTCTGACCATCTGAAACAAAGTGGTGGTAAAAATAGAAACATTCATGCTCATGAATTTAGCACACCTGCTTACATGCATTGTAAGAAATTCAGACTGAGTGGTTCATGTGATTATTGTGGTCTGTCTGGACATTCCATGTCTAGTTGCTATACGAAAAAGCATGATGATATGATGGCTCAGAAGCTTTGGAAACCATCCCATCAAAATACCACTAACCCTGCAGGACGCAAGGAAACTTGGGTACCAAAATGTGCCAAGTGAGAAACTTTTTGCAGGTGTGTCTTGGGAACGAGAAATAAAAGGGGCAAATAAACCAAGACACTGTAAAAAGGTAAACCCCACTCACGCACTTCTAAGGTAAGTCTCTTGACTCTTCAATGAGTCTGCTTAGATGGCATTAGGAATATAGATAGATTTGTTAATTAGTGGTTTAAACATGCATGTTTGCATTTCCATGCAATAGTTGTTGTGTCTGGATATGCTCATTCTGTGACTGCATACATCTAGAATTCATTACTCATGAATGATTTTCAAATGTTTTGAATGCATACCGTCAGGGGGAGCTGCACAGCATATCATGCACATTTGAATAGTCTAATACCCTTCAGAGTCTTCATGCCTTTCATGGGTAGTTAATGCATCAAATTGCATCTTAGAGTGGCATCATTTAATCATGAAATTTTTCAAAAGAAAAGGGAGGGTTTCAGTTTATGCACTCAGTGAGGGGGAGCATCTCTCATTATTCATTCATGTAAGTGCATGTGACCATCAGACCTCTCATCAAAGCTCATGTCTGATGACTAATACTCACCTTCCTGTTTGAACTGCAATCTTGATAAACTCCTTGGTGATTGTGAAATGCATTGTATTTCAGCCTCTTGCTTCAATTCTTGTCAGCCATTGTCACTCATACTATCAATTGGTATCCATTGGCATTTATTGACGTGGCTGTACCTGAAAAATGCTTTTGCCTTCCTTGAAGTCCCAGAAATATTTCTCTGCGCATATCTTGATCATAAATCCAAAAACATTGTTTTTAAAGAAATTTCTATCATATAGGACTATGAATGTCTGAAGATTTCAGCCGGTTGAAGTTTCATGTATTTCTTGTGTTTGCTTATGAATTCTTCTTGGAAATATCTAAGTTAGTATTAATAAATTTTAACCAACCCTTTCATGTTGTGTCTTTTAAACTCTTCTGAAATCTAAAATTCTGAAATCATGATTTTCCTTGACTGATTTGTATGAAAATATGTATTGTTTTTAAACATCAGGGAATATGGATTATGTCAAATACCAAATCTTGTCAGAGCAATGTCTTTGGTCACTGAGAAACACATCTCATTTATCAAAGAAATGAATTGAGATATGTCATGAAGTGCCATAGTTAACTCTGCTTAAATATGTTGATTAAAAATCTGGCAGAGCAATGGCAGGCACACAGAGAAATACATGTCTCTCATCAAAGAAATGAGTTTCAGTGTGTCATGAGGTTTAAATGCTATCTCTGTTCTTAAGAAGCATGACAGTTAGTCCTTCCAAGCGCTTAGGGATACTGGCGTCTAAATAACGTGTATCCTCCAGTTGTAAGGATGTACTTAACTTAATTGCTCTTGAATATTGTTGTTAAAAATTCGTTGCCTATCTAGCATATCATCTGAGATTGTTTGGAAAAGAATCTTCTTTCAATAGAAACTTTGACAGAAATAAATGGTTTCTTGTCTGTTTATCCTCAATACTATCGATTGCATTTCTTGAGGAAATCATTGAAATTAAGTGAGTAAGAATGAAGAAGGTTAAAAAGGTTTCTCAATATGAAAACTTGGTTCACTTGTTATTAAGAAAACTGATTTCAGATATGAGTAGAAATAGTTCATGTTCAAACCTTGCATACATAAAATTCTGAACTGGTTTGTCAACATAGGTTCATTCATAGGTTTCTATGATGGAAAAGTCTGTAATCATCTGTTTAAATCAGATTTATGAAATTTGATATTTCATTGAAAATCTTTCTCATTCTTTCTGAATTCCTTTTTACTCTCTCATATTGGACTCCAGTCGTTCAGACCAAACTGACTGCTTCATTTGCACTCAGTTCTATCAATTCGTTCCAACTGTTGACTTCCACTCATGTCTTGGGCCTGCATAAGCATGGTAGATGCATAAGAGTTGTATGACTAAGGGGGAGCTAGTCAAACTAATTGCATAACATGCCTTTCAGGTTTTGACTCAGGCATAGTTCTCATATCCTACATGAATTCTCAATGACTGTGCACTCATATAATTAATTGCAATGCATTCATAACATCTTTCTAGTTGATGATGGGGGAGACTTGATTCATGCATTTCATTGAGCTCCTAACTCTTTACATGATTGAGTTCTTCATACTTCAGTGCTCCTGTGTGATTGAAAATATGACACATCTACAGGGGGAGAAGCTCTTGAAAGGATACATTTGGAAGATAGATGTCACACTCCAAAGGGAAGTATAACATTCATGTGCTTTACTGAATTGTTTCCCTATTTCATTTTTTTTGATGAAGGCAAAGGGGGAGAAGAATCTAACTTGAGTCAGCGTAACTCATAGTGTTGCCATCATCAAAAAGGGAGAGATTGTTGTGCCCCTGTGTGATTTTGATGATGGCTGACACACCATGAGTCACACTGAGGTGTGCTAATTAATTTAGATGACTGTTTGAAGGCTTAAATATCTGATTGGTTGCTTCAATAGCTAATTCAATGAATATGGCTAGATTGGGTTAACGTAGTGGCTAATTGTTCATGCAGTGCGTTGACGCTACAAGGACACTGCGTTGACGCAGTAGTTGCTGATTTACTTGCTGCGTTGACGCAGTGGAACAGCTGGGTTGACGCCATGCTGCTTTGTCCACTTTTTGTGTCTCATTAAGTCTTAAAGTCTGTACAGGGTAGTTCATGCATCACTCTATTTGCCAAGTGTATACATCAGTCAGAATTGCATCTTGTTCATGGAGTCTATACATCCACCGTCTATGTTAAGCTTCAAAGTCTGTTCATCCGATCTTCTCATTTGTGTTGAAGTCTATACATTGGTGGCTAAGTATATACACTGTCTCTTTGATCAAGCATCACCTCGAGAAGTCTGTACAGCGTTCAAGTCTACATCGGTTGTTCTGTGTTTGGATGATCAAGTCTGCACATTGGGGGATTTTCCTACGATTGGCCAAGTCTATACATTCATAACTTTTCCTACGTTTGGCCAAGTCTATACACTGCTAAAGTCTGAACATCACAGTGTTCATGTCTCTCAAAGTCTGTACATTGGCTTCTCTTTTGCAAGTCTGTACATTGGTGTCTCATCACCAAGTCTGTACATCGGTTTCACTCATTCAAGTCTGTACATCCACAGTGGATCATCAAGTCCATACATCCACAGTGGAACTTCCAAGTTTGTACAACGCTGAAGCCTTCACAAGTCTGTACACTGCTTGAACCACCAAGTCTGTACATCGCTTCAAGCGCTTCAAGTCTATACAGCCTTCCTTCACGTTCAGACTCTGTACATCGTTCCTCAAAGGCTAAGTAGATACATCCGTCAATCGCCTCAAAGTCTGTACACTGGTTTTCACGTGAAGTCTATACACTGGTCTTCACTTGATGTCTGGACATTGGCTCAGACTTACCAAGTCTGTACACTGCCCTTGAGTTCCAAGTCTATACATCTAGTTGAACGCAAAGTCTACACATCGCTTCACACCTTACAAGTCTGTACATTGGCCTCAAGCTTCACAAGTCTACACATTGTCTTCGGCTTCAAAGTCTGTACAGTGGGTCAACCTGCCAAGTCTATACATTGGACTCTGTTTCACAAAGTCTATACATTGACTGTGGTCCGCCAAGCCTATACATTGGGTTCGGCTCTGCAAGTCTGTACACTGGTCCTTAGTTGTTCCAGTCTATACATTGGCGTACTGTTCATGCATCAGTTATCAAAGTCTATACATCGCTGATTGGGCTAAAGTCTGTACAGTCGTTTGGAAAGTCTATACTTTGTGAAGTCTGCACATTGGCTTCTCATTTGCATCAGAGTCTATACACTGGTTCAAGCTGCAAGTCTATACATTGGCGATGAGCATCCAAGTCTAGACATTGATTTACTATTCAAGCCTTGATTCGAAGTCTGTACATCCGATCGTCTCAGTCAGCGTCTCATGCTTTCAAGTATATACATTGGCATATGCATTCACATGTAAAGTCTATACAGCATCTGTGTCTCATTCAGCGTCTCTATCAAGTCTATACAATGTTGCATTGCATATGAAGTCTATACAACCTGTGGCTTGTACATCGACTGAACGTTCTTCAGCAGACTATATACTCTTCAGAGGTTAAGTCTGAACATCCATCCTTGTAGACTGTACACACTTCAGCACATGTTCATCCCCTTCAAAACGAAGTCTATTCACTCGTTTCCAAAGCTTCAACTCTATACACTCGATATCAAGCTTCAAGTCTATACACTCAAGTTGCATCGTGGCTGTACACACTTTGTTAAATAGGCTGAACCAAGTCTATACATCATCTGATATCTTCTTATGACTGTGTGATAGGTACTGCTCGTGAAGCCTATGAAGTGCACGTGATCCGAGGATTAGCACCTGGCATGTGATCCGAGGATAACGCACTAAATATTGCAGCTATAAATACTCAGCCGCCTCCATCTGAAGATGTATGAAAGGATAAGATAAGAAAGAGGAAGAGAGTGATCGAGATAGAGTTGCAGAAAGGCAGTGAGCAGAAGAAGAAGAAGGAAGAAGAAGAAAGAAGAGACAGAGAGAGAGAGCCTGAGAAAGAGAAGAAAAAGAAGAGTGAGAAGAAGAGAGAGCTAGAGCAAAGGAAGCTTCAACTGAAGATCAGTTCCTGCTGGACCGTGGATCAAATCCAGGCCAGCCAGCTCCTGCGAGAGCCTTTGTGCATTTTATTCTTCCGGCTTTCTGTTGCTGCGATTTTTGGTTTTTCCTTTTTAAACAGTTACTTGTTGTTCTTCCGATTGCCCTGTTGGGGATCGGGTCCCTCCTGTGGACTCAGGAGAAGGGAGATCTTGTGTCTTGCTGGGTGCTACTTGTGGTTGGTTCCCTCCGGTTGGGAGGAAGGGAGGTCCGAGACCTCTAGGTTGCCTTTGACAGGGTGTCATTGGTAGGTTACCCTCCGGTTTGGAGGAAGGGAGGTTTGGTCCTCCGGTTCTGGGCTTGTGGGTAGCAAGTCCAGGGGTTCCCTCTGGGTCTGGAGGAAGAGAGACCGTGAGTCTCTGGTTTCCAAGTGGCTGGGAGTCACTTGGGGTGTCCCTCCGGTTGGGAGGAAGAGGGGAGGTTGTTCCCCTGGTCAAGCTGTTTGGCTGCAGTTGTTGCAGACTGAGTCTGCTGTGCTAGTGTTACTAGTGGAAGCCTCACTCCGGTTGGGAGTGAGGGGTGGACGTAGGTCCTTGGACCGAACCACCAAAAAGTCTCTTGAGCAGTGGTTTATTTGTGTGTTTGCTTCTGCTAGATGATTGATTAGGAGCGCTCCAAGTGTCTCTTCATTTGTTCAATTGAAGTAGTTTCTATTCTGGTATTGTGTTTAGCTTCCGAGGTTTAAATTGGGTGATATTCCTAGAAGGATACTTTCACCCCCCTCTGTATCCAGGGCTTGCACCCTAACAATTGGTATCAGAGCGGTTACTGCTTCAAGATCCAACGATCTGCAGTGATCCCCGTGCTTCTCGGTGCTTATTCCGGTTTGCTGCTCCTTGATCTTTGTCTAATTGATCATAGCCTACAAATGGCTCTTCCACTGGTTTTCAATGGGTCTAACTTTGATTCATGGTTCAGTAGTTTGCGTAACTACGTCAATCTAGATAATCCCGATTTGTGGAAGTTAATTACTCATGGTCCTCATAGGTTACCACGAAAAGAGTCCAAATGGACTGATCGTCATAGATCAATGCATAGAGAAAATCAGAAAGCTATAAATCTGATAAAAGCATCCATCAACAAGGCCTTACACTTTTGCCTTCATGATTGCAGGTCTGCTAGGGATATTCTGGACAAGATGAAACTAACTTGCAGAACAGGGAAGGAAAACTGCATGATGGCTGATGGGAGCGACCATATCAGCAGCCACAGTGATAAAGAAGAGAATGAAGTTCAGGTAAATCCCTTTGCGGACTATACCTTAGATGATTGGGTAGATGCTTATTCCAAGCTATTAAGATCTAGCAATAAATTGAGCAAGAAAAATAGATCTATGAAAAAACAGCTAGATAGGTTTGAGAATTCTAAACTTACTGGTGAGGACAGTGATACTCTGAAAACTGAAAATAAGATATTTAGAAGACAGCTGACTGATCTTGATTCTATTACTTCAGATCTGGAATATCTGAAATCTGAAAATGCTAGACTCAAAAAACAAACTGAGGAATCTGGATCTAAATCAGTGAGCCTTGAAAATGAAAATAGATTGATTTCTGAAACCTTGGAGACTGTCAGAATAGAAAATTTAGAACTTCAGAAAAGGCTTGAAAATCTTCAATCTGAAGATGAACAAGAAGTGTTTAGTGAATGTCAGACCTCCTTAAGTGTTTTGAAATTTGATGATGAAATCCTGGAACAAAATGGTAAAATGAGACAGGAGATCTGCATGCTAAAACAGTTAAATACATCTATGTCTAAGAGACTTATCACTCTTGAAAAAGGGAAGAGTGTTAGCCTGGATAGCTCTGATGAGCTAATGAAAGCTGAACAGGAAATTGAAAGTCTTAGGACTATTAATCAAATGCTGAAAGAAGATGGTGTGTGCTATAAAAGGAAAGCTGATGAATATGAAATCCATGTATCAAAGCTTGAATCAGAAGTTACAGAGTTGAGGAAATCTCTTGAGAAATTTGTCAGTGGAAAAGAAAATCTTGATAAAATTCTTGGATCTAAAGTGAATCTCCGAAGAGAGGGTTTGGGCTACAAACCAATAAATAAAAAGAGCTTTGAAAGTAAGCTTCAAACTTCATTCGTGAGTAGCTCTAAGTCAGGCAGCACATCGAATGTGCCTATTTTTGAATTTACTGCTAAGAAGAATCAAAATTCCACTGATAGCCCTAAGTCTGAGAAACAAGTTCAAAAATAGAAAAAGACTGTTCATGTTCAGAACAAAGATTCAAGGAACTCTCATGATAAAACTGAGAATGCTGTGCCTCAATTGAACAAACACATTCATGCAAATAAAAAGAAAATTTCATGCCATTACTGTCATAGGTTTGGTCACTTGATGCATGAATGTAAATTGATGGAACAGGATGATAGAATGCATGCTAGGAAGTACAATAACAAAAATTATCCTGTTGAACAGAAGAGAAAAAGTTATTGTTATCATTGTGGAAAAACAGGTCATGTTAGTGAACAATGTTGGTTTGCCAGAGGTAAAGGCAAATATTTTTCAAATTCTAATCATGTCAATTTGTATGAAAATCAGCATGTCTTTAAAAGGAACAAAAATGGGTCCAGGGGCCAACATGTGTTCCACCTGCAGCAAGTCAGGCCATAGGGCAGTTGACTGCTGGCTTAATGTTGGTAGAAGAAATTTCATCTTTTGCTATCACTGTGAGAAACCTGGCCATACAGTCAAAGACTGCTGGCATTCTCAGAGAAAGAAGGTCAACTCTAAATTTGTTAAACAAAGTGTGTTTGGTAGGAACAAATCTATTCAAACAAGAAAATCCCTCACATGCCTTGAGTGTGGAAAGCAAGGTCACAAGGTGACTGATTGCTGGTTTTCTGACCATCTGAAACAAAGTGGTGGTAAAAATAGAAACATTCATGCTCATGAATTTAGCACACCTGCTTACATGCATTGTAAGAAATTCAGACCGAGTGGTTCATGTGATTATTATGGTCTGTCTGGACATTCCATGTCTAGTTGCTATATGAAAAAGCATGATGATATGATGGCTTAGAAGCTTTGGAAAACATCCCATCAAAATACCACTAACCCTGCAGGACCCAAGGAAACTTGGGTACCAAAATGTGCCAAGTGAGAAACTTTTTGCAGGTGTGTCTTGGGAACGAGAAATAAAAGGGGCAAATAAACCAAGACACCCTAAAAAGGTAAACCCCACTCATGCACTTCTCAGGTAAGTCTCTTGACTCTTCAATGAGCCTACTTAGATGGCATTAGGAATATAGATAGATTTGTTAATTAGTGGTTTAAACATGCATGTTTGCATTTCCATGTAATAGTTGTTGTGTCTGGATATGCTCATTCTGTGACTGCATACATCTAGAATTCATTACTCATGAATGATTTTCAAATGTTTTGAATGCATACCGTCAGGGGGAGCTGCACAGCATATCTTGCACATTTGACTAGTCTAATACCCTTCAGGGTCTTCATGCCTTTCATGGGTAGTTAATGCATCTAATTGCATCTTAGAGTGGCATCATTTAATCATGAAATTTTTCAAAAGAAAAGGGAGGGTTTCAGTTTATGCACTCAGTGAGGGGGAGCATCTCTCATTATTCATTCATGTAAGTGCATGTGACCATCAGACCTCTCATCAAAGCTCATGTCTGATGACTAATACTCACCTTCCTGTTTGAACTGCAATCTTGATAAACTCCTTGGTGATTGTGAAATGCATTGTATTTCAGCCTCTTGCTTCAATTCTTGTCAGCCATTGTCACTCATACTATCAATTGGTATCCATTGGCATTTATTGACGTGGCTGTACCTGAAAAATGCTTTTGCCTTCCTTGAAGTCCCAGAAAGATTTCTCTGCGCATATCTTGATCATAAATCCGAAAACATTATTTTTAAGGAAATTTCTATCATATAGGACTATGAATGTCTGAAGATTTCAGCCGGTTAAAGTTTCATGTATTTCTTGTGTTTGCTTATGAATTCTTCTTGGAAATATCTGAGTTAGTCTTAATAAATTTTAACCAACCCTTTCATGTTGTGTCTTTTAAACTTTTCTGAAATCTAAAATTCTGAAATCATGATTTTCCTTGACTGATTTGTATGAAAATATGTATTGTTTTTAAACATCAGGGAATATGGATTATGTCAAATACCAAATCTTGTCAGAGCAATGTCTTTGGTCACTGAGAAACACATCTCATTCATCAAAGAAATGAATTGAGATATGTCATGAAGTGCCATAGTTAACTCTGCTTAACTATGTTGATTAAAAATCTGGCAGAGCAATGGCAGGCACACTGAGAAATACATGTCTCTCATCAAAGAAATGAGTTTCAGTGTGTCATGAGGTGTAAATGCTATCTATGTTCTTAAGAAGCATGACAGTTAGTCCTTCCAAGCGCTTAGGGATACTGGCGTCTAAACAACGTGTATCCTCCAGTTGTAAGGATGTACTTAACTTAATTACTCTTGAATATTGTTGTTAAAAATTCGTTGCCTATCTAGCATATCATCTGAGATTGTTTGGAAAAGAATCTTCTTTCAATAGAAACTTTGACAGAAAGAAATGGTTTCTTGTCTGTTTATCCTCAATACTATCGATTGCATTTCTTGAGGAAATCCTTGAAATTAAGTGAGTAAGAATGAAGAAGGTTAAAAAGGTTTCTCAATATGAAAACTTGGTTCACTTGTTATTAAGAAAACTGATTTCAGATATGAGTAGAAATAGCTCATGTTCTAACCTTGCATACATAAAATTCTGAACTGGTTTGTCAACATAGGTTCATTCATTGGTTTCTATGATGGAAAAGTCTGTAATCATCTGTTTAAATCAGATTTATGAAATTTGATATTTCATTGAAAATCTTTCTCATTCTTTCTGAATTCCTTTTTACTCTCTCATATTGGACTCCAGTCGTTCAGACCAAACTGACTGCTTCATTTGCACTCAGTTCTATCAATTGGTTCCAACTGATGACTTCCACTCATGTCTTGGGCCTGCATAAGCATGGTGGATGCATAAGAGTTGTATGACTAAGGGGGAGCTAGTCAAACTAATTGCATAACATGCCTTTCAGGTTTTGACTCATGCATAGTTCTCATATCCTACATGAATTCTCAATGACTGTGCACTCATATAATTAATTGCAATGCATTCATAACATCTTTCTAGTTGACGGTGGGGGAGACTTGATTCATGCATTTCATTGAGCTCCTAACTCTTTACATGATTGAGTTCTTCATACTTCAGTGCTCCTGTGTGATTGAAAATATGACATATCTATAGGGGGAGAAGCTCTTGAAAGGATACATTTGGAAGATAGATGTCACACTCCAAAGGGAAGTATAACATTCATGTGCTTTATTGAATTGTTTCCCTATTTCATTTTTTTTGATGAAGGCAAAGGGGGAGAAGAATCTAATCTGAGTCAGTGTAACTCATAGGTTTGCCATCATCAAAAAGGGGGAGATTGTTGTGCCCCTGTGTGATTTTGATGATGGCTGACACACCATGAGTCACACTGAGGTGTGCTAATTAATTTAGATGACTGTTTGAAGGCTTAAATATCTGATTGGTTGCTTCAATAGCTAATTCAATGAATATGGCTAGATTGGGTTAACGTAGTGGCTAATTGTTCATGCAGTGCGTTGACGCTACAAGGACACTGCGTTGACGCAGTAGTTGCTGATTTACTTGCTGCGTTGACGCAGTGGAACAGCTGGGTTGACGCCATGCTGCTTTGTCCACTTTTTGTGTCTCATTAAGTCTTAAAGTCTGTACAGAGCAGTTCATGCATCACTCTATTTGCCAAGTGCATACATCAGTCAGAATTGCATCTTGTTCATGGAGTCTATACATCCACCGTCTATGTTAAGCTTCAAAGTCTGTTCATCCGATCTTCTCATTTGTGTTGAAGTCTATACATTGGTGGCTAGGTATATACACTATCTCTTTGATCAAGCATCACCTCGAGAAGTCTGTACAGCGTTCAAGTCTACATCGGTTGTTCTGTGTTTGGATGATCAAGTCTGCACATTGGGGGCTTTTCCTACATTTGGCCAAGTCTATACATTCATAACTTTTCCTACGTTTGGCCATGTCTATACACTGCTAAAGTCTGAACATCACAGTGTTCATGTCTCTCAAAGTCTGTACATTGGCTTCTCTTTTGCAAGTCTGTACATTGGTGTCTCATCACCAAGTCTGTACATCGGCTTCACTCATTCAAGTCTGTACATCCACAGTGGATCATCAAGTCCATACATCCACAGTGGAACTTCCAAGTTTGTACAACGCTGAAGCCTTCACAAGTCTGTACACTGCTTGAACCACCAAGTCTGTACATCGCTTCAAGCGCTTCGAGTCTATACAGACTTCCTTCACGTTCAGACTCTGTACATCATTCCTCAAAGGCTAAGTAGATACATCCGTCAATCGCTTCAAAGTCTGTACACTGGTTTTCACGTGAAGTCTATACACTGGTCTTCACTTGATGTCTGGACATTGGCTCAGACTTACCAAGTCTGTACACTGCCCTTGAGTTCCAAGTCTATGCATCCAGTTGAACGCAAAGTCTACACATCGCTTCACACCTTACAAGTCTGTACATTGGCCTCAAGCTTCACAAGTCTACACATTATCTTCGGCTTCAAAGTCTGTACAGTGGGTCAACCTGCCAAGTCTATACATTGGACTCTGTTTCACAAAGTCTATACATTGGACGGTGCTCCGCCAAGCCTATACATTGGGTTCGGCTCTGCAAGTCTTTACACTGGTCCTTAGTTGTTCCAGTCTATACATTGGCGTATTGTTCATGCATCAGTTATCAAAGTCTATACATCACTGATTGGGCTAAAGTCTGTACAGTCGTTTGGAAAGTCTATACTTTGTGAAGTCTGCACATTGGCTTCTCATTTGCATCAGAGTCTATACACTGGTTCAAGCTGCAAGTCTATACATTGGCGATGAGCATCCAAGTCTAGACATTGATTTACTATTCAAGCCTTGATTCGAAGTCTGTACATCCGATCGTCATAGTCAGCGTCTCATGCTTTCAAGTATATACATTGGCATATGCATTCACATGTAAAGTCTATACAGCATCTGTGTCTCATTCAGCGTCTCTATCAAGTCTATACACTGTTGCATTGCATATGAAGTCTATACAACCTGTGGCTTGTACATCGACTGAACGTTCTTCAGCAGAGTATATACTCTTCAGAGGTTAAGTCTGAACATCCATCCTTGTTGACTGTACACAGTTCAGCACATGTTCATCCCCTTCAAAACGAAGTCTATTCACTCGTTTCCAAAGCTTCAACTCTATACACTCGATATCAAGCTTCAAGTCTATACACTCAAGCTGCATCGTGGCTGTACACACTTTGTTAAACAGGCTGAACCAAGTCTATACATCATCTGATATCTTCTTATGACTGTGTGACAGGTACTGCTCGTGAAGCCTATGAAGTGCGCGTGATCCGAGGATTGGCACCTGGCATGTGATCCGAGGATAACGCCCTAAATATTGCAGCTATAAATACTCAGCCGCCTCCATCTGAAGATGTATGAAAGGAGAAGATAAGAAAGAGAAAGAGAGTGATCAAGATAGAGTTGCAGAAAGGCAGTGAGCAGAAGAAGAAGAAAGAAGAAGAAGAAAGAAGAGACAGAGAGAGAGAGCCTGCGAAAGAGAAGAAAAAGAAGAGTGAGAAGAAGAGAGAGCTAGAGCAAAGGAAGCTTCAACTGAAGATCCGTTCCTACTGGACCGTGGATCAAATCCAGGCCAGCCAGCTCTTGCGAGAGCCTTTGTGCATTTTATTCTTCCAGCTTTCTGTTGCTGCGGTTTTTGGTTTTTCCTTTTTAAATAGTTACTTGTTGTTCTTCCGATTGCCCTATTGGGGGTCGGGTCCCTCCTGTGGACTCAGGAGAAGGGAGATCTTGTGTCTTGCTGGGTGCTACTTGTGGTTGGTTCCCTCCGGTTGGGAGGAAGGGAGGTCCGAGACCTCTAGGTTGCCTTTGACAGGGTGTCATTGGTAGGTTACCCTCCGGTTTGGAGGAAGGGAGGTTTGGTCCTCCGGTTCTGGGCTTGTGGGTAGCAAGTCCAGGGGTTCCCTCCGGGTCTGGAGGAAGAGAGACCGTGAGTCTCTGGTTTCCAAGTGGCTGGGAGTCACTTGGGGTGTCCCTCCGGTTGGGAGGAAGAGGGGAGGTTGTTCCCCTAGTCAAGCTGTTTGGCAACAGTTGTTGCAGACTGAGTCTGCTGTGCTAGTGTTACAAGTGGAAGCCTCACTCCGGTTGGGAGTGAGGGGTGGACGTAGGTCCTTGGACAGAACCACCTAAAAGTCTCTTGAGCAGTGGTTTATTTGTGTGTTTGCTTCCGCTAGATGATTGATTAGGAGCGCTCCAAGTGTCTCTTCATTTGTTCAATTGAAGTAGTTTCTATTCTGGTATTGTGTTTATCTTCTGAGGTTTAAATTGGGTGATATTCCTAGCAGGATACAATCGCCCCCCTCTGTATCTAGGGCTTGCACCCTAACAATTGGTATCAGAGCGGTTACTGCTTCTAGATCCAACGATCTGCAGTGATCCCCGTGCTTCTCGGTGCTTATTCGGTTTGCTGCTCCTTGATCTTTGTCTAATTGATCATAGCCTACAAATGGCTCTTCCACTGGTTTTCAATGGGTCTAACTTTGATTCATGGTTCAGTAGTTTGCGTAACTACGTCAATCTAGATAATCCCGATTTGTGGAAGTTAATTACTCATGGTCCTCATAGGTTACCACGAAAAGAGTCTAAATGGACTGATCGTCATAGATCAATGCATAGAGAAAATCAGAAAGCTATAAATCTGATAAAAGCATCCATCAACAAGGCCTTACACTTTTGCCTTCATGATTGCAGGTCTGCTAGGGATATTCTGGACAAGATGAAACTAACTTGCAGAACAGGGAAGGAAAGCTGCATGATGGCTGATGGGAGCGACCATAGCAGCAGCCACAGTGATAAAGAAGAGAATGAAGTTCAGGTAAATCCCTTTGCGGACTATACCTTAGATGATTGGGTAGATGCTTATTCCAAGCTGTTAAGATCTAGCAATAAATTAAGCAAGAAAAACAGATCTATGAAAAAATAGCTAGATAGGTTTGAGAATTCTAAACTTACTGGTGAGGACAGTGATACTCTGAAAACTAAAAATCAGATATTTAGAAGACAGCTGACTGATCTTGATTCTATTACTTCAGATCTGGAATATCTGAAATCTGAAAATGCTAGACTCAAAAAACAAACTGAGGAATCTGGATCTAAATCAGTGAGCCTTGAAAATGAAAATAGATTGATTTCTGAAACCTTGGAGACTGTCAGAATAGAAAATTCAGAACTTCAGAAAAGGCTTGAAAATCTTCAATCTGAAGATGAACAAGAAGTGTTTAGTGAATGTCAGACCTCCTTAAGTGTTTTGAAATTTGATGATGAAATCCTGGAACAAAATGGTAAAATGAGACAGGAGATCTGCAAGCGAAAACAGTTAAATACAGCTATGTCTAAGAGACTTATCACTCTTGAAAAAGGGAAGAGTGTTAGCCTGGATAGCTCTGATGAGCTAATGAAAGCTGAACAGGAAATTGAAAGTCTTAGGACTGTTAATCAAATGCTGAAAGAAGATGCTGTGTGCTATAAAAGGAAAGCTGATGAATATGAAATCCATGTATCAAAGCTTGAATCAGAAGTTACAGAGTTGAGGAAATCTCTTGAGAAATTTGTCAGTGAAAAATAAAATCTTGATAAAATTCTTGGATCTAAAGTGAATCTCCGAAGAGAGGGTTTGGGCTACAAACCAATAAATAAAAAGAGCTTTGAAAGTAAGCTTCAAACTTCATTCGTGAGTAGCTCTAAGTCAGGCAGCACATCGAATGTGCCTATTTTTGAATTTAGTGCTAAGAAGAATCAAAATTCCACTGATAGCCCTAAGTCTGAGAAACAAGTTCAAAAATAGAAAAAGACTGTTCATGTTCAGAACAAAGATTCAAGGAACTCTCATGATAAAACTGAGAATGCTGTGCCTAAATTGAACAAACACATTCATGCAAATAAAAAGAAAATTTCATGCCATTACTGTCATAGGTTTGGTCACTTGATGCATGAATGTAAATTGATGGAACAGGCTGATAGAATGCATGCTAGGAAGTACAATAACAAAAACAGTCCTGTTGAACAGAAGAGAAAAAGTTATTGTTATCATTGTGGAAAAACAGGTCATGTTAGTGAACAATGTTGGTTTGCCAGAGGTAAAGGTAAATATTTTTCAAATTCTAATCATGTCAATTTGTATGAAAATCAGCATGTCTTTAAAAGGAACAAAAATGGGTCCAGGGGCCAACACATGGTGTGTTCCACCTGCAGCAAGTCAGGCCATAGGGCGGTTGACTGCTGGCTTAATGTTGGTAGAAGAAATTTCATCTTTTGCTATCACTGTGAGAAACCTGGCCATACAGTCAAAGACTGTTGGCATTCTCAGAGAAAGAAGGTCAACTCTAAATTTGTTAAACAAAGTGTGTTTGGTAGGAACAAATCTATTCAAACAAGAAAATCCCTCACATGCCTTGAGTGTGGAAAGCAAGGTCACAAGGTGACTGATTGCTGGTTTTCTGACCATCTGAAACAAAGTGGTGGTAAAAACAGAAACATTCATGCTCATGAATTTAGCACACCTGCTTACATGCATTGTTAGAAATTCAGACCGAGTGGTTCATGTGATTATTGTGGTCTGTCTGGACATTCCATGTCTAGTTGCTATATGAAAAAACATGATGATATGATGGCTCTGAAGCTTTGGAAAACATCCCATCAAAATACCACTAACCCTGCAGGACCCAAGGAAACTTGGGTACCAAAATGTGCCAAGTGAGAAACTTTTTGCAGGTGTGTCTTGGGAACGAGAAATAAAAGGGGCAAATAAACCAAGACACCCTAAAAAGGTAAACCCCACTCATGCACTTCTCAGGTAAGTCTCTTGACTCTTCAATGAGCCTACTTAGATGGCATTAGGAATATAGATAGATTTGTTAATTAGTGGTTTAAACATGCATGTTTGCATTTCCATGCAATAGTTGTTGTGTCTGGATATGCTCATTCTGTGACTGCATACATCTAGAATTCATTACTCATGAATGATTTTCAAATGTTTTGAATGCATACCGTCAGGGGGAGCTGCACAGCATATCATGCACATTTGACTAGTTAATACCCTTCAGGGTCTTCATGCCTTTCATGGGTAGTTAATGCATCTAATTGCATCTTAGAGTGGCATCATTTAATCATGAAATTTTTCAAAAGAAAAGGGAGGGTTTCAGTTTATGCACTCAGTGAGGGGGAGCATCTCTCATTATTCATTCATGTAAGTGCATGTGACCATCAGACCTCTCATCAAAGCTCATGTCTGATGACTAATACTCACCTTCCTGTTTGAACTGCAATCTTGATAAACTCCTTGGTGATTGTGAAATGCATTGTATTTCAGCCTCTTGCTTCAATTCTTGTCAGCCATTGTCACTCATACTATCAATTGGTATCCATTGGCATTTATTGACGTGGCTGTACCTGAAAAATGCTTTTGCCTTCCTTGAAGTCCCAGAAATATTTCTCTGCGCATATCTTGATCATAAATCCGAAAACATTGTTTTTAAGGAAATTTCTATCATATAGGACTATGAATGTCTGAAGATTTCAGCCGGTTGAAGTTTCATGTATTTCTTGTGTTTGCTTATGAATTCTTCTTGGAAATATCTGAGTTAGTCTTAATAAATTTTAACCAACCCTTTCATGTTGTGTCTTTTAAACTTTTCTGAAATCTGAAATTCTGAAATCATGATTTTCCTTGACTGATTTGTATGAAAATATGTATTGTTTTTAAACATCAGGGAATATGGATTATGTCAAATACCAAATCTTGTCAGAGCAATGTCTTTGGTCACTGAGAAACACATATCATTCATCAAAGAAATGAATTGAGATATGTCATGAAGTGCCATAGTTAACTCTGCTTAAATATGTTGATTAAAAATCTGGCAGAGCAATGACAGGCACACTGAGAAATACATGTCTCTCATCAAAGAAATGAGTTTCAGTGTGTCATGAGGTGTAAATGCTATCTCTGTTCTTAAGAAGCATGACAGTTAGTCCTTCCAAGCGCTTAGGGATACTGGCGTCTAAACAACGTGTATCCTCCAGTTGTAAGGATGTACTTAACTTAATTGCTCTTGAATATTGTTGTTAAAAATTCGTTGCCTATCTAGCATATCATCTGAGATTGTTTGGAAAAGAATCTTCTTTCAATAGAAACTTTGACAGAAATAAATGGTTTCTTGTCTGTTTATCCTCAATACTATCGATTGCATTTCTTGAGGAAATCCTTGAAATTAAGTGAGTAAGAATGAAGAAGGTTAAAAAGGTTTCTCAATATGAAAACTTGGTTCACTTGTTATTAAGAAAACTGATTTCAGATATGAGTAGAAATAGCTCATGTTCAAACCTTGCATACATAAAATTCTGAACTGGTTTGTCAACATAGGTTCATTCATAGGTTTCTATGATGGAAAAGTCTGTAATCATCTGTTTAAATCAGATTTATGAAATTTGATATTTCATTAAAAATCTTTCTCATTCTTTCTGAATTCCTTTTTACTCTCTCATATTGGACTCCAGTCGTTCAGACCAAACTGACTGCTTCATTTGCACTCAGTTCTATCAATTGGTTCCAACTGTTGACTTCCACTCATGTCTTGGGCCTGCATAAGCATGGTGGATGCATAAGAGTTGTATGACTAAGGGGGATCTAGTCAAACTAATTGCATAACATGCCTTTCAGGTTTTGACTCAGGCATAGTTCTCATATCCTACATGAATTCTCAATGACTGTGCACTCATATAATTAATTGCAATGCATTCATAACTTCTTTCTAGTTGACGATGGGGGAGACTTGATTCATGCATTTCATTGAGCTCCTAACTCTTTACATGATTGAGTTCTTCATACTTCAGTGCTCCTGTGTGATTGAAAATATGACATATCTACAGGGGGAGAAGCTCTTGAAAGGATACATTTGGAAGATAGATGTCACATTCCAAAGGGAAGTATAACATTCATGTGCTTTACGGAATTGTTTCCCTATTTCATTTTTTTTATGAAGGCAAAGGGGGAGAAGAATCTAATCTGAGTCAGTGTAACTCATAGTGTTGCCATCATCAAAAAGGGGGAGATTGTTGTGCCCCTGTGTGATTTTGATGATGGCTGACACACCATGAGTCACACTGAGGTGTGCTAATTAATTTAGATGACTGTTTGAAGGCTTAAATATCTGATTGGTTGCTTCAATAGCTAATTCAATGAATATGGCTAGATTGGGTTAACGTAGTGGCTAATTGTTCATGCAGTGCGTTGACGTTACAAGGACACTGCGTTGACGCAGTAGTTGCTGATTTACTTGTTGCGTTGACGCAGTGGAACAGCTGGGTTGACGCCATGCTGCTTTGTCCACTTTTTGTTGCTCATTAAGTCTTAAAGTCTGTACAGGGTAGTTCATGCATCACTCTATTTGCCAAGTGTATACATCAGTCAGAATTGCATCTTGTTCATGGAGTCTATACATCCACCGTCTATGTTAAGCGTCAAAGTCTGTTCATCCGATCTTCTCATTTGTGTTGAAGTCTATGCATTGGTGGCTAAGTATATACATTGTCTCTTTGATCAAGCATCACCTCGAGAAGTCTGTACAGCGTTCAAGTCTACATCGGTTGTTCTGTGTTTGGATGATCAAGTCTGCACATTGGGGGCTTTTCCTACGTTTGGCCAAGTCTATACATTCATAACTTTTCCTACGTTTGGCCAAGTCTATACACTGCTAAAGTCTGAACATCACAGTGTTCATGTCTCTCAAAGTCTGTACATTGGCTTCGCTTTTGCAAGTCTGTACATTGGTGTCTCATCACCAAGTCTGTACATCGGCTTCACTCATTCAAGTCTGTACATCCACAGTGGATCATCAAGTCCATACATCCACAGTGGAACTTCCAAGTCTGTACAACGCTGAAGCCTTCACAAGTCTGTACACTGCTTGAACCACCAAGTCTGTACATCGCTTCAAGCGCTTCAAGTCTATACAGCCTTCCTTCACGTTCAGACTCTGTACATCGTTCCTCAAAGGCTAAGTAGATACATCCGTCAATCGCCTCAAAGTCTGTACACTGATTTTCACGTGAAGTCTATACACTGGTCTTCACTTGATGTCTGTACATTGGCTCAGACTTACTGTACACTGCCCTTGAGTTCCAAGTCTATACATCTAGTTGAATGCAAAGTCTACACATCGCTTCACACCTTACAAGTCTGTACATTGGCCTCAAGCTTCACAAGTCTACACATTGTCTTCGGCTTCAAAGTCTGTACAGTGGGTCAACCTGCCAAGTCTATACATTGGACTCTGTTTCACAAAGTCTATACATTGGACTGTGCTCCGCAAAGCCTATACATTGGGTTCGACTCTGCAAGTCTGTACACTGGTCCTCAGTTGTTCCAGTCTATACATTGGCGTACTGTTCATGCATCAGTTATCAAAGTCTATACATCGCTGATTGGGCTAAAGTCTGTACAGTCGTTTGGAAAGTCTATACTTTGTGAAGTCTGCACATTGGCTTCTCATTTGCATCAGAGTCTATACACTGGTTCAAGCTGCAAGTCTATACATTGGCGATGAGCATCCAAGTCTAGACATTGATTTACTATTCAAGCCTTGATTCGAAGTCTGTACATCTGATCGTCTCAGTCAGCGTCTCATGCTTTCAAGTATATACATTGGCATATGCATTCACATGTAAAGTCTATACAGCATCCGTGTCTCATTCAGCGTCTCTATCAAGTCTATACAATGTTGCATTGCATATGAAGTCTATACAGCCTGTGGCTTGTACATCGACTGAACGTTCTTCAGAAGAGTATATACTCTTCAGAGGTTAAGTCTGAACATCCATCCTTGTAGACTGTACACACTTCAGCACATGTTCATCCCCTTCAAAACGAAGTCTATTCACTCGTTTCCAAAGCTTCAACTCTATACACTCGATATCAAGCTTCAAGTCTATACACTCAAGCTGCATCGTGGCTGTACACACTTTGTTAAACAGGCTGAACCAAGTCTATACATCATCTGATATCTTCTTATGACTGTGTGACAGGTACTGCTCGTGAAGCCTATGAAGTGCACGTGATCCGAGGATTGGCACCTGGCACGTGATCCGAGGATAACGCCCTAAATATTGCAGCTATAAATACTCAGCCGCCTCCATCTGAAGATGTATGAAAGGAGAAGATAAGAAAGAGAAAGAGAGTGATCAAGATAGAGTTGCAGAAAGGCAGTGAGCAGAAGAAGAAGAAAGAAGAAGAAGAAAGAAGAGACAGAGAGAGAGAGCCTGCGAAAGAGAAGAAAAAGAAGAGTGAGAAGAAGAGAGAGCTAGAGCAAAGGAAGCTTCAACTGAAGATCAGTTCATGCTGGACCGTGGATCAAATCCAGGCCAGCCAGCTCCTGCGAGAGCCTTTGTGCATTTTATTCTTCCAGCTTTCTGTTGCTGCGGTTTTTGGTTTTTCCTTTTTAAACAGTTACTTGTTGTTCTTCCGATTGCCCTATTGGGGATCGGGTCCCTCCTGAGGACTCAGGAGAAGGGAGATCTTGTGTCTTCGGTTTGCAAGTAGCTGGGTGCTACTTGTGGTTGGTTCCCTCCGGTTGGGAGGAAGGGAGGTCCGAGACCTCTAGGTTGCCTTTGACAGGGTGTCATTGGTAGGTTACCCTCCGGTTTGGAGGAAGGGAGGTTTGGTCCTCCGGTTCTGGGCTTGTGGGTAGCAAGTCCAGGGGTTCCCTCCGGGTCTGGAGAAAGAGAGACCGTGAGTCTCTGGTTTCCAAGTGGCTGGGAGTCACTTGGGGTGTCCCTTCGGTTGGGAGGAAGAGGGGAGGTTGTTCCCCTGGTCAAGCTGTTTGGCAGCAGTTGTTGCAGACTGAGTCTGCTGTGCTAGTGTTACTAGTGGAAGCCTAACTCCGGTTGGGAGTGAGGGGTGGACGTAGGTCCTTGGACCAAACCACCTAAAAGTCTCTTGAGCAGTGGTTTATTTATGTGTTTGCTTCCGCTAGATGATTGATTAGGAGCGCTCCAAGTGTCTCTTCATTTGTTCAATTGAAGTAGTTTCTATTCTGGTATTGTGTTTAGCTTCCGAGGTTTAAATTGGGTGATATTCCTAGCAGGATACATTCACCCCCCTCTATATCCAGGGCTTGCACCCTAACATCCTTTAGCTTCTTCATGCTCGGCCAGCTATTCCCTTGGCTATTAGGGCGTGCCTGCCGTACAGTGACATTTTAGATGTCAACAAATGCCCCCCAGCCATGGGTGTTGCAAGTGAGGGACGAACGATGCAAGACCTATGGATGCATATGCTTCATAGTGACTACCCTCTTTCATCATATATTTAGGCCAAGAACACTTAAAATAGTGGGGACCACTTTGCCTAAGTGAACCGGCGCACAAGGGGGTGGTCTTGCCCCATGAATTGGCGCGGAGGCATTTAGTGGATTTTGAATCAGTGTAGGGGTTTTACTCCCCTTGAGTTTGCGCATAGGGTTTTTGACCCCTTGAATCGGCGCCGGGGGCTTTTGACCCTTTGAACCGACGTAGGGTTATTCCTGCCCTTATGAATCGGTGCGGAGGCCTGAGCTTCGTGAGCCGGCGTAGGGGCCTTTGAAATGGCGGACCGATGAATCGATGCAGTCAAGCGTCGGTTCACCCCTCTTTATATCACCTGGAGGGTTTTGAAACCCTATCTCACTGCGTGGTTTCCCTTCGACGGCCGTCGTGCACCTTTCTTCTTCTCCGAGCACGGTGAGGCGGCAACGGCGAGCTCCATCCTTCTCCTCTTTATCAAGGATGGTGAGGCGGTGACGGCTTTAGACATGGTGACGGCGGCGAGCTTTCCCCCCCTTTTCATTCTCCGAGCACAGTGAGGGCGGCGGATACGGCGGGCCTCTTCTTTTCCTCCCCAAGGCGTGGTGACGATGGGCGTGAGCTCCATCTCCGTCTCCTTTTTCAGCATCGACTGCGAGTGTAGAGAGTGGAGGTTGGCCCGTTAGCTTTTTCCTTCTTCCCTGATGACAACAACGGTGTGGGGTGACCTTGATGGTGAGGGCAGTGCCCCATGTGGGACATTCCATAGGGCTTGAACCCCTTTCTTTATGGCCCCGGGTGGTTTCTTGTAGGCCAATCCTCGAAACCTCATCCCCGGGTGTCCATTCGGCCTAGATGTTACATCTATGGCCCAGTTTTAGGGACCGTCTCACCATTGCGTGTGGACATGCTCCCAGTTTTATTTGGCACGCTCCCGATTAAGGGGAGACTCTGTTGATTTTTTTTCTTAAATCACCATTTACGGTAATATCTTCTGATTGTATTTTATTGATCCTGTGTTGCATGTAGAATGGCTTCAGCAGCATCTTCTTCTACTGCATAGAGGGCCAGTGGTTCGGCTGAAGAACCTATGAGGCCAGTTGTGACATGGAGAAATGCCAACGAACTTGATAGAGGACTAGATCGCCCTGCCATGGTTGCTGAGTCTTCAGACTCGGAGACGGACACTATGGATGTGGGGCGGCTTTCTCTTTCAGACAAGGGCCGCTTCCACTATGACCGTGGCCAAGGTTACAGAGTAGACCTCCCGAAGGACAAGCATCTACTTTCTTTCCTTCGGGCCTTCAATCTTAATGGCAAGAGGGATATCCAGCTGGTCCGAGTGGCTGAACAAAGCATTCTTGCGAACCGGGACAGTCTGCTGGATTCAGTTGTGAGGAATGTACCTATTTATCTCCCGGGCGAACTCCAGAAATGGGATGCTATAGTGGGAGCATCGGATCGGAGCTAACTCCAGCATAAGGAATGTTGACCAGGGCTCCAGAGTTCATCCCTGCTAGGTGGGATGCTTCGGTTGGCCACATTCATCAGGAGAAACCCATCTTTGGCTTGTTTCTGGCCCCGTTGAAGTGGGGATTCCAAGAAGAACCACTCCTGCTTGATTACCTGGCTGCGCAGTTCAAGCACCAAATTGCTGTGGGGTGGTTTGCAGATTTGAAGGCCACTGATTCTCATGGTTTTCGGGTCGGAGCGATTAAATTTACATATTATGTGCTCCAACATTACGGCCCAATTCTGATGACTGCTGGAATATATCACATCATATATGCCTCCAGATTCCGCTACACCATTTCTAAAGGACTTTACTGCGGAATGATAGAAGTCTTCTTCCCAGAGTATAACACTTTCTATACAGCAGAGGGGGAAACTTCCTTGGACCTCTGGAGCTTGTCTCAATTAAGCGGCCTCCCGATTGATGGAGAGACTTATGAAGAAGTTTGTTGGCCCGATTGGCTGAAAGATCAGACAAACGGTGAAGGACGCTATTTAACCGGGTTTGCCAATCAATATTTGATGAAGGTATATCGGACTCTATGCTTGTCACATCGTGACGCTTCTGAAACCACCTCTTCTCGTACTTGCCATCGCAGAGAAAGGAAACGGGTGAGGATGGATGTTTGGCTTCAATATTTCTTCGGAGATGAACAAAAATATAAGGACTTCCCTTCTGTCACGTCGGCTCCCTGCAACTGAGAAAGCGAGCCCGGTGAAAGACTCATCTCTCGTCATCATTGTAGAAGGGGCAGAGTGGAGGCCCGAACCCAGCTGGGGTTGACGCCATCACACACTGTGCTACCTATTTAACATATTGGTTGTGTGAATTCACTCTCCCTCAAGGTGACGAGAGCATGATTCGCACCGAGGCCATCTACCCGGCGTGCTTAATGGCGTGGGGAGTAAAGCTATTGTTAAGTGCTTAATTATCTATATTTATTCATATCACACACATTGTTTCTTGGGCATTAACGAAGTTAATTATGTATTTTTACATAATAATCTCAATCTCATGCAAAATAGAGATTTTTCCTTAAATTAATGAGATTTGAGATATTTTCTTTAATATAGAAAATGCATAATTAAAGTTTGATGATATTATTTCATAAGAGATTCTACTATTACTGTGTGTGAACAAAATAGAGGGAGAAATGATGAATTTTCTAAAACTATTTTGTGAGGGGCTTGTATATATATTTTTTCATTTGTTTCAAAACCATGTGTACATGAATCGCATGGGCCTCCGTTGGCAGCTCCTATGTGTGCATGGCGGGACTCTCCCTGCTAGGCAAGTAGCTATAGACACTGCAGCAAGGTGTGCAGGAGCAACGGCAGTAGCCGTGCTGATCCCAAGGCAATCTAGCATATAGGAGCACAGGCTTGCAGAGGCAGGTGAGCTGGCGCATGATGGCATCTCCGGGGCGGTGCACATGATAGGCCTACAAACGGCTAATCCCTTACAGCAATGGTGGCATGATGAGAATGGCAGTGATCTTGAAGTAGGCGTACAACTCATAAGTGCAAGAGATGGCAGCAATCCCAGCGGTGTAGACTTTGGCAGAGCAATGGCACAACAGCTGTGGTGGCATGCGAAGCCCTCTCCCTCTCCGGCACGGCAACTGCAGTGAGCAGGGTGCAGGCGGTGTGCAGGCAGGTCTCTCACGGCAGGAACAGATCATGGTAGCTCTAGCACGCAATAGCAACGATGATAGGCAATGATGGCACTCAGGCCTCTCCCCTACACGCAAAGGATGGCCGGCAGGGCGATGGCCTCATCCCCCGGCTCCTATAAAACTGGCGAGCCTCTCTTGCAAAAAGATTCTTCTCCCCCCCCTCTCCTGTGGGGTTTTCTCTTCTACCTGTCATGCCCCGAACCAATAGCGGCGGAAGTCATGCTCAGAATATGGCAGTGATTCATTCATGATACTGAGCGAACCAAAAGACAAGAACACAAGACAAACATACGCCAAAAATAAATATAAGTTTTATTGATATCAATAAGCCATTATTACAACTCCTGACTGCCTCACATTCAAGAAAAAGGAAATGATCCAAAATTACAGGACTCGACTCAACAAAACAAAAGACACAACTCTTCGTGGTACTAGCAGCTCCTTCACTCTTGCTCCTCCCCATCAGTTGAAGTAACTTCACTACTACCTGAAAAGTGTTGAGAGGAAGCTGGGTGAGCAAGAAGCTCAGTAGGAATTACACTATATCATCAGGCAAAATATAAGTGATTAGCCATTTAATAATGCATGAAAATAACAATACTGCGTGACGGAAAACATAATCATTACCAAAAGAGTAGCAAGGTCACCTGGAGGCTCAATAATAAGATAAACATGAGACGGGTACAAGAACATGATGGAGAGATAATAACTTGGAACATGTGCAAGAGATAACAAACACTAATATTCATATCATAAATTGTCCCTTCCAGACCGCATATTCAGACATGTCAAGTCACGCATATAAGGAAGATGCCCATGATGTAAATATGTCTAGATCGAATCTTGCGTATAGTTGGTGCAATGTCACGTCTGATCATTCATAATACCGGTACATGTCTAGACTTTGCCTCGCCCCTAGGACCAGATTCAGGCCCTAATAGTTTATGCCTAGCATTGAGTATCAAAGTGGACCTAAAGTCCCATATCATATAATTCTAGACAAATTTACTAATGGCATATGAGTTCCAAGAATAGCTCATGTAATTCAAGAGAACATGAGTAGAAAAATGGATCTCCTTGGAGAATAGCAAGCTTATTAGAAAGGAAAGCCATTTAGGGAAAATGACTTTAAGGAAGGTTGTGAAAGATGCCTAGGATTATGTCTCAAATAGACCCAATAGGGCTAAGATATTCTAAAACACACAAATTCACGAAAAACAAAATTTCAAGTGACTGGATGAAGTAGCAGTCAGGTCTAGACCGCTAACATAAGGTGACGGTCCCTCTTAGGCCGCTATCAGAAAATAGGACTGCATCGACTCACTACTATAGTGCGTCGACTCAGAACACGAAAGAAAACCAGAAGACAGTCTGGGATCAACTGCTACCATAAGGTAGCAGTCCAGAGAGAACTGCTATCACGTGACGGGCAGACAGCCCGATTCAAACGATTAAATCAAGGTCCTCAGTCGACCTGTGGTATAGCCGGACTGAAACAAAGTTCAGTCTATGCTACCATGGTCAATTGAGGTGACATAGGTCGACCTAACCAGGGTTGAGTCGACCTGGAACAAGGGCATACGACTAGACCGAACTGGCACACAGGCCAGATCAGAAAGAATAAGGCAGTCATAGCCTAGCCGCTACCTCAAGGTAGCGGTCCAGAGAGGGCCGCTATGATGAGGACATCACCAGCAATTTCATTTGATCAAGGATCCCGATGCTCGCCACCCATGCTACATCTTGTTCACCACTTTATTTCGAGTCATATGATGTAATTTTCATTTTCTTATCATGTACTTTTCTTTTATTTGAGTCCAATACCTAGGTGAGGTAGCTATTTACCTAAGTCTTAAGTCATTATGTGTGTTATTGGGCCCAATTATATGGGCTAGGCCCAGGGGCGCCCCCTTCCCCTTGGTTTAGTGTTAGTAGTCCAAGAGTCAGGGACTTATGTGTAATTGTGAGATTCCTATAAATAAGACCCCAATCCCTCATTTGTAAGCTAATGAAGTATTGATAAAAGTTTGCCAAAGCATTTGTGCATCTCTCTCCCTCTCTCTCTAGCTCTATTTCTCTCTCTCTCTCTCTCTAAAGGGGGCGAACCCCATTCTCTCTCCTCCTCTCTCCAAATTTCGAAATTCACTCTCTCTCCTCCCTATTCATCTCTAATTAAGACCCCTCCCCCTTGCCCATACCTCTCATTTAATCCCCCTCCAACCCCTAGGTGGAATCCCCTTCTCCTAGGCACCTCTCCCTCCTCCCAAGCAACATTTCCCCTTCCCCATACAACCTTTCATTTTCCCAAGGGAGAATCCCATCTCCCAAGCACCCATTCACATCCCCAAGACACCCCTTCCCATTCCCTAGACCAGAATTAAACCCTCCATTAACCACACATTCAAACCAAAGGAGAGATCCCTCCTCCCTCTCTCATTCCCAACCCAAATTCGCAGCTCCCCCTTCCTCCACTTTCTAGACCACCTCCCAGCCCCCTTTCTGCCCCTCCCACACCTTGTATCACCCCCTAACAGACCCCCACATAGTCAGGTGCCATCCCCACACCCATCCACCCCATTTCCCACCCCATCTACTCCGTCTCCCATCACCTTTCACCACCCTATCCATCTCAATTCGCAGGTAGCAGTTGGAGCTCAACTTGCAGAGGCTGCTCCGGAGTCGTCCGATGTCATCTGGAGGTAAGCCATACATCGCCGGAAAGGTCTGCGAGTCTTCTTCGCAAGAGAGGTGGAATCATCTCATTCTGACTTTGCTACAGTTCGTGGTGCCTGTTCTTGTGCAACTGCGCAACAAGGACCAGAACCAAGACCTGAGCTGCAGTGCAGAAGCTCCCACGGCTACATCCTTCAACTTCTGGAGGCACCACTTGGCCGAGAGCTGCATCCACGAGTCATCCACCACCACCAACAAGCGGCATCCCGTTCGGCATCAGGAAGTGTTCTTTCCAATTTTTCTCCCGCGGGTGCGCAGATAGTCCATTTGGGTCCTACCCCGACACTGCCTCACTCAACAGACTCCTCCTCACCACCCCGACATCCTCTGGTGCTGTTCTCATTTTTGCTCGAAGAATACTCATCAAAGGACGTCCTCGACTTGATCTCGCCTCATTCAGACTTCGGGAGTGATCGTGGTACCTTCTACAAGCAGCTGCAACAATCTGGGCCAGCCTGAACCTGAACTCTGAGCACCTGTTCCGGGGTCCACTCTAACCAGAGGCGATGTGGGAACCACCCACAAAAATTCACAGGCGTACCTGGGTCTGTCAGCGTCGTTCCAGTGCCAGTCTCGTCAAGTTCTGAGTCCGGAGGAGCGCACAGAGGCTGCTACACCGATCCCCTATCCTGCTGCTCAAGACACGGGCAGATTCGGTCGGGTGATCCGTCGGCGCGATTCGAGCGAATCTCCCCTCCCCGCCTGGCTGGCTTAACGCCCCTCCCTGCGTGGAGGTAGTGTCTGCATTGTACTACTGAAATCCCCACCCCATGTCCACCCTCCTGTGTGAGGCGTAGTGGTTGTATAATTTAAACATGGATCAAGCTTCATCGGCGCAGTGTGCGGGGAACCCACACTTCCCCGCTCGCCCTCGTCTCCGGCCGGGATCGGCGTCTTCACGTCGATCAGGTGAGCTCCTGGTTGCACTCCTCTTGGTCAGCACTTCTTGCTTAACTAGTATTGCTTCTTAGTGCCGTCGGTCGGTGAGTGAGTGCCCGATCTCAAAATATCATCAATTTGAGTGCCACCGCGGAGTGAGTTGTGAGAGAGCCACTACATCCCACGCCCTTGGCGTGCTTGCCGCCCACAGAATTGGGGCATCCCAGGCCTTTAAGGGTTCAATCTCAAGCGAGCCAAACCCTGGAACAGAGAGGTCCCATCCCGGACCCTCTCCACCATCGTTGAGTTGCCTACGGGCACAAGTGTGCGCTACACGGGTGAGTCCGCTTGAGTGGGTTCGCCGATCGGTTCGATTGCTTGCAAATCTAGGTCCAAGATGCATTGGTCAAGTGGCTGCCACCCCCAAGGGGTTTGTGTCACATCAGTTGGTATCAGAGCAAGTCATTGACTTGTCTCTATCAAGTCAAGTCCTAGGGCATGCTTGCATTGGAGTCATCATCAATCCGACCCTTGCATTGATTCCCCCGATCATCTTGGCCACCTACTTAGCCTACTCACCACCCATGGATTTCATTCTAGATGAGGACATTACCTTTGACGGATCACATTCTAGTGATTGTCTTAGGCGGGAGACTACCATGGAAAGATATTTTGAAAGGACTTGGGTATATGGACCCGCAAGAGTCCGCAAGGCCAAGGGACGATTTCGGGGTCAAGCCAAGAGTAAGTGGGAACACATAGAGGGATTAAGAAGGGTTAGGAGGCAAGAGCCCATTTCTTCGTGGGATGATATGACGGAGGAACTTTGGAAGATCTACGCTCCCCGACCCTCCCATTCCCACCATAAGGACCATAACCCGAGGAGCACTCCCACTCCCCCTTTCCCTCCCAGTCAACCCAAGACCTCCATTAGGACCCAAACCCCACCACCCAAAGGACCCCTAGATTTGTTGGAAGAGATAAGGATTGAGATTAGGAAGATCTTCACTCCCCAACCTTCCCACTCCTACCTTGAGAACCATAACCCGAGGAGCACTCCCACTCCTCCTTTCTCCACCACCCAACCCAAAATTCTCCATCAAACTCACACCCCACAAACTTCCAAAAATCCTCCTTCCACCCCTTTCCAAAAGGAACTTAAGGAGGTGACCGAAGACTATGAGGCTCCACTATATTGGGAAGAAGAATATGAATCACAATGTCATGGGTTAGGCTGAGAAGTTCCCATCCCAGGTGGAAGAAGCATCATGGCTCACTCCACCCTCACCATTCAAACCCCCGTGGACCCCATGTTCACCCCTCCACCTAGGCCCGTGACAGCCACCACTCCCCAACCCAAAGTTACTCACCCAACCCACCTTCCACTTCCAACTCCTATCCTACCCAAACCTAGCCCCCCGCTACTTCCACTCCCAACCCCAACCCATGTCCGGCCTCACTCACCACCCTGGGTACACCATACACCAACCGTTTTCATCTCACCCTCAGTGGACCCGCTCACCTCCTTGGTAGAAAAACCCATACCCGACCCCATAATGGTGAACACTCCGGACCCAACCCCCGCCATGGAGATCACCCATGTCCAGGAATAAGAAGACACTTCACATAGTGGTCTTCACCTTACACCACCCTCCCTAGTAGGGGCCGAGCTCATCTTAGGAGAACCCCTGTTACGTTGGCTAAAGGAGAACCCATTTAGAGATCTCATGGCCCATGTTTGCCCTCCTATGGAACAAAACCTTCCCATAGTACCCTTATCCACCTATCACACCAAAATCCAATCATCCTATCAAGTGGAAACATTAGGGGATCTTCTTAAGGGTATAGTTTGGCAAATGGAGCTAACTGGCATGATGTCTACAATAACCGACCGACCTAGGAGCCTTGACCTCCTACACCTATGTGTCGGATCCATCTCCTCCATTTACACTGTGGGTTGCTACACTAGTGACCTTCTGTTACTCCTCCCTACACCCGACGAGCCCGATGCTATTCACAAACTAGAGTTGCTTGTCTCAGGTAGAACATCTAGTCCTCCATTCATGGCTGACCATCCCACCAAAAACTTTGGCCCGATCACTTTACTAGAGGAGGAGAATCCACCATCAAGGGGTTGTGAGGATCAAAAGGACCTAGGGTTCCTCTCCTTAGGTGACCCTTACCATGACCCCTTCGATCCCTTCCTATACCCACCCACCTTACTCACCACCAACCTGTCCCTACCCCATCCAACCTTATTGGACCAAGCCCACTCCATTTTCCTAGACCCCTTTGACCCCTATGAGTGGAAACTCTCACACCAAGCCATACACATAAAAGGAGCCATTTTGATGGGAATGCATGTGCCACTACATTTTGCATCATTTGGTAGGGCTAGTAAGCCCGGTCATCTCATACATGTCACACACACTTTAGGCCCAATGCAGGACTGGCTCATATTTGGATGTGCTGGTCCTCCATCATTCATCATTGATCATATACATGTTAGGAGCCTCTTCGGGTGTCCGGGTCCCCCGACATTCATCACCACTTTGAGTGATAGGTTTCCCTACAGATACCATGGCCCTCCAACCATTGTTATGCAGCCCATGCATGATAGGGCCACTTGTGGCTGCCCCGGTCCACCCAAGTTCATCAGGGTCCACATGGCATCACAGAATGATAGGTCAATTTACGGTTGCCCCAGTCCACCTTTGCATGCTATCCTCTTTCACACCCACTCACCGCATTATGATACATGGCATGAGCATACACACAAGCAATTCTTGACGAGCGGTGAGGTTCACAAAGAGCGGACAAGAGCTCGCAAGCACCACTTGGAATTCCAAGTAGGCAATCTGGTGATGATGGCATTGGAGTGGCTCTACCCTAGGGTCACCTCCAATTCGAGGGCACGAGGACTTGGACCTTCCCAAGTTCTGAGTGACTTTGGCAACCCGGCCATCGGGTTGGACATACTAATAGGTTTTGGGATTCACCCCATTTTCCACGTGGCGGATCCGGTACCCTATATGGGCACCGCGGTGCATCCTAGTGAGTGCCTCGAGCCTTTATCTTCCTTTGAGAGGGACACCCTCGGAGAGCCACCAAAAATCAACCTGACAGTCCGACATGTGCACACGGAGGCAATACTAGGCAAGCAGGGTTCCATCGCCAGCAAGAGGGTGCACCTGAGCCGCCTCGAGAGGATGAAGGACCGTCTCCTGGTTGCGGACGCAGGGTTGAGTTTGGAGGTTGAGGCTCACTCTGAGCTGCTTGAGAGCACCACTTCCCTGGTGGGCCCATACTCGACGGAGTCGAGTTTTCCGCGCCCCGGGGGTATGATGAGGACATCACCAGCAATTTCATTTGATCAAGGATCCCGATGCTCGCCACCCATGCTACATCTTGTTCACCACTTTATTTCGAGTCATATGATGTAATTTTCATTTTCGTATCGTGTACGTTTCCTTTTATTTGAGTCCAATACCTAGGTGAGGTAGCTATTTACCTAAGTCTTAAGTCATTATGTGTGTTATTGGGCCCAATTATATGGGCTAGGCCCAGGGGCGCCCCCTTCCCCTTGGTTTAGTGTTAGTAGTCCAAGAGTCAGGGACTTATGTGTAATTGTGGGATTCCTATAAATAGGACCCCAATCCCTCATTTGTAAGCTAATGAAGTATTGATAAAAGTTTGACAAAGCATTTGTGCATCTCTCTCCCTCTCTCTAGCTCTATTTCTCTCTCTCTCTAAAGGGGGCGAACCCCATTCTCTCTCCTCCTCTCTCCAAATTTCAAAATTCACTCTCTCTCCTCCCTATTCACCTCTAATTAAGACCCCTCCCCCTTCCCCATACCTCTCATTTAATCCCCCTCCAACCCCTAGGTGGAATCCCCTTCTCCTAGGCACCTCTCCCTCCTCCCAAGCAACCTTTCCCCTTCCCCATACAACCTTTCATTTTCTCAAGGGAGAATCCCATCTCCCAATCACCCATTCACATCCCCAAGACACCCCTTCCCATTCCCTATACTAGAATTAAACCCTCCATTAACCACACATTCAAACCAAAGGAGAGATCTCTCCTCCCTCTCTCATTCCCAACCCAAATTCGCAGCTCCCCCTTCCTCCACTTGCTAGACCACCTCCCAGCCCCCTTTCTGCCCCTCCCACACCTTGTATCACCCCCTAACAGACCCCCACATAGTCAGGTGCCATCCCCACACCCATCCACCCCATTTCCCACCCCATCTACTCCGTCTCCCATCACCTTTTACCACCATATCCATCTCAATTCGCAGGCAGCAGTTGGAGCTCAACTTGCAGAGGCTGCTCCGGAGTCGTCCGACGTCATCTGGAGGTACACAATACATCGCCGGAAAGGTCTACGAGTCTTCTTCACAAGCGAGGTGGAATCGTCTCATTCCGACTTTGCTACAGTTCGTGGTGCCTGTTCTCGTCCAACTGCGCAACAAGGACCAGAACCTGGACCTGATCTGCAGTGCAGAAGCTCCCACGGCCACATCCTTCAACTTCTGGAGGCGCCACTTGGCCGAGAGCTGCATCCATGAGTCATCCACCACCACCAACAAGCGGCATCCCGTTCGGCATCAGGAAGTGTTTTTTCAAAAAAACTTCCCGCGGGTGCGCAGACAGTCCATTTGGGTCCTGCCCCAACACTGCCTCACTCAACGGACTCCTCCTCACCACCCCAACATTCTCTGGTGCTGTTCTCAGTTTCTGCTCGAAGAATACTCATCCACGGACATCCTCGACTTCGTCTCACCTCATTCAGACTTCGGGAGTGATCGTGGTACCTTCTACAAGCAGCTGCAACAATCTGGGCCAGCCTGAACCTGAACTCTGAGCACCTGTTCCGGGGTCTACTCTGACCAGAGGTGATGCGGGAACCGCCCAAAAAAATTCACAGGCGTACCTGGGTCTGTCAGTGTCGTTCCAGCGCCAGTCTCGTCAAGTTCTGAGTCCGGAGGAGCGCACAGAGGCTGCTACACCGATCCCCTATCCTGCTGCTCAAGACATGGGCAGATTCGGTCGGGTGATCCGTCGGCGCGATTCGAGCGAATCTCCCCTCCCCGCCTGGCTGGCTTAACGCCCCTCCCTGCATGGAGGTAGTGTTTTCATTGTACTACTGAAATCCCCACCCCATGTCCACCCTCCTGTGTGAGGCGTAGTGGTTGTATAATTTAAACAGGGATCAAGCTTCATCGGCGCAGTGTGCGGGGAACCCACACTTCCCCGCTCGCCCTCGTCTCCGGCCGGAATCGGCGTCTTCACGCCGATCAGGTGAGCTCCTGGTTGCACTCCTCTTGGTCAGCACTTCTTGCTTAACTAGTATTGCTTCTTAGTGCCGTCGGTCGGTGAGTGAGTGCCTGATCTCAAAATATCATCAATTTGAGTGCCACCGCGGAGCGAGTTGTGAGAGAGCCACTACATCCCACGCCCTTGGCGTGCTGGCCGCCCACAGAATTGGGGCATCCCAGGCCTTTAGGGGTTCAATCTCAAGCGAGCCAAACCCTGGAACAGCGACGTCCCATCCCGGACCCTCTCCACCATCGTCGAGTTGCCTACGGGCACGAGTGTGCGCTACACGGGTGAGTCCGCTTGAGTGGGTTCGCCGATCGGTTCGATTGCTTGCAAATCTAGGTCCAAGGTGCATTGGTCAAGTGGCTGCCACCCCCAAGAGGTTTGTGTCACATCACGCTATTTGTTCGAAACTAGGCAGAGTAGTCGCAACTTGGACTGCCGCAAACGTAATTTTGATCGAGTCATTGGTTCAGGTGTTTAGGGTACAACCTTTCCGGTGTCCTAGTGGGAATCCCATACTCGCGAGATCTTATGGAGGCCTTGAAACATGAACACCTAGTCCGGCGGAAGGAGTATCCGACGGAGAGGCATTCGATGCTCAAGAATTAAGGCTCAAAACATGTGAAAAATGAGTGTGATAGGTCCAGTCGACACCATCGGAGTGGCACGACCTTCAAACAAGCTTATCAAACTAACATGTATTGAATCAATAAATAGCGAATAGGCAGGAATAAACTGGCAAATTTAAAAAATATTTTCACATGTTATTCTACTGTTTTTCAATCATTTTATCACAAGGAGATGATGGTCATGATGGGACAAATATAATGAAGAAAATTAACTTAGATCTATTATTTCAGGAGCCCTAGTTATTAGTGCGTTTATGCCACCTAATCAACCCTAATAACATGTTATGTAACATGGAACAACAGAGCATAACACGTTGGAAAATGACCGAGTCTTTGCTGGAAATAGGGACAGAAACAGTCTTCATGGGACCGCCATATGAATAAGACGATCAAAGAGGAGACCACTAGTTTAAAACCTCTTTTTTTTTTGAAAACTCGTCGCCAGAAGGCTGTCTGTCGCGAGACCGCTATCTCAGGTAGCGGTCACTGGTATGGCCGCTATCCGAGATAGAGCTCGCTTCCGGCGAACCTTTGCACGCCTTGAATATAACGGCTATGGAAACCATACAATGAATAAAATTAAGACAAAATAACACCATTGGAAAGAGCATTCGAAAATAACAAATTTGATCGATATGGTGAATGAAAATTGGGAAATATACTATCAATAGAAAGAGCATGAAAAGATGAAAAACATGACATGGTTTAATTAGTGTTTAGCCTGAGAGAAACCTACCTTGATTGATGAAAAGAGGGGGATGAAGAACACGCCAGAACCCTAAATCGCGCCGCCCCTACCTACCAAATTCTCTCACGATCGAGCACACCGTCACCTCTAGGAGCAAATAGGGTTCGAGGGAGGCGTGGGCTACCTATATATTGAGCTAGGGAGGCCTTCTATGGTTCGAATTGATCATAAAGAATCCGAAGAGGGAAACCGACAAGAAACTCGGGGTTTGACCAAATCTACGCCGCCGCCGCCGAATTGAAGCGGCTAAGGTTAGGGTTTCCAAAGGGGAAATCGATCCTCCACCATGGGCCTACGGGTTGGGTTCGATCAGAGCCCATTAGGGCGCGAATTAAGGTCCAATTAGACGTTTTAGGCTTGTTCTAGCAAAACTCCGATTTTGACCCTAAATTCCAAATTAGGCATAAACCAAATTTTATTTCGGGTTTCTTCCTTTAGACAAAGTTGTTGGAATTATTGTTTTCTACAAGATACATATTTTTACAAAGTTTTATTAATTTCAAAATTTAGGTCAAGGAGATGATTAAATAATATTATATTATTCTTTATTTAAATTCGGGATGCTACATTCCCCTTCCTCTTCCTCTTCTCCTCTCCCCTTCTTCTCCTCTCTTCCGCTCCAGGCTTCCCTCCTTCTCCTCCTCATTTCTCCTTCTTCCCCTTTTCCTTTCTCTTCCCCTCCCTGTCATGCCCCGGAATTTTTGGATTTATTTATTTATCAGAGTTCGGATCGATTTTTGGCAGGTGAATTAAAATTTTAAATTATTAGAATTTGAATTCCGTTCAAACGGTGGCTTTTCGAGATTTTTTCGCAGGTATTTGGCTTTTATGCAAGAGAGTTGGGCATATTTACAATTCCAATTCTAGGAGGGTTTCGGGGGAAACCCCAAAACCTCTTTCCTCCTGTTAAATCCGGCCCCCGCTCCTCTCTCTCCTCCTCGTTCTTCTCCCAGCACCGATTGCGAAGCCCCCTTCTTCTCCCCGGCTGCAGACGGTGAAGGCGAGGGAGGGCGATCGACGACGACGGCGGCTTGGAGGCGGAGCTCAGGTGGAGGTGGAGGCGCTCGTGCTCGTGAGCGTGTTCGCGGGATCGCGGGCACGGGAGTGTTCGTGGGATCGCGTGCGGGAAACGGCAGTTCCGGTGGAGGGTTTCAAGCGTCATTTGAGGTTAAAGCTTGGCCGAGGTAGGGGGATGAATTCCCTAGCTCCCTTCTCGCACTTCCTTTCCGATCGGCATAGATTTGGGCGAGAGATTGGGGTGTGTTTCATTTCCAGGAAAAAAAACATGTTTGGGGGTTATGAGCTAGAATCCGGCTGATTCCTTGTGATTTCTTGTTTGGATCGGGTTTTTTTTAATGCAATCTTGCTGGGGACTAGCCCCGACTTGTTTTTTGGAGCTCCCACTCGCAATGGGTGCGAGGTGGGGGTGGGAAGCCTTCCGGAAGGAATTCCAGAAATTCCCTGTGTTGGCCCCGGTAGGCGAGTGGACAAGAAGGGGGGTTAAATTGTCCCCCCCGCAATATGGCAAATTTAAAACCTTATGCAGCGGAATTAACAAGTTTGACGAGATTGAAGGAAATAAACTAAACAAAGTAATTTAAGTTCACTCAATCTCTTCCGACTCACTCGTTCATGTAGATGGATTAAGCAATTAAACACGTCACACAATGAAATCTAGGCAATTGAGATTCACTCATGTAATTAGGATTCGCTCTTGCTCACCGATCACACATGCATTGAATTAATAATTAAATCACAATAAAGTAAACCACAATGCACACCACAAGACACAAGGATTTTTAAGATGATTCAGGACCACGGCGGGCTCCCTACGTCCACCCCTTACCAAACCGGTAAGGCTTCACTCGGGGATAAATCCCCAACACGGAGGTGACGCACCAACAACAGGCAGAATGATGCCTGCACACACACGGGGACACGCCCCAACACACACACGCAGGGTAAACCCTACAAACACGGGGTACAACCCCAAACACACACGGAGATGGAGTCTCCAACACGATCCGACGACTGGATCACAAACACACACATACACGCTGCAACAAATGCAGCACCGTAGACACACGACCATACGTAAATGGTCACACACACACAGAATATCATTTCAGAAATAAACACAAATATTCTAACATGCTCAAACCTAAACATAGATCATGAAACACATCAAGAACAACATATAAATGATGTAGAAATGATCCCCCTTGGTTTCCAAAACCCGGTTGATGATGTTCTTTCAAGCAACGGTCAGAAGGAAGTCAGATGACGGCGATTCAAGCATCAACACGATCCTCTCATCATTCCGCTTCACTTTCTCTTCATGCAAGATCTTCAAAATCTCCTGGATGTAGATGATATCTCCTCTTCTTTTCCCCTTTCTCTTCTTCTCCTCTTTCTTGACCTACAAGATAGAAACAATAAGCACATAAGGGTTTTTCTTCTCAAAATCAGAGCTCATGTGTATGCATAAATAGAAGAGTGCAAAAGACCAATAAACCCTTTCTAGAACCCTCCAAAAGATCCCCAATAGGTCTACCAAGAACCCAGGGGCATAATGGTAAAGTTTAGACCCAAATGGGTTGAGTTTAATGGGTTTCAGACTGAGTTTGTGAAGCCCGATCCAGAGCTCACCGGGATTGGTCGACCGAAACTGTGGGTCGGTCGACCAAACTTCTGCAGACTGTAAACTGTTAGACTCTGGGAAGATTGGTCGACCGAACGCTCCAGTTCGGTCGATCAAACTCTGCTGCATTCTAAGTTTTCATGCTGTTCAGTCCTATAAGAGAGAAATCAAACAAATATGAAAGTGGTTAATTGACAAAACATGTAACCAAGTATTCCTTGGTGTTTAAACAATGTGAGAACATAATTCAACCACATTCTACCAACATTCACATGAAGTGACCAAAACACAAGCTCACTAGCTCAAGAGTCCTATGAACACCATCCATGAACATACCAAATGAGTATATGCTAGCTTATCAAATCCACACTTCATTATCAAGAGTTTAGCTTAGATCAATACAAGCAATCCAATTCCAAACAAGCCAAATGAAAACCATATCTTGTGAAACCCGATGACCTATACATGCATCCCAAGACATCAACCATTAAGCCTTGAATTTCCATGGTTATGTAATCAAACCAATGCACATAAACCATCAACAGCCTGAATGAAAGAAAATGGTTTGTTTTGCAAGTTAAGCATGTAGTTCAAGCAAGCACATATACAACTCAATGTCATGGACTCAAGAGAGGGATTATGAGTTCAAGGCACAAAAGACTTTCATGAGTGCAAGTCTATCAAGTGAGCATTTTAACTACACCATGCACTTTAACTTGTATTGTCAAAACCAAGGAAGTGAAGTTATCATGCTTCCATGCAATGAATGTGCAATATCAAGGCAATTTACTCCAAGGCTTATGACATACTCTTGAGCACATTGTGAGTCTTAAAGACCATGAAGAATATACATGTAAGCGCAAGCAAGACTCAGTTTTCTCAATCAACAAATCATGAGTAAGTAGCCATTCATTTGAACATGTATGAGCATCTACAAGAAGCATGTAACAATTCCTCCACATATCACAATACCATATAGCATTGGCATCAAAGACAGAATCATCAATCTTCAATATAGGTCCATGAACACAAACTCAGTTTTCAAAACAGAAACAGCAACAAGTGTGTTCCATGAACACAACCTCATGGATTGAACCCAAATCAAGCTATCTTCAGAAAAGAACAACTCGATTCAAATCACATTCATCAAATTTCAAATAAATTGATTGAGCATATTTCAAGCCCAAAAATCTCATGTGAAAAATGCATGAAAATACGCAACCAAGACTTTGAAAACCTATTTGATGAAATGTGGTGAGGACACCAGAGCCAGAGTACGGCTCGACTCAGCGAGCCGCCGGTACCAGACACGCAACATGACTCGGTCGACACCGACCACTTTGTGGCTGGGGGACAGTCTGGAGTCGCCACCGGAGCCTTGATACTTTAGTACGTATTTTTATACATATTTATATTTTATACATATTTGGTCGTATTTGATGTGTATTTAGCATGTATTTGGGTTGTATTTTGGTTTGTATTATTTTAGGTTTTAATATTGGGTCAATGGTAGAATAATTGACCATGTATTTATATTTTTGATTTATTTTGGTCCAAGGGAGAATTAATTTGGTCCGAGGGGATTAAATAAACGAAAGCCCCTTATGTTTACTTGGAGAGAGGGGCGCCCCCTCTTTTGTCTCCACATGGGGAATTATTTATGCATTGTTTATCCCATTTCCCCATTATACCCCCTTGACCAAGGGCATCCTAGGTCATTTGGCTAGGTCTAGGGTTTTAGTATTTAATGTCTCTTGTTGTATTTTGATCAAATTAATGAAGAAAATTTATGTGAAATGAGCCTTGGGCGCACCCCCCCTCTCTCCCCTTGTTCTTGTTCATCTTCTTCCTCCTCCAAATTTCTTCAGATCTAGGGCTGAAACCCTAAGATCCCTGGTAGATCTTCCTCTCTTTCTCTTCTTCTTGCTGCTGCCAACGATCACCGCCGCCGCCGCCGCCGCCGCCGTTCGTGCCGCCATCAAGCCACCACAACCCGGTATCCACCTGCTGTCCTAAAATTCAGAGTTCCTGAACAGCAGCTCGGTAAAAGGGCTGGTACAGGAGATCCAATCGTCGGATCGTGATGAGATTTTGAGGGTAGGTTCCTCCCATCGTCCACCATTCCCAGTTTAATTTTCACGTAGATCAGAGCCCGTTTAGGCCTCTTCCTAGTCATTTGTTTTTCCTCCTCGCAGTCTGCCTGTGTGCAGATTTGTGGGATAGTCTGTGGTAGTCGATTTTTCCCACCCCCAACACGTCGTCAGAAAAATATAAAACAATTATGTGTATCACCACCACCCTCCCCCCTATCCACCATAAAAATCCCAGGTCCTAAATCCTTCATTTGGTTTTCGGTCAAACCCCTTGAACAGGCAGATCCCATTCTGCCCTGTCTGTTCTGTGCTCCGGGACAGAGAACTCAGTTAGTTTGCAGTCATTTTCATTTCCAATCCAGCCATTGGATGGATCTGAAATTCCAATTTGTTGAATATCTTTGAGTCCTCTTTCCAACAGCGCTAACTATGCTCCGATCCGACTTCGGATCTGGTCGTACCGGCCATTTTCGTGGAGGCGTGCATTTCTGCTCCGAGATTGGCCAGCAACAAGGGGTCCCCGGATAATTCCAGAACAAATACTTCGGGATAGCTTCAGCAACCGCCACTCTCGGGGGTCTACCAGGGACCCTCCACCACCGTCCCAGTGCACTACCGCCTTCAGAAGATCCCAGGAGACCGACGTCCATTTGGACGCCCGTGCTGGCTATCCTGCCGGTCAGAAATTGTAGATTCAGAGCCGCCGCCCGCCGCCGCCCGAAACCCGCCGCCTTGCTGCCTGTCAACCCTAGAACGGCGCTCCCGGACCACTGTTGGGCCTGTTACCTCCCTACGTGGAGTGGGCCATAATTTTCATGCTGTAATTAATTTACTTATTGTACCGGGAGTGACGGTTCTCGGCCGTTAAGTCTTCCTCACGTCCCGAGCGTGGAGGTACACTCGCAACCCACTTGTCTTACTTGCTTAGCTAGTATAAATTCTTACTGCCGCTGCATGTTAGTTAATTCTTTCCTAGCTAGTCAAAGTTAATCACTGCTGTGAGTTGTGAGAGCGAGACCCGTCCCGTGACTCAGTCCGAGCACGAGAGTGAGCTGACCACCCGAGACTCAATGCCGGTTACTCAACCGTGCAGATCGTCACGTTTCCCTCGTCGAGGACGACCGTGGGTTTAGCGCTTCTTGTTTGGGGCATGCTCACCTCTTCTGGAGCTCTTTAGGTGTCGCGTTGTAGTGTTGTTTCTGGTCGCGTCATCCTATTAGTCACGTCGTCCTATAGAGTCCAAGGTCGCAACAAGTCCGAGTCGAGTCCCGTTGTCGTCCCGCATCAAATTGGTATCAGAGCCGGTTTGACTCTAGGGTAGTCGGTCCAAGGTGCTCCATTTCATCTGGTATATCGAAAGGTGTTCCCAGAACGATAGGATACGCCTATTGGGAAAGGGGCACACTTGTGTAAGTGCAATCTTCGGATCAAACCTCCACCTCGTACCGGATATTGGAGTCTAGGTTGTCCGTCATTTGCATTAGTCCGTCCTTATAGGTCATAGGGAGTCACCCCTTAGTTCCCCTTAGGTCCCATTGCATGCCCACCCGTGGAGGTGCCCGGTACCATCGCCCTGACACTATGGGTGAACCCCGAGGTGCCAACCCAGGAGGCCGATCACTGGAGGACTTGGTTGCTCTACTCATGGAGCGCATGGAGATGTCCGACCAAACTCTTAGGGAGCATAGGGAGAGGTCCGACCAAATTCTTAGGGAGCATACCGAGCGTATGGAGAGTCGTTTCAAGGCCATGGAGGATCGCGCTCAGGTTTTCGACCGATCTATCCAAGGTCTGGTTGGAAGGATGGAGAGTGTGGAGAGAGTCCCCTACCTGGAGCTCCCCGGAGCTGTCCCGGCCCCTCAGGCGCCTACTGCCTAGCCCGCCCCACTTAGGGCTGAGGAGTGGCAGCCACGTGCCCCCGATGTTGAGGACTACGAGTCCGATAATGATTATGGGGGAAATGGCCGATGCCGTCATGGTCATCGACCACAGAGAGATGATGAGGACGAGTGGGTCCTCAGGACTGTGCGAGCAGACCCTCCCACGTTTGATGGGTCCTTAGACCCGAAGGTCTATCTTGATTGGGAGGCCGGTATGGATCGGTATTTTGAGTGGTTTGAGATGACGGACTATCGGAAAGTCAAGTTCGCCAAAATGAAGCTGCTAGGGCAGGCACAGACTTTTTGGAGGAACATAGAGAACCTGCTGTTTCACCGTCAGGAGCCCCAAGTCGAGACGTGGGATGAGATGAGGGACAAACTCAGGAAGAAGTACCTTCCTACCACATACGACCAACGTCTCATAGACAAATGGCAGAGTCTCACCCAAGGAGATCGTTCAGTCTCCGACTACATCGCTGAGTTCGATGAGTACTTTCTACGATGTGACGTCATGGAAAAAAGCTCCCTTACTGTTTCTAGTTTTCGGCGTGGTCTACAGCCACACCTACAGTATGAGCTTTTCCACCGCAAAGTGACCAAGTTGGAAGACGCATATCAGGTTGCCCTTGAGGTGGAGCAATTTGAGGTGGAGTTTGCTCCTACCCTGCGCCAGGGGGTCACATATCCACGTGTGTCTGATCCTAGGACCATGCTTGGTTACTACACTCGGTGGCCTCTGGCCCACCCCCAGGAACACCCTCGCTAGGACCTCGCTGCTCCTAGGCGCCCCCTCCCTCCGAGGGATCCTCCCCTTCACCAGTAGGCACCCGTCCCTGCCCCTAGACCTCCCCCGCCCGCCGTGCCGACTCGACCCCTACTTCCTACACCCCCAGTCCGTCTTGTGGACAAGGGTAATGGGCAGATGTCAGTGTAATCATTCTATCTGTTGGCTATTGGTTGCTCTCTCTGTTGACAGGTTGGTCATCGGTTTGTTGCTGCACTCTGACAGAGAAGTATTCACTGTTTATTGTTTATACTGACTTGATTATCATGCTGAATTATTAAAATGACTCATAATATTACCATCATAAAAAAAGGGGAGATTGTTGTCTCTGTGGTTCTAAAATTTTGATGATGAAAAATATTATGAATCATTATATAACTTTGATGGATTTACTACTAATCTCATCATCTTCATATATCAGTATGAAAATCTGTCAGAACAGGTTTTAAAATGACTCAAAGCAATGACTGTTCAAAAAGGTGCTAGATTGTCAACACTGGTGACAAGAAGGTCAATGCCAGGTAGTCAGTGCATAATTCATCTGTCAGAACAGGTAAGGTCAATAGATTTTTTAGTTTGTGTTACATATATGAGGTCAATGAACATCGGCCTTCCTCTCATACAAGGTTGGTGCATGTTGTCCTTTGCACAAGTCAAGGTCGATGCATGAAGGTCAGTGCACATCTTCTTGGCAGAAACTAGGTCGGTTGTAAGGCCTAGAATTTTATAAATTATTTTTGGTATATTTAATTATTTTCTGGAAATTTTAAAGACCCAAAATGGATTAATAAATGGATATTAGATTAAATAAATCATTATAAGGCCCAATTTATGATAAGTAATTAATCTAGCTTTGATAATTGAAACCCAATAGGCTTAAGGACCAAGCCCATTAAGTTTGGCCCATATTCTAGAAGGTTATTTAGCCTATTTACGTATTTTAAGGATAAAATACTATTTTTATAAATAATAAAATAGATAATTAACAAAAGAGTTTGATTTATGTTGAATTCTGTGCATGTTGGATGTAGCGGTCTATCGTGCGACCGCCACAGCCATGTAACGCACCAGTCTTGATGCGTTACACCCGGTCAGTTCCGTGAACGGAAGAACGAGTAGAAAGATTAGATCTTTGAGATCCTATCTACAAGAGACCTAATTAGGAGAACATGTAAGGTTACTAGGGACTCTTAGGGATCAGATTCGGGTAAATTAAGGACTCTAGAATTGATCTAATCTTCAAACCCTAGCTAAAACCCTATAAATAGGACCTAGTTCTGAACTGAGCGACACTTACTTTTGGCTCGTGAAGAATCAAGGTAAGAAGTCATAATTTCAGATAAGTTCTTTAGAAGATTTTTTTTAGTATACTTTAGACTAATAGTTCTCCAAAATTTCGTGCTAGGAGATCAACCAACCAAGGAGATAGAAGCTTCCAAAGTCGCTGAGTCAGTCATAGCAGCCCAGAGTTTAGAGCAAAAGACCCCTAAAGATCAAGATATTAGGACGTCTAAACGAAGTAATTAGAGTTCAGTCCTTTAGAACTTTTTGTTCACCTTAGTTTTAGCTTCTTACCCTCAAAATTTTATGTCCTTAGGTCAAGAGATTGGAGAGATAGAGCGATGTGAAGTTGCTGAAAAATCTCAGGAAGGGAAGAACTAGGGCGTGTCTTGCAGTCCCAAATTGGAAGATTAAAGCTCATTTAAGAGGTAGGTCATCTCATGATTGGTAAAAACATCTTGTTAGGGATAAAAGCCCTCTGGTTTTGATTGATTTCATGCATGATAGATCATAGATTTCATATTTTAATAGTTCTATACATTCATGCATCTCTTAGCCCTAAATGGAAAATAAAAGATAATATCTTATCTATCCACTAAAACCCATGCATATAGTTGGCCTATACTTCATTTATCATGTCTGGAATAGTCGTAGTATTTTCATTTCCAGGCATGTTATGTTTTCATAAACCTTTACTTCATTTTACTGCCAACAGACTATCTGACGCATCAAGGTAAGACCGTCACAATGATCTAACGGCCTTACGATAAGCCGTCACACCCTCTATTGCATTTGAATTACTCTGTTGTCTCTGACGCACCATAACAGGAGCGTTACACTACTGTAACGGCCCCTCGATAAACCGTCACAAGACTATAACACGCCTATCGTCGACCGTCAGACACTGTGTTCTGTCAGCCCAAGGCAGAATGATAACCAGTTAAAGTTTACCTATAAATAAGCTTAGATAGCTAAGTTTGGACCTGTTATCATGACTTTAAGTTTAGTTACTGATTCATAATCGAAAGTGCATGATTAAGGTGTCTTAAGTTATTTTAAGTGATGTTAATTTCATGTGCCAAAATTCTATAGTTTTGTATCTAAATCATGGTTTTCAATGATGTATGAACGAAGTTTTATCATGGTTTCATATTGTTACACATTCTCTCTTATCAATAGAGTCATTTTATTTAAGTACATGGCACATATTCTGGTATGTTATCCATTAGTTCACACTTTACACTATAGGAACATTATTCTTAGACTTGAGGACGTCTCTATTGGATATTCCTTCCAATGGACTAGGAAATCTTGTTTCAAGGCCTCCGTAATTCTCTGCGAGCCTGGGATTCTCACTAGGACGCCGAGTTAGTTGTACCACTAAAACCCAATTGATTAGAAAGCACTATCGATGTTTTCTGGTTCTAGCAATGTAACAGACCTATATTGGACCGTCAGGCCCATGTAATGGCCCAATATACAACCGTCACATTTAGCTGAGTCCAATTACTATTTTTGGATTCAGTCTTTCTAACGGATCAAGGCTCGACCGTCACGTTAACGTAACGGCCCAGTACAAGACCGTCGCATTGAATTGAGTCTATTTTCTTCTTTCGGGATTCAGACCATTGTAACGGTCCAACACTGGAGCGTCACATGAGTGTAACGGCCAGTATTAGACCGTCACAATGCTTGAATACGTTAACCCAAGGTTTGACCCAATGGTTGATATTCTAAAGTTCCTAGATGGCTTGATAATGGTCTAGGACTTATCATATTAATCAAGAAACTTAATATAATGAATGGAAGTTAAAGAAAGGTACCATTATGCTGCCGATTTATTTTCATAAGTATAACCTTGTTTAAGTTATTCTTGACTCTCGCATTATTAAATTGAAGCGTTCATTCATTGAATAGTGTTATCATGAACATATGAATTATATATTCTTGGCCATACTTTATTGTTACATGCGTGGAAGTAGCTTGATTTATACTTGAAGATGTGATCGAGCACTGATTGTGTTCAAGGGCTCTATGCTAGTCCCCTCGGCTGATTGCTGGAAACATACTATTATAAACCATGAGGTATGATGCTACTGGCGTCGCATTGCGCTAGGAGTACTTTCTCTATAAATAAGTGAAGATCCATGATACAGCACGACATGGCTTTCTTGTACATGACTTGATATTCCACAGAAATTCACGAAGTACTTGATCATAAGCAAAAGATACTGGAGTGATGATTATGTGGCTTGCTAGTACATTCTAGATACATTCTTGTTCATGAAAGGCCAGTAACATGTTCTTGTTACATTCTTGCTAGTTCATTCTTGCTCTCATTCTATCTTACATGATCATCTTGTTACTTTGGTTTAACCGCGTGATTGATCACATTTGCATGATTTTACCTTATTTCTTTAGAGCTAAAATGTTAATTACTTTAATGATGCCTTCATGTTGATGCGAAGATACCTACTGGGCAAGTGTGCTCATTACCTATTTCCATTCTTTTCAGGAAATGAAAGTGATTCGAACTCGGATTCGGGTTATACAAGTAGCGGGTCCGAGAGCGAATGAAAGTATTGTCAAAGATGAGAGTGAAGACTTAGGAAAGTCTATATTGTTTAGATTGAGTCTATGTAATTTTCCTATTTCTTAAGTCTGATAGGTTGAAAGAAGTTGAAAGTTATTGTATTTGAATATTGATTATCAATGAAATAAGTTGGAGTTTGATTAAAATAATGTGAAATTACATTTATGTGTGTGATTATCTTGCGCTCTGATCATTCTTGCTTGCAAGAGACTTACCATGTCGACTATTCACGTTTCTCGAGCGAGTCTTCCGCTATCATAAAGGCTCGGGGCGTGATAGTTAAGTTGGTATCAGAGCCTAAGTCTCAGGACATAGGAAGAAGAGTCATGTCATAGGATAAGTCCAAGGTTTAAGGACCCCTACCTATGAACTAAGGAAGAAATTTCCACACCCATGTAAGAATTGGGTAGAACACGGGATAAGATAGTTAATTAGTTTTAAGATTGATTTTCCTTCCAGTTCCACGAGAAATAACAAGTTGTTATTTTTCCCTCAGGTACCCTATTATTACCATGGCTCATCGCGTAAATTGGGATGGCATGCAACAAACGGTTGCTGGCCTCACGCAGGCATTACAAACCATGGCGCAAGCTGGCGCAGGAGCAAGGGCTGGTGATTTGCATCGCAACTTTCGGAGTTTAAACCCTCCGCGTTTCTATGGTTCTTCAAATCCTGACGAGGTAGAGAACTGGATAGACGAAATGAATCGTATCTTTGATGTTATCCGATGCACCGATCAAGAGAAGGTGCGTCTCGCAACCTTTCAACTTAAGAAAGATGCCCGTACGTGGTAGAAGTCGGTTCCGACACCTCCGACCGATGCACCTCATACCTGGGATGATTTTCTTACCCTATTCCGTGCCAAGTATTTTTCTGAGCATGTAAAAGAGAGAAAGGCTATGGAGTTCGCCGCTCTTCGGCAAGGAATGATGACGGTTGCCGAATATGAACTGTAATTCTCAAGGCTTGCACCTTACGCACCGCATCTTATTAGCACCGATTTATTGAAGGTAAATCGGTTCATGGATGGGTTACCGCCCAATTTTATTCAGCAGCTCGGGACCCAAAATATCTGTACTTATGCGAAAATGGTTCAACGAGCATATTTGTGCGAAAGGACCTTAGAGAAGGTCAAAAAATTAAAAGGGAAAGGAGAAGAATCCAGCCGACGCTCAGATCGGTGTTATAAGAAAGAAAAGTTCAGCATCACGGAGCCCTACAAAAGCCGTGATAGTAAGAAAAGATCCAGGAATGGGAATGGTGGAAGTTTTCATAAGTATAAGAAAGTCAAGGAAGAGAAGGAGCAAGTTGCTACAGCTTGCACGTTTTGAAAAAAATTCAGCCATTCGGCTGAGGAATGTTGGAAGCGCCTTAGCGCTTGTTTACGTTGTGGAAGCAGGGAGCATCGCATGCCAGATTGCCCCCTTATGAATGACTAATCGTCTGGTGGAGGACGTAGGAGGCAGGCTCGCCTCAATGCCGTCTTAGAAGAAGAGGAAGTGCCCAAGGATGGTGGGCTTATGGAAGGTACTCTTCAAATCTTTTCTCGTCCTGCATTTGTGCTATTTGATACTGGTGCCTCTCATTCTTTTATCTCCACTACTTTTGCAAAAATATTATCAATTGCATCAGTTCCCTTACCTTCAGATCTCGATATTACCACACCCTTAGGTTCTGGAAAAAAGCTTACCGACTATTATCCTGATAGTGAAGTGATAGTAGAAGGTCATAATCTCCCCGCAAACTTAGTATGCCTTGACATGAAAGGTTATGATGACATTTTAGGGGTAGATTGGCTTATAGATCATGATACTTATATCAATTGCCGAAATAGGATTATATCCTTTCGAAAGCCCGGTCTTCCAAGATTTTCCTTCCTTGGCATCAAGTACAAGAAGCATCCTACTATCATATCTTCTCTTTACGCTTGCAAACTTATCTCGCAAGGATGTGAAACTTTTCTTGCTTCTATCATTGTTACCGAATCCAAGGAGATTATCTTAGTAGACATTCCTATTGTAAAAGAGTTTCCCGATGTGTTCCCATCCGAATTACCCAGTTTACCACCCGAGAGGGAAGTGAACTTCACTATTGAACTCATTCCAGGTGCAACACCTATTTCTATAGCCCCTTACAGGATGTCCCTCACAGAACTCAAAGAACTAAAGAAGCAATTGCAGGAACTACTGGATACGGGCTTTATCAGACCAAGTACATCCCCTTGGGGTGCGCCGGTTCTATTTGTCAAGAAGAAGGATGGTTCTCTCAGGCTATACGTCGATTACCAGTGACTGAATCAACTTACAATTAAAAATAAATATCCGTTGCCGCGTATTGATGAACTCTTCGATCAGCTTTCAGGAGCAGAATATTTTTCTTAGATAGACCTCAGATCAGGTTATCATCAGCTTAGAATTAAAGAAGAGGACATTTATAAATCAGCTTTTCGAAGTCATTATGGCCACTATGAATTCGTGGTAATGTCGTTCGGGTTAACTAATGCCCCAGCAGCATTTATGCAACTTATGAACAGTGTTTTCCAGCCATATCTGGACCAATTCATCGTCGTCTTCATCGATGACATCTTGATATATTCCAAGATAAAGAAAGAACATGAAGAACATCTGAGGATAGCTTTACAAACACTTAGACAACATAAACTCTATGCCAAGCTAAACAAATGCGAATTCTGGCTCAAGGAAGTTTCATTCCTAGTCCACATTATTTCAAAAGAAGGTATCGCCGTGGATCCTTCTAAGGTAGAAGCTGTCAAGAATTGGAGCCGGCCAACGACCGTATCGGAAGTTCGAAGTTTTCTGGGTCTAGCTGGTTATTATAGAAGATTCATTAAGGATTTCTCAAAGATTGCAGTTCCTTTAATTAGACTCACGAGAAAAGAAAATCCTTTTGTCTGGTCAGAGGAATGTGAGAAGAGTTTTCAAACTCTTAAGAATCATCTTACTACATCTCCTATTCTATCACTACCGGTGGAAGGTGGTGGATTCGAAGTATATACAGATGCATCAGGTATTGGCTTAGGGTGTGTCCTCATGCAAAATGGAAGAGTAATATGTTGTTCTTCAAGACAATTGAAGCGTCACGAGGAAAATTATCTTGTACATGATTTGGAATTAGCGGCTGTCATTTTCGCCTTGAAAATTTGGCGCCATTATCTCTATGGAGAAAAGTTTACGGTCTACTCAGACCATAAAATCTTGAAGTACTTATTTTCTCAAAAAGAGCTAAATATGAGGCAAAGGAGATGGTTAGAATATCTCAAAGACTTTGATTTTACTATTCAATATCATCCGGACAAGGCTAATGCTGTTGCGGATGCACTCAGCAGAAAACCAATGGGTATGCTATCAAGTCTCATGATTAGTATGAATAATCTTATTCCTCAATTTGTTCAGTTGAACTTAGATATTGACAGGAAGGAGGATTGTTTCCTAGCTAATATTCAAGCTCAACCTACATTGATAGAAGATCTGGTCAAGCTGCAAAATGATGATCCTATATTATTGGAGATCAAGGCCAATGTTGAACAAAGGCCGGATTTTTCTATTAAGGATGGAAGATTGCTATTTAAAGACCGAGTATGTGTACCGGATCATGAGGATACAAAAAAATTGATTCTAGAAGAAGCACATAAATCCAGGTATACCATTCACCCAGGTAGTACAAAAATGTATCAAGATCTCAAAAGAAATTTCTGGTGGCCCAACATGAAGAGGGAAATAGCGGATTTCATGTCTTGCTGTCTCACTTGTCAACAAGTAAAGGCTGAGCATTTTAGACCCGCAGGTAAACTGCATCCCTTGAATATTCTCGAATGGAAGTGGGAGAGTATAGGGATGGATTTCATTGTGGAGTTACCTAAGACAAGAGGTGGACACGATGGTATATGGGTAATCATAGACCGATTAACTAAATATGCACATTTCATACCAATCAAAAGTTGATGGTCTATGGATATCTTGGCAGCATTATACATAAGAGAAATTATTAAATTACATGGTGTCCCAGTCACTATTATATCTGATAGAGATCCTCGATTCACATCACAGTTTTGGAAAGGTCTACAACAGTCACTAGGGACTAGATTGAATTTCAGCACAACCTTTCATCCACAAACTAATGGTCAGATAGAAAGAACGAATCAAGTGGTAGAAGACATGCTCAGGGCTTGTGTTATTGATTTTGGAGGTAGTTGGCATGATCACTTACCTCTAGTAGAATTTGCGTATAACAACAGTTATCAGGCCAGCATACAAATGGCACCTTTTGAAGCTCTATATGGAAAAAGTTATCGATCACCAATATGTTGGAGTGAAATAGGGGAAAGACAATTCCTAGGCCCCGATATTATCAGAGATTCTACAGAGAAGATCAAGCTTATTCAAGAGAGAATAAAGATGGCACAAGATAGGCAAAAGTCTTATGCTGATAATCGAAGACGCGACTTGGAATTTCAAAAAGGAGACCATGTATATCTCAAGGTTTCTCCAGGTCGTGGTATTTGGAGATTTGGCATTAAGGGCAAACTAACTCCAAGGTTCATTGGCCCGTTTGAAATTCTTGAAAGGGTCAGGTGAAGTGGCTTATAGACTGGCTTTACCTCTACAATTAGCAGGAGTTCATGACGTATTTCACGTCTCTATGCTAAAGAAATATGTAAATGATTTTGACCATATTATCACTTATGACAATCTGGAGATTCAGAAGGATATGACGTATGAGCAAATGCCAATAAAGATTTGGGAACGGGAAGTGCGTCAACTAAGAAATAAAGTTATTCCTATGGTCAAGATTCAATGGAAGAAAATATGGCCATATGAAGCAACATGGGAAACCGAAGCAGTCATGCGGAAAAGATTTCCAGAATTATTCAACTGTAAGTACACTCTCCATAATCCATGTATTAAATTTGCGGACCAAATTTTCTTAAGTGGGGGAGGGTGTAAGGCCCAAATTTTTATAAATTATTTTTGGTATATTTAATTATTTTCTAGGAATTTTAAAGACCCAAAATGGATTAATAAATATATATTAGATTAAATAAATTTTTAAAAGGCCCAATTTATGATAAGTAATTAATCTAGCTTTGATAATTGAAACCCAATAGGCTTAAGGACCAAGCCCATTAAGTTTGGCCAATATTCTAGAAGGTTATTTAACCTATTTACCTATTTTGAGGATAAAATACTATTTTTATAAATAATAAGATGGATAATTAACAAAAGAGTTTGATTTATGTTGAATTCTGTGCACATTGAAGGTAGCGGTCTATCGTGTGACCGCCACAGCCATGTAACGCACCAGTCTTGATGCGTTACACCCTGTCAGTTTCGTGAATGGAAGAACGAGTAGAAAGATTAAATCTTTGGGATCCTATCTACAAGAGACCTAATTGGGAGAACTTGTAAGGTTACGAGGGACTCTTAGGGATCAGGTTCGGGCAAATTAAGGACTCTAGAATCGATCTAATCTTCAAACCCTAGCTAAAACCTTATAAATTAGACCTAGTTCTGAACTGAGCGACCCTTACTTTTGGGTCGTGAAGAATCAAGGTAAGAAGTCATAATTTCGGGTAAGTTCTTTAGAAGATTTTGTTTAGTATACTTTAGACTAATAGTTCGCCAAAATTTCGTGCTAGGAGATCAACCAACCAAGGAGATAGAAGCTTCCAAAGTCGCTGAGTCAGTCATAGCAGCCCAGAGTTCAGAGCAAAAGACCCCTGAAGATCAAGAGATTAGGACGTCTAAACGAGGTAATTAGAGTTCAATCCTTTAGAACTTTTTGTTCACCTTAGTTTCAGCTTCTTACCCTCACAATTTCACGTCCTTAGGTCAAGAGATTGGAGAGATAGAGCGACGTGAAGTTGCTGAAAAACCTCAGGAAGGGAAGAACTAGGGTGTGTCTTGCAGTCCCAAATTGGAAGATTAAAGCTCATTTAAGAGGTAGGTCATCTCATGATTGGCAAAAATATCTTGTTAGGGATAAAAGCCCCTTGGTTTTGATTGATTTCATGCATGATAGATCATAGATTTCATGTTTTAATAGTTCTATACATTCATGCATCTCTTAGCCCTAAATTTAAAATAAAAGATATTATCTTATCTTTCCACTAAAACCCATGCATATAGTTGGCCTATACTTCGTTTATCATGTCTGGAATAGTCGTAGTATTTTGATTTCCAAGCATGTTATATTTTCATAAACCTTTACTTCATTTTACTGCCAACAGACTATCTGACGCATCAAGGTAAGACTGTCACAATGATCTAACGGCCTTACGATAAGCCGTCACACCCTCTGTTGCATTTGAATTGCTATGTTGTCTCTGACGCACCATAACAGGAGCGTTACACTACTGTAACGGCCCCTCGATAAACCGTTACAAGACTGTAACGCACCTATCGTAGACCGTCAGACACTGTGTTCTGTCAGCCCGAGGCAGAATGATAACCAGTTAAAGTTTACCTATAAATAAGCTTAGATAGCTAAGTTTGGACATGTTATCATGACTTTAAGTTTAGTTACTGATTCATAATCGAAAGTGCATGATTAAGGTGTCTTAAGTTATTTTAAGTGATGTTAATTTCATGTGCCAAAATTCTATAGTTTTGTATCTAAATCATGGTTTTCAATGATGTATGAATGGTGTTTTATCATGGTTTCATATTGTTACACATTCTCTCTTATCAATAGAGTCATTTTATTTAAGTACATGTCACATATTCCGGTATGTTGTCCATTAGTTCACACTTTGCACTATAGGAACATTATTCTTGGACTTGAGGACCTCTCTATTGGATATTTCTTCTAATGAACTAGGAAATCTTGTTTCAAGGCCTCCGTAATTCTCTGCGAGCCTGGGATTCTCACTAGGACGCCGAGTTGGTTGTACCACTAAAACCCAATTGATTAGAAAGCACTATCGATATTTTCTAGTTCTAGCAATGTAACGGACCTATATTAGACCGTCGGGCCCATGTAATGGCCCAATATACAACCGTCACATTTAGCTTAGTCCAATTACTATTTCTGGATTCAATCTTTCTAACGGATCAAGGCTCGACCGTCACGTTAACGTAAAGACCCAGTACAAGACCGTCACATTGAATTGAGTCTATTTTCTTCTTTCGGGATTCAGACCATTGTAACGGCCCAACACTGGAGCGTCACATGAGTGTAACGGCCAGTATTAATCCGTCACAATGCTTGAATACGTTAAACCAAGATTTGACCCAAGTGTTGATATTCTAAAGTTCCTAGATGGCTTGATAATGGTCTAGGACTTATCATATTAATCAAGAAACTTAATATAATGAATGGAAGTTAAAGAAATGTACCGTTATGTTGTCGATTTATTTCCATAAGCATAACCTTGTTTAAGTCATTCTTGACTCTCGCATTATTAATTTGAAGCGTTCATTCATTGAATAGTGTTATCATGAACTTACTGAATTATACATTCTTGGCCATACTTTATTGTTACATGCGTGGAAGTAGCTTGATTTATACTTGAAGATGCGATCGAGCACTAATTATGTTCAAGGGCTCTATGCTAGTCCCCTCGGTTGATTGCCGGAAACAAACTATTATAAATCATGGGGTATGATGCTACTGGCGTCGCATTGCGCTGGGAGTACTTTCTCTATAAATAAGTGAAGATCTATGATACAGCACGACATGGCTTTCTTGTACATGACTTGATATTCCACAGAAATACATGAAGTACTTGCTCATAAGCAAAAGATACTGGAGTGGTGATTATGTGGCTTGCTAGTACATTCTCGATACATTCTTGTTCATGAAAGGCCAATAACATGTTCTTGTTACATTCTTGCTAGTTCATTCTTGCTCTCATTCTATCTTACATGATCATCTTGTTACTTTGGTTTAACCGCGTGATTGATCACATTTGCATGATTTTATCTTATTTCTTTAGAGCTAATATTGTTAATTACTTTAATGATGCCTTCATGTTGATGCGAAGATACCTACTGGGCAAGTGTGCTCATTACCTATTTCAATTCTTTTTAGGAAATGAAAGTGATTCGAACTCGGATTCGGGTTATACAAGTAGCGGGTCCGAGAGCGAATGAAAGTATTGTCAAAGATGAGAGTGAAGACGTAGGAAAGTCTATATTGTTTAGATTGAGTCTATGTAATTTTCCTATTTCTTGAGTCTGATAGGTTGAAAGAAGTTGAAAGTTATTGCATTTGAATATTGATTATCAATGAAATAAGTTGGAGTTTGATTAAAATAATGTGCAATTACATTTATGTGTGTGATTGTCTTACGCTCTGATCATTCTTGCTTACAAGAGACTTACCATGTCGGCTGTTCACATTTCTCGAGTGAATCTTCCGCTGTCATAAAGGCTCGGGGCATGACATCGGTGCACATCACTATTCACATGCATATATAAAGGTCAGTGCATGTTTAGTTTTATGTCATATAAGGTCGGTGCACGTTTTAGGTTCTACACTACTAAGTCGGTGCGTGTTTTTACTGCAATGCACAAGGTCTGTGCACATTCTGTTGGTCTGCATTTGACGTTGGTGCACATTTTGCATTTTGCATATAAAGGTCGGTGCACATTTTGCATTACCTGCATACAAGGTCGGTGCACATTCCTGTTCCTTCAATAGAAGGTCGGTGCACATTTGGTTGATCTGCTTACTAGGGTTGGTGCACATTCTCTTGTTCAGCATGTAACGTCGGTGCACATTTCATTTGTCTACATACAAGGTCAGTGCATATTTCTCAATGTGCATATGGAAGGTCGGTGCATGTTTTGTTGTGTGCTACCTAACATCCGAGCATGTTTTACTCATAGCAACCTTACTTAAGGTCAGTGCACATCTTGTTTGACTGAACCTAATGTATGTGCATGTTTGCACGTTACACTATAAAGTCTGTGCACCCCTTACGATTCATGTTCACAAGGTGTTTGATAAAACATCCTTCTTCCAACTAACAGGATCAAAGCAGCACGTGAGCTCGAACTGAAGCTGGCACGTGGACCCAGGGAGCTTATGATTAGGCACATGTTCCCAGGATGGTAGATCTAGTGGCACGTGATCCGAGATGACCTGGGATGCTTCTTCTGAAGCCTTCAAAGGAAGAATACTCCATTATCACGTGGCCCAATGGGATTTCACTAAGTCTTGTCTGTCTTATCCATACGGAGGCCCTGTTCGATATAAATATCCTTCGAAGAGGAGGGCGAAGTAAGAGAAAAAGAAAGAAAGAAAAAGGGGTGTGCAAAAGAGAGTGGTTGTCCAAGAGAAGAACCATAGAGCAGAAAGAAGAAGCCTTCAGAGAGCGAGCATCAGAAAAGAAAGAGAAAGAAAGAGTGAAGAGCTGAGAAGAGGATAGAGAGAAGAAGAGCGAGCTCAAGTCAGAGTAACCGGTCGCGATATTGAAGATCTGTAGATCTATTCCAGGATCAAATCCTGAACAATCCTGCTCCAGTCAGAGTTACAATTGCCTTTGTTTCCTCTTTTGTTTTTCATTTGTCAGTTTCCATTTCCTAGAGTTTTCTGATTCCCTGGTTTGGGATTAGGTTTCCTCCTCTACGTTCAGGAGAAGGGAGAGTTGGACTCTCCGGTTGTGAGTGACTAGGTATCACTCTCGGTTTCCCTCTGTGAATTCATAGGAAGAAAGGATTTAATCCTTTGGGTTTTGGTGAGCAGTGGGTTGCTGTTCACGTCCCTTCTGCGTTTGCAGAAGAAGGGAGATTGTGGTCTCCGGTTGCTAGTGACGAGGTGTCACTAGTGGTTCCACTCCGGTTTGGAGGAAGTGAGGATTGGTCCTCCGGTTCTGATCTTGTGGGCTGTAAGGTCAGGGTTCTGATCTTGTGGGTTGCAGGATCGGGTTGAGGGATTTGTCTCTCTCAGGGCAAGCTGTTAGGCAGCGCTTTGTTGTAGACTGAGTCTGCTTTGGTTTCTAGCTTATGCTAGTGGAAGTCTCACTCGGTTGGAGTGGGGGGTGGACGTAGATCTAGGGTCTTAGATCAAACCACCTAAAAAACCCCATGCATAGTGGTTTGTCTTGGTGTGATTGTCCTTGTCTCCTTCCCCCTTCTATTGATTGTTCTTTTGAGCACTAGGCTCTCGATATTTGTTTTGCTTGAGCTATGAATGTTGGAGATCTTCTATTCTCTCGCTGATACTTTGATGGCATGACAAGTATTTGTCCACCGGTCTAAGTAGAAGTCTTCATTTCTAAGTATCTTCTGTGGAGCAGTTTTCATTTGTTTATTTGAGTGAAGTTTATGTTTTAATTGAACGATATTTCCAAAAGATCCATTCACCCCCCCCTCTGGATCTATTTCCGTATACCACCTGTTCTAACAAGAATGAGGCTAGTGGTGGACATCCGGGGTGGGGTCACTCTAAAAGGGAGGGGACGGATCAAAGACTCACTAGGAATCACCGTTGGGTCCCTATAGGTGACTAGATCCGAGACATTGTGGTAGAGCCGATCCCAAATTCTGGAAAGTCTACAACGTACACATAAGATCCGACTTGCATCACACTTGAAAGAGACTGATGCCGTGAGCGTGCATTAGACCGACTCGACTCAACATATGCAGACTCACTATGCACTCGACACATGCATGTATAGACTCTGAACAAATAAAGATAAACACAGACTCACACAAGACCCTAAATAAACCTACTGTTAGACCGACCCATACATATGCAATGGTGGACCAGGACATCCGAATGTGTGCCTTTCATACACACGACGTAACCTAATATTGGTGGAATGGAATCCTAGACATCCTAACAGGCACCATTCATACACTGACGGCCCTTTGGATTTGGGAGGTTTTGGTGGGCCAGGAGAGCCAAAGTCACTTTCTTCCATACCCCAATGAATGGGATCCTTGTGGAATGTAGGTGGACTTGCTTGTGGGGTAGTGGTGTGATAGTGAACTTCTTGGAAGAAGTGGAGTAGATAAGGTGAGTCAAGAGGCTCACTAGGGAAGGGGTCGAAGGGATCAAAGAACGTATGACCCCCCGAGTTGGGTTCCCTCATAACACGGTCCCATGTTTGGAATGCTTGAAGGTGTAAATGGTCACCTTCATTCATGATGGTCGATGGGACAGGGACCTCATGGAGAAGATAAGGTTCCTCCCTCGGGACAAATGGAATGGGGTAAGGCTCATCAGGAATGGGAAAGAACAACAGGACCTCGGAGGTGATATGACCCATGGTGTACACCGAGGTAATAGACCCCAAAGTAGGCAACATGAAGCTATGACTATATGGTTGGTCAGACCCTAAGGCCAATATACATGTCAACCCCCATTGACAATCTAAACTCCTTAGTAGATCCTTTACACTTTCTACAAAGCAGAAGGACTGGAAAGTGGTGTGAAAGGAGTTATTGGGTACTACTGGGAGTGTTGGGTCCATGGATGGGTAGCAAGGGATTGGAGCATCCAGACTTAGGCCCTTCCTTAAACAGCTAGATAAAGGTTCCCCAATGACAACTTCACCCTCGGGAAGGACGTATGGCTCTGGTTGAGGCGGCGCAAGTGTGGGAGTCTGTGAGCAAGGGGAAGGGCTCCCCGGCAGGGGCGGGTGAGGCCCTGGGCCAGGAGTGTCCTGCCTCGTGGGCTCATGTGGCCTTCTGACCAGCTCGGCACTCTGTTGACAGGTAGATGCTCGCCGTAGGGCAGCATCAAACCTTGACTCGAAAGGCTCAACCTCTAGAGCGACTTTATAAGCATGCTCCAAAGTGGTCACGTCACGGCAAAACAATTCAAATTGGTAGTGTAGCTGCATACCCTTCTGGAAGCACAATGCGGTCGTGGTGCTCTCCTCTCCAATTCCCAATAGGTACTCATTAAAGTCCCGAATATACTCAGACACGAACTTGTTGTCTTGGACGGGTCTGATCAGGGCTTCCTCTAGGGCGGAGACTCGTCTAACCAGACCTTGGAGAGATCGGTCAGTAGCGTCCATCCTATCCTCTATGGCATTAAGCCTAGCCTCAGCACGGAAAAAATATTCCCGCGTGTCTCGGTCACGCTTGTCCATCCTATCCCTGAGGGTGTGTATCGTTTTAATTGGGACTTAGGCATAGGGATTGGCCATAGTTACGAAAGAGGGAAATTGGGTCCCCCGTGACTGGGCATGCAAACACCCGGGACAAGTCAAACTGACTCCCTAATGGACTAGACATGACCCTACAACAACAATCCAAAGTTGGAATGTAGACTCGACTACAAACCTAGACTCAACCAATATCTGGTACGTGGCGGAAGTTTGATCCGAAGATCGCACTCACACAAGTGTGTACCTTCCCAATAGGCGTAACCTATCGTTCCAGAGACATCTTTTAATATACCGGGTAAAGGATGCAATGAGACACCTTGGACCAACTACCCTAGACTCTAACCCGCTCTGATACCAATTTGATGCGGGACGGGACACTACTCGATGCCAATTTGATGCAAACCTTGGACTCTAAGCAAACTCGAGACTCATCCCTGGCGAGGGAAGCATGCAGATGTGCGCGGTTGAGAAACTGGTAATGAGCAAGGGTGGTCAACTCTCTTTCGTGCCCAGATCGGGTCACGGGACAGGTTTCGCTCTCTCTCCCTGCGGTGATTAAAATACTTTAACAAGGTAGGACCTATCACATGCAAGCAGTGGCATATAGAAATATGTACGAGTAAAGCAAAAGCTAAAGATGGGAGCGGAACTGATACTTCCACGCTACCGGGCGTGGGGAAGGTGACCCCGGCCAAGACTCGTACTCCCGATATAAATGTGTTGTGACCCTGTGGTCATTTGAGTCATCTTGTGGTCACTTGGGTCATTCGACATCATCCTGTGGTCATTTAAATTATTTGATATTCTTGATTTTGATAATGGCTAAACACTATAAGTCATTGATGTCTTACCACTCTTATATGACTAAACTACTTGATGTCCTTTCATGACAGATATGCCAAGGAATGGAGTGGAGATGGCAAAAGTGAAAGCTCAATGATTGCGCCCTCGCACGTGGATCGACCTGTGTGGTCAAGTCGCGGGGATCGACCTGCCCGGTCAGGTCGCGGGGGTCAAGGGGGCAGCGCCCCTTGTGGGGGTTTCCGAAGGCGGAGCCCCCGGAAGAAAATTTTGATTGAAGACTCAGTAATAAAACTTCAAGACAGTCAAGGTTGATGCTACAGACATGAACGGGCAGCTAAAGAACTTAAGCGGCAGAGCTAAAGCAGTTAACAGATCGACCCGGGAAAACCCGGGTTCTGCCCAGCTGGCTGTCGACCGCCAACCCAGGGGCCGTCAACCACCCCAGCCAGTAGCTCACCGTCTGCAGTCTTCTCAGTAGCGGTCGATCGCCAGCCCAGTAGCGGTCGACCGGAAATTCCAGGGACTAATCTTCTACAGCGATTCTCAGTAGCGGTCGACCGCCAGAAGCCTCCGATCGACCACCAGCTCCGAGCCAACATTTGTTGACTTTATTTTCCACTTCGAGAAGGGCCATTCTCCTTGTAATTGTTTAATCCTAAAGTCACCTAATTACCCACAAAACGTGGATCTGGTCTGGGGGATGTCTATGGACCATTCAAAGTCTATAAAACACATACAAGAGGGTTAGAAACCCTAATGCTTCAAGGGGATCAAGAGAGATCAAAGGAGGCTGCAAGGGTGTGTTCAAGGGAGAGGAGTTCGAGTACTGTAGTCGTGAACAGTACTCCAGGAAGAAGTTCTTCATCAAATCCTCAAGTGATTGAAGCTACTTCAAGAGGAGATCAACCCCAAGTCAAGTGAAGATAAAGCTGCAACCATCATCCTCTTCCTCATCTCAAGGTGATCCATAGAAGCTCATTCTCAAGGGAGATCAAATCTGCATCCTTCATCTTCTTCATCAACTCAAGGTGATCCAAGGAAGACCATGTCACAAGGAAGAAGATACCATTGAAGAATCAGATTCAAGCTTCAGCAATCTCAGACAAGATCTTTTCTCTTTGAGCATATTCTATATCTTGTTTGAGTGTTTTCATATCCTGTTCTTTTTCATTTCATTCAAACATTTGAAACTGAAGATCGTCCCTACCGGTGGTTAGTAGGAAGGCAATCGAAAGTTATCTGATCTGCGGTGTTGACGTCCCTACCTGTGGTTAGTAGGAAGGCAATCAGAGGTCTTTCTGATTTGCGGTTCAATGCGTGGCACTAGTGAAGCCTCACCGGATTTGGTGAGGGGTGAACGTAGGACTGGAGATTCAGTCCGAACCACCTTAAAATCCTTTGTGTTGTGATTTGTTTATGTGATTGCTTCGTTCTAGATGCATGCTTAGGTTCAAATCGATATATTAGTTGCTCATCTTGCCAAGCGAATCATAGTGTTCTTCGATAAACTAGTTATATTCCGCTGCAATTTATTTTATCTAGCTATATAGAGGGTTGCATTGCGAAAAGAGGGGCAGATCTATTCACCCCTCCCCTCTAGATCCGTTGTCCACTACTCAACAAGCGGTATCAGAGCCTAATCTCTCATTATGGGGTCCAACGATCTTGAGGGAAATGGTGGATTAGCGTCCAAAGGTTTCTTACCTGAAGGATATTCTGTTAATAGACCTCCTTACTTTACTAGAACTAATTATCCTTATTGGAAACATCGCATGCAGGTGTTCATTCGCGCCCAAGACTACGAACTTTGGCGAGTGATCAGCAAAGGTCCGTATGAGCTTATGGATAATGAGGATTTGTGGACCAAAGAATAAATAAGACAATCCACTATCAACTGGAGTGCTAAACACATCATGCAATGCTCACTCCATCCAGTAGAATTCTCAAGAGTTGCTACCTACGCAACGGCAAAACAGATGTGGGACAAGCTAGAGGCAATTTATGAAGGAACCTCTCAGGTACGAGAAACAAAAGCCAACACTTTAGTTTCTCAATATGAAATGTTCCACATGAAGCTTGATGAGTCAATTCAGAATATGTATGCTCGGTTAACTGTGCTTATTAATAGTCTAACTGATTTGGGAAAGAAATACTCAGAACAGAAAATTGTGAGAAATATTCTCAGATCATTGACTCCCGCATGGCACACAAAGGCTACCGTGGTTGAAGAATCGAGAGATCTCGCAACTATCAAGGTATATGAACTCATTGGGTCATTGATGACCTATGAGATCAACCTTAAGAACAAAGAGGCTGAGGTGCCTAAGAAAAAGCCCCTACCTCTTAAAGCAGGACCCAGTGGTCAAGGCACTTCTGATGAGGGTGAGGATTCGGCAAGTGAGCGAGATGAGGATGATGTAGCCATGCTCACACGTAAGTTCAGAAAATTTCTGAGAAAGGAAGGTAAGAGCTTCATGAGAGGAAGGTCAAAGGTAAGAAATGGTTTCAAATCTAATTCTGAAAACTCTAAGAAATCTGATAAAATCATTTGCTATTCTTACAATAAACCAGGACATTTTCAAAATGATTGTCCCGACATATTCAGAAAAGCTGACAAATGGAAGGGCAAGAAGAAGAACAAGGCCATGGTGTCCACATGGAGCGATGAAGAGGAAAGTGATGACAGAACTAGCTCCTCGGACAAAGAAAAAGAAGATCTCTGCCTCATGGCCAAAGGTGACGAAGAAACTGAGGAATGTCTTGCAGCCATGCATAACAGGTGGTACCTTGATTAGGGACCTTATGAGCTGTCCCCTAATGAGGAAGTCTGGACCAAGGAGGAGATCAGAAGGTCTACTCTAAACTAGAACGCCATAAACGCTATTCAATGCTCTCTGCACCCCACGAAATTTTCTCGAGTATCAGCCTGCAGCTTAGCTAAGGAGATGTGGGATGCACTGGAAGTTATTCATGAAGGGACTTCTCAGGTTAGAGAGACGAAGGCTAATTTCCTTATGTCAGAATATGAAGCCTTCAAGATGAAGCTAAATGAGACCATCAAGGAGATGTACTCTCGATTAACTATCATCACAAATGGTCTTAGAGGTCTCGGGAAGGCTCAGACAGAATACGATGTAGTGAGGAAGATATTGCGTTCCCTGACTCATGTTTGGCATACTAAAGCTACAGTAATGGAGGAGTCAAGGGATTTACGAAATACAAGGGCAGATGAGCTAATTGGCTCGCTGATGGCATATGAGATTAATCTGCCAAAGATAGAGGAAGCTGAAAAGAAGAAGAAGCCAATCACTCTGAAAGTTGGTGCCAGCAAATCCAGCAAGTCCAGCAGATCCAGCTCTAGTGGATCATCATCCGAGGAGAGCCTGAATGAACAAGATATAACTCGTACTGAGATGGCAATGATGACCAGAGAGTTCAGGCGGTTTCTCAGGAAAGAAGAAGGATGATTCAGCCAAAAGAAGTATAGTGGCGACCGAAGGGATAAAAGGTATAAACATAACCCTGCAAAGAAAATTGAAACTAATACTTGTTATCAATGCAGGAAGACAGGCCATCTGAAAGCTGACTGTCCAGAGAATCAGCAATACAAGGATAAGTCAAAGAAGAGGAACACGAAAGGGAAAGCTATGGTGAGTACCTGGAGTGATGAAGATGAAGGCTCCTTGAGCAATACCTCTGACAGTGAAGCCGAATCTGAAAAGCCCATGTGCCTTATGGCAACAAGCTCTGAAGAAAGAGAGGAGGATTCAGATGAGGTAACTTCTCGATTCGATAATTTTACTATTGCTGATTGGGTAGATGCCTATCATGAAATAGCTGATAAAGTAGATGACATTAGAAGGGAAAAGCATCTAAGAAGAAAGATTAACTCCATGCAAAATGATACAACTCTAACTGATAAAATTGCATGTCTTGAATCTGAGAATAATAAACTCAAACTCACATGTTCTGAATTAGAAGAAATCAAGAATGAGTCAAAAGCCTCTAAAGAAGATAATGAGAGGTTAGAAAAAGAAGTTGATGAATGGAAGTTGAAAATTCAGAAATATGAAAGTGAGATAAAAATTGTGAATGAAAAATATCAAGCTGTCCTAAGTGTGAATACAGAACTGAAAAAATCCATTGAAGACATTCAAAAGGATAATGAGGACAAGTTTAAAACTATTGAGAAAATGACCCAAGGTTCAGATAACCTAAATGCTTTGTTAGGGTCAAAAGTCAACTTCAGAAAAGGGGGCCTTGGATTTAATTCTAGTCCAACAAAAAGCTTTGGAATGAAAACTATTTCATTTGTCACACAAAAAGAGAAAGGACCTCTAATCAACACGAAGTCAAACATTTCAGTGAACAAAGCTGTAAATCTGAAAAAGCCCAGTGCTGAGGAGAAGGGCAAACAAAAGTTGAGTGAGCCTAGTAGAGCTAGCACATCCAAGCAAAATCCCAAAGCTCAGTCTCAGGTTAGGGGTCAACCTACACAGTCTTATAAACCACATGTTAAGGTCACCAAGTCTCCACCATCACCACCACCTCTAAAGAAGACCCAATACACACCTATGAATAGGTCAGCAAGGTCCAAGGTGCAGGGGAGGCAGAATGCTTTTAGAGCTCAACCCAAACATTTCTACCAACCTAGAGCCCAGTCCCACTTCTTTGCACAGTCAACCTATCCAAATAGGTCAGGATGGACTAGGACTCAAGGAAGGTTTACAGGTTATGGACATCAGGCTACACAGTCCTATAAACCTTACACTAGAAATTGGGTTTTTTGTGCCCCTATGGTCATTTGAGTTCACTTGGGTAATTCGACATCATCCTACGGTTATTTGAGTTCTGTCGTATTCTTGGTTTTGATAATGGCTAAACACTATTAGTCATTGATATTTCCCACTCTCATGTGACTGACATACGTGATGGTTTGTTCATGACAGGTACGCCATTACATGGACAAAGAATTCAGTGAAGTCGGCAAAAGTGAAAGCTCATTGATCGCGCCCAAGCAAGGATGCGAAAACATGCAAAAGTCGACACGTGATATTCGACTCGTCACACATACAAGGTCAATGCACAAAGAAGTACAGCCAAGAGAATCCAAGGCTAGAAACTCAGTTGGTACATTTTAGACTATCAAGGGAGATGCCACAGACATGAACGGGCTGCTAAAGAAGTCAAGCGACGGAGCTAGAACAGATAACGAACCGACCCGGGATGAGCCGGAGTCTGCCCAGCTGGCGGTCGACCACCAGCATAGGGGCGGTCAACCGCCCCAGCCAGAGGCTCCCCGTCTGCAGTTCCTTCAGCTGCAGGTCGACCGCCAGCCAGTGGCGGTCGACCGAAAATCCCAGGGACCGCCCGTTTACAGGTTTCACAGTAGCGGTCGACTGCCAGGAGCTGCAGGTCGACCGCCAGCCCCGAGCCTTCAATGTTGACTTTATTTTCAACTTCGAAAAGGGCCATTCAACATGGATTTGTTTAATCCAAAAGTCACCTAAACACCCATGATTTGTGGATCTGGTCTGAGGCTTGTCTATAGACCATTCAAGGTCTATAAAACTCTCACTTGAGGGATTAGAAACACAAGGGCTTCAAGGCTTCAAGGGAGATCAAGGGAGCTCATTTTCGAGGTACTGTAGAACCTCCATGAACAGTGTTTCGGGAGGAAGTTCTTCATCTATTCCAAGGTGTTTCAAGGTGAGATCTGAAGCAAGCAACCTCCAACAAAGCTAGAAGCACTCAAGGTTCTCAAAGGTGATCAAAGCTACATCCATACATCTCTTCATCAACTCAAGCAGATTCAAGGAAGCACAACTCACAAGGAAGAAGAAGCTATTGCTGTTGAATCAAGAAGAGTGTTTTGTGAAGAAGATAGAAGCCTCTATTGGTGATCTACATCCATCGAAGAATCCGATTCAAGCTCCAGCAATTTCAGACAAGATCTTTCTTCTTGAGCTCATTTCATATCATGTTTGAATAGCTTGATATTTGTTCTTTCTTCTTCATTTCATTCGAACAATCAAAATTGAGAATCGTCCCCACCGGTGGTTAGTAGGAAGGCAATCGGAGGTTGTCCGATCTGCATTGTTGACGTCCCTACCAGGTGGTTAGTAGGAAGGCAATCGATGGTCATTCCGATTTGTGGTTCAGTGCGTGGCACTAGTGGAGCCTCACCGGATTTGGTGAGGGGTGGACGTAGGACTGGGGATTCAGTCCGAACCACCTTAAAATCTCGTGTGTTGTGGTACCTTATTTGTGTGATTGTTTCGTTCTAAATGCATGCTTAGGTTCGAATCGATATATTAGTAATCATCTTGCTAAGCAAATCGTTGTGTCCTTCGTTTAGCTAGTTATATTCCGCTGCAATTTATCTCATCTAGCTATATAGAGGGTTACATTACGAAAAGAGGGGCAGATCTATTCACCCCTCCCCTCTAGATCCGTTGTCCACTACACAACAAGTGGTATCAGAGCCTAATCTCTCATTATGGGGTCCAACGACCTTGAGGGAAATGGTGGATCAGCATCTAAAGGTTATTTACCTGAAGGACACTCTGTGAACAGACCTCCTTATTTCACTGGATCTAACTATCCTTATTGGAAACATCGCATGCAGGTATTCATTCACGCCCAAGATTACGAACTTTGGCGTGTGATCAGCAAAGGTCCGTATGAGCTTACGGATAATGAGGACTTGTGGACCAAAGAACAAATACGGCAATCCACCGTCAACTGGAGTGCTAAACATATCATGCAATGCTCACTCCATCCAGTTGAATTCTCAAGAGTAGTCACCTGCGCAACTGCGAAATTGATGTGGGATAAGCTAGAGGTAATCTACGAAGGAACCTCTCAGGTACGAGAAACAAAAGCCAATATTTTAGTTTCTGAATATGAAATGTTCCGCATGAAGCCTGATGAGTCAATTCAAGATATGTATGCTCGCTTAACTGTGCTTACTAATAGTTTAACTAATTTGGGAAAGAAATATACAGAGCAAGAACTTGTAAGAAAAATTCTCAGATCATTAACTCCAGCATGGCACACGAAGGCAACCGTTGTTGAAGAATCAAGAGATCTCGCAACCACCAAGGTAGATGAACTCATTGGGTCACTAATGACCTATGAGATCAACCTCAAGAACAAAGAGGCTGAGGCACCTAAGAAGAAGTCCCTACCTCTTAAAGCTAGACCCAGCCGTCAAGATACTTCTGATGAAGGTGAGGATTCGGGAAGTGAGCGAGATGAGGATGACGTAGCCATGCTCACACGTAAGTTCAAGAAATTCCTGAGAAAGGAAGGTAAGAGCTTCATGAGAGGAAAGTCAAGGGTAAGAAATGGTTTCAAATCTAATTTTGAAAACTCTAAGAAATCTGACAAAATCATTTGTTATTCTTGCAACAAACCAGGGCATTTCAAGAATGACTGTCCCGACAGATTCAGAAAAGCTGACAAATGGAAGGGCAAGAAGAATAACAAGGCCATGGTGTCCACATGGAGCGATGAAGAGGAAAGTAATGATGGAACTAGCTCCTTGGATAAAGAAAAAGATGATTTCTGCCTCATGGCCAAAGGTGACGAAGAAATTGAGGTAAATTCTCCATTTGAAGATTATACAATTGATGATTGGGAGGATGCATATATACAACTCATGGAAAAATATGAAATGTACAAAAAGGAAAATAAATCATTGAAAAAGAAAATCAATTCTTTTGTGCATGATCATGACAAAGATGATAAGAATGCTCTACTTGAAACTGAAATTGAAGATCTTAAGAAAATGATTGACGATTTGGAAGAAGGAAGAAAAGAAATGGCTGACTTGGAAACTGAAAATGAAAACTTGAGAAATGAGATTGATAGTATTAAGCTAAAAATGCAAACCTATAAAAAGAACAGCAAACTGAGTAATGAAAAATATGAAGCTGTAAAACATGTCAACACTCAACTCTTGCAAAACATTGAAAACTTACAAAAAGAATTGAAGGATAAACAACAATCCTTGGAAAATTTCGTGGATGGAAAAGAAAACCTCGATGCTTTGCTAGGTACTAGGATGAATTTCAACAAGGAAGGGTTGGGTTTTGAACCAACAAACAAAAGGCCAATTGGGCTAAAAACAGTCACATTTGTCTCATCTTTCGAAGCCTCCACCTCAAACATAACTCCCACACAAAACCAGTAAAAACAAAAGGAGAAAGGAAAAGAAAAGATTGAAGGGGGAGTCACCAACATTCCCAAAAAGCCTGTCCAAAGACCTAAGAAAGGTCGACCTTCCCCGCAGCATAGGTCAACACATTCTTGGCCATTGCATGCTCAATCTTCCAGATATCACCAAAACTGGATTGCACATTCATATAGGCCAACACCACCATACTTTTGGAGAAATTATGATTCATGTGTTCATCAATCCTATAACTTTCAATCTCCTAGGTGGCAGAACAATCACTCTCAACCCAAAAATAACCAATGGCCACAATGGGTTAAGAAGCCAACTTCATCAAACTTTCACAAATTCCAACCAAGAACCTCCAAACAGAAAATGAATGTCAAAGTTGAAAAGAAAAACCAAATCCCTGCTCTAAGCAAATAAAACATGAATGTTAGAAAAGTCTGGATTCCAAAAGAAATGGTTTCATTCTTTGAAAATTTGAAGAGTATGATGGGACCTAAATTTGGTTGGGTTCCAAACACATTTGCTTAATTGCTTGTGCAAGAGTGTCTTACAGCCATACATAACAGGTGGTACCTTGATAGCGGCTGTTCAAGACACATGACCAGAGACAAATCAAAATTTTGTCTCTTGGAGGAAAAGGAAGGAGGATACGTCACATTTGGAGGGAACAACAACGGAAAAATCATTGGAACAAGCAATGTAGGTAAGAATCTCTCCAACTCCATTTGTAACATGCTGCTAGTTGAAGGTTTGAAATACAACCTGCTTAGTATAAGTCAATTGTGTAATAAGGGTCACAAAGGGTTGTTTGACTCTCATGAATGCAGAATTCTTGAACCAAAATCTGACAAGATAAAATTTTCTGGTAAGAGAGTCAACAATGTTTACATGATTGACTTAGATGATCCTTCTCATTTAAACCTTTATGTTGCTGCACCAAAATCTGAGCTTGCATGGATATGGCATCGTAGACTAGGACATGCTAGCTACAATGTCTTACATAAACTCTTGAAGCATTCAATGGTGAAAGGTCTGCCTAAACTATCTTTTAAACAAGAAAACAAATTGTGTGATGCTTGTGCCCTAGGCAAACAAACAAGAAAATCCTTCAAAGGAAGATCTGAAAGTACTTCATCCAAACCACTCGAGCTAATTCATATGGACTTATTTGGTCCAACTAGAACTGCAAGCTTAAGTGGTAGAAAATATGGATACGTCTTGGTGGATGACTTTTCTAGGTTCACATGGGTTTTCTTTCTCACACATAAAAAAGATACTTTTGATGAGTTTTAGGCACTCTACATGAAGATAAAGCAGGACGGTGAGTTTAAAATTTCCAAGATTCAATTTGATCATAGTGGTGAATTTGAAAATGTTGACTTCTATAACCTTTGTAGGGCTGAAGGCATTTCACACCGATTTTCTTCACCAAGAACTCCAGAGCAAAACGGTGTAGTTGAAAGGAGGAACCGAACACTTATAGAGATGGCAAGAACAATGCTTGCCGAACGGAAACTCCCAAGAAAATTTTAGGCTGAGACGGTAAACTCGGCATGTTATATTATCAACCGCTCTATGATAAGGCCACATACCAAAAAGACTCCTTATGAGTTGCTGAAAGGTAAAAAAACCCTCTCTCTCACATATGAAAGTGTTTGGGTCAAAATGCTTCATCCACAATAATGACAAAAGAGACTTAGATAAATTCGAGCCCAAGAGCGATGAAGATATATTCCTTGGATATTCTGATAGATCTAGGGCTTATAGAATTTATAACATTAAGAGTCAAACTGTGGAAGAATCACCCCATGCTTCCTTTGATGAATATCATGATGATTCTAACAATGATAACTCTTACAGGAAAAATGATGAAGATGGGGAATTCCTAAGCATGAAGGACAAGAGTGATTCTCCACAAGAAGAAACAAAAGAGGATGGTGACCGAGCTGAATTAAGCAATGCAAGAAATCAAACTCCAGGAGAAGGTAATGATTCTACAAACATTAGAATTCTTAAGGATCATCCTTTAGAAAATGTCATTGGTAGCTTAAATGACCCACCTAGAACAAGGTCACATTTTAAAATTATGGAAGAATTAGATCAACTTGCTCTTGTCTCTCAGCTTGAACCCAAAAACATTGATGAAGCATTAAAGGATGAAAAATGGATAAATTCAATGCAAGACGAGTTAAACCAGTTTGAGAGAAATAAAGTTTGACATCTTGTTCCTAGACCTTCATCTAAATCTGTCATAAGCACTAAATGGGTTTTTAGGAACAAACTAAGTGATGATGGCAAGATAATAAGAAACAAGGCTAGATTGGTGGCTCAAGGGTATAATCAAGAGTTTGGGGTAGACTTTGATGAATCTTATGTCCCAGTTGCTAGACTCGAAGCCATCAGAATTTTACTTGCATTTGCATGCTCCCTTAGAATAAAGTTGTATCAAATGGATGTAAAAAGTGTTTTCTTGAATGGCTTGATCAAAGAAGAAGTCTATGTTGAGCATCCCCCTAGTTTTGGAATTCCAACCATGCAGATTTTGTATACAAGCTAGACAGGGCACTTTATGGACTTCAGCAAGCACCAAAAACTTGGTATGAGAGACTAAGCTCGTTCCTCATTGAAAAAGGGTACACATGAGGTAAGGTAGATCAAACACTTTTCACCAAGAAGCAAGATAAGAACATCTTAATTGTTCAAATTTATGTTGATGATATTGTGTTTGGTTCTACTAAATCTGAAATGTGTGAGGAATTTGCTAACCTTATGACTAGCGAATTTGAGATGAGCCTAATGGGAGAACTCCAATTCTTTCTCAGTTTACAGGTCAACCAAGGACAAGATGGTTGCTTCATAAGTCAAGCCAAATACATCAAGGAGCTGCTGAAAAGATTTGACATGACGAACAGCAAAATCATTGCAACTCCTATGAGCACCATAACATCACTAGATTCGGATGAAAATGGTAAATTAGTAGATGCAAAGATCTATAGAGGTATGATCGGCTCTTTGCTTTACTTGACTGCATCCCGACCAGATATCCAGTTTAGTGTATGCCTTTGTGCTAGATTTCAAGCTAGTCCTAGAGAATCCCACTTGACTGCCGTCAAACGTATCCTTAGATATCTTGCCAGGACTCAAGATTTGGGATTGTGGTATCTATCATCATGTGATTTATCTCTTATATCTTATTCTGATACGGACTATGCTGGATGCAATCTGGATCGCAAAAGTACTAGTGGCTACTGCCAGTTTCAGGGCGGGTGTTTAGTTTCTTGGGCCTCCAAGAAACAACACTCGGTTGCCCTCTCAACTGCAGAGGCAGAATATGTTGCTGAGGCGAGCTGTGGCACCCAAGTGCTGTGGATTAAACACAAACTCCAAGACTACTTAGTGGATCTTGGTTGTGTCCCGATTCTGTGTGATAACACTAGTGCTATCAACCTTGCAAAAAATCCAGTCCAGCACTCTAGGACTAAGCATATTGAGATTAGGCATCACTTCATTAGAGATGAGGTCGGTAAGAAAAATTTTGAACTGCATTTTGTTGATACACTAAATCAAATTGCTGATATTTTCACCAAGCCCTTGTGTAATGACATGTTTTCAACACTCAGAAGGGAGCTTGGTCTTTGTCGACCTCAGGCCAATAAAAATTGAAATGATGATTTTGTTCAATTTAGTTGTGTGTTTTTACAGATTGGTGTCCATGCATTGTTTATATGTAAATATGTGATTTTACATATGGTGTAGCATTGCATGTAGTCATGTTGCATAATAAAATTGAATTCATGTTCATAATGTATTGCATGGTTTGTGTAGCATCCTTCTTGTATGGCCATGGTATATTAAATGTTGATGTATGGAAAGACAGGTTATGCTTGCCTAGAAGCACTCAATATGCGTGAGGTTTCACCTCCGCCAAGTACCATGCGTCACTGTTGCATATAGGCCATATAGTAAGGGGGAGTTGTCTCTTTGCAGCATTCAAGTATATGTTTCATCTTCATTCTGTTACATTTAATAAGTGTACAACCATGTGTTGGGTCATGCATTTTATGTCTGCCAAATTCATGTTTGATCAGGTCAACCCCTGCATGGTTCTAGTCAACTTCTCTTTGACATTCGTCATTCCACTTGATTGCAAACATAACTCCTTGAGTGCATTCATTGCATATCCTTAGGGGGAGTCCTGCTGCTATTCTTACTCTCTTGCAATCTGAACTTCATGGCTTATAGTCTGAATATGAGATCATGAGATGGACAGAACTACGGCGTAAGAGCTTTCTATTATATGCCTTGATGATTGTCCATCCAATGAAAATGGTTCAGATTTAATGATTTCCTTGAAGTTTAAAAATATTTATTCTGAAATCATCTATGTTCTGTGGTTTTAATAGACCTTAACTAGATATTGCATATTGTGCTTTGCATGACTATCCTGATATCTGAAAATTCAAAATTCATGACCATCTTGGTGATACACTCATGCTTAGTATCGTTCTTAAACATCTTGATGAGCTGGAATTCTTGGAAATCCATTTGACAGAGCAATGATATTGTTGCACAGAGAAATATGTCACATCATCAAATCAAGTGACGAATGATATGTCATGATGTGCCCCTGTTATCTCTGTCTTAATTATATTTGGACTCTAGGCAGTGCACTGGCATAATTGCTGAGAAATATATCTTCTCATCACAGAAATGAGATTGGATATGTCATGACGTGACTTTGCTATCTCTGTTCATTCTGAAGCATAACCGTCAGTCTTGCCAACTACCTAGGGATACTGGCGTCTAAACAACGTGTATTCTTACGGCTCGGAGGCATGTACTCGACTCGAGTGCTCGTAAAATATGAGTCATGTGCCTTCACATACAAAAGATACTGACATTCAAATATGCTGCCATCATAAAATTCCATGCTCTAGTCATGCTTGTTTAGCCTCAATACTAGTTTTTGTATTATTTCCATTGTAGTTATTGAATATGGATATATAAGACAAGGGAAGGTTAAACACTGCCATGATATGCACCTTTGGTTCATTTCTATTAAATCTTGGATGTAGCTACTTTTCGAACTATATTGATGATCTCGGATTTCATTAGCTTTGAACCATATATGTTGCTCGCGGTATGTTTCAGGTTTGCATATAATGGCTTGCTCTCCACTCCTTTAAGAACTGGTCTCACCGACATTTGTCGCTTCTCTAACTTATCCCTCCTTTTTGCTGCTGTCAAAGGGGAAGAATATTTTGTTGTGCGTCGTCCTTTGCTTTGTGAGTTGTCATTGGGGGATGAGTGAATTGTGTACGGGGGAGAGTTCAAGGGGGAGAATCCTTTGTGCACTTTGTGTTTTCATATGTGATGAGGGTTTGTGCATAGCATTCACATACACATGCTTTGATCATCTATGCATTCATATCCGCATTCACATGTTTCACTATTATGGATCTTGATCTGCACTTGTCGCATATGTCATACACTTTGCCATCTTGGATATTACTGTCACATAATGACTCACAGTGTTGCCATCATCAAAAAGGGGGAGAATGTTGTGACCCTATGGTCATTTGAGTCATCTTGTTGTCACTTGGGTCATTCGACATCATCCTGTGGTCATTTGAGTTATTTGATATTCTTGATTTTGATAATGGCTAAACACTATAAGTCATTGATGTCTTACCACTCTTATATGACTAAACTACTTGATGTCCTTTCATGACAGATATGCCAAGGAATGGAGTGGAGATGGCAAAAGTGAAAGCTCAATGATTGCGCCCTCGCACGCGGATCGACCTGTGCGGTCAAGTCGCGGGGATCGACCTACCCGGTCAGGTCGCGGGGGGGTCAAGGGAGCAGCGCCCCTTGTGGGGGTTTCCGAAGGCGGAGCCCCGGAATAAAATTTTGATTGAAGACTCAGTAATAAAACTTCAAGATAGTCAAGGTTGATGCTATAGGCATGAACGGGCAGCTAAAGAACTTAAGCGGCAGAGCTAAAGCAGTTAATGGACCGACCCAGGAAAACCCAGGTTCTGCCCAGCTGGCGGTCAACCGCCAGCCCAGGGGCGGTCCACCGCCGCATCCAGCATCTCACCGTCTGCAGTCTTCTCAGTAGCGGTCGACCGCTAGCCCAGTAGCGGTCGGCCGGAAATTCCAGGGACTACTCTTCTACAGCGATTCTCAGTAGCGGTTGACCGCCAGAAGCCTCCGGTCGACCGCCAGCCCCGAGCCAACATTTGTTGACTTTGTTTTCCACTTCGAGAAGGGCCATTCTCCTTGTAATTGTTTAATCCTAAAGTCACCTAATCACCCACAAAATGTGGATCTGGTCTGGGGGATGTCTATGGACCATTCAAAGTCTATAAAACACATACAAGAGGGTTAGAAACCCTAATGCTTCAAGGGGATCAAGAGAGATCAAAGGAGGCTGCAAGGGTGTGTTCAAGGGAGAGGAGTTCGAGTACTGTAGTCGTGAACAGTACTCCATGAAGAAGTTCTTCATCAAATCCTCAAGTGATTGAAGCTTCTTCAAGAGGAGATTAACCCCAAGCCAAGTGAAGATAAAGCTGCAACCATCATCCTCTTCCTTATCTCAAGGTGATCCATAGAAGCTCATTCTCAAGGGAGATCAAATCTACATCCTTCATCTTCTTCATCAACTCAAGGTGATCCAAGGAAGACCATGTCACAAGGAAGAAGATACCATTGAAGAATCAGATTCAAGCTTCAGTAATCTCAGACAAGATCTTTTCTCTTTGAGCATATTCTATATCTTGTTTGAGTGTTTTCATATCTTATTCTTTTTCATTTCATTCAAACATTTGAAACTGAAGATCGTCCCTACCGGTGGTTAGTAGGAAGGCAATCGGAAGTTGTCCGATCTGCGGTGTTGACGTCCCTACCTGTGGTTAGTAGGAAGGCAATCGGAGGTCTTTCCGATTTACGGTTCAGTGCGTGGCACTAGTGAAGCCTCACCGAATTTGGTGAGGGGTGGACGTAGGACTGGAGATTTAGTCCGAACCACCTTAAAATCCTTTGTGTTGTGGTTTGTTTATGTGATTGTTTCGTTCTAGATGCATGCTTAGGTTCAAATCGATATATTAGTTGCTCATCTTGCCAAGCGAATCATAGTGTTCTTCGATAAGCTAGTTATATTCCGCTGCGATTTATTTTATCTAGCTATATAGAGGGTTGCATTGCGAAAAGAGGGGCAGATCTATTCACCCCTCCCCTCTAGATCCGCTATCCACTACTCAACAAAATGAATTAACAATAATTATAGAAATGATTTTATTGCCCACTCCATGCAGGGAGGTAGCAGCCAACTCGGTATTGTTCAAACTCAGTTCAGACCTACTGGACAGTAAGTGCACTTGGCTGCTGGGACTGCGGCTTCCGGGCGTCTCCTTGCTGCGGGGGCTGGCTGGGACACTGTTGGGGGGTTGTTGGTCGATCTCCGGGAGCGTTGGTCGCTGGATCGGAGTCGGGGATTTATGGGAGAATTAACTCCCAACTCTGTTCTGCTGTCCTGTCTCAGGACAAATCTGTGCACCTCCACGAAAATAATTATTACGCCTAGATCCGGAGGCAGATCGACGCGAGATCGACACCGTTGGACATAGGACTCAAAGGGATACAACATAAATTAATATCACAACCATCTAGTAAACATATTGGAAATGAAAAACTCTGTGGGTTGGAGTTGTTTTTGTCTCGGAATCCAGATCACACAATATAGAGTAAGATCTGTCTGAAAATGAATTTTGATCGAAAATAAAATGGCGGATCTAGGTCTTGGGGATTTTATTGGGGATAGAGGGGGATGTGGGGGACGTGCACAATTTTTATGGTAATTTTATAGAGTGGTTTAAGGGGTGGGAAAAATGGAAGAACAAGACACTATCCCGCAGATCTGCTGATGGGCATATTGTTAGGGCAGTAACTAAATGACTGAGAAAAATAGCAAACAATGGTGGATTGACACAAAATTTAAACTAAAGATGGCTAACAAGGAGGGGAATGATCTCTCAAAATTTCAAGATCATCAGATACATGGATTGGGAGAACCAACCTTTCCTTTAAGCTTCTGTCCTGGATCTTAAAATCTTGGACATCACTTCAAAGAACCGGTTGTATCGGCTCGATGGCGGCACGAATGGAGGCGGCGGCTGGAAGTCGCATCCAGCGGAGGTCATAGAGTTAGAAATCACTCCCAGAATCAAGGCTTCACACCTTGGAGAATGTAACAATCACAGCTGCTAGGAAGAGGAGGAGAGAGGGGTGCCCAATGCTCTTGGGGAATTTTCTGATTTCTTCTCATTAATCTATCAAAATATGAAAAATACATGGGTTTTATATGAAATGTAAATGACCTAAACTAACCTCAGATCTAGGGTTAGGGAGGGGTAAATAAGGGATAGGAGAATTATTCTCCCATGTGGTCAAATGGCCATAAATAAAAAATTACAACATGAATAAAAATCCATTAAAGGGGGGCGCCCCTTTGAAAAGGAGGAGAGAATTTTGAATTTTCTTATTTCCTCTCCTTGGTCCAAGTCCAAGGTGGATCATGGACCAGCCCCTATGGGCCCTAGCAGCCAAGTGGCCCAATGGGAGAGAGGGGAGGGGGTACCGCCGGGCCAACACCGCCTTTTTGCAAAGAAACCCAAAGACTTCTAAGGACTAACACTTTGGCTTATAGTTGCCATACAATTGCAAACCCATTTAACACAAGGGTATAAATGCAAAATAAAAAAGTTAGTGGTCTTACTTTGATGTCTCCATTAGCGGGGCTCGGGCCACTTCCTGATGGCCCTAATCTTCTCCGGATAAGCGGAGACTTCATCCCTAGACACAATAAACCCGAGGAATGTAATCTGATCGGTCATGAAAGCACATTTCTTTGGGTTGGCGAATAAGCTCTCTCGCCTCAACACAATGTAGACCTGTCTAAGGTAGTCTAAGTGATCCTACCTAGTGCGGCTGTAGATAAGAATGTCATCAAAGTAGACGACAAAGAAGACCCCTATCATAGGGCGTAAAACCTGTGTCATTAACCGCATGAAGGTACTAGGGGCATTGGAAAGCCCGAAGGGCATAACCAACCACTCATAAAGACCATCCTTGGTCTTGAATGCCGTCTTCCATTCATCCCCAGGCCTGATCTGCACCTGGTGATAGCCACTACGAAGGTCTATCTTTGAGAAGATAGTGGCTCCCGACATCATGTCTAGCAAGTCATCTAATCGGGGAATGGGAAAATGATACTTCACCATGATCTTGTTGATCGCATGGCTATCAGCGCACATCCTTCATGTGCCATCCTTCTTCGGGGCTAATAATGCAGGAACAACGCAAGGGCTCTTGCTGTCCCTGAGAGATCCCCGACTCATCAACTCCTCGACCTACCTTTGAAGTTTGGCATGGTCCGTGGGACTCATCCTGTAGTGGGGAAGGTTGGCAAAGATGAGGAAGGGACAAGGTCGATCTCATGCTGGATATCGAGCATGGGCGGAAGGCCTCCAGGAAGACATCTGAAAACTCGTGCAAAATCGCAGCCACCTCAGGGGGGTGTTCATCCTCTAACCCTGGAGCTACCTCGCTCACCCCAGAAACAACGACAGCCAGGATAGGACTGCCACTGACAAACTCCTGCTCCATCTCTCAGGGACTAATCATCATCATCCTCCTGGGTGGGAGGTCTACTGTACTGGGAGTAGTCGAAGTGGTAGTAGCCCGTGCCGAGGATGTGGTGGGAGGACCGACCGTCCCCTGACTAGGAGGGGTCGAAGTGCTGGGGCCGGTTGGTCCTCGGACAGATGGGTCCTTCGGCTGGGTGGGGTGGAGGGTAATCCTATGACCCCCGTGGTCGAATGTGCAGGTGTTCGACCGGCCTTGAAGGGTGGCATCCCGATCAAAGAGCCAAGGCCTACCGAGGATAATGCTACCCACTTCCATAGGTAACACGTCACACCATATCTCATCATGGTAAGCTTGGAACTACAGTGGCACCAGACATCGCAGCCTGACCAGGATGGAAGTAGAATACACCCAAGATACCCTGTAAGGGGCGGGGTGATCTACGGGCATCAAACCCAGGTGTCTAACAGTGCCCGTAGAGATAGCGTTAATGCAACTCCCACTATCTATGATCACCTTACAGGCCTTTCCTCTTAGCCTACAAAATATATGGAAGATGGTGGTACAACGCCAGTCGTTGCTCACCTGAGGCTGGGTTAGGATGCACCTGACTACACCCAACTGTACATCACCCTGATGCTGGGCACCTGGGACATCAACTGGCTCTCCCTCCACTAGTTCATCAAAGAACTCCTCCGCTAAGTCCTGATCAGCCTCGTAACTGATCGACACAAGCTCATGTGTAGAGTCACTGGCTGAGGGATCAGAGATAACAAGCGACTACCGAGTGGGACACTTGGCCGAATAGTGGCCAACTCCCCCACACCTATAGCAAGTGCCATGCGTCCCGGTTCCAGGGGTTGTTCTACTGGCCATCGGCCCCTTACCCTTGGCCACAAAGCGGACTGGAGGTGTAAGAAGTAGGGGTCGAGTCGGCACGGCAGGCTGGGGAGGTCTAGGGGCAGGGATGGGTGCCTGCTGGCGAAGGGGAGGATCCCTCGGAGGGAGGGGGCGCCTAGGAGCAGCGAGGTCCTGGGGAGGCGGTTCCTGTGGGCGGGCCACAGGCCACCGAGTGTAGGAACTAGGTGTGGTCCTAGGATCAGACACACGTGGATATGTGACCCCCTGGCGCGGGATAGGAGCAAACTCCACCTCAAATTGCTCCACCTCGAGGGTAATCTGGTACGCGTCTTCCAACTTGGCCATGTTGCGGTGGAAAAGCTCATACTGAAGGTGTGGCCGTAGACCACGCTGAAAATGGGAAACAGTTAGGGAACTTTCCTCTGTGGCGTCACATCGTAGAAAGTACTCATCGAACTCGGCAATGTAATCGGAGATGGATCAATCTCCTTGGGTGAGACTCTGCCATTTATCTATGAGACGCTGGCGGTATGTGGCAGGAAGGTACTTCTTTTTGAGTTTGGTCCTCATCTCATTCCACGTCTCCACCTGGGGCTCCTGACGGTGAAACAACAGGCTCTCAATGTTCCTCCAATAAGTCTGCGCCTGCCCTAGAAGCTTCATTTTGGCAAACTTGACTCTCCGGTGGTCCGTCATCTCAAACCACTCAAAGTACCGGTCAATGCCGGCCTCCCAATCGAGATAGACCTTTGGGTCCAAGGACCAGTCAAAAGTGGGAGGTTCTGCTCGCACCGTCCCGAGGATCCGCTCATCCTCATCATCCCTCTATGGTCGGTGACCAAGACGGCGTCGGCCGTTTCCCCCATAATCGTTGTCGGACTCATAGTCCTCAACATCGGGGGCACGTGGCTTTCACTCCTCAGCCCTATGTGGGGCGGGTTGGGCAGCAGGCACCTGCGGGGCGGGGATAGCTCCGGGGAGCTCCCGGTGGGGAACTCTCTCCACACTCTCTATCCTTCCAACCAGGCCTTGTACAGATCAGTCGGAAGCCTCGGCACAGTCCTCCATGGCCTTGAGACGGCCCTCCAAGCGGTTGGTATTCTCCCTATGAGTTTGATCGGACCTATCCATGCGCTCCATGAGCAGAGCGAACACGTCCTCCAGAGTTCGACCTCCCGGGGTGGCACATCGGGGTTCACCCATAGTGTCAGGGCGATGGTATTGGGCACCTCCACGGGTGAGCATGCAAACGGAGAGGACCTAAAGGGAACTAAGGGGTAACTCACTATGACCTATATGGATGGACTAATGTAAAATGAAGGACGACCTAGACTCCAATATCCGGTACGATGCGGAGGTTTGATCCGAAGATCGCGCTCACGCAAGTGTGCCCCTTTCCCAATAGGCGTAGCCTATCGCTCCAGGAACACCTTTGGATATACTAGATGAAATGGAACACCTTGGACCGACTACCCTAGACTCAAATCGGCTCTGATACCAATTTGATGTGGGACGACAATGAGACTTGACTCGGACTTGTTGCGAACCTTGGACTCTAGGTGATGATGCGACCCAAAGACGATGCGACCAGCGACGATACGAGTGGCTCGGCACCTAACGTGGTTCCTGAAGAGTAAAGTGTGCCCCCAAACAAGAAGTACTTGCTCACGATCGTCCCCAGCTAGGGAAACGTGTCAGACTGCACGGTTAAGAAACTGACATTGAGTCTCGGGTGGTCAGCTCACTCTCGTGCTCGGAATGTGTCACGGGACACGTCTCACACTCACAACTCACAGCGTTGACGAAATTGAGCTAGCTAGGAAATAAACTACTCACATGCAGTGGCTTAAGAGTCTATACAGAGCAAGCAAATAAGACAAGGAGGGTGGCGAGTGTACCTCCACGCTCGGGACTTGGGGAAGACGTCTCGGCCAAGTTCCGTAACTCCCGATACAATGGTAAAATTAAATTACAGTAGTCATTTTATGGCCCACTCCATGCAGGGAGGTAAAGTGCTACACAATGGCGCCAAAAGCACAGAACTTGGGTTGGCGGGCAGCAAGGCGGCGGGTTCCGGGCGGTGGCGGCAGCGGCTCTGGTTCTGCGATTTGCTGATCGGCAGGATAGCAAACACGGGCTTCAAAAGGGATGACGTCCTCCGGAAAGCTTCTGACAGCAGCGGTTCACCGGGATGAAGGCAGAGGGCCCCTGGTCGACCCCTGGGAGTGGCAGTCGCTGTAAGTACTACGCCGTATTTTCCTGGGATTTAGGCAGCAACCCCTTTTTACTGGCCTGGCTCGAATCTAGAATGCGCGCCTCCACAAAAACAGTCGCCACGCCCAGATCCAGTGTCGGATTGGGACGAAATTAGTGCCGTTGCGAAGAGCACTCAGAGATCTTCAACATACTAGAATTTCATATCCATCCAACAGCTGGATTGGAAATGAAAACTTTTTAAATACAGTAACTACTGGTGGCTTGGATGACAGATCTAACAAGACAGATTTGGATCAGCCTAATTATGGTGGTTGACCGAAAATAAAATGGAGGATCTAGGACTTGGGGATTTTTGTGCAGAGAGGGGGGGAAGCAGTGGTGACGTAAATAATTTTTTTGTAATTTTCTGACAAGGTTTGGGGGGTGGGAAAAATCAACTACCAGGTGCCTATCTCAGAGATCTGCACATAGGCAGACTGTGAGAGGGGGAAACAAATGACTGGTAAGGGGCTCAAATGGGCTCTGATCTATTGTCGAGCTATCCTGCAATGCACGTAACATGTAATTTACTTGAAGACTGTTCAAACTTGAGATATAAATCCTACTGAGCGATTCGCTCATCTAGTTTCATTCCAACATTTTTCAGGTAACTCAGATAGTGACAACCACACGAATGGGAATGAGACCGAGTGAGAGAGCTATCGGATGTCGAGCTATTGTCGAGTCGTGTCTAGCCATGTCTTGTCGAGTCCTATATTATATTGCCTTTTGTTATTTGGGAAAAACTTGTTAAGGCTTGTAGCCTAGTAGTTTGGTTTGAATAATGAATGTCATGGACTAGAATTATCATCATTTTGGTTAATTGGATAATTGTCATCTTGGAATATTGACATTATTTTGGAAATTTAAATCTTAGTTATTATGTTCCATGTCTTTTGCGCACTCTGTCTTTGTGTCGAATATCTTATTGCTCTGATTGACATGACCTATATAAAGTCGTCGCCAAACTCGGGTATCTTCCGCACTCGTGACGTGACAAAAGTTATAGAGCGTAGGTGGAAGGGGAGTAGGAGAAGGAGTGAGAAGCACGAGATCACTCTCCACTAGTGGGTGGGGTGTTAGGCGCTCAGGATCTACCTTTCTTTTGGAGGGTTTCCCTTGGTTTATATAGTATTATTCTCCGTAAGGCGCTTAGAGGAGGTGGAAAGTATAGGGGGCGTTACTCGGCCATTTGTGGCTTAGTCGCTTGGTCTCCCCTTTCATTGACTCCTGATCTTCCCTCCTTCCGTTACGATCAGGCAACGCTCGGGCTTTCCCCATTCGACGGTTGCTCGGGCTTCCGGGCCAGGGGCCGCCTAGGAAGTATTGATCCGAGCATCTTTGGGCTTTAAGCTAAATGGGCCAGTAAGTGGGGCGATCGCTTGGAGATTCCGGCCTGTTTGGGTCAGGTTAGATCTGGTTGGGTCGCTCTCAATCGTACATTTTTTGGGCCTCTAATTTATCCCTCTCCAAGCCAGTTATGAGACAACCTACCTCTTGGGTTTATCCTAGACCTCGAATTGATTACCAGAAGGGAGCCCTTGCTCTTGCACATCCTGTGTGGAACCCGCTTCTTCCGTGCTCTCTATCTCCTTGGTTGATCGTCCTCCTAACAAAAAAATTGGAGGGATGTTAGAAGATACGAAAGAGAACAATAAGTTCTAAAGATAGAACTTGAGAAGATGATACTTTACCTCTGTTCTGCGCGATCCAAAACCTAGGGCTCGCATAGGAGGGTATGTGTCGTATTTATAGGGAATAGATTAGGGTTAGGGTTTTACTTCGAAGTAGGATCCTTATTTGATGACAAGTCGATCTCCTAAGAGTCTTGGGTAGGTTTCCTCTTTAGATTACACCGAATCCTAGCCAAATTGTGGATAAAAATGTGAGTTTTTTGTGATTTATCCACTTCCGTTTTTGGAACCAGATCGCGGTTGAGAGACGACAGCTATCTTCAAGATGCGGTCGCACGATAGACCGAGCCCTTGTCTGACTTTCTGAAAAATCAGATTTTTATTCTAACTGAACATCTAATCTTCCCTTATCTCCTTATTTTGACTAGGAACTATTCCCTACTACGTTTCTAGGGTTTGGGCTTGGGCTAAAAGGCTCAAATTTAGGTTTTAAGGCCCTTTTTAAGTGAGCTTAATTATTTAGTTAATAGCTAGGCCTTTAGTCAAAGATTTTAACTTATTAATCTATTATTTAACCCATTTAAGTCTTTAAGATTATTAAAATACTTAAATAAATCCATTTAAATTTTCTAAAAAATCCAAAAAATTATCAGGGGTACTACACCCTCCCTCATTTAAAAAGAATTTGGTCCCCAAATTCATTGCATTATGGATGTGCATTTTACTTTCTGTTAAACATCTTTGGGAATTTTCTGTGCATTGCTTCCTCCATTTCCCATGTAGCTTCTTGCTCCAAGTATTTATTCCACTGGACCTTTACCATGGGAATTGTCTTGTTTCTGAGCTAACGTACCTCACGATCAAGTATTTTGTGTGGCTTTTGCTCGTACGTCCGGTCCTTCTGTATCACAAGAACGTCATGACTTATAATATGATATGGGTCATGAACATACCTGTAGCAACCCTAATAAATGAATAATTGAAATGAATTAAAACATATATATTACAGAAGTAAAATATATAAAAGGAATAGAGTTAATTGGACGAAATAAGACAAATTAAAAATAACGCCTCTTATTAGGGCGTTAATTCAAAAAGAAACGCCTCTATCAAAGGCGTGACTAAAGAAAGGACGCCCACACGTGCGGTCGTCAACTCTCACGACCAAATAGGCAAGTAAAAGAAACGCCTCTATCTTGGGCGTGTTTTAAAACACGAAACGCCCTTTTTCAAGGCACTTTTTAAGAAACGCCCTTATGCAAGGCGTCAATTCAAGAATGGACGCCCTGACCTAAGGCGTTAATTCCATTCGTGAGCCGTTCGAACCCAGAACTTATTCAGAGTAAGTGATAAGCATTAGAAAGAGTTCAAACGTGGTAATGACTCTATCATAGAAGTATTACTTCCACTAGAACACTAACCCTAACAGGACGTCCAAAATCCTATAAATAGTCTTGATCGAACAAACCCTAAACCTATTTGATTCAAGCCTCTGCGACAGTAAGTGAAGAACATAACTGTTCTTCTTATTCCTTTCTTTCTGTTTCTAGTGTATGAAGAACTAACGTTCTTCATCTCCTTTCTTCCCCTACAGGCTGAGTGAAGATCATCGTCGCCATCATCTTCATCAAATTAATTTTTCTTCTTATCAAGTCATTCACGTGTTCCATCTCCAGATATCAACAAAAGTAGGTTTTCTCAAGCTACTGTAGCCCAAATGAAATTAATGCAAGATATATATATATATAAGCATGTCATGCATATGATTATTATAGTTCTCGTACGTTTTCTGAAATATTTTGAAAGAAACGCCCTTGATTAGGGCGCTAATTTAAAAGAAACGACCATACCAGTGGTCGTCAATTTAATATTTGACGCCCTCTACGCAGGCGTTAATTTCATAAGAATCGCATGTGATTAATAATTGATCTGTTTAAAAATTACAATACATGAAATATTGATTTTTAATATCTTGCATGACTCTGTGAATTCCTGTTAAATTTTACTGCCATGACATGTCTCTTGTCTCTCGAAATATTATTTATTAAAAATCCCTTGAAATTCACGACTTGGACAAAGTCGTTTTCCATATTCTAACGCCCCAGTACAAGGCGTGAAAATTAAAAGTAACGCCCCTTTCTAGGGCGTGTATCTGTTAAAAAAAAAAAACTAAAATTCACATATTCTGTAAAATGGAATTGGAAAGTAACGCCCCTCCCAAGGGCGCGTTGTTGAAAATAACGCCCCTTCCAAGGGCGCGTTTTTGATAAATTTCTGAGAATAATTATATCCTGTCAAATATGTAAATGATGAGACGCCTGCCCTGCAGTCGTCAACTTTTAAGAAACGCCCCCAGGAAAGGCGCGTTTTAGATAAATTATTGAAATTATTGAAAATTCTGCAAAAACGGACCATATGTAAACGCCCTTCTGTTAGGCGTTAATTACTTGAGACACGACTTGACCTAAGTCGTTATTTTACTGTAAACTGATTTTTCCTCTGATTTGCTAACCGATGGTTTATATATTATACCTATATATATATATATCGGCACTATTCTCCACTCCGTGAGTATAGTCCCACGTTTCATGTTGATTTATCGATCACACTCAACTCTCATTGACATACAAGCTCTCCATTGGACATTCCGTTCCTTTGGACTAGCAAGTTAGTCATAGAGACCTCCGTAAGACTCCTCGTAGCCTTGGATTCCCTCAAGGCCGACTGAGCTGGTTGTACCCTAAAAACCCATTACACAGTTTTTGCCATGTCAATCTAAAGAAAACATGGTATACCGGCCCTTATGATTATACAAAGAGTATATCATAAGAAATTCTTGATGGGATGATGATATCATGCCATATCGTGTCATTCTTGTAAACCCCAATTCTATGATAAGAATGAGGGTATCTTGCTTGATCTAATGTTCATGTGGACCTCAATTCTATATAAAGAATGTCCATATTGATTTGTCATGGTACCTAAGTTAAGGGAACCATATTCTACCTAGTTTTATCGAACTCGTGATTATACCGTTATTATCGCCATTCTATGTCCTTTGTCATATTTTGGACTCTATTCTATCAAAGTTGTCATACGTATCTACAAGCTTGATTATTGAAATTCTATATTGGCTATATAAACAAGAGTGGATGTCAAAACACATGATAAATGCCTGCGCATATAGGGCCCGATCTGGTCCTGGGAGGAGCACCCGAAAGTACTTGTGCCCATGGGAGTTAAAATGATAAGGTATCTGGCATTATACCGAGTACTTGACTTGCTTGATTGGACATTCCACACACATCTTGTACTTGAATCGTACTTGACTTTACATGAAATGCGTGGCCCGAAAAAGGGTAATTTACTTGCTTGAAACATGATAGCCAAAGTTCTTGACATGACTTGTTAAACGTGCTTGCTTGAATATCTTGAATAACTTGTATCTTGTTCATGAAAGTTCATCTTATTTCTTTGATATTACATTATCTCTATCTTGTCGTTTCATGCGAGCATGCATAGCTTTATTGCATCCATGAAAATGTAATTACTTAAACCACTTGCTAGTACTTGAGATATAATTTCCTACTGAGCGTTCGCTCATCCCGTTTGTCCCTTTGTACTTTTCAGGTAAGTCCGACGACGATGGAAGTCAATCGGATGGGAATTGTCAAGAGTGAAGAGATAGAGATTCTCCAAGTGTCATCTAGTCTTTTCTATAGTTTCTTGAGTCAACTATGTATTCTTTTCTTTTTTTTATTTAACAGAGTATTGGATTTGTAATAGTCTATCCATTATGAAATAAAGGATTGGGTTATCTTGCTATTTTGCGCATCTCTGTCTTTGTGTCGAATACACGACCACTCTGATTGACATGATTGATATAGACACGTCGCGCATCTCCGGGTATCTTCCGCGCTCGGGGCGTGACAGTCTTTGTGGTATCAGAGCCTAAGGTATTCAATTCCTAGGAAACCCAAGTCCAAGGATAGGTTTCAAAACCTTTAACCAAGTGAGAGTGGGTAGAACCAAGGGTTAAATGATCAATGAGTCCTTTATAAGATCATAGTGATATAATACTAACATAGCTATTGTAATTGTAGGATAATGGCTGCCGAACGTGCTCAATGGCGCAACATGCAGCGTACCCTTCAAGGGATGACCCAAGTGCTACAACAGGTAGCACAAGGTGGTGCTCCACGAGCTGGAAGCTTACACCAAGCATTCAAGAATATGAATCCCCCGAAGTTCATAGGATCGACCGATCCAGACGATGCCGAGCATTGGGTTCGGGAGATTGAACGTATATTCCGTGTCATGCAATGCACGGATCAGGACAAAGTCTTATTAGCTACTTTCCAGTTAGAAAAGGATGCTAGATGCTGGTGGGAGTCGATTGAAGCTACTATTGACCCAACTCAAGTTACATGGGGTGAATTCGTTGAATATTTCAACGCCAAATATTTCTCTGATAGGGTCCAGGAAAGGAAGGCCGCCGAATTTGCCGCATTAAAGCAAAGATCTTTATCGGTGGCTGATTATGAAGCACAGTTCTCTAGACTGTCTAGATATGCTAAGCATTTAATTAGCACGGAAAAGATGAAAGCCCGTAGATTTCTTAATGGGCTTAGGCCCCACTACATTACTCAACTGGCGCCTATGGATATTCAAGTTTATACTGAAATAGTGCGCCGAGCTCAGTTGCTTGAAGATGCCACGGAACTATCTGATAGGATCCGTGGGAAAGACAAAAAGGAGCAAGTCACAAGTTCGGGTTCTTTTAAACCCAACTTTAAGAAGAGGCCCAATAATGGAGGTTCTTCCTCTCAAGATCAGAAGTACAAGAAATCCAAGCCTTTCTCTATCACCACTACCCCTTCAAACGTAGTATGCAAGCATTGTGACAAGGCTGGTCACAAAACAGAAGAATGCTGGAGGAAATTAGGAGCATGTCTCCGTTGTGGGAGTCGTGAACATCGGATTCCCGATTGTCCATTAATGAATGACCAAAATGGTGAGGGTAAACGCCCAGTGACAAGGAACGCGCGTCTTCATGCAATCCAAGAGACCGAACCAGAAGAAGAAGGCGGATTGGTGGAAGGTACATTAAAAATTTGTTCCAAATATGCACATGTCTTATTTGATACAGGTGCATCGCATTCCATTATTTCCAAGAAGTTTGCTGACCCATTACCTCTAGAACCAGAATGGATGAAAATAGTGTTGTCTACTCCTCTCGGAAACGAGACGGATATCACGCATCATTACCAAAACTGTGAGGTGTTGGTTCGAGGAAAGAATTTTCCTATTGATCTTATCTGCTTAGATCTAAAGGAATATGATGTTATACTAGGAGCAGATTGGTTATCTAAGTACCATGCAACGGTTGATTGCCGTAATAGCAAGATTGTTTTCAAAGAATTTCCAGAACTGACTTATACTAGTCCTAAGAGTCGAAGCAAATCCCCTCTTATTTCGGCTCTTCGAGCAAGCAAGCTCGTCAGGAAAGGATGTGTATCCTTCCTTGCTTTTGTCACTAATAAAGAAGCTAAGGAAACCAAGGTAGAAGACGTTCAAGTAGTACGAGAATTCCCAGACGTATTTCCGGAGGAATTGCCGGGATTACCCCCGCAAAGAGATGTGGCCTTTACCATCGACTTAGTCCCTGGTGCTGGTCCGGTTTCAAAGGCACCATATAGAATGTCCCCTGCTGAACTCAAGGAGTTGAAGGAGCAGTTGATGGAACTAATCCGAAAAGGCTTTATTAGACCAAGTACTTCCCCGTGGGGAGCACCAGTCTTATTTGTAAAGAAGAAGGATGGGTCCATGAGATTGTGTATTGACTATCGACAGTTGAATCATCTTACTATCAAGAACAAGTATCCACTGCCGAGAATCGATGAATTGTTTGATCAGATTTCAGGATCCAAATATTTCTCCAAGATTGATCTCCGGTCGGGATATCATCAATTAAGGATCAAGGATGATGACATTCACAAGACCGCATTCAGAAGCAGGTATGGCCATTACGAATTTGTTGTTATGCCTTTTGGACTAACAAATGCCCCTGCTGCCTTTATGCAGTTAATGAATAGCATATTCAGGCCTTACTTGGATCAATTCATAGTAGTCTTCATCGATGATATATTGATATATTCTAAGACTAAGGAAGAACATGAAGAGCATTTGAGGATTGCATTGCAAGTCTTGAGGACAAATCAATTATATGCTAAACTCAGCAAATGCGAGTTCTGGCTTGAAGAAGTGGCTTTTCTCGGACATGTCATATCCAAGGACGGTTTATCTGTAGATCCGTCAAAAGTTGAAGCTGTGAGAAACTGGGAGAGACCCACTAATGCAAGCGAGATCAGAAGTTTCTTAGGTCTTGCAGGCTATTATCGGCGATTTATCAAAAATTTCTCTAAGATCGCCGTACCACTTACAAGATTAACTCGTAAGGAGATCCGATATGAATGGAGCGAGGAATGTGAAAGCAGTTTCCAAACTCTCAAGGATCATCTCACCACAGCTCCAGTCTTAGCCCTACCAATTGAAGGAGAGAAATTCGAGGTCTACACTGATGCTTCTGGCATTGGCCTCGGATGTGTTCTAATGCAACATGGGAAGGTCATAGCGTACTCTTCTCGTCAACTGAAGAAGCATGAGGAGAATTACCCCGTCCATGACTTGGAATTGGCCGCGGTAGTATTTGCCCTAAAGATATGGAGACACTATCTCTATGGGGTACAGTTTACTGTATACTCCGATCACAAAAGTCTCAAATATCTATTTTCACAAAAGGAGCTGAACATGAGACAAAGACGTTGGCTAGAATATCTCAAGGACTTCGACTTCAGTATACAATACCATCCCGGAAAGGGTAATTATGTGGCTGACGCCCTTAGTCGAAAGCCGAGAGCAATGATAGCAAATTGTATGATGCAAGAATGGAGGTTACTTGAACAATTCTCCGAGCTCAATATAAGCTTGGACACGGAATCCAAATTTGTCACACTATCTCATGTAAGCATACAGTCAGATTTGTTATCTGAGATACAAACACTTCAGGATAATGATCCTATGTTAGTAGAAATCAAAGGCAGATTAGAAGGACAATCTGATTTTCAACTAACTTCTGATGGAAGGTTATCGTTCAAAGATAGAACTTGTATACCCGATTGTCCGGAATTAAAGAAGAAGATCTTAGATGAAGCTCACCGATCAAGATACACTATTCATCCTGGATCAACTAAAATGTACCAGGATGTAAAGAGGAACTTTTGGTGGCCCAATATGAAAAGAGAAATAGCGGACTATGTATCACGCTGTCTCACATGCCAACAGGTCAAGGCGGAACATCAAAAGCCTGCGGGAAAACTACATCCTCTAGATATTCCTAAGTGGAAATGGGAGGATATTGGTATGGACTTCATCATGGGTTTGTCTAAATCTAAAGGAGGACATGATGGAATCTGGGTTATCGTTGATCGATTGACTAAATCGGCACATTTCTTGCCAATTAAAAGCCGATGGTCGATTGATGTGCTAGCTGCACTATACATTAAAGAAATAGTCAGGATACATGGAATTCCTGTCTCAATCGTGTCTGATAGGGATCCCCGTTTTACTTCTCATTTTTGGAAGGGATTACAACATTCGTTGGGGACAAGGCTCAACTTTAGTACTGCTTTCCACCCACAAACGGATGGCCAGACCGAGCGAACTAATCAAGTTGTTGAAGATATGCTGAGAGCATGCATTATTGACTTTGGAGGAAGCTGGCATGACCACTTACCTTTAGTTGAATTTGCATATAATAATAGCTACCAAGCTAGTATCCAAATGGCACCTTTCGAAGCCTTATACGGAAGGAGTTGCCGATCTCCCATATGTTGGAACGAAGTTGGAGAAAAACAACTATTAGGTCCAGACATGGTAAGGGATACAACCGAGAAGATACAAGTAATCAGAGAAAGATTACAAGTTGCTCAGACAAGGCAAAAGGCTTATGCTGATACCAGGAGAAGAGATCTTGAATTCCAGGTTGGAGATCATGTATTTCTTAAAATATCCCCTGGACGTGGCATACGAAGATTTGGTGTTAAGGGCAAGCTTACGCCAAGATTCATCGGACCATTTGAGGTACTCGAAAGAGTTGGCGAGGTTGCTTATCGCATCGCGTTGCCTCCTCAGTTGTCCGAGGTACACAATGTATTTCACATATCTATGTTGAAGAAGTATGTGCACGATCCGTCACATATTATTGAGCATGGAGATCTGGTGATCCAGAAAGATCTCACATATGAACAAAGGCCTTTAAAGATATTAGATCGAGAAATACGAGCTCTAAGGAATAAGGTTATTCCCATGATCAAGGTGCAATGGAATAAGAATCCTGAACGCGAAGCGACATGGGAGACCGAGGAATCTATGAAGAAACAATTTCCCGAGTTATTCTAAGAGGTATATGTCCTACACTCTCCGCATGTATAATTATATATATATTGAATTTGGGGACCAAATTCTTTTTAAGTGGGGGAGGGTGTAGCAACCCTAATAAATGAATAATTGAAATGAATTAAAACATATATATTACAGAAGTAAAATATATAAAAGGAATAGAGTTAATTGGACGAAATAAGACAAATTAAAAATAACGCCTCTTATTAGGGCGTTAATTCAAAAAGAAACGCCTCTATCAAAGGCGTGACTAAAGAAAGGACGCCCACACGTGCGGTCGTCAACTCTCACGACCAAATAGGCAAGTAAAAGAAACGCCTCTATCTTGGGCGTGTTTTAAAACATGAAACGCCCTTTTTCAAGGCACTTTTTAAGAAACGCCCTTATGCAAGGCGTCAATTCAAGAATGGACGCCCTGACCTAAGGCGTTAATTCCATTCGTGAGCCGTTCGAACCCAGAACTTATTCAGAGTAAGTGATAAGCATTAGAAAGAGTTCAAACGTGGTAATGACTCTATCATAGAAGTATTACTTCCACTAGAACACTAACCCTAACAGGACGTCCAAAATCCTATAAATAGTCTTGATCGAACAAACCCTAAACCTATTTGATTCAAGCCTCTGCGACAGTAAGTGAAGAACATAACTGTTCTTCTTATTCCTTTCTTTCTGTTTCTAGTGTATGAAGAACTAACGTTCTTCATCTCCTTTCTTCCCCTACAGGCTGAGTGAAGATCATCGTCGCCATCATCTTCATCAAATTAATTTTTCTTCTTATCAAGTCATTCACGTGTTCCATCTCCAGATATCAACAAAAGTAGGTTTTCTCAAGCTACTGTAGCCCAAATGAAATTAATGCAAGATATATATATATATAAGCATGTCATGCATATGATTATTATAGTTCTCGTACGTTTTCTGAAATATTTTGAAAGAAACGCCCTTGATTAGGGCGCTAATTTAAAAGAAACGACCATACCAGTGGTCGTCAATTTAATATTTGACGCCCTCTACGCAGGCGTTAATTTCATAAGAATCGCATGTGATTAATAATTGATCTGTTTAAAAATTACAATACATGAAATATTGATTTTTAATATCTTGCATGACTCTGTGAATTCCTGTTAAATTTTACTGCCATGACATGTCTCTTGTCTCTCGAAATATTATTTATTAAAAATCCCTTGAAATTCACGACTTGGACAAAGTCGTTTTCCATATTCTAACGCCCCAGTACAAGGCGTGAAAATTAAAAGTAACGCCCCTTTCTAGGGCGTGTATCTGTTAAAAAAAAAAAAAACTAAAATTCACATATTCTTTAAAATGGAATTGGAAAGTAACGCCCCTCCCAAGGGCGCGTTGTTGAAAATAACGCCCCTTCCAAGGGCGCGTTTTTGATAAATTTCTGAGAATAATTATATCCTGTCAAATATGTAAATGATGAGACGCCTGCCCTGCAGTCGTCAACTTTTAAGAAACGCCCCCAGGAAAGGCGCGTTTTAGATAAATTATTGAAATTATTGAAAATTCTGCAAAAACGGACCATATGTAAACGCCCTTCTGTTAGGCGTTAATTACTTGAGACACGACTTGACCTAAGTCGTTATTTTACTGTAAACTGATTTTTCCTCTGATTTGCTAACCGATGGTTTATATATTATACCTATATATATATATATCGGCACTATTCTCCACTCCGTGAGTATAGTCCCACGTTTCATGTTGATTTATCGATCACACTCAACTCTCATTGACATACAAGCTCTCCATTGGACATTCCGTTCCTTTGGACTAGCAAGTTAGTCATAGAGACCTCCGTAAGACTCCTCGTAGCCTTGGATTCCCTCAAGGCCGACTGAGCTGGTTGTACCCTAAAAACCCATTACACAGTTTTTGCCATGTCAATCTAAAGAAAACATGGTATACCGGCCCTTATGATTATACAAAGAGTATATCATAAGAAATTCTTGATGGGATGATGATATCATGCCATATCGTGTCATTCTTGTAAACCCCAATTCTATGATAAGAATGAGGGTATCTTGCTTGATCTAATGTTCATGTGGACCTCAATTCTATATAAAGAATGTCCATATTGATTTGTCATGGTACCTAAGTTAAGGGAACCATATTCTACCTAGTTTTATCGAACTCGTGATTATACCGTTATTATCGCCATTCTATGTCCTTTGTCATATTTTGGACTCTATTCTATCAAAGTTGTCATACGTATCTACAAGCTTGATTATTGAAATTCTATATTGGCTATATAAACAAGAGTGGATGTCAAAACACATGATAAATGCCTGCGCATATAGGGCCCGATCTGGTCCTGGGAGGAGCACCCGAAAGTACTTGTGCCCATGGGAGTTAAAATGATAAGGTATCTGGCATTATACCGAGTACTTGACTTGCTTGATTGGACATTCCACACACATCTTGTACTTGAATCGTACTTGACTTTACATGAAATGCGTGGCCCGAAAAAGGGTAATTTACTTGCTTGAAACATGATAGCCAAAGTTCTTGACATGACTTGTTAAACGTGCTTGCTTGAATATCTTGAATAACTTGTATCTTGTTCATGAAAGTTCATCTTATTTCTTTGATATTACATTCTCTCTATCTTGTCGTTTCATGCGAGCATGCATAGCTTTATTGCATCCATGAAAATGTAATTACTTAAACCACTTGCTAGTACTTGAGATATAATTTCCTACTGAGCGTTCGCTCATCCCGTTTGTCCCTTTGTACTTTTCAGGTAAGTCCGACGACGATGGAAGTCAATCGGATGGGAATTGTCAAGAGTGAAGAGATAGAGATTCTCCAAGTGTCATCTAGTCTTTTCTATAGTTTCTTGAGTCAACTATGTATTCTTTTCTTTTTTTTTATTTAACAGAGTATTGGATTTGTAATAGTCTATCCATTATGAAATAAAGGATTGGGTTATCTTGCTATTTTGCGCATCTCTGTCTTTGTGTCGAATACACGACCACTCTGATTGACATGATTGATATAGACACGTCGCGCATCTCCGGGTATCTTCCGCGCTCGGGGCGTGACAATACCTTTTTAGCATTGAGACGTAGAACACGTCATGTACTCCAGATAATTGAGGGGGCAAAGCTATCTGATAGGCGACTTCGCCAACCCTTTCTAGAATTTCAAAAGGGCCAATAAATCTCGGAGTAAGCTTGCGCTTGATGCCGAATCATCTGATTCCACGGCCTGGGGAAACCTTGAGAAACACGTGGTCTCCAACTTAAAATTCGAGGTCTCTTCTTCTGATATCAGCATATGCCTTTTGTCTTGATTGCGCCATCTAAAGTCTTTCTCTGATAATTTGTACCTTTTCTATCATACTCCTGACTAGTTCTGGGACAGGAAGTTGTTTCTCCCCAACTTCATTCCAACAAATTGGTGAACGGCAATTCCTTCCATACAGTGTCTCGAAAGGTGCCATTTGAATCATAGCTTGGTAGCTGTTATTGTAGGCGAACTTACCACAAAAATCCATAACACAAGCCCTGAGCATATCTTCCACCGCTTGGTTTGTTCTTTATGTCTGGCCATCCGTCTGGGAATGAAATGATGTGCTAAAATTTAGTCTTGTCCCTAAAGAATGTTGTACACCTTTCTAGAAATGTGATGTGAAGCATGGGTTTTGATCAGATACTATCGTGATAGGGACTCTATGTAGTCGGACAATCTCCTTGATGTATGATGCTGCTAATACATCTATTGTTCATCGACTCTTAATGGGCAGAAAATGTGCAGACTTTGTCAGTCGATCAATTATCACACATATTCCGTCATGTCCGCCTCTTATTTTTGGCAAACCCATGATGAAATCCATCCCTATACCTTCCCACTTCCACTCAGGGATTTCCAAAGGATGTAGTTTTTCGGCAGGCTTTTGATGTCCCGCCTTGACTTGTTGGCAAGTTAAGTAGCGGGAAGCAAAATCCGCCACTTCTCTCTTCATATTGGGTCACCAGAAGTTCATTTTTAGGTCTTGATACATCTTGGTAGCTCCGGGGTGAATTGTATATCGCGACCTGTGAGCTTCTTCCATAATCAGCTTCTTTGTCTCTGCATGATCTGGCATACATATGTGACCTCGAAATAATAATCTTCCATTAGTAGTGATAGAGAAATCTGGCCGTTGATCAATGTTTGTTCTGATCTCAACCAGTGTGGGGTCATCTTCTTGCAGCTTCACTAAATCTTCTATCAATGTAGGTTGTGACCGAATGTTGGCGATGATACACCTTTCACTTTCTGTGTCTATATCTAGATTCAACTTGGCAAAGTCTTCTAAGAGGTTTGTCATACTCATCCTAAGGCTAGATAAATATGCCATGGGTTTTCTACTGAGTGCATCTGCTACATCATTAGCCTTTCTTGGGTGGTATTGAAAGGAGAAGTCAAAATCTTTAAGATACTCCTACCACCTTCTTTGCCTCATATTTAATTCTTTTTGGGAGAAAAGATATTTCAGACTTTTGTGGTCTGAGAATACTGTGAATTTTTCTCCATAGAGGTAATGTCTCCATATCTTCAGGGCGAAGATAACTGCGGCAAGTTCTAAATCATGCACTGGGTAATTCTCCTCGTTTCGCTTCAACTGTCTTGAAGCATAACATATTACCCTACCATGCTGCATTAGAGCACAAACGAGGCCTATGCTTGATCCATCAGTGTAGACCTCGAAACCACCACCTTCAACTGGCAGTGCTAGCATAGGTGCTGTAGTGAGATGTTCCTTGAGAGTCAAGAAACTTTCCTCATAGTCTGTTGACCATACAAAAGGATTCTCATTTCTTGTTAGTCTGGTTAGAGGAACGGTGATTTTTGAGAAATCTTTTATGAACCGCCTATAGTAGCCAGCTAGGCCAAGAAAGCTTCTGATTTCAGTCACAGTTGTTGGTCTGCTCCAATTCTTGACCGCTTCAACCTTAGAAGGATCCACAACGATACCTTCTTTTCAAATAATGTGACCAAGGAATGAAACTTCCTTCAGCTAGAATTCACATTTATTAAGCTTCGCATAGAGTTGGTGTTCTCTTAATACATGCAAAGCTATTCTTAGATGGTCTTCATGTTCTTCTTGTGTCTTGGAGTAGATGAGAATGTCATCTATAAAGATGACCACAAATTGGTCAATATATGGTCTGAAGATGTTGTTCATTAACTGTATGAAAGCTGCAGGGGCGTTGGTTAACCCAAATGGCATGACAACGAATTCATAGTGCCCATATCTACTTCGGAATGCAGTCTTGTGGATGTCTTCGTCCTTGATCCTCAGTTGTTGATAACCAGACCTTAGGTCTATCTTTGAGAAATATTATGCTCTAGAGATCTGGTCGAACAACTCATCAATACGTGGCAATGGATACTTGTTCTTGATCATTAATTGATTCAATTGTCGGTAGTCGATGCATAATCTGAGGGATCCATCCTTCTTTACAAAGAGAATAGGCACACCCCAAGGGGATGTGCTTGGCCTGATAAAATCTTTCTTTGATAATTAATGTAGTTGCTTCTTCAGTTCCTTGAGTTCCATAGGGGACATCCTATAAGGAGCTTTGGAAACAAGTGTTGCTCCCGGAATTAATTCAATAGAAAAGTTTACTTCCCTCGTGGGCGGTAAACTAGGTAGTTCAGAAGGAAAGACATCGGGAAATTCTTTTACAACGGGAATTTCCTCAAGAATGAGTTCTGTGTTCGGTGATAACTACAGAAGCAAGAAAAGCTTCACAACCTTGCGAGATGAGTTTGCAAGCGTGAAGAGATAAAATAAGAACATGATGCTTCCTGTACTTGATGCCAAGAAAAGAAAATTTTGGAAGGTCGGGTTTGTAGAAAGAGATTCTCCTATGATGACAATTAATGTCAGCATAGTGTTCCGACAACCAATCTATACCTAAGATTGCACCGCAGCCTTCCATGTCTAGGCATACGAGATTTGTAGGAAGATTATGACCTTCTATGGTTACCTCACTGTTAGGGTAGTAATATTTGAGTTCAGTTCCAGAACCTAGAGGTGTAGTAATTGCTAAGTCCGAAGGTAAAGGAACTGATGAAACAGGTAAAGTCTTTGCAAAAGTAGTGGAAATGAAAGAATGAGATGCTCCGATATCAAATAAGACAAAAATTGGATGTGAATAGATTAGGATAGTACCTTCAATCATCTCACCATCCTTAGTGGGTTCATCTTCCATTACAACATGTAGATGACCTTTGTCGCCCGGGTCTTCCATTATTCTTCGAAGGTTGTTCCTTCATGAATGGGCAGTCTGGCATTCTATGGTCTCGGCTGCTACAACGTAAACATGCGCCGCGGTGCTTCCAGCACTCCTCTGCGGTGTGTCCAAATTTTTCACAAAACTTGCAAGCCTCCATGACTTGCTTCTCTTCTTCTTTGATCCTTTTTCCTTTGCCATTGCTCTTTCCATTGTGTGATCTTTTCTTGTTATCCTGAGATTTATATGTTTCCGTGATGCTAAATTTGTCTCCTTTCTTTTCCCTCTTGTCGTGTCTACTGTAGACGACTAATTTAGGACATCCCGCGGATCCCCAGTTAGACCGTCATATCAGTGACGCGGTTGTTTTACCAAATTAATCAACGTTTTATGCTCCTAAGTCCAGCCCAACACACTTTATTTGGGCCTAACTCGCACCATTAGGTGACATGGGCCCTTGGGTTGGGCGGCCAGGCCGATGGCTGCCCAGGTTGGCTGGGTAGCCAAGGCCTTGGTTGCCCAGGTCTGGTAGACGGCCAGATAGCTGGCTGCCCTCATTCTATGAACGGCCAATAGCTTGGCCGCCCTCCTGCAACTGCAGGTCAAAGAACATGCCACATTCTCCCGCCACACCACACACGAGCCTCGGCCTCGTCGCCCACGTCTGGCCACACGAAGCTGGAGGTTTCTAGAGGGAGGCCCCTATGACAAAATCTCTGAGGGGGAGAGTTTAGAGGGGGAGAGGAGAGTTGGTGGCGCGGAGGTGAAGTGGTGGAAGTTAGAAGGCATCCGGAGTTCCACGAGAGTTCAGAAGTTCTGACGAACAGAGAATTCGAGTGGGCAGAAGTCTTGGAGCTCAGAGTTCGAGGGTTGAAGTAGATCTACCTTGACTTCCAGTTTCGTCCGTCTTCCATTTCTGAGCGGCCAAGGATTTGGCCGCCCCCTAGTTTGCTCCCCATGTTTCTGTGCTCTGTTCTTTGTTTTAGGTTACATCCCTGCTCATTTGCATTCATAGCATCCTAGATAATTTGTAGTCCCTGTTTACAGAGGTTTTACCTTTAACAAAAGGGAAGGCAGGTGGTCGAAAGTCTCGGCCATCCCCCCTTCCTAAACACCACCAAGGTAATCACGCCGCCATTATTTTGATTTTCCTGCATTGCTTAGAACATATACTACACTTCTCAGATCTAATTGGCATTAGTTTTTCTTTTGTGTTCATGGGCTCTCATTATTGTTTGTAGGACTTTTTAGCATCTCCGGATTGTGCAGCGCTCTCCATCCTTGGCCGGCCGAGCATGGAGAAGTCGGGTTCCCACAAACTCCCCACCTGAAGGCACTCAAAGCGATCATCATCCCTGTGAGGCTCAAGTATAAGTCTCTGGCGATCACCTTACTCTTTTCCATCTCATGCATGCACTGTAGGCTCGGCAAGCAACACCCCTGGGAGAAGCGAACACAGATGAGAGGAGGCAGGGAGAGGGAAGTCACATCCTCCTTTCCATCATCTTCCCCCCGGTCATCATTCTGCCATCCCGCCAACACACACTCGGGGGGGGGGGGGGGGGGGGTCGCCGGCACGTCCCTTTTCGGTGCCTACAACCTTCTGGTGATCACGGTGGGACCCCATACCACCTATTGTAAGTCCGAGGTGCTAAAAGTCCAAGGATTTTGAACCCATGTTCATTTGCTCTGTGTATTAGCTTAGCTCTGTTTGTAGGTAGAAGGAGGCCACCTCACTGGCCGCCTACACACCTGGGTGACCCGATCATTGACCGCCCAGGCCTTGCTGTGAATAGACGGGACTCTGGTTACCTAGACCATTGGATGACCCAGGGGCTGGCCGCCCATTTAGAACCGAACGGCCCAATAGTTGGCCACCCAAGCTCCCTGGGCGACCATCGACCTGGCCGCCCAAGTCCTTTAACGGCCAACAGTTTGGTTGCCTCCTGCTTAGTTTCGTTCAATTCTATTTTTTAGTTCATTGCTTAGTCTATTTGGTGTATGTTGTGTGCTTATCTTCTGCTACAGGTTAATGCGTGGGTGGGCTTAGGAAGAGCCGACATCGCACTTGTAGGAACACCCTCCCGTTGGATTGGGCTCTTCACCCGGGGATTCCCACTCAGGTGTAACTTGTCCCTCCAATCGGGAACCTCCGTAAGTCCTCGTGAACCATGGATTCTCACACGGTCGCTAGGCTGGTTGCACCCACGAAGTCTCGTTAGTCACCCCTGGGATTTGAGTGAGCTTCTACTAGGTTCCCCGGGACAACAAGCCCGCATCCTTAGAATTTCCTTCTCCTCACGAGTGAAAAAAATAAAAAAAAAAAACAAACAAAAATAACACAACAACAGAAAAAACAAAAAAAAATATTTGTGGGAGGTTGCTGTGAAAACCTTGTTTGTCATAAGAGGAAAACATGCATCCTCTCGATAGCATATTTCAACTTCTAAAGTGAATTGTTCAAATCGAGTAGGATTTGGTTTTAAATAGAGCGAGTCTTCACAAGCCCGTGCTATGAGGAGAAGTTCACTCCTGAATATGAGTCCCAGCCTAGGGCCAATCCTCTATTTGAAATAGAGGATAGTCATCCAAGTGCCTTTATAGGCATGTTCTCGGCCTCGCCGCATGAGGCCGCTCATGCCGATTCCGCATCATCCCATAGCGAGCGAGATCAAGCTAGCCCTAGGGCTCCCACATTGTCTCCGCGCGAAGATCAAGAGTTGATCAATGTGCTATCTCACTACACACACGAGGATTTGGTCACCATGGCCTTCCAAGGGAAAGTCCCGGTCGCTCCCCAATTGTCTTCTCATTTCACACCGCCTCGGGTTCAAACCCCATTCCAAGGTTTCTCTAGTAGGCCCATGTGAGAGGCCCCACCTTAATGCAACTACCCCATCGCCTCTCAAGGGGTTGCTCAACCTCCAGTTCTGCCAACCATGACCACCCCTCCAAGGGCAATGGATTCAATCTACAGGCAGAAGATTCAAAGCTACATTCGGCAAGTGGTTGCCGAAAGTGTGCTGGTCACTCATCCCCACCCCTTGGCACAATATTGTAAGCTTCACAATGCTTACTTCCCACCTGGCTTCAAGGCCCCAAAATATCAGAAGTACAATGGTACTACCGATCGTCACCACCACCTTTCGGGTTTCCTTATGGATTCCCATCAATGGTTATAGGACCGAGTGTTGATGGTCCATAGGTTCCAAAAATCTCTTGAGGGTGAGGCCCTACATTGGTTCTCCTCTCTCCCGACCGTTGACCTCTTGAAATTCGACATAGTTGTTGTACCCCTGTGGTTTGATTGTTGTACACCTGTGGTTTTGATGATGTCGAACACTATGCGTCATATGTGTTGATGTTGCATTTGTATGGTTCCATGGTTTGCTGAAGGATCTGTCTAAGTCATGAAGAAATCAGTGCACACTCATGTCTGAAATGCACAAGCATTTCATCAAATAGGTTGCAGGCACACACCATGTATATAGAGGGCCCATGCATACTCACTGCTCTTGTGTATATCACTTGTTTCTCTGGGTTCTGGTTAAGGTGTTGGCAGAACACCTTGATAATAATGTCGACTTTAAGAGTCAACAGTTGCTATCATACGTTTGGTTAAGCATGCATATGTTATAACTCTATTTGCTCATTGGGTCAGTGCATGTTTTCTAAGCATATAAGAGGTCGGTGCATCTTCTGTCTTGGTGCAGATTTCAGCCCTATGCATACAACATCAGTGCATATCTGTATTACGTGTGTAGATGGTTAGTGCATTTCTTGTTTAATTGCTCATCAATGTCTGTGCATGCGTCATATATACACTATTCAAGTCTGTGCATACATTATTCAGATATGTGCATATGCTATTCCAGTCTGAGCACGTCACCGTTCATGCACATAGTAAGTCGATGCTAGTTTTGCATTTGGCAAATTAAGGTCGATGCTTTTTTGCATCTGTGCTAGATAGGTCCGTGCATATCACTGTACACATCACTGTTCAAGGTCGATGCTAGCCGTGCTTCTTCATACACAAGGTCGGTGCATACTCATAGCATTTTCAATGCAAGTCGGTGCACATTTCTATTGTGCATATAGAAGGTCGGTGCATCTTTCTCCTGTGCACATAGAAGGTCAGTGCAGGTTTGACATTATGCTATACAAGGTCTGTGCAGAGTGTGTGTTAGCCTTGTTAGAGTCAGTGCATATTTCAACAAGGTTGCATATGAGGTATGTGCAGATACTATAGAATGCATATAAAGTCTGTACACGACTTGTATGTCTATATACAAGGTCGGTGAAAGTCTTCGTAGAAACTCTCACAAGGTCGGTGCAAATTCCTGTTGAACTGCACACATGGTCGGTGCATGTCACTGATTATATGCTTGCATAGAGGTCGGAGCATATATATCATCGGTGCTGGTTTTTGCATTGTGCACATAAGGTCTGTGCACATCACTGTAGCAAGTCTGTGCATGATAGGTTTAAGGCATGGTCAAGTCGGTGCACCTCTCTGCTAAGGTCGATGCAAGTCTTCATTTGCCGAAGCTTAAAGGTCTGTGCACTTCACTGTTAAGGTCGGTGCATGTTTTAATCTTGTGTGCATACGGTCGGTGCACATCTTTTAGTTCGCATAAAAGAAGTCGGTGCACATTAGGTCAGTTTTGCATATAAGGTCGGTGCAATTCTCTGTTCAACGTCGATGCTAGTTTTGCTTTCTTGGATACTAGAGTCGGTGCAGGTTTGCATTATGCGTAGAATGGGTCGGTGCACTTTCTGCCTCAGCTCAACTAAGGTCAATGCAAATCACTGTAGCTAGACTGTGCATGTTAAGTCTATGGTACATGGGGTCGGTACATATTTCTATAGCATGTGCATTTAGTAGAAGGTCAGTGCACTTTGTGTGTAGTTTGCATATAGGGTTGGTGCAATCTTATTACTTGCACATGCAACGTCTGTGCACCTTACTCTCATAGCATATAAGGTCGGTGCATCTTTTACATCATGCACGCACGAAGTCTGTGCACCTCTCAGCCCTACAGCCATATTAAGTCTGTGCATGTTTTCATGTCTGAGCATGCTAGCCATAAATCGTCATAAGAGTCTAACCATGTTTGGCTTATGAACAGTCTAAGTCCGTGCACACTTGCTCAAGTGCTTTATTGAGTCTGTGCAATTCTTACATTTGTCTGACTATCTTATGCTGACTATGGGTTTGACATATTGACAAGACAATTGTTCGTGAACCTTAAGGAGGGCACGTGATCCAAGGTAGAAAGGATAGCCATGCTCGTGACACGTGGAAAGCCAGCAAGACCAGATGATGCCACATGGCCAGTGCTACTCAGATCTGGATGAGAGTTTGGGCGGGAAACGTGGTTCCCACGCGCCCATCTCTCTGCTGCATATAAATAGAGGTCGCTGAGAAAAAGATAGAGAGAAATCATGAGAAAGAAACAGAGACCAGAGAGATAGAGAAGAGAAGAATAGAGAGCAGAAGAAGAAGAAGAGAGAGTGAGAGTCTGAGAGGAAAGAGAAAGAGCGAGAGGCTGAAGAGAAGAAAAATAAGAGAGAAAAGAGCAGAGAGATCGTGAGAAAAGAAGAAGATAGTTGAAGCAGCAAGATCAAAGGAGAATGAAGATATGTGGCCTCTGGATCAGATCCAAGGCACACTACTCCTGAGCGAGCTATTTGTTTTATGATTTGATTTCCAGCTTTCAGTCATTGAATTTCATCATCCTTATTTTTCTATTTTACATTCCATTTTCAGAAGCTGTGTATTAGCGGATGGCATAAGCTGTAAGGCCCAGCGCAAGCTATTAGTCAGGGGATGTAGGCAAGCAGTAATGCCCAGCCGTTTAAGCTATGTATCAGTGGAAGCCACACTCGGGTTGAGTGTGGGGTGGATGTAGGTCTGGAGGATCGAACCACCTAAAAATCTCCTATCTGCTGTGGTTTGATTTCTTATCTGATTTTCGCTAGATGAATGCCTAGGTGCGTTTATATTGATTGTTCTGTCTGAGTGCTTTAAGATTTCTTAGTGTGCTTAATCTACTTCTGCAAACTATTTGAAGTTGCTAAGTAGTTCATTGCTTTCGCTGACCATCTATTTGACTGTGTGCCTCATCATAGCCCAGAGTCAGCTATCATCTGTTTAGTCCATGTTTCATTATAGCTCACATTCAGTTAAGCTAATCAGCCTTTAATTCCGCATAGCTTACTGTTTGTAGCTTAATCTTTTAAATTGGCCAAAAATTTCGAAGGGGATTCATTCACCCCCCCCTCTGAATCCGTCCATAGCACCTCAACAATTGGTATCAGAGCGGTCTCTGACTTCCAGATCCAACGATCTGTAGAGGATCCTGCTTGTTTGATTTCGTGCTTTACAGTTCCAGTGTGGTGCATTTTTTAGATATTATTTTCAAGCTCTTAAGATCTGAATCTATTCGGTTGTATTTCAATGGCTTCTCTTCTAGTTTTCAATGGTTCTACCTATAGCAGTTGGCTAGGCGGCCTATGTACTTACATGAATTCCATTGACTCCAATCTATGGAATCTTGTATCAAACGGTCCAAATAAACTGCCTCATGACCATACTAAGTGGTCTGATGAGGATAGATTGAAGGATAGAGAAAACAATATGGTTCTTAATATTTTGAGAGCTGCAATGAATGTTGACAAATTTCCTCTTGTTCTCAGATGCAATTCTAGAAAGGAAATCCTGGATGCGGTGGTTGCCATTCATGAGAAGAAGGGAGAAGAATGCCTGATGGCCAACCAGGGTAATCACAACTCTGATCAACAGGAGGAAACATCATCTCAGGTAAGCTCCGGATCAGAAGATATGTCATTTAATGAACTAATAGTGATGTATGATGAACTTCTATAGAAATCGAGAAAGATGCAATCTGAGAATAAAAAGTTGAAGAAAAAGATTAATCAGATTAGTTCTAATGTTTCTTGTGAAAATTGTTTGAAACTGAAATAATCCTATGATGAATGTTCATATAATGTTCATACATACAAGAAACAACTATGCTCATTAAAAGATGAGAATGAAGAACTTAATCTGAGAATTTCTGAATTAGAAGAAAAATTGAGTGCAAGTAATGATGAAATGTTAAAATTGGAGGAACTGAACGCTATCATGACTGACAGATTGCTCAGCATTGAAAAATAAAAATCGATTGTTTCCTCTTGTGAAAAAGAAATTGAAAATTTAAGAAAAGAAAATAAATCATTGAAAGAGGAAATGAAATCTGTCAACTATGTTGTATCTGATTATGTTGAAGATGAAGTTCTGAGAGCTAAAATTGACAAACTTAAAATAAAATTACAGGAATTAAACAAGGTGAAATCTGAATTGAACAGATTAAAATCTGAGAATGACAGTCTTAGAAATAAATGCCTTGAAGCATAAAACACATGCTCAAAAGAAGAAAATGATGAATGCATATTTCTAAAAGAAGTGATCAAAGATCTTTATTCTGAGATTGATATGCTGAAGAATTTGAATGCATCCTTAAAAGATGAAAATGATTTGTTGCTTGAAAAGAAAAAGGAAGTAGAAGAATCTTAAAAAACTCTGATGGATGAAAACAAAAATTTGAAAGAGCAAAATAAGAAACTCATGGTTTTAAACACTGTTATATCAGAAAAATTGCTCACAATTGAAAAGGAAAAATGTATTTTGAAAGAAACTGAAGTCAACAAGGAACAAGAGCTAAAACAGAAATTAAAACATTGAAAAATCTAAATGATGCACTGTATAAACAGATCATTTCATGTGATACTGAAATTGTTGACTATGAACTTAATGTTTCATCTTTGCAATCTAAAATCCAGGATCTAAGAAATTCACTGTCCGAATTTGTTAAAGGGAAGGGCAATCTTGATAAGATCCTTCGAGTTAAAATAAACTTTCAGAAGGAAGAGTTGGGTTATAACCATGTCAATAAAAAGAAATTTAGATATAAAACTCAAACTTCTTGTGTTTCTAGTTCTATTACACCTACTTTTCAATTTACTACTCAAAGAACTGGAAACCAAAATAAGAACTTGAAAAAGACTGAAAAGCAGAAAAAGAATGCCAATCTGGATAAATTTAGAGTTGTTTCTGCTAGTGCTATGAACTCTATTCATTGTGCTAATTCTGAGAATCCTGATAATTCATCAGTGCATGCTGTTAAAAACTCTCAAACTCATTTACATGCAAACTCAAAAATTAATTCATGTCACTATTGTGGTAGGGCAGGGCAGGGCATATGATGCATGACTGCCATGTTATGAAAATTGATGATATGAATGCTTGTAAAAATGTGAATGTTGCTAAAAATAAGGGTAAATTATATTCTCATCATACAAATCCTTATGAGAATCAACATGTCTTTGGTAGGATTAAGTCTGCCTCAATGAACCAGCATGTTGTGTCTTTCAATTGTGAAAAGCTAGGCCATATGGCTAGTCACTGCTGGCCGGTTGTTGAAAGATGAAATTCTTTTTATTGTTATAATTGTGGTAAGAAAGGCCACATGGTAGCCAAATGTTGGTCTGCCAATCAAAAGAAGAAACCTCACTTTCATAATCTTCATGCTGAATATTCTATAAATCATGGTTTTCAATGAAATAAATCTGTTTCAAATAGTCCGCATATTCAGTGCTTTAATTGTAGAAAATCAGGTCATAAGGCTAGAGAATGCTGGTTTGCTGACTATGATAAAAGAAAATTTCATGTCAAAATTGATAGCATGCCTGCTTACTCACAAAAATCTAATAGTCATTCATTTGAGAGAATTGTGAGAACCTCAGGTTATTGTCATTACTGTGGACAATATGGGCATTCTATGCATAATTATTTTGTTATGAACTCTAATGATCTTCTAGCTCAGAAAAGGCTGAAAGTACCCTCTAGAGGCGTCACTGACTATGCAAGACCCAAGACCCCTTGGATACCTGCTGGTGCAAAATGAGGAAATGCTTCGCAGGTGTGCCTTGGAAAGAAATAAATAAGGGGTTGAATAAGCCAAGGCACCCAAGTTTGGTAAAACCCCATCTTTGCACTTGACAAGTTCGATCTTCTAACTTTAGAAAATTTTCTTTCAATCAGTTGCATTTCATGCATACATGCTCATATCTGAATTTTACTTGTTATTCATAGGTCTTCAAATACATTTGCTGAATGATCTGTGCATACTTTGGGTTGAGAGTGAATTGAATGTCATTTTATGATAATCTGAATTACATGTGACTGATGTCTGATATGTTAATTACTGCAATAAATGGTTGTATATGTTATGATGCATAATTTTTTAAACTCCCTGCATCTTGTCATTGCACATGTTGCATTTAGAATCCTAATATGTTGCATAATGTCAGGGGAGTCAGTGCAAAGCATCTCGTGTATATAATGCATATCTGCTTAGTCTACTTCCCTGCAGGGTCTTCATGTCATTCATGAGTAGTTAATGCATTTGCATACATATAGATATTAATTGCATATCATTGAATCTTGAAAATTTCAAAAAGAATGTTTGAGATCATGCATTCAGGGGGAGTAGATGCATAAATGGTCATGCACTTGTGGCATTAGAATTCTGAATTTTGTTGCATATAATCAGGGGGAGTCTGGCTGTCCCTGCATGATGTTCATGCCACTCATGATCATGTAATGCTTTTAGGAAAATCTTTGCATATGAACACATGTAGTGAATTGTAATGCATATCACTTAGTATCACTAATTTCAAAAAATTCAAAAAAGAAGGGACTCACTGCATCTAGATAGGGGGAGCATTTTAAACTTATTAGTCTTTCACAAATTGAACTCTTCCTGTATAGCCATTTAAATCATTCTCCTATTCTTGTGTGTTAGCGGCTCACATCAGATTGACTCCAGTCAATCTCTGCTGTCATTATCTGAATTCTCACTTGCCTTGAATCTGGAGTCTCTGTCTGCTACTTCTTAATTTGCTGAAGGAGAGCCTCTCTTGAATTCATTTTGTCACAATTGTCAAGCTGGTCTGACTAAACTCCAGACTCAGCTATTGGTTTCTGAACTGAATTGCTCTTGTGCATACCTCCTGCTGCATCCTTGTAAACTCATTGCCTCCTAAAAAATAGTCTAATGCATAAGCATGTGTTTCAATTCTTTCACCTTCTATGCATGCTTGATAATGTCTTTTGCTCCTATTGATTGGTTGCTACTGAATGTTTTGATTTATCTGAAATTTGAAAGGTTTCAATTTGTGTACCCAAATCATAAATCCAACATATTTTGAAAAGAAGAATCTTCTATTATACTGGTTTAAGAATGTCTGATGAATCATATTGATTTAAGTCTAATGTATTCATTAAGTTTGGATGTAAAAGAATTAAAAATGTCTGAATCATTATTTTAATAAATCTTAACCAATTGTTTCATGTAATTTCATACAAAACCTTCTGAAATCTGAAATTTTAAAACCATGGCCTTCTTTGGTTAAGATACATGTAGTAGGTATTATTTTTAAACATTTCAGTGTACTGAAAATTATCTGAAGAATCTGAAAATAGTTGAAAGAAATCTTGGTCAGAGCAATGACTTTGGTCACTGAGAAACTGGGTCCTCTATCCAAGAAATGGAGTAAACGCAAGTCATGAAGTGCCATAGTTACCTCTGCTGTAAAATGTTTGAAACTCTGGCAGAGCAATGGCATGGTTGTGTTGAGTAACTGGGGATTCCGGCCTCTAATCATGGTGTTTCCTCATGTAAAAAGACACTCCAATTGCTACCTCTTTTCTCATGTTTGAGAGGCAATGCAGTTATCACACTGAGTAACTGGGTCACTTCACCTAAGACGTGTTATGTCTCATGTAAAAAGGTGTTGATTAACCAAGATTGCTCAGGAAAAATAAAGTGCTGATCAAAAGAAAAATCTGAAAAATTAGTGTAATCACAGACGAGTTCAGATACACTCATAAGTGTTTAATCTCAATACTATCTTATGTAACTCTCAAAGGAGTCATTGAATTTGAATGAGTAAGAAAGAAGGGGGTTAAACAAGAATATCATATGTGCAATTGGTTCATCTTTATTAAAACTTGATTTCGGATATGAGTATTGAATTTTATTGACAAACTATGTATACATCATGCTTAAATCATGCTGGTCAGTTTAGACTCATTCATAATCTCTTATAATAGAAGTGTCTGAATTCTTTTATTATGATTTATGAAATTGGTATCCTATTGAAAATCTTTTTGTGCTCACTAATCCAGTCATTTCTGTGCTCAAATCTTTGCTCATTGTCCTTGATCATTCCATGCTCAGTTTCTATTCAATGTTGAAATTCAAAAATTTCATTGTGCTCACTGATCTTGATGCCTCTTGCTTGTTGATATCACTTTCCCCAACAATTGGTATCAGACTTAATTCTATATGTCTGATGACATTTCTCACTCCAATTCCTCTATTTTGTCAAATGGGAAGATTGACTCATCAGCATCCTTCTGGTATTAAGGGGGAGATTAGTCTGATTTCTCCTTGCTCGGCTTGATATTCATTCTTGGCTGCTCTTGTGGTCCTATCTCCACTTTCATACATCTCACATTTTATGGGGGAGAAGGGTTCCTTGATTCGCTCTGTCTATTTGTTTCAATTTATTTGGAAAGGGAGAGCTCAACCATGTCATGCATGTTTGTATTTCTAAATATCAAACTATTTCCTTTTTGATGAAGTCAAAGGGGGAGAATAATTTGATATGAGTCAACATGTTATTTTATTTTGTTGTGCCCCGGACTGTTTTGACGAAGATTCTGAATGATATGTCATGATTTCAGGTTCAATGAATTTGCATGAATACAGATTTGATGAATGATGGGTTTTAATGAAAATTTGGTTGATTGATCAACTTCTGTATTGAATGATGATGTGTGGAATTGGCTTAATGTTCAATGTTGAACTTCAGGTTCTAGATGATTAATTTGTCTATACCATGCAAAATGCTCAAGTTTGATATAGGTTGATTTGAATCAACTCAATTGTTTGTTGAATGTGAGTGAGCAATTGTTGATTGAACTCAAACACTGGACATATGTCTAGTGAATGAAGCCACATGTGTGAAAAAGTCAAATGAATGGATGTTTTGAATGTGGAATTTACTATGTGATGATTGAGAAAGTTCCAGTTGATATATTGAGATGATGTGTTGACTGGCAAATTGAATGCAGGTTAATTGTGAAATTTTTCATTCCAACTCTCAAGGCGAAGGTATCAACACAGGACTTTTTAGATCTTAGTGTGAATGGAAAGATCTGGGTGAAATTCATGCTTAATCATGTAAATCTGAGTTGTATGGACTCCCTTGATCAATTGTGATACATGTTTATGATTTATGGTGGTTTCAATTGCATTTACTGAAGTTTTACTGCTGTCAGTAAAAGTGTCGACCTACGGGGTCGACACTTTCACCAGGATTCTGCTGTTTTGCTAAAGCAGAACTTTCGTGAAAAAGTGTCGACCCTGAAGGTCGACACTTTCAGGTAAGTATGTTTAATTCTGTGAAAATAGAATGTTCGTGAAAAAGTGTCGACCTCGTGAGTCGACACTTTTTCATCACTAATGTTATGTTCTTTTTCACAGGCCAGATTACTTCGTAAGAAGTGTCGACCCCATGGGTCGACACTCGTGACTCGGTTCTGCTTCTATAAATGGTCTGGCAGAACTTTCATGAAAAAGAGTCGACCTCATGGGTCAACACTTTTTCTGAACGTTCTTGCGGGTTTTCCGGATCTCCTTCGAACCCATTGGGCTTAGATCCATTTGGCATGGTTGATGACCCTAATGACCTTAGAGCGTCCCTTGTGTCTTGTATGTTGTTTCAATAGGGTTTGGAGAGGGCTTTTGTGTCCATTTGTCTTGATTTCCTTTGAGTATATATCGCCCCCTCCTTTGGTCTGATCGAACCTATCTCTTGAGCTTCTAATGCATTCATCTTGTTCTTACAGGAAGAAGGAGAGGAACGGTGCTGCTCTTGGAGGAAGAACCCTACGGCCAAGCTTTCTTCACTCGACCCCAACCTTGAAGCTGGAAGGAAGGCGTCCCTGCTCTCCTCCATCTCCTGGCTTGGGCAATTTTCGACAAAGGGGGACATTCTTCTCTCTCTTGTGTCTTCATTCTAAAGCACCCTTCATTCATCTCCGTTTTGGTTGAAAGATTAGGGGAAGATCCATCTTGTTAATCATTCTCTTAGTCATTTTGTACATAGATTGTTATTCTCTGAACTGGGCTTGTATTTTCCATTCTACTTTCATATCCTGACTATTTCGGAGCTTGCTCCGAGTGTGTGTGTGGGGTGTCTCGTCATCGTGCGAGAACCCACGTGTGTGGGCCGTCGAGCCCGTGTGTGTGGTTGCTGCCGTCGCGTAGCGTTGATAGTGAAATCCTCTCGAGGTGAGAGGGGTGGATGTAGGATGGCACTTTTTGCGTCCGAACCACCTAAAAATAATGTGCCGTGGTTTGCTTGGTTGGTGTTGGCTGATATCTATTTTTCCGCTCACTATACGAGTGTGAGACGGTGAGGCGTGAGTGTTCTCAACTGTCCGTCCGAATATTGTTGTCCGAGTGAGTACATCTATGCGCTGGGGAGTTGTGAGAGCTTGCTTGATCTAATTTCAATTGTATTAATCAAGCCTTTGTCTTAGAGTTATTCCTCATTTCTGTGGCTTGTGTGGGTTGCTTTTAATATTTATGAAAAAGGGTGGGCAATCAATTCACCCCCCTCTCAATTGCCTCCTAACCGGGCCAACAATTGGTATTAGAGCCTCGGCTCTACTTTTTAGAAAACCTAGCGGTTTTAGAGTGATCTGTTAGGAATGGCCAACAACCTCAACAAGGGGATGATGCCCGAAGGGCATTCTATTCAACGGCCACCCTTCTTCGATGGGAGTAACTACCCATACTGGAAGAATATCATGACCGTATTTCTTAGAGCACATAGTCATGAAATATGTACTGTTATTAGAAATGGTCCTTATGTTGTAAACCTTGATGAGGATATGTGGGATGATGATGCTATCAAGAAAGCCATTATGAATTTTAATGGTTTAAATATAATTCAATGTGCTATTCACCCTAACGAGTATGCTCGTGTCTCCATGTGCAGCAGTGCAAAGGAAATGTGGGATAAGCTCAAGCTTATCTATGATGCCACCACAAAAGTCAAGGAGACAAAGGCAAATATGATGACCCGTGACTACGAGCTATTTAGAATGAAAGATGAAGAAGATATCTCCCAGATGTTCACGCGACTCATGGAGATCACCAACGGACTAAAGTCACTCGGAAGAGAGTTTACCAACAAGGAGTTGGTACAGAAGGTGTTGAGGTCACTGTCACCAAGCTGGGACACCAAGGTGACCGTGATAGAAGACTCCAAGGATTTGACAACGCTCATCGTGGATGCACTCATAGGGGGGTCATTAATGACCTATGAGATCAATGTGATCAAAAGGACTGAAGAGGATCCGAAGAAGAAAAGGCCAATCGCCTTGAAAGCACTCCCAGAGAGTATCTCGAGCCAAGAGGAATCGTTGGGAACCACCGACGATGAAGAGGTTGCTATGCTAACAAGAAAGGTAAGACAATTCTTCCGCCAAAGAAGAAGATTTGGCGGGAAGTTCAGGAAAGGGAAGAGGCAGCCAAGACAAAGAAATGAACCATCCAAGGCCACCGAAATATTTGCTATGAATGTAAGAAAGTGGGGCACATGCTAGGAGAATGCCCCGAGCTCCAAAAGAAAAAGAGAAAGGTCGTCAAAGGCAAGAAGCCGAAGGCCATGAAGGCGACATGGAGCGACGAGGATGAGGATGATCCCACGACCGATGATGAGGAGTAGGATATTGAAGAACTCGTGAAGACGATGTGCTTGATGGCCAACAGCGACAGCGAACAAGTAATTTCTGGCACTGAGGCCATTTCAAATGAACAGTGGGAATTTGCTTATGAAGAATTAGATGAGAAGTACGAAAGAATGAAAAATGAGAATAGGACTTTAAAGAAAAAGATTCATGAAATTGTACACTCATCTGATTCATGTGGAAAATGTAATTTGCCTAAAATAAAAATCAAAAGTCTGAAAAATGGAAATGATGCTTTGGAAACCAAGCTAGCTTTGTTTGAAGAGGAAATAACATGCTTGGACATAGAGAAGAAGAATGCATTTAAGCTGAAAGATGAAATCCTAGAAAAACATGACCTCTTAAACAAAGAACTTGAAAAATTGCATGTCCAAATGAATGAATGTGAAAAAGAGAAAGAAAACTTGACAGTGAAGAATGAGAGCTTAGTTATTGAAATTGAAAAATGAGAATGGAAAGGTAGTGAGAGAGAAAGAAAAACAAGTTGAAAAGAATCAAAGAGTAATGCATAGTAACAAGAATCATGTTCATTATGCAGTAAAGAAATCATTTCATCAAGGAGAATGGTCACACACACACTTCGAAAAGTAAACTGTTAATTCCAAATTCCCCTCAACCTTCAGAAATGAAAATAAAAGAAGAAATTTTGGTAGGAGAAGACCCACATGTTTTTATTGTGGGAAAATAGGGCATGACGTGTATATATGCCAACTCATGCAATATGATGATGAATTATTTTTCAGTAGATATTATGAGCCACTTGGGAACGCTAACGTGAAGGGACCCAAGCTTGCTTGGGTACCCAAATCAAAATGAGCATGGTTGGTAATTGGTGCAGGTCTGCATGAAGGCGGGAGATAATAAATGGTACCTGGATAGCGGATGCTCCAGACACATGACTGGAAATAAACTCCTCTTTGCAGACCTTGCCGAGAAGAATGGTGGAACGGTAATTTTCAGAGGACAGGACAAGGGTAAGATCATAGGAATTAGGAGAATTGGTAAGGTTCCTAACCATTTCATTGAAGATGTTTCACTTGTTAGAGGTCTTCATCATAATTTGCTCAATGTAAGTCAACTCTGTGACAAGGGTCACAAAGTGATTTTTGAATCTTCTCACTGCACAATCATTGATGCTAACACACAGAAAATTAAGTTCATAGGCGTAAGATGTGACAACACCTATCAACTTGATTTTGATGAGCTTGCACCTAAGAAACTGTGTTTAGTTGCTAATAGAAGTGAAGATGTTTGGTTGTGGCATCGCCGTCTTGGGCATGCCAGCTTTAATGTAATTAGGAAGTTGAACCGTCATGATTTAGTCAGAGGTCTTCCTAAATTGAGTTTTGAAACTTCTAAGATTTGTGAAGCATGTAATAAAGGAAAACAAACCACCACATCCTTTAAATGTAAAAACATTGTGTCTACAGAAAAATCCCTTCAACTGTTGCATTTGGATCTATTTGGTCCCACCAGGACTCGCAGTCTTGGGGGGAAGCTTTATGGCTTTGTGATTGTCGATGATTTCTCACGATATGCATGGGTTTTATATCTTGCTAATAAAAGTGATGCTTGCAATGAGTTTATTGATTTTTGCACAAAAGTCCAGAACAAAAAAGGATATTCAATTCAGAAAATTCAAAGTGACCACGAAAAGGAATTTGAAAATCATGAGTTTGATGCTCACTGTAGGAAGCAGGAGTACGAGCTTTAGTTCTCCTCACCAAGAACCCCTCAACAAAATGGCGTGGTCGAAAGGAAAAATAAGACGCTCGTGGAGATGGCGCATACTATGCTTGCCGATAATGGTCTTCCACGATACTTATGGGCAGAGGCGGTGAACACCGCTTTCTACATCACAAATAGAGCAATGGTAAGATAAATCCTTAAGAAAACTCCATACGAGCTTTATAAAGGTAAGAAACCAAACATATCTCATTTCAAACCATTTGGTTCAATTTGTTACATTTTGAACAATGGAAAAGACAATCTAGAGAAATTTGAAGTAAAAAGTGATAAAGGGATCTTCCTCGGGTATGCTATAACATCTAGAGCTTACCGTGTGTATAACACTAGAACACTTGTTGTCAAGGAAAGTCCACATGTAGTTGTTGATGAATTCACAATGAGGAAATCGAATGATGATCATTTTCTTATTACAGGTGAGGGCGAAGTTGAAAAGGGAGAGTTAAGCAAACAAGGTGAGGCAACAAATCAAGAAGAAGAAAAAGAACAACAACAAGAAGAAGCTGATCAAGAACAACATCCAAACCTTCCACACCGATGGACCACGCACAGGATCCATTGGAGAACATGATCGGCGGTGTGGATGAAGGAATTCGAACTCGGGCTTCAATGAGGGAAGTAGAAATTCACGATAATCTAGCTTTACTTTCCAGCATTGAGCCTAAATCATTAGATGATGCTTTAAATGATAATTCTTGGGCTCTCTCCATTCAAGAAGAGCTACACCAATTCCAAAGGAATCAGGTGTGGTTCCTCGTGCCCCGGCCTGATGACCATCCTATCATTGGAACTAAGTGGGTTTTCCGAAACAAACTTAGTGAAGATGGGGTGGTTGTGAGGAATAAGGCAAGATTAGTAGCCGAGGGCTACTCTCAAGAATTTGGCATTGATTTTGATGAATCTTTTGCACCTGTGGCTAGATTGGAAGCAGTTAGAATTTTACTTGCTTATGCTTGTCATAGGAACATGAAACTATTTCAAATGGACGTGAAGAGTGCCTTCCTCAATGGAGTGATCAAGGAAGAAGTGTACGTGGAGCAACCACCGGGCTTTGAAGATGAAAGATATCCGGACCACGTATTCAAATTGGACAAGGCACTATACGGTTTGAAACAGGCTCCCCGGGCATGGTATGATAGATTAAGTTCATTTCTTATTGAAAATGGCTTCAACCGAGGTAACATAGATCAAACATTGTTTACAAAAACTTGTGATGATCATTCTTTAATTGTTCAAGTTTATGTAGATGATATAATATTTGGAGCCTCCAATTCAAAAATGAATGATGAATTTGCCCAACTAATGCAGGGGGAGTTTGAGATGAGCTTGATGGGAGAGCTCAACTTCTTCTTGGGATTACAAATAAAACAAATGGATGACGACATCTTTATCAACCAGAAGAAGTACACACAAGAAATTGTCAAGAAATTTCAACTCGAGACTGCCAAGCCCTTTGCTACACCGATGTCCACCTTACAGAAAATGGAAGAAGAAAAAGGTAACAAAATTGATCAAAAACTCTTTAGGGGTATGATAGGATCCTTGCTTTATCTGACTGCTAGTAGGCCTAATATACACTTCAGTGTTTGTCTCTGTGCAAGATACCAATCTTGTCCTAGGGACTCTCATTTAGCGGCCGTGAAAAGGATCTTCAGGTATTTGAATGGAACTCTTGACCTTGGTTTGTGGTATCTAAGAAATAATTCATTTGATTTACATGCTTTCACTGACTCTGAGTATGCTGGTTGCAAAATGGATCGAAAAAGCACAAGCGGTCACTATCAGTTTCTTGGGGGCTGCATGGTTTCATGGGCCTCAAAGAAACAACATTGTATGACTTTATCAACTGCCGAAGTCGAGTACGTGGCTGCCGGTAGTTGTGCGGCTCAAGTGCTTTGGATCCAACATCAGTTGCTAGATTTTAGTTTTTCTTTAAAAAAAACTCCCATAATGTGTGATAACACTTCTGTAATAAACTTGTCCAAGAATCCTGTCTAACATTCTCGCACTAAGCACATAGAAGTTAGACACCACTTTATAAGAGATCGTATCAATAAAGGTGATTTTGAACTTGTTTTTGTTGATACAAAACACCAACTTGCTGATATATTCACAAAACCTTTGAATTCTGAACAATTTTGCTTTCTAAGAAGAGAATTAGGTGGGTGCAGATTAGACACTTAGATATTTAGAGCTGAATTGTACATACACTCTTGTCATCTTTTTCATAAAGAAACTGTTCACATTGTCTTTTGCTTTGCACATAAAAGTTTTCATTCTCCTTACTCTTCAAACTTTGCCTCTTGTGTATAACACACTGAATAATCATCTGGTTACTATACATGCTTTTATCCTTTTGCATCCGCATGTACATAAATGCATATACTTCATCAATGTGTGCATGAATGCCATGATTTACCGGTATATCAAATAGTGTTAGTGGAAAGGTGGATCAAGTCCACCTGGAAGCTTTCATCATGTCTGAGTGTGGTCTTTGGACCTAAGTACTCTGCCACGTACCGGTAATCAAATTGCTTGAAAACATCTTTTTGAAATGCTTGAGTGTATATATACTACACACCTTTCAGTTGAAATCTTCTATGACCTTACGCCCTTGCTAAATAAAATGCTTTGACTAGGACAAGTTTTAACATGGCACATATTAAGGGGGAGGTTTTTGCTATAATAGTGCATACACTTAGGGGGCGACATCACCATGAATAGGCTAATTCATCTCTTACATTCTATGCAATCTCTCACGCATTTTGCACATGTGAGTTAATGATTCTAACTAATAAGGATTTCACTTATTCCACTTAACACACTTTAGGACTTTGGAACCCCTACATGGAAATCACGTGACTTGTGAGGAAAAAGCTGTCAGCCCCGTCAAAAATAGTCAATAAGTTTGATTTGACATAAAGTAAATCGAGAATCCCCCCTGAGATAAAGGAGGAGACTCGCATTGAAAAGTGTCCTATCCACATAATCATAGGTGACGATGCCGAGTAACCGGGAAGTGCCCCTGAAACAAAGGGCATGACTCGTGTCAAAAGGCTAGTCATCGTGTCATTAAAAATGCAAAATAATCTTGGGGTTGTGCGAAGCTACCAAAAGTCAAGCACGTTGTATGAAAGTGTAGCGAAGAAAAGTTTCTATTTGTGTTTTTTAGAAAATCTAAAAATCCATGCTATCTAGATTTCATTGCTCATACTTCACATATTTACCTAAGGATTGATTGTATGGATGTACACCTTGAATCAGTCATATTTCATGAGTCTTGCAATACCACTTCTTGTAAGCACTACCCTTTTACTATTGCATATGAAATTCATGTTCTAGGTATATCGCATTTTTCCTATCCTATTCATAGAGAACTTACTTGCTATACTACACACTGATGAGTGCATATGTGATTGACTGCTTCATTCTTGCGTTTCATATGCATCTCACTGAGTTAATTGTGCATATTGAGGCTTAACTTTCATCATTTTCAGCGTTAATAATCCCCTATTTGACACTGACAAAAAGGGGGAGAAATAATTTGCATTGTTGCATTATTGTTGCATTGGATTGAATGAAAATTCATGACTTGCTTTGTTTTTGATTGATTATGTTTTTGGCAAAAGGAGAAAATGGTTGTTTTGTCATCCTTCATGCAAATATCATAGTTCTATAAATGGTTTTATCTTCGTCAAAAAGGGGGAGATTATTGTGCCCCGCACTATTTTGACGAAGATTCTGAATGATATGTCATGATTTCGGGTTCAATGAATTTGCATGAATACAGATTTGATGAATGATGGGTTTTAATGAAAATTTGGTTGATTGATCAACTTGTGTGTTGAATGATGATATGTGGAATTGGCTTAATGTTCAATGTTGAACTTAAGGTTCTGGATGATTGATTTGTCTATACCTTGCAAAATGCTCAAGTTTGATATAGGTTTATTTGAATCAACTCAATTGTTTGTTGAATGTGAGTGAGCAATTGTTGATTGAACTCAAACACTGGACATATGTCTAGTGAATGAAGCCACATGTGTGAAAAAGTCTAATGAATGGATGTTTTGAATGTGGAATTTACTATGTGATGATTGAGAAAGTTTCAGTTGATATATTGAGATGATGTGTTGACTGGCAAATTGAATGCAGGTTAATTGTGAAAATTTTCATTCCAACTCTCAAGGCGAAGGTATCAACACATGACTTTTTGGATCTTCGTGTGAATGGAAAGATCTGGGTGAAATTCATGCTTAATCATGTAATCTGAGTTGTATGGACTCCCTTGATCGATTGTGATACATGTTTATGATTTATGGTGGTTTCAATTGCATTTACTAAAGTTTTACAGCTGTCAGTAAAAGTGTCGACCTACGGGGTCGACACTTTCACCAGGATTCTGCTGTTTTGCTAAAGCAGAACTTTCGTGAAAAAGTGTCGACCCTGAAGGTCGACACTTTCAGGTAAGTATGTTTAATTCTGTGAAAACAGAATGTTCGTGAAAAAGTGTCGACCTCGTGAGTCGACACTTTTTCATCACGAATGTTATGTTCTTTTTCACAGGCCAGAACACTTCATAAGAAGTGTCGACCCCATGGGTCGACACTTGTGACTCGGTTCTACTTATATAAATGTTCTAGCATAACTTTCATGAAAAAGAGTCGACCTCATGGGTTCTTTTTCTGAACATTCTTGCGGGTTTTCCGGATCTCCTTCGAACCCATTGGGCTTGGATTCATTTGGCATGGTTGATGACCCTAATGACCTTAGGGCGTCCCTTATGTCTTGTATGTTGTTTCAATAGGGTTTGGAGAGGGCTTTTGTGTCAATTTGTCTTGATTTCCTTTGAGTATATATCGCCCCCTCCTTTGGTCCGATCGAACCTATCTCTTGAGCTTCTAATGCATTCATCTTGTTCTTGCAGGAAGAAGGAGAGGAACGGTGCTGCTCTTGGAGGAAGAACACTGCGGCCAAGCTTGCTTCACTCGACCCCAACCTTGAAGCTGGAAGGAAGGCATCCCTGCTCTCCTCCATCTCCTGGCTTGGGCGATTTTCGACAAAGGGGGTCATTCTTCTCTCTCTTGTGTCTTCATTCTCAGGCACCCTTCATTCATCTCCGTTTTGGTTGAAAGATTAGGGGAAGATCCATCTTGTTAATCATGCTCTTAGTCATTTTATGCATAGATTGTTATTCTCTGAACTGGGCTTGTATTTTCCATTCTACTTTCATATCCTGACTATTTTGGAGCTTGCTCCGAGTGTGTGCGTGGGGTGTCTCGTCATCGTGCGAGAATCCACGTGTGTGGGCCGTCGAGCCCGTGTGTGTGGTTGCTGCCGCCGCGCAGCGTTGATAGTGAAATCCTCTCGAGGTGAGTGGGGTGGACGTCGGACGGCACTTTGTGCGTCCGAACCACCTAAAAATAATGTGCCGTGGTTTGTTTGGTTGGTGTTGGTTGATATCTATTTTTCCGCTCACTATATGAGTGTGAGACGGTGAGGCGTGAGTGTTCTCAACTGTCCGTCCGAATATTGTTGTCCGAGTGAGTACATATGTGCGCTGGGGAGTTGTGAGAGCTTGCTTGATCTAATTTCAATTGTATTAATCAAGCCTCTGTCTTAGAGTTATTCCTCATTTCTGTGGCTTGTGTGGGTTGCTTTTAATATTTGTGAAAAAGGTTGGGCAATCAATTCACCCCCCTCTCAATTGCCTCCTAACCGGGCCAACATATTTTATGACTGATAGTGTTGCCATCATCAAAAAGGGGGAGATTGTTGTACTCCTGTGGTTTGATTATTGTACCCCTGTGATTTTGATAATGTCAAACACTATGCGTCATCTGTGCATAATATCATATGTGTTGACATTGCATTTGTATGGTTCCATGGTTTGCTGGAGGATCTGTCTAAGTCATGAAGAAATCTGTGCACACTCATGTCTGAAATGCACAATCATTTCATCAAATAGGTTGCAGGCACACACCATGTATATAAAGGGTCCATGCATACTCACTGCTCTTGTGTATATCACTTGTTTCTCTGGGTTCTGGCTAAGGTGTTGGCAGAACACCTCGAAAAGAATGTTGACTTTAAGTGTCGACAGTTGCTGTCATACGTTTGGTTAAGCATGCATATGTTATAACTCTGTTTGCTCATTGGGTCAGTGCATGTTTTCTAAGCATATAAGAGGTCGGTGCATCTTCTGCCTTGGTGCAGATTTCAGCCCTATGCATACAACATCAGTGCATATCAGGTCTTACGTGTGTAGATGGTTAGTGCATTCCTTGTTTAATTGCTCATCAATGTCTGTGCATGTGTCATATATACACTATTCAGGTCTGTGCATATATTATTCAGATCTGTGCATATGCTATTCAGGTCTGAGCACGTCACCGTTCACGCACATAGTAAGTCGATGCTAGTTTTGCATTTGGCAAATTAAGGTCGATGCTTTTTTGCATCTGTGCTAGACAGGTCCGTGCATATCACTGTACACATCACTGTTCAAGGTCGATGCTAGCCGTCCTTCTTCTTACACAAGGTCGGTGCATACTCATAGCATTTTCAATGCAAGTCGGTGCACATTTCTATTGTGCATATAGAAGGTCGGTGCATCTTTCTCCTGTGCACATAGAAGGTCAGTGCAGGTTTGTGCAGAGTGTGTGTTAGCCTTGTTAGAGTCAGTGCATATTTCTACAAGGTTGCATATGAGGTATGTGCAGATACTATAGAATGCATATAAAGTCTGTACACGACTTGTATGTCTATATACAAGGTCGGTGAAAGTCTTCGTAGAAACTCTCACAAGGTCGGTGCAAATTCCTGTTGAACTGCACACATGGTCGGTGCATGTCACTGATTATATGCTTGCATGGAGGTCGGAGCACATATATCATCGGTGTTGGTTTTTGCATTGTGCACATAAGGTCTGTGCACATCACTGTAGCAAGTCTGTGCATGATAGGTTTAAGGCATGGTCAAGTCGGTGCACCTCTCTGCTAAGGTCGGTGCAAGTCTTCATTTGGCAAAGCTTAAAGGTCTGTGCACTTTACTGTTAAGGTTGGTGCATGTTTTAATCTTGTGTGCATACGGTCGGTGCACATCTTTTAGTTCGCATAAAAGAAGTCGGTGCACATTAGGTCAGTTTTGCATATAAGGTCGGTGCAATTCTCTGTTCAACATCGATGCTAGTTTTGCTTTCTTGCATACTAGAGTCGGTGCAGGTTTGTATTATGCGTAGAATGGGTCGGTGCACTTTTTGCCTCAACTCAACTAAGGTCAGTGCAAATCAGTGTAGCTAGACTATGCATGTTAAGTCTATGGTACATGGGGTCGGTACATATTTCTATAGTCTGTGCATTCAGTAGAAGGTCAGTGCACTTTGTGTGTAGTTTGCATATAGGGTCGGTGCAATCTTATTACTCGCACATGCAAGGTCTGTGCACCTTACGCTCATGGCATATAAGGTCGGTGCATCTTTTACATCATGCACACACGAAGTCTGTGCACCTCTCAGCCCTACAGCCATATTAAGTCTGTGCATGTTTTCATGTCTGAGCATGCTAGCCATAAATCGTCATAAGAGTATAACCATGTTTGGCTTATGAACAGTCTAAGTCCGTGCACACTTGCTCAAGTGCTTTATTGAGTCTGTGCAATTCTTACATTTGTCTGACTGTCTTATGCTGACTAAGGGTTTGACAAATTGACAGGACAATTGTTCATGAACCTTAAGGAGGGCACGTGATCCAAGGTAGAAAGGATAGCCATGCTCGTGACACGTGGAAAGCCAACAAGCACAGATGATGCCACGTGGCCAGTGTTACTCAGATCTGGATAAGAGTTTGGGTGGGAAACGTGGTTCCCACGCACCCATCTCTCTGCTGCATATAAATAGAGGTTGTTCGCTCAGAAAAAGATAGAGAGAAATCGTGAGAAAGAAACAGAGATAAGAGAGATAGAGAAGAGAAGAATAGAGAGCAGAAGAAGAAGAAGAGAGAGCGAGAGTCTGAGAGGAAAGAGAAAGAGCGAGAGGCTGAAGAGAAGAAAAATAAGAGAGAAAAGAGCAGAGAGATCGTGAGAAAAGAAGAAGATAGTTGAAGCAACAAGATCAAAGGAGAATGAAGATATGTGTCCTCTAGATCAGATCCAAGGCACACTACTCGTGAGCGAGCTATTTGTTTTATGATTTGATTTCCAGCTTTCAGTCATTGAATTTCATCATCCTTGTTTTTCTATTTTACATTCCATTTTCAAAAGCTGTGTATCAGCGGATGGCATAAGCTGTAAGGCCCAGCGCAAGCTGTTAGTCAGCGGATGGCATAAGTTGTAAGGCCCAGTGCAAGTTGTTAGTCAGCGGATGTAGGCAAGCTATAATGCCTAGCCGTTTAAGCTGTGTATCAGCGGAAGCAACACTCGGGTTGAGTGTGGGGTGGATGTAGGCCTGGAGGACCGAACCACCTAAAAATATCCTGTCTACTGTGGTTTGATTTCTTATCTGATTTTTGCTAGATGAATGCCTAGGTGCGTTTATATTGATTGTTCTGTCTGAGTGCTTTAAGATTTCTTAGTGTGCTTAATCTACTTCTGCAAACTATTTGAAGTTGCTGAGTAGTTCATTGCTTTCGCTGACCATCTATTTGACTGTGTGCCTCATCATAGCCCAGAGTCATCTATCATCTATTTAGTCCATGTTTTATTATAGCTCACATTCAGTTAAGCTAATCAGTCTTTAATTCCCCATAGCTTAGTGTTTGTAGCTTAATCTTTTAAATTGGCCAAAAATTTCGAAGGGGATTCATTCACCCCCCCTCTGAATCTGTCCATAGCACCTCAACAATAGTGTCCGAGTGGTTCCTCGCTCACTTTGCTCACATGTCCGCTATAGCTCCCACCTTGTTTGACTTGGTCACAGAAAAGATGAAGCCCGATGAGGACTTCATTCAATTCGTCAATCACTGGAGGATCATGGCTTCTCAGACAGAGGTTCCTATCCCCGAATCACAGGCAATCACCATACTGGTGAACAATGCCACGCCACAGCTTAGGGCTATTCTGATGCTTAGTGAGCTCCATACCTTTCCACAATTGTATAACCGAGCTCGCATTGTTCAAGTCCAAATGAAGGATTCCACCTTGCCACCCTTCTTTGAAACTCGCACTAGAGGATGGAAAGCCCCAGCTATCCCCACCACGGAGGGAGTCACTATGAATGAGCAGGTCAATGCCTTTGGCCCGCCTTTTAGGCCCAACAACTGCCAAGCTCTACAATCCAATCAAGCCGGTCCCAACCAAGGTCAGAGGAATTCAAGGTCATATTCCAATGTCCCTCCACCTCAAAGCTACAATCGTGCCGGTCTAAAGCGGGCCTCGTACCCTCAGTTGCCCGAAACTTTGGGTGACATCTTCTTCGCCCTCATGTCATCCCAGGCCATTAAATTGCCCCTTGAAAGGGATTGGGTCCACCCCAATGCCGACACATCCAAATATTGTATGTATCACCGCACTCCCGGGCACAATATTTACAATTGCTTCCAATTCCGGGATTGGGTATACGACATGAACGATGAGGGTAGGATTAATTGGGCCGACGTTAAGCTCACTATTACTAACCTCAAGAAGCCCAATCGAGATCTGGGAATTGTCCAAAATCCCTTACCTGCCCACCAGCCGAACAAGGTCCCCTCAAGTTCAAGGCAACATGAAAAGGTGAATACCGTGATCAGGTTAGAGCCACGTGTTCTTAAGAGAACCCAAATGTGGGGCATAGTAGGCCTCCCCGACTGGCACGAACGATTTGAGGTAGAAGTCAAAGAGCCATTGTAATGCCCTGAGTTTTTCGGATATTTTTCGGATCTTGATCCGCAGGTTTGGGATCACTTTCGGGGGTCCCGGAGAGCGTTTTGTGGTTTACGTGTGTTTTTTCCTGACAAGCCTTCGGAACCCTGTACCGGGTGAACCGTTGCATTCTCCGACTCCGGGACTTTACCAGCGCATCGAGTGTGTTCCAAGGATCGGGAAAATAATTTTTTCTAATTTTTTAGATTTTTTGGATTTTCTAGATTTTTATATAATAAACCTTTTTCCTTTTATTTTTCTTCTTCTTACTTTCTCCCCCTCCCTTTTCTCTCCCGTGACACCCCCGCTCCCCTCCAGACCGTTGCTCTCTCTCCCCCGTGAATGGACGCGGTGCCCCCTCCTCCTCCGGCGACAGACGATGGGCCAAGGCGGCGGCATGGTGGCGACGGCAGTGGCGTGGTGCTCGCGACGGTGGTGATCTTGCAGCAAGGGTGTAGAGTTTGTGCTTTGATAGTGATTTGAAGATCGGCAGTGATCACATGGTTTCACCCTTCTTTGAGGTAGGGGAACATATCCTTACCCTCTTTCCTACTTCCCCCGAGATTTCTAGGCTGAGGGAGATTGAGAGAGGCGTGTTTCATGTCGGGAAGGGAGAATGTATGTTCAGGGTGAGCGGTGGTTTTCACCCAATTTGGACCCCGGTTGGGGTTTTGTTTTGGTTTTCCAGTGGTAGCAATGTCCGGGGATGAATTTCCCTTGTTTTCCCCTTTGCTGGGAGGTGAATGGGGCCTGGAACTGAGCTTGGAGTAGAGCTCGGCCCGCTTTTGGAATCCACAGGAGACGGCCACATTGGTGGCCGTCTGTGCCTTGAACTAGGCTGCCAGGACTCTAGCTGCCTAGGTCACTGGGCGGCCAGGGTCCTACGCGCCCAGGGTGCTGGGCGGTCAGGACCCTAGCCGCCCTTCTCAACTACCCTGGTTTGCGCGGCTAAAGATGTGGCCACCCAGGCCACAGGAACCCAGGTGCTAGGCAGCCACTAGTGTGGCCGCCCACGCCTCTGGGCGGCCAAGAGTTTGGCCACCTAACCCCTTTAGCCTCCGGGGTGCCGTGCTTTGCGTTCCCTTGCCCCAAGGTGTCCGTGTGCAGTACAGTTTCACGGAAGGGGTGCCCGCGTGACTCTTCGTGATTCGGGCTTTCTGTGTAAGTCATTATGGGCCATCCCTGTGGGAAATTATGTCTGTAAAGGGTTTTTTTCCCCGTTGGGGGTTATCGTGTGCTGTGGTCCTTTCCGCACGTCATTTGGTTCTTCGGGAAGCATTTTCCGTGGGGGCTGCGTGTATGGCCCTTGAGCGGTGAACTCAGTCTCCCAATCTAGGACAGGAGGGCCGTTCCCGCACCTCGTCTGGGGTTATCCGATGGTTTCCATTGCTTAGTGAGTTCATACCTCCAGTGACACGTCCACTAGTCGTAGCCTTCTTATAGCATGCGTGTGTTGACCCACCCGGGAGTGGTGGAGCGGCTTACCCGTGAGAGACGATTTTTAGGCTGGTTACCGTAGGACCCCTTCGCGCAGTCTGAGTCTGGGTTTGGGGGATGTACCAGCTAGAGGATCTGACCTAGGGCACATGGTCTATGTGTGCACACGTGGTTGGAGGCATCGGACCCATGCTGACGAGCACGACCCCAACTAGTTCTTGTTCGTGGTACTTGTTGCGTGTCTCAATCTCCGCCTGGGGCATGTAGGGAGACACTGGGCGCGGTGTAAGACGTCATGGGACGCATCCGGCCTTGCTTCTAGTGGGTGGTGCTCCTGTTGTTGACACCTATTTTTTCCCTTAGAGTTGAGTCATTTTCTTACCATTATTTTAATGTCCCAAGTTGTCCATTATTCATTGGGCCATTTCTAGATGATTTTTTGGGCTATTTTATGGGTATTTTCTCCCTAGTTGGGCTTGCTCACGCATTTTCTTGAATTTGAGCATAATGGGCTTTGGTTTGACTTGGTCGTTGGGATAAATAAGCATATTTATCTCATATTTTTTATTTTTCAACGGCCAGGAGAATAGCGGTCACCCGATAGACCGCTCAACGTCTCTGGCGGTCTATCAAGAGACCATTTTTATCGGCCAGGATTCCTGTGTCGACGTGCATTTCTCTCTCTATCCGTAGTCAAATCGGTTCCTTCATCCACTGATTTCTCCGCCGATTTGGAGCCAAATGCTTTCTCGTTTGATCCTGCTGGCAGTTGAGAATATTATCTTCATATCTTTCTAAATAATCGAAGCCTAATTCCTGCCAAAAAGGCTCCAACTCGAGCTAGGGTTTCAAGTGTTTATAAATAGAACCCTTGGCTCATGGTCCCGGAGGGGGAGATTCTAGAGCTCGCGTCGAGGTGCTGCCGCATTCTAGAGCGAGATTCAGCCAGGGAGAAAGGCTTTCCACGTCCCTTAAGCCTTCGGTCCAAGGAGTAGTTGACTACATTATTATTTTTTGTGTCATTGCTTGGTTATCTTCAATCATCTTTTGGTCATCCCATATCCATTTTTTCCTCGTTTCTCTCCACATTTTTCACTGTCACCTTTGCATTCATACATCCTCCTATTGTTTTCCTCGCCCCACAGGGGTTAAAACCACAATCCCCCAGGTATCTACCCTTCTAATCATGTGTTTTACTCATCGTTCTTATCTATAGATATTGCACGTCCTTGAACTAATTTGGGTCATCTTCTCTTGTTGTTTGTGTTGTCTTGCAGGTCAGCAGTCGTCTTTACATGAGGCCCATCCCTCCTGGCCGGTCGGAAGGGGTGAAGGATCGAGTTCCTAGGTCCGGGTTCTGGAAGTTTTCTGCGGTCTACCTCTGACCGTTTACCAGAGGTAGCGGCCCTCCTGAGGCCGTCTTTCTTTTTTTTGCGGCAAATTGAAGACCGTCTCATTCTTCCGCCCGTGCCTTCCTCCCGTGTTTCGTTTCGGTGCTGGTAGCGGCCTGTCGTCCGACCGTCTCCATCATTCAGCGGCCGTCGCAAGACCGTCTTCTTCCTGCACCAGAGGTGTCTCAGTTGGCGAGTGTCTTCATCTATCTCTTTTTTCCAAGTTACGTAGTGCATTCCTCTTGCACTATTTACTTTGGTGGTGATCACGATCTAGTTGTGTTGATTTTGAGGTGATGGTATCATTGCATTGCTTGCTTTGTTCCATGTTCTGTTGGATGTTACATTAGTAACATTCATTCACACACACACTGGGAGGAAAATATCAACACCCTTGTTTTTTTGGGCAATCACGGTGGGACACCTTGTGACCATCGTGTTTTAGCACTGTTGACCTACTTCTTGGTGTTTGTTTTGTTCATTTTTAAGTCTCCTCGGGTTTTTCGTGTCACTTTCTGTCATTTTTTGCACTCTGAGTTGTTTGCGGTCCTCTGCGAACCGTTCAATACCTCCAGCGGTCGGTCGATAGACCGCCTTATTCCGTCTCAGGTATGTCCGTCTCAATTGAGTTTCTATCTATGCCTATTTTCTATCCTCTGGTTTTTTGCGGTCCCGTCAAGGCCATTTTATGCAGGTTACGGTCATTCATCAGATCGTCTCCTTCACTCAGGTACGCGCTTTGTGATTTCTGTTGCTGCTGCAGTTTTAGTTCTATTCATGTCGTTCCTTACTATTCCCTAGCTGATTGCGGTCTCTCCAAGACCATCTCCTTCATTTTGCGGTCTTCCCTCTGACCGCTATTTTATTATAGTACACCCCGAGTTTCACACTTGTGCTCTATTATTGATAATTTTGCTACTTGTTTTGGGTCGGCCCAGAGTCCTTGGCTGACGTCCCAGTTCCCAGCTTTCACAACATTCGTTTCCCTCCTCAGTCAGAGCTCTCCACGTATCGAAAGTACGATAGGAGCAGAAATCCTTATATCCATGTAAGGGACTTTTTGTACGAGTCGACGCAATTCCAGTATGACGATCGCCTCATGGCATATCTGTTCCTCCGCTGATTGGATGGGGTTGCCTTGGAATGGTTCTATGCTTTGCCACTGGAGGATGCGGAAAGCTTTAAAGTCATCAAGTAAAAGTTCATCCAGAGATTTCAGGACCGGGTCGACCCGGAGTATTCATTTACCGATTTGGTGGCCGAGAAGATGAAGGCCAATGAGGATTTTGCAACATATACTGATAGATGGAGGTAGATGGCAGCCCGTGTGCCTGGTCATATCCCGGAGGAGGAGAAGGTTAAGCTCCTCATTTCCAATGCCACCCCTACTTTCCGGAACATCCTAGCCATGAATGACATTGCCAACATGCACCATCTATATAGTAGGGCCAAATTTATCCAGACCCAGTTTAAAGACTCCCCTATTCACACCCTTTTTGAGCCCCAAAAGCCCAAATACACTAAAAACCCTTAGGGGCTAGTTACCGAGAGAGTCTAAACCAATGACCAAGTGCAAGCCGTTAAGTTCCCTAACCAACCCGCTCCACCTCGCTTCCAACAACCTCTTGGCAACCCTCAATTCCCCACTGTGCCAAATGCCCAACCGTCCTTCCACGCTCCCCAGCAGCCACAACAGCCACCACAATATCATAACGTCCCTCCTCCAAACGGCTATGCACCTGCACGCCCGGATCCTATGAGAGCCCAATACCCTCCCTTGTCTGAAACCCTTTCAGATATCTTCTCTGCCCTCATGTCCGCTGGTGCTTTGCAACTTCCTCCGGAACAGCCGAATTGGAACCCGGCCGTTGACCAGTCTAGATACTACATTATCCACCGGTAGCTCGGGCACACCATTGAGAGTTGTTTCCAGTTTATAGATCTTGTTTATGATTTGCATGAAGGGCAGCATATCGACTGGGCCGAGATGCACAAGGTGATCATAGGGATGAAGGAAAGAAGAAGACAGCAGCCGTAATAGCCGCGATAGCCGCAGCAGCCATAATAGCAACCGAAGTAGCAGCAGCCTGCATAGAATTTGGGGATTCATCAGAACCCAATGCCTAACCATCCACCCGCTCCGCAATCTCAACCGTCGGCACTAGCACAGGTCAATATTGTCCACCGCCCAGCTCCCAATGCTCGGTGGTCTTATGATGATGAGTCTCCTGCTCACCTCATGGCCCTCCACCTTACCTACCGCAACTCCTCTTCGCCTTCTACCCCCATTATTCTTCAACCCACCACCGCAACCTCCGCCGCACCCACCATTCCTCCAAAACCCCTCATCTTACCCCACGCATCGCCCAACGTTTCACCCGTCTTCGCACCAACACCCGTTGGCCCCTCCATTGCCACCCCTGCGCCTAACCCTTCACCCGTCATTCTCCCAGCGGGGCCCGTTAAGCTTGCATCTACCATCGTCACCCATGTTTCACCTGTGACCCTTGTTTCTACCCCCCTTGTTCACCCTATTGGGCCCATCAAACCACCCGCCATGAGTCCATCCGACGTCGTGCCGGCACAAAACCTTGCCCTCCGGAGCAGGCGTTTATTTCACCGAAACTATCCTACAACTGGTGCACCTGCACCTAATCCCTAGTTTCCGTCCCAGGCTGTTTATCAGGAGGAGGTGGACCAGTTGCCAGGCACACAGTATGAAGATATGGCGGTAGACAGTCTACCATCGGCTTTGGCAACGCTTACTAAGGGGCCAGCCATTTCTTTTTCTGAGTCTGAATTAGCACCTCCCGAGGCACGACAAATGCCTCTCTACATCTCCATCACCTTGAACAACGTGCCTATTGACGTGGCTTTGGTTGACACTGGAGCCTCCATTAATGTTTGTCCCCTTATCACCCTGCGTGCATGCAACATCTTTGAAGATTTGTTGAGGCCTACTCCGACTACCATTGCAGCTTATGATAATTCGAGAAGGCCATGCCATGGGGTGATAACTATTCAAGCTGAGCTCGGGCCACTAACAATGCCCGTTGAATTTTATGTACTGGGCATTGACCCAATGTTCAAGACTATTCTAATCAATGACTCCCTTAGGAGTATCTAAAGACAAGTATTGAGATTAAACACATTTAACATTTCTGGTTTTTACCTCAGGGCTATAGCACTTATTCTATCCTTTTTGGTCACATTTTCAAATTTTTCTTTTGGCTCATAATTTTTAAGAGCATTCAAGTATAGCCAACACCTTTTTACATAAGGATGCACGCTGTTTAGACGCCAGTACCCCTAGTTACTCAGTGAGACTAACCATCTTGCTTCATTTTGAGTAGAGATAGCAAAGGCACCTCATGACATAGTTCACTTCATTTCTTTGATGAAGTACTAGTTTCTCAGTGAATCCTTTGTCATTGCTCTACCTTGAGCATTTGATTCATTATTTTCATCATGTGCTACCCTTTGGAATTTTTTCTATGTTTAAGAATAATACTTAATCTAAGTTTCTCAACCAAGGTTGCCTTAACCTTAAATTTTTAGACTTTAGGAGATTGCACAGGACACAACATGTGTGAATTGGTTGGGGCCTATTAAGTTCTGAATACAATCTTTTTCATGAAATTTAATTTTTAAACTCTTGAATTCATTAAGCTCAAACCATCAGTTTTATTCATGGGTTGTCATAAGGTCTTATAAAAGAAAATTCCTTAATAGGTTTGCTCAAATCAATGAATTGGATGAACAGATTGGAATCATTCTGATATCAATTGAGGTTCAATGAATTTTCAATCAAGTTCAACAAGGAAGACAGTCTTTCAAGAATTAGCATGAAGACATGGATGACAATTTTAAGGACAGTCTGACACCAATAGAAAGGAATTTCTTTTTGAGAATATGCAATCCAAAGCCTTTGGTGAGACTCCCCCTCAGATGATGTTGGATTTAAAAGACAAGATTCAAAGTCAAGGCTTAAGATGAAGGGTGATCAAATTTTTTTAAGGAGCATCCCTTCTCAGCAGATTCATAATTTGAAATCAGTAGTGGCTGGAACAAGTCAAGTGATACCAATGGGAGAAAATTCTTGTTGAGATAGTGCGATCAAATGATCTTAGAAAGGCTCTTCCTCAGAAATAGCTAAGATTGAAATCAAAGTTTTTGAGTGAAAAACTTTCAGACTTATGGAAACAAGGAGTATGAAATGATGATAGTCGACAATAAAGACCATATTGCTCAGAAACTTCAAGGAAGACAAATGAAGTCGACTTGAGCAATTTCTAAGTCAACTTGAATGATTGAATCACAACTAGGAATGGTTGCATGAATTTTTTGTGTTTTCAAATATTGAAGACATGCTTTCAATTGTTACAAGCTCCCCCTATCTAAATGTAGATTATGCATAAGATAGATGTCAATCGGGGCATGACACTAGCTCCTCTTAACTAAATGCATTGGGTGGCTGATTTATACATGAAACGCGTGCAAGACTTAAATGCAGAATTGATGCAAGTGATGTTTAGCTCCCCCTGACTAAATGCTCTAAAATACCAATTTTGTCATGAAGAACATGCAGGAAGTAAGATTGCTTGACTTAAACGAATTTTCAGGATCTTACATGCAGGATTACTTATCACAATTCATGATGCAATTTCATTTTTAAAGTAGATTTATCAATTTTCAGCATGAGATCATAGAATGATATGCATATGCAAACATGAGTCAGTGTTGAAATTTTGTACAGCAAATTCAGCAAGTTTCAACATGTGATTCAAAGAATGATGTGCATGTGCACACACAAGCATGTGTTAAAAAAAAAATCATGTAACAGATTTGAAATGGATGCAATTGTTCAATATAAGAAATCGATTTGAAATTTATTCTTATGACAATGCATAACAATGCCGGTAAATATATGCAGATATTCAGATCATGATTCAAAGCTAGCTTCGCAAATAGCCCTTAGTACCTGGCGGAGCATTTAGGTCCGAAGACCACCTCACGCATAGTGTGGGTTTCCAGACAGACAGGATCTGCCCTTCTTCCAGCACCATTTGACATACCATTGGGCTTTTCATGCAATCAACTTCAAGATTTCATAGTAAAAATAATCAAATAGAATAAGCATGAATTTTTATTAACAGAAAGATATGATGTGCAGCTTTGACAATATAAGAAATTAGAACAATCCTACAACCAAAAAGCAGATAATGTAGTGAGTGGGGTTTTATCACACCAGGGTGCCTTGCATATTTGTTTAAGCCCCTTTATTTCTTTGCTCCAAGGCACTCCTGCAAGAAAGAGTTCTCATTTTCTGTACAAAGGTACCCAAGATCTCTTTGGTCCTGAAAGGTTAGTTGCACCTCTCACTGGTGTTGTCCATGATTTCAAATCATTAACATCATCAGATTTCATAATCAAACAATCATTCATGACGTGCCCTACCTTCCTACAATAATGGCGATGAATGAAGGCATTCAAATTTTCTTCAAAGGATATGCATGAAATTTCTGTGGGAAGGCAATAGTTCTGCCATTTCTATCTGGGACTTGAAATTTCCTCTCAAATGCCAACAGTCTTGGACTGTGTCGCCGGCTCTTTTACAGTTATGACAGTAATGCCTCTTGTTTGAAAACAATTTTGCCTTCTTGAGCCTATGGGTTTTCTATGAATTTAAAAATCATCATTTTTCAAAACAAAATAATTATGCATCACATGACCAGATCTACCACAGTAAAAATATCGAATTGTCTTTTTCTGCACAACATGATTTTGAACATGAGCTTTTCTAGCATGCACATGTGGATTTTGAAATGAACCCTTTTTGTTTTTATCTAGGCATTTTTGAATCCATTCAATTTCTTGCATGCATTTGAATCAACAACTTTCATGATACTACAATCATGCAGCATGTGACCTACTCTACCACAATACTGACATGAAATTCTCTTTTTGTGTGCTTGTGTGATTATGGCAGACTCATGCACAACATGCATTGTGTCAACAGAAACATTTTTTAACTTTTTCTATTTTTCACTTTGTTTCACATTTTTCTGATTTTCAGTTTGTTTTGAATTCTTTTGGGCAGTGAATTTACAGATTTGTGAATTAGGGGTGTTGGTTGGCCCAGAACTGCCCACAAATGAAGTATAAAGTTTGTTTTCAAAGCTTTTCTTATTTACTGGATTATAACCCAGCCCCTCTTTTTGAAAATTCACTTTAGTTCCAAAGAGCTTGTCCAAATTATCCTTTCCCTCAACAAATTTTGACAAGGAGTTATTAAGATCATCAATTTCTTGTTGAAGGGCTGATACACAGAGTTCATAATTAGCCATTTCTTCCTCGCACTCAGCAACTCTCATTTTTTAAGATTCATTGACATATTTGTAATCATCAATTTCCCTTTGCAAATTGTTCAATTTTTTAGAATCATCTAAGCAGACAGATTCCCCTTTTCCAACACAAGAAGTCTTTCAGATATGGCCATATTTAATTCTTTAAGCTTCTCATTTTCTTGTTTCAATTTCTCACTTTCTTCAGCTTGTTTTTCATTAATGGCCATTGAACTTACCTTTTCGTTTAGCTCCTCCTCTATTTGTTCCAGTTCAAGTTTCTTATCAAGCAGACTTTTATTTTCCTCTCTCAATGAACCAATTAGGTCTTTCTGCCATTCAAGGTCCGAGAGGAGACGTTCATTCAGTTCTTTCACAAATAAACACTCATTACAAACAGAGTTATCAGAACAAGTGTTTTTAGCTTCTTTTCTTAGCTTTATGTTTTGAGTTTCAGATTTATCAAGATTTTTCTGAAGTTCTATATTTACTACCTTAACAGCTTCAAGTTTTTCAGAAATCAATTTGTTTTCCTCCTCAAAATTTTTAAGTTTCTTTTCAGCCTTTTCAATTTGATTTTTAAGTTCTTCATTTTCTGACTTCAATACTTTCAAGCTTTCATTGTCAGAATCGATGTGAGCTGAATTATTTAACTTCTTTTTCAAGGATTTATTTTGTTTTCTTAAATTTTCACACATCTCGAGCAATTCAGCATAAGCATCTTGCCAATCATTTATAGAGAAGTTTTAAACATAGAGTTTACCTCCTCATCAACACTTTCTTCGTAGCTTTGCATGCTATCACCCATGAAGCACTTGTGTTGTTCTTCCTTCTTGTAGATAGCAACTAGTTTGTCCCAGATTTCCTTCATAGACCTGGCAGAAGAAACAAATGGAAAGATGTTTTGATCAATAGCATTTTTCAAAATATTTAGAGCTCTAAGATTTTCATTATTCTTCATCCTATGACTATATGTCTATTTGGACATATCTTTGGGCAGTTTGTGTGGACCTTTGGAAATGAGGTTCCACAGGTTTGGATTTACTGAATACACAAATGTGCACACACTGCCTAGCCATGTAAAGAAATCAGAACCATCAAACATCGGTGGATGAGCCATTGAAAACTCGGACAATTTATAACAATGATAGCACACAAAGAACAACAGGACCTTCTCTAACGATTGATAAATCTGATCTATCAGAGACCCGCTCTGATACCAATTGTTCGGTGCGTTGCTAGGATCTAGAGGGGGTGAATAGATCCAGCTAGTAATATATGCCCGATTTAAAACTTCTGGACCAATCTAAACAATCAAAGGCCATTCACAAAGATTATACATCAAATACTTTACTACACGAAGCCTTAAGCGCAGTCATATGTAAACCAACGTGAGAATAGGATTAACCCAACAGACTCAAATGTATGCACGTCAAATAAACACCCTATGAAGGAGGTAGGAGATATGGAGCAGTCACACCATCAAACCACAATGGACAGAGATTTTTTAGGTGGTTCGGTCTGCTACCCACAGACCTACATCCACCCCTCACTCAAATCGAGTGAGGCTTCCCTTGCTATGCATGAACGTGGAGACACCTCCACTACAGACGATGCCTAATAGCTTGGACCGAGGGGAACAAATCCCTCACACCCTGACCTTGCAACCCATAAGATCATACCCACTGCTACACGCAGTGACCAGAGAAACAAATTCTCCCTTCTTCTACAACCGCAGAAGGAACCGTGAAAAGCTCCCCGTAGCTCACAACCCAGAGGAACGAATCCTCTCTTCTTCTGCTACACAGAAGGAATCGGAGGAACCAATCCTCCACATTCCGATTTCCCAGAATAACCCACGCACAGTAGATAACTATGCGCAACCACCTTATGTGCACCAAGCACACCAAGGCCAATAACCAAACAGGAATAAAAATGGAAACAGAAAAATAAATGAACGCTGAACTGAACCAGCACGATAGAAAACTTTCAGCGAGACAACAAGGACTGTAGCTTCCTATGGAAGCACTTTGACTGGAGTCTCCGAAGCTCTACAGATCACCCTTTCTTTTACTTCTTCTTCTGACCTCGGTGGCCACTCTCTCTCATGCTTTTCTTCTTCCTCTCACTCTCCTTTTCTTCTCTTTTGTTCTCTCTATCAAACTCCCCTTTGAGCTCAGCTGCTCTCTCTCCTTCTTCTTCTGCTCACTCTCTCTTTCTTCTCTTCACGCCACACTTATGAGCTCACAGATCTTTTTCCTTTTCTTCTTCTCACTCTAGCTCTTCTTCTTCGTTCGCTCACTGATGTAGCCTCTCAGCAGCCTCCTCCTTTTGCGTAGCCCCCTTTCTTGCTGTTGAAGAAAGGTCACTTATATACGTAGAGCAGATAAAAATGATTTGTTAGAAAAATCGGATCCATAACAAAAACAATCCATTGGACCAGCTGGTAGGGTGGAATATTCTATCTCTGGAAGCATTTGGGAATGTGCCATCCATCCTCGGATCACGTGCCACTCATTGGAGAGAATAATCAAGTGACCCGCTTGAGTATCTCACGTGCTCGGCCATTTGTCTACCTTACCAACACATTTTACACCCTTAAGACATATTTGTCAGCACTGCAGACTTATTTGTCATCGTTATCCATAGGAGCCATCGCCTTCTGCTTGTTTCCTCTTCTTTGAGAGTCGTCGCCCTTGTTGGCGTTCTCACCTATTTGTCACCCGTAATGGATGTTTTTCACCCTTGAAGCTTCGTTTATCACCCTTGCTGTTTGTTTGACACCATTGTGAGCTTGAGCGTCTTGATCTTGCCCAGAGTAGTGTTGACTGAAGTCAACATAATTGGTTCACTGTATATGACAAGAGGTTGACTGGTGTTGGCGTTGACTGAGGTCTTGACTTTACTTTGACTGGAGTGACTTTGACCGGGTCAACTTGACTACATTTGCTTTGACTGGGTCAACTTTACTTGGTCAACTTGACTTGGTCACCTTGACTTGGTCACCTTGACTTGGTCAACTTGACTGGGTCAACTTTTACTTCATCTTTAACACACAACTCAGCCTTAACATTCATTTTTCACCTCTAATGGTCATTTGTTACTTCTGTCAAAGTATTTGTCAGCTTAACCTTGCATTTGTCTGCCTTAGCCAGTGAGCCGTCGCTTTAGACATTATCAGCCTTTGCCTTGAGTCGTCGCCCTATGCATTTGTCACCACTACTGCATGTTTGTTGCCCTTCTGTGTCTATTTTTCACCTGTAGAGCCCATATGTCTCCTTTGTTCTTGTTTGTCACTTGGCGAGCTTGACTGCTAGATGAAGGGCGTTTGGCTACGTCGACGTCATTCCATGACTACATCGACCGCAAGAGCTGTCTTGCTTCTTTTTAGCCTGGCCACCTATTTTTCACTTTTACCAAGCCATTTGTCAGTCTTATCTTTTATTAGTCACCTCATACTAGCTATTTGTCACCACTATGCACTGGGAGCCGTCGCCTTTACCAATTCTTCTAATCTCAACGTGGTTGAGTCGACTCCAAGAGCTGCTACATCGACTCCACTTCATGGTAAAGGCTTCACTTTCTTGGCTTTTAGCTTCAAGGTCTATTTGTCAGCCATATCATGCATTTGTCACCCTTGAGAGGGTATTTTTCACCCTTATCCAATATTCTTCACTGTTGTTTACTGCTACCTGCTTACTGCTGCTACAGCTCTTCATGGCGTCGACTCCATCATCAAAAAGGCTTCATCTTGTCTATTTTTCAAACTTGTTTTAACATTTGTCACCTTTGAACAAGAATCTTCACCTTTGCTCAACATTCTTTTATCCTTGTTTCTTCACCTTGACTGAACCTTGCATTAACTCCGTAGTGACTTTACTCTTGCTTCTGCTACAACTCTTCATATCTGATGACACTTGCTGGCTTCAGCGTTGCCTGACATTTGTTAGCCCAGGTGGCCATTTTCCACTGTCTATGCCTATTTGTCACCCAAGAGTATCTATGTGTCACCCTTAATCTGTAGCTACTGCAGGACATTTCGGTTGACCGAAATAAGCAACGATCGACCGTTTTTGGCTTTGAGCGAAGTCTTTGAAATGTTGTGGCTGCATTGCTACTGCATTGGCTGCATTGGTTGCATTGCTACTGCATGAGACACTTGAAACACTTGAAGGTCTTTCAACATGTTAACATAGTCTTTGTGCCAAATCAAGAATATGGCCAAATCAAGAGTTTGAAAACATCAATATCAAGGACTATGAACACATGCTCATAATGCAACTTATAGAACTTGACATCAACAAAGCATGAAGACTATGCATGAAGACTATGAAGACTCATGAAAGACTCTGATTTGTCATCAACAAAAAACCACATGATGACTCATATTTGTCATCTTAGCCACATGATGATTCATATTTGTCATCATCAAAACCACAGGGACACAATAGAAAGAAGAGGAGGGAAAGGAGGGGAAAGAAGAAGGAGGAGTCTAGATGAAGAAGAAGGAGAGAACGGTGCAGAAGGGGCGAGGGGAAGAGGAGAAGGGGAGAAGAAGATCGGAGGAGAGAGGGGGGGAGAGAGATCTCTCCGCGAGAGGGAGGTCGCTGGGTTCTTGTAGGAGAGGACGCGACGCCTTCATCCCGCTACTGTGAGCCTGCCGCATGCATGCCTAGACATGTCGCACGCCTCTGCCAGCCATTCGCCTGCATGCCCAGCCCGCCTACTTCCACATGCATGCCATGCCTGCATCGATGCTAGAGTCTACACCTCGCTAGAGCTGCTGCATGGATTTGCCTACATGTTGCTCACCTGGAACTATCGTAGCCCAAGATCCACTGCTTCAGCATGCCAATGAGCTCCCCTGCATGCCTGCGGCTGCCTGCATGCATGGCACTACTACCGTCGAGGGGGGCCACTGCCCAAGACCTGCTGCCCCATAAGGCTGCCCACACTCACGCGAGAGAGGAGGCAAAACTGATCACAAGGTTATAAAAATATGCAAAAAGTTATAATTAGGCCCCTCTAAGAAAAGAAGTCAAGCCAATGGATTCATAAATACTTTACCATTAGCCATTCCATTTTGTTCATTTAAGATGAATTTTGTAGAAATCAATTTTAGTAAAATTTCTTATGATTTCATTAAAAATTAATTATGTAATTTTTTATTTTTAAAGATGTCTCAAGTCCCATAAATTATAGAAAAAGCTCCATGTTGTGTGAGACCAAGATTATCATGTAAAATTACATAATTAAATTCGTTAAAGCCCAAAAAAAAACGCGTGTGATATTAATAAATATAGACAATTAAGCACTTATCACACTGCGCAACTTACTCATTGCTAGTCCCTTAGCAATGCAAACAAATTAAAAGTTAGGGGCCAACAAGAGTTCAAAAGAGCTCATACCTCATGACAAGATCCTCCTTCGTGGAATCGACTATGAATTAGGACTTTAGAATTATTAAAGCATACTAGCCATAGGATTAGAACATGATGCTCAAAATTCTCTTAGAATACTCCCATGGTCTCATAGCACTTGTGCTCGTGAAATCTAAATCCACAGTTTGGGCAATTGCATCCTCCATATTATCATTTTAGCTAGGTGTCTTTCAACTCCACCTCCCAGATAAGAGCTTTGATCATAGTAGGCTTCACTTTTTTTTAACACATGGTGCTGCACAACCCTTCACCGTTTGACGCGAACCTCAACTCTTACCTTAGGAGAAGTAGGCCCGATTACTAAGATCAGGGGCATTTTCTATGGTTTTTTTTCTTCTTCTTCTTCTTCTTCTTTTTTTCAAACACATGGTGCTGCACATCCTTTCACTGTTTGACGCGAACATCAACTCTTGTCTTAGGAGAAGCATGCCCGGTTACTAAGATCAGGGGCATTTCCCATGGTTTTTTTCTTCTTCTTTTTTTTTTCAGATCTAACTCTTTACTAGGGAGGGTAGAATATTAGACACCATACCAAATGACATAAGGTTTGTCCATCCTGTTTCATTAGTGTGTAGGCGATTTTTTTTTTGATGCTAAGAGACCTTAGGAGATTCTAAATTAGTTCCCATGACTAGACACTAAAAAAAATCATTCCATCATCCATTTCCACAATCTTTTTCATTCTAGAGTCTCTTTTATGAGAGCATGAATCATGAAAATTCAGCTGGGGCCTTTTTTTTAATAACAAAATGAGGCAGCAAGTTGCATGAGAGTTTTACAATGATTACCCTTACCCCCCAACTTGAATGACATCGTCTCTGATGATATGAAGCATGTAAAAATAGAACAATGTGCTCATATGAATGCTTGGGAAGGAAAGGTACAACCTGGGGCGTGCAAACGTGGTTCTAGCCGGCCATCCTCCTAGTGCTACTGCTGACCCTACAAACATAAAAAATGGAAATGACTTATTGAAACATAAAAGAGGAAACGTTGGGTTGCCTCCCAACAAGCGCTAAGTTTAACATCTTCAGCCGGATGAAATGAGGCCCAATAACCAACAAGGTGATTTCCTGATTAGCCACCATGTGTTCTCATCCTCCTTTAAATTCCAACCCTTATGCCACTGGAGGACAAGATGATATGTGTGTGCATGTGGGCCACAAATATCCCGATCTCGAACATTATTGATTTTAACATTAACAGTCTGTGTGAGCCGTTGGGCATGTGTGGAACATACTTGATTCTATTGTTTTGATGATGTTTGACTATGACTCATTGATGAGTCTTATTTGCATTTGATGATGTCAACATGTATGTAGTTCAGGTCAAAGTCAGCACTGGCAAGTGTATGGCCTCATGAAGATGAGCAGTATGAAGATATCATGCAATGGTGTAATGAGATGTGATGCATTGAACCAAAGGGTATGAACAAGGCCAGCCAACTGCAGTGCAACAGAAGCTCCAGATCCAAGAGTACCTTAAGTGCTGAAATTCAGTTGCAAGTTTAAGAGAAAGCAAGCAAGTCAATTTGAGTATTGAGAAGGGACATTGGCAGAACAAACATCATAGATTATGCTCCAAGATGTAACAAAGGGGTTTTCACATATTGATATGAAGCTGAAAATGATTGGGAAAAACTTCAAGGACAAGAAGCTATGCATATGATGGAATTTAGTTGCAAAGGTTGAGCAGAATTTGGATAAGAAGTGCAACTTCAAGAAGACTGCGTCAACCCCAGCTCAGGAAGGGTCAACGCATTGATCTCAAAAGGAAGAAAAGTTATAACGGGCTTAAAGGACAAGTCGACCTCATGAACGCATGGGAATTACAAGTGTCGACCCCAGGAGTCGACCCTTTGCCACCAAGGTTCTGTCAGTCTAAGCTGCGTCGACCCCATCTCAACGCCGCGTCGACCTCAGGCCTTCTCAAATGGAAGAAAGACCCAAATGGGCTTCGGCCGCGTTGACCTCACTCTTTCTCAACTGAATAAAAACTTAAGCATGCCAACAACTGCGTCGACCTCACTTCATCAGGAGGTCGACCTCAATGTCTTCCAAAACCTGTTATACAGGCAGTTTCTTCAAGACAGGTCGACCTCATTCTAACTCCTGTCAACAGAAGGTCGACCTCATGCTTTTTCCAGAAGCTCTTCTGCCTATTTCTATCAAACACGCTAGTTCATCCAGTAGCCAAAATAGCAACCGAAAATGTCCAAAAACACGGTCTTTGAGGGATGGAAAAGGTTCCTAGGACAGTGGACTGTCCTCTCCATCATGAGGCTGCAGTACAACCTTTTAGGAGAAATCTTTTGGCAGCTACCAGATTAAGGAAAGATCAGTTCTTCCTGTACTACACTTTTTGGTCTCAACCAATGAGATTACAGTCCAAGAAAATCACCAAGGACAGAGGACTGTCCTCCGTCTGTCATGGCCAATGAGGAAGTAGATCTGGTAGAAGCTCTCCATCCAAGACCATCATTTCTTCTCAAACAATACATATCTTGAAGGGAAAATTGGCTTGACTCTGCTATGCTTCCATGTGACCAATCCAATTACAGAACCAAGAAAAGACTATGAAAAAGAAATACTTTTATTACCCATGGCCCAATCAAATTGAAGTCTGGGAAGATTATTTTACTCCACTCTCCCATGTTCCATGGACCAAACAAATGAAGATCTGTTGGAGGGAAATCTTCTACCTGGTCTTGGAAGAAAACTACAAGTCTTGATATACACATGGTGGACCAATCAGAGAAGTAGCTTATTCCAACAAGCATCATGGCTACTCCAACCAATCAAGTTCATATCTGAATGAGACTGAAGAAAAAGAAAATCTCCATTTTATTTCTGGGCCAATCAGATTCAAGTCTAGATTAATTTTGTGATCCTGCTATCAGATTTGGTGGACCAATCAAAAGAGAAGGTCTATAGTAAAAGAAGTTTTTGAATTCCAACCAATTGCAATGTAGGAACTTGGAGGGAAATTCCTCTTCCAGCTCTTCTATATATACTTGAAGCTTCTAATGAAAAAGTCGTTGCTGCCCTTGAAGAAGAAGCCCACTCCTCCCTGAGCCTTCAACTGAGAATCTGTGAGGAAGAAAAAGAAGAGTGGAGAGCAGCCTAGTTCTAGTCCGACCTAGACCAGTCCAGTAATTGAGAGGAAGAAAAAGAGAGAAGAGAAGAAGAGTGAGCAGTCCAGCATCTGGTCCAACCCAGTCCAGTGCTGTAGAAGAAAAGAGAGAAGAAGAAAGGAGGGAATCCTTGAGAGAGAGTAGCCCTACAGAAAGCCCAAGCTTGAGGAGCAGCCTTCGATCCAAGAGCAGTTTGGATCTCAGCTTCATGAATCAAGTTCAGAAGCTATTCTTGTCTTTCTCATTTTGTTTTTTTGTTTTCCCTTTGAAACTATGAATCTAATGTTAGTGTGTTGTGTTGCTGTTGCAACAGTGTGTGTCTGGTGCTCTGCTTAGAGACCAGAGTAGTTTTTGGCAGGGTTCAGCCGTGTGTGTAGCGACCCGGATTCCGGATACCCGGTGCACCCGGTATAAATACCGAATACACGTGATACCACATGGGACCCGCGAGGCCTCCCAAGCGCGGGAAAGCGCCGAAGGGAAAAAGGATTGTGTGGGAAATACATTGAAGCCAGCAGATATAACAGTAAGCAATTAAATTTCATTAGATTGGATTGCTAAAGTAGCAGAAATAAAATTACCCTTTTATTAAACATTCAAGTTTTCAATTATACACCAGAGTCTAGCCCAAGGAAAGACAACAAGTCTAGCACAGTACAGTACGACAGGAAGAAACGTACACAGAAGTCGGAAGAAGCCCGACCGCAGGTACAGCTGGCAGCTACACAGCAAGCGAGCACTCCGCCAGGAACAGCAGAGGCAGACGGCGAAACCCACCTGAAAAGCAGCAGGGGTGAGTCTCAACAGAAACTCAGTAGGGGTCACGCGGATCCCCACTGGAAAACCGCACAAAGCGAAGGCAACGGAAGCAGCAACAAACGTAGCAAAGCAGGAAAGCTACACTACAAAGCTGTAAAGGAACAGACGGGAAGTGGGAGTAGGGAACACGCAGGAGAGGGTGAGAACCCGCACCAAACAAGCGGCTACCGAACTAACCTCGGTATCCCAAACTACTCCAAACAAAGGCAACAGATGGATGACCCTAAACTCACACAGAAGGGTACACCAGTCTGTCAACCAGCCCCAAACAAAGGCGAAGGCGAACGCCGACACCGGGAAACAGACAAAACACGACAGGGAACGTCGTGCACAAAGCCCCGCGCACGATCGGAACATCGCGCGGACGACAAACCACTGACCCCGAGTGCAGCCACGAACGGGCAACTCGCAAAGGTCACAGCGTACAGGAAAACGCCGAAAGCTACGCGTCACGTGACGGAAGCACCCCCTTAAAAGCCAGCTGCGTCCACTGACGTCTGACGCCGCACCTCAAGTGTCTCGCCTACTGCACTGCTGTAACAACAGCAGAGACAGAGACACAAGCTGAACCAAACAGTAACAGCAAAACAAGTAACTAGTCAGGGTCACGCCCGTCGACGTAAGTCCTAACCCCTGACCACGTGTGCACACACTGGCTATAGTCTAAGCCAGGTCCTCTAGCTAGTATTCTCCCTCGGCAGGACGCTACCGTTGACTAGGAGCCCGCGGAACTAACTAAAAACCGCTCACTGGGAAAAATCCTCCGCCATCCGCTAGCGGGTCGGCCCGCGGCCTTAGGCAAGAACAAGTGGAGGCTTCACACGACACAGAAGCTCAAAACACAAGTGCCGAAGTACAGACAGGCAACTATGCCCATCCACACGCACTTTGAAGCACCAAATGGCAGCACCACCACTGCCGACAACTCAGGACAAGCAACTAGACCTCCTATGTAACGATCCTGAGCCAAACGACTCAAAGGTAAGATCGTCACAACAGCGGAACAAGCCGCCAATCGGTCTAATCCTAAGCCAAAGAAACCACGCTCCGCAGAAAACGACACACGGAGACCGGAGGGAGACATCAAGAACCCTCAGCACCCCTGGACACGCAAACCGAGGTAGAACAATACCTCGAAGCATCCAGAAGCAGTGTCTTAGGCAGGACAGAACCGCTAAGACACGCGCAAACAAGGTCACATGTCAACCACTGGGTCAGACCAGGTTGACCGAAACCCAAACAAGCACATGCAAAGGTAGGATAAGGAACCCTACCACAAGCAAGAAGACTCCTGGCTACCTTACAACGTAGTCTTAACCCTCATAGGACGTCAAGAGACATCCACGGGACAACGGGCAGACCACAAGGCCAAGCCAAGACACACAGAATCATCGGGCGGAAAACCAAGGCACAAGGAAAGTAACGCACCAGCTCTAGACCGCTACAAGCAAACGACGGTCTAGGTTAGGGCCGTTATTTCCCAAACGACGGACGGACACCAGGCCGTCACTCACACCACCCTGATAACCTACAAACCACGCAAAAGCCAAGTAACGCACGGGAGCAGGCGTTACAAGCAAACGACGCACGGGGCACCCACCGTCACATTCAACGGTGCAGCAAACCCAAACCAAAGCGAAGTAACGCGCTAAGCCAGGAGCGTCACTCACGAAACAGCGCGGCAGGGGAGGGCCGTCAGAACCAAACGACGCACGGGGGACCCATCCGTTACTCACAGACGGCATGGCCACCCTCAACCCAACACCACAGCAAACCACGGTCGGAGGCATGCGCGTTACTCACAAACGACGCACGGGGTCCCCACCGTCACACCCAACGGTGCAGTCAACCCAACCTCGACCAAAAGAGAATGTAACGGCCAGGGGCAGGCACGTCACACTCAAACAACGCATAGGGGCACGACCGCTAGAGGCACCGCCTCAACGAGTCAACGTCAGTCAATTGGCAAGTAACGGCCTGGGCAAGGCGCGCCACTTCCATCTAACGCACTGGGTCAAGCGCGTTAGACTAACCGACTCAACCCCAACATAAAACGATGAAGGCGAAGTAACGCACTAACCTAAGCGCGTTACAAGGAAGCGACGCGCCACTCCAGGGCCGTCACTCACCCAGAAGCCAAAAGCGCTAAAACGATGCAGACCAAACGACGGTCAGTCGTAGGGCCGCTAAAGACAAGTAACGGTCGCTGGCATGACCGCTACTTCGGTTACGGCGGGAAAACATAAGAATGGCCGGATCGGCCCGTTCCACGCCCCATTCACGCCGAAACGCAGGGGAAACACACCGCAACACCGAATAACAACATTCAAGGGCCAAAATGCCCACATGCAACACCAAAAACGCTCGATCCGGGCGATTTAGACAAATCCACCCTAAGTGGGTCACCGAGGTTCCCGGGCTTCTACCGGCCTCGAATGAACACCGAATCACACGAAATCAACGTGGATGGGATTCTAACATCCCTGCGGTCATTTAGAAACTAACTGAACCGCAAACGGTCACCGTTTACCGGCCGACCCTAAAAACCACGAAAATCACGGTTTAGGCAAAACAAGCCCAAACACACTCGTTTCCTAGCCGAACGCCGTGCAATGGCAGGGAAAACGAAGGTGAAGAAGCAAGGATCCGTCACCCTACCTCCACCGAAGAAACCGCGCCCCGAAGGGACTAAACCACGCCGAAAACCACTCGCGAACCAATTTCACCGGCTTTGAATCCACCGTTCGGGATCGCGCCAGAATCGATCCGATCCTCGCCTCATCGCGCACCAATCCAGCTCCACGTCCTCGCCAACTCACCCACGGTCGCTCCGTCTGCAGCCGGGGCCAAAGAGGGGGAGAAACGAGAGAGAACGGGAGAGAGACGGCGGCGGTAAGAAATGAGGAGGGGAGAGAGGAAAAGAAAAGAAAAAGGAAAAGAAATTAGGAAATTTTCCTAATTTCCAAATATTCCGAAAATGCGCCGAAAATACACAAATTCAGAAAAATACACAAAAATAGTCGAAACGACCGGCTCGAAGAGTACATCGACGCTGTAGCATTCACGAGTTCGAGAATTGACAAATAAACTCACCGTAGGGTTCCGTAACTAGTACGTGAGAAAAACCCACACGGCTCGTCAAACTCAATTCGGAAGCCACAAAAGCGAACCGAAACTCAACGAAACCAATCCGAAACAGATCCGAAAGATCCATTAAAGATCCTACGAGATCCAACGAGGTCCAGGGCATTACATCCTCCCCTCCTTCAAAGAATTTCGCCCCCGAAATTCAGGACTAACAAAGGAGAAGCAGGGAAGAATAACCCAACAGCACAAAACTCGGAAAACACAGCTCAGAGGAACACCGTCAGATCACAATTACAGGTACACACTCAGCTTCCAAGACAGCAAGTCTACAGCACGAGTATGGCACCAAAGTGAATACATCTGACACCTCCGAAGCAAGGGCAACGTCGTTTACGTCTCACAGGGCAAGAGACACGACAGCCACAACAATCGAAAACCAACACCGCAAAAAAACACAATAACAACACGGCAAGCAGCAGCTCACACAAGGAACGCAGTCCCCACAGCTGGCAGCTCGCAACATCATCGGTTCCAGTGCCAAAGGCAACAGGGAACACCTGGCACACAGGACACCAACGACAACAACAACGCTGCTGGACCCGAAACACAATCAAGTCAGTACTCACTCAGACATCACATCTGATCAAGTCGCAAGCTAACTCCACCAGGGAAAGAGAGCACAGCAAGCCAACTGACAAGACCATGGTCCAAGGCAGAGACACAAAATCATAAAGAAACAGCGCCAAAACAACACAACGGTAACACCTGCAGAATTTCGGCTCTACTTAACACGCAGAACCACGGAACACAACTGCAAGCAGGGTCACAACAAGGCACAAAAACAGCTGAACACACGACCACAAGAGACAGGTCACGCATCAGACTGCTCACCGAGAGAAAGACCCACAACAACGAAAAACAACAACAATGATCTCGGGGAATGCAACTCAAGGACTAGCAACACGCCTCAAGAGCACAACACCCATGAAGAAAATACAGAGTAGAGGGTACTCAATCCGCAAAGATGCCGACAAATTCCCCAACACTCGCACAATGCTGATGCCAACACAAGAAAACCACGAACAACGGCACGGCAACAACCAAAGTCAAGGCACGAGAAGCCAAGACAAAGCCACATCGAGAAAGGAACAAGACCTCTCGACAAATGGGTAGCCAACCCACACACTCCAGCTGTACTCTCAACAACGTGCACAGGCAACAGAACAACATCGATAATCGCATCTCAGCACACACCAGGCGTCATCGCAATCAACAAGATCGCAATTAACACGCCACGAGCACTGATCAGGCGAACAACCGATCACAAAGAGCCTAAGTGCAACAAGAGAAGAGCACCAGCTTCAGCGCAAAGCACAAGGAAAGCATCAGTCTCAGCTCACCATCACGTCCTGACACAATAAATGAGCCTTCACAACACATCGGCCGTTAGACACAGCACGACAACTACGGTACACAACAGCTCTTAACACCATCATGGAGTCCAAAGCTAAGCAACCGTACAACAAGGAGCAGATCAGGCTCAAAACAAAGCTGTCTACACTTAAGCAGACACAGGACAAAGGCACAACCAAGACAGCAATTCCAAGGCAAACCTCGGAAAAGCTTCACCAAGAAGAACGAGAAGCAACAAGCTCGACAACAAAAGCTCACCAGGAAGGGAAAATCCAAGGCTCGCTCGAGCAACTTCTCAATCGAGGCAACACGACAATCGAAGCAACCAAAACAACGAAGCATCAGGAGCTACACAAACTCAAGCTGGGACAACCCAAGCAACGTAAGAACGTGCGTGGCCATCACACCAACGCTAAAAGTCATAAGCCACCTGAGCAAAATACAGAAAATAGCTCGAACAAGGCACTGCAGGTTCATGCCAACCGACAAACACTGCAAAGTGCACCACGATCGAGACCAACTTCAAAACCGAACGAAGCACATCGTCTCATCTAGACGAGAGCAAAACCATCTCGCACCGTGCCAACCAAGCACGTACAAGACCACACGCAAAAAGCACCGCGATAAACCATCGCAACACCTACGCCAGCAAGAGACTGTACTGGGCCTAAAGACTCTGGTAACTGTATATCTGGATTTCCATGTATCTCACACGACAATGATCTGATAGCTCAGAAAAGAACTCCGAACATCTCAGAACACTGCTCTGATACCACCTGTAGCGACCCGGATTCCGGATACCCGGTGCACCCGGTATAAATACCGAATACACGTGATACCACATGGGACCCGCGAGGCCTCCCAAGCGCGGGAAAGCGCCGAAGGGAAAAAGGATTGTGTGGGAAATACATTGAAGCCAGCAGATATAACAGTAAGCAATTAAATTTCATTAGATTGGATTGCTAAAGTAGCAGAAATAAAATTACCCTTTTATTAAACATTCAAGTTTTCAATTATACACCAGAGTCTAGCCCAAGGAAAGACAACAAGTCTAGCACAGTACAGTACGACAGGAAGAAACGTACACAGAAGTCGGAAGAAGCCCGACCGCAGGTACAGCTGGCAGCTACACAGCAAGCGAGCACTCCGCCAGGAACAGCAGAGGCAGACGGCGAAACCCACCTGAAAAGCAGCAGGGGTGAGTCTCAACAGAAACTCAGTAGGGGTCACGCGGATCCCCACTGGAAAACCGCACAAAGCGAAGGCAACGGAAGCAGCAACAAACGTAGCAAAGCAGGAAAGCTACACTACAAAGCTGTAAAGGAACAGACGGGAAGTGGGAGTAGGGAACACGCAGGAGAGGGTGAGAACCCGCACCAAACAAGCGGCTACCGAACTAACCTCGGTATCCCAAACTACTCCAAACAAAGGCAACAGATGGATGACCCTAAACTCACACAGAAGGGTACACCAGTCTGTCAACCAGCCCCAAACAAAGGCGAAGGCGAACGCCGACACCGGGAAACAGACAAAACACGACAGGGAACGTCGTGCACAAAGCCCCGCGCACGATCGGAACATCGCGCGGACGACAAACCACTGACCCCGAGTGCAGCCACGAACGGGCAACTCGCAAAGGTCACAGCGTACAGGAAAACGCCGAAAGCTACGCGTCACGTGACGGAAGCACCCCCTTAAAAGCCAGCTGCGTCCACTGACGTCTGACGCCGCACCTCAAGTGTCTCGCCTACTGCACTGCTGTAACAACAGCAGAGACAGAGACACAAGCTGAACCAAACAGTAACAGCAAAACAAGTAACTAGTCAGGGTCACGCCCGTCGACGTAAGTCCTAACCCCTGACCACGTGTGCACACACTGGCTATAGTCTAAGCCAGGTCCTCTAGCTAGTATTCTCCCTCGGCAGGACGCTACCGTTGACTAGGAGCCCGCGGAACTAACTAAAAACCGCTCACTGGGAAAAACCCTCCGCCATCCGCTAGCGGGTCGGCCCGCGGCCTTAGGCAAGAACAAGTGGAGGCTTCACACGACACAGAAGCTCAAAACACAAGTGCCGAAGTACAGACAGGCAACTATGCCCATCCACACGCACTTTGAAGCACCAAATGGCAGCACCACCACTGCCGACAACTCAGGACAAGCAACTAGACCTCCTATGTAACGATCCTGAGCCAAACGACTCAAAGGTAAGATCGTCACAACAGCGGAACAAGCCGCCAATCGGTCTAATCCTAAGCCAAAGAAACCACGCTCCGCAGAAAACGACACACGGAGACCGGAGGGAGACATCAAGAACCCTCAGCACCCCTGGACACGCAAACCGAGGTAGAACAATACCTCGAAGCATCCAGAAGCAGTGTCTTAGGCAGGACAGAACCGCTAAGACACGCGCAAACAAGGTCACATGTCAACCACTGGGTCAGACCAGGTTGACCGAAACCCAAACAAGCACATGCAAAGGTAGGATAAGGAACCCTACCACAAGCAAGAAGACTCCTGGCTACCTTACAACGTAGTCTTAACCCTCATAGGACGTCAAGAGACATCCACGGGACAACGGGCAGACCACAAGGCCAAGCCAAGACACACAGAATCATCGGGCGGAAAACCAAGGCACAAGGAAAGTAACGCACCAGCTCTAGACCGCTACAAGCAAACGACGGTCTAGGTTAGGGCCGTTATTTCCCAAACGACGGACGGACACCAGGCCGTCACTCACACCACCCTGATAACCTACAAACCACGCAAAAGCCAAGTAACGCACGGGAGCAGGGGCGTTACAAGCAAACGACGCACGGGGCACCCACCGTCACATTCAACGGTGCAGCAAACCCAAACCAAAGCGAAGTAACGCGCTAAGCCAGGAGCGTCACTCACGAAACAGCGCGGCAGGGGAGGGCCGTCAGAACCAAACGACGCACGGGGGACCCATCCGTTACTCACAGACGGCATGGCCACCCTCAACCCAACACCACAGCAAACCACGGTCGGAGGCATGCGCGTTACTCACAAACGACGCACGGGGTCCCCACCGTCACACCCAACGGTGCAGTCAACCCAACCTCGACCAAAAGAGAATGTAACGGCCAGGGGCAGGCACGTCACACTCAAACAACGCATAGGGGCACGACCGCTAGAGGCACCGCCTCAACGAGTCAACGTCAGTCAATTGGCAAGTAACGGCCTGGGCAAGGCGCGCCACTTCCATCTAACGCACTGGGTCAAGCGCGTTAGACTAACCGACTCAACCCCAACATAAAACGATGAAGGCGAAGTAACGCACTAACCTAAGCGCGTTACAAGGAAGCGACGCGCCACTCCAGGGCCGTCACTCACCCAGAAGCCAAAAGCGCTAAAACGATGCAGACCAAACGACGGTCAGTCGTAGGGCCGCTAAAGACAAGTAACGGTCGCTGGCATGACCGCTACTTCGGTTACGGCGGGAAAACATAAGAATGGCCGGATCGGCCCGTTCCACGCCCCATTCACGCCGAAACGCAGGGGAAACACACCGCAACACCGAATAACAACATTCAAGGGCCAAAATGCCCACATGCAACACCAAAAACGCTCGATCCGGGCGATTTAGACAAATCCACCCTAAGTGGGTCACCGAGGTTCCCGGGCTTCTACCGGCCTCGAATGAACACCGAATCACACGAAATCAACGTGGATGGGATTCTAACATCCCTGCGGTCATTTAGAAACTAACTGAACCGCAAACGGTCACCGTTTACCGGCCGACCCTAAAAACCACGAAAATCACGGTTTAGGCAAAACAAGCCCAAACACACTCGTTTCCTAGCCGAACGCCGTGCAATGGCAGGGAAAACGAAGGTGAAGAAGCAAGGATCCGTCACCCTACCTCCACCGAAGAAACCGCGCCCCGAAGGGACTAAACCACGCCGAAAACCACTCGCGAACCAATTTCACCGGCTTTGAATCCACCGTTCGGGATCGCGCCAGAATCGATCCGATCCTCGCCTCATCGCGCACCAATCCAGCTCCACGTCCTCGCCAACTCACCCACGGTCGCTCCGTCTGCAGCCGGGGCCAAAGAGGGGGAGAAACGAGAGAGAACGGGAGAGAGACGGCGGCGGTAAGAAATGAGGAGGGGAGAGAGGAAAAGAAAAGAAAAAGGAAAAGAAATTAGGAAATTTTCCTAATTTCCAAAAATTCCGAAAATGCGCCGAAAATACACAAATTCAGAAAAATACACAAAAATAGTCGAAACGACCGGCTCGAAGAGTACATCGACGCTGTAGCATTCACGAGTTCGAGAATTGACAAATAAACTCACCGTAGGGTTCCGTAACTAGTACGTGAGAAAAACCCACACGGCTCGTCAAACTCAATTCGGAAGCCACAAAAGCGAACCGAAACTCAACGAAACCAATCCGAAACAGATCCGAAAGATCCATTAAAGATCCTACGAGATCCAACGAGGTCCAGGGCATTACAGTGTGTGTATGGGTGGTCATCCCCATTTTGAAGCTGTGAATCAGCAGTAAGGATTGTGTCCTCATGTGGAAGCTATGAATCAGCCGTCAAGCTGTGTATCAGCAGTCGTCAAGCTGTGTGTTAGCGGAAGATGTGTATCAGCGGTCTCGGGACTGTGTTCCCCATCAAGCTGTGTGTCAATGGTCAAGCTGTTAGTCAGCCGTCAAGCTATTTGTCAGTGGTCAAGCTATGTGTCAGCAGGAAGCCTCACCAGATTTGGTGAGCGGTGGACGTAGGTTGCGGGTGTGCAACCGAATCACCTTAAAAATCCCTATGTTTGTGTGTTTGCTCCATATCCTCTACCCCCATTCATAGGTACGCATGTTAGCTTCAACGTATGCATTTGTAGTTGTTGTCTCAACGCTCACAGTAGCATCGTGTTTACACACATAGTTATTCGGTTCGTTCATGCAGTTGGATTTTGATGAGATCCCTACAGTCTAGTGCATCAGATCTCTCTTATTTCTGAACTTGCTCAGAAGGTGCTTCGACCTCACTGTGTGGTAGTGTCGACCTCAGCTACTCACTTAGTTGTGATCCTCTGAAGGTGCGTCGACCTCACCACTTGGGTGTGTCAACCTCTGCAGTCTGAGCACTATGGTCTGTCGTTCTCATTTAAACTATTCCTATTAGATCTGTTGTGCATTGTGTCAAGTGCTCTATTTGATTTATAGCAATGGTTTATGTTTTAATTACCTAAGTTTTTAATCAGGCCAAAATTTTCAAGGGATCTATTCAACCTCCCCTTCTAGATCCGATTGCACTGAAGGGACCCAACATGAGCTAGTTCTCTTCTTTAGGGGTCATGTAATGATCAATAGCCATTAATCTTTCAAGATTGAGGTGGAATCTCTACCCAATATCTATCCATTGGCCCCCTTGTTCTGTAACCACCTGAGTACCCCTTTATTGACTACTTCCTCCATGGTAACTTGGTTAGACACAGGCGGCTTATGAATCAGATCGACAGTATTAGCCACCTTTCCCTCAACAATAGCCTCATGAGCATTAAGGGCACTAATCAACTTATCTTCCTGATGGAAAGTCTAATCAAAGGTGAATGTAGTTGGCATATCCCCCTCAGGTCCTAGAATGTCATATTGGAGAGGCTCAACTTTCAAGGGAGTCAAATTGGAAGGAAGTGTGAGCCCAGAATCTAATTCATCCAATGATTCAAACTTTATGGGATAGGGCTCAGGGGTTAGATCAAATGTGAAATTATCTAATAAGGCCCCTTCATCACACTCATCAATCGAATGAAGATTATCAATCAAATTTTCCAATGGTGGGATGGTAAGATTAAATGTAAAATTTTCCAACAAGGCCCCTTCTTCTTCTTCAAGAGGAGCAGGATATTCAAAATTCATCTTCATTAACTCAACAAGATTATTAACCACAAAGTAATTCTCCTCTTCATGTATATCCTTAATTGGGCCTTTGCTGTGTGGAGTGATGCTCTCAATTTTTTCAAGTGATGTCCCGTTATCAATATCTTCTATCAAAATGAGATTATCAGTTATATTTTCCACCAGTGGGGCATCTGAATGAGAGATGAATTTTTCACTCAAAGATCTTTCACCATTCTCTTCCTCATGAGGGTTATCATTCAACCTATTTGCAACATCAACACTACCCTCTTCTTTATGCTTTTCCTCAAATGAGTTAATGATAACACTCTCCATACCAAAGTGCTCACATTGTTCTATCATAGGGAGAATGTCAATTGATTTTTCCAATTGTGGGATCATGAGATGAAATGAGAAATCTTCCGATGCGGTCCTTTCATGATATTCTTCCAATTGAGGAGGGTCGCATTCCATTACTTTGTCATCATCATTTTTAGCTAGACAATATTCTCCTCTACATTCTTCCTCAATTGGGCCATTGATATTCTCAGTTTCATAATTTTGAATGGCACCATTTTGCACATCATTTAATTCACCCCCCAACTTGATTTTAACTGACTCGTTGTGGCTCTCCTCATAGATGGGTGTGGACTCCTTAATCAAATAAGTCATCTTACTAGTCACCTCAGATTCTCTTTGATATAATTCTTCCACAATTCCTTCATTACCTAGGTCAAGAGTTTCATTCAGTAGAGGAACCATGGATTGTTGGCAAGAATAAGTGTGTTGGGTAAATTGAGGGAATTGATCTTCAAAGTTTGCATTATGGGGGTTAGGCAATTGGTCCATTGATAATTCATATGTGGCTCTTGTGAGTTGGTCCAATTTGGTTTGGAGGGAGCCAATGCTTTGTTGATTAGTGAAGATGATTTGAATTAATTGGTTGAGTTTTTCTTCATTGTTGGGACCATTGTATGGAGGGGCAGAATAGATGTGTTGAGGATCATATTAATAAGGATAGTCTTCTTGTCGATAATGAGATGATGGGAAGTATGTGTCATGCTCTCCATATTGGTTTTGACCAAATTGGGTTTGAAAATTTGGCTTAGGAGGAGATGGAGCTTGATATTTCGAATTTTCTCAAGTGAAATTGTTTTGATCTCCCCACTCAAAGATAGGAGTGCAAGAAGGTGTAGGGATGTTTTGACATGTTGAAGTTTGTTCATGAGGGAGGAATGGCATATGGTCCCCTAAATAAGATTGGGCAAATTGGTCCTGATTTTGGGGAGGATAAGGATATTGGACTGCCATGGGTGTGGAGTTCTCTTGTTGGGCCGACCAAGGATATGGGCTTTCATTGAAGGTTGGGGGAGATTAGGTGAAAGATGGATATTGGGTCGGGTACTCACCTACATAATGGGCCAGTCGGGCCCATGTGTGATAATCTTGAAAGGTAGGTGGTGTAAAGGAGCTTGGGTCCATTGGAATGAATTGATTTTGGGTCAAGCAGTTGGTTTGATTAAAAACCCAATCCATAGAGATGATGATTTTTTTGGGCTAACACAAACTAGGACGAAGAGAGAGAAAAGGAGGATTGTTTTTTTTATTTTTTTATATATATTTTTTTATGCAAACACGAACAAGTTAACACATAAATTACCTAACGACCTAGATGTGACCTAGACCTACAACTGGGGTTTCACAAAATGACCAAAGTACAACTTAAATTAACCCTCAATATTTTCACCGGCCAGGTAAGGGGTGGGGTAGTGGGAGGCTCCCCCTACTTTCATAGGGACCTAATTAAAGAACCACTAGTCCGCTTAAAGTGTTTGTCATCTGATCATCTTGCCTTAGGCACCAGTTTCCACAAGAGGGTAAACCCAAATAGCATAAGAACCAAAGTGTGAACCATGGCTAATGTCTACTGAATTTTATTTAAGGCTTAGGACATACAAAGATGCAAGAGGAATGTGATTTGTGGGCTAAGGAAGAGTGATGAAATCCCCACCTTATCTTGCTTATGGGTATTACCCTTAAGATGTTTTAGAAATGATATGCAACAAACAAAGTACAAACAAGGGGTTCTATGCAAGTATGCATGAGCATGTGATTAAGGAAAAGTTTAGAAAAACTCACCTTGCCCCCCCGCAATCTTCACAATGCAATTAACAAAAATTAAACAACAAGAAGAATTCTATCCTAAATAATGCATGACCTAAAACATGAAAGGTGTGATTTATAATCATGAGGTGAAGATTTTATTGAGTTCAAGTTTTTTTCTGTGTGACTCCTATCTAACCATAAAAAAGTAATAAAAGCCAAAATGAGAGGGATAAGTTTGAAGACTTACTTGATGCGCAATCCCTCATTCTTTTTTATTTTTAAATGACTCAATTCAAAGGCTAAGGAAATGAAGGAGAACTTACCTTTGAATGTTTCTGGTTTTTTGCCTTTTTAATTTTCTTCTCAGACCTTCGGCGACACTTCTCAGACATTCTGCGACAGTTATTTTCTCTGGAATTTTTGAATTCTGCTCTCTGTACCTACGCTTCAGATTTCTACGACAAATTTTTCTGACAGATTTTTTTTTAGATTTTCAGGTTTGAATTTTTTTTCTTTCTTTTGTACAAAGCAAGAAAAACAAGAAAGATTAGTACAAATATATACACAAGAGAAACAAAATTGCAACTCAAATCAGAAGCCACCACAGCAACGACGCCAAAAATTGATCGAACCAAAATGTGCGTTGTTTAAACACAATGGCCGTCAATCTTAAATTACCAAACTTGTAAAGAAATAAAATTGTAGTTTCGTGGCACGTCCGGGTCAAATCCACAGAGAGGTTTAGATTTTAAGATTGAAAACTTTCTCTCTTTTATTTCTAACCAAAGCAAAAGAAGTCGTTGGAAGGATTTTTTTTCTTTATGGGAAACAATTAAAATAGCGGAAGATTAAAATCTATCTAAAGAAGCTTGGAGGGATAAAGGAGAGAAATAGGGAGAGAGAGAGAGAGAGTCAAAATTCTAGAGAGATAATGACAATAACTATTTCTAAATGCTCCAAAATAAATGTTTACAATGAGTAGATGTTCAAGAAAATAACAAAAGAAAAGTACAATACTTGAAATAAAATCTAACTAAAAGTGCACATTAAAGAGCTAAGGAGGATGGGATGTAGCCGGTGAGCCGAAGACGTCGACGTCCACACTTCTTGAGCCTTTCATTGATGCCCAATCTCGGAGAGTACGTCGCCGTGAGGGAGGGCTTCTTTAGAGAGGAGTAGAGAGATAAGAGAGAGATGTAGAGAGAGAGAGGGAGCTGGGATTTAAATCAACGTAAACTAAAAAAAGGAAAAAAAATGAAAACCGTGTGTGAAGAAGAGAGAGAAAGAGAGAGAGATTGGGAGAATGGTAGAGACGATAGAGAGGGGGGGAGAGATGCGAAGGGTGTGTATGTGTGTGTTGTGGGTGTGAAGAGGAGATGGGCGACGGGTTGACGCTGCAGAGAGGGGGAGTCGACGCGAGCTACGTGTGTGCAACGTGAGCGTGCGGGAGGGGGACGAGGGATAGAGCACGGAGAGGGGGAGCAGGGAGAGCTGCAGTGTGTGTGTGAAGAGGAGAGGGAGGCAGAAGACAGAAATAGAGAGAACATGAGGGGGTGAGAAGCGGCCTGTGGAGTGTGTGTGTGTAGTGTGAGAAGTGGTAGAGGGAAGGGAGGTGGCGACTGTGAGAGGCTAAGGAGAGGGGGTGTAGTCGGCCGGTGTAGAGCTGAGTGTGGGCAAGAAAGAGAGAAGAGAGAGTGGGAGAGAGGATCGGCGGTGCCGCAGAGAACCGAGAGGAGAGAGATGAGGGGCGAAGAGAAGATAGGGGAGAGGAGGTAGTGAGTGCAGAGAAAGAGTGGGAGAGGGAGAGATGAGAGTAAAAGAGAGAGAGGGAGAGCAGAAAAGAGAAGGCAGAGGGGTACGAAGGGAAAAGAAAGAGAGAGGGTTGAGAGGAGAGCAGAGGGGAAGATAGGAATGACGCCCCTGTTCAAAACAAGGGCGCTGGATCTTAGGGAAGAGAGGGGAGGTGAAAAAGAGAAAGGAGAAGCGTGGGAGGGAAAGAAGATAAGGGAAAGGAGGGGAAAGAAGAAGGAGGAGTCTAGAGGAAGAAGAAGGAGATAACGGTGCAGAAGGGGCGAGGGGAAGAGGAGAAGGGGAGAAGAAGATCACAGGAGAGAGGGGGGGAGAGAGATCTCTCCACGAGAGGGAGGTCGCTGGATTCTTGTAGGAAAGGTAGCGGCGCCTTCATGCCGCTGTTGCGAGCCTGCCGCATGCATGCCTAGCCACGTTGCATGCCTCTGCCAGCCATTCGTCTGCATGCCTAGCCCGCCTACTTCCCCATCCATGCCATGCCTACGCCGCTGCCAGAGTCTACACTGCGCTAGAGCTGCTGCATGGAGTTGCCTACATGCTGCTCGCCTGGAACTGTCGTAGCCCAAGATCCACCGCTTCAACATGCCAATGAGCTCCCCTGTATGCCTATGGCTGCCTGCATGCATGGCGCTGCTACCGTCGAGGGGGGCCACTACCCAAGACCTATTGCTGCATGGAGCTGCCTGCACTCACACGAGAGAGGAGGCAAAACTAATCACAAGGTTATAAAAATATGCAAGAAATTATAATTAGGCCCCTCTAAGAAAATAAGTCAAGCCAATGGATTCATAAATACTTCACCATTAGCCATTCCATTTTGTTCATTTAAGATGAATTTTGTAGAAATCAATTTTAGTAAAATTTTCTACGATTTCATTAAAAATTAATTATGTAATTTTTTTATTTTTAAAGATGTCTCAAGTCCCATTAATTATAGAAAAAGCTCCATGTTATGTGAGACCGAGATTATCATGTAAAATTGCATAATTAAATTTGTTAAAGTCCAAAAAAATGACGTGTGTGATATGAAGAAATATAGACAATTAAACACTTATCAATGAGTAGCGAACCCTAAACTTAGGGGCATGCAGCCGCTCTAAGTAGCACTAGAGGATTACACTAATGCCTACCCATATCTTCGGGGCTTTCGACTTTTGGTAGCTTCGCATAGCCCCCTTGTTTATTCTTAATTTTAGATTTCACCATTCGACGCGAGTCTCCTCATTTGTTTTAGTAGGGATTCCCGACTTCTTGGATTCACATTCCCCTATTGTAGCTTTATCGTGCAGTTTGCTTCACCATTTCGCACAAGTTTCCTTATTTGTTTCAGTGGGGATTCCTGACTTCCTAGATTCACATTTCCCTATTGTTCATCATCTTTTCATTTCATCATTTTTTTTATAAAAGGGGGTGGGTAGCTTTTTCCTCACGATCACCTTTCTGAGTGATTATAGACATTCAAGCATCATTAGAGTGCTAGGTAGAATTCCTGGCATCTCTATGGTTAAGGATCACTACTCATATTGTGTGCAGACTGTGGGAGTTTTATCTTGGGTGTATTTCGTGAGTTATGCTAGCAACATAGCTATGACTCTTTCCCTAGACGCATGCACTCGCCGCAGATTGGTGTTTCATCCCTTAGTGTGTGCTGTGATGCACACATATCTTGGATCGGGGCAGCATTATTTAACAAGGAGATATAGTTCTGGAACATCCAAAGGCAGGGTATTGCATTATAGTATAGGCAAGCACGCAAGCAGGGCGAACACGCATTCAAGATCATGCAAAAGAAGTATATATATATATATATATATATATTGTTATCAATTTATTATTATTATTGTCTTCTTCTTGTTGTTTTTTATTATCGTTATTATTTCATTAAAGGCTTGATGGGAATATCTACCTACATATTGATTATTTATAAGCATGAGATCAATGTGGAGGCAAGGAAGGAAAGGCCTTGATGTATTGAGGTGGGATGAAAATGATTATTTTTAACCCAAGGGGAGTTATTTAATTCATTGACTAAGACGGAAGGTCCGGGTCAAAGGTAGGATGATTGTTGGCTTAGGCGATATGTCTAGGCCGAAAAAGAGGGAGGTGGGCTTTGACGGAATGTCTGGGATGCTGGTCGAGTATCTGTCAGCTAGGATGCCGATGGCTAGGCATCTACTGGCTTGAGCGCCGTCGGCTGGGACATCGAACATCTGTCGGTCTTAACGTCGATGATTGAAGATCTGTTGGCTTGATTGCCAATGGTTGAACATTTGTTGGCTTGATCGCCAATGGCTAAACATCTGTTGGCTTGATCGCCAATGGCTTGGACATCTGTTGGCTTGATCGCCAATGGTTGGGTATTTGACCTTTTCTAAAGTTGCTGAACATCTATCGGCGTGGACACCGATAATTGATATCTTGGGGCATTGTTGAACTTCTTTGAGCATCTTTTGAACGTTGTTGGGCATCTATCGGCTTGGGCGCCGATGCATTCATTGTCCTCATCCTTGAATATTGTTAATCATCTATCGGCTTAAATACCGATGCACTCATCTTGTATATTCTTTGGTTGGGTATTTGACCTTTTTGAAAGTTGTTGAACATGTATCAGCGTGGACACTGATAATTGATATCTTGGGGCATTGTTGAACTTCTTTGAGCATCTTTTGAATGTTGTTGGGCATCTATCGGCTTGGGCGCCGATGCATTCATCATCCTCATCCTTGAATATTGTTAATCATCTATCAGTTTAAATACCGATGCACTCATCTTGTATATTCTTTGGATATTGTTAAGCATCTATCGGCCTGGACGCTGATGCATTCATCATTCTCTTCTTTGAGTGTTATTGTTCATCCATCAGCTTAAATACCGACACATTGATCTTGTATATTCTTTTGAATATTATCGAGCATCTACCGGCTTGAACACCGGTGATTGGATGCGCTTCTATCATTCTTCATTCATTCATCAATCATCATTCATTTTTTTTATCTTCATTCCTATCTGGGACTCCACCATTTGGATAGCCCCTGCCATCAGTAGCAAACATGCAATGTAGGAATCTGTAATAGAATGGCCCTTGAAAGGCCTACATTACCATTTCATTCATCATTGCTATAAGTGACCATTGCCCCTGGTAGGGGGAACACATTCGGCAGTAGTCATGTACACCATTATTGATAATTCATACATTTACCCCCAGAACGGGGTACCATCTGTACCTTCCAGCATTTTTTTTTGATATATATCTGCACCAAGAATGGGGTACCATTTATATCTTCCAGCATCTTTTTTTGATATACATCTGCCCCCAGAATGGGTACCATCTATATCTTCCATCATTTTTTTACGGCTTCCTACCGTAGCTCAAGGGACTTAATATGTCCTTTAGAGTAGATTATTCTTTGGCTGAAGCGGTGCGGCCATATTAGCCGCCCTCTTAAAGTCGGGCATTTGATGGGGGCACGGTGGATCCACCCTATATTCCCCTATCTGCAGTTCACCCTTTTGGATTAGGCTTTCAATGACATCTTTGAAGACATAACAGTCTTCGATGGGGTGCCTGAGCATCTGATGGTATGGGCAGAAGCGAGGATCATCCTTTCTTGCAGCATCACCAGGCCTTTTTGGGTCCGGTAGTGTCATCTTGTTGTAGTGGGTAGCCCATTCAAGTAGGACCCAAGTCTTCTCCTTGGGGAAGGAGTAGGATTTCATCATCTTATCCCTTAGCGAGGGTTCCTGCTTGGCAGGCCTAGCTGAGGAAGGGCTAGCTGCCTCCTTTGCCTTCTTTCTTTACTTCTCGAAGGCTTGAAAATTAGCAGTGTGAATTTCTTTCTGCATCGGTTGTTCGCCGATAGGCTTGTTTTTCTCATTTGGAGTGGCAGCGGCCAGGCAATATTTTGCCAAAAAGGCCTCAATATCAGCCGCAATATCATTCAAGAGATCAAAGGATTTGACTTCAATGCCAATCATTCTTATTAAGATCTCTATCCTCAGATTGCGGTTGCATATCCGGACAGCCTCTTCATGGTTCGGCGGGTGCCGACATCTGGGGCTGAGGTCCCTCCATCGATGGATATAGTCTAGAGAGGATTCACCATCCTTTTGTTTAATCTCATATAATTCTGCCTTGTTAATTTCTTCCTCGGCTGGCTTTATTTCCATCATTTGTTCTATCTTTAGCTTATTCATCATTGCCAGAGCTGGTGGACTCGAGCGCAAGCCAGGTGGATGCAAACCCATTTCGCTCAGTTTGCTTTGCAGCATTTCAACTTCTTGCAATTTTTCATATAGCTCTTCCATCATAGCAAAACCATGTTGATGGGAGCCAGGAGCGCTGCCTCCCGTTTAGATTTCAGGTGGGACCTGCGACGTTTTGTTATCGACGCCGAACACATCCAGGCCCTCAAAAATTGACATCTTTTCCCTCATGCCCCCACATGGAGGGGGAGTGTGATGGCATGCTTCTTCATCTGGTAATGGAAGGTGCCCACATTTCTCCCGAGACTTATCGTTATAGTGGGAGGCAAAAGCTTTAGCTTGATCCGCTCTCATCTGTGCGAAGCATATCTCTTCACCCTCTTCTTTAGCGGTTTGGCTTTTGCTGGGTAGGGTTGACAGTATGTTGCAATAGAGGAGGATGTCCATCCTTGTATTCTTTGGCTTTTTCTTTATCTTCCCCTTGGTGGTCGGTATCTGCCCCCACAGTGGGTCATCTAGCGCACTCGGCGCTCTTGACTTCTTTTCTGCTTCTTGAATTAGGTTTAGGGATCTGAAATGCTCCCGTCGGACGGGTTCATCGGTGTGTATTTTACAAGCCTTCGACACCTCCTCAGTAAATTGCCAGCGTAGAGATATCATATTGATTGTTCTTTTCAGCTCGGGTAATTCATGTGGGCGAGGAGGGTCAACCTTATATTCATCCATCTGGAGTTCCCCCTTCTTGATCAGCCCTTCAATAACATCTTTAAATACATAACAATCATCAATGGGATGCCCCAGTGCCTGATGATATGGACAGAAGCGGGAGTTGTCTTTTCTTTTGGCATCATCGGGTCTCTTCGGCTCCGGAAGGGTGATTTTGTTATATTGGGCGACCCACTCGAATAGGACCCGAGTCTTCTCCTTAGGAAAGGAATAAAGCTTGCTCATTGTGGCTTTCAAGAAGGAGATTTCCTGTAGATCAACCGGCTTGGTGGGAGGAGGGTAGGCAACCCCTTTATCTTTACCTTTTTGTTGCTCGAACGCCTTGAAGTCTACTGTGTTAACCTCTTTAGGCGTAGGCTGTTTATCGGCTAATCTGGACTTATGGCTTACAGCAGCGGGAACAGACGGGTGGCTGGAGAGGAAGGCCTCGATCTCCGCCATGACATTATTTAATCGGTCAAAAGACCTGAATTTGATTGTTATCATCCTCTCAAGGATTTCCCGCAACAGATTTTGCTTGCACATCTGAATGACATCTTCTTGATGTGGCAGCCGCCTGCATCTCATACTGAGATTCTGTCATCTTTTGATATACTTTAGGGCTGTTTCATCAATCTTCAGCCTGGAAGCATACAATTCAGTTACCGTGACCACCAGCTTAGCAATATGGAAGCGCTCCCGGAACTTCCACTGCATATCTGGCCAGTCACTAATGGACCCCGCCGGTAGATTCGAGTACCACTCGAAAGCGAGTCCTGTCAGCGAGGAGCCAAAGAACTTTAGAAGGTAGGATTCATCGGTCGCCAAATCGCCCATCACGTTTATGTAATAGGCGATGTGCTCCTTCGGCGACCCTTGCCTGTTGAACTTGTCAAACTTTGATGGCTTATTGATGCCGGGAGGAAATCTTTTAGCAGCATGGTGAGCCAGATACGGCACCTTGTATACATCGAACGAGGCATAATCATCACTGCCTCGATCTACCAGCTTCATATCTATCATTTGCTTGACCATCAGCTTGCTCACCATCGCCGGGTCCACCAGATCTGGATAGAAGTGTGCTTCCAGCATTTGAGGTGTATCCAACACCGTAGCGACAATCTCCTAATGTTGAGGAGCTGGTGGTGGTATCGAGGTCATGCCTCTAGCATAATTGTGTAGCGGCTAAGAAGCCATCATCTAAAGTGAACCTTCAAGCTCATCGGTGCCCCACCGTGATGTTTCAGGAGGGGGTTCCACCTGCTTCAGGGCTGACGCTTGCATGATCAGCTCACTCAATTTTTTCTTTAGTGTTTCAATCTCCTGATGGTACTTTAGGAGCAGTATCATCATCGCCGGGTCGGGGGTGGAAGGGCTAGGTGCTTGGCCTCCTCCCTTCAATGTAGCATCTGAAGCAAGGGCTGGCCTCTCACCCTGGTCTTTAGTGGTTTTCACGTTTGCAGTCATAGTGACCACATCCGCACTTATTCCCCCAACAAGGGCTTGCACTGCATCAATTGCAACCTTCTTCCTTCTGGTGACAGGACCGGGCCTCTCGACGAGCCCAGTCATCTCTTCAGGTTCATCGGGTAGAGACCCATAGCGGTTGGTGACTCCAGCCTTGTTGCAACTGAATATCTGGAGGCGCCTATCCCTCCATATCACCCTCCTGGCTGGCTGCCCAGGGAAGGTTATCCTGTTGAACACCGAGACCCTCGGTGTCATTTCTGCAGGGAAGGATGGTCCATAGCAACTGGACCCTTCAACAGCAACTTCTTTCGGGTTGACCTGCTCTCCCCGGTCTTTGTCTTCTGCAGCGTTCATGGCCTCGAAGAGCCGCTGCGTCCCTTGATGAGTGTTCCCGAGACCCCGGAAATATCCTCGGACGACCTGGGTAATGTCATCTTGCCCATCTGTGGGGCAGAGTGTCAATGGTGACATCTCGTGTCGAGCCGGAGGCCTACAAGAGAGCCGTCATTGCTCGGCCATTGTGCCGTATCTTCTGCCATAAGCATTAACATTTGCCTGCTGATGATAGGCCTGCGAGGTGTCGGAGCCGGCACTTCAGTTCTTTATTCTCTTCCTTCCACTTTTCCATCGGACCCGCCAGCTTGGACAGGCTCCAATTGAACATCAACTGGGGCCCGCATCCGCTTGGGCACCGGCACTTGTTTAAACCTGGTTGGCTTCGAGGCCAAACCTCCCCTTGCTCCGAACTTGACATGGTCTGGCCTATCTTGATCTAGTGCTTGAAATGAATTCCACACTGGTACATTAGCAATCACCCTATCGGGTGCAATCCTGGCCTGTCGACCGTTCAGAAACACGCGGACCCCTCCGATCAGCATGGACTTGCCCGATGTTGATAGCCGCCTTGCAGCATGCCGATACTCTTCCTGGCTGCCTTCCTGGCAGCCGACGAGGGCTTCTTGTTGTGGGAATCATGAGAATGGACGTGGTGGACAAAACAGCCCACCATAGCAGTATTGGTTGATGTCGCCTTTGTAGCAGCGACCAGCTTCATCTCCTGGACATTCAGGAGCTCAACGAAGGCCACCCCCCAAGAAGTTGGGGAAGCCCACAACTGCCGGGAAGTCGCCGAACCTTGTTGGGACCGCCATGGAGCCGTACCTGGCATGATCAGCAAACACGATTGGTCTGAAGGAAACAACCATCGAGTTGATTATGGTGCAACCTTCAATTTCAGATTTAAAGCAAGTTAGAATTTTAGGAGGAGTCTGTTGGGCCCCTAATCCTGGCGAGAAGAAGAAAGGAGGTTTTGTCTCACCGGGCGTGCCAACCTGTGGACGCACTCAAAATTTATTTTCCTATGCTTATATAAATTATCTTCATCTTATCTTGGCATCATTTATCAGTTTATTGAGTGCAAGGACATGCCAGTCACCGAAGTGACAATTTATTCGGGCTTCAAGACCGGGATGGTCTGAAGCCATGGACGTGCTTCGTCTGACCAACCAGACGATTGTGGGTATCGGGTTGGGACTAAGAACCCGCCATGCCATAAAGGTCACAATGTTAATTACATCCCCTCAGAGAGGGGAAAACCTTTGATTAAACGCCAGGAGAAGGGACCCTCGGACCTTAAATCGACATTAATTAAAGAGAGGAATGAAAATTCTAAACTAGAATAGAAACATCCCCCATTGAGGGGCAAACATCTGAATAAAGCTGGTCATTAATTGACCAATCCCTATTTGGACAAGAGTTCGATTTGTAAACATATGTCTGCGAGAAACCCGACAAGTTTGGTATCCGGGATTAAATCCCAATAGAAATACGTGGCAGACATCGGCCCTAAAGCAGGGTCAGGCATGACCATAATGGGATGATTCCCAAGGCTCAAGCATGACTTGCAGAGGTTTGATCAATATCCCCATGCATAGGGTCCAAGGGAGGGAAGCTCCACATCAAGTATTTGTTAGTTTCTTAATGAAGGGTTTTTTTTCATTCAATTTTTATCATTACCAAATTTTACACATTATCATTATCATTCCTCTTATTTTTGTGATTTGTTTGTTTTTGTTATTATTTTATTTGTTTTGTTCATTTGCTTTGTTGTTTTGTTTATTATTTATTTCTTTACTTTATTGTTTTTTTTATTTTTTGATGTTTTCCTTTAGTTAGTTTGTTATTATTATAATTTTTTTGGTTGTTTTGTTCATGTATTTCACTGTTTTCTTTTATTTGTTTTGTTATTCTTATTATTATTATCATTATATATGTGATATTCCCTTTTTTTCTCTTTAAGCGCACAAGGCCTGTAAAGGGCTGCTGCGTCGATGCCAGCAGAAGCTGCGTCGGCACAGGAGAACGAAAAAGGCTCATTGCGCTAACACGGGCGCTCAGGGCATCGACGCACAAGCTTCGCCCAAGGAGATGGCATGCACTACTGCGTTGACGCGGAAAGGGCATTGCGTCCACGTACAAGGCCCACCATGGGCTAACGTGAGTAGTGCGTCGACGCCATAACGGATGGTGTCAGCGCACAAGAAGAACAATGCTGAAGACTACGTCGACACAGCTTTCAGGCTGTATCGACGCAGCCAATGCCAGAAGCCCAGTCCAATTTCTTCTTTCATTGTTTGTTTGTTTGCTTGTTTTATTCATGCCATGGATTTATTTAGGCAGTTTTGGGCATGTTAAACCCCAGTTTTCTTTTCTTGTTTCATCTTTTGAGTTTTCTTTCTTTAACTTCCTTCTTTATTCTTTGAATTTTCTTTTCTTTTGTTTCTTCTTTGTGTATGGCAAGCATTGATGCATGGCTTGCTTGTGCAGGGAATGCGAGGAATGCTGTAGTAACCTAACTAATAACAAGATAAATAAATATTTATCTTTAGGTAAATAATTATAATATTTAAGAAATGATGAAATTACATTGTTGCTATATGAAATAAACTTGATAATTGAACTTTTCTTGAAATAAATCAAAATTAAATGTTATAAATTTTAGAAAAATTATAGGAGACCTAATTAAATTCCCTATAATGGATTATGATTAACAATTGGGTCATTAGATAACCCATAATGGGCTGGATTATGGGCTAATGGGCTAAATATGGTTTAAATTCGTAGCACATGCTAAACACCATTCTATGTGATTAAATTAGTCCAATTTCTAGAAGATTGTCACTAAATTCAAATCCTCACATCATAGCCGCCATGGATTTGGGATTTTGTCAACGTTTTTCCACCCAATTACGGCTAGGTTAGTGGAAAAGTTGGAATTTTCTTCCAAGAATATTAAACTCATTGGTGAAGAATTTTGATTTTTGGAGAAAGGAATCTTGACTTTTTGGGCCAGATTTTTCCTATAAATAGGCTCCTATAATCACCCTCCAGGTGTTTGCTACGTTGGGGAAGGAGTTGGTGGCGATTTGGGGGCGTGATTTGGAGGAGAAAGGGGGCTCTTAAGCATTTCATCCTATTTTTCTTATTCTTCTTTGACTCGATCAAAGGTAGGTTTTTCTCATGATAAATCTTTAAAAATTCATGTCATCTTGTGCGTCTTCAAGTGCTCTTTCCATTGGTACCTTTTCCCCAATTTTTATTGAGTATTAAGCATGCTAGAAGCGTTTTATTGAAGGGTATCATCGTGTTTGCCGAAAAATGGGGCTCGATTTTGAACGCGGTCGCACCAGGAACCGCGTTCTGATCGCGATTGCCCGACCAATCGCGATCATACAAGTTTTTCCTTCCCTTTGTGATTTTTTTTAAAAAAATTGAGAACGCTGTCTAGGGTAGACCGTTTATGGTCGCAGTCAACCCACAAACCGCGACCAGACAGGTTATATATATATATATATATATATATATATATATATATATATATACAGACTTCAGATCGCGGTCCCTAGGGGACTGCTACCTGAAGGTCGCGATCCCATAGGGGACCACATTCTCGACAGAGCCCGGGCTCGCCCGGGTATTAAAAAAAAAGAAGCATTGCGCTAATCACCGTACGCTACTTCCTGACATTTTTTACAATAACCCAATTTATGGGGCTGTCCATACCAGTGGACATGAGTTTTTAATCGAGATTTTTAAGCATCAAAAATCCCGTTTCGGATCACGGTGTCCTTCTAGACCGTGTTCCAGGTGCGCGATCTCCACCACAATCGTGATGTTTTCAGGTTCAGACTGAACCAATATATCTTCTAGCATGCTAAATCTGTTAAAATTTTAGTTCCAAATCATGTTATGATACATATCATTTAAATCCACAAACAATAAGGTTAAGTATATAAAAGATAATAATTCTATTCCATGAGCTTATTTCCTTCCTAGTTCTTGTTACCTTCATGATGTCCTTGATCTCCATGATTATATTATCTTTCTAACATGTTAAATGGAGTAGATATTACTTGTTAAAATTGCATGGGCTTAGTTGCATAATCTTGATCGATACGAGTTTAATGATTTTCGTGTTACCGTGTTTTCGACAAGTCGCGTAGCTAGCTAGATTTCCAAAGAAGAGCGGTGTCTAAGGAAAGAGGTCCACGGGCAAATACTGTAAGTGGATAAGTGGTTACTTAATTAGGCCCTCACGAATATGAGGAGAACCTCCCACTGTCCCACCTCTTACCTGGCCATGATTCTTCAGTTTTCTAGTTAAGCTCTGACTGCGAAAAATGAGATAGAATTTTCCACAGGAGTTGTTCCTTATTTCCGACAAGTCATGTAATTAGCAAGATTTCCAAGGAAGAACGGTGTCTAAGGAAAGAGGTCCATGGGTAAACACTTTAAGTGGATACGTGGTTCCTTAATTAGGACCTCGTGCATACGAGGAGAACCTCCCACTGTCCCACCTCTTACCTGGCTGTAATTCCTTTTTTTTTCTAGCTAAACACCCGACTGTGAAAACTTGACCTAAATCTGTTTAACAAGTTTTTCCGTGAGAGCCAATCATGCTTTGTCCGTTAATCCATTTCTTTTACTGATATAATGTCGTTAAACATTATGCCTTAAATCATCCCTGAACTTCTCTTACAACTACTCGTACTTTTATACTACTTGTTCCTTAAATAATAAATTTTGCTAGATCTATACTTTATTTCATGAGCTTTACCTTGAAATTCTTTGGCCATACATATTATGTGGATGTTTAAATATACTTGGGATCTATGATCCATAACCACAATGTCTGGCGTTAATGGGGCCCGGTCTAGTCCTGGGGGGAGCGCCCGAAAGTACTTGTGCCCATGAGAGCTATATTGACCTGGTGTGGCATTGCACTGAAACATTCGTGTAAGATTCATTTATGACATTCCACAATTCATGAAATACTTGACTTGTTTGAATACTTGAAAGTACTTGAATTACATGTATGACTTGACTTGTACATGCTTGTGTGAAATGGCCAATTCCATGATGATACTTGCTACATGATCGTTCTCTATTTGAATTTTACTCTTGATATCTCGTTTACTTGTGATTCCAATTACTTGCATTCCTTTACTCTCTCTCCTATTCAGGTTCCATGTTTTAGTGACGTTTATCGGCATAGCACAGTAACTTTATCCAAAAGGTTAAATACTTAAAGTTACCTAGTATAGAGATATAAATCCTACTGAGCGTTCGCTCACCCTGCGTTTTTGGTTAATATTTCAGGTAGTTCCGATGAGGAATCCCAAACAAATGGGGACGGGCAAGAGTGAAACGAGGGACCAAGTTTATCTTAGTTACCTAAGTTTAAATTGTTGCTCTTGCTAGAATCAAATGTATTGGAAGTTGTATTATGCCTCTTAAGGCCTGGCGTTGTTATAAAACTTTATATCGATGAAATAAAGAGTATCCTTTTTCTTATCATCTACATTGTGTTTGGACCCCCTTTTATACATGCTTTGATCGACACAAATGTTTACAACTCGTCGCATCTTGATATTCTGCGTCGGGGTATGACAAATGCTTTTGTAAACATCTACATGACAACATGCAGGGGTTGGCAGATGCATAGGTTTTAATTCACGCATGTAATGCATACATGGCTTGACGTGAATGCAAATGGATTACTTCATATGTTGGATAATGCATGAGGGAGTAATTTTGACTAAGCTCCTGTAGGTTTAGGAGGGGTTGATGCAGATTGCATAATGCATGATGGTTGTTTGATCGACTTCATGGTGGAGCTGGCTGCTGGACAACAAGTGAACTCAAGAGGAGTCAACTCAGGATCAGCTGCGATGAAGTGAGGTTGATGCATAGGGTAGCAATGGGCAGACTCAATGTCACGCCCCGACGCGGAATATCGAGGGCGTGAGCGAGTCGTAAACAAGCGTGTCGATCAGAGCATGCACAATTTCATTTATAAAGTCAGAAATGAATGGGAAATGATACTTTTATTCCATCAAAATGAAGTTTACAACACTAATTGGTAAGCCATAAAGGCAATTACAATCTTCAAATCCAAAATACATCATTCTTGTAAAAACAATAATGACCTACACAAACCTAGGTAAAAGGAAAATCACTCTCTCACTCTTGTCCATTCCCTTGTTCATTTTCATTTTCTGCAATAATTATCTAAAACATAGGGTGAGCAAAGAGCTCAGTAGGATTTTATATCTCTATAATCTGGTAATATTTAAGTATTTATCATTTTGGTCATTTTTTCAAGTAAATCGGGAAGTGTTTAAGATCATGAATAGCGAGTAGAAATTATATACGGAATTTCAAGTACTAACATGATAACAAGGTTCCAAGATAATTTCAAGTATTGAATATTGAACATGTAAAGAATATCATGAAAGAATTTGGCCATTTCTTGCAAGTCAAATATATCATGTAATTTCAAGTAATTTCAAGTAACAAGTAAACAAGTACAATACCGAAGTGTAGAATGTCATAAATAATCTAGCAAGTCATGCACTTCGGTGCATTGTCACACCGTGGTCAATCAACTCCCATGGGCACAAGTACTTTCGGGCGCTCCTCCTAGGACTAGACCGGGCCCCATTAATGCCAGGCATTGGGTCAGTGGATCATAAGATCCTAAGTATGTTTAGACATCCACTTAGTATTATGGCCAATGAATTTCAAGAATAAGCTCATTTGTAAAAAGTACATATCTGGCAAAAATCTCAGAAGTAGCAAGAGGAGTGAATAATAATTTTAAGGCATCATGTTTAACGACATTAAGTCATGGAATTCAAGAAAGAACGGTAACTAGGAAGAAAATTCAAGAAATTAGAGTTTAATAGAATTAATTTAATTCCATGGTTTAATCTTGTGTGCATTTAGTTTACAAGTATCTAGACATGTTTACATGAAGTTTTTGTACATTAGAGATACATTAGTTTTAGCCAAAACGGTGATTTATTATTATAAAAATCAGAATTTGGTTATAAAAATAGATTTTTATGCCGAAAATAATTCTAACTTGCTAAAAATAATTTTAACAGTCTGAAGATGATTTTCATATGTTACTTTACTGATAAGATGATAAAAATAAATTTTTCATGCTAGATTTAATTTTTAACATGCTGAAAATTAATTTTTAATATGCTAAAATTAATACTTAACATGCTAAGATAATTCTCACACATTAATTTACTGATAAGATGATAAAGATAAATTTACCATGCTGATTACAGAAATTCTCTGATAACAACATAAATTTTATCATGCTGAAAATCATTTTTTTATATTTATTTACTAATTATTTGATAGGAAAATAAAATTATCATGTTGAAAAATAATTTTAATATACTGAAAATAATTCTAGCATGCTAAAAATAATTCTAACATGCTAGAAATAATTTTATCATGTTGGAAGAAATTTTATCATTGCTGGAAGTAATTTTCATGCATCAATTTACTAATTATTTAATAGGAAAAATTAAGTTTAGCATACAAAAAATAGTTTAAATAGATTTTAACATGCTGAAAATAGTTCTTATATCTCATTATGTATAAAATAATTTTATCATGTTAGAAGTCATTTTAATATGCTGAAAATATTTTTCATGCGTTAATTTACTAATATGGTTAAAAATAAATTTTTACATGCAAAAAAATAATTTTATCCTACAAAAAAAATAATTTTTAACATGCTGTAAGAATTAAAACATACTAATATCGCCTTTCCTTACTTTTGGTGACTAAATGCATATAATTAATGTGGATTTTCAAATGTTATAATTTCTATTGTATAGTGACTAACCTTTAGTCTCACATTGGAAGTTTTGAAAACTTTCATGGCTTTATATGTTGGAGAGCTCACCCTTGGGTCAGGACCCAAGGGGCATAGGATGTGGGCTCGAGTTGTGAGTTGAATTGAATGGATACGAAAATCTTAGTATATTTATTTATTTGTGTGTGGTGTGGTGTGGTGTGGTGTGGATATGAGTGTATATATATATATATATATATATATATATATATATATATATATATATATATATATATATATATATATTATATGCCAGGAAAAGTGTCGACCCCAAGGGTCGACTCTTGTTTGCGGGCTGAAAGTGTCGACCTAGTGGGTCGACACTTATTTCCCGTGTGCGGTTTTGTTCTTAAAACAGAACAGCCGTGAAAAAGTGTCGACCTAGGAGGTCGACACTTTTCACTAAGTTTCATTTTTTTGGCAGAAAACTCGATCCCGAGTGTCGACCCAAAGAGTCGACACTTTTTCTGCTACTTTCGATTTTTCTTCACTAAAATTGCTATAACTCACTCATTTCTCAATGAAATTTGATGAATAAGGTATCAATGGAAAGAGCATTGAAAAAGGAACAATCAAGTATACTTTAATTAGAATTTAGCCTGAGAGATACCTACCTTTTTGTGGATCTAAGGAAGTGGTAAGAAAAATCCCCAAATAAGATGAAACTCTTGATTTCTCCCTAATGTTCCTCCAAATCTCCTTCAATCTTCAAACTAGCATAGCTTAGGCCTCCAGGGATGGTTTGTGGGCTGATTAGGATTCTATTTATAGGCAAAACATGGCCAATTTTGTCAAGATTCCTCACCTAATTTTACCTAACCCACTAAGTCTGAATTTAGAAGAAAATTTTAATTTCTCTTCTTAATCTAGCCCATTTTTTGTGTGAATTGGTGTGAAAATAATGTAATTTCGGCTGGTCTAAAGTTGTATGTTAGGTAAGGGTTGATTCTTGAGTCAATCTTCTAGAAATGGGGTTATTTTAATCCTTTAAATATCATATTAAACATGTGTTACGAATTTTGGTCCAATTATCCTTTAATAAATCCTTTAATCCATTAATCTAACCTATTATGGATTATCCAATGGGCCAATTGTAATCATAGTCCATTATATGAACTTTTATTGGGCTTTCTATGATTTATATAAGGGTTAAAGCTTTTATTTTTCAATTTACCTTAAGTAAATTCAAGTAAATGCATTTATCTAGTTTATTACATATAGTAAAAATGTAATTTAATTATCTCATGAAAATTTTAATTATAGAATAAAATTGAAAATTTTATTTCTCATCTTTATTTATCGGGTTTCTACACTCAAGGGGGTGTCGACTCAATGGGTCGACTCCTATTACAGCAGGCTTCAAACCATACTGCGTTCAGCAAATGCATGAATGCATGTACAATTGCACGTATGAGCATACTTATTATGTGAAATGAATCTTTTTATCCGTTTGGTCATTTCTTTGATTGTCATTCACTTGGTTTATTCTTTTCTTCCTTCTTTCATTTCTTTTTAAGCAGATTGCCCCTTCTTTATTTCTACTGCCAGAATGGCATTCTTTTCATTTGGTTATCATCTTCGTTCAGCATTGTGCCCTGATTTTGGTGTTTAATGCAACTGTTTTAGCATTATGTTCATCACTCAATTCATGTTTGAGCATTAGTCTATTTTTTTAATCAAGTCCACAGTTCTGAGGAAAATTGGGCAGCACCTCCCCTAGACCAAAGCATATGGGGGTGAAAAATTGGAAGCGCATCCACAGATGATCCGAGATGGCCCCTAAAATCAGAAGGATGCACACGGAAGCGGAAACATCCTAAGAACCCAAATTGGGCATGGACACCCCGAGGAATAGCCTACAAGGGGCTCCGTTGACCCATGTGTTAGCTGCATTTCCAACTCCAAAATGTGCATTGAGTTACTGCTGGCTCCAAGGCCACTAATATCCAACCCTCTGAAAGTAATCCTCCAGAGACCATGCCATGAAGAGGCAAGTCCCTGGGGGTGTAAGGGTGGTCATGGAAATTTAATCAATGTGAAAACATTCGATAGCAAAATGTGCCCCTTCCCATTTGACGGGTTTGTTATCACGAAAGTGTTCAATTAAATCACCGAGAGTATGCTATTGCTCCAATGACTGGGGTCGCAAGCTACGCTTAGAGAACCAGCGAGCATGTACCCCACATAAAGGCATAAAACATAAATACTTGAAACGTCAATAACCTGCAGATCATAGGATGTATGACCGAGATTGAAGTGAGATGCATATAAAATGCAAGAATGCAGAATGAACTATAAATTTTGATGGTTGGTAATGAATCTGGGATTGAGCCAAGGTCCCCACAACCCATGGACGTGGGTGAGGTGGCCAATGTTCGTTTCCCTAGGAAATCTCATGCATCTAACAGTAAGCGGGCATACATGTTAAGCAGATGGGAAGCATGTAAATCACATACGTAGAGAGGTTGGGAGAGGGTACTAAAATAGATGATTTAGACATGCCCAGAAGCATTAGGGGAGGGACTTATGCCCCTTTGCTGTTGCCCAAAAGGGCGTTGATCCACCGTAAGGGACAGGGCGGCACGCTGCAGCTTACCTCATCCAGGAGGGCAAAATGAGGACTCAGAGAGGACCCTCATCTAGCAAGTCATGGAGGGCAGAACCCAGAACCATTCCATTGTGATTGGATAGGCCGAGCCTAGCCCCTTCTCATGATGCAGAGCTTTCCTCCAAGTGATAAAACAAAGAAGAAAAGAAGAACGTAATAGTAGAGCCACAGCAAACTGGGGCACTGGGGATTGGACAGAAATCTACAAGAATAAAAAATATGCACATCCAAGCACCAAAAGCTCATTTGTATTCATTTCAGGTGAAAGGGATACATCATCCCAGGACGAACGGGCCTGGGAAGTGCTCAAGCAAAACGAAAGAAAAGAACATCACAGCATTTCGTAGCAGAAAAAGAAAAGAAAGAAGGGGGAGGGCGGAGCATTGACTCCTCTCCCTCCCCAGTAGCACCTTCTCGCTCCCTCCCTTCCTTCTCCTCTTTCATGCATAGGAGTAGCAGCAGGATCACCCTGGAGAATCACTCACGAGAGCTTCTGATGGGGACATCACCCGAGATTCCCTCTGGCTCGACACCTCTCTCCCTCTCGGAGACGGGTAGGATGGAGCTCCACGACTGGACGGGTCCACTTCGACACTTGGGCTTGCTATTTGGATCATCTTGGTGTATTTTCCCCTTTTTACTTGAGTCATTTTGATGTAATTTGCCTTTGTTTTGAGTCAAGTCCCTAGGTTATCATGTTATTTACCTAAGTTTGTGTCATCATGTTGGGCAAGAATGTCTTATGGGCCCAAATAAGTGGGCCTGGCCCAGGGGCGCCCTCCCCCTTCCCCATCTCTTTTGCTTATTTGCTATTAGCACTTATCTCAGGGACTTTTTGTAAATGTTGGGATCCCTATAAATAGGACCCCAACCCCACTTGAGAGGACTAATGAATTATTGAGAAAAAAATTATCCACAAGAATTGTCTCCCCTCTCTCTCTCTCTAGCTCTCTCTCTCTTTATCTCTCTCTCTCTCTCTAGGGGGCGAACCCCTCTCTCACTCCTCCCCTCCCTCTCTCCCAATTTCGCCCCCCTTCTCTCTCCTCCCTCACTTGCCACATCACCCCACCCCACTAAAGACACCCTTTCATCTTCCCAAGGCCATTAACCCCCCCCTTTACTCCCACCACTCCAAAGCAACCTTTCCCCTTCCCCATACAACCTTTCATTTTCCCAAGGGAGAATCCCATCTCCCAAGCACCCCTTCCCCTCCCCAAGGCAACCCTTCCCATCCCCTAGGCTCCCATTAACCCCTCCATTAACCCATCACACCAATTCCAAAGGAAACCCTCCCCATTCCCCAAGCCCATTTGCGCCCCCTCCACCTCCATATCCCCTCCCCCCCCACTAGGTCCGCCCCCCCTCCTTCCCTCTCACACCCTGCTTCCTCCCATCTCCCTCCATCGACCCTCACCTCCCCATGCTCCACCCCTCCATCAGCAACCTCATCCCCTCCCAAAACCACTAAACCCTCCACCCAAGGCCCCTCCACACTCACCAAAGAGTTCTCTGCCCTATTCAGTTCGCTACCAGCAGAAGAAGCTCCACTTGCAGAGGCTGCTCCGGAGTCGTCCGATGTCATATGGAGGTGCACCATATATCTACGGAAATCTCGCCGAGATAGCTTCGTCTCGGTGGTGGTCTCGCCTGCATTCGACTTCCCGGATGTTCAGGAGGCCCGATCTCCCTATACTGCGCAGAATCGGACCAGCCAGCGATCTGAAGCGACTTCCTGGAGCCCCCGCGGCCACACCCCTCAACTTCTGAAGGCACCACTTGGCCGAGAGCTTCTACCACAAGGCATCTACCATCACCAACAAGCGGCGTCCCGTTCGGCATCAGGAAGAGCCTTTTCCAATTATTCTCTCCCGGGTGTGCAGAACAGATCGTTCGGGTCCTGCCTGACCCCCCCTCACTCAGCGGACTCCTCCTCGCCACCCCGACATTGTTTGGTGCTCTGCTCAGTTTCTGCTCGAAGAAGACTCGTCCACGGTCGTCCTCTACTTGGTCTCGCATCAATCGGACTTTGGGAGCGGCCGTGGCACCTACGTCAAGCAGCTGCAACACTCTGGGCCAGCCTGAACCAGAACGCAGGGCACCTGCCCCAGGGTCCACTCCGACCAGTGGTGACGCGGGAGCCATCCACCAAAATTCACCAGCGTACCAGGGTCAGTCAACGATGATTCGGCACCAGTTTTGGTGACTTCCGAGCTCGGGGGAGTACACAGTGGCGACTACCCAGACTCCCCGTCCGGCAGTTCCAGATCTGGGCAGATTCGGCGGGGTACCCCATCGGAGCTAAACAAGCAAAACCACCCTCCCCGCCTGGCCGACTTAGCGCCCCTCCCTGCGGGGAGGTAGTGTTTGGTTTGTAACTTAATTTCCACTCCCCTAGTCCACCCCCCCTGCGTGGGGAGTAGTGCTTGTATAATCTAAACAGGGGAAGCTACACCGACGCAGTGTGCGGGGAACCCACACTTCCCCGCTCGCCCTCGTCTCCGAACGGGGTTGGTTTCTTCAAACCAACCAGGGTAAGCTCTGACCTTTGCTCCATTATTGGTACTTGTTCATCTAATATCCGTGGAGTTGCTCCGTTGAGCAAGAGAGAGAGCGCCCGACCCCGTGTGTTCCACTTACGAGCGGTCACCGTGGGCTGTGAGAGAGAGGGACCTAGTGCCCCAATTGGCACCCGGCCAGCCCCTAAAGTGTGGGCCTCGTACTTTCGGGAGGGCAACCCTATCCCTGTTGGCACTCTACCAGCTAGGGTCTTGATCCATCTCCTCCACTTGGCATCACCGAGTCACCCGGGTTCGTGTGTGTGCGACGGCGGTTCGGCCCCTATCTAGAACCTCGCTATTTTGTGATTTTGTTTGCAGAATAGGTCCAATGATCCTTGTCTGTTTGCTGCATTCCCCTTAGTGTGTCACATCAAGTGGTATTAGAGCAAGTTTTAGACTTGTCTCTACAAGCCTAGGTCCTAAGGCCATTGCATTATCTTCACTCGTGTGTTGGTCATCTCCTCATTGTGCATATCTACCCGTAGTGGTGCCTTGTATCGAACCGACCCCTCATCCTCGGCTCCCCCTATGAATCCCAATTCCCAAGGCAACCAAGACATCCCTAGGGAGGCACCCCAAGCTCCGATCGATCGAGTTGAGGCTGTCCTTAATACCATCATGGATTGGTTAGATGGTTTTTCCATCCGTCTGGATAGACTCGAGAGAGCTAGGGCCCCACCTAGGAACCATGCCCAAAGGGCTCCCCCTCCACGAGCTGAACTTGATCGGGAAGACCTAGGGAATGACTTTTACCGTGAGCATGAGAGGCCCCAACAATCGCGGCCCAATGAGAGGCGACCCCGAGAGGACCCAGATGATTTCCTCTTAAGGATGATTAAAGTAGAGGCTCCAAACTTTGATGGGTCCCATAACCCAAGTGCCTATGAAGAGTGGGAACATGGCATGAACCAATACTTTGATTGGTACCCAATGACCGAGGAAAGGAAAGTTAGGTTGGCTAAGATGCACGTTCTCAAACTAGCCAAAACCTATTGGTTAAAGGTAGAAAGCCAAAGGAGGATTAGGCGGGAAGAGCCCATTGACAATTGGCTTGACATGAAGATCCAACTCAGGAGCAAATACCTTCCCAATTCCTATAGTCAACTACTCCTTGATGAGTGGCAAAGTCTTACCCAGGAAGGAAAAACTGTGGAGAAGTACATTGAAAAATTTGACTCCTATCTCCTAAAGTGTGGAGTCGTCGAGGAACCGGCCGTCACTCTATCCCGATTTAGAAACGGTCTTCTACCCCACATCAAATGGGAGCTTTTCATGAGGGAAGTGCATAGCCTTGAAATAGCCTATCAAATAGCCCGCGATGTGGAGAGATTTTCTAGGAATCCTAGGTTTGCCTCCCCTAGAACGGCCGATGTCAAGAATCCGGGTCCCCGACCCAACCTTCCTCCCCTATTGAAGACCCCTATCCCCAGTGGGGGAACTCCTACTTGGACTTACCATCAACCAACCAATCCCACCCCTACAAGGGCTACTCCACCCAACCCACCTCCCCGAAGAGAGGAACCCCCCAAAGGAACAACCCCAGGGAGTAGTTCGGTAAAGTGCTTTCGGTGTCATGGTTATGGCCACATCTCCACCCAATGTCCATCCAAAGGATTGTCCAGCCTTATCATTGAAGGGGGACCTACCCCGTTCCAAGGAGAGCATGAGAGTGCGATTGAGGAGTATGAGGTTGCCTTAGGTTGGGAAGAGGAGTATGAGGAACAACTCTATGAAACAGGCTTAGACCACGACCCTCCTCCCGCCGACTCCCACTTAGGTGTGATTAGGTGCACCCTCACCAAACCACAAGAGGAGGATTGGTGTAGGACCTCCATTTTTCACACCTACCTCAAGATGGGGAGCCATGTTAGGAAAGTGATCTTAGACAATGGGAGTTGTGTCAACGCCGTGTCTCCTGACACCGTTAAGCTTCTTGGGCTTACTACCACACCCCACCCCAAGCCATACCGGGTCTCTTGGATTAACAATCACTCCATCCCGGTCAACACTTGTTGCCTTGTCCCCATCACCTTCTCATCCTATCAAGGACAAGTTTGGTGTGACATTATAACTATGGAAGTAGGGAGCATCCTACTAGGGAGGCCCTGGATTTATGACGTCAATGCAACCATCCTAGGAAAGCCAAACACATGCACTTTTGAACATGAGGGGAGAACCATCCACCTAAATCCCTCCCCACCACGGAAGGAACCTCCCTCCAAGGGGATTCTCCCTTCACCACAACCTAAACCACCTCAAAACCCAGGGGTCCCACTCCCACCAACCCAACCAGCCTTCCAAGAACCTACCCAAGAAGAGCCAACTGGAAAACTCAAAGGTCTGCATCTCATCACAAGGAAAGAACCGGAGGAAGAAGTAGCTCAAGGAACACCCTTGTGTGCGGTAGTCATATGCCTTGGAGAGTCAACTCCCTCCAACCCCCACCCCATGGAAATACACCCTCTCTTGGAAGAATTTAAGGATGTGTTCCCTGATGAGCTCCCTGATCAACTACCACCCGTGAGGGATGTTCAACATGTTATTGATCTCGTCCCAGGATCCACCCTCCCAAACCTTCCCCACTATCGCCTCAACCCTACGGAGCATGCTGAATTGAGGAGGCAAGTGGAGGAACTTATTAGGAAAGGCTTTCTCCGCCTTAGCAAAAGTCCTTGTGCTGTCCCGGCCCTTCTCACACCCAAGAAAGATGGGACATGGCGAATGTGTGTCGATAGCAGGGCCATCAACAATATTACCGTCAAATATAGGTTCCCCATACCTAGGCTTGACGATATGCTCGACATGCTAGCCGGAGCCACCATTTTTTCCAAAATAGATCTTAAAAGTGGCTACCATCAGGTTAGGATAAGGCCAGGAGATGAATGGAAAATAGCCTTTAAAATCAAAGATGGACTCTATGAGTGACTAGTGATGCCTTTTATGCTATCGAATGCCCCGAGCACCTTTATGCGCCTTATGACAGAGGTCCTTAGACCCTACATTGGAGTCTTCCTAGTGGTCTATTTTGACGATATCCTTATCTATAGTCAGTCCAAGAAAGCCCACCTCAACCATCTTAGGCAAATCTGCACTACCCTTAGGAAAGATAGTCTCTTTGCCAACTTGGGAAAATGTCATTTCATGACCAAATCCATTACTTTCCTTGGATATGTGGTCTCCACTGAGGGAGTGTCCATGGACCCCGAAAAGGTCCAAGCTATCCTTGACTGGCCAGAGCCCCGCACTCTCCATGAAGTCCGGAGTTTCCATGGGTTGGCCACCTTCTATCGGAGATTTATCCGTGGGTTCAGCATGGTCACAGCCCCCATCACAGATTGCCTTAAAAAGGGGACTTTTGTGTGGACCAAGTCTGCTTCTAGGGCCTTCCAAGAGCTCAAGGAAAGGATGACCCAAGCCCCGATATTATGCCTCCCCGACTTTTCCAAAGTCTTTGAGGTGACTTGTGATGCCTCTGGGGTAGGGATTGGCGGGATCCTCAGCCAAGAGGGACACCCGGTGGCCTACTTTAGTGAGAAATTATGTGATGCCAGGATAAAATACTCCACCTATGACAAAGAATTTTATGTTGTGGTTCAATCCCTCCGGCATTGGAGGCATTATCTCTTGCCCAAAGAATTTGTCATATTTTCTGACCACGAGGCCCTGAAATATCTCAACTCCCAACAGAAACTGAATGCCCAACATGCCCGTTGGGTCGAATACATCCAGTCCTACACTTTTATGATCAAGCATAAGGCTGGGAGTGAGAATCGTGCCGCAGATGCACTCAGTAGGAGGGTCTCCTTGTTGGCTACCATTCGAGTGGAAGTCATAGGGTTTGAGAGAATCAAGGATGAGTACCCTGATTGCCCAGATTTTGGGCCTATCCATACCACCCTGACCACCCAATCACCTAGGAAACACCAAGGTTTCATCCTAGAGGACGGTTTCCTCTTCAAAGGCCATAAACTTTGCATACCTAGAACCTCACTGCGAGATTTCTTAGTTTGGGAGCTACATACAGGAGGCCTGGCTGGACACTTTGGGATACATAAGACCATTGCTATGGTAGAGGGACAGTTCTACTGGCCAAGTCTCAAGAGGGATGTAGCCAAAATTGTGGGACAGTGTCGCATATGTGCCGTAGCCAAACAAGTGAAACAGAACACTGGCCTATACACCCCACTCCTTGTCCCTGATCGTCCATGGCAGGACCTAAGCATGGACTTTGTCTTGGGCCTACCTAGAACCCAGAAGAAGCATGATTCAATCTTTGTCGTAGTGGACAGGTTTTCCAAAATGGCTCATTTCATCCCCTGTTCTAAAACCTCTGATGCCTCCCATGTGGCCCACCTGTTCTTCGATGAGGTAGTTCGCCTCCATGGCCTACCCAAGACCATCATTTCTGATAGGGATGTTAAGTTTACCAGCTATTTCTGGAAGACCCTCTGGCACCTAATGGGGACCCTTCTCAAATTTTCCACGGCCTATCACCCTCAAACAGATGGCCAGACCGAGGTCGTCAATCGGAGTCTCAGGAATCTCCTTCGGTGTCTTGTCGAGGACCGCCCAGGGAATTGGGATCTTATTCTACCCCAGGCAGAGTTTGCATACAACAACTCAGCAAATAGGTCAATAGGGATGAGCCCATTTGAAGCCGTGCATGGGTACAAGCCTAGAAAGCCTACAGATCTCATTCCTTTGCCTACTCATGCTAGAGTGTCTATTAGTGCTGAGTCTTTTGCCCAACACATGAAAGAATTACATGAGGAAATCCGTAAACACATCAACAAAAGCAATGAGGTGTATAAGAAATCGGCCGATTCCCACCGATGCCACCAGGAATTTCGTGTAGGTGACTATGTGATGGTGAGAACCGAGAGACTATTCCCTGGGAATGTCTCCAAACTGAGGTCGCGTGGATTAGGTCCCTTCCAGGTTCTGAGGCGGATCGGCATGAATGCTTACGTGTTGGACCTCCCTGAAGAGTACGGAGTAAGTCCCACATTCAATGTGGCTGACTTGGTGCCATACAGGGGTCCCACGGTGACACCTAGTGAGGAAATCGAGCCTGTTCCACCCCTTGAGAGAGCCACCACCCATGAGAAAGCTCCACCAGCCCAGAGAGGCCAACGTGAGCAAGTAGAGCGGATATTGGATGAACAGGTCACTATCACTCGGAGCAAAGCATACGAGCGATACTTGGTCAGGTGGAAGGGCCGGCCCCCTTCGGATGACTCATGGGTGAGAAGGGAGGATCTGCAACAGCTAGACCCCGACCTCCTGGAGCGTTATCGCAGCCGAGTGGACCCTTTCTCGATAGAGTCGAGCTCTTCACAGCCCGGGGGGGTTGATGGGGACATCACCCGAGATTCCCTCTGGCTCGACACCTCTCTCCCTCCCGGAGACGGGTAGGATGCAGCTCCACGACTGGACGGGTCCACTTCGACACTTGGGCTTGCTATTTGGATCATCTTGGTGCATTTTCCCCTTTTTAATTGAGTCATTTTGATGTAATTTTCCTTTATTTTGAGTCAAGCCCCTAGGTTATCATGTTATTTACCTAAGTTTATGTCATCATGTTAGGTAAGAATGTCTTATGGGCCCAATTACGTGGGCCTGGCCCAGGGGCGCCAGGCCCTTCCCCATCTCTTTTGCTTATTTGCTATTAGTGTCATAATCGGTGCAAGGATTCAGATGGGGGGTGAATGAATCTCACCCTTAAAAAACTTTTCGCTAAATAAAAGACTCGAACACTATCCAAGCAAAACAAGCAATCTGATAACAAGTTGAATATTCTTTTAAACAAAAGAGCAAATATGTAACTGGCGCCCAAATAACCAGCTAGCGGAAGCAGTACAAATGAGAATAAGAAAGCTCAAGACAATCTGTGAAGGGTGGTAGGAGATATGGAAGAACACACTACAAGCAAACCACAGAACAGCAGGTTTTTAGGTGGTTCGGTCCACAGACCTACGTCCACCCCTCACTCCCAACCGGAGTGAGGCTTCCACTAGCACAAGCTAGAAACCGCAGACTCAGTCTGCAACAGGTGCTGACACACAGCTTGACCAGGGGAACAACCTCCCCTCTTCCTCCCAACTGGAGGGACACCCCAGGTGACTCCCAGTCACTTGGAAACTAGAGGTCGAAGACCTCTCTTCCTCCAGACCAAGAGGGACCCCTGGACTTGCAACCCACAAGCCCAGAACCGGAGGACCAAACCTCCCTTCCTCCAAACCGGAGGGAACCAACCAATGACACCCTGTCAAAGGCAACCTAGAGGTCTCGGACCTCCCTTCCTCCCAACTGGAGGGAACCAACCACAAGTAGCACCCAGCTACTTGCAAACCGAAGACACAAGATCTCCCTTCTCCTTAGTCCACAGGAGGAACCCGATCCCCAACAGGGCAATCGGAAGAACAACAAGTGACTGTTTAAAAAAAAACAAAAACCGTAGCAACAGAAAGCTGGAAATGAAACACAATAGTCATTCTGGATTTGATCCACGAATCAGACTGAACAGGTCTTCAATAGACTCTCTCCTCTTCTTCTTTTCTTCCTCTTCTTTCTGCTTCTCTTTCTTCTCTCTTTCTTCTCACTTCTCACGAACACTATCTCTCTCTCTATCTCTCTTTCTTTCTCTTCTGCTCTCCTTTTCTCTCACGCTGTTCTCTACCTGTCTCTTCTCTTTCTTCTTCTTCTTCTGCTTCCTTCTTCCTTCTTCTTCTTCGCTCTGCTGCTTCTCTTCTCTTCTTTTGCTCACCCTCTCAGATTTCTTCGCTGGAGAGCTTCCTCTTCTTCTGTGGAGAGTTAACCCTTTTCGAGAGGATGATGGGGTGCTTTTATATCAGAAACAGAGCCTCCGAAGGTTGAGTAGAAAATGCCCTAGTGACCACTGATTGGTCCACTTGGCGGGGTAGCACCCCTTATCTAACACGTGTGAGCATCCTGCCCCTTTTTCCCATCAGATCACGTGCCCCCTCGAATGGTTGGAGGCATCCTCAGACTTGAACGAAAGTTCCTTCCTCGTGGCAGGGTAGCAGTCAGTGGCTTACACGTGTCTGGCTCGTAGGATTCTATTTCTGGAGACTGACCGCGTTGACGCACTGCCATCACTACGTCTACTCTTTGCTTGTACACATTTGAATTTGCCCCACTGTGTCGACCCTGCTGTGGATAGCGTTGACGTGTTGAAGACAGCCAGAGATCAGTCGCCCCTTTCTTGAACTGATGCGTCAACGCTGCCAGTTGGTGGCGTTGACGCACGGATGAAGATCAGAAGTGTGTATTGGCCTCTCTTTCACCGCTGCGTTGACGCTGCTTGTTGATGGCGTTGACGCACGAACATGTACATTAAGGCACTTGATGGCGTGAAGGAACGAGTGTATAGACTTAGTTGATGCCAATGAGTAAGTATGTACACTGAGGGAGTGTATAGACTTGAAACCCAAAGGCAATGTACAGACTTGGTAAGTCTGAGCCAATGTACAGACATCAAGTGAAGACCAGTGTATAGACTTCTCGTGAAAAACCGGTGTATAGACTTTGAGGCGTTTGACGGATGTATATACTTAGCCTTTGAGGAACGATGTATAGAGTCTGAACGTGAAGGCAGGCTGTATAGACTTGAAGCGCTTGAAGCGATGTACAGACTTGGTGGTTCAAACAGTGTACAGACTTGTGAAGGCTTCAGCGTTGTACAGACTTGGAAGTTCCACTATGGATGTATGGACTTGATGATCCACTGTGGATGTATAGACTTGAATGAGTGAAGCCAATGTACAGACTTCAGCTAAGTAGGCCACAGGTCGATGTGTAGACTTGGGCTTGGAACGAAGGTAAAGATGAGGCTGTATAGACTTGGCCAGAACGTAGGGAAAAGCACCAATGTGCAGACATGAACATCCAGCAGTGTATAGACTTTCACACAAAAATAGACAAAACAGCATGGCGTCAACCCAGCTGTTCCACTGCGTCAACGCAGCAAGTAAACCAGCAACTACTGCATCAACGCAGTGTCCTTGTAGCGTCAACGCAGCTAGTGAACAGACAGCCAATGCGTCAACCCAATCTCCAACTGCGTCAACGCACTGCATGAACAATTAGCCACTACGTTAACCCAATCTAGCCATATTCATGAATTAGCTATTCAAGCAAACAATCAGATATTTAAGCAGTCAAACAGTCATCTAAATTAATTAGCACACCTCAGTGTGACTCATGGTGTGTCAGCCATCATCAAAACCACACAAGGGCACAACAATCTCCCCCTTTTTGATGATGGCAACACTATGAGTTACACTGACTCAGATTAGATTCTTCTCCCCCTTTGCCTTCAGCAAAAAGACATAAGTTGAATAAGACTGTATAAAAAGAGTGAATTAAAGGCTCCCCCTTTTGACTAAACTGCCATTTTTACTTTAGCAAAATGAATAATCCAGAGATGTCATATGAGACACTCAACATAGTTCAGCAGATGAGGACAACACAATATTAGAAGCAATTAAATCAATTTTCCCCCTTTGTCAAACAACTTATGCAGTGATGCATATGCAACAAATACTCCCCCTTTGACATGGCAGAAGATATAGAGCTAATGCAGACAAACAACATGATCAGACAATCTAGCACATTGTCCCCTTATGCAAATAGTCTCTCAAACAGACCAGAGAATCTTGCCCTTATGATCTATGATGCAAGAGAAATCCACAAGGGTGAACTCTGGTTATCCAAAAACTGCATGTACACATGGTATACTGAGAGAAGTGCTTCTCAAAAATGACAACCAGTCTAATACCACTGAATCAAAACACAGTGATAAAGAGCCATAGGATGAGCAGATTCAACAGTTAGTGAAAATTGAGATATTGAACTTTTCAGCAGATACTAACTTCATAGAATAGAATTTTTTAAGTTCTAGAGTCCTCCATTATAAAAGCTTATGAAACCTTGATTTTCAGATATGGTTTAAGAATGATGTAAACAAGTTTTTCAAAAAAAATATACTCATATCTGAACCAGCTCTTAATAAAAAGGAACTACAAGCTCATATAAAATTCTAGTTCAACCAACTTCCATCTTACTTAGTTTACTTTCCATGACAGTTTTAAGAGATACATAAGAGAATGCAACAGAATTTTACACTGTTCTTTCAGAATTTGATTTACACTTGTTCATATATTTTCTTTTTAAATGAACAATATTGGTTTATCAACACCTTTTGACATGGGGAGACACCTTGATCAGAGGCCCGAATCCCCAGTTACTCAGTGTGACAACCGTATTGCTTCTCCCATTTTGGAGAACAGAGGTAGCATTGGAAGTATCTTTGGCATGAGGATACACCTTGATTAGAGGCTAGAATCCCCAGTTACTCAATACAACAATGACATTGCTCTGCCAAATTTCACAGTATTTTCAATCATCTCTTTAAGTAGAGTTAACCATGGTACTTCATGACACAATCCTTTGGACATGTTTCTCAGTAACCACAGTTATTGCTCTGTCCATGATTCAGAACAAGTACACTATATATCTCAGTCAAGATAGACAAGGATATCAACTTTTCAGATGTCAGAAACTCTTACATGAATTTACATGAAGTAGACAGTTAACGTTTATTAAGAGATTGAATCAGATATTTCCAAGTTCCTTGTGTCCAAACAGGAGTACATAAGACTTAAACCAGTTCCAGTTGACAAATGTTCTTAAGCATGTATAATGGAAGGTTCCTCATTGAAAATGTTTTAACTTTTATGAAGTAGTATTCAGTCTGAAGATTTACTTCATATCTCAGCAGAGTAATTCAAGTGAGAATATTCACTAAACAGCAAGGATTCTGAAGAGTTGTAGCAAATGAGCTGCTCTTGAGCAAAGAGGTTCAAAGTTGACTGAATTGAAGTGAAGCTCTCCTTCAGCAGATTTAGGAGAGACAGACAGATGCCTATAAAGTATGAATTCAGATTTTGAACAACTTCAGAAGCAGTCAAAAAAGATCTTTTGATACCACTTTCGTGATGGAATCACTGACACTATAGAATTGACAAGATGAATCAAGTAGGTGGATAGGAAGAGTTCAGATAAAAACACAACTGAACGGTTTAAGCATGCTCCCCCTATCTATATGCAATGTATCACCCCTTTTTTTTATTTTTCAAAATGAGTGATATGCTATGCATTTACTCCCCCTATCTAAAAACACAGAATCAACCTATATGACATGAAGACAATGCATGAGACTTGACAAACTCCCCCTTACAAAGTGCATGATAGTGCATCAGATTTTTCAATGGCAGCATATGCAAATTCAGTCTATCATTAAATATGCAAATCATGTAGGAAGAGAGTTTAGAAAATTAAATCTAACAATGAAGATGGTGAGTTGATATGCAAAGACGGATTTAACATGCTATGCAGTTATTCTAAGAACAAGAAGTATAGAGAATTTACCTTAATGGGGCTTTATCAACTTGGGTGCCTTGGTTTATTTCCCCCTTTTTATTCTTCAGCATCCAAGGCACACCTGCAAGTTAGCACACTATCTTGCATGGGTCGGTACCCAAACAGTCTTGGGTCGTGCATGGTTAATAGTGACACCTTTGGTAGGTGTTCTAAACAACCTTTTCGCATTTAGGTCATCAGATCTCATCAGATGGCAATTATTCATTGAATGACCTAATACACCATAATAATAGCAAGAGGCAGCATATTTCAGATTTTTTTTATGCACATTCTGATTAGCATGAGTTCTATGTGCATTTGCATGAAATTTTCTGTTAGCAGAATTAAGATTCTGCTTACCAACATAAGCCAGCCAACAGTCAGCAGCTCTATGGCCTGGCTTCCCACATTCAAAACATGCAAGTGTTTTCCTTTCAAGAACAAATTCATTTCTATCAGAAATATTTCTATTGACAGGGAATTTACCAGATTTATTGTTAAGCTTCCTTCCCTGAGCATGCCAACATTGGGCTGACCCATCTTGCCACAGTGAAAGCATGAACTAGAATTTCTTCCACCAGCCCTCAGCCAGCATTCAATGGCCCTGTGGCCTGTCTTTCCACACTCAAAGCATGTAATGAGCTTATCTTTAAAAACAAATTTGTTCTTATTAGGACCATGTTGGCTTGCAGGAGATTTACCATGATATGAATGAGATGTTTTCTTATTATTTGCAAACCAGCATTGTGCAACTGTGTGTCCTAATTTACCACAGTGGAAACATTCAATTTTATTTTTCTGGAATGAAGGATTTCTATCATGAAGGTTCCTAGCAGTCATATCATCCTTCTCCATCAATTTACATTCATGCATCAGATGACCAAATTTATGACAATAGTGGCATGACATTTTTTTTTTAGATGCATGTGAATGTGTGTGTGAACTTTGATCAACATGCCCTAATGAACCCTTTTTATTTATTTTCTGTTTTCTAATCTTTTTCTGATTTTTGTTCTGTTCTTCAGTTTTCTGAACAATGGGATGTTTATCTTTTGAAGTGGTGGCTACATTTGAAGCCTTTACAAAAGATGTCATCAACTTGCTCTGAAACTCTTTCTTATTAGCATTGTTGTAGCCCAGCCCTTCCTTCCTAGTGTTGATTTTTACACCTAGTAGCTTGTCTAGGTTTTTCTGCCCACTTACAAATTTTGACAGAGAATTGTTCAGATCATTTATTTCAGATTGAAGAGAAGAAACCTGATGTTCATAGTTGACTATATCTTCTTCACATACCAGAATCTATTGATGCATCACATCATTCAAATTTTTAAGAGTTTCAATCTCTTGTTTCAGTTTGAGCTCATTTTGATTTTCATCAATAGATTTTTCTTTTTCAAATGTCAGCAATCTCTCTGACATGGTGGAGTTCAACTGTTTCAGTTTCTCAATTTCTTCCTTTAGACTTGTGTTTTCCTACTCAACTTTATCATCATCAAATAATACATCAGTTAGGAAACTTGGATATTCTGATTTACAGTTTTCAAAGTTTTCCTGAAGTTTTAGGTTCGCCACACTAATAGCTTCAAATTCCTCATTGATCAATCTGTTTTCACTTTCAAGACTGATTAGTTTTTGGTCAGATTCCTGACATTGTTTTCTGAGTTTAGTGTTTTCAGATTTAGCATGATCAAGTTCTGATTGGATTTCATCTAGTTTCGACAGTTGTCTTCTGAATATTTCATTTTCAGTTTTCAGAGTTTCAAGGTTTTCACCTCCGAGTTTTTCCAGCTTCTTTTTCAGTCTTCTATACCTCTTACTCATTTTTTCATGGGAGTGTAGCAGATAAGCATAGGCATCTTCCCAGTCATCTAAAGTGAAGCTAGAGAAGGGGATGATTACCTCTTCAGCATCTTGGAATTCCTCTTGATCACTGCTATGGTTACTCTCGTCAGCCATCATGCAGTTGTCCTCATTCATCCTCTGAGCTAGCTTCAGCTGATCCAGAATGTCCTTAGCGGACCTGCAGTCATAAAAACAAGAATGTAGAGCCTTGTCAGTAGCTGCTCTCATCAGGTTAAAGTGTAAGACACCGAGTTTCTGTACAAATATTAAAATTCGTAAATAGTAAATGTTGAATAGTGACTGTGGTAAATAGTAAATAGTAAAAATTTTGACTATCATATAAAAATTCCGAAAAATGGTAGTTAATTAGTAAAGACCATGGTAAACACTTTGGTCTTCTGTACTTGACCCTAATAAAATCATTTACATGGCTTAATCAGTGATTTAAGCCTGACTTAAAAACGCGGAAAACACTATTCATACAAAAATACAACTACCTTAGAAAAATCTGTAAAAATCACATCTGATAGAGGGTATTTTTCTTAGCAACTTTGTCTTCTGAAGTTTCATCGGTAAAAATCAGAAACTCTCTCTATCGACTAAACCGTTGAACATTGGGTTAAATTATTATTTTAATCTTAAGATTGGGAGATTAACAATAAACCTCGTGATAAAATTCCATAAAAATCATATTATGAAAGAGCATGTCTTGATTAGTAATTTTATCTTCTGGGTCCAATTCATTAAAAATCATTTAGTAACATTAAGTTGAGGTCTTAGTTAACCATTCCTTAATCTTTTGGATTAGGCTTAGATTAGGCTAACCTTACCTTGAGAAACACGTGAAACCGTGTTTTGGTTGGCAGAAACACGTTGTCAACAATGCAAAGGATTTTGCGGCTCTGACCAAACCGTGTGTGAAGATTAAACACTCCTCTTCCAAACCTATAAGTAGAGGAAGCCCCCTTAAACATCTCTTAAACACAAAAGGGTTCTTGCTGCTGTGAAGAAGCTCTGCAAGTCTACTGTTCATCTTCTTCCCCATTCATCTTTCCTTATTTCATCGGTTAAGGTAGGTAACCATGGCACAAACCTTGAATTTGATAAATGGAATGAAAGGGCATCATGTTAGCTTGTAGAAACCATGCTTTTCCATTTATTTACGTACTCAAATGCATGAATTGAAGCCTTAAACGCCGGATTTATGCTTCTGTTTCGCTGTTCCCGTGTTACAGGGATTAACGGTTCCAATCAGACCGCTTTATCTCTTAGACGGCTCAGAACTGCCCGCCCGACTTATACAAACGGCCCAATTAGAATCGCCCGCCTTGTATAAAACGGCCCAATGATAACCGTTTTACAGCCAGTAGGTTTAACGGCCCACTGTCATCCGTTTAACTTCCAGAAAATTGATTTTTTTGCTATTTGACCCATTTAACAATGTTAATTAGTAAAAATTGACAATCCACATAAATAACAGATAATGACATGAGTAAATTTCTGTTATTTGCAATATCTATTTTGATAAATTGTTTAAAGTGAAAATCATTGAAATTCACTTGTAACTTTAGATAAATTGAATAAGTATGGTAAATAGCTAAACTTTACCATAGGTAATTTCTGTAAATTACTGTAAACCAGAAAATTACTGGCCGACTTATGGCAAGTCTTTGACCAATTAGCCGGACACTCCATCCGGCAAACTTTACATTTTTTTTACCGTAGAACATTTTTACCGTGGTAAATTACGGTTACATCATGACTATTGTTTTAACTTGATTAATTGATCGATTACCCTTGGATAATCTTCGGTCATATTTGAGCCCGGAATTGATCAATGGACATTAAACTGAAATTGGTTGGTTTAATTGTTATTGGCAACCCGGTAACTATTTTGCATAAATTATCTTATAATTAGACATTATCGTTATGCTTAATACGGATTCTCTTGAACCGTATTTCTTAAAATACGACCCGAATGGTTCGTATATTCGTTCTTCGGAACTTACTTCTCTCTCTCGAACGGCTTACTGTCAACCGTTCATTCTTGGCCCCGTGACTCGTTACTCATGTGAGTACGGCCCGGTGTTTGCCGTACGACTACCTTGTTTTGGGTTTTTCATCGTGGTTATACTCTTGAATCAAAGGAGGCGAGTGTCGTCCTTTACATCTTGTACCCGACAAAAATTCATCTGATTATATTGGCCATAATTGACTATGTCTAGACGGGGATCGGTGATCCAATTGAAATGAAATGCCAACGCATCATAAGGGCCCGGTCTGGTCCTGGGGAGAGCGCCCGAAAAGATATTGAGCCCATTGGGATGTTTATGACAGGGTGAGGCATTGCACCCGAATACTTGACTTGACATGTTACGTCTATGACAAACTCTTGTTACTTGACTCGTGCGTATTTACTTGGTTACATGTGTAACATACTTGCTGGCCAAATTATCTACTGTTACTTTACTTGTTCATTACTTGGTAAATTGTTATATTTCTTGACCTTGCAAGATATCTTTTACATTGTTTCTTTTATCGTATCGTCATTCTTTATTTACAGCATTTCATATAAATTGGAAATCAATGGTTAATTACGTAAACCTGTTTGTGGTTATCTACTGAGCGCGTTTAGCTCACTCCTACTTTTCCCCTCTTTCCAGGTGATGAACTTGTCGGGAATGGACTGGAGTGATATCGAGAGATAGTTTTAGTTTATTGAGTCAGTTTGTACCCTTAGTATTAGTGAGAGATTGTTCTAGTATTTTTCTTATTATTTGGATGTAGTTGTTCTACCCAGTGTACTCAACTTTATTATCAATAAAACTCTGATTATTATCATTTCCAACTTTTTGTGCAATGGTTTGCAATGGTTTGGAATTATTGCTCGCTTGCCCCTAACCGTACGTCCCGAGATTCCGCATCGGGGCGTGACAGTTTAGTTGGTATCAGAGCCTAGGTCAATTTGTCCTAGGTATTTCACTTTAAAGTTATAGGTTTATTGGTTATATAGGCTTAAGAAAACAACCTTGTGAGAATTGGGTAGAAATTTGGGTTAAGTTATTTAACCATAATCATGTTCTTCTTATCTAGTTCTTCTCTTCTCATCTAAGAAGTTCTTCTCTCATAAATAATCCGAGTAACTATTTTATATAGGCACTTAACTAGAAATGGCAGCCAATCGTGCTGAGATGAGGAATTTACAGCGTACAGTTCAAGGACTTACGCAAGCCTTGAATGCACTGGCTCAGGCAGGAGCTGGAGCTGGAGCGGCACCTCATGGCGCAGCTCATGGCACTGGTGATTTATATCAGAATTTTCGAGGAATGAACCCACCTAGATTCGCTGGTTCAACTGATCCCGATGAAGCCGAGAATTGGCTCGACGAGATGGCAAGAATTTTTGAGGTCATGCAATGCACTGACCAAGAACGTGTTCTTTTATCCATTTTCCAACTGGAACGTAATGCACGTGCTTGGTGGGAGTCTGTTAAGCCGACTCTCGGAGATCAACAAGTCTCGTGGGAGGAATTCGAGGAATATTTCAATGATAAATATTTTTCTGACCGCGTGCAAGAAAAGAAGGGAGCAGAATTCGCAGCTTTAAAACATCGAAGTTTATCGGTATCAGAATATGAGGCTCAGTTTTCACGACTCTCTCGTTATGCAAGACATCTTATTTCGACTGAGAGAATGAAGGCGAAGCGTTTCCTCAATGGTCTTCGACTTCATTATATCAATCAACTTGCACCACTGGAAATTTCTACATATTCTGAGATGGTAAGAAAGGCACAAATATTAGAAGATACTTTGGAAATGACTGAAAGGATTCGTGGTCAAGGTAACAAGAAAGAGCAACCGAAGGCACTCAAGAATGTTAAACCTGGATTTGGCACTGACCCGAGCAAGAAAAGACCCTTTATTAGTTCTGGTTCAAGTTCTGGTTCTGGTTCGTGGAGAGGCAAAATGCCGCGACAAGAAGACAAGAAACCTGATTCTATGATTCCATTCAAGGGCGTATGCCGATATTGTGATCGTCCTGGTCACAAGATGGAAGATTGTTGGCGCAAGCTAGGTGCATGTTTGCGGTGTGGAAGCAAAGAGCACCGTATACCCAACTGTCCTTTATTATCGGAACAAGCTATCCCGGCAAAACCTCTGAATTTCAAGAAGCCTCAAGGCAGGCTCCAGGCTCTTCATGCAAAGGAAAAAGATATCGCCGAGGATGGTGGACTCGTCGAAGGTACTCTTGTTATATTCGACTTGCCAGCTTTTGTTCTAATTGATACTGGTGCAACACATTCTTTTATTTCACGGAGATTTGCTAAATCTTTAGCTATGGCACCTGTTTTGTTGAGTTCTCCGTTAGAAATATCAACCCCTATTGGTTCTAAATCGACAATTCAGCATTACTATCCTTCTAGTAAGGTTATGGTGAATGATCAGAATTTTCCAGCTGATTTGATTTGTATGGACATGAAGGATTACGATGTAATCCTAGGAGCGGATTGGTTGGCTCGGTATGAGGCCAATGTTCATTGTAGTTCTTGTTCCGTGTCTTTTTCTAGACACCCCGGATTATCCTTCAAGGGAGTGAAACACCCTAGTTCTATCTCTCTTATCTCGACTCTTCGTGCTGATAAGTTATTGAGGCGTGGATGCGAAGCTTTTCTGGCTTTTGTTCATGCGTCCCCTGAACAGCAGATCGAGATTAAGGACATTTCTATTGTCCGAGAATTTTCGGACGTATTTCCAGAGGAGTTACCAGGACTTCCGCCTCAGCGTGAAGTTACATTCTCTATTGATCTTATTCCTGGATCGTCTCCTGTTTCTAAAGCCCCTTATCGCATGTCTCCTGCGGAATTACGGGAATTGAAGCAGCAATTGTTGGAATTACTCGAGAAGGGTTTTATTCGCCCGAGTGTTTCCCCTTGGGGAGCTCCTGTATTGTTTGTTCGGAAGAAAGATGGTTCGATGAGATTATGCATCGATTATCGGCAACTTAACCAGTTGACTGTCAAGAACAAGTATCCTTTGCCAAGGATTGATGAGTTATTTGACCAGATTACTGGAGCTTCTTATTTTTCTAAGATCGATCTTCGATCTGGATATCACCAGTTACGGATTAAAGAAGAGGATATTTATAAATCAGCTTTCCGTAGCCGGTATGGTCATTATGAGTTTGTCGTTATGCCTTTTGGGTTAACAAATGCACCGGCAGCTTTCATGCAGTTAATGAACAGTGTGTTCCGACCCTACCTTGATCAATGGGTTGTGACATTCATAGATGATATTTTGATATATTCCAAGAGTGAAAGAGAACATGCCGAGCATCTGAGGATGGCTTTGCAATTATTGAGAGATCACCAATTATATGCTAAGTTGAGCAAGTGTGATTTCTGGTTACAAGAGGTGTCTTTTCTAGGACATATTATTACCAAGGATGGTATTTCTGTAGATCTATCGAAGGTGGAAGCAGTAAAGAATTGGGAACAACCTACCAGTGTTACTGAAGTGAGGAGTTTTCTTGGCCTGGCTGGTTACTATCGAAGGTTTATTCAAGATTTCTCTAAGATTGCGGTACCTCTGACGAAGTTAACCCGCAAAGAGATTAAGTTTGAGTGGTCAATTGAATGCCAACGGAGTTTTCAGACTCTGAAGGATTGTCTGACTACTGCCCCTATTTTAACCTTACCTTCTGGTGAGGGTGGTTTCGTGGTTTACACTGATGCTTCTGGTATTGACTTAGGCTGTGTGCTTATGCAGCACGGCAAGGTGATTGCCTATTCTTCTAGGCAGTTAAGAAAGCATGAAGTTAATTATCCAGTTCATGATTTGGAATTGGCAGCCGTGGTATTTGCTTTGAAAATTTGGAGGCACTACTTATATGGTGAATCATTTACGGTATTTTCGGATCACAAAAGTCTGAAATACTTATTTTCTCAAAAGGAATTGAACATGAGACAAAGAAGATGGTTGGAGTATATAAAGGATTTCGACTTTTCTATTGAGTATCACCCGGGCAAAGGCAATGTGGTTGCTGATGCTTTAAGTCGGAAGCCTGTGGCTAAGATATCTAGTCTTATGTTACAAGAATGGAAATTACTGGAGCAAATGGCTAGTCTGGATATCAATATTGATAATGACCGGATATTGATTTCCCAGTTGCAACTGAAGCCCGAATTGTTGGTAGAAATCAAGTTATTACAAGATATTGATCCCGAGCTAGTCGAGATTAAGGAAAGCTTGAGTAGCAGACCTGATTTCTCGATAGCCGATGATAGAAGATTATTATTTCAAGGTAGAACTTGTGTACCGAATGAGGCTAATATAAAGAATCGGATTCTTGAAGAAGCCCATAGATCCAAATATACTATCCATCCGGGAGGCACTAAGATGTTCAAGGATTTGAAAAGGTCATTTTGGTGGCCGAACATGAAAAGGGAAATTGTAAATTTCGTGAGTACATGTCTTGTTTGTCAACAAGTAAAGGCCGAGCATTTCAGACCGGCAGGTAAATTGAAACCACTTGATATACCCCAATGGAAGTGGGAGAGTATTGGCATGGATTTCATTATGGGTCTTCCTAAGACTCGAGGTGGTTATGATACTATATGGGTAATTGTGGATCGACTGACTAAATCCGCACATTTCTTATCTATTAAGTCCAAGTGGACAGTTGATGTGCTGGCAGCATTATATTTAAAGGAAGTGGTTAGGCTTCATGGTATCCCAGTCAACATTATATCCGATAGAGATCCGAGATTTACTTCTCATTTTTGGAAAGGATTGCAAGAATCTCTTGGTACCCGTCTGAATTTTAGCACTGCATTTCGTCCGCAAACAGATGGACAGACCGAGAGAACTAATCAAATAGTGGAAGATATGTTGAGAGCTTGTATGATCGACTTCGGTGGAAGTTGGAGCGATCATTTAGCATTGATAGAATTCGCCTACAACAATAGTTATCAATCCAGCATACAGATGACACCTTTCGAGGCTTTGTATGGAAGGAGCTGTCGTTCTCCATTATGTTGGGATGAGGTTGGCGAGAAGCAATGGCTTGGACCGGATCTTATCTCGGAGTCATCACAAAATATTCGTATTATCCGAGACCGGTTACTTGTGGCTCAATCGAGGCAAAAGAGCTATGCTGATAATAGAAGAAGAGATTTGGAATTTTAAATTGGCGAGCATGTGTTCTTAAAAGTCTCTCCTTCAAGAGATATTCGTCGATTCGGTATTCATGGCAAGTTAAGCCCAAGGTATATTGGTCCATTTGAGATCCTTGATCGAGTGGGTGAAGTCGCCTATAGATTGGCCTTACCTCCTCAATTATCTGGTGTACATAACGTATTCCATGTATCTATGCTTCGGAAATACGTGTACGACCCTAGTCACATCATTCAACATGTGGACTTTGAATTTAAGAAGGATCTATCTTATGAAGAAAGACCAGTGAAGGTTCTGGATCGGAAAGAGCAACAACTTCGAAATCGTTCCATACCGATGGTTAAAATCCAATGGAGTCGGCGTGGAATAGAGGAAGCTACATGGGAATCCGAGGACACCATACGGAAGCGTTATCCCGATCTATTCTAGGTGAGCTATTATATTTTGGTCCAGTGAATTTGGAGGACCAAATTCTTTAAGTGGGGGAGGGTGTAAGACCCCGAGTTTCTGTACAAATATTAAAATTCGTAAATAGTAAATGTTGAATAGTGACTGTGGTAAATAGTAAATAGTAAAATTTTTGACTATCATATAAAAATTCTGAAAAATGGTAGTTAATTAGTAAAGACCATGGTAAACACTTTGGTCTTCTGTACTTGACCTTAATAAAATCATTTACATGGCTTAATCAGTGATTTAAGCCTGACTTAAAAACACGGAAAACACTATTCATACGAAAATACAACTACCTTAGAAAAATCTGTAAAAATCACATCTGATAGAGGGTATTTTTCTTAGCAACTTTATCTTCTGAAGTTTCATCGGTAAAAATCAGAAACTCTCTCTATCGACTAAACCGTTGAACATTGGGTTAAATTATTATTTTAATCTTAAGATTGGGAGATTAACAATAAACCTCGTGATAAAATTCCATAAAAATCATATTATGAAAGAGCATAACTTGATTAGTAATTTTGTCTTCTGGGTCCAATTCATTAAAAATCATTTAGTAACATTAAATTGAGGTCTTAGTTAACCATTCCTTAATCTTTTGGATTAGGCTTAGATTAGGCTAACCTTACCTTGAGAAACACGTGAAACCGTGTTTTGGTTGGCAGAAACACGTTGTCAACAATGCAAAGGATTTTGCGGCTCTGACCAAACCGTGTGTGAAGATTAAACACTCCTCTTCCAAACCTATAAGTAGAGGAAGCCCCCTTAAACATCTCTTAAACACAAAAGGGTTCTTGCTGCTGTGAAGAAGCTCTGCAAGTCTACTGTTCATCTTCTTCCCCATTCATCTTTCCTTATTTCATCGGTTAAGGTAGGTAACCATGGCACAAACCTTGAATTTGATAAATGGAATGAAAGGGCATCATGTTAGCTTGTAGAAACCATGCTTTTCCATTTATTTACGTACTCAAATGCATGAATTGAAGCCTTAAACGCCGGATTTATGCTTCTGTTTCGCTGTTCCCGTGTTACAGGGATTAACGGTTCCAATCGGACCGCTTTATCTCTTAGACGGCTCAGAACTGCCCGCCCGACTTATACAAATGGCCCAATTAGAACTACCCGCCTTGTATAAAACGGCCCAATGATAACCGTTTTACAGCCAGTAGGTTTAACGGCCCACTGTCATCCGTTTAACTTCCAGAAAACTGATTTTTTTGCTATTTGACCCATTTAACAATGTTAATTAGTAAAAATTGACAATCCACATAAATAACAGATAATGACATGAGTAAATTTCTGTTATTTGCAATATCTATTTTGATAAATTGTTTAAAGTGAAAATCATTGAAATTCACTTGTAACTTTGGATAAATTGAATAAGTATGGTAAATAGTTAAACTTTACCATAGGTAATTTCTGTAAATTACTGTAAACCAGAAAATTACTGGCCGACTTATGGCAAGTCTTTGACCAATTAGCCGGACACTCCATCCAGCAAACTTTACATTTTTTTTTACCGTAGAACATTTTTACCGTGGTAAATTACGGTTACATCATGACTATTGTTTTAACTTGATTAATTGATCGATTACCCTTGGATAATCTTCGGTCATATTTGAGCCCGGAATTGATCAATGGACATTAAACTGAAATTGGTTGGTTTAATTGTTATTGGCAACCCGGTAACTATTTTGCATAAATTATCTTATAATTAGACATTATCGTTATGCTTAATACGGATTCTCTTGAACCGTATTTCTTAAAATACGACCTGAATGGTTCGTATATTCGTTCTTCGGAACTTACTTCTCTCTCTCGAACGGCTTACTGTCAACCGTTCATTCTTGGCCCCGTGACTCGTTACTCATGTGAGTACGGCCCGGTGTTTGCCGTACGACTACCTTGTTTTGGGTTTTTCATCGTGGTTATACTCTTGAATCAAAGGAGGCGAGTGTCGTCCTTTACATCTTGTAACCGACAGAAATTCATCTGATTATATTGGCCATAATTGACTATGTCTAGACGGGGGATCGGTGATCCAATTGAAATGAAATGCCAACGCATCATAAGGGCCCGGTCTGGTCCTGGGGAGAGCGCCCGAAAAGATATTGAGCCCATTGGGATGTTTATGACAGGGTGAGGCATTGCACCCGAATACTTGACTTGACATGTTACGTCTATGACAAACTCTTGTTACTTGACTCGTGCGTATTTACTTGGTTACATGTGTAATATACTTGCTGGCCAAATTGTCTACTGTTACTTTACTTGTTCATTACTTGGTAAATTGTTATATTTTTTGACCTTGCAAGATATCTTTTACATTGTTTCTTTTATCGTATCGTCATTCTTTATTTACTGCATTTCATATAAATTGGAAATCAATGGTTAATTACGTAAACCTGTTTGTGGTTATCTACTGAGCGCGTTTAGCTCACTCCTACTTTTCCCCTCTTTCCAGGTGATGAACTTGTCGGGAATGGACTGGAGTGATATCGAGAGATAGTTTTAGTTTATTGAGTCAGTTTGTACCCTTAGTATTAGTGAGAGATTGTTCTAGTATTTTGCTTATTATTTGGATGTAGTTGTTCTACCCAGTGTACTCAACTTTATTATCAATAAAACTCTGATTATTATCCTTTCCAACCTTTTGTGCAATAGTTTGCAATGGTTCGGAATTATTGCTCGCTTGCCCCTAACCGTACGTCCCGAGATTCCGCATCGGGGCGTGACATAAAGGCTTTCTGATTTTCTCCATATTTTGACTTGTGACTTTTAGTCCATTTGGACTTTTCTTTTGGCAATCTGTGGGGACCTTGTGAAATTAACTTCCACAGATCCGGATTAATCATTTTCACATAATTATGAAGACTGCTAATCCATGAGTTAAAGTTAGAGCCATTGAAAACCGGTGGAGGAGCCATTGAATAAATCGGCAACTAGATTAATGCAGCAAATGGTAGAAAAAGAAATGCACCAAGGGACAACAGGATCCTCTGCAGATTGTTGGATCTGATCAATCAGAGAACCCGGCTCTGATACCAATTGTTATAATCGGTGCAAAGATTCAGAGGGGGGGTGAATGAATCTCACCCTTAAAAAACTTTTCGCTAAATAAAAGACTCGAACACTATCCAGGCAGAACAAGCAATCTGATAACAAGTTGAATATTCTTTTAAACAAAAGAGCAAATATGTAACTGGCGCCCAAATAACCAGCTAGCGGAAGCAGCACAAATGACAATAAGAAAGCTCAAGACAATCTGTGAAGGGTGGTAGGAGATATGGAAGAACACACTACAAGCAAACCACATAACAGCAGGTTTTTAGGTGATTCGGTCCACAGACCTACGTCCACCCCTCACTCCCAATCGGAGTGAGGCTTCCACTAGCACAAGCTAGAAACCGCAGACTCAGTTGCAACAGGTGCTGACACACAGCTTGACCAGGGGAACAACCTCCCCTCTTCCTCCCAACCGGCGGGACACCCCAGGTGACTCCCAATCACTTGGAAACTAGAGGTTGAAGACCTCTCTTCCTCCAGACCAGGAGGGACCCCTGGACTTGCAACCCACAAGCCCAGAACCGAAGGACCAAACCTCCCTTCCTCCAAACCGGAGGGAACCAACCAATGACACCCTGTCAAAGGCAACCTAGAGGTCTCGGACCTCCCTTCCTCCCAACCGGAGGGAACCAACCACAAGTAGCACCCAGCTACTTGCAAACCGAAGACACAAGATCTCCCTTCTCCTGAGGCCACAGGAGGAACCCGATCCCCAACAGGGCAATCGGAAGAACAACAAGTGACTGTTTAAAAGAAAACAAAAACCGCAGCAGCAGAAAGCTGGAAATGAAACACAATAGTCGTTCTGGATTTGATCCACGAATTAGACTGAACAGGTCTTCAATAGACTCTCTCCTCTTCTTCTTTTCTTCCTCTTCTTTCTGCTTCTCTTTCTTCTCACTTCTCACGAACACTATCTCTCTCTATCTATCTTTCTTTCTCTTCTGCTCTCCTTTTCTCTCACGCTGTTCTCTCCCTGTCTCTTCTCTTTCTTCTTCTTCTTCTGCTTCCTTCTTCCTTCTTCTTCTTCGCTCTGCTGCTTCTCTTCTCTTCTTTTGCTCACACTCTCAGATTTCTTCGCTGGAGAGCTTCCTCTTCTTCTGTGGAGAGTTAACCCTTTTCGAGAGGATGATGGGGTGCTTTTATATCAGAAACAGAGCCTCCGAAGGTTGAGTAGAAAATGCCCTAGTGACCACTGATTGGTCCACTTGGCGGGGTAGCACCCCTTATCTAACACGTGTGAGCATCCTGCCCCTTTTTCCCATCGGATCACGTGCCCCCTCGAATGGTTGGAGGCATCCTCAGACTTGAACGAAAGTTCCTTCCTCGTGGCAGGGTAGCAGTCAGTGGCTTACACGTGTCTGGCTCGTAGGATTATGTTTCTGGAGACTGACCGCGTTGACGCACTGCCATCACTTCGTCTACTCTTTGCTTGTACACATTTGAATTTGCCCCACTGCGTCGACCCTGCTGTGGATAGCGTTGACGCGTTGAAGACAGCCAGAGATCAGTCGCCCCTTTCTTGAACTGATGCGTCGACACTGCCAGTTGGTGGCGTTGACGCACGGATGAAGATCAGAAGTGTGTATTGGCCTCTCTTCCGCCGCTGCGTCGACGCTGCTTGTTGATGGCGTTGACGCACGAACATGTACATTAAGGCACTAGATGGCGTGAAGGAACGAGTGTATAGACTTAGTTGATGCCAATGAATAAGTATGTACACTGAGGGAGTGTATAGACTTGAAACCCAAAGGCAGTGTACAGACTTGGTAAGTCTGAGCCAATGTATAGACATCAAGTGAAGACCAGTGTATAGACTTCTCGTGAAAAACTAGTGTACAGACTTTGAGGCGTTTGACGGATGTATATACTTAGCCTTTGAGGAACGATGTATAGAGTCTGAACGTGAAGGCAGGCTGTATAGACTTGAAGCGCTTGAAGCGATGTACAGACTTGGTGGTTCAAACAGTGTACAGACTTGTGAAGGCTTCAGCGTTGTACAGACTTGGAAGTTCCACTGTGGATGTATGGACTTGATGATCCACTGTGGATGTATAGACTTGAATGAGTGAAGCCAATGTACAGACTTCAGCTAAGTAGGCCACAGGCCGATGTGTAGACTTGGGCTTGGAACGAAGGTAAAGATGAGGCTGTATAGACTTGGCCAGAACGTAGGGAAAAGCACCAATGTGCAGACATGAACATCCAGCAGTGTATAGACTTTCACACAAAAATAGACAAAACAGCATGGCGTCAACCCAGCTGTTCCACTGCGTCAACGCAGCAAGTAAACCAGCAACTACTGCGTCAACGCAGTGTCCTTGTAGCGTCAACGCAGCTAGTGAACAGACAGCCAATGCGTCAACCCAATCTCCAACTGCGTCAACGCACTGTATGAACAATTAGTCACTACGTTAACCCAATCTAGCCATATTCATGAACTAGCTATTCAAGCAAACAATCAGATATTTAAGCAGTCAAACAGTCATCTAAATTAATTAGCACACCTCAGTGTGACTCATGGTGTGTCAGCCATCATCAAAACCACACAGGGGCACAACAATTAGCACTTATCTTAGGGACTTTTTGTAAATGTTGGGATCCCTATAAATAGGACCCCAACCCCACTTGAGAGGACTAATGAATTATTGAGAAAAAAACTATCCACAAGAATTGTCTCCCCTCTCTCTCTCTCAAGCTCTCTCTCTCTCTTAATCTCCTTCTCTCTCTCTCTAGGGGGCGAACCCCTCTCTCTCTCCTCCCCTCCCTCTCTCCCAATTTCGCCCCTCTTCTCTCTCTTCCCTCACTTGCCACATCACCCCACCCCACTAAAGACACCCTTTCATCTTCCCAAGGCCATTAACCCCCCCCTTTACTCCCACCACTCCCAAGCAACCTTTCCCCTTCCCCATACAACCTTTCATTTTCCCAAGGGAGAATCCCATCTCCCAAGCACCCCTTCCCCTCCCCAAGGCAACCCTTCCCATCCCCTAGGCTCCCATTAACCCCTCCATTAACCCATCACACCAATTCCAAAGGAAACCCTCCCCATTCCCCAAGCCCATTTGCGCCCCCTCCACCTCCATATCCCCTCCCCCCCACTAGGTCCGCCCCCCCTCCTTTCCTCTCACACCCTACTTCCTCCCATCTCCCTCCATCGACCCTCACCTCCCCATGCTCCACCCCTCCTTCAGCAACCTCACCCTCTCCCAAAACCACTAAACCCTCCACCCAAGGCCCCTCCACACTCACCAAAGAGTTCTCTGCCCTATTCCGTTCGCTACCAGCAGAAGAAGCTCCACTTGCAGAGGCTGCTCCGGAGTCGTCCGACGTCGTCTGGAGGTGCACCATATATCGACGGAAAGCTCGCCGAGATAGCTTCGTCTCGGATGTGGTCTCTCCTGCATTCGACTTCCCGGATGTTCAGGAGGCCCGATCTCCCTATACTGCGCAGAATCAGACCAGCCAGCAACCTGAAGCGACTTCCTGGAGCTCCCGCGGCCACACCCCTCAACTTCTGAAGGCGCCACTTGGCCGAGAGCTTCTAACACAAGGCATATACCAACACCAACAAGCGGCGTCCCGTTCGGCATCAGGAAGAGCCTTTTCCAATTTTTCTCTCCCGGGTGCGCAGAACAGATCATTCGGGTCCTGCCCTGCCCCCCCTCACTCAGCGGACTCCTCCTCGCCACCCCAACATTGTTTGGTGCTCTGCTCTATTTCTGCTCGAAGAAGACTCGTCCACGGTCGTCCTCGACTTGGTCTTGCATCAATCGGACTTCGGGAGCGGCCGTGGCACCTACATCAAGCAGCTGCAACACTCTGGGCCGGCCTGAACCAGAACGCAGGGCACCTGCCCCAGGGTCCGCTCCGACCAGTGGTGACGCGGGAGCCATCCACCAAAATTCGCCAGCGTACCAGGGTCAGTCAGCGACGATTCGGCACCGGTTTTGGTGACTTCCGAGCTCGTGGGAGTACACAGCGGCGACTACACTGACTTCCCATCCGGCGGTTCCAGATCTGGGCAGATTCGGCGGGGTACCCCATCGGAGCTAAACAAGCAAAACCACCCTCCCCGCCTGGCCGGCTTAGCGCCCCTCCCTGCATGGAGGTTGTGTTTGGTTTGTAACTTAATTTCCCCTCCCCTAGTCCACCCCCCTTGCGTGGGGAGTAGTGCTTGTATAATCTAAACAGGGGAAGCTACACCGACGCAGTGTGCGGGGAACCCACACTTCCCCGCTCGCCCTCGTCTCCGAACGGGGTTGGTTTCTTCAAACCAACCAGGGTAAGCTCTGACCTTTGCTCCATTATTGGTACTTGTTCATCTAATATCCGTGGAGTTGCTCCGTTGAGCAAGAGAGAGAGCGCCCGATCCCATGTGTTCCACTTACAAGCGGTCACCGTGGGCTGTGAGAGAGAGGGATCTAGTGCCCCAATTGGCACCCGGCCAGCCCCTAAAGTGTGGGCCTCGTACCTTCGGGAGGGAAACCCTAGCCCTGTTGGCACTCTAACAGCTAGGGTCTTGATCCATCACCTCCACTCGGCATCACCGAGTCACCCGGGTTCGTTTGTGTGCGACGGTGGTTCGGCCCCTATCTAGAACCTCGCTATTTTGTGATTTTGTTTGCGGAATAGGTCCAAGGATCCTTGTCTGTTTGCTGCATTCCCCTTAGTGTGTCACATCAGCTTCGAATGACCACCAGCGGAGAGCCTCTTTCTTCTGGGCAGAGGACTTCTTTTATAGCAGGAATATGGGCTTTTCTTCTTTCCCAAGGAAAGGGGGGCAAGAACATCCTCCAATCAGTGGAGGCCTTCGGTCCATATGCCTTGTATGGCCTCCACGCGCTCTCTAGAAGCCAGCGCTCTCGTACAAAAGCTCGCCTACGTGCCTTGGTCGAGTTCGCGCCGGTACAGCATTTTTTGCGTGATGAGGGTGCGTCGACGCAACTTGTAGGCTGCATTGACGCAGCCCACTATCGCCAATGGCATTCCTTACTCTTTGTGTTCTGATGCGTCGACGATAGTGATCATTGCTTGTCGACACAGCCCGCTATCCAGGGCAATTTTCACTTCCTATCTTCAGCTGTGTCGACGCCAGTGGCATTGTGCGTTGACGCCGCCTTTCATCCAGCGCGGCCAGCTACCAGCTCTTCAAGCCTGCGTTGACGCAAGTAGTGAGCTACGTCGACGCAGCCTGTAGTTCATGGATCTTTTCCTTCTTCTCTTCAGCTGACTTTGCTTGGCTATCAATGCCATCATATTTTAAGTGTCTACAGGTAGAGGGCGCTCTTCTCAAGAATTTGAGAAGCTATAGTCACCGTGTCGTCAAAGTCAAAGCTCAAGTGGATCTCCATCCACACCTATAGCAAATAGAGGCTCCCCATGGTGCTCCCACCTAAGCTCATCTGCATAAGCCCACAATACAAGTGAGCAAGCACCGCCCGAGAGAGGGAGTACCCATCTGACAAGAGAGTGAGTGGTCTGACATGCTCTCACATTAGCACGTCCCCAAATGTAGGAAAGAGTAACACCCCACCAAGCAACAATGTCAGTCCTCGCATCAACTGGTCTGCATCGACTGACATGTCCTTGATCTGGCCTAGTATCCACCTGGCAATGCAATCGACAAAGACCCCTTGTAGGTCTATCATCCGCCGAACCTCCCGCTTGTCAGGAACTATCTCGGCCAGAACTTCCTCTCAGGGAGGGAGGTCTATCAGGTCGCCCGTGTCTAAGTCACCCCACTGGAAGAGAAAATCAATCTCCTCCACTAGCACCGAGGCCTCAAACTCCGAGAATACGAAGGTGTGGGTCTCCGGATGCCACAACTCAAATAGTGCGCCTAAAGCCAGTTCCACCTCATGCTGCTAAACCTCTTTGCCATGACGACTAGGCACGTCAGGTGCCACTGATGCATATTAACCCTCAGGTCAGGAGTAATCGCCGCCAGGAGGTCGTAGTGCCAACCATAACGACGAGCTTGTCTTGCTCCCGGGAAGGCTAGAATAGGCTGAAAAAGAGAGAAAAGAGAGAATTAACCTCTTGACTATCTCATCTTGCACCCCAACACACACATAAATCATGAGACTTACTTGGCCATCCTTCATGAGTTGGTTGAGGTGTCTCTTCATCTCAGAGAGAACACTGGGTTCTGCGCTCCATGACGGATGAGAGAAAGAGGACGCCATCCCCAAAAGCCTTTTTCTTGATGGCACCTTCTCTCTACCTTGAAACCCTAAGTTCATAATAAAGGGGCACTTGCTCTCGGCGGCTTATAGCCAAGAGTCCTACCGGTTCCGGATTCTATCACTCATAGAACTTGAACAGGTAGGTGGCCAGCTCGTTGGCCGCCCTGGGTGGGGTAGGCAGCCATGGTTTTGGCCACCCACTAGAGCCAGACGGCCACAAGTTTGGCCACCCACTCAATGTAGAAGTCAATCCCCTCTGCCGTCTCTTAAACTTGTTTAGAGACCAGGTCTATTTTAATCAAGTTCATATCTGCTTTCCAATGCCATATTTGCTTCATTTTTATTATCATATGAACTTAACTAACGTGTGCTGATGTAGCTGCAGATAGCAAGACTGGCCTTCAAAAGTTCACACGATGTCGTCAACTATTGCATTTTAGATAGAAACGCTGGAGGCTAATAGCTTCGGACCCATAAACTCCGAGTTCCTCTCTAATAAAAACCATGAAGGCTTTATGCTCCTTAAGCTATTCGATGGCCGCCTGCCATCTAAAAAAAATGGGATGACAAAGTTCCCAAACTCTCGACCGTGCCTAATCACAGACGTGGAATGACGGATCTTCACCAGATTCCTGACTACATCTACTGCTAAGTCGGGATGACGGACTTCTCAAACTTTTGACCGATTAGTCCAGGGGGGCAGGCAAATAAATCCTCCATATATGCATTAGATAGGTTTTTTCCTTTTAAACCTAGCATGCATCATATAGGTCCTTTTAAAAAAATGCATGCATAGCATTCAAGGATTATGTAAAACCAAACAGGGGACAACCCGTATGCTTTGACCTCCCCACGGTTCCTTGTCCCCGCACCGATTGACCGTGTTTCTCGACTTCGCCAAACTGATATGAGCGAATCTACGTGCTTCCACTCCGATTCAACCAGCTGAAAGCATGTTTTGTGTATGACCATCATCAGCATTTTGTGGTTTGAAGGTCATTTTCCCCTATCCTGTTTACTTACTCTGTTTTAGGTGTCTTGTATCTCCTTAGGCCGGATTGCGATGCATACTAGAGTGCACTCAAGTCCCGCGGGCGATATGCCATGGGGTCCCACGGACTGCTGATTCAAGCCCTCTTAGATTAGATTTCCCTCCTCCCCTTTTGAATTACCTATCTTATCGCTTTATGCTTATCCGATCTTATACAAGGCTCAATTTCCGCTCAAGAATCCCCTTGAGAGGGATGCCCCCAATTAGTCTTGTTTCTTTACCAAAACACCCATTTATCAGTCCGCCGGGCTCCCTTGCAAAATGGGCGTTTCGGAGAGACATTTGTAGATGCCTAATTTAGGACATCCTGCGGATCCCCAGTTAGACAGTCATATCAGTGATGCAGTCATTTTACAGGATTAATTGTGGGAATGGATTTTTTTTATTTTGGTTTGTTTTATTTATTTGGAGTTTTATTTAAGCATGGGGCGTGCCAGTCACATTTGTGACGAGTTTATTGTTATGTTAGATGGACGCAGTCTATTACCACTGAGAGTGGATCTAGAGAGGGGTGAATAGATCTAATGTCTAATTTTAAAACACAGTTGAACTCTAATGCGGAATTAAAACAAGCAACTGTTGAACGACAGAAGGAACACTATGAAATCACACAAACCACAGGCAATCACACAGTAGACACCGATCTTTAAGGTGGTTCGATCTCAATCCAGAGATCTACGTCCACCCCACACTCCAACTGGAATGTGGATCCTGCTGACTCACAGCTTGAACAGCTGGGCTTCACAGCTTGCCAACAGACCGCTGATACACAGCTTCACTGGACTTTACAACTTGCCGACCAGAGGAACAAATCCTCTGCAACCACTGGGCGATACAGCTTAGCTGTCCGAGACCTGGTCTCGCCTGCTGAGGATTACAGCTTCACCTGTCCAGTGGAAACCTCCACTGTAATTGCTGGCTCACAGCTTGATAACAAAAGAGTTTCGAAAATAGTAAAGATAGAAACAAACGAAGTGGAAAACCAAAACGAATGTAGCTCAATTGAGCAGTATCAACTCTGGTATCTGAACCAAGAGACTAATTTAAAAAACTTTGAAAAGACTCTCTCAACTCAACTCTCTCAATCTTCTCTTCTCTCTTTCTCTTCTTCTCTCTGAATCTTCTTCTCTCTTTTTCTTCTTCCCTGTGGATCGTGCAGGCGCTCACTCTCTGTTCTTTTCTCTTAGCTCTGGCTGCTTCTATTCGATCTACTTCTTCTGAAGGAAGAAACTCCATATATATACCAGTAGCAGGAAGGGCGTGTGCTCTCCACATCTCCCGCCCAATGGCTTGGACCACGTGGCAGCATCCAGCAGGCTTTCAGTACACGTGTCATAATCTGGTCACTCCCCTTATCCTCGGATCACGTGCCCAGTCATCAGTCTCTGCAAAGAATCCCTGTCAGACAGTCGAAAGGAACTTATTAGTTTAATGTCGACACTTTGTATAGACTTCATGGTATGCAATGCAGACATTGTATAGACTTGTTGAAGTGTAATGCAATGTGCAGACTTTGATCGTAGTTAAAGACAACAATGTGCAGACTTTGTGCAATGTATGGACTTGCGTTCAGCAGCAATGTATAGACTTGAACACATGCATGCTATACGATGTACAGACTTCCTATATGAAGGCAACCGCTGGAGCATGTATAGACTTCATATATGCAGTGCTATGGCATGTGCAGATTTCATATATTCAAGACTGAGGTGTGTACAGGCTTAGTGAATGCAACACTAAAGCATGTACAGACTTCACGTATGCAAGACTATGAGCATTACACATGGATGTACTGACTTGCTACTATCAAATGTGCAGACTTGAGTAGCATTCAGCAGCCAATGTACAGACATGCAAACTTGTGCAGACTACGTGCAATGCATGAAGCAGTGTATAGACTTGGAGTGCAATGAGTGTTCAAGTGATGTACAGACTCAACGTTATGCAAGCAGACAATGTATAGAGTTGATGAAGCGATGCTCAACAAAAAGACGCCTTACACTTAGGCGTTTGTTTCAGAAGTGACGCCACTTCTGGTGGGCGTCAAATCTCGATCATAGAGAATGTATAGACTTGCTACGGCACAAGGCAGCATAACGATGTACAGACTCTGCCAAGAGCAATGCACAATGCACATATGAATGTACAGACTTTGTTTGTGCGGTGCAAGCATGCTAGGATGCAATGTATAGACTTTATGCGAGCATGCTGCAGCCAGTGTACATACTTAGACCTGCGTGCATGCAATGCGATGTATAGACTTGCCCATGGCTATCTAGACTTTGCATGCATGCTTATAGCAATGTGCAGACTTGCAGACAATGCGTTGTGTAGACTCTGCGTGCCATAATGTGCAGACTTGCGAGTGTGTGACATGCACAAAGACGCTAAGTAAGACATTCCAATGTATAGACTTCAAGTCCAGTTGAGACACTGAGTGAGATGGACCTCACAGGCTGTACAGACTTAAGAATGCACGATGTATAGACTTGCCAAAGGAAGGGCTGTACAGACTTGAGCAAAGCAAGGTCTGTATAGACTTGAGAGTTCATGATGTATAAACTTGCCAGAGGAACTGGACGATGTACAGACTTGAGCAAAGCAAGGTCTGTATAGACTTGAGACAGAGTTCACGATGTATAGACTTAGCCAAGACACGATGTATAGACTTTGGCAAAGCAAGGGCTGTACAGACTTCAACTCATCTGCAATGTATAGACTTGCAGGTGCAACGTAGGAAAAGATCAAGGAGTGTATAGACTTGATATCGTGGAACACACAGGCTGTACAGACTTCATCGATGTCTAGACTTGGAAAGTTAAGCTGGTGAATGTACAGACTTCACCAATGTCTGGACTTGGAAAGTTAAGCTGGTGAATGTACAGACTTCACCGATGTCTAGACTTTGAATGAATGTGCATGCATTGAATAGACTTCGCATATGATGTACAGACTTGCTAGTCAGACAGGCACAAGCTCTGTATAGACTTTAGCGTGCAGACAGGCCATGTGAATGTATAGACTTATGTTCTAAACAATGCACAAACACAACAATGCAATGTATGGACTTTGAGTGTGTAGACTTGTGTGTGTGCAATGTGTAGACCTGTGTGTGTGTGCATGACGATGTATAGACTCTTACTGCATAGAACACATAGACAATCTGACAGAGATAGTTTCATCAAAACATAAACAGTTGCCAATCAATCAAAACAAGCTATTGCCAATGAAATAAAGCTATTGTCAACATCATCAACACAGAGGAGTCACAACATTTATTATGCGCTTTATCTGACTGATCAAACGAAGGTGGGTGATCGTGTCGGGACCTGAAGTCTGCCATACCATCAAGGCTATGACGTTAATTACATCCTTCTGAAAGAAGGAAAACCCTTTATTTAATCGCCAAGATAAAGAGCCACCGGGGTTAAGTGAATATAAGGAAATGCACAAATCAAGAGATGTTTGTTATGCGATGCAAAACCTAAGTATACACTCAATCACGCGATGGCGTAATATCTGTTAAATCAACCTCCGGTACATGGCAGAGAACTTAGATCTGGAGATCACCTCACGCTTAGTGAGAGCTTCCAATCAGACTTAATCCAACCTTCCGCAAATCACCATTCGATATATCAAAGAATTGAAGCAAGCAAGCACACAGCAAGATAGATACGCATTCACATAGGTATATGCAAATATATTCAAATTTATCTAATCATTATTGTTATTTGTACTACCATGATCTTGCTTCCTTTCCATTTCTTTTTTTATAACTTTATTATCATTATTCTCAATCTCATTGCTTCTTTATTCCTTACGTATATGCATACAACTACACATTAATAGAAGGGAAACAAACCAGCGGACATTGATTGATCCAATGCATAGAGAGAGAGAAAGAGAGTGAACCGGCGAAGGGTAATAGAGTGAATGGATCGGTAGGGGGGAGCTGATTCGGCGCTGAGAGGAAGAGAAAGAAGGAAGCAGAATGAACCGGTGTGAAGGTGAGGGAGAGAAGGGGAGTATTGGATCCCCTTGTTGATTTTGGTAGTTAAGTTTCAAGATGACAACCCAGATCGCCCCTGCAAGAGTAGAAAACATGAAGCACTTCTAGAAGAACTCTCCTCCTCTCCCACCTGCGGCCAAAGCCCTCTCCCTTGTTCTTTAGATCTGAAAATTGTAGCTCATATATATGGGCATTTGAATGTAGGGCATAAAGATGGAGAAGAAAATAATGATAAGGAAAAACAAGATGTCGATCAAGCAGAGTCGAGTCAAAGGAATGATGAAGCTCTAGCCCAAGAAGAAAATGAGCAAGAAACGTAAATTCAAGAGCTCCCCAGATAATGGACTGTACTCAAGGATCATCCACTTGAAAATGTCATTGGGAACGTGGATGAACGAGTAAAGACAAGGGCCTCAATAAGGGAAGCGAAACAATTTGATAATCTAGCATTACTTTCTGATATTGAGCCCAAATCTGTAGATGACACATTAAATGACAATTTTTGGATATTAGCTATGCAGGAGGAATTACATCAATTCCAAAGGAATGAGGTGTGGTTTCTTGTGCCTAGACCTAAGAATCACCCGGTAATTGGTACTAAGTGGGTTTTTCGGAACAAACTTAATGATCAAGGGGTAGTGATTAGGAATAAAGCACGGCTAGTAGCCAAAGGCTATAGTCAAGAGTTAGCAATTGATTTTGATGAATCATTTGCACCCGTGGCTAGGCTTAAAGCAGTTAGAATATCACTTGCCTTTGCATGCTCTAGAAATATAAAACCTTTTCAAATGGACGTTAAAAGTGCGTTTTTGAATGGTGTTGTGAAGGAAGACGTCTATGTTGAACAGACATCGGGATTTGAAGATGAGAAGCATCCAGACCATGTGTACAAACTTGACAAAGCATTATATGGTCTGAAACAAGCCCCACGTGCATGGTACGAAAGGCTAAGTACATTTTTTTCAAAAAATGGCTTCAAAAGAGGTAACATCGACCAAACCCTTTTCATTAAGAGCTATAATGAACATATGCTACTTGTACAGGTATATGTTGATGATATAATTTTTGGAGCCACGATTGATTCTTTAAATGATGAATTTGGTAAATTGATGCAGGGGGAGTTTGAGATGAGCTTGATGGGGGAGTTAACATTTTTCTTAGGTTTGCAGGTGAAGTAGTTAAAAGATGGAATCTTCATGAATCAAAGGAAATACACAATGGAGCTCATCAAGAAATTCAAATTCGACAATGCAAAGCCACAACGGACACCAATGTCAACAACCATCAAATTGAAGAAGAATGAACAAGATAAGTCTATCGATCAGAAACTTTTTAGAGAAATGATTGGTTCTTTGTTGTATTTGACTGCTAGTAGACCGGATATCATGTTTAGTGTTTGCATGTGTGCTATATTTGAATCTGATCCAAGAGAATCACACATGTTAGCAGTCAAAAAGATTTTCAGAGATTTAATAGGCACTACGAATCTTGGTCTTTGGTTTCCACATAGTTATAATTTTGAATTGGTAACTTACACTGATTCTGATTATGCTGGGTGTTTAGTGGATCGTAAAAGCACGAGTGAGTATTGTCAATTTCTTGGAGGTTACATGGTCTTATAGGCCTCTAGGAAACAAAATATAGTGGCATTGTCAACTGCTGAAGCCGAATATATGGCTGCAGGCAGTTGTGCAGCCCAAGTGCTATGGATCCAATAGTTGTTAGTTGATTTTTGTATTTTCTTGAATAACACACCAATTCTTTGTGATAACATCTCTGCCATTAACATTTCCAAAAATTCAGTTTTACATTCTCGCACAAAACACATAGAGATTCGACACCACTTTTTGCGAGATCATGTAAATAAGGGTCATTTTGAGCTTACACATGTAAATATTGAAAACCAACTTGTAGATATTTTCACTAAACCCTTAACTCCGGAAAAATTCACAAGAATAAGAAGAGAATTAGGAATTTACAGATTAGATGAGTAATTGTTCATATTAGGCTTGCATACACACTTTTGCTTCATTTTGCAAATAACAGTTCATGTTTGCATACATAGAAAACACACTCAATCTCATGCTTCAGATTGCACATATCCTTGTATATTTGTGAATAGAAATAATTCTTCATCGTCATTTCACTTACATGCATATACTTGTATATATTTTATATACTTACATGCTTGAATGCCATGATTATTCGGTATTTCAAATGGTGTATTGTGGAAGGTTGGATTACGTCCACCGGGAAACACTCACCATGCGAGAGTTGGATCTTCGGACCTTCATCTCCGCCACATATCAAAAATCATCTTGAATGAGCATATTTCCACATCCTTGCTTGATTGCATGTACATATCTTATGAAACCTTTTTCTTGAAACATCCTAAGACCTTACCTCCTTGATAAATAAAATGCAATGATTTTAAAAATTTGTGAATCATGACATATACAAAGGAGGAGGATTTGTTTCCAACTGTGCATACATTTAGGGGGAGTCATTACAATGTTATGGCAAATTTATTTTCTACATACAAAGTAATTACTCACACACTTTGCACACAATGATGTAAATGACTTTGATCGATAAGGATTACAGAAATTCTTTTCAACACTTAATAGGGAACTTAAATCTCTACATAGAAATTAAGAGTAATCGTGAGGAAAAAGCTACTTACCCCATAAACAATCAATAAGTGGAATGTCGAACCAAGTAGCTGGGAATCCCCACTGAAATAAATAAGAAAACTCGCGTCGAAAGGTAAAGCAAAAATCCACAAAAATCAAAATTGTGATGAATCATGTTGTGTCTCCTCTGGATTTGATAATAAATGGGGAGAATGTTTTGTTTTGTTGATTAGCAAAAGTACAGTTGACTTTAGTTTGACTTTGGTAACACTACTACTTTGATGTCTTTACTTTAGTCAGAATGAATTTTTTTATCAAGTAATGGTCGGTGCACATTCACATTATTGCATATCATAAGTCGGTGCATATGTTCATTTCCACTCTGAAAGTCTATGCATGTGCAGAACTTTGTCTAGGAAGGTCGATGCACATGTATACATTTTGCTTACAAAGGTCGATGCACTGGTAGATGTACTATGGTGAAAGGTCGATGCACATCCTTCTATCTGTCTAGAAGGTCGATGCATGTATCACACTCTTGCATCATTCGATCGATGCATATGCGAAGTCCATGCATGTGCAGAGTTTTGATTAGACAGGTCAATGCATCTTTAAGACTTTCATTTGAAGGTCGATGCACATGAGAAGACTTTCACCTGAAGGTCGATGCACATGTGTAGTCTTGCAGTAAAAGTCTACCTATCTCAATTAGGTCGATGCCAGCAAGCTAGCATCTGTTTCACAGGTCGATGCATGTGTAAAAGAACTGCATTATAGGTCGATGCATATTTCTACATGGTCGATGCACATAGGGCCTTAAGTCAGAAGGTCTATGCACCTTATTCACTGAATGCAAAGATAAGGTCGATCCACACACCATAGGTCTATGCACCTCATGCACCTTGTGCTATAAGGTCGGTGCATATTGAACAAAGGTCGATGCTGTCTACCAGTTCATGCAGCATTAAGTCTGTGCTTTTGATGTCATCTATATCAAGGTCGATGCATCATATGAAATCACTATAAGGACAAGTTGATGTACCTTCTTTAAGGTCTACATGTGCTATATTAAAGGTCGATGATGTTATTCACATATATTGAATGGTTAGTTAAACAATCTGATGCATCTTACTTATGCATCAATGCTTCTGCAGAAATGAGCATATTTCTCTGACTTGTCTAATATGTGGAAATGTTTAAGATTGAACTTGTGCTTAGGTTTATCATTTGCTTAATGGCTAATACCTTTATATATCTTGTTTTGCCAGCTCAGCAATATGATCAAACACTTGGAAAGTATAAAGGCAGTCTGCGATCAAATGTCACGTGGAACTTAAAGTACTAGGTTGAAGGCACGTGATCCAAGATAGGGACCAGCAATAATATTTTGCCACGTGGATCGTCACTACCTCCACTTTTGACACGTGGCATCTCAAGGCACTTTCTGGAATAAACTTTTTGGTGGGAATGTGTCTTCCACGTGCCCAGGACTGATAATCTGGCGGCCCCACAGATACATGCCCTCTATTATAAAAAGGGGGATTGAGCACACTGAAATTAGTTGATTGAAAGAAGAAAAGATCCCAGAAGAGAGAAGAAGAGAAGGAAGAGGAGCTGAGAAAGAGGCAAGAGCAGAACAGTTCGGAGAGCCGAGAGCTGAGAAGATTCAGAGAGAAAAATAGAGCGTCGTAAGAAGTTGTGAGAGAGAGTGAGAGTTGTGAGATTGAGAGATATTGTCTATGTCCTGACTCGTGGATCAAATCCAGAGTTAGATTGCTCTACGTGAGCTACATTCGTTTTGATTCTTTCATCGTTTCTTTCACTTCCTTGATTTTCATTTTAAACTCGTTGTAAGTTGTGTATCAACAGAGCAAGCTGTGGTGCTCAGCAGGCGAGGTGTGATCCTCGGACAGCAAGCTGTGAAGCTCAGCAGATTGTAGGGATTTTATCCCCAAAGCTGTGGATCAGCCGTTTCAAGCCGTGAGGCAGTGCAATCCTTACTCGGTTGAGTAAGGGGTGGACGTAGATCTCGGGGTTGAGATCAAACCACCTAAAAAACTGAATTGTCTTCTGTGTGATTGCGTAATTCTTATGTTCTGCGAATAGATGAATGCTTAGGATCGTTATCTGCCATATCTATCCAAATCCAATCAATTCATCTAGTGTGTTGAATTAAATCTACATATCATACTCTGAATCTTATTGCATTGATTTCCTATTACTTAGAATCTCTCTAGTTGCTATATTCAATTTAGTGGTATATTAAATAGATTCGGTTAAAAGGATAGATTACATCTATCTGGAAAATTGATCTATGCGTGAGGAGATTCTTTAATCAACCCTCTGCCTAGTACTATACTGAATTGAATGACTGTCTACTTGAAGATTCTTTGATTATTGTAGTTTCATTGAAAATTCTCTTACTGATAATTCATTGCTTCTAGTATTTGTGTTTACAGTAGTTCTCTTTAATTCCACATTATTTTCTTAACTGTTGTAGATTGGAAATTTGGGGTAGATCTATTCACCCCCCCTCTAGATCTGTAGTTCATCCCATTCCATACATATCAATTGGTATCAGAGCCTAACTCTCCCTTAGGGCTTTACAACCCGGAGAGGTTAGTTATGGATGCTAGAGGGTTAACCGCTGAGGGTCACTCCACTAGTAAGCCGCCATTCTTTGACCGATCTAATTATGCTTACTGGAAGAACCGTATGCAAGTCTTCCTTCGGGCGAAGGATTATGAGATATGGAAAGTCGTCAGTAAGGGTCCTTTTGAATTACCAGAGGATGAGGAGGTTTGGACCTGAGAGCAAATCCGTAGGTCCACCTTAAACTGGAGCACTGTAAATTCCATGCAGTGTGCTCTTCACCCTACCGAATTCTCTAGAGTTTCCTCCTGTTCCACAACTAAAGAGATGTGGGATAAGCTGGAGGTGATTTATGAAGGGACGTCACAGGTTAGGGAGACTAAGGCAAACATGTTAGTCTCGGAATATGAGGCTTTTAAGATAAAGCATGATGAGTCCATGTCTGAATTGTATGCTCGTTTGATGGTACTCACTAATAGTTTGAGAAGTCTGGGAAAAATTTACAGTGAGTACGAGCTGGTTAGAAAAATTCTTAGGTCCCTGACACCTATCTGGCACACTAAGGCCACTATTATGGAAGAATCCAGGAACCTTGCTACCACATCTGTAAATGAACTTATCGGTTCCCTCATGACATATGAGCTGAACCTTAAAAGGGTCGATGTGACTGAGAAGAAGAAGAAGCCCTTAGCTCTTAAAGCTAATTCCAGTGGCAAAGGGTCATCTAGTGAGCATAGCTACTCTAGTTCTGGTGATGATCAGGATGAGTTTGCCATGATCACCAGGAAGTTTAAGAAATTTCTGAGGAAGGAAGGAAAAGGGCTTAGAAGAAATATTTTTCAGGAAAGAGGCCGTCTAAATACAAACCTAAACCTATCAAGAAATATGATGTTGTTGTTTATTACAATTGTAGGAAGGTAGGACATCTGAAGGCTGAGTGTCCTGAGCTACTGAAAGAAAAACAACCCAGGTGGAAGAACAAGAAAGGAAAGGCAATGGTGAGCACCTGGAGTGATGAAGAAGAAGACAACAACAACAGCACATCTGATAGCGAGGATGACAAGAAGATTTGTCTTATGGCAAGAGGAGAAGAAGAAAAAGAAGACAATGATGAGGTAACTTCCCCTTTTGAGAATTTTACACTTAGTGATTGGAAAGAAGCCTATGCTGAAATTATAGATAAATATGATGACATGCGTAGAGAAAATAGGCATCTGAAAAAGAAAATGAATTCTTTAGTTAATGATACATCATTGAATGACAAGCTTGCATGCCTAGAAATAAAAAATCATAGCTTAAAAATTTCTCTTGCTGAAACTGAAAATGCTAAAACCATTTTGAATGAATTAAGATTAGAAAATGAAAATTTGAAAAACATCATTGATGAACAGAAAATAAAAATGCAAAAATTTGAGGAAGAAACCAGAATTGCTACAAAGAAATATAATGTTGTCAATGGTGTAAATGCAGAGTTGAAAAAGTCAATTGAAAACTTAGAAAAAGAGAATAAAGATAAACAACATTCCCTTGAGAGCATGACATAGGAACTGAAAATTTGAATGCTATCTTGGGAACAAAAATAAATTTCAGAAGGGAAGGATTGGGTTTTAACCCAACCAACAAGAAAAGTTTTGATGTGAAAACAATTTCTTTTATGGCTGAAAAAGTAACATCAAAACCTTTAATAAAAATGAATTCTGGAGAAAATCAAAATAAAAAGTCTGTAAAAATTGCTGAGAAAACCAAGTTCAATGCCAAGGATAAAGGCAAAGGGAAGTTAGAGGTACCTGGAGAATCCAGTTCACACACTATCTCACCTAAGTCTAAAGGATAGGTTAGGGGTCTGTCAGCAAAACCTAAGGTCCAAGGAACCCCCAAACCTAAGACAACCCAGTCTCCACAGAAAGGTCAATGCAACACCCTACCTGCATCGACGCACATTTCTTCTGCGTTCAAGTCCTTTAGAAACCCAAGTTTAAGAAGGGGCACCTCAAGTCGATGTTACTATCCACCTGCACCAACCTTCTCTTCATTTCATCATTCCTATCGCTACAATTCTGGTAGGAAAGGTCGATGCAGTTCATACATGAGGTCTGTGCAACATTACAATCCTAATTCATACACCAGTCAGGAGCATCGACCTTATCACTGGAATGCATCTGTGCAACCTAGGCCCAGAACTTACATGAACCAGAATTATCATGGATTTGTCTACTTTGTGACATGTCAGCCTAGGGTCTACAGTGTGCACTCACTTCCCAATGCCCACTGGACAAAGGACTGGCACAAAAACTCTTAAAATGCTTCTAAGAATAAAAATGCCAATTCATAGAAAAGATCATCAAAAATTGAGAGTGAACAGAAAAGACAAACTGAGCAAAAAGTGAAGAAATCCACAACACAAATCAATATACAAAAACAAATGTGGATACCAAAACACTTATTGTCTTGTTTACATGAGTTGACTGCTGTTATGGGGCCCAAAAAGTTTTGGGTTCCACAATTCTCCACTTGATTTCCTTTGCAGGTATGCCTGGCAGCCAATCATAACAGATGGTATCTTGACAGTGGCTGCTCCAGGTACATGACCAAGGATAAGGATAAATTTTGCATGCTAGTGGAGAAGGATGCAGGTCATGTTACCTTTGGAGGTAATACCAAAGGAAAAATAATTGGGTCAGGTAAGGTAGGTAAGCGCTCTTCCTGTTGTATTGAGGAAGTCTTATTAGTTGAGGGCCTTGCCTATAATCTGCTTAGCATTAGTCAATTATGTGATAAAGGCCATAAAGCTGCGTTTGACTCTACTGCATGTACTATTTTTGAACCTAATTCTGAAATTGCTAAATTCTCTGGTAGAAGAGTCAATAACATATACATGGTAGATTTATATGATACAGCATACACAAACTTGTGTCTCACTGTGATTAAGGTTGACTTAGCCTGTCTTTGGCATCGTAGGTTAGGTCATGCTAGCTATAATGTGTTGCACAAACTAAAAAAATATAGCATGGTGAGAGGTCTTCCTGAAATCTCTTTCAAACTAACAAAAAAATTTGTGAGGCATGTACCTAGTGCAAACAAACTAGAAAGATATTTAAGTCTAGGACTAAAAACATGTCTTCCAAACCCTTTAAGCTAATTCATATGGACATGTTTGGTCCTACTAGATCAACTAGTTTATTTGGTAGGAGATATGGATATGTCTTAATTGGTGACTTTTCTAGATTTACATGGGTATTCTTTTTAACTCACAAGAATGATGTCTTTAAAGAATTTCAGAAACTTTACCTCAAAATAAAATAGATTGGTGAGTATTCTATTTCTTCTATTTTATCTGATCATGGTGGTAAGTCTGAGAACTTACAATTTGATGAATTTTGCAGGGAAAATGGAATAAATCATAGGTTCTCTTCACCAAGAACTCCGGAGCAAAATGGAAATGTTGAATGGAGGAACAGAACTTTGGTGGAGATGGCTCGGACGATGCTTGTTGAAGGGAATCTACCTAGAAGGTTTAAGGCTGAAGCAGTGAACACCTCTTGTTATGTCATTAACCGAACCCTGGTAAGACCTTCCACTCAAAAGACTCCCTATGAGTTACTCAAGGGTAAGAAACCTTCACTAGCACACTTTAAGGTCTTTGGCTATAAATGTTTCATTCATGTTAATTCTAAAAAAGACCTTGATAAATTTAAACCCAAAAGTGAACCGGGAATATTTCTAAGTTATTCAGAAAAATCTAGAGCCTATAGAATCTATAACCTTAATTCTCAAACTGTTGAGGAATCACCACACATAGTTTTTGATGAACATGCTAATAATTCTGAAACTGGTTTATGCAGGGTCAAAGCTGATGGTGAGATTCTTGATAATAAAGAGGAGCATGATGCAGAACCTACAGATGAAGGTGAGACTGATGGGTCTAGAGCTCAGGGGGAGGTAAATGTAGATACAGGTAGTCAGGTTACCAATATCAGAATTCTCAGAGATCATCTCTTAGAAAATATTATTGGTAATTTGAATGAACCCCTCTAGGACCAGATCACACTTTAGAATAGAGAATGAACTAAATTCTTTTGCTCTAGTCTCACAGATAGAACTCAAAAACATAGATAGTGTCTTAAAAGATGAACACTGGATTAATGCCATGCATGATGAATTGAACCAATTTGAAAGGAACAAGGTATGGCATCTAGTTCCTAAACCTTCACATGGTACTACTATTATAGGCACTAAATGGGTATTTAGAAATAAAACTGATGTGTAGGGAAAAATAGTTAGAAATAAGGCTAGACTTGTAGCTCAGGGAAATAATCTGGAATATGTAATAGATTTTGAAGAATCCTTTGCCCCTGTAGCTAGATTGGAAACCATTAGGATTCTCTTAGCCTTTGCATGCAGTCAAGGAATAAAATTGCAACAGATGGATGTAAAATCTACTTTCTTGAATGGGATAATAAAAGAGGATGTTTTTGTTAAACAACCTCCTGGGTTTGATTGTACTGCCTTTCCTGTTCATGTGTACAAATTAGATAAAGCATTATATGGACTGAAGCAGGCTTCCAGGGCCAGGTATGATAGGCTGAGCTCATTCCTCACAGGTAAGGGATTTTCAAGAGGTAAGGTTGACCAGACCCTATTCACCAAGGTAGACAACAGAGACATTATTGTTGTTCAAATCTATGTAGATGATATAGTGTTTGGGTCAACCAAACCTGCCATGTGTGAGAAATTTTCTAGGTTAATGACAATGAATTTTAAATGAGCCTAATGGGAGAATTGAAGTTTTTCCTTGGTTTGCAGGTTAATCAGACTTCAGAAGGAAGCTTCATCACTCAGTCTAAGTACATCAGAGATCTATTGAAGAAATTCAAGCTGGAAAACCTCAAGGAAATTACTGCACCTATAGGTACATCAACTAGTCTTGATGCTGATCGAAGAGGTAAATTGGTTGACACCAAATTGTACAGAGGTATGATCGAATCTCTTTTATACCTTACTGCATCTCGTCCAAACATTCAATTTTCAGTATGTTTATGTGCTAGATTTCAGGCTAGTCCTAAGGAGTCTCACATGAGTGCAGTGAAAAGAATTTTTAGGTATCTATCTGGCACCCTTGATTTAGGCTTATGATATCCTGCCAAGTGTGAGCTTGATCTTGTAGCTTACATTGACGCAGACTATGCAGGGTGTAGGATAGATAGAAAGATAACTAGTGGGTATTGTCAATATTTAGGTGGATGTCTAGTGTCTTGGGCATCTAAGAAGCAACACACTGTTGCTCTCTCTACTGTTGAGGCTGAGTATGTTACATCAGGGAATTGTGCAGCCCACGTACTATGGATAAAACATCAACTTATTGACTATCACATAAAATTGGGATGCATTCATATTTTATGTGATAATACCAGTTTTATTTCTCTAACTAAAAATCATGTTCATCACTCTAGGACTAAGCACATTGAAATAAAACATCACTTCTTAAGAGATGAAGTAAGCAAGAATGAAATTGAGCTGAACTTCATCGAATCAAAAAAATAAATTGCTGATGTATTTACTAAACCTTCTTGGGAATGACAGATTTAAATTCTTAAGGAGAGAATTAGGTTTATGTAAATTTCAGCATGATGAATAATCTCTTGATTTCATTCTTGTCATGAATAAATGTACTTTCTTTGATATGCTATGTGCCTATAATTCATCACATGTCTTCAGTGGTCAGTCATCATCTCAAAACATGTCTTGCATTGTATCTTGATTTCAGAGGTATATCAAATGGTATGATGGTAGAAGGACAGATTCATTATGTCTGAAAACCCATACTATGTGTAGAGGCTAGTCCTCTGCCAAGTATCCTGAATCAAGAGTATGTCTGAGTCCTACATGTCATATAGTAATGTTGTGTCCAATAACAATGCATACAGATAGTGGGAATAAGTACTCATATTTTGTCTTATGCATGTTGTCAAGGGGAGTTCAGATTAAACTGGTTGAATCATGTCCAGGTTACTATGTTCTGGAATCTGTAATTCTATCTAAACATCTCTTGGTATCAGATTCTCTTGGTATTTCTACATCCTTGATAAACAGATTCACTTATCCTATGAGTTCAGTAACTCCATTGATTGATATCTAGCCTTTCTGACGGATTCAGACATTTCCATCCATTGATATCAATCTTGTGGAATGTGCTTGCAAATCTTTTACTCTAAAATAATGACAGTCTGACAATCAGTTCATCATTCTAAGCTACTAAAATCAGAAGTCTTCTTTTATAAGAATCTATTTTGCTTCTGAATGAACTGATGGTTTAAACTTAATAAACTTTAGAGTCTAAAGACTGAATTCAATGAACAAGTATGTTGATGACAATTAATAGATCTTAACCTTTTATCGCAATACATGTCTGATAATGTCTTCTAGTATCTAAAAACCATTGAATTAATGATTTCTTGGTTGAGAAAACTTAGAGTGTGTATTGTTCTTAAACAAGTCTTTCTACAAAACTAAAGGGCAGCAACATTTAAAGAGTGTGATTGAATGCACTAAGAAACTGAGTACTTCATCAATGAAATGGAGAAAAACTCATGTCATGAAGTGCTTCAAGATATCTCTGTTCAATTGTCAAAACAGTGTGGTTAGCTTCACTGAGTACCTAGGGGTACTGACGTCTGATAAACGTGTACTCTTATGTAAAAGGTGTAAACTATCTCTACTGGTTTGATCTATGAAACATGATGGTACATTTTGTTGAAGTAACTAGGGGTACTGTCATCTAATCAATGTGTACCCTCATGTTAAAAAGCATGGATGGTACCTAACTGTTCATATTTCAGAAATCAAAAAGGTGAAAAACACTTTGATGTAACCTTAAAGTAAAATTTCAGAAATGTCAAATTGTTTAACCTCAATACATATCCTAGTCACTCCTAAAGTAAGACTAACTCTTTCTTGTTTAATGTGGTTCTGGTTTATTGCTATTAAAAGTTACTGCTCATCTATTCAAAGAGTACAGTGGATACACTCTAATCTTTATTTTTCTTAAACTAGAATTCTATCAGGAATGCACTATATAGACTCTTATATCTGAAGAATTTGAGCTATGTATGCTTAACTTAATGAACTATTACTCAAGATGTCAATCAGATTTCTCCTGTTCTTTCCTACCTCTTGATGCTATCCTTTCTGTCCTTATCTTCAGTATTTCCTTGTTTGTTGATGGCAAAGGGGGAGAAATATATTATGGATAGAGGGAGAAACTTTTAAAAACAGGAGGAGAATCTTTTTACAAAGGGGGAGGATCAGGGGGAGATTCTGTTGGTGACTGAGTCCATGGTATGTTGTGTCAAAAGTCCATGCATCTCTGCTTTTTACTGCACTGATGTTCTTAATTGTAACTTGACTGTAATTCATGCATATTCTGACTAAGAGTGAACTGAGTGTTACCATCAAAATAGAGTTAATATAGTTGTTTTGCCATCATCAAAAAGAGAGAGAATGTTGTGTCTCCTCTAGATTTGATAATAAATGGGGAGAATGTTTTGTTTTGTTGATTAGCAAAAGAATAGTTGACTTTAGTTTGACTTTGGTAACACTGCTACTTTGATGTCTTTACTTTAGTCAGAATGAATTGTTTTATCAAGTAATGGTCGGTGCGCATTCACATTATTGCATATCATAAGTCGATGCATATGTCCATTTCCACTCTGAAAGTCTATGCATGTGTAGAACTTTGTCTAGGAAGGTCGATGCACATGTATACGTTTTGCTTACAAAGGTCGATGCACTGGTAGATGTACTCTGGTGAAAGGTCGATGCACATCCTTCTATCTGTCTAGAAGGTCGATGCATGTATCACACTCTTGCATCATTAGGTCGATGCATATGTGTAGAAACCCGGTAAATAAAGATGAGAAATAAAATTTTTAATTTTATTCTATAATTAAAATTTTCATGAAATAATTAAATTACATTTTTACTATATGTAATAAACTAGATAAATGCATTTACTTGAATTTACTTAAGGTAAATTGAAAAACAAATGCTTTAACCCTTAGATAAATCATAGGATGCCCAATAAAAGTCCATATAATGGACTATGATTAGAATTGGCCCATTGGATAATCCATAATGGGTTGGATTAAAGGATTAAAGGTTTTATTAAAGGATAATTAGACCAAAATTCATAACACATGTTTAATATGACATTTAAGGGATTAAAATAACCCCATTTATAGAAGATTGACTCAAGAATCAACCCTTACCTAACATACAACTTTAGACCAGCCGAAATTACATTATTTTCACACCAAAAATGGGCTAGATTAAGAAGAGAAGTTGAATTTTTCTTCTGATTCGGACTTAATTGGTTAAGTAAAAATTAGGTAAGGAATCTTGACAAAATTGACCAAGTTTTGGCTATAAATAGAACCCCAATCAACCCTCTTTGGAGGCCTAAGCTATGCTGGTGTGAAGATTGAAGGAGATTTGAAGGAAGATTTGAAGAATCAAAGGCTTTTCTATTTATTCCGAATTTTTCCCCCCTTTCCTTTGGAAGCAATTAAAGGTAGGTATCTCTCAGGCTAAATTCTAATTAAAGCATGCTAGATTGTTCCTTTTTCAATGCTCTTTCCATTGATACCTTATTCATTAAATTTAATTAAGAAATGAGTGAGTTATAGTCATTTTAGTGAAGAAAAATTGAAAGTAGCAGAAAAAGTGTCGACCTCCCAGGTCGACACTCGGGATCGAGTTTTCTGCCAAAAAAATTGAAACTTAATGAAAAGTGTCGACCTCTCGGGTCGGGTGTTCTGTTTTTAAGAACAAAACCGCACACAGGGTATAAGTGTCGACCCAATGGGTCGACACTTTCTGCCTGCAAACAAAGGTCGACCACTAGGGTCGACACTTTTCTTGACTTATAAAAAAAAGTATGTGCGGCACGGCACAAATAAATAAATAAATAAATAAATAAACTAAGATTCCCTCCAACATATAAAGCCAAGGAAGTTTTTCTAACTTCCAATGTGGGACTAAAAATTAACCACTGTACAATAGGAATTATAACATTTGAAATCCACGTTAATTGTATGCATTTAGTCACCAAAAGTAAAGAAAGGTAATATTAGCATGTTTGAATTCTTACAGCATGTTACAAAAATTATTTTTGTAGAATAAAATTATTTTTAGCATGTAAAAATCTATTTTTAACTATAATATTAGTAAATTAATGCATGAAAAATATTTCCAGCATGTTAAAAATGACTTCCAGCATGATAAAATTATTTTATTTATATTGAGATATAAAAACTATTTTTCAGCATGTAAATCTATTTTTTGTATGATAAGCCTAATATCCTATTAAATAATTAGTAAATTGATGCATGAAAATTACTTCCAGCATGTTAAAATTACTTCCAGGATGATAAAATTATTTTCAGTATGTTAGAATTATTTTTAGCATGTTAGAACTATTTTCAGCATATTAAAGCTATTTTTTAGCATGATAATTCTATTTTTCCTATCAAATAATTAGTAAATAAATGTAGAAAAATTATTTTCAGCATGATAACATTTATAATGTTATCAGAGAATTTCTGTAATTAGCATGGTAAACTTATCTTTATCATGCTATCAGTAAGTTAATATATGAGAATTATTTTAGCATGTTAAGTATTAATTTTAGCATGTTAAATATTAATTTCCAGCATGTTAAAAATTAAATACAGTATGAAAAATTTATTTTTATCATCTTATCAGTAAAGTAACATATGAAAATTATTTTCAGCATGCTAAAATTATTTTCAGCAAGTTAGAATTATTTTCGACATAAAGTTCCATTTTTATAACAAAATTCTGATTTTTATAATAATAAATCACTGTTTTGGTTAAACTAATGCATCTCTAATGTACAAAAACTTTTTGAAAATATATCTAAATACTTGCAAACCAAATGCACACAAGATTAAACTATGGAATTAAATTAATTCTTTTAAACTCTAATTAAATAGTACGAAGAGCACAACTCTTAGAAGATGCAACGGAATTATCGGATCGCATCCGAGGAAGGGAAGCCAAGTGAGAGCAAGTTACAGGAGCCGGAAGTTTCAAGCCTTCCTTCGGGAAGAAAAGACCCAATGACAACCGTAACATCAACAAGGACGGGCGTAATTTCAACAAAGGTGGACGTAACTTTCAAGGGGACAAGAAGCCGAGGACATTCGACAAGCAAATTGTCCCTATCTCTACGACATCAAAACAATTATGTAAATTATGCGAGAAGCCCAGACACAAAGCCGAGGAATGCTGGAGAAAGCTCGACGCATGTCTTCGTTGTGGGAGTCAGGAGCATAGGATCCCGAATTGCCCTCTTCTCAACGAGCAAGCTCCACCACCGGTAAAGCTTCCTATTATTGCCAAAAAGCAAGGAAGACTTCAAGCTCTCATGGATGCGGAATCTACCGAAGAAGGAGGCGTCGTGGAAGGTACTCTTTTCATATACTCCAGGCCTGCCTCTATTTTATTTGATACCGGAGCTACGCATTCATTTATCTCTAGAAGCTTTGCTAGTCTTTTATCTATGAAGCATGTTCCATTAGATTCTATACTCATGATTACTACCCCTATTGGAACAGGAACGGAAATTAAACATTTCTATCCTGCTAGTGAAGTTCTAATTAGCGGTTATAACTTACCCACTGATTTAGTATGCATGGAGATGGTCGGATATGATGTTATATTGGGTGCCGATTGGCTATCTGCACATGGTGCTAGTGTCAATTGCAAGTTGGGCACGGTAACTTTTATGGGTTACCCCAACCTCATATTTCATGGTATCAGGCATTCTAAACACTTGTCTCTCATTTCGGCCCTTAAAGTCAAGAAATTATTAAGGCAGGGTTGTGCCATTTTCTTAGTTTCTATCACTATGACCGAGCATACGGAACCCGTTCTAAAGGACATTCCTATCATTCGGGATTATTCTGATGTATTTTCGGACGAGTTGCGTGGTATCCCTCCAGAGAGAGAGGTGGTATTATCTATTGATTTGATTCCTGGAGCAGGACCAGTTTCTAAAGCTCCATATCGGATGTCTGCTGTCGAAATGAAGGAATTAAAGGAACAACTACTGGAGTTATTGGAGAAGGGATTTATCCGACCAAGTACTTCACCTTGGGGAGCCCCGGTCCTCTTTGTTAAAAACAAGGATGGTTCGATGAGGTTATGTGTTGATTATCGGCAATTGAATCAACTCGCCGTCAAGAATAAATATCCATTGCCGAGGATTGATGAATTATTCGACCAGATTTCTGGAGCTCGATATTTCTCAAAGATCGATCTTCGATCTGGTTATCATCAATTAAAGATCAAGGAAAGTGATATTTACAAGACTGCATTCCGGAGTAGGTATGGACATTACGAGTTCACCGTTATGCCTTTTGGCTTAACAAATGCGCCTGCCGCATTTATGTAATTAATGAACAGCGTATTCAGGCCATACCTCGATCAATTTGTAGACATTTTGATCTACTCCAAGTCCAAGGAAGAACATGAAGAACATCTCAAGAATGCTCTTCAATTATTAAGATATCACAATCTTTTTGCCAAATTAAGCAAGTGTGATTTTTGGTTAGAGGAAGTTTCTTTTCTCGGTCATATAATTTCTCGGAACGGTATTACCGTCGATCCTTCAAAGATCGAGGCCATAAAGAACTGGGAAAGACCTACTAGTGTGATGAAAATCCGAAGCTTTTTGGGATTGGCTAGATATTATCGAAGATTTATCAAGGACTTCTCCAAGATTGTGGTATCTTTAACAAGATTGACAATAAGGAGAATCCTTTTATATGATCCGAGGAATGCGAGAAAAGCTTTCAAACTTTAAAGGATTGTCTGACGACTGCTCCTATTCTCACATTGCCTACAGAAGGAGGAGGATTCGAAGTATATGCTGATGCATCTGGAATTGGCCTAGGTTGCGTATTAATGCAACATGGCAAGGTCATAGCTGATACCTCACGGCAATTGAAGAAGCACGAGGAAAATTATCCCGTACATGACCTAGAGCTGGCAGCTGTGATCTTTGCTTTAAAGATCTGGCGACATTATCTCTATGGCGAAACCTTTATTGTGTATTCCGATCACAAGAGTCTTAAATATTTATTCTCTCAAAAGGAGCTCAATATGAGACAAAGACGGTGGTTGGAATATTTAAATGTTTTTGATTTCTCTATACAATACCACCCCGGAAAAGGTAATGCCGTAGCTGATGCACTTAGCAGGAAGCCAATGGCTTTATTATTAAGCTTAATGGTTAAAGAATGGCATCTACTTGAACAAATGGCAAGTCTAGACCTTAATATGGAGGAGAAGGAAGGTGGAGTCCTTATTGCCAATATTCGACTCAAACCCGAGTTACTCTTGGAAATCAAAGAGCAACAAGATGATGACCTGTTGATCGTGGAAATTAAATAGAAATTAGAACAACGACCGGATTTTCTTCTGGCTGATGATGGAAGGTTATTATTCAAAGGAAGAACATGTGTACCGGACTGCTCTATCCTCAAGGGTAAAATCTTGGAGGAAGCACATCGGTCTAAGTACACTATACATCCCGGTGCTACAAAAATATACCAAGACCTCAAAGGAACTTTCTGGTGGCCTAACATGAAAAGAGAGGTAGCCGAGTTCGTAAGCCGATGTCTGGTCTGTCAACAAGTTAAGTCCGAACACCTCAAACTGGCTGGTAAACTCAAGCCTCTCGAAATACCGGAATGGAAATGGGATAGTATCGGTATGGATTTCATTGTTGGTTTAGCGAGGACCCGAAGTGGTTTTGATGCTATATGGGTAATTGTGGACCGACTAACCAAGTCCACCCACTTCCTACCTATCAAGACTAAATGGACCGTGGATGGTCTATCCGCCTTATATATCAAGGAGATCGTAAGGCTGCATGGTATTTGTCACGCCCCGACGCGGAATATGGAGGGCACGAACTAGTCGTAAAATTATGTACAATTTTATTTCTAAAGTCAGAAATGAATGGGAAAATGATACTTTTATTCCATCAAAATGAAGTTTACAACACTAATTCATAAGCCATAAAGGTAAATACAAACTTCCAATCAAAAATACATCATTCTTGTAAAAATACTAATGATCTACATAAACCTAGGTAAAAAGGAAAATTACTCTCTCACTCTTATCCATTCCCTTGTTCATTTTCATTTCTTGCAACAATTAACCAAAACGTAGGGTGAGTTAAAAGCTCAGTAGGATTTTATATCTCCAAGAACCAGGCAATCTTTAAGTATTAACAATTTAAGTAATTTTCTAACTTGTATCGGGAAGTGTATAAACATGAATGGAATTTCCAAGTAATTGAGATAATATAACATCAAGATGAATTTCCAACTAATGACTTTGAACAAGTAAAGAATTTCATGTAATTGGCCATTTTCACGCAAGTCAAGTAATTCATGTAATTTTCAAGTAAACAAGTAACAAGTAAACGAGTACGAATAGTGGAATGCTGTAAAATCTAACAAGTCATAGACTTCGGTGCAATGCCACACCGTGGTCAATCAACTCCCATGGGCACAAGTACTTTCGGGCGCTCCTCCTAGGACCAGACCGGGCCCCATTAATGCCAGACATTGGGTCAGTGGATCATAAGATCCCAAGTACGTTTAGACATCTACTTAACACTATGGCCAATGAATTTCGAGAATAAGCTCATTTTTAAAAAGTACAGATTTGGCAAAAATCTCAGAAGTAGCAAGAGGAGTGAATAATAATTTTAAGCCATCATGTTTAACGACATTAAGTCGTGGAATTCAAGAAAGAACTGTAACTAGGAAGAAAATTCAAATAATTAGAGTTTAATAGAATTAATTTAATTCCATGGTTTAATCTTGTGTGCATTTAGTTTACAAGTGTTTAGACATATTTACATGAAGTTTTTGTACATTAGAAATGCATTAGTTTAGCCAAAACGGTGATTTATTATAAAAATCAGAATTTGGTTATGAAAATAGGTTTTTATGCCGAAAATAATTCTAACTTGCTGAAAATAATATTAACATGCTGAAAATAATTTTCATACGTTACTTTACTGATAAGATGATAAAAAAAAAATTTCATGCTGGATTTAATTTTTACATGCTGAAAATTAATTTTTAACATGCTAAAAGTAATACTTAACATGCTAAAATAATTCTCACATATTAACTTACTGATAATATGATAAAGATAAGTTTACCATGCTGATTACAGAAATTCTTTGATAACAACATAAATTTTATCATGCTAAAAATCATTTTCTATATTTATTTACTAATTATTTGATAGGAAAATAGAATTATCATGCTGAAAAATAGCTTTAATATACAGAAAATATTTCTATCATGCTTAAATAATTCTAACATGCTAGAAATAATTTTATCATGCTAGAAGAAAGTTTATCATGCTGGAAGTAATTTTCATACATCAATTTACTAATATGGTTAAAATTAGATTTTTACATGTAAAAATAATTTCATTCTACAAAAATAATTTTAACATGTGTAAGAATTAAAACATGTTACTATTATCTTTTCTTACTTTTGGTGACTAAATACTTATAATTATTGGAGATTTCAAATGTTATAATTCATATTGTGTTCATAATGTGTAGTGACTAATCTTTAGTCCCACATTGGAAGTTTAGAAAATTTACATGGCTTTATATGTTGGAGAGCTCACCCTTGGGTCAGAATCCAAGGGGCATAGGATGTGGGCTCGAGTTGTGAGTTGATACAAAACCACTAATATATATATTTATTTATTTGTGCCATGCCGTGCCGTGCGATGCGCGCTGTTTGGTTTTCGCATTCATAATATATATATTTTTTTATACCCGATATAATTTTGTATTTGACCCCTGAGGGGGAGGAAAATACTCTGTATGAACGCGCTATGTCGGGGCAACGCGTTCATAACGCACTACTGAGGTATAGCACGTTCTGGACCTGATGAAAAAACGGGAATACCCCTCCAATAAAATGACCATAACTTGCTCATTTCATAACGGAATTTAATAAATGAGCTATAAATGGAAAGAGGACAGAAAAAAGAATAAGATGGCATACTTTAATTAGAGTTTAGCCTGAGAGACACCTAATTTTAGACATATCTAAAGAAATATCCCCAAATAATAAGAAACTCTTTGATATTCTAAATCTTCCTTCAAATCCTCACCAATCTTCGCAGCAGCATAACCTTAGCCTCCAGGCATACTTTGAGGGTCGAATGGGGTTCTATTTATAACCAAAACTTTGTCAAATTCGTTAAGATTCCTTGCCTAACAATGTCAAACTTTCCAACTCCGAATTAGAAGAAAATTCTAATTTTTCTTCTTAACCTAGCCTCCATTTAGTGTAAAACCAATGTAAAAATGACTAGTCCAAGGTGGGCTGTTAGGTAAGGGTTGATTTTTGTGTCAAACTTCTAGAAATGATGTTATTTTAATCCCTTAAATTACATATTAAACACATGTTACGAATTTTGGTCTAATTATCCTTTAATAAATCATTTAATCCATTAATCCAACCCAATATGGATTATCCAATGGGCCAATTGTAATCCTAATCCATTATATGGACTTTTATTGGGCTTTCTATGATTTATCTAAGGTTTAAAGTATTTACTCTCTATTTACTTCTAGCTAATTCAAGTAAATTCAATAAACTAGTTTATTTCATATAGTAAAAATGTCATTTAATTATTTCATGAAAATTTTAATTACGTAATAAAAGTGAAAAATTTATTTCTCATTTTTAATTATCGAGTTTCTACAGTATTCCAAGCTCTATTATTTCGGATCGAGATCCGAGATTCACCTCTCATTTCTGGAAAGGTTTGCAATCATCTATGGGTACTAGGCTAAGATTTAGCACTGCTTTTCACCCTCAGACTGATGGATAAACCGAGAGGACGAATCATATTATTGAAGATATGTTGAGAGCCTGCATGATAGACTTCGGTGGAAGTTGGCATGAATATTTACCGCTAACAGAGTTAGCTTATAACAATAGCTATTAGTCGAGTATACAAATGGCACCATTCGAAGCTCTATATGGCCGAAGCTATAGATCGCCTTTATGTTGGAGCGAGGTTGGTGAAAAAGGATTGCTTGGTCCCGACATTGTCCAAGACACAACTCACAAGATCCAGTTAATTCAAGAAAGATTAAAGGTCGCTCAATCACGGCAAAATAGTTATGCCGACAATCGGAGGAGAGACCTTGAATTCCAAGTGGGGGAGCATGTCTTTTTAAAGATCTCGCCCAAACGAGGAATTAGAAGATTTGGCATCAAGGGAAAGCTGAGTTCGAGATTTATTGGCCCTTTCGAGATTCTGGAACAAATCGGCGAGGTGGCGTACAAGCTAGCTTTACCTCCTCAACTGGCCGGTGTACACGATGTCTTCCATGTATCAATGCTAAGGAAGTACGTGTACGATCCTTCACATGTGATTCAATTTGAAGAATTGAAACTGCAAAAGGACTTATCATATGAAGAAAGACCGATCAAGATATTAGATCGAAAACTACACCAACTGAGGAATCGGGCTATACTGATGGTGAAAGTCCAATGGAGCATACGTGGATTCGAGGAAGTCACATAGGAGTTAGAAGAATCTATCAAGAAGAAATACCCGGATTTAATCTCAGGTAAGAATTTTAACCTTTCTATTTGAATTTATGAATTTTAGTTGTATAATATGAATTTAGAGGACCAAATTCTTTTAAGTGGGGGAGGATGTAGAAACCCGGTAAATAAAGATGATAAATAAAAATTTTAATTTTATTCTATAATTAAAATTTTCATGAAATAATTAAATTATATTTTACTATATGTAATAAACTAGATAAATGCATTTACTTGAATTTACTTATAAATTTTTTAACCCTTAGATAAATCATAGGAAGTCCAATAAAAGTCCATATAATAGACTATGATTACAATTGGTCCATTGGATAATCTATAATGGGTTGGATTAAAGGATTAAAGGATTAATTAAAGGATAATTAGACCACAATTCATAACACATGTTTAATATGGCATTTAAGGGATTAAAATAACCTCATTTCTAGAAGATTGACTTAAGAATCAACCCTTACCTAACATACAACTTTATACCAGCCGAAATTATATTGTTTTCACACCAAAAATGGGCTATATTAAGAAGAGAAATTGAATTTTTCTTCTAATTCAGACTTAATAGGTTAGGTAAAAATTAGGTGATGAGTCTTGACAAAATTGGCCAAGTTTTGACTATAAATAGAATCCCAATCAACCCTCAAATCATCCCTGGAGGCCTAAGCTATGCTGGTGTGAAGATTGAAGGCGATTTGAAGGAGATTTGAAGGAAGATTTGAAGAATCAAAGGCTTTTCTATTTATTTCGAATTATTTTCCCCCTTTCCTTTGGAAGAAATTAAAGGTAAGTATCTCTCAGGCTAAATTCTAATTAAAGCATGCTAAATTGTTCCTTTTTCAATGCTCTTTCCATTGATACCTTATTCATTAAATTTCATTGAGAAATGAGTGAGTTATAGCCATTTTAGTGAAGAAAAATTAAAAGTAGCAGAAAAAGTGTCGACCTCCCAGGTCGACACTCGGGATCGAGTTTTCTGCCAAAAAAATCGAAACTTAGTGAAAAGTGTCGACCTCTCGGGTCGACACTTTTTCACGGCTGAAAAGTGTCGACCTCTCGGGTCGACACTTTTTCACGGGTGTTCTATTTTTAAGAACAAAACCGCACACAGGGTATAAGTGTCGACCCAATAACAAAGGTCGACCCCTAGGGTCGACACTTTTCCTGACTTATAAAAAAAAATATGCGACACGACATAAATAAATAAATAAATAAAAAAATTAAATAAATATACTAAGATTTCGTATCCATTCAAATTCGACACACAACTCGAGCCCACATCCTATGCCCCTTGGGTCCTGACCCAAGGGTGAGCTCTCCAACATATAAAGCCAAGGAAGTTTTTCTAACTTCCAATGTGGGACTAAAAATTAGCCACTATACAATAGGAATTATAACATTTGAAATTTACGTTAATTGTATGCATTTAGTAACCAAAAGTAAAGAAAGGTACTATTAGCATATTAGAATTCTTACAGCATGTTAAAAAAATTATTTTTGTAGAATAAAATTATTTTTAGCATGTAAAAATATATTTTTAACCATAATATTAGTAAATTAATACCTGAAAAATATTTCCAGCATGTTAAAAATGACTTCCAGCATGATAAAATTATTTTATTTATACTGAGATATAAAAACTATTTTCAGCATGTAAATCTATATTTTTGCATGATAAACCTAATTTCCTATTAAATAATTAGTAAATTGATGCATGAAAATTACTTCCAGCATGTTAAAATTACTTCCAGCATGATAAAATTATTTCCAGCATGTTAAAATTATTTTTAGCATGTTAGAACACTTTTCAACATTCTAAAGCTATTTTTCAGCATGATAATTCTATTTTTTCTATCAAATAATTAGTAAATAAATGTAGAAAAGTTATTTTCAGTATGATAAAATTTATGTTATTATTAGAGAATTTCTGTAATCAGCATGGTAAACTTATCTTTATCATGCTATCAGTAAGTTAATGTATGAGAATTATTTTAGTATGTTAAGTATTGATTTTAGCATGTTAAATATTAATTTCCAGCATGTTAAAAATTAAATCCAGCATGAAAAATTTATTTTTATCATCTTATCAGTAAATTAACATATGAAAATCATTTTCAGCATGTTAAAATTATTTTTGGTAAGTTAGAATTATTTTCGACATAAAAATCTATTTTTATAACAAAATTCTGATTTTTATAATAATAAATCACCGTTTTGGCTAAACTAATGCATCTCTAATGTAAAAAAACTTCCTGAAAATATGTATAAATACTTGTAAACCAAATGCACACAAGATTAAACTATGAAATTAAATTAATTCTATTAAACTCTAATTACTTGAATTTTCTTCCTAGTTACCGTTCTTTCTTGAATTCCACGACTTAATGTCGTTAAACATGATGCCTTAAAATTATTATTCACTCCTCTTGCTACTTCTGAGATTTTGCCAGATCTGTACTTTTTACAAAAGAGTTTATTCTTGAAATCCATTGGCCATAGTGTTAAGTGGATGTCTAAACGTACTTGGGATCTTATGATCCACCGACCCAATGCCTGACATTAATGGGGCCCAGTCTGGTCCTGGGAGAAGCGCCCGAAAGTACTTATGCCCATGGGAGTTGATTGATCACGGTGTGGCATTACACCGAAGTGCATGGCTTGCTAGATTATTTATGACATTCCACACTTCGTTATTGTACTTGTTTACTTGTTACTTGAAATTGCTTGAAATTACATGATATATTTGACTTGCATGAAATGGCCAAATTCTTTCATGATACTCTTTACATGTTCAATATTCAATACTTGAAATTATCTTGAAACCTTGTTATCATGTTATTACTTGAAATTCTGTATACAAATTCCTACTTGCTATTCATGATCTTAAACACTTCCCGATTTACTTGAAAAAAATGTCCAAAATGATAAATACTTAAATATTACCTGATTATAGAGATATAAAATCTCACTGAGCTTTTTGCTCACCCTACGTTTTGGTAAACTGTTGCAAGAAATTAAATTGAACAAGGGAATGGACAAGAGTGAAAGAGTGTTTTTCTTTTCCCTAAGATTTATGTAGGTCATTAGTGATTTTACAAGAATGTTGTATTTTGGAGTTTGAAGATTGTAATTACCTTTATGGCTTATGAATTAGTGATGTAAACTTCATTTGATGGAATAAAAGTACCATTTTCTCATCTATCTTTCTCTTTAGAAATCAAATTGTACATGCTCTGATCGACACGCTTGTTTACGACTCGCTCACGTTCCCGATATTCCGCGTCGGGGCTGACAGTTTTTGTGATATCAGAGCTTAGGTTACATAAAATCTCAGATTTCTTAAACATGGGATTTCCCATAATATAGGTATAGATCAATACCTAGAAATCGGTTAGGAACTTAAACTTTCCCGGTAAGTTTGGGTAGAACCATGGGTTAAGTTTTAAAGGAAAAGAATTAATCAAGAAATGAATACCAAAATAAAATATTAAACCTTGTAATTATGGTTGCAGGTTAATTCTCGCAAATTGTCGCCGAAAGAGCTCAATGGCGCGAGATGCAACGCCCCGTTCAAGGTTTAACCCAAGCCCTCCAACATGTTGCTCAAGAAGGAGCAAACCGAGGAGCCAGAGACTTGCATAGAAATTTTTGGAGCATGAACCCTCCCAAGTTCGCAGGATCTACGGATCTGAATGAGGCCAAACATTGGATTAAAGAAAGCGAGAGGATTTTCCGAGTCATGCAATGTGCCGACGAGGAGAAGGTCATACTTGCTACTTTCCAACTAGAAAGGGATGCACATGTCTGGTGGGAATGGGTCGAAGCTACTTTACCGCACGACCAAGTATTATGGGAAGAGTTCGTGGAACACTTCAATAGCAAGTATTTCTCCGACCGGGTGCAAGAAAGGAAGGCCGCCGAATTTTTCTCCTTAAAACAAAGGGGATTATCGGTTGTGGAATATGAAGCTCAATTCTCAAGATTATCTCGGTACGCTCCATATCTCGTGGGTACCGACAAAATGAAGGCAAGGAGATTTCTCAACGGCTTAAGGCCACAATATATTACTCAACTTGCCCCGATGGATATTCAAATATATAGTGACGCGGTATGAAGAGCACAACTCTTGGAAGATGCAACGAAGTTATCGGATCGCATCCGAGGAAGGGAAGCCAAGAGAGAGCAAGTTACGGGAGCCAGAAGTTTCAAGCCTTCTTTCGGGAAGAAAAGACCCAATGACAACCGTAACTTCAACAAGGATGGGCGTAATTTCAACAAAGGTGGACGTAACTTTCAAGGGGACAAGAAGCCGAGGACATTCGACAAGCAAATTATCCCTATCTCAATGACATCAAAAGAATTATGTAAATTCTGCGAGAAACCCGGACACAAAGCCTACGAATGCTGGAGAAAGCTCGGCGCATGTCTTCGTTGCGCGAGTCGGGAGCATAGGATCCCGAATTGCCCTCTTCTCAACGAGCAAGCTCCACGACCGGCAGAGCTTCTTATTATTTCCAAAAAGCAAGGAAGACTTCAAGCTCTCATGGATGCGGAACCTACCGAAGAAGGAGGCATCGTGGAAGGTACTCTTTTCATATACTCCCGGCCTGCCTCTATTTTATTTGATATCAGAGCTACGCATTCATTTATCTCTAGAAGCTTTGCTAGTCTTTTATCTATGAATCCTGTTCCATTAGATTCTACACTCATGATTACTACCCCTATTGGAACGGGAACGAAAATTAAACATTTCTATCCTGCTAGTGAAGTTCTAATTAGCGGTTATAACTTACCCCTGATTTGGTATGCATGGAGATGGTCGGATATGATGTTATATTGGGTGCCGATTGGCTATCTGCACATGGTGCTAGTGTCAATTACAAGTTGGGCACGATAACTTTTATGGGTTACCCCAACCACATAATTCCTGGTATCAGGCATTCTAAACACTTGTCTCTCATTTCGGCCCTTAAAGCCGGGAAATTATTAAGGCAGGGTTGTGCCAGTTTCTTAGTTTCTATCTGTAGCGACCCGGATCCCGGATACCAGATGTACCCGGTAGAATTACCGAATACACGTGATACCACATGGAACCCGCGAGGCCTCCCAAGAGCGGGAAAGCTCCGAAGGGATAATGGCATGTGTAGAGTACATTGAAGCCACAGAGATATAACAGAAGCAATTAAATTTCATTAGATCAGTTTGCTAAAGTAGCAGAAATAAAATTACTTTTTAATTAACAGTTCAATTTAGCAATTATACACCAGAGTCAAGTCCAAAGCTAAAGACAACAAGTCTAGCACAGTACAGTTGACAGAAAATGAAGACGTACCGAGAAGTCGGGGGAAGCCCGACGCATGTACCAGCTGGCCACAACGACACGCTACGAGCAAGCGCTCCAGGAACCACGCGGAAGCAGAACGAAAGACATCACCCCACCTGAAAAGCAGGGGTGAGCCTCGTGTCACTGGATCAGTAGGGGTCACGCGGATCCCCACTGAAAAACACACAGTAACACGGAACACAAAACAACAGGTGTAGTAAAGCGGGAAAACTACACTACAAAGCTGTAAAGCTACACTAGAAGCCGTAGAGAACAGATGGGGAGTAGGAGTAGGGAACAAGTAGGAAAGGGGAAGAACCCGCGCCAGACAAGCGGCGGCCGAACTAACCTCGGCACCCCAAACTACTCCAAACAGTGACAGAAGGGTGACTCTGATCCAACAAAGTCAGAAGTTACCGATCTTCCAACACGGCACCAGGCCTAAGACGAAGACCCGCACGGATAGATGAAGGTCTAGAGAAGACCCAGACAGACAACAAACAAACACGACTAGAACGTCGTGCACACCGCCCCATGCACGACAAGAGCGTCATGCAGGCGACAGGACACTGACCTCGAGTAGGGCCACGAGAGGGCTAACTCAGGAAGGTCACGACGCATAAGACACGCCGAGAGTCACGTGCCACGTGATGGAAACACCTCCTCACAAAGAGAACAGCCAGCTACGTCCACTGACGTCTTATGCTGCGCCACAAGTGTCTCGCCTACGGTACCGCTAAAACCACGGCAGAGTCGCTAACACGCGCTGAACCAAACAGGAACAACAGCAACAACAGAACAACAGAATAAGTAACTAGTCAGGGTCACACCCGTCGACGTAAGTCCTCAGTCCCTGACCATGTGTGCACACACTGGCTCTAGCCTAAGCCAGGTTTCTCTAGCTAGTTTTCTCCCTCGGTAGGATGCTACCGTTGGCTGGGAGGCCACGGAACTAGCTTACAAACCGCATCTCGGGAACACCCCTCCGCCATCCGCAGGCGGGTTGGCAACTCAAAGGCCTTAGGTTTACAACAATGGAGGCTCACAAGACACAGAGACTCTGAAACATGAGTGCTAGAGTACAGACAGTCTAATAAAGCCCTGTCACACGTACTGCAAAGCACCAAGCAGCCAACCAACTGCCCCACAGACTCAGGACTAGGCAACTAGACCTACGACGTAACGATCCTTGAGTCGGACGACTCAAAGGAAAGATCGTCACTGACAGCGAAACAAGCCGCCAATCGGTCTAATCTTAAGCCACAAGAAACAACACTCCGCAGGAAACGAATCACGGAGACCTGAGGGAACACCGGAGACCCTCAGCACACCTGGACATACAAACTGAGGTAACACAGTACCTCGAGGCATCCAGAACCAAAGTCTCGAACTGGGCAGAACCGCCGAGACACACAAAGCCACCTGTCAACCCCTGGGTAACCCCCGGTTGACCGGAGCCAAACAACACCGACTTGATAGTAGGAAAGAGAATCCTATCACAAGCAAGAAGACTCCTGGCCACCTCACAACGTAGTCTTAGCCCTCATAAGATGTCAGGAGACATCCACGGGCAAGCGAGCAGACCACACGGACAAGCCAAGACAGTCAGAAACCGAAACGACAGAAATCGGAGCACAAATGTAATGCCCTGGATCCTTGGTAGATCTTTATTGGATCTTTCGGGTCTGTTTTGATGAGTTTCGGTTCGCTTTGGTGGCTTCCGAGTTGAGTTTTACGATCCGTGTGCGTTTTTCTCCCGTACTAGTTACGGAACCCTACGGTGAGTTTATTTGTCAGTTCCTCGACTCGTGAATGCTGCAGCGACGATGTACTCTTCGAGCCGGTCGTTTCCACTATTTTTGCGTATTTTTCAGAGATAGGGCCAGAAATCGGATTTTTCAGAAATTAGGAAAATTCCTAATTTCTTTTCCTTTTTCTTTTCCTTCCTCTCTCCTCCCTTCTCATTTCACCGCCGCCGTCTCTCTCTCCCATTTTCTCTCCTCTCGAGCTTCCTCTGCTCCGGCTACATCCGGAGGACCTAGGAGCGAGTGTTGGGGATGCTATGGAGCTGACTGGGTGCGCGATAGGGCGAGGATGGAGTGGTTCTGGCGCGATCCCGAACAGTGGATTCAAAGCCGACGTTTGAGCTCGCGGCGTGGTTTTCGGCGGGGTTTAGTCCCCTCGGGGCACGGTTTCTTCGGTGGAGGTAGGGAATTGGACCGCCACCTTGTGCTGCACGTTTCCTCTGTTTCTGTGCATGATTTGGTGCTCGATCGGGGGAGATCGGGCTGGTTTTGTGAAAATCGTGGTTTTTGGGGTTTTCAGGGTTCGCCGGAAAATGGCAACCATTCATGGTGTGGTTAGTGTCCAACTGACCGCTGGGATGTCTGGATCCCATCCATGCTAGTTTTGTGTTGATCGGTGGTCATTTGAGGCCGGTAGGTGTCCGGGAACCTCGGTGACTCGTTTAGGGTCGATTTGTCTAAATCACCCCGATCTAGCGTTTTAATGTGTACATGTGGGCTTTTTAGCCTTCTAGTGTTGTTTTTCATCGTCTAGTTTTGTTTCCCCTGCGCTTCGACGTGAATGGGGCGTGGAACGGCTCGATTTGGCCAATCCACTGTTTTCCCGCCGTGACCGGTGTAGCGGTCGTTTCAGTGACCGCCAGAGGTCCCTGACGGCCCTACGATAGACCGTCACAACTTCTGGGCGTTTTTAAGCTTTTCATGGTTTTGGGAGTGTGACGGCCCAGGGGTGGCGTGTCACAGCCTCCTGAGGCGTCCGGTGAGACGCGTTACGCTTATTTTGTCGTTTAGTAGTTTGGTTAAGTCGGTTCCCCTGACGCACCTGCTCTAGTGCGTCAGGTGTGTGTAACGCGCCTGAGCTAGGCCGTTACGTTTTGTTTGACCAGCTTTGACCGTTTGAGTAGGTTTGTGTAATGGTGGTGTCCCCGTGCGTCACAGCGTTGTAACGCGCCTGCCCCAGGCCGTTACGTGCTGTTTTGGCTGAGTGTGGGTGGCTGTGTCATTGGTTCTAACAGTCACGCACCCATTCGTTAGGCGTCTGTAATGTGTCCGATCGGGACCGTTACATGCCTGTTGGCCAGTGATTTGTTTGACTTGAGCCTGTTGGCCCTAACGCGCCTGCTTTGCCGCGTTAGGCTGTGTGACGCGCCTGGTCTAGCGTGTAACGTGGTTCGAGTTGTCGTTTTAAGCTTGAGGTCTGTTGGCCCTGACGGCTCGGGTCGGGCGCGTCAGAGCGGTGTAACGCGCCTGGTGTAGGCCGTTACGTGTTGTAATGCCCTGGATCCGTGGTAGGTCTTGTTGGATCTTCATTGGATCTTTTGGATTTATTTCGGTGAGTTTCGGGTCGCTTTAGTGACTTTCGAGTTGAGTTTTACGATCCGTGTGGGTTTTTCTCTCGTACTAGTTACGGAACCCTACGGTGAGTTTGATTGTCAGTTCCTCGACTCGTGAATGTTGCAGCGACGATGTACTCTCCGAGCCGGTCGTTTCGACTATTTCTGTGTCTTTTTCGGAGATAGGGCCAGAAATCGGATTTTTTAAAAATTAGGAAAATTCTTAATTTCTTTTCCTTTTTTCTTTTCCTTCCTCTCTCCTCCCTTCTCATTTCGCCGTCATCGTCTCTCTCTCCCGTTTTCTCTCCTCTCGAGCCTCCTCGGCTCCGGTTGCAGATGGGGTACCTAGAGGCACGTATTGGGGATGCTGTGGAGCTGGCTGGGTGCGCGATGGAGCGAAGATGGAGTGGTTTTGGCGCGATCCCGACCGGTGGATTCAAAGCTGACGTTTGAGCTCGCGGCGTGGTTTTCGGCGCAGTTTAGTCCCTTCGGGGCACGGTTTCTTCGGTGGGGGTAGGGTGAAATTCCTCACTTCTTCCTCTCCGTTTTCCCTGCCATTGCACGTCGTTTGGCGCGGAAACGGTCGAGTTTGGGCTTGTTTAGCCTAAACCGTGATTTTCGGATTTTGTAGGGTTCGCCGAAAAACGGAAACCATTTGTTGCTCGGTTAGTGTTGAACTGACCGTGGGGATGTTAGGATCCCATTCATGCTTGTTTCGTGTTGATCGGTGGTCATTCGAGGCCAGTAGGAGTCCGGGAACCTCGTTGACTCTTTTAGGGTCGATTTGCCCAAATCGCTCTGATCTTGCATTTTGATGCTTGCATGTGTGCTTTTTAGCCTTCTTATGTGGTTTTTCATCGTCGAGGGTTGTTCCCCATGCACTTCGGCGTGAATGGGGGGTGGAACGGGCCGATTTGGCCAACCCTCTGTTTTCCCGCCGTGACTGGTGTGGCAGTCGTTCTAGGGACCGTCACAGTCCCTGACGGCCCCACGACAGACCGTCACAATGTCTGGGCGATTTTTAGTTTTTGGTGGTTTTGAGGGTGTGACGGCCCAGGGGTGGCGCGTCACAGCCCTCTGACGCGTTCCGTGAGACGCGTTACGCCTATCTTGTCGTTTAGTGTTTTGGGTTAAGTCGGTCCCCCTGACGCGCCTGCCCCTGTGCGTCAGGTGGGTGTAACGCGCCTGGTGTAGGCCGTTACCTTGCGTTTGATTTGGTGTTTTGACCGTTGAGTCGGTTTGTGTGACGGTGGTTCCTCCGTGCGTCACAGCGTCGTAACGTGCCTGCCCCAGGCCGTTACATGCTGTTTTGGCTGAGTTTGGGGTGGTTGTGTCGTTGTCTCTAACGACCTCGCCCCCGTGTGTTAGGTGTTTGTAATGCGTCCGATCGGGACCGTTACATGCCTCTCAGCCAGTTGTTTCTTGCCTTGAGCCAGTTGGCCCTGACGCGCCTGCTCCCGTGCGTTAGGTTGCCCTGACGCGTCTGCCTTGCCGCGTTAGGTTGTGTAACGCGTTTGGCCTAGCGCGTTAGGTGGTTCGAGCTCTGGTTTGTTCTGGGTTTTGTTGACCCTGACGCGCTTGCCCTGGCGCGTTAGGTAGCTGTAACGCGCCTTGGTTCGTGCGTTACGTGCCTCGAGTGCGGTTTTATGTTTGAGGTTTGTTGGCCCTGACGGCCCGAGTTGGGCGCGTCAGAGCGGTGTAATGCGCCTGGTGCAGGCCGTTACGTGCCTAGTGTGTTTTAGGTGTTGTGTAGGGCGGTTGGAGTGTAACGGTCTAGGCTTAGACCGTCACGTTCATGTAACGGTCTAAGGGTGGTGCGTTACATGCCTTGTGCTCCGATTTCCGTTCTTTCGGTTTCTGCTTATCTTGGCTTGTCCTTGTGGTCTGCCCGCTGTCTCGTGGATGTCTCTTGACGTCATATGAGGGATAAAGACTACATTTTAAGGTGGCCACGAGTCTTTTTACTTGTGGTAGGATTCTCTATCATACTTTTGTTTATGTTTTGGTCGGGTTCCGGTCGACCCGGGGTGACCCAGGGGTTGACAGGTGACCTTCTGTGTGGGTGTCTTGGCGGTTTTGTCCAGTCCGAGATAATGGTTCTGGATGCCTCAAGGTGCTGTGTTACCTCGGTTTGCGTGTCCAGACGTGTCTGAGGGTCTTCGGTGTTCCCTCAGGTCTCCGTGAGTCGTTTCCTGCGGAGTGTCGTTTCTCGTGGCTTAGGATTAGACCGATTGGCGGCTTGTTCCGCTGTTTGTGACGATCTTGTCTTTGAGTCGTTCGACTCGGGATCGTTACTTGGTAGGTCTAGTTGTCTTGTCCTGAGTCTGTTGGTAGTGGTCGTACTGCCATTGGTGTCTCGAAGTACGTGTCGTGGGCGTTCTTGCCTGTTTATACTTCGGCACTTGTGTTTTAGAGTCTCTGTGTCTCGTGAGCCTCCATTTGTTGTTACCCTAAGGTCTTTGAGTGCCGACCCGCCGGCGGATGGCAGAGGGGTGTTCCCGAGATACGGTTTGTAAGCTAGTTCCGTGGGCTCCCTGCCAACGGTAGCGTCCTACCGAGGGAGAAAACTAGCTAGAGAACCTGGCTTAGGCTAGAGCCAGTGTGTGCACACGTTGTCAGGGACTGAGGACTTACGTTGACAGGCGTGACCCTGACTAGTTACTTGTTCTGTTGTTGCTGTTGTTCCCGTTTGGTTCATCGCGTGTCTATGACTCTACCGTGGTTTCAGCAGTACCATAGGCGAGACACTTGTGGCGCAGCATAAGACGTTAGTGGACGCGGCTGGATGTTCCTCTTGTGAGGAGGAGGTGCTTCCGTCACGTGGCACGTGACTCTCGGTGTTTCTTGTGCGTCGTGACCTTTCTGGGTTGGCCTTTCCGTGGATGTGCCCGAGGTCAGGGTTCTGTCACATGCATGATGTTCTGGTCGTGCGTGGGACAGTGTGCACGACGTTCTAGTAGTGTATGTGTGGCCGAGTCTGTTGGTCATCCGTGTGGGTCTTTTCTAGACCTGTCGTCTGTTCTTGCAGGTCTTCATCTTAGACCTGGTGTTGTGTCGGCAGATCGGTAACATCTGACTTTGTTAGATCAGAGTCGCCCTTCTGTCGCTGCTTGGAGTAGTTTGGGGTGCCGAGGTTAGTTCGGCCGCCGCCTGTCTGGCGCGGGTTCTTCCCCTTCCTCACTTGCTCCCTACTCCTACTTCCCGTCTGTTTACTACTACTCGTAGTGTAGTTTTACAGCTTTGTAGTGTAGTTTCCTGCTTTACTACACCTACTGTTTTGTTGTTGTTGTTGTTCCGTGTTACTGCGTGTTTTTCAGTGGGGATCCGCGTGACCCCTACTGAGCCAGTGACACGTGGCTCACCCCTACTTTTTAGGTGGGGTGGCGTTGTTCGTTTGCTTTCACGTGGTTCCTGGTGCGCGTGCTCGTTGCGTGCCGTTGCTGCAAACTGGTACCTATGTCGGGCTTCCCCCGACTTCTTGGTACGTCTTTCCTTTCTGTCGACTGTACTGTACTGGAGTTGTTGTCTTTAGCTGTGGACTGACTCTGGGATATAATTTTTAATTTGAACTGTTAATTAAAAAGTAATTTTATTTCTGCTACTTTAGCAAACCTGTCTAATGAAATTTAATTACTTCTGTTATATCTCTGTGGCTTCAATGTACTCTACACATGCCCTTATCCCTTCGGAGCTTTCCCGCTCTTGGGAGGCCTCGCGGGTTCCATGCGGTATCACGCGTATCCGATAGTCCTACAGGGTATACCTGGTATCCGGAATCCGGGTCGCTACTGAGTGGTATCAGAGCAGTGTTCTGAGATGTTCGGAGTTCTTTTCTGAGCTATCAGAGCGTTGTTGTGTGAAGTACATGGGAATATGAGATATACAGTATCCAGAGTCGTAAAAGTCCAGTACAGTCTTCAGCTGGCTTTGGTGTTGCGATGATTTATCACGTTGTTTTCTTGTGCGTGCTGTCCTGGCACTGCACGAGATGGTCCTGCTCTTGTCAGGATGTGTCGAGGTGTTTCCTTTTCGTCGTTGTGTTTGTTTTGATCATGTTGTACTTGGCAGTGTTCGCCGGAAGGCTTGAATCTGCAGTACATTGCGAGGTTTTCGCCGTATGTTGTTTAGGTTGCTGTCGACCTTTAGCCTTGGTTCGATGACTATTCACGTTCTCACGTTGTTTTGGTCGTCCCGGCTTGAGTCTGTTCAGCTCCTGATGTGTTTCGCTTCTGTTGAAGTGCTCGATTAGATCCCGTGTTTGAGAAGTTGCTCAGGCAAGCAAGGATTTTCCCTTCCTGGTGAGCTTTTGTGGTTGAGCTTCTTGCTTCTCATCCCTTCTGAAGGAATCTTTTTGAGGTTTGCCTTGGAATTGCTGTCTTGGCAATGCTTTTGTCCTGTGTCTGCTTAAGTGTGGACAGTTTTGTTTTGAGCCTGATCTGCTCTTTGCTATACGGTTGCTTGGCTTTGGACTCCGTTATGGTGTTAAGAGCTGCTATGCACCATGTTGTCGTGCCGTGTCCAGCGGCCGATATATTGTGAAGGCTCATTTACCATTTTCAGGACGTGAAGGTAAGCTGAGATTGATGTTTTCCTTGTGCTTTGTGCTGAAGCTGGTACTCTTCTCTTGTTGCACTTGGGCTCTTGGTGATCGGTTATTCGTGAGATCGGTACTCATGGCGTGTTGTTTGCGATCTTCATTGGTTGCGAAGACGTCTAGTGTGTACTGAGATGCGACTATCGAGGTTGTTCTGATGCCTGTGTGCGTTGTTGAGAGTGCAGTTGAACCGTGTGGGTTGGTTACCCACGGGTCGAGAGGTTTGTTCTTCTCAATGTGACTTCGTCTTGGCTTCTTGTGCCTTGACTTTGTCTGCTGCCGTTGTGTTGTTTCTGTGAGTGCTATTTCTCTATGATTTTGTGTAATGCCATGGATCTTGATGGATCTTTTACAGGTCTTGTTGGATCTTCGTTGGATCTTTCGGATCTGTTTCGGATTGGTTTCGTTGAGTTTCGGTTCGCTTTCGTGGCTTCCGAGTTGAGTTGACGAGCCGTGTGGGTTTTTCTCACGTACTAGTTACAGAACCCTATGGTGAGTTTGTCTGTCAATTCTCGAACTCGTGGATGCTACTGCGACGATGTACTCTTCGAGCCGGTCGTTTCGGCTATCTTTGCGTATTTTTCTGAATTTGTGCATTTTCGGCGCATTTTCGGAATTTTCGGAAATTAGGAAAATTTCCTAATTTCTTTTCTTTTTATTTCCTTTTCCTCTCTCTTCCTCCTCACTCTCGCGATCTCACTCTCTCTCTCCCGTTCTCTCTCGTTCTTCCCCCTCTTTGGCCCCGGCTGCAGACGGAGCGATCGTGGGCGGGTTGGCGAGGCTGTGGAGCTGTCGAGGTGCGCGATGGGGCGAGGATCGGATCGATTCTGGCGCGATCCCGAACGGTGGATTCAAAGCCGGTGAAATCAGTTCGCGAGTGGTTTTCGGCGTGGTTTAGTCCTTTCGGGGCACGGTTTCTTCGGTGGAGGCAGGGTGACGGATCCTTACTTCTCCATCTTCGTTTTCCCTGCCATTGCACGTCGTTCGGCTAGGAAACGAGCGTGTTTGGGCTTGTTTTGCCTAAACCGTGATTTTTGTGGTTTTTAGGGTCGGCCGGTAAACGGTGACCGTTTGCGGCGTAGTTAGTTTCTAACTGACCGCTGGGATGTTAGGATCCCACCCACGTTGATTTCGTGTGATTTGGTGTTCATTCGAGGCCGGTAGAAGCCCGGGAACCTCGGTGACCCACTTTGGGTGGATTTGATGAAATCGCCCGGATCATGCGTTTTTGAGCTTGCATGTGGGGTTTTGAGTCCCCTGGCGTTGTTATTTGTCGTTGTGGTTTGTCTCCCCTGCATTTCGGCGTGAATGGGGCGTGGAACGGGCCGATTGGGCCATTCCCCTGTTTTCCCGCCGTATGGGAAGTAGCGGTCGTGCCAGCGACCGTTACTTGCTTCTGACGGTCCTACGATAGACCGCCATTTGATTAGGCGTCTTTTTAAGTTTTTTGGCTTTTGGGAATGTGACGGCCCAAGGGTGGTGCGCCGCTTCCTTGTGACGCGCCTAGGTCAGCGCGTTACTTCGGTTTTGTCGTTTTGTACCCTGAATAAGGCGGTTCCTCTGACGGCCTGGTCCTGGCATGTCAGAGGGTTGTAACGCGCCCAGGTTGGGCTGTTACATTGTGTTTGACCGAGTTTGGCTGGGCGTTGACCGTTTAAGGCGGTTGATGTAGTAGTCATGTCTCCATGCGTCGCAGCGTTGTAACGCGCCGTGCTTAGGCCGTTACATGCTGTTTGGCTGAGGTTGGGTGGTTGTGTGCTGCCTTGTGTGTGACGGCCTTGCCCCGTGCGTTGTTTGGTACTAACGCGCCTGCCCCTGTGCGTCGTTTGTAAGTAACGCATTCATCTCTATCCGTCGTTTGCTGTTGTGCTGGGTTGAGGGTGGCTATGCCGTTGGAAGTAACGGATATGCCCCTGTGCGTCGTTTGGCTCTGACGGCCCTCCCCTGCCGCGTTGTTTGGTCGTAACGCGCCTGGGGTTGTGCGTTACTTCACTTTGGTTTGGGTGACTGTGCACGTTGTGAATAACACGCTAACCCCCGTGCGTCGTTTGCTTGAAACGCGCCTGGTGCTGTGCGTTACTTTGCTCTTGTGTGGTTTAGTAGGTTGTCCGGGTGGTGAGCGACGGCCTGTTGCCTGTCCGTCGTTTGGGAAATAACGGCCCCGACCTAGACCGTCGTTTGTCCATAGCGGTCTAAGGCTCGTGCGTTACTTTCCTTGTGCCTTGGTGTTCCGCCCGTTGATTTTTGTGTGTCTTGGCTTGGCCTAGTGGTCTGCCCGTTGTCCTGTGGATGTCTTCCGACGTCTTATGAGGGTTAAGACTACGTTGTAAGGTAGCTAGGAGTCTTCTTACTTGTGGTAGGATTCTTGATCCTGCTTCTGTATGCTGTTGTTGTTTGGTTCAGGTCAACCCGATTTGACCCAGTGGTTGACATGTGACCTTGTCTGTGCGTGTCTTGGCGGTTCTGTCCTATCCGAGACACTGCTCCTGGATGCTTCAAGGTGTTGGTCTACCTCGGTTTGCGTGTCCAGCTGTGCTGAGAGTTCTTAATGTTCCCCTCAGGTCTCCGTGTGTTGTTTTCTGCGGAGCGTGGTTTTTCTGGCTTAGGATTAGACCGATTGGCGGCTTGTTCCGCTGTTTGTGACGATCTTGCCTTTGAGTCGTTCGACTCGGGATCGTTACGTTGTAGGTCTAGTTACCTGGTCCTGAGTCTGTTGGCAGTTGTTTAGCTGCCTTGGTGCTTCGTTTTGCACGTGACGGGCTTTCCTTAGCTGTCTGTGCTGTAGCGCCTGTGTTTCAGAGTTCATACCTTGTGAGCCTCCCCTAGTTGTTGTGGCCCTAGGCTGTCTGCCGACCCACCGGGAGTGGTGGAGGGGTTCTTTTTCCTATGGCGTTTGGTACGTACGGTTTTTAAGCTAGTTCCGTAGGCCCCGGCCAGCGGTAGCGTCCTACCGAGGGGAATACTAGCTAGAGGCCTGGCCTAGGTAGTGGTCAGTGTGTGCACACGTGGTCAGGGACTGGGGACTCGCGCCGACGGGCGTGGCCCTGACTAGTCACTCGCAGTTGGTGCCGTTCCTTGGGACTTCTGTTCCTTGGACCTGGTTCTTGGTGTGTCTTGTCCTTGAGTGACATGACACTTTTAGCGCAGTGTAAGTCGTCAGTGGACGCATCTGGTTATTCTTCTGGAAGGAGGGTGCTCCTGTCACTTGGTGCAGTGACTCTCGGCGTTTTCCTGTGCGATGTGACCTTTGCGAGTTGCTCGTTCGTGGCTGTACTCGGGGTCAGTGTTTTGTTGTCCGCACGGTGTTCTGATCGTGCGTGGGGCTGTGTACACGAGGTTTCCAGTCGTGTACGTGTTTGTTTGGCTTCTGTCTAGGTCTTGTCTAGACCTTGATTGTTTGGGGCTGGTTGACAGACTGGTGTACCCTTCTGTGTGAGTTTAGGGTCAACCATCTGTTGCCTTTTTGTTTGGAGTAGTTTGGGGTGCCGAGGTTAGTTCGGCAGCCGCTTGTTTGGTGCGGGTTCTCACCCCTCTCCTGCGTGTTCCCTACTCCTACTTCCAGTCTGTTTCTTTATTGCTTTTTTAGCGGTAGTTTTACAGCTTTGTAGTGTAGCTTTTCCTGCTTTGCTACACCTGCTGTTCCTGCTGCTTTGTTGTTGCTTCCGTTGCTTTGTGCGCTGTCTAGTGGGGATCCACGTGACCCCTACTGAGTTTCTGTTGAGACTCACCCCTACTGCTTTTCAGGTGGATTTCGCCGTCTGCCTCTGCTGTTCTCGGTGGAGCGCTCTCTTGCTGTTGTAGCTGCCAGCCGTATCTGTGTCGGGCTTCTCCCGACTTCTGTGTACGTTTCTTTCTGTCTGACTGTACTGTGCTAGACTTGTTGTCTTTCCTTTGGGCTGGACTCTGTGCATAATTGTAATTGTTGAAATTATTAATGAAAAGGTAATTTTATTTCTGCTACTTTAGCAATCCAATCTAATGAAATTTAATTGCTTACTGTTATATCTCTGTGGCTTCAATGTACTCTACACATGCCCTCCTAACCCTTCAGGGGCCTCATCAGCCTCTTGGGTGGCCTCCCTAGTTCTTGGTATCGGTGTATCGATGTTATCGGTATATCGGTATCCTGAACTCTGGGTCGTTACAGCTTGTATCAGAGCAGTGTTCTGAGATGTTCGGAGTTCTTTTCTGAGCTATCAGAGCGTTGTTGTGTGAAGTACATGGGAATCCAGATATACCATTACCAGAGTCCATAAGGTCCAGTACAGTCTCTTGCTGGCATAGGTGTTGCGATGGTTTATCGCGGTGCTTTTTGCGTGTGGTCTTGTACGTGCTTGGTTGGCACTGTGCGAGATGGTTTTACTCCCGTCTGAGTGTGACGTGGTGCTTTGTTCAGTTTTGAAGTTGGTCTCGATCATGTTGCGCTTGGCAGTGTTTGTCGGTTGGCATGAACCTACAGTGCATTGTTCGAGCTGTTTTCTGTATTTTGCTCAGGTGGCTTGTGACTTTTAGCGTTGGTGTGATGGCCATGCACGTTCTTACGTTGCTTTAGTTGTCCCGGCTTGAGTTTGCTTAGCTTCTGATGCATTGTTGTTTTGGTTGTTTCGTTGTCGTGTTGCCTCGATTGAGAAGTTGCTCGAGCGAACCTAGGATTTTCCCTTCCTGGTAAGCTGTTGTTGTTGAGCTTGTTGCTTCTCGTCCTTCTTGGTGAAGCTTTTTCGAGGTTGGCCTTGGGATTGCTGTCTTAGTGCTACCTTGTCATGTGTCTGCTTAAGTGTGGACAGCTTTATTTTGAGCCTGATCTGCTCCTTGTTGTACGGTTGCTTGGCTTTGGACTCCATGATGGTGTTAAGAGCTGTTGTGCATCGTAGTTGTCGTGCTGTGTCTAACAGCCGATGTATTGTGAAGGCTCATTTATCGTTTTCGGGACGTGAAGGTAAGCTGAGATTGATGCTTTCCTTGTACTTTGTGCTGAAGCTGGTGCTCTTCTCTTGTTGCACTTAGGCTCCTTGTGTTCGGTTATTTGCTAGATCGGTGCTCGTGTCGTGTGAATTGCGATCTTGTTGATTGCGATGGCGCTGGTGTGTGCTGAGATGCGATTACCGAGGTTGTTCTGTTGCCTGTGCATGTTGTGGAGAGTGCAGCGGAAGTGTGTGGGTTGGCTACCCATCCGTCGAGGGAATCTTTCTTTCTCGATGTGACTTCGTCTTGGCTTCTCGTGCCTTGATGTCGTCAGTTGCCGTGCCATTGTTGGTGGTTTTCTTGTGTTGGCATTGGCATGTGCGAGTGTTGGGGAATTTGTCGGCATTCCTTGCTGATTGAGTACCTTCTGCTCTGTATTTTCTTTCTTGGGTGTTGTGCTCTTGAGGCGTGTTGCTAGTCCTTGAGTTGCGTTCCCCGAGATTGTTGTCGTTTCTCGTTGTTGTGGGTCTTCTCTTGGTGAGCAGTCTGATGCGTAACCCGTTCCCGTGTGGTTGTGTGTTCAGCTGTTCTTGTGCCTTGTTGTGACCCTGCTTGCAGATGTGTTCTGTGGTTCTGCGTGTTGTGTGGAGCCGGAATCCTGCAGGTGTTGCTGCTGTGTTGTTGTGTTGTTTTGGCGCTGTTTCTTTATGATTTTGTGTTCTTGTCTTGGACCATTGTCTTGTCAGTTAGCTTTGCTGTACTCTTTTTCTTGGGAGTGAGCTTGCGACTTGATCAGATGTGATATCTGAGTGAGTACTGACTTGATAGTGCTTGTGGTCCAGTGGTGTTGTTGTCGTTGGCGTTCTCTGTGCCAGGTGTTCCCTGTTGCCTTTTGGCACTGGAGCCGATGATGTGGTCGAGCTGTCAGCTGAGAGGACTGTGTCTCCTTGTATGAGCTGCTGCTTGCCGTGTTGTCGTTGTGTTTCTCGATTGTTGTGGCAGTCGTGTCTCCTGCCCTATGAGACGTAAACGACGTTGCCCTTGCTTCGGAGGTGTCAGATGTGTTCACTTTGGTGCCATACTCGTGCTGCGGACTTGCTGTCTTAGAAGCTGAGTGTGTACCTGTAATTGTGATCTGACGATGTTCCTCTGAGCTGTGTTTTTCGAGATTTGTGCTATTGGGTTGTTCTTCCCTGCTTTTCCTTTGTTAGTCCTTAATTTCGAGGGCGAAATTTCTTAAAGGAGGGGAGGATGTAATGCCCTGGATCTTGATGGATCTTTTGCAGTTCTTGTTGGATCTTCGTTGGATCTTTCGGATCTATTTTGGATTGGTTTCATTGAGTTTCGGTTCGCTTTCGTGGCTTCCGAGTTGAGTTGACGAGCCGTGTGGGTTTTTCTCACGTACTAGTTACGGAACCCTATGGTGAGTTTGTCTGTCAATTCTCGAACTCGTGGATGCTACTGCGACAATGTACTCTTCGAGCCGGTCGTTTCGGCTATCTTTGCGTATTTTTCTGAATTTGTGCATTTTCGGCGCATTTTCAGAATTTTCGGAAATTAGGAAAATTTCCTAATTTCTTTTCTTTTTATTTCCTTTTCCTCTCTCTTCCTCCTCACTCTCGCGATCTCACTCTCTCTCTCCCGTTCTCTCTCGTTCTTCCCCCTCTTTGGCCCCGGCTGCAGACGGAGCGATCGTGGGCGGGTTGGCGAGGCTGTGGAGCTGTCGAGGTGCGCGATGGGGCGAGGATCGGATCGATTCTGGCGCGATCCCGAATGGTGGATTCAAAGCCGATGAAATCAGTTCGCGAGTGGTTTTCGGGGTGGTTTAGTCCTTTCGGGGCACGGTTTCTTCGGTGGAGGTAGGGTGACGGATCCTTACTTCTCCATCTTCGTTTTCCCTGCCATTGCACGTCGTTCGGCTAGGAAACGAGCGTGTTTGGGCTTGTTTTGCCTAAACCGTGATTTTCGTGGTTTTTAGGGTCGGTCGGTAAACGGTGACCGTTTGCGGCGTAGTTAGTTTCTAATTGACCGCTGGGATGTTAGGATCCCACCCACGTTGATTTCGTGTGATTTGGTGTTTCATTCGAGGCCGGTAGAAGCCCGGGAACCTCGGTGACCCACTTTGGGTGGATTTGATGAAATCGCCTGGATCGTGCGTTTTTGAGCTTGCATGTGGGGTTTTGAGTCCCCTGGCATTGTTATTTGTCGTTGTGGTTTGTCTCCCCTGCATTTCGGCGTGAATGGGGCGTGGAACGGGCCGATTGGGCCATTCCCCTGTTTTCCCGCCGTATGGGAAGTAGTGGTCGTGCCAGCGACCGTTACTTGCTTCTGACGGTCCTACGATAGACCGCCATTTGATTAGGCGTCTTTTTAAGTTTTTTGGCTTTTGGGAATGTGACGGCCCAAGGGTGGTGCGCCGCTTCCTTGTGACGCGCCTAGGTCAGCGCGTTACTTCGTTTTTGTCGTTTTGTACCCTGAATAAGGTGGTTCCTCTGACGGCCTGGTCCTGGCGCGTCAGAGGGTTGTAACGCGCCCAGGTTGGACTGTTACATTGTGTTTGACCGAGTTTGGCTGGGCGTTGACCGTTTAAGGCGGTTGATGTAGTAGTCATGTCTCCATGCGTCGCAGCGTTGTAACGCTCCGTGCTTAGGCCGTTACATGCTGTTTGGCTGAGGTTGGGTGGTTGTGTGTTGCCTTGTGTGTGACGGCCTTGCCCCGAGCGTTGTTTGGTACTAACGCGCCTGCCCCTGTGCGTCGTTCGTAAGTAACGCATTCATCTCTGTCCGTCATTTGCTGTTGTGCTGGGTTGAGGATGGCTATGCCATGGGAAGTAACGGATATGCCCCTGTGCGTCGTTTGGCTCTGACGGCCCTCCCCTGTCGCGTTGTTTGGTCGTAACGCGCCTGGCGTTGTGCGTTACTTCGCTTTGGTTTGGGTGGCTGTGCACGTTGTGAATAACGCGCTAACCCCCGTGCGTTGTTTGCTTGAAACGCGCCTGGTGCTGTGCGTTACTTGGCTCTTGTGTGGTTTAGTAGGTTGTCCGGGTGGTGAGCGACGGCCTGTTGCCTGTCCGTCGTTTGGGAAATAACGGCCCCGACCTAGACCGTCATTTGTCCATAGCGGTCTAAGGCTCGTGCGTTACTTTCCTTGTGCCTTGGTTTTCCGCCCGTTGATTTTTGTGTGTCTTGGCTTGGCCTAGTGGTCTGCCCGTTGTCCTGTGGATGTCTTCCGACGTCCTATGAGGGTTAAGACTACGTTGTAAGGTAGCCAGGAGTCTTCTTACTTGTGGTAGGATTCTTGATCCTGCTTCTGTATGCTGTTGTTGTTTGGTTCAGGTCAACCCGGTTTGACCCAGTGGTTGACATGTGACCTTGTCTGTGCGTGTCTTGGCGGTTCTGTCCTATCCGAGACACTGCTCCTGGATGCTTCAAGGTATTGTTCTACCTCGGTTTGCGTGTCCAGCTGTGCTGAGGGTTCTTAATGTTCCCCTCAGGTCTCCGTGTGTTGTTTTCTGCGGAGCGTGGTTTTTCTGGCTTAGGATTAGACCGATTGGCGGCTTGTTCCGCTGTTTGTGACGATCTTGCCTTTGAGTCGTTCGACTCGGGATCATTACATTGTAGGTCTAGTTACCTGGTCCTGAGTCTGTTGGCAGTTGTTTAGCTGCCTTGGTGCTTCGTTTTGCACGTGACGGGCTTTCCTTAGCTGTCTGTGCTATAGCGCCTGTGTTTCAGAGTTCGTACCTTGTGAGCCTCCCCTAGTTGTTGTGGCCCTAGGCTGTCTGCCGACCCACCGGGAGTGGTGGAGGGGTTCTTTTTCCTGCGGCATTTGGTACGTACGGTTTTTAAGCTAGTTCCATAGGCCCCGGCCAGCGGTAGCGTCCTACCGAGGGGAATACTAGCTAGAGGCCTGGCCTAGGTAGTGGTCAGTGTGTGCACACGTGGTCAGGGACTGGGGACTCGCGCCGACGGGCGTGGCCCTGACGAGTCACTCGCAGTTGGTGCCGTTCCTTGGGACTTCTGTTCCTTGGACCTGGTTCTTGGTGTGTCTTGTCCTTGAGTGACATGACACTTTTAGCGCAGTGTAAGTCGTCAGTGGACGCATCTGGTTATTCTTCTGGAAGGAGGGTGCTCCTGTCACTTGGTGCAGTGACTCTCAGCGTTTTCCTGTGCGTTGTGACCTTTGCGAGTTGCTCGTTCGTGGCTGTACTCGGGGTCAGTGTTTTGTTGTCCGCACAGTGTTCTGATCGTGCGTGGGGCTGTGTACACGAGGTTTCCAGTCGTGTACGCGTTTGTTTGGCGACTGTCTAGGTCTTGTCTAGACCTTGATTGTTTGGGGCTGGTTGACAGACTGGTGTACCCTTCTGTGTGAGTTTAGGGTCAACCATCTGTTGCCTTTTTGTTTGGAGTAGTTTGGGGTGCCGAGGTTAGTTCGGCAGCCGCTTGTTTGGTGCGGGTTCTCACCCCTCTCCTGCGTGTTCCCTACTCCTACTTCCCGTCTGTTTCTTTATTACTTTTTTAGCGGTAGTTTTACAGCTTTGTAGTGTAGCTTTTCCTGCTTTGCTACACCTGCTGTTCCTGCTGCTTTGTTGTTGCTTCCGTTGCTTTGTGCGCTGTCCAGTGGGGATCCGCGTGACCCCTACTGAGTGTCTGTTGAGACTCACCCCTGCTGCTTTTCAAGTGGGTTTCGCCGTCTGCCTCTGCTGTTCTCGGTGGAGCGCTCTCTTGCTGTTGTAGCTGCCAGCCGTACCTGCGTCGGGCTTCTCCCGATTTCTGTGTACGTTTCTTTCTGTCTGACTGTACTGTGCTAGACTTGTTGTCTTTCCTTTGGGCTGGACTCTGTGCATAATTGTAATTGTTGAAATTATTAATGAAAAGGTAATTTTATTTCTGCTACTTTAGCAATCCAATCTAATGAAATTTAATTGCTTACTGTTATATCTCTGTGGCTTCAATGTACTCTACACATGCCCTCCTAACCCTTCAGGGGCCTCATCAGTCTCTTGGGTGGCCTCCCTAGTTCTTGGTATCGGTGTATCAATGTTATCGGTATATCGGTATCCTAAACTCTGGGTCGTTACATTTTGTGTCTCTGTTTTGGACCCAATCTTGTCGGTTAGCTTTGCTGTACTCTTTTTCCCTAGAGTTAGCTTGCGACTCGATCGGATGTAATATCTGAGTGAGGACTGACTCGATTGTGTTCGTGGTCCAGCCGTGGTGTTGTCGTTGGCGTCCTGTGTGCCAGGTGTTCCTTGTCACCTTTGGCACTGGAGCCGATGATGTGGTCGAGCTATCAGCTGAGAGGACTGTGTCTCCTCGTGTAAGCTGCCGCTTGCCGTGCTGTCGTTGTGTTTTTCGGTCGGTTGTCTGTTGTTGTGGCAGTCGTGTCTCTTTCCCTGGTGAGACGTAAGTGACGTTGCCTTGTTTCGGAGGTGTCGGACTTATGTTCACTTGTGTCGTGCTCGATCCAGAGCATGTACTCGTGATTATAGTCTGACAGTGTTCCTCTGAGCTGTGCTTTTCGAGATTTGTGTCGTTTCCGTGTTTGTGTTGTTGGGTTGTTCTTCCCTGCTTCTCCTTTGTTAGTCCTTAATGTTGAGGATGAAATTTCTTAAAGGAGGGGAGGATGTAATGCCCTGGATCCGTGGTAGGTCTTGTTGGATCTTCATTGGATCTTTTAGATTTATTTTGGTGAGTTTCGGGTCGCTTTAGTGGCTTCCGAGTTGAGTTTTACGATCCGTGTGGGTTTTTCTCTCGTACTAGTTACGGAACCCTATGGTGAGTTTGATTGTCAGTTCCTCGACTCGTGAATGTTGCAGCGACGATGTACTCTCCGAGCCGGTCATTTCGATTATTTCTGTGTATTTTTCGGAGATAGGGCCAGAAATCAAATTTTTTGAAAATTAGGAAAATTCTTAATTTCTTTTCCTTCCTCTCTCCTCCCTTCTCATTTCGCCGCCGTCGTCTCTCTCTCCCGTTTTCTCTCCTCTCGAGCCTCCTCGGCTCCTGCTACAGACGGGGTACCTAGAGGCATGTATTGGGGATGCTGTGGAGCTGGCTGGGTGCGCGACGGAGCGAAGATGGAGTGGTTTTGGCACGATCCCGACTGGTGGATTCAAAGCCGACGTTTGAGCTCGCGGCGTGGTTTTCGGCGCGGTTTAGTCCCTTCGGGGCACGGTTTCTTCGGTGGGGGTAGGGTGACGGTTCCTCACTTCTTCCTCTCCATTTTCCCTGCCATTGCACATCGTTTGGCGCAGAAACGGTCGAGTTTGGGCTTGTTTAGCCTAAATCGTGATTTTTGGGTTTTGTAGGGTTCGCCGGAACACGGCAACCATTTGTAGCTCGGTTAGTGTTGAACTGACTGTGGGGATGTTAGGATCCCATTCATGCTTGTTTCGTGTTGATCGGTGGTCATTCGAGGCCGGTAGGAGTCCGGGAACCTCGTTGACTCTTTTAGGGTCGATTTGCCCAAATCGCTCCAATCTTGCGTTTTGATGCTTGCATGTGGGCTGTTTAGCCTTCTTATGTGATTTTTCATCGTCGAGGGTTGTTCCCCATGCGCTTCGGCGTGAATGGGGGGTGGAACGGGCCGATTTGGCCAACCCTCTGTTTTCCCGCCGTGACTAGTGTGGCGGTCGTTCCAGGGACCGTCACAGTCCCTGACGGCCCCACGACAGACCGTCACAACGTCTGGGCAATTTTTAGTTTTTGGTGGTTTTGAGGGTGTGACGGCCCAGGGGTGGCGCGTCACAGCCCTCTGACGCGTTCCATGAGACGCGTTACGCCTATCTTGTCGTTTAGTGTTTTGGGTTAAGTCGGTCCCCCTGACGCGCCTGCCCCTGTGCGTCAGGTGGGTGTAACGCGCCTGGTGTAGGCCGTTACATTGCGTTTGATTTGGTGTTTTGATCGTTGAGTCAGTTTGTGTGACGGTGGTTCATTCGTGCGTCACAGCGTCATAACGCACCTGCCCTTGGCCGTTACATGCTGTTTTGGCTGAGTTTGGGGGGGTTGTGTCGTTGTCTCTAACGGCCTCGCCCCCGTGTGTTAGGTGTTTGTAACGCGTCTGGTCGGGACCGTTACATGCCTCTCAGCCAGTTGTTTCTTGCCTTGAGCCAGTTGGCCCTGACGCGCCTGCTCCCGTGTGTTAGGTTGCCCTGACGCGTCTGCCTTGCCGCGTTAGGTTGTGTAACGCGTTTGGCCTAGCGCGTTAGGTGGTTCGAGCTCTGGTTTGTTCTGGGTTTTGTTGGCCCTGACGCGCTTGCCCTGGCGTGTTAGGTAGCTGTAACGCGCCTTGGTCCGTGTGTTACGTGCCTCGAGTGCGGTTTTATGTTTGAGGTTTGTTGGCCCTGACGGCCCGAGTTGGGCGCGTCAGACCGCTGTAACGCGCCTGGTGCAGGCTGTTACGTGCCTGGTGTGATTTAGGTGTTGTGTAGGGCGGTTGCAGTGTAACGGCCTAGGCTTAGACCGTCACGTTCATGTAACGGTCTAAGGGTGGTGCGTTACATGCCTTGTGCTCCGATTTCGGTTCTTTTGGTTTCTGCTTGTCTTGGCTTGTCCTTGTGGTCTGCCCGCTGTCCCGTGGATGTCTCTTGAAGTCCTATGAGGGCTAAAGACTACGTTGTAAGGTGGCCAGGAGTCTTTTTGCTTGTGGTAGAATTCTCTATCCTACTTTTGTTTGTGTTTTGGTCGGGTTCCGGTCGACCTGGGGTGACCCAGGGGTTGACAGGTGACCTTGTGTGTGGGTGTCTTGGCGGTTTTATCCAGTCCGAGATAATGGTTCTGGATGTCTCGAGGTGCTGTGTTACCTCGGTTTGCATGTCCAGATGTGTCTGAGGGTCTTCGGTGTTCCCTCAGGTCTCCGTGAGTCGTTTCCTGCGGAGTGTCGTTTCTCGTGGCTTAGGATTAGACCGATTGGCGGCTTATTCCGCTGTTTGTGACGATCTCGCCTTTGAGTCATTCGACTCAGGATCGTTACTTGGTAGGTCTAGCTGTCTTGTCCTGAGTCTGTTGGCAGTGGTCGTACTGCCATTGGTGTCTCGAAGTAAGTGTCGTGGGCGTTCTTGCCTTTTTGTACTTCGGCACTTGTGTTTTAGAGTCTCTGTGTCTCGTGAGCCTCCATTTGTTGTTACCCTAAGGTCTTTGAGTGCCGACCCGCCTGCGGATGGCGGAGGGGTGTTCCCGAGATACGGTTTGTAAGCTAGTTCCGTGGGCTCCCAGCCAATGGTAGCATCCTACCGAGGGAGAAAACTAGATAGAGAACCTGGCTTAGGCTAGAGCCACTGTGTGCACACGTTGTCAGGGACTGAGGACTTACGTCGACAGGCGTGGCCCTGACTAGTTACTTATTCAGTTGTTGCTGTTGTTCCCGTTTGGTTCAGCGCGTGTCTACGACTCTACCGTGGTTTCAGCGGTACCGTAGGTGAGACACTTGTGGCGCAGCATAAGACGTCAGTGGACGCGGCTGGCTGTTCCTCTTGTGAGGAGGAGGTGCTTCCGTCACGTGGCACGTGACTCTCGGTGTCTCTTGTGCGTCGTGAACTTTCTGGGTTGGCCTTTCCATGGCTGTGCCCGAGGTCAGGGTTCTGTCACATGCATGATGTTCTGGTCATGCGTGGGACAATGTGCATGACGTTCTAGTCGTGTATGTGTGGCTGAGTCTGTTGGTCGTCCGTGTGGGTCTTTTCTAGACCTGTCGTCTGTTCTTGTAGGTCTTCGTCTTAGACCTGGTTTTGTGTCGGCAGATCGGTAACTTCTGAATTTGTTAGATCAGAGTCACCCTTCTGTCGCTGCTTGGAGTAGTTTGGGGTGCCGAGGTTAGTTCGGTCGCCGCCTGTCTGGCGCGGGTTCTTCCCCTTCCTCACTTGCTCCCTACTCCTACTTCCCGTCTGTTTACTACTGCTCGTAGCGTAGTTTTATAGCTTTGTAGTGTAGTTTCATGCTTTACTACACCTGCTGTTTTGTTGTTGTTGTTGTTCCGTGTTACTGCGTGTTTTTCAGTGGGGATCCGCGTGACTCCTACTAAGCCAGTGACACATGGCTCACCCCTGCTTTTTAGGTGGGGTGGCATTGTTCGTTTACTTTCACGTGGTTCCTGGTGCGCGTGCTCGTTGCGTGCCGTTGCTGCCAGCTGGTACCTGTGTCGGGCTTCCCCCGACTTCTTGGTACGTCTTTCCTTTCTGTCGACTGTGCTGTGCTGGACTTGTTGTCTTTAGCTGTGGACTGACTCTGGGATATAATTTTTAATTTGAACTGTTAATTAAAAAGTAATTTTATTTCTGCTACTTTAGCAAACCTGTCTAATGAAATTTAATTGCTTCAGTTATATCTCTGTGGCTTCAATGTACTCTACACATGCCCTTATCCCTTCGGAGCTTTCCCGCTCTTGGGAGGCCTCGCAGGTTCCATGCGGTATCACGCGTATCCGGTAGTCCTACCGGGTATACCTGGTATCCGGAATCTGGGTCGCTACTCGTGCCTTGTGCGTTTTAGATGTTGGTTAGGGCGGTGTGTGTGACGGCTCCCCCTGTGACCGTCACGTGTCTGTGACGCGTCTGCGTTAGACCGTCACGGTTGGAATGTAACGGCCAGCGTCAGACCGTCACATTCATGTAACGGTCTAAGGGTGGTGCGTTACAGTCCGTGTGTTCCGATTTCCGTGGTTTTGGCTTCTGATTGTCTTGGCTTGTCCTTGTGGTCTTCCCGCTTTACCGTTGATGTCTCCTGATATCCTATGAGGACTAAAATTACGTTGTGAGGTGGCCAGGAGTCTTCTTGCTTGTGGTAGGTTTCTCTTTCCTACTGTTGAGTCGTCGTTGTTTGGTTCCGGTCAACCTGGGGTGACCCGGTGGTTGACAGGTGACCTTGTTTGGGTGTCTTGGCGGTTCTGTCCAGTCCGAGACACTGGTTCTGGATGCCTAGAGGTACTGTGTTACCTCGGTCCATGTGTCCAGGTGTGCTGAGGGTCCTTGGTGTTCCCTCAGGTCTCCGTGAGTTGTTTTCTGCGGAGCGTCGTTTCTCGTGGCTTAGGATTAGACCGATTGGCGGCTTGTCCCGCTATCTGTGATGATCTTACCTTTGAGTCGTTCGACTCAGGATCGTTACGTTGTAGGTCTAGTTGCTTAGTCCTGAGTCTGTTGGCAGTGGTTGTATTGCCAGTGGTGCCTTGTAGTACGTGTGACAGCGTCTCCGCCTGTCAGTACTCTAGCACTTGTGTTCGGAGTTTTGTGTTTTGTACGCCTCCGATTGTTTTTGCCCTAGGCCTTGAGTTGTCGACCCGCCTGGTGATGGCGGAGGGGTGTTCCCGTGACACGGTTTGTAAGCTAGTTCCGTGGGCTCCCAGCCAACGGTAGTGTCCTACTGAGGGAGAAAACTAGCTGGAGTACCTGGCTTAGGCTAGAGCCAGTATGTGCACACGTGGTCAGGGGCTTTGGACTTACGTCGAAGGGCGTGACCCTGACTGGTTACTTGATGCTGTTGTTCCTGTTTGGTTCAGTGCGGGGGTCTGCGACTGTACCGTGACTTCAGCGGTATTGCAGGCGAGACACTCATGGCGCAGCATAAGACGTCTGTGGACGCAGCTGGCCGTTGCTTTGGTGGGGAGGTGCGTCCGTCTGTGACGCGTGGCTCTCCACTACTCTTTGCATTTCTTGCGCGTCGTGACCTTTCCGAGTTAGCCCTCTCGTTGCCCTACTCGAGGTCAGTGTGGTGTGCACGACTTTCTAGTCGTGGGTGTGTCGTCGAGTCTGTCGGTCGACTGCGTGGGTCTTTTCTAGACCTTTTGTCGGTCCTTGCAGGTCTTCGTCTTAGGCCTGATGCCGTGTTGACGGATCGGTAACTTCTGACTTTGTTAGATCAGAGTCGCCCTTCTGTCGCTGTTTGGAGTAGTTTGGGGTGCCGAGGTTAGTTCGGCCGGCACTTGTCTGGCGCGGGTTCTTCCCCTTTCTTACTTGTTCCCTACTCCTACTCCCCGTCTGTTCTCTACGGCTTCTAGAGTAGCTTTACAGCTTAGTAGTGTTGTTTTCCTCTTTGCTACACCTGGTATTATTCCTGTTGTTTTGTGTTCCGTGTTACTGTGTGTTTTTCAATGGGGATCCGCGTGACCCCTACTGAGCCAGTGACACGGGGCTCACCCCTACTTTTCAGGTGGGGTGACGTCTTTCGTTCTGCTTCCGCGTGGTTCCTGGAGCGCTTGCTCGTAGCGTGTCGTTGTGGCCAGCTGGTACCTGCGTCGGGCTTCCCCCGACTTCTCGGTACGTCTTTCTTTTCTGTCGACTATACTGTGCTAGACTTGCTGTCTTTAGCTTTGGACTTGACTCTGGTGTATAATTGTTAAATTGTACTGTTAAATAAAAAGTAATTTTATTTCTGCTACTTTAGCAAACCGATCTAATGAAATTTAATTGCTTCTGTTATATCTCTGTGGCTTCAATGTACTCTACACATGCCTTTTTCCCTTCGGAGCTTTCCCGCTCTTGGGAGGCCTCGCGGGTTCCAAGTGGTATCACGTGTATTCGGTAGTTCTACCAGGTACATCTGGTATCTGGGATCCGGGTCGCTACAGATTTGGTATCAAAGCAGTGTTTTGAGATGTTCGGAGTTCTTTTCTGAGCTATCAGAGCATTGTTGTGTGAAGTACATGGGAATCCGAGATATTGCAGTATCTAGAGTCGTGAAAGTCCAGTACAGTCTTCAGCTGGCTTTGGTGTTGCGATGATTTATCGCGTTGTTTTCTTCGTATGTTGTCTTGTGCTTGCTGTCCTAGCACTGGACGAGATGGTCCTGCTCTCGTTAGGTTGTGACGAGGTGTTTCTTTCTCGTCGTTGTGTTTGTTTTGATCATGTTGTACTTGGCAGTGTTCGCCGGAAGGCTTGAATCTGCAGTACATTGTTTGAGGTTTTCTTTGTATGTTGTTCAGGTTGCTGTTGGCCCTTAGCCTTGGTATGATGACCGTACACGTTCTCACGTTGTCTTGGTCGTCCCGGCTTGAGTCTGTTCATCTCCTGATGTGTTCCGCTTCTGTTGAAGTGCTCGATTAGATTCCTTGTTAGAGAAGTTGCTCAGGCAAGCTAGGATTTTCCTTTCCTGGTGAGCTTTCGTGGTTGAGCTTGTTGCTTCTCGTCCCTTCTGGTGGAATCTTTTTCAAGATTTGCCTTGGAATTGCTGTCTTAGTGATGCCTTTGTCCTGTGTCTGCTTAAGTGTGGACATCCTTGTTCTGAGCCTGATCTGCTTTTTGCTATACGGTTGCTTGGCTTTGGACTCCATAATGGTGTTAAGAGCTGTTGTGTACCATATTTGTCGTGCCGTGTCTAGCGGCCGATGTGTTGTGAAGGCTCATTTATCATTTTCAGGACGTGAAGGTAAGCTGAGATTAGCATTCTTCTGTGCTTTGTGCTGAAGCTGGTACTCTTCTCCTATTGCACTTAGGCTCTTGGTGAGCGGTTGCTCGCGAGATCGGTACTCGTGGCGTGTTATTTGCGATCTTCATTGGTTACGATGGCGCCTGGTGTGTGCTGAGATGCAACTACCGAGGTTGTTCTGATGCTTGTGTGCGTTGTTGAGTGCGCAGCAGAAGCTTGTGAGTTAGCTACTCACTGGTCGAGAGATTTGCTTCTTCTCGATGTGACTTCATTTTGGCTTCCTGTGCCTTGACGTTGTTGTTGCCTTGCTGTGCTGGTGATTTTCTGCTGTTAGCATTGGCATTTGCGAGTGTTGGGGAATTTGTCGGCATTCCTGTTGAATGAGTACCCTATGCTCTGCATTTTCTTCTCTTGGGTGTTGTGCTCTCAAGGCGTGTTCGTAGTCCTTGAGTAGCGTTCCCCGAGGTTGTTGTCGTTTCTTATTGTCATGGGTTTTTCCTTGGTGAGCAGTCTGATGCCTGACCCATCCCTTGTGGTTGTGTGCTCAGCTGTTCTTGTGCCTTGTTGTGACCCTGCTTGCAGTTGTATTCCATGGTTCTGTGTTCCGTGCGGAGCCGGAATTCTGCAAGTGCTGCTGTTGCTGTTGGTGTTTTGGCGCTATTTCTCTATGATTTTGTCTATTGATTTTGTGTCTCTGTCTTGGACCAGGTCTTGTCGGTTAGCCTTGCTGTACTCTTTCTCCTTAGAGTTAGCTTGCGACTCGATCAGATGCAATATCTGAGTGAGGACTGACTTGGTTGTGTTTGCGGTCCAGCAGTGCTGTTGTCGTTGGTGTCCTGTGTGCCAGGTGTTCCATGTTGCCTTTGGCACTGGAGCCGATGATGTGGTCGAGCTGTCAGCCGAGAGGATTGTGTCTCCTTGTTTGAGCTGATACTCGCCGTGTTTGTTGTTTCGTTTCTTCGATTATTTTTGTTGTGGCAGTCGTGTCTCTTTCCCTGCGAGACGTGAGCGACGTTGCCTTGTTTTGGAGGTGTCAGACTTGTGTCCACTTGTGCCGTGCTCGATCCAGAGCATGTGCTCGTGATTATAGTCTGATGGTATTCCTCTGAGCTGTGCTTTTCGAGATTTGTGTCATTTCCGTGTTTGTGTTGTTGGGTTGTTCTTCCCTACTTCTCCTTTGCTAGTCCTTAAATTTTGAGGATGAAATTTCTTAAAGGAGGGGAGGATGTAATGCCCTGGATCCTTGATAGATCTTTATTGGATCTTTCGGGTCTGTTTCGATGAGTTCGGTTCGCTTTGGTGGCTTCCGAGTTGAGTTTTACGATCCGTGTGGGTTTTTCTCACGTACTAGTTACGGAACCCTACGGTGAGTTTATTTGTCAGTTCCTCGACTCGTGAATGCTGCAGCAACGATGTACTCTTCGAGCCGGTCGTTTCGACTATTTTTGCGTATTTTTCGGAGATAGGGCCAGAAATCGGATTTTTCAGAAATTAGGAAAATTCCCAATTTCTTTTCCTTTTTCTTTTCCTTCCTCTCTCCTCCCTTCTCATTTCGCCACCGCCGTCTCTCTCTCCCGTTTTCTCTCCTCTCGAGCTTCCTCGGCTCCGGCTGCAGACGGAGGACCTAGGAGCGAGTGTTGGGGATGCTGTGGAGTTGACTGGGTGCGCGATAGGGCGAGGATGGAGTGGTTCTGGCGCGATCCCAAACGGTGGATTCAAAGCCGACGTTTGAGCTCACGGCGTGGTTTTCGGCGCGGTTTAGTCCCTTCGGGGCACGGTTTCTTCGGTGGAGGTAGGGAGATGGACTACCACCTTGTTCTGCACGTTTCCTCTGTTTCCGTGCATGATTTGGTGCTCGATCGGGGGAGATCGGGCTGGTTTTGTGAAAATCGTGATTTTTGGGTTTTCAGGGTTTGCCAAAAAACGGCAACCATTCGTGGTGTGGTTAGTGTCCAATTGACTGCTGGTATGTCTGGATCCCATCCATGCTAGTTTTGTGTTGATCGGTGGTCATTTGAGGCCGGTAGGTGTCCGAGAACCTCGGTGACTCGTTTAGGGTCGATTTGTCTAAATTGCCCCGATCTAGCGTTTTAATGTGTGCATGTGGGCTTTTTAGCCTTCTAGTGTTGTTTTTCATCGTCTAGTTTTATTTCCCCTGCGCTTCGGCGTGAATGGGGCGTGGAACGGCTCGATTTGGCCAATCCACTGTTTTCCCGCCGTGACCGGTGTACCGGTCGTTTCAGTGACCGCCAGAGGTCCCTGACGGCCCTACGACAGACCGTCACAGCGTCTGGGTGTTTTTAAGCTTTTCATGGTTTTGGGACTGTGACGGCCCAGGGGTGGCTCATCACAGCCTCCTGACATGTCCGGTGAGACACGTTACGCTTATTTTATCGTTTAGTAGTTTGGTTAAGTCGGTTCCCCTAACGCGCCTGCTCTAGTGCGTCAGGTGTGTGTAACATGCCTGAGCTATGCCGTTACGTTCCGTTTGACCAGCTTTGACCGTTTGAGTCGGTTTGTGTAACGGTGGTGTCCCCGTGTGTCACAGCATTGTAACGCGCCTGTCCCAGGCCGTTACGTGCTGTTTTGGCTGAGTGTGGGTGGCTGTGTCGTTGGTTCTAACGGTCACGCCCCCATGCGTTAGGCGTCTGTAATGTGTCCGATCGGGACCGTTACATGCCTGTTGGCCAGTGATTTGTTTGACTTGAGCCTGTTGGCCCTAACGCACCTACTTTGCCGCGTTAGGCTGTGTGACGTGCCTGGTCTAGCGCGTTACGTGGTTCGAGTTGTTGTTTTAAGCTTGTGGTCTGTTGGCCCTGACGGCCCGGGTCGGGTGCGTCAGAGCGGCGTAACGCGCCTGGTGTAGGCCGTTACGTGCCTTGTGCATTTTAGATGTTGGTTAGGGCGGTGTGCGTGACGGCTCCCCCTATGACCGTCACGTGTCTGTGACGCGTCTGCGTTAGACCGTCACGGTTGGAATGTAACGGCCAGCGTCAGACCGTCACATTCATGTAACGGTCTAAGGGTGGTGCGTTACAGTCCTTGTGTTCCGATTTCCGTGGTTTTGGCTTCTGATGGTCTTGGCTTGTCCTTGTGGTCTTCCCGCTTTCCCGTGGATGTCTCCTGAAATCCTATGAGGGCTAAGATTACGTTGTGAGGTGGCTAGGAGTCTTCTTGCTTGTGGTAGGTTTCTCTTTCCTACTGTTGAGTCGTCGTTGTTTGGTTCCGGTCAACCCGGGGTGACCCGGTGGTTGACAGGTGACCTTGTGTGGGTGTCTTGGCGGTTCTGTTCAGTCCGAGACACTGGTTCTGGATGCCTAGAGGTACTGTGTTACCTCGGTCCGTGTGGCCAGGTGTGCTGAGGGTCTTTGGTGTTCTCTCAGGTCTCCGTGAGTTGTTTTCTGCGGAGCGTCGTTTCTCGTGGCTTAGGATTAGACCGATTGGCGGCTTGTCCCGCTGTCTGTGACGATCTTGCCTTTGAGTCGTTCGACTCAGGATAGTTACGTTGTAGGTCTAGTTGGCTAGTCCTGAGTCTGTTGGCAGTGGTTGTACTGCCAGTGGTGCCTTGTAGTACGTGGGATAGCGTGTCCGCCTGTCAGTACTCTAGCACTTGTGTTCGGAGTTTTGTGTTTTGTACGCCTCCGATTGTTTTTGCCCTAGGCCTTGAGTTGCCGACCCGCCTGGTGATGGCGGAGGGGTGTTCCCGTGACACGGTTTGTAAGCTAGTTCTGTGGGCTCCCAGCCAACGGTAGCATCCTACCGAGGGAGAAAACTAGCTGGAGTACCTGGCTTAGGCTAGAGCCAGTGTGTGCACACGTGGTCAAGGGCTTTGGACTTACGTCGATGGGCGTGACCCTGACTGTTTACTTGATGCTGTTGTTCCTGTTTGGTTCAGTGCGGGGGTCTGCGACTCTACCGTGGCTTCAGTGGTATTGTAGGCGAGACACTCGTGGCGCAGCATAAGATGTCTGTGGACGCAGCTGGCCGTTGCTTTGGTGGGGAGGTGCGTCCGTCTGTGACGAGTGGCTCTCCACTGCTCTTTGCGTTTCTTGCGCGTCATGACCTTTCTGAGTTAGCCCTCTCGTGGCCCTACTAGAGGTCAGCGTGGTGTGCACGACTTTCTAGTCGTGGGTGTGTCGTCGAGTCTGTCAGTCGTCTGCGTGGGTCTTTTCTAGACCTTTTGTCGGTCCTTGCAGGTCTTCGTCTTAGGCCTGATGCCGTGTTGACGGATCGGTAACTTCTGACTTTGTTAGATCAGAGTCGCCCTTCTGTCGCTGTTTGGAGTAGTTTGGGGTGCCGAGGTTAGTTCGGCCGGCACTTGTCTGGCGCGGGTTCTTCCCCTTTCTTACTTGTTCCCTACTCCTACTCCCCGCCTGTTCTCTACGGCTTCTAGAGTAGCTTTACAGCTTAGTAGTGTAGTTTTTCCGCTTTGCTACACCTGCTGTTCTTCCTATTTTTTTGTGTTCCGTGTTACTGCGTGTTTTTCAGTGGGGATTCGCGTGACCCCTACTGAGCCAGTGACACGTGGCTCACCCCTTCTTTTCAGGTGGGGTGACATCTTTCGTTCTACTTCCGCATGGTTCTTGGAGCGCTTGCTAGTAGCATATCGTTGTGGCCAGCTGGTACCTGCGTCGGGCTTCCCCCGACTTCTTTTCTGTCGACTAAACTGTGCTAGACTTGCTGTCTTTAGCTTTGGACTTGACTCTGGTGTATAATTGTTAAATTGAACTGTTAAATAAAAAGTAATTTTATTTCTGCTACTTTAGCAAACTGATCTAATGAAATTTAATTGCTTCTGTTATATCTCTGTGGCTTCAATGTACTCTACACATGCCTTTTTCCCTTCTGGGCTTTCCCGCTCTTGGGAGGCCTCGCGGGTTCCAAGTGGTATCACGTGTATTCGGTAGTTCTACCGGGTACATCTGGTATCCGGGATCTGGGTCGCTACAATAAAGGCTGTAACGCACCACCCTTAGACCGTTACACAAATGTGACGGTCTAACACTAGGCCGTTACACTCCAACTGTGGCGGTCTATTGCAGACGCGCTACAGCAACGTGACGGTCAGAAGGAGAGCCGTCACACACACCGCCCTAACCAACACCTAAAACGCACAAGGCACGTAACGGCCTACACCAGGCGCGTTACGCCGCTCTGACGTGCCGACCCGGTCCGTCATGGCCAACATACCTCAAACACAGTACGAAACTCGAGGCACGTAACGCATGAGACCAAGCGCGTTACACCGGCCTAACGCAGCAACACAGGCGCGTCAGGACCAACAGACCTCAAGCTAAAACCATGACTAGAACCACGTAACGTACTAGACCAAGCGCGTTACAGTGCCTAACGCATCAGGGCAGACGCGTCAGGGCCAACAGGCTCAAGTCAAGAAAACACTGGCCAACAGGCATGTAACGGTCCCGATCGGATGCGTTACAGATGCCTAATGCATGGGGGCGTGGCCGTTAGAGCCAACGGCACAACCACCCAACTCAGCCAGACCAGCACGTAACGGCCTGGGGCAGGTGTGTTACAACGCTGTGACGCACGGGGACACTACCGTTACATAAACCGCCTCAACGGTCAAAGCTGGTCAAACGGAACGTAACGGCCTGGGGCAGGCGCGTTACACACACCTGACGCACTAGGGCAGGCGCGTAAGGGGAACCGACTTAACCAAACTACTAAACGACAAAATAAGCGTAACATGTCACACCGGACGCGTTAGGAGGCTGTGACGCGCCACCCCTGGGCCGTCACACTCCCAAAACCACGAAAAGCTTAAAAACGCCCAGACGCTGTGACGGTCTGTCGTAGGGCCGTCAGGGACCTCTGGCGGTCACTGAAACGACCGCTACAACGGTCACGGCGGGAAAATAGTGGATTGGCCAAATCGAGCCGTTCCACGCCCCATTCACGCCGAAGCGCAGGGGAAACAAACCTAGATGATGAAAAACAACACTAGGAGGCTAAAAAGCCCACATGCAAGCACTAAAACGAGAGATTGGGACGATTCCAACGAATCGACCCTAAACGAGCCACCGAGGTTCCCGGACTCCTACCGGCCTCGAATGACCACCGATCAACACGAAACTAGCATGGATGGGATCCAGACATCCCAGTGGTCAGTTAGACACTAACCACACCACGAATGGTTGTCGTTTTCCAGCGAACCCTGAAAACCCCAAAAACTACAGTTTTTTACAAAACCGGCCCGATCTCCTCCGATCGAGCACCAAATCATGCACGGAAACAGAGGAAACATGCAGAACAAGGTGGCGGTCCATCTCCCTACCTCCACCGAAGAAACCGTGCCCTGAAGGGACTAAACCGCGTCGAGAACCACGCCGCGAGCTCAAACACCGACTTTCAATCCACCATTCGGGATCGCGCCAGAACCACTCCATCCTCGCCCTATCGCGCACCCAGTCAGCTCCACAATATCCCCAGCACTCGCTCCTAGGTCGTCCGTCTGCAGCCGGAGCCGAGGAAGCTCGAGAGGAGAGAAAACGGGAGAGAGAGACGACGGCGGTGAAATGAGAAGGGAGGAGAGAGGAAGGAAAAGAAATTAGGAATTTTCCTAATTTCATAAAAATCCGATTTCTGGCCCTATCTCCGAAAAATACGCAAAAATTGTCAAAACGACCGGCTCGAAGAGTACATCATTGCTGCAGCATTCACGAGTCGAGGAACTGACAAATAAACTCACCGTAGGGTTCCGTAACTAGTACGAGAGAAAAACCCACACGGATCGTAAAGCTCAACTCGGAAGCCACAAAAGCGAACCGAAACTCACCGAAACAGATCCGAAAGATCCAATGAAGATCCAGCAAGACCTACCAAGGATCCGGGGCATTACATCCTCCCCTCCTTTAAGAAATTTCATCCTCAAAATTTAAGGACTAACAAAGGTAAGCAGGGAAGAACAACCCAACAACACAACCACGAAAAACAACATAAATCTTGAGAAGCACAGCTCAGAGGAACACCATCAGACTATAATCACGAGTACATGCTCTGGATCGAGCACAACACAAGTGAACACCAGTCTGACACCTCCGAAACAAGGCAATGTCGCTCACGTCTCGCAGGGAAAGAGACACGACTACCACAACCACATCACGGCAAGCAGCAGCTTACATAAGGAGACACAGTCCTCACAGCTGACCGCTCGACCACATCGTCGGCTCTAGTGCCAAAGGTGACAGGGAACACCTGGCACACTAGACACCAATGACAACACTGGACCACAGGGACAACCAAGTCAGTCCTCACTCAGATATTGCATCTGATCGAGTCGGAAGCTAACTCTAGGGAAAAAGAGTACAGTAAAGCTAACCGACAAGACCTGGTCCACACAGAGACACCAGATCATAGGGAAATAGTGCCAAAACGACAACAACCTCGGGGAACGCTACTCAAGGACTACGAATACGCCTCGAGAGCACAAACCGAGGTTAGTTCGGCCGCCGCTTGTCTGGCGCGGGTTCTTCCCCTTTCCTACTTGTTCCCTACTCCTACTCCATGTCTGTTCTCTACGGCTTCTAGTGTAGCTTTACAGCTTTGTAGTGTAGTTTTCCCGCTTTACTACACCTGCTATTTTGTGTTCCGTGTTACTGCGTGTTTTTCAGTGGGGATCCGCGTGACCCCTACTGAGCCAGTGTGTAGCAACCCTGATAAATTTAAAAGGAATAAATAAATCAAAATAGATTAAAAGATTTAGTAAATAAACGAAAGAGCTTGGAATAAAATAAAGTAAAACCTGATAAAAATAATGCCTTAGATATAGGCGCTACTTTACAATAAAATGCCCGTACCTAAGGCGTGTTTTGAAGAAAGGACGCCCACACATCACGGCGTCAAAGTTCAAACGACCAAAATAAATAAAAAGGGCAAGTTTGCATAACGTTTTTTGAGTGGACGCGTTTCAACAAGAAACGACACTTGACAAGGCGTCAATTTAAATTCGACGCCCTGACCTAGGTCGCTAATTCAGTTTGAGTTTCGTTCGACCCAGGAGTCTATCCAGGGTAAGTTGATAACTATGAGAAAGAGTTCGAATGTAGTAATAATTTAATCTTGGAAGTGTTACTTCCAATCAAACTCTAGCCCTAATAGGACCCCAAAAATCCCTATAAATACTCTCCTGTTCGACCCTTAAACGCTATTTGGCGTTCGGATTCTTCAGAGGTACGTGAAGAATAGTAGTTCCTCTTATTTCCTTGTTCTTTGCTTCGACTGTATGAGGAATTAATGATTCTTCATACTCTTCTCTGCTTACAGGTTGAGAAGCTCCGGTGAAGGACTAGGTAACGTTCTTCTACTTTCTCCTCTGTTACGTACGATGAAGAAACTAAGGTATATAGTTTCTTTTTCTTTTATAGGATCTGCCGACGGTTGACAGGGAAGAACGGGAAATTCTTCGTCATCAACCAACATCTTCTGCATCTTCCCAAGCTCATCTGTTGCCAAGGGAAGCATATATCTTGCTTGGCTATCAGTACGTCAGAAGACTCTGTTTATAAACAGAGTATCATTTTTCCCAGAACCTGCATCCGACCATCTTCAAATCAACTATAAGGTAGGTTTTCTCAAGCACTGTAGCCCAAATCACCATAATAACTATATTAAACCATATATATTAGTTCATGCATATAGTTTTTCACGAGTTTTAAAAGTTCTATTGTTGGAAAGAAACGCCCTTTCCAAGGGCGCTAATTTTATATGCGACCCAGACTAGGGCGCTATTTAAATAAACGACCCTGACAAGGTCGTCAATTCAAAAGATTTGACGCCCTGTACACAGACGTCAATTTAATTACCTGATAATTACCCATGTTAATTAGTCCAATATTCACTTAAACATGATTCTAAATCAGTGCATCCTGATATTATCCTGTCATGACCATATCTCGTTTTCTGGAAATTTCAATGCTTGAAAATTTGTAAATTCTTGAAATACACGACCCTGTATAGGTCGTCTCTCACTTGACTAACGCCCCTGTTCAGGGCGTGAATTGAAAAGTAACGCCCCTATCCAGGGCGTGTTTCTGATAAATTACTGAAAATATATATATTCTGCAAAAATAGAGGTAAAGAATGAACGACCATTGCATGCGTCGTCAACTTTAATTAAACGCCCCTTACAAGGGCGCGTTTTTGGTAAAATACGGAAATATTGAAAATTTGTAAAAATGTAAAATAGATAAACGCCCTTACTGAAGGCGTAAATTACTTGAGTAGTGACTTTGCTTAAGTCGTTATTTTCCTGTAAAAATGTTTTTACCCTATTTCTGATAACCGATGGTTTCAATATATCTATATATATGTATATCGGCACTATATCTCCACTCCGTGAGTATAGTCCCACGTTTCATGATGTTTTATCGATCACCCTCAATTCTCATTGACATACAAGCTCTCCATTGGACATTCCGTTACTTTGGACTAGCGAGTTAGTCATAGAGACCTCCGTAAGACTCCTCGTACCTTGGATTCCCTCAAGGTCGACTGAGCTGGTTGTACCCTAAAAACCCATTACACTATTGAATGCCATGTCACTCTAAAGAAACATGGTATACTGGCCCTTATGATATGCAAAGAGTATATCATGAGAATTCTTAATGGGATGATGATATCATGCCATTTGTTGATGTTCTTGTGGACCTCAATTCTATAATAAGAATGGGGGTATCTTACCTTTGATGTACTGTTCATGTGGACCTCAATTCTATATAAAGAATGTCCATACTTGTTGTCATGGTACCCGAGTTAAGGGAACCTAATTCCACCTAGTTTCATCGTTCATCGTGATTGTACCGCTGTTATCGCCTATCTATGTCCAATGTCGTATTTTTTGACTCCATTCTCTCAAAGTTATCCTACGTGTCTACAAGCTTAAATTGTTGAAATTCCATATTGGCTATATATATATAGATACAAGAGTGGATGTCAATTATACATGATAAATGCCTGCGCATATAGGGCCCGATCTGGTCCTAGGAGGAGCACCCGAAAGTACTTGTGCCCATGGGAGTTGAATGATAAGGTATCTGGCATTATACCGAGTGCATGACTAGCTTGATTGGACATTCCACACAAATCTTGTACTTGACTCGTACTTGACTTGACATGAATTGCGTGACCCGAGAAAAGGGTAATTACTTGCTTGCTTGATACATGATAGCCAAAGTTCTTGACATGACTTGCTAAAGAGTACTTGCTTGAATATCTTGTTATCTTTTTCTTGAAAGCTCATGACTAGTTCATCTTGCCGTCTTATTGATAAATTCTCTCTCTATCTTGTCGTTTTATGCGAGCATGCATAGCTATAATACATTCATGAAAAATGTAATTATTTAAACCCCTTGCTAGCTCTTGAGATATAATTTCCTACTGAGCGTTCGCTCACTCCGTGTGTTTCCTACTTTTCAGGTAATTCCGACAACGAGGAAGTCAATCGGATGGGAATGGTCAAGAGTGAAAGTGATAGAACTTCTCCAAGTGTCATCTAGTCTTTTTCCTATTTCTTGAGTCAACTATGTACTTTTCTTTTTTTTGAATAGAGTATTGGATTTGTAATAGTCTATCCATTATGAAATAAAGGATTGGGTTATCTTTCTATTTTTCGCATCTCTGTTTTGGTGTCGAATACACTACTACTCTGATTGACATGATTGATATAAACTCGTCGCGCACCTCCGGGTATCTTCCGCGCTCGGGGCGTGACAGTTTTTGTGGTATCAGAGCCTAGGGTATTCAATTCCTAGGAAAACCCAAGTCCAAGGATAGGTTTTAACCCTTTAACCAGTGAGATTGGGTAGAACCAAGGGTTAAAGTTAACATAGAATGATAGTCTTTAAGATACAAATCACGTATTAATCTAGTTATTGTAATTGTAGGATAATGGCTGCCGAACGTGCTCAATGGCGCAACATGCAGCGTACACTGCAAGGCATGACTCAAGTACTGTAGCAAGTAACACTAGGAGGTGGACAACGAGCAGGAAGTCTCCACCAGACTTTCAAGAACATGAACCCACCCAAGTTCACGGGTTCTACTGATCCAGATGACGCTGAACATTGGATTAGGGAAACAGAACGAATATTCCGTGTTATGCAATGCACGGATCAAGATAAGGTCTTATTAGCTACTTTTCAGTTAGAAAGGGATGCTAGATGCTGGTGGGAATCAATAGAGGCTACTATAAATCAAGATCAGGTTTCGTGGGAGGAATTCGTTGAACACTTCAACGCAAAATATTTCTCGGACCGAGTTCAGGAAAAGAAGGCTGCAGAATTTGCTGCATTAAAGCAACGATCTTTGTCAGTGGCCGAGTATGAGGCCCACTTCTCTAGATTGTCTTGATATGCTAAGCATCTAGTTAGCACCGAGAAAATGAAAGCTAGGAGGTTTCTTAATGGGCTCAGGCCCCAAGCTATTACTCAACTGGCGCCGATGGACATTCAAGTCTACTCGGAGATAGTACGCCGAGCTCAACTATTAGAAGATGCTACGGAACTGTCTGATAGGATTCGTGGTAAGGATAAGAAGGAACAAGTTACAGGTTCGGGTTCCTTTAAACCCAACTTCAAGAAGAGGCCTAGCAATGGAGGTATTCCCTCGCAAGACCAAAGTTCAAGAAGACCAAGCCCTTCTCTATCACCACTACCTCTCCAAATACAGTGTGCAAACATTGTGATAAAGCGGGTCATAGAGCAGAAGAATGTTGGAGGAAACTAGGAGCATGTCTCCGTTGTGGTAGTCGTGAGCATCGGATTCCCGATTGCCCATTACTTAACGATCAAGCCATTGACGGGAAGCGCCCAGTAACCAAGAATGCTCGTCTTCATGCAATCAAGGAGACCGAGCAAGTAGAAGGAGGCGGCTTAGTGGAAGGTACACTAAAAGTTTGTTCCAGGAATGCATATGTCTTAATTGATACTGGTGCATCGCATTCTATTGTTTCTAAGAAGTTTGCTGACCCATTACCCCTAGAACCGGAATGGATAAAGTTAGTTTTGTCTACTCCTCTGGATGATGAGACTGATATTACACATCATTACCAAAACTGTGAAGTATTGGTTCAGGGTAGAAATCTCCCTATTGATCTCATATGTTTAGATCTGAAAGAGTATGATGTTATACTAGGGGCAGATTGGTTATCCAAGTATCAGGCAACGGTTGATTGCCGCAATAGTAAGGTTACATTCAAGGAATTCTCAGAACTAATATTTACTAGCCCCAAGAGTCGGAGCAAATCCCCTATTATTTCAGCTCTCCGAGCTAGCAAGCTCATTAGGAAAGGATGTGCATCTTTCCTCGCATTTGTCACAGTTAAAGAAGCTAAGGAGATTAAGCTAGAAGACATTCCCGTAGTGCAAGAATTTCCGGACGTGTTTCCGGAAGATTTGCCGGGATTACCCACGCAAAGAGAAGTGGCCTTCACTATTGACTTAGTCCCTGGTGCTGGTCCGATCTCAAAGGCACCTTATAGGATGTCACCTGCTGAACTCAAGGAGTTAAAGGAGCAATTGATGGAACTCATTAAGAAAGGATTCATTAGACCAAGTACTTCCCCGTGGGGAGCGCCTGTATTATTTGTAAAGAAGAAAGACAGATCCATGAGGTTATGCGTCGACTATCGACAATTGAATCATCTCACTATCAAGAACAAGTATCCACTGCCGAGAATCGATGAATTGTTTGATCAAATTTCAGGATCCATGTACTTTTCCAAAATTGATCTTAGGTCCGGATATCACCAACTAAGAATCAAGGACGAGGATATTCATAAAACCGCATTCAGAAGCAGGTATGGCCATTATGAATTTGTTGTTATGCCTTTCGGACTAACGAATGCCCCTGCTGCCTTTATGCAGTTAATGAATAGTATATTCAGGCCTTATTTAGATCAATTCGTGGTGGTCTTTATTGATGATATATTGATTTATTCCAAGACCAAGGAAGAGCATGAGGAACATTTGAGGATTTCATTACAAATATTAAGGACAAACCAATTATATGTAAAACTTAGCAAGTGTGAATTCTGGCTTGAAGAAGTGACTTTTCTCGGACATGTTATATCAAAGGATGGCTTGTCTGTAGACCCATCAAAGGTTGAAGCTGTAAGGAATTGGGAAAGACCGACCAATGCTAGCGAGATCCGAAGTTTCTTAGGTCTTGCCGGCTATTACAGGCGATTCATCAAGGATTTCTCTAAAATCGCCGTGCCACTTACGAGGTTAACCCGCAAGGAGATCCGTTATGAATGGGATGAGGAATGTGAGAGAAGTTTCCAAACTCTCAAGGATCATCTTACTACAGCTCCTATCTTAGCATTGCCAATTGAAGGAGAAAAGATCGAGGTATACACTGATGCTTCTGGCATTGGCCTCGGGTGTGTTCTAATGCAACAAGGGAAGGTTATAGCCTACTCTTCTCGTCAATTAAAGAAGCATGAAGAGAACTACCCCGTCCATGACTTAGAATTGGCCGCGGTAGTATTTGCACTCAAAATATGGAGACATTATCTTTATGGAGTACAGTTTACTGTATACTCCGATCACAAGAGTCTCAAATATCTCTTTTCACAGAAGGAACTAAACATGAGACAAAGACGATGGCTAGAATATCTCAAGGACTTCGACTTCAATATACAATATCATCCCGGAAAAGGTAATCATGTGGCAGATGCCCTTAGTCGAAAGCCGAGAGCACTGTTAGCCAATTGTCTTATTCAAGAATGGAAATTGCTGGAACAATTCTCTGAACTCAATATAAGCATGGACACGGACCCTAGATGTGTCACATTATCTCATGTAAGCATACAGTCAGATTTATTGTCTGAAATACGAGCACTTCAGAATGATGATCCTACATTAGTAGAAATCAAGGGCAGATTAGAAGGACAATCGGATTTCCAATTAGCTTCGGATGGAAGATTAATGTTCAAGAATAGAACTTGTATACCGGACTGCCCAGAATTGAAGAAGAAGGTCTTAGATGAAGCTCATAGGTCAAGGTATATGATTCATCCTGGATCTACCAAGATGTACCAAGATGTGAAAAGAAATTTTTGGTGGCCCAACATGAAAAGGGAAATAGCAGACTGCGTATCACGTTGTCTCACATGCCAACAAGTCAAGGCGGAACACCAAAAGCCTGCTGGAAAGCTACATCCTCTAGATATCCCTAAATGGAAGTGGGAGGATATTGGTATGGATTTCATCATGGGTTTATCTAAATCAAAAAGAGGACATGATGGAATATGGGTTATCATTGATCGATTGACTAAATCAGCGCATTTCTTGCCAATCAAGAGTCGATGGTCAGTTGATGTCTTAGCTGCACTATACATCAAGGAAATAGTCAGATTACATGGTATTCCTGTTTCAATCGTGTCTGACAGAGATCCCCGTTTTACTTTTCATTTTTGAAAGGACTACAACATTCGTTGGGAACGAGACTTAACTTTAGCATAGCCTTTCATCCTCAAACGGATGGTCAGACCGAGAGAACAAATCAAGTAGTTGAAGATATGCTTAGAGCATGCATTACTGATTTTGATGAAAACTGGCATGATCACTTGTCTCTGGTCGAATTTGCATACAATAATATCTACCAGGCAAGTATACAACTGGCACCTTTTGAAGCCTTATACGGAAGGAGTTGTCGATCACCCTTATGCTGGGACGAAGTTGGAGAGAAACAACTGTTAGGTCCAGAAATGGTGAGGGACACTACCGAGAAGATACAATTGATCAAAGAAAGACTGCAAGTTGCTCAGTCTAGACAAAAGGCTTATGCTGACACAAAAAGAAGAGATCTCGAATTCCAAGTTGGAGATCATGTATTTCTCAAGATATCGCCTGGACGTGGAATACGAAGATTTGGTGTTAAAGGCAAGCTTACACCAAGATTTATCGGACCTTTTGAGATACTAGAAAGAGTTGGCGAGGTTGCTTATCACATCGCATTGCCCCCTCAACTGTCCGAAGTACATGATGTGTTCCACATATCTATGTTGAAGGAGTATGTACATGACCCATCACATATTATTGAATATGGAGACCTAGTGATCCAGAAAGATTTCACGTATGAACAGAAGCCTATGAAGATCTTAGATCGAGAAGTACGTACCCTAAGGAATAAGGTTATTCCCATGCTAAAAGTACAATGGAATAAGAATTCAGAACATGAAGCTACATGGGATACCGAGGAATCTATGAGGAAACAATTTCCAGATTTATTTTAGAAGGTACATAATCTACACTCTCCAAATGTAAATATATGATATGGAATTTGGGGACCAAATTCTTTTTAAGTGGGGGAGGGTGTAGCAACCCTGATAAATTTAAAAGGAATAAATAAATCAAAATAGATTAAAAGATTTAGTAAATAAACGAAAGAGCTTGGAATAAGAATAAGTAAAACCTGATAAAAATAACGCCTTAGATATAGGCGCTACTTTACAATAAAACACCCGTACCTAAGGCGTGTTTTGAAGAAAGGACGCCCACACATCACGGCGTCAAATTTCAAACGACCAAAATAAATAAAAAGGGCAAGTTTGCATAACGTCCTTTGAGTGGACGCGTTTCAACAAGAAACGACGCTTGACAAGGCGTCAATTTAAATTCGACGCCCTGACCTAGGTCGCTAATTCAGTTTGAGTTTCGTTCGACCCAGGAGTCTATCCAGGGTAAGTTGATAACTATGAGAAAGAGTTCGAATGTAGTAATAACTTAATCTTGGAAGTGTTACTTCCAATCAAACTCTAGCCCTAATAGGACCCCAAAAATCCCTATAAATACTCTCCTGTTCGACCCTTAAACGCTATTTGGCGTTCGGATTCTTCAGAGGTACGTGAAGAATTGTAGTTCCTCTTATTTCCTTGTTCTCTGCTTCGACTGTATGAGGAATTAATGATTCTTCATACTCTTCTCTGCTTACAGGTTGAGAAGCTCCGGTGAAGGACTAGGTAACGTTCTTCTGCTTTCTCCTCTGTTACGTACGATGAAGAAACTAAGGTATATAGTTTCTTTTTCTTTTATAGGATCTGCCGACGGTTGACAGGGAAGAACGGGAAATTCTTCGTCATCAACCAACATCTTCTGCATCTTCCCAAGCTCATCTGTTGCCAAGGGAAGCATATATCTTTCTTGGCTATCAGTACGTCAGAAGACTCTGTTTATAAACAGAGTATCATTTTTCCCAGAACCTACATCCGACCATCTTCAAATCAACTATAAGGTAGGTTTTCTCAAGCACTGTAGCCCAAATCACCATAATAACTATATTAAACCATATATATTAGTTCATGCATATAGTTTTTCACGAGTTTTAAAATTTCTATTGTTGGAAAGAAACGCCCTTTCCAAGGGCGCTAATTTTATACGCGACCCAGACTAGGGCGCTATTTAAATAAACGACCCTGACAAGGTCGTCAATTCAAAAGATTTGACGCCCTGTACACAGACGTCAATTTAATTACCTGATAATTACCCATGTTAATTAGTCCAATATTCACTTAAACATGATTCTAAATCAGTGCATCCTGATATTATCCTGTCATGACCATATCTCATTTTCTGGAAATTTCAATGCTTGAAAATTTGTAAATTCTTGAAATACACGACCCTGTATAGGTCGTCTCTCACTTGACTAACGCCCCTGTTCAGGGCGTGAATTGAAAAGTAACGCCCCTGTCCAGGGCGTGTTTCTGATAAATTACTGAAAATATATATATTCTGCAAAAATAGAGGTAAAGAATGAACGACCATTGCATGCGTCGTCAACTTTTAATTAAACGCCCCTTACAAGGGCGCGTTTTTGGTAAAATACAGAAATATTGAAAATTTGCAAAAATGTAAAATAGATAAACGCCCTTACTGAAGGCGTAAATTACTTAAGTAGTGACTTTGCTTAAGTCATTATTTTCCTGTAAAAATGTTTTTACCCTGTTTCTGATAACCGATGGTTTCAATATATCTATATATATGTATATCGGCACTATATCTCCACTCCGTGAGTATAGTCCCACGTTTCATGATGTTTTATCGATCACCCTCAATTCTCATTGACATACAAGCTCTCCATTGGACATTCCGTTACTTTGGACTAGCGAGTTAGTCATAGAGACCTCCGTAAGACTCCTCGTACCTTGGATTCCCTCAAGGTCGACTGAGCTGGTTGTACCCTAAAAACCCATTACACTATTGAATGCCATGTCACTCTAAAGAAACATGGTATACTGGCCCTTATGATATGCAAAGAGTATATCATGAGAATTCTTAATGGGATGATGATATCATGCCATTTGTTGATGTTCTTGTGGACCTCAATTCTATAATAAGAATGGGGGTATCTTACCTTTGATGTACTGTTCATGTGGACCTCAATTCTATATAAAGAATGTCCATACTTGTTGTCATTGTACCCGAGTTAAGGGAACCTAATTCCACCTAGTTTCATCGTTCATCGTGATTGTACCGCTGTTATCGCCTATCTATGTCCAATGTCGTATTTTTTGACTCTATTCTCTCAAAGTTATCCTACGTGTCTACAAGCTTAAATTGTTGAAATTCCATATTGGCTATATATATATAGATACAAGAGTGGATGTCAATTATACATGATAAATGCCTGCGCATATAGGGCCCGTTCTGGTCCTGGGAGGAGCACCCGAAAGTACTTGTGCCCATGGGAGTTGAATGATAAGGTATCTGGCATTATACCGAGTGCATGACTAGCTTGATTGGACATTCCACACAAATCTTGTACTTGACTCATACTTGACTTGACATGAATTGCGTGACCCGAGAAAAGGGTAATTACTTGCTTGCTTGATACATGATAGCCAAAGTTCTTGACATGACTTGCTAAAGAGTACTTGCTTGAATATCTTGTTATCTTTTTCTTGAAAGCTCATGACTAGTTCATCTTGCCGTCTTATTGATAAATTCTCTCTCTATCTTGTCGTTTTATGCGAGCATGCATAGCTATAATACATTCATGAAAAATGTAATTATTTAAACCCCTTGCTAGCTCTTGAGATATAATTTCCTACTGAGCGTTCGCTCACTCCGTGTGTTCCCTACTTTTCAGGTAATTCCGACGACGAGGGAAGTCAATCGGATGGGAATGGTCAAGAGTGAAAGTGATAGAACTTCTCCAAGTGTCATCTAGTCTTTTTCCTATTTCTTGAGTCAACTATGTACTTTTCTTTTTTTTTGAATAGAGTATTGGATTTGTAATAGTCTATCCATTATGAAATAAAGGATTGGGTTATCTTTCTATTTTGCGCATCTCTGTTTTGGTGTCGAATACACTACTACTCTGATTGACATGATTGATATAAACTCGTCGCGCACCTCCGGGTATCTTCCGCGCTCGGGGCGTGACACAGTGACACGAGGCTCACCCCTGCTTTTCAGGTGGGGTGACGTCTTTCGTTCTGCTTCCGCGTGGTTCCTAGAGCGCTTGCTCGTAGCGTGTCGTTGTGGCCAGCGGGTACCTGCGTCGGGCTTCCCCCGACTTCTCGGTACGTCTTTCTTTTCTGTCGACTGTACTGTGCTAGACTTGCTGTCTTTAGCTTTGGACTTGACACTGGTGTATAATTGCTAAATTGAACTGTTAATTAAAAAATAATTTTATTTCTGCTACTTTAGCAAACCGATCTAATGAAATTTAATTGCTTCTGTTATATCTCTGTGGCTTCAATGTACTCTACACATGCCATTATCCCTTCGGTGCTTTCCCGCTCTTGGGAGGCCTCGCGCGTTCCATGTGGTATCATGTGTATTCGGTAATTCTACCAGGTACATCTAGTATCCGGGATCCGGGTCGCTACACTATCACTATAACCGAGCATACGGAACCCATTCTAAAGGACATTCCTATCGTTCGGGATTATTCTGATGTATTTCCGGACGAGTTGCCTGGTATTCCTCCGGAGAGAGAGGTGGTATTCTCTATTGCTTTGATTCCGAGAGCAGGACCAGTTTCTAAAGCTCCGTATTGGATGTCTGCTGTCGAAATGAAGGAATTAAAGGAACAACTACTGGAGTTATTGGAGAAGGGGTTTATCCGACCAAGTACTTCACCTTGGGGAGCCCCGGTCCTCTTTGTTAAAAAGAAGGATGGTTCGATGAGGTTATGTGTTGATTATCGGCAATTGAAACAACTCACCGTCAAGAATAAATATCCATTGCCGATGATTGATGAATTATTCGACCAGATTTTTAGAGCTCGATATTTCTCAAAGATCGATCTTCGATCTGGTTATCATCAATTAAAGATCAAGGAAAGTGATATTTACAAAATTGCATTCCGGAGTAGGTATGGACATTACGAGTTCACCGTTATGCCTTTTGGCTTAACAAATGCGCCTGCTGCATTTATGCAATTAATGAATAGTGTATTCAGGTCATACCTCGATCAATTTGTAGTTGTCTTTATCGATGACATTTTGATCTACTCCAAGTCCATGGAAGAACATGAAGAACATCTCAAGAATGCCCTTCAATTATTTAGAGATCACAAGCTTTTTGCCAAATTAAGCAAGTGTGATTTCTGGTTAGAGGAAGTTTCTTTTCTCGGTCACATAATTTCCCGGAACGGTATTGCCGTCGATCCTTCAAAGATCGAGACCGTAAAGAACTGGGAAAGACCTACTAGTGTGACGGAAATCTGAAGCTTTTTGGGATTGGCAGGATAGTATCAATGATTTATCAAGGACTTCTCCAAGATTGCGGTATCTTTAACAATATTGACAAGGAAGGAGAATCCTTTTATATGGTCCGAGGAATGCGAGAAAAGCTTTCAAACTTTAAAGGATTGTTTGACGACTGCTCCTATTCTCACATTACCTACGGAAGGAGGAGGATTCGAAGTATATGCTGATGCATCTGGAATTGGCCTAGGTTGCGTATTAATGCAACATGGCAAGGTCATAGCTGATTCCTCACAGCAATTGAAGAAGCACGAGGAAAATTATCCCGTACATGACCTAGAGCTGGCAGCTGTGATCTTTGCTTTAAAGATCTGGCGACATTATCTCTGTGGCGAAACCTTTATTGTGTATTCCGATCACAAGAGTCTCAAATATTTATTCTCTCAAAAGGAGCACAATATGAGACAAAGACGGTGGTTGGAATATTTAAAGGATTTCGATTTCCCTATACAATATCACCCCAGAAAAGGCAATGCCGTAGATGATGCACTTAGTAGGAAGCCAATGGCTTTATTATCAAGCTTAATTGTTAAAGAATGGCATCTACTTGAACAAATGGCAAGTCTAGACCTCAATATGGAGGAGAAGGAAGGTGGAGTCCTTATTGCCAATATTCGACTCCAACCCGAGTTACTCTCGGAAATCAAAGAGCAACAAGATGATGATCCGTTGATCATGGAAATTAAAGAGAAATTAGAACAACGATCGGATTTTTTCTGGTTGTTGATGGAAGGTTATTATTCAAAGGAAGGACATGTGTATCGGATTGCTCTATCCACAAGGGTAAAATCTTGGAGGAAGCACATTGGTCTAAGTACACTATACATCCTGGTGCTACAAAAATGTACCAAGACCTCAAAAGAACTTTCTGGTGGCCTAACATGAAAAGAGAGGTAGCCGAGTTCGTAAGCCGATGTCTGGTCTGTCAACAAGTTAAGTCCGAACACCTCAATCCGGCTTGTAAACTCATGCCTCTCGAAATACCAGAATGGAAATGAGATTGTATCGGTATGGATTTCATTGTTGGTTTACCGAGGACCCGAAGTGATTTTGATGCTATATGGGTAATTGTGGACCGACTAACCAAGTCCGCCCACTTTTTACCTATCAAGCCTAAATGGACCGTGGATGTTCTATCTGCCTTATATATCAAGGAGATCGTAAGGCTGCATGGTGTTCCAAGCTCTATTATTTCGAATCGAGATCCGAGATTCACCTCTCATTTCTGGAAAGGTTTACAATCATCTATGGGTACTAGGCTAAAATTTAGCACGGCTTTTCTCCCTCAGACTGATGAACAAACTGAGAGGACGAATCAGATTATTGAAGATATGTTGAGAGCCTGCATGATAGACTTCGGTGGAAGTTGGAATGAACATTTACTGCTGACTGAGTTCGCTTATAACAATAGCTATCAGTCGAGTATTCAAATGGCACCATTCGAAGCTCTATATGGCCGAAGCTGTAGATCGCCTTTATGTTGGAGCGAGGTTGGTGAAAAAGGATTGCTTGGTCCCGACATTGTCCAAGACACAACTCACAAGATCTAGTCAATTCAAGATTAAAGGTCGTTCAATCATGGCAAAAAGAGTTATGCCGACAATCGGAGGAGAGACCTTGAATTCCAAGTGGGGGAGAATGTCTTTTTAAAGATCTCGCCCACACAAGGAATTAGAAGATTCGGCATCAAGGGAAAGCTGAGTCCGAGATTTATTGGCCCTTTCGAGATTCTGGAATGAATCGGCGAGGTGGCGTACAAGCTAGCTTTACCTCCTCAACTGGCTGGTGTACACGATGTCTTCCATGTATCAATGCTAAGGAAGTACAAGTACGATCCTTCACATGTGATTCAATTTGAAGAATTGAAGCTGCAAAAGGACTTATCATATGAAGAAAGACCGATCAAGATATTAGATCGAAAACTACACCAACTAAGGAATCGGGCTATACCGATGGTGAAAGTTCAATGGAGCAAACGTGGATTCGAGGAAGCCACATGGGAGATAGAAGAATCTATCAAGAAGAAATACCCGGATTTAATCTCAGGTTAGAATTTTAACCTTTCTATTTGAATTTATGAATTTTAGCTGTATAATGTGAATTTGGAGGACCAAATTCTTTTAAGTGGGGGAGGATGTAGAAACCCGATAAATAAAGATGAGAAATAAAATTTTTAATTTTATTCTATAATTAAAATTTTCATGAAATAATTAAATTACATTTTTACTACATGTAATAAACTAGATAAATACATTTACTTGAATTTACTTAAGGTAAATTGAAAAATAAATGCTTTAACCCTTAGATAAATCATAGGAAGCCCAATAAAAGTCCATATAATAGACTATGATTACAATTGGCCCATTGGATAGTTCATAATGGGTTGGATTAAAGGATTAAATGATTTATTAAAGGATAATTAGACCAAAATTCATAACACATGTTCAATATGCCATTTAAGTGATTAAAATAACCCCATTTCTAGAAGATTGACTCAAGAATCAACCCTTACTTAACATACAACTTTAGACAAGCCAAAACTACATTATTTTCACATCAAAAATGGGCTAGACTAAGAAGAGAAATTCAATTTTTCTTCTAATTCAAACTTAATGGGTTAGGTAAAAATTAGGTGTGGAATATTGACAAAATTGGTCAAGTTTTGGCTATAAATAGAACCCCAATCAACCCTCAATTCATCCCTTCCGGCCTAAGCTATGCTGGTGTGAAGATTGAAGGAGATTTGAAGGAGATTTGAAGAATCAAAGGCTTTTCTATTTATTCAGAATTATTTTCCCCCTTTCCTTTGGAAGTAATTAAAGGTAGATATCTCTCAGGCTAAATTCCAATTAAAGAATGTTAGATTGTTCCTTTTTCAATGCTCTTTCCATTGACACCTTATTCATTAAATTTAATTGAGAAATGAGTGAGTTATAGCCATTTTAGTGAAGAAAAATTGAAAGTAGCAGAAAAAGTGTCGACCTCCCAGGTCGACACTCGGGATCGAGTTTTCTACCAAAAAAATCGAAACTTAGTGAAAAGTGTCGACCTCCCGGGTCGACACTTTTTCACGGCTGAAAAGTGTCGACCTCTCGAGTCGACACTTTTTCACGGGTGTTCTATTTTTAAGAACAAAACCGCACACATGGTATAAGTGTCGACCCAATGGGTCGACACTTTCTGCCTGCAAACAAAGGTCGACCCATAGGGTCGATAGTTTTCCTGACTTATAAAAAAAATATGTGCGGCACGGCACAAATAAATAAATAAATAAATAAAAATACTAAGATTTCGTATCCATTCAAATTCAACACACAACTCGAGCCCATAATCGGCGAGGTGGCGTACAAGCTAGCGTTGCCTCCTCAACTGGCCGGTGTACACGATGTCTTCCATGTATCAATGCTAAGGAAGTACATGTACGATCCTTCACATGTGATTCAATTTGAGGAATTGAAGCTGCAAAAGGACTTATCATATGAAGAAAGACCGATCAAGATATTAGATCGGAAACTACACCAACTGAGGAATCGGGCTATACCGATGGTGAAAGTCCAATGGAGCAAACGTTGATTCGAGGAAGCCACATGGGAGTTAGAAGAATCTATCAAGAAGAAATACCCGGATTTAATCTCAGGTTAGAATTTTAACCTTTCTATTTGAATTTATGAATTTTAGTTGTATAATGTGAATTTGGATGACTAAATTCTTTTAAGTGGGGGAGGATGTAGAAACCCGGTAAATAAATATGAGAAATAATTTTTTTAATTTTATTCTAAAATTAAAATTTTCATGAAATAATTAAATTACATTTTTACTATATGTAATAAACTAGATAAATGCATTTACTTGAATTTACTTAAGGTAAATTGAAAAATAAATGCTTTAACCCTTAGATAAATCATAAGAAGCCCAATAAAAGTCCATATAATGGACTGTGATTACAATTGGCCCATTGGATAATCCATAATGGGTTGGATTAAAAGATTAAAGGATTTATTAAAGGACAATTAGACCAAAATTCATAACACATGTTTAATATGACATTTAAGGGATTAAAATAACCCCATTTCTAGAAGATTGACTCAAGAATCAACCCTTACCTAACATATAACTTTATACCAGCCGAAATTACATTATTTTCACACCAAAAATGGGATAGATTAAGAAGAGAAATTGAATTTTTCTTCTAATTCAGACTTAATGGGTTAGGTAAAAATTAGGTGAGGAATCTTGACAAAATTGGCCAAGTTTGGCTATAAATAGAACCCCAATCAACCCTCAAATCATCCCTGGAGGCCTAAGCTATGCTGGTGTGAAGATTGAAAGAGATTTGAAGGAGATTTGAAGGAAGATTTGAAGAATCAAAGGCTTTTCTATTTATTCTGAATTATTTTCCCCCTTTCCTTTGGAAGCAATTAAAGGTAGGTATCTCCCACGCTAAATTCTAATTAAAGCATGCTAGATTGTTCCTTTTTCAATGCTCTTTCCATTGATACCTTATTCATTAAATTTAATTGAGAAATGAGTGAGTTATAGCCATTTTAGTGAAGAAAAATTGAAAGTAGCAGAAAAAGTGTCGACCTCCCAGGTCGACACTCGGGATCGAGTTTTCTGCCAAAAAAATCAAAACTTAATGAAAAGTGTCGACCTCCCGGGTCGACACTTTTTCACGGCTGAAAAGTGTCGACCTCTCGGGTCGACACTTTTTCACGGGTGTTCTATTTTTAAGAACAAAATCGCACACAGGGTATAAGTGTCGACCCATTGGGTCGACACTTTCTGCCTGTAAACAAAGGTCAACCCCTAGGGTCGACACTTTTCCTGACTTATAAAAAAAAATATACGGCACGACATAAATAAATAAATAAATAAATAAATAAATATACTAAGATTTCGTATCCATTCAAATTCGACACACAACTCGAGCCCACATCCTATGCCCCTTGGGTCATGACCCAAGGGTGAGCTCTCCAACATATAAAGTCTAGGAAGTTTTTCTAACTTCCAATGTGGGACTAAAAATTAGCCACTATACAATAGGAATTATAACATTTGAAATCCACGTTAATTGTATGTATTTAGTCATCAAAAGTAAGGAAAGGCAATATTAGCATATTTGAATTCTTACAGCATGTTAAAAAATTTATTTTTAGCATGTAAAAATATATATTTAACCATAATATTAGTAAATTAATGCATAAAAAATATTTCCAGCATGTTAAAAATGACTTCCAGCATGATGAAATTATTTTATTTATATTGAGATATAAAAACTATTTTTCAACATGTAAATCTATTTTTTTTGCATTATAAACCTAATTTCCTATTAAATAATTAATAAATTGATGCATGAAAATTACTTCCAGTATGTTAAAATTACTTCCAGCATGATAAAATTATTTTCAGCATGTTAGAATTATTTTTAGCATGTTAGAAGTATTTTCAACATATTAAAGCTATTTTTCAACATGATAATTCTATTTTTTCCTATCAAATAATTAGTAAATAAATGTAAAAAAATTAATTTCAGCATGATAAAATTTATGTTGTTATCAGAGAATTTCCGTAATCAGCATGGTAAACTTATCTTTATCATCCTATCAGTAAGTTAATGTATGAGAATTATTTTAGCATGTTAAGTATTAATTTTGGCAGGTTAAATATTAATTTCCAGCATGTTAAAAATTAAATCCAGCATGGAAAATTTATTTTTATCATCTTATCAGTAAAGTAACATATGAAAATCATTTTCAACATGTTAAATTATTTTCAACAAGTTAGAAATATTTTCGGCATAAAAATCTATTTTTATAACAAAATTTTGATTTTTATAATAATAAATCACAGTTTTGGCTAAACTAATGCATCTCTAATGTACAAAAACTTCCTAAAAATATGTCTAAATACTTGTAAACTAAATGCACACAAGATTAAACCATGAAATTAAATTAATTCTATTAAACTCTAATTACTTGAATTTTCTTCCTAGTTACCGTTCTTTCTTGAATTCCACAACTTAATGTCGTTAAACATGATGCGTTAAAATTATTATTCACTCCTCTTGTTACTTCTGAGATTTTGCCAGATCTGTACTTTTTACAAAAGTGCTTATTCTTGAAATTCATTGGCCATAGTGCTAAGTGGATATCTAAACGTACTTGGGATCTTATGATCCACCGACCCAATGCTTGACATTAATGGGGCCCGGTCTGGTCCTAGGAGAAGCACCCGAAAGTACTTGTGCCCATGGGAGTTGATTGACCACGGTGTGACATTATACCGAAGTGCATGGCTTGCTAGATTATTTATGACATTTCACACTTCGTTATTGTACTTGTTTACTTGTTACTTGAAATTGCTTGAAATTACATGATACATTTGACTTGTATGAAATGGCCAAATTCTTTCATGATACTCTTTACATGTTCAATATTCAATACTTGAAATTATCTTGGAACCTTGTTATCATGTTATTACTTGAAATTCCATATACAATTTCCTACTTGCTATTCATGATCTTAAACACTTCCCGATTTACTTTAAAAAAATGTCCAAAATGATAAATACTTAAATATTACCTGATTATAGAGATATAAAATCATACTAAGTTTTTTGCTCACCCTACGTTTTGCTAAACTGTTACAGGAAATGAAATTGAACAAGGGAATGGACAAGAGTGAAAGAGTATTTTTCTTTTCCCTATGATTTATGTAGGTCATTAATGATTTTACAAGAATGTTGTATTTTGGAGTTTGAAGATTGTAATTGCCTTTATGGCTTATGAATTAGTGATGTAAACTTCATTTGATGGAATAAAAGTATCATTTTCTCATCTATCTTTCTCTTTAGAAATCAAATTGTACATGCTCTGATCGACACACTTGTTTACGACTCGCTCACGTTCCCGATATTCCGTGTCGGGGCGTGACAATATGCAAAGTCCATGCATGTGCAGAGTTTTGCTTAGACAGGTCGGTGCATCTTTAACACTTTCATTTGAAGATCGATGCACATGAGATGACTTTCACCTGATGGTCGATGTGATGTGACACAACCTAGGACTTAAACAAACAAGCACAATCGTAATCAAACAGACCGATGTCGGCGACCGCTCACCCGATGCTCACCAAGACCCGGGGTAACTTGGCAATGCCAAGTGGAGGTTGTGTGGGCTGGGCCCTTGCTGGTAGAGGGTCAGCAAGGCCTAAGTTGATTCCCAAGGGTAATGGCAGCCCAATTCAAGGGAGCCGATGTCGTGCCGAGGGCACGGGTTCCACTCTTTTCCCACGGTGATCACTTATAGCAAAGGAGCTTAAGGATCGGGCTCTCATTCACGGCCAGCGGAGTTTATGAAATAATATTGAAAGAACAAGCACAAATTAGAGCAAAGTTTGGAGCACTTACTCGACCGGTTTGAAGAAACCGGTCCCGCTCGGAGACGAGGGCGAGCGTGGAGGCGGGTGGATCCCCACACACCGCGTCGGGGTAGCTTGACCTGCCCAAATGATTACAATACTACACCTCTCGCAGGAGGGAGATCTTGGGGTGGGGGTTAAGTGATATTACAACTAAAACTACCTCCACATAGGGAGGGGCCTTCAGCCGGCCAAGCGAGGAGGGGAACTTGAGAGGGGAACACCGAAGATGGGAGGTCGCCGGTTCTATCCACGTTCTGTGGGTGCTGACAGATGATCGAAGAAATGGTTGCTGCGACTGATGCCGAAATTTGTTGGGGATGAAACCACCTGGAAAATCTTCGTAGGAGGCTAGGGAAGTCGTCCAAATTTTTTTGATTTGTTCTGGCGCCGACGTTGGTCTGGGTGGAGGCCCGAGCAGGGAGGCAGATTCTTGGACTAGCAGCTTCTGGCGGCCAACAGCAGGTTGCAGAGGATGCCCCGTCAGTTCCCGAACTCAGAATCAAGCACTGCTAGAGTTTTTCGAATCGTGGACGAGTCCTCTTCGCAGCAAAACTGACGGGGAAGCCAAACGATGCCGGAGAAGACCATAGGACTCTGAAACCTGATGACAGGTCGGTGCAGGCTGTGGGAAGCAGAACTGCGTACCCGAGGGATAAAAATGATAACTCCGGCCCAAGGATGTCGATCAAAGTTCCGCTTCTTGATTCTAAAAGTAGACAGGAAGAGGAACAACTTTACAGAAGAACTTGTGGCCTGAATCTTCTAAGGTTCGTCGTGGCAGAGCTTCTAATACGACTCAGGTGCTCAGCAGGGGCAGCTCTACGCAGTTGTGGGAGAACAGATCTCTCGGTCAGCTCAAAGCTCGGAAGGGGACGAGACCACCGCCGTTGTGAAGAAGACAGGTAGACGCTTCCGTGGATACCTCTTGGGCTTTCAGATTCTCTGGGATGTGGTCGGGGTCGCCTCTGTAAATGGATACTCTTCTGCTGCCAACGAACTGAAAACTAGAGGTTGAAGATGGTGGGGGGAAATGGGGTATATGGGGGGGGAAATAGAGGTGGATGAGTGTGGGGAGAACCCTGGCTGTGAGGGGGTCTAGGAGGGGGTGTTCCAAGGTGTGGGAGGGGAAGAATAGGGTCTGGAAGGTGGTCTAATAGGTGGTGGGAGGAGGAGCTACGAATTTGGGCTTGGAGGGAGAAGGAGGAAGGTGGGGGGGCACAAGTGGGTGGAGGGCATGTGAGTTTGAATTTCCTTTAATGTGGGGTGATCAATGGTGGTCTTGGGGATGGGAAGAGGTGCCTTGGGAAGGTGGAGGGCTGCTTTGGGTAGTGGGAAGGGTGATTGGGGAAGTGGGTGGGGTAGTTGGGGGTTGGGAGGTGGAGCTAGGATTGGTGGAAGCTCTCTTGGGACTAGGGGGTGGAGTAATGGGGTGTGTGGGGAAGGGGAGTGGCCTTTAATGGGGGTAGGTGAGAGGGTGGTGGTTGGGAAGGGAGGAGAGAGAAATTTTTGAAATTGGGTGTGGAGGAGAGAGAAAGGAGAATGAAAAAGAGAGATTAAGAGAGGGATGGGTGGGGAATCTCTCCCCTAGGGTCTCTCACCCAAAAAATGGAATCTCTCCACTAGATAAGAAGTGTAAACTCTCAAAATGGCAAATTTTTCATTCATTGATTCATTAGTTCAAATGGAGGAAATGGGGTCCTATATATAGGCAACCCACATTTCTACAAAAGACCTTGACTCTTAACACAATGACAAATAACCAAGGGAAGGGGGGGTGCCCTTGGGCCAAGCCCAATGAATTGGGCCCATAAACTAATCTATCAACATAATGACACTTAACCTAGGTAAATGACTCATTAACCTAGGTACAAGACTCAAATAAAAGGAAAATTACATAATTATGACTCAAAGAAAATATGAAAGTTACATGAATTGACTTAGAAAAATGTGACGGATGTAATGGAACCATGCTGGCGGGCAACCGGGGCTTTGAAAATATATGGGGCGAGAGATGCCCCCATCACGATGCACATGTGTAGTCTTGCAGTAAATGTCTACCTATCTCAATTAGGTCGATGCTAGTAAGCTAGCATCTGTTTCACAGGTCGATGCATGTGTAGAAGAATTGCATTATAGGTCAATGCATGTTTCTAGATGGTCGATGCACATAGGGCCTTAAGTCAGAAGGTCTATGCACCTTATTCACTGAATGCAAAGATAAGGTCGATGAACGCACCATAGGTCTATGCACCTCATGCACCTTGTGCTATAAGGTCTGTGCATATTGAACAAAGGTCGATGCTGTCTACCAGTCTCTGCAGCATTAAGTCTGTGCTTTTGATGTCATCTATATTAAGGTCGATGCATCTTATGAAATCGCTATAAGGATAGGTTGATGTACGTTCTTTAAGGTCTACATGTGCTATATTAAAGGTCGATGCTGTTATTCACATATATTTAATGGTCAGTTAAACAATTTGATGCATCTTACTTATGCATCAATGCTTTTGCATAAATGAGCATATTTCTCTGACTTGTCTAAATATGTGAAAATGTTTAAGATTGAACTTGTGCTTAGGTTTATGATTTGCTTAATGGCAAGTACCTTTCTATATCTTGTTTTTCTAGCTCAGCTATATGATCAAACACTTGGAAAGCATAAAGGCAGTCTGTGATCAAATGTCACGTGGAACTTAAAGTACCAGGATGAAGGAACGTGATCCAAGGCAGGGAGCAGAAATAATATTTTGCCACATGGATCGTCACTACCTCCACTTCTGACACATGGCATCTCAAGGCACTTTCTGGAATAAACTTTTTGGCGGGAATGTGTCTTCTACGCGCCCAGGACTGACAATCTGGCGGCCCCACAGATACATGCCCTCTATTATAAAAAAGGGGATCGAGCACACTGAAAGTAGTCGATCGAAAGAAGAAAAGATCCTAGAAGAGAGAAGAAGAGAAGGAAGAGGAGCCGAGAAAGAGACAAGAGTAGAAGAGTTCGGAGAGCCGAGAGCTGAGAAGATTCAGAGAGAAAAATAGAACGTCGTAAGAAGTTGTGAGAGAGAGTGAGAGTTGTGAGATATTGTCTCTGTCCTGACTCATGGATTAAATCTAGAGTCAGATTGCTCTACGTGAGCTACATTTGTTTTGATTCTTTCATCGTTTCTTTCACTTCCTTGATTTTCATTTTAAACTCGTTGTAAGCTGTGTATCAGCAGAGCAAGCTGTGGTGCTCAACAGGCGAGGTGTGATCCTCGGACAGCAAGCTGTGAAGCTCAGCGGATTGTAGGGATTTTATCCCCGAAGCTGTGGATCAGCCGTTTCAAGCTGTGAGGCAGCGAAATCCTTACTCGGTTGAGTAAGGGGTGGACGTAGATCTCGGGGTTGAGATCGAACCACCTAAAGAACTGAATTATCTTCTATGTGATTGCATAATTCTTCTGCTCTGCGAATAGATGAATGCTTAGGATCGTTATCTGCCATATCTATCCAAATTCAATCTATTCATCTAGTGAGTTGAATTAAATCTACATCTCATACTCTGAATCATACTTCATTGATTTCCTATTGCTTAGAATCTCTCTAGTTGCTATATTCAATTCAGTGGTATATTAAATAGATTCAGTTAAAAGGATAGATTACATGTAGCGACCCGGATTCCGGATACCCGGTGCACCCGGTATAAATACCGAATACACGTGATACCACATGGGACCCGCGAGGCCTCCCAAGCGCGGGAAAGCGCCGAAGGGAAAAAGGAGTGTGTGGAATACATTGAAGCCAACAGATATAACAGTAAGCAATTAAATTTCATTACATTGGATTGCTAAAGTAGCAGAAATAAAATTACTTTTTCATTAATAATTTCAATAATTACAATTATATCTGTTGGCTTCAATGTATTCCACACACTCCTTTTTCCCTTCGGCGCTTTCCCGCGCTTGGGAGGCCTCGCGGGTCCCATGTGGTATCACGTATATTCGGTATTTATACCGGGTGCACCGGGTATCCGGAATCCGGGTCGCTACAGTTGGTATCAGAGAAAAACACACACGGCTCGTCAAACTCACTCGGAAGCTACAAAAGCGAACCAAAACTCAACGAAACCAATCCAAAACAGATCCGAAAGATCCAACAAAGATCCAACAAGACCTGCAAAAGATCCATCAAGATCCAGGGCATTACATCCTCCCCTCCTTTAAGAAATTTTGCCCTCGAAATTAAGGACTAACAAAGGAGAAGCAGGGAAGAACAACCCAACAATACAACCAACAAGACCTGCAAAAGATCCATCAAGATCCAGGGCATTACATCAAATCCACCCAAAGTGGGTCACCGAGGTTCTCGGGCTTCTACCGGCCTTGAATGAACACCAAACGACACGAAATCAACGTGGATGGGATACTAACATCCTAGCGGTCAGTTAGAAACTAACTACGCCGCAAATGGTCACCATTTACCGGCCGACCCTAAAAACCACGAAAATCACGATTTAGGCAAAACAAGCCTAAACTCGGTCGTTTCCTAGCCGAACACCGTGCAATGGCAGGGAAAACGAAGAGGACGAAGTAAGGATCAGTCACCCTACCTCCACCGAAGAAACCGTCCCCGAAGGGACTAAACCACGCCGAAATCCACTCGCGAACCGATTTCACCAGCTTTGAATCCACTGATCGGGATCGCGCCAGAATCGATCCGATCCTTGCCCCATCGCGCACCTCGACAGCTCCACCTCGTCGCCACCTCACCCACGAGCGCCTCCGTCTGCAGCCGGAGCCGGAAGGGGGAGAGAACGAGAGAGAACGGGAGAGAGAGAGAGAGGAACGGCGAGAGTGAGGAGAGAGAGAGAGGAAAAGAAATAAAAAGAAAATGAAAAAGTAATTTTATTTCTGCTACTTTAGCAATCCAATGTAATGAAATTTAATTGCTTACTGTTATATCTGTTGGCTTCAATGTATTCCACACACTCCTTTTTCCCTTCGGCGCTTTCCCGCGCTTGGGAGGCCTCGCGGGTCCCATGTGGTATCACGTATATTCGATATTTATATCGGGTGCACCGGGTATCCGGAATCCGGGTCGCTACAGTTGGTATCAGAGAAAAACACACACGGCTCGTCAAACTCACTCGGAAGCTACAAAAGTGAACCAAAACTCAACGAAACCAATCCAAAACAGATCCGAAAGATCCAACAAAGATCCAACAAGACCTGTAAAAGATCCATCAAGATCCAGGGCATTACATTACATCTATCTGGAAAACTGATCTATGCGTTAGGAGATTCTTTAATCAACCCTCCGCCCAATACTATACTGAATTGAATGGCTGTCTCCTTGAAGATTCTTTGAATGTTGCAGTTTCATAGAAAATTCTCTTACTGATAATTCACTGCTTCAAGTATTTGTGTTTACAGTAGTTCTCTTTAATTTCGCATTATTTTCTTAACTACTGTAGTTCAAAAAATTGGGGTAGATCTATTCACCCCCCCTCTAGATCTGCACACAGGCTATGCGATATCCTCTTGACGGTTGCACAACCCCTTCAGTTGTGCTTAGTGGGCCACACTATACCCGTGAGTCATAGGCGCTTTTCTTATCCTATCCCGGATAGAGGGGTGCTATGCTATGTATATCTATGTTCGTGTGCTTGTTGTCAATCGATGCATGTGTGCTTGAATAAAAAGATAATAACAAAAAAAAATGAACAAGAATAAAATGAACGAAGGAAAACTCTCCAAGACTCTGGCTCTTGCAGCATACTCTCTTAATCTCGGCTCCAGCAGCTTACTCTCCCAATCCTGGCTCTCGCGGCCTACTTTCCCAATTTCGGCATGCTTAGCCTGCTCTCCCTCAACTATGGCTCTTAAAGCATGCTTTCCCAATTTTGGCTCTCACGGCCTATTTTTCTAATTTTGGCTCTCGTAGCCTGCTCTCAACCTTGGCTCTCACAGCCTGCTTTCCTGATATCCATTGGCTCTCGTAGCCTGCTTTCCCGATTACCTTTGGCTCTCGCAGCCTGATCTCTCAATTTCGGCCCTCGCGACCCGCTCTCTCAATTTTGGCCCTCACAACCTACTTTCTCGATATTTTTCGGCTCTTAAAGCCTGCTCTCCCATTTTTGGCTCTCAAAGCTGGCTCTCCCGATTTTGGCTCTTAAAGCTGGCTATCCTAATCTTGGCTCTGGTAGCCCGCTCTCCTGACTTCGGCTCTCGAAGCCTGCTCTCCCATTTTTGGCTCTCAAAGCCCTGTGGCCTACGCGGCCCGCTCCCCCATTTTTGGCTCTCAAAGCCTACTCTCTCAATTTTGGCTCTCGCAGCTTGATCTCTCAATTTCGGCTTTGGCTCTCGCAGCCTGCTCTCTCAACTTTGGATATCGCAGCCCACTCTCCTGATCACGATAATAAAAAATAGTTAACGTTTCAAATGGGCTGCACCCACAGGCCTCGCTCCCTCGTCCCTCATTCTCGACACCTGCGACTGGGGGGCATTTGTTGACACGCTAAAATTAACGCTTAAAAAGAACTCTTGCCCCCCAGGCACGCTAAAACCAATGCTAAGATTACCACTTAAAAAAAATCACGTCGCTCCAGGCGTGCTTAAATCAACGCTAAAAAGAATTAGTGCTCCTATGTCACTGTTCCCGATGCTAACTCATTTCGCCTTTTTCTTATTTTTAGGGATGGGCAAAGAAGGAAAAGAATGAAATAGAAGTGATAGAAAAATGGAGATGAGATCTAGAAGAGGGGATGAATAGATGTACCATCGAAATTTGTAGATTAAAAACTCTCAAGCAATGCACTCAGATCTAGCGCTGACGAAGGCATAATTCATTACTGTGATCAGTTCAAGCAACCAAGCAAACAGAATACAAGCATAAGCAATAAGAGAGGCAATATGATAGAAGAGGAATTTTGCGCAACCCCACAAATAATCACAACTGCAAGTGGACAATTAATCACAAACCAATGACAGTTCTAGGCGGAGGGTAGATCGAAGGATCTCCTCACGCAAGTGCAATGTTCCAGATAGGCGTAACCTATCTTTCCCACTACAACTTTTGATATACTTCCTGGTTGAGAACAATTGCACGAGACAGTGGAACACACACCACAAATCAGATAGGTGATTTTTTAGGTGGTTCGATTGCGCTCGGCAATCTACGTCCACCCCTCACTCATTCAGAGTGAGGCTTCCTTGCACAAAGCAAATCAAACAGCAGACTCAGTCTGCGACAATGGCTAGTACCACATCTTTACACCCAAGGGCGACAAATCCCTTGACCTTCGATCCTACACCTAGTAGAGATCGAAACACACTGCGCAATGCAGCACCTAGAGGACAATCCTCCCTTCTTCTGTCTTCACAAATGGAACCCCGTGAACTGGATCCCGCAGCTCACGCAACCAGACGTCGGAGACCTCTCTTCCTCTGAACCTACAGAGGGGACTCCGGAGAATACTCTCCCTACCTCTGAGAATACTCAGAGAGAACTAGTAACAAAATTTGAAATGAAGATCAAAAAGGAAACATCATAAACGTAAGAATATGATCGGAAGGAAACAGATGAAAATTATATAGCTTTGAACTGAAGCATTCTTCATATGAGATGGGCTGGCTGCACTCAATTTTTATTTTCCTCTCACGATTGTTCTCTCTTTCTATTTCTTCTGGAAGAGCTCTCACTCTGATTTTTCAATTGCAACGAAGGCAGTAGTTTCAGCAGCATCTCTCGAACGGAGCGGTTGATATATATAGCAGAGAGAAGAGCATCGTCTTTACTCTCTTTCCACTTGAGATTTCGATCAGCCAATTATCCATTAATCCACATGGAAAAGGAATATTCTGATAATAATATGATCCTTTCAAAAGCCCGCCATGTGAGTTTATGATTTGCAGTCCAAAAAGTTCTATGATCGCAGTCATGTGATTTCCTTGAGTTCATCACGTGCTCAGACATCTTCATACTTCCAGATCCATTTGTTTAGCCAAGGCAAGCTGAGTTTTGATCCTTAATCATCCATTAAGCCTTAATGCTCTTAAGTTCGTTGCCCGTACAAAAGTCTTGCCAGAATCGGTCGACCGTTCCCCTATTTCGGTCGACCGAAATAAACAGTATCAGAAGCTTCTTTCAGGAGGTCGACGCATTCTTCTTACATGAGGTCGAGGTAGAATGTAATGACTCATCTTCTGATGACTGATGTGTCAGATCAGTGACTCGCTGCTTTGACCTACCCTGATGACAACATTTACTCCTTCTTCTAGTGCTTCGACCTTGTAGTCTTCCAGTTGCTAGTTACGAGTTAGGTGCGTCGAAGCATTCCTCAGATGCATCGAGGCAGTGTGAAGATAACTCCTTCGAATAGCTGTCTTCAAACTTTGGCTTCTGACTTGGTGCGTCGATGCATTCCTCAGATGCATCGGTGCAGTGTGAAGATGGAACACTTAGCCAGAAGGCTTCGAATGCTGGCTTTTTGTCTTGGTGCGTCGATGCATCAACCTTGATGCGTCGATGCAGTGTTTCAAGTGCTGCCCTTTTTACTTGGTGTGTTTGTGCATCAACCTTGATACGTTGACGTAGTGTGACATGATAGCAAATTTGCTCTAGGTATGTCGGTGCACTTCTTTGATACGTCAATGTAGCTCTTCTGAAAAACTCTTCTGTGGTTGTGACTGCATCGAGATAGTGGTGAACTTTGTCATTTTTTAGAACTTCCTCACTTACTTTGATGTAGCTCCAGTAGCCAGGGCACCTACAATTAAGACTTATTGTGTTAGCTATTGAACCATATTTCATTAACATCATCAAAAGACACAGAATACAACATTCTCCCTCTTTTTGATGATGGAAACAATATGAGTTATTAAATCTTATTAATACCAAAAAAATATTCATCTTCCTTGAGAGATAGTTGAACATTCAGAGATTTGAAAGGAATAGACTGAATTGCAGAAGGAATGGTTTATTTGAGCTACCAAGACAACAGACAAGATTCCAATCAGGCCAGAAACAGACTTATTCTCCCCCTCAACATACTCAATTTACTCTCATAAAGACAATAGACAAGATTCCAATCAGGCTAGAAATAGACTTATTCTCCCCCTTACTCTTATTCTCCCCCTTTGACATCATAAAAAAAAATGGGCAGAGAAGAACAATATGAAAGTGTAAAAGATTTCAGATATAGTAAGTTCACAGATTTAGATGGTGTCAGACTCGTCTCTTAAGAGATTAAGTGAGAACTAAAAATTACTTAGATGTTTCAGACTAATGATCCAGAGAGACATAGAATAGAAAATCTTCAAAATTATCTTCGTACATGAATAAGGAGAGTGAGCAATTTTCATATGGATGGCTTGAATAAGTTGTCTAAAAACTGTACTAGTTAACTTTCAGAGACTTCTCAACAAAAAATCCAGAAGTATTGAAAACAAGCAGTTCACACCATACTTTGCATTTGGGGTTTTTGATTAGATTCAACAGTTTGCTAAATGAATTTCTTTTTCCATTGAGCAAAGTGATTTAACCTACACCTTTTTGCGTGAGGAGACACATTGGTTAGATGCAGGAATCCCCAGTTACTCAGTGTGGTAACCTTAATGCCTCTCTTTTGAGAACAAAGTTAGCAGTAGAGATGTCTTTTTACATGAGGCACAACACGTCTTAGGTGAAGTGACCCAGTTACTCAACATTCTATGCCATTGCTCTGCCATGATTTCATATGCATAGCTTTTTTAATCATAGATAATCTAGCACTTCATGACTCAATCTTGACTCCACTTCATGGTGAAGGAGTTGTTTCTCAGTGAGCTAGATCATTGCAATGAAGCAATTTTACCCCTTTTTACTTTAGTGAAGTAGAATGTTTGAGAACAATACTCAAGTGGGCAGATTTTTTAGCTAGAGTTGGCTTCTTAAGTTTAATGTTCAAGTTTTTAGAAGAATTCATGGCATTATAATCCAGCATTATTCTTTACTCATTGAGACGTGTATGAAGATATTCTTCAGAACCTTTATCTTAGTCTATACAAGACCATAAGACTTAAACTTCTTGGCTGAGCTTTTAGTTAACAGTCTTAAAATTTTAAGAGTTCTGAAAGTCAAGATCTGTGAAAGGACAGTATACGATTCTCAATGAACACAATATAATTTAACTGATTCCAAAAATAGACAAACTTCCCCTCACAATTTGACTCAATTGACCAAAAAGAATTTGACCATACCGAAGAAGGAATCTCCCCCTGACTTCATGAATCAATTAGCCTTGGTACTTGGCTGAGAATATAGGTCAAAGACCATCACAAGCATAGTGCAAGTTTCCAGATAGACATAAACTATCCTTCTCTTAACACCATTTTATATACCAAGGATGGCTAAACAAAAAGCAGAAAATGATGAAGAACACTGAGATACATAGATGCATCGACTTGGTATCAGGGTGCATCGACGTAGTGACTATAGCAAATGAAGTATTTGAATTGACAGGTCGAGGTGGTGACATCAGTGCATCAAGGTAGTTACAGACTCACAAAATTTATAGATAAAAATGAATTGAGATTTCAGAAAACAGCATGGAATTCAAGAAGATTTGAAAATGCCCAACTCTCTCCTCAAAGTAGAGAACTTCTCATTATCCAAGGGCTTAGTATATATATCTACAATTTGATTTGATGTGCCTACATGGATTAATTCAAAGTTACCCTTAGAGACTTCATCTCTGATGAAGTGATGCCTGATTTCTATATGCTTGGTTCGTGAATACAGTACAGGGTTCTTAGACAGGTTTATTGCACTAGTGTTGTCACAGTATATAGGTGTGCAGCCAAGGTCTACATTGTAGTCCTTGAGCTAGTGTTTTATCCAAATTACTTGCGTGCCACAACTCTCTGCAGCAACATACTCTACCTCTGTTGTGCAGAGGGTGACAGAATGCTGTTTCTTGGAAGCCCAAGAAACTAAACGCCCACCTAAGAATTGACAAAACCCACTTGTGCTCTTCCTATCTAACTTGCAACCAGCATAGTCTGCATCAGTATATGAAGTTAAATCTAGTGTGTGTGCAACAAGAAACCAAAGACCTAAATTGTGTGTGCCTGATATATATCTGAATATTCTTTTAACGGCAGCAAGATGTAATTCAATAGGTCTAGATTGAAATCTAGCACACATACACACACTAAATTGAATGTGAGGTCTTGAGGCAGTTAAGTATAGTAGGGTGCCAATCATACCTCGGTATAATTTTGCATCTACTTCTTTACCTAACTCATCAGCATCTAAGGAGGCATTTGTACCCATTGGAGTGGCTATATGCTTCAATTTTTCCATTCCAAATCTTTTCAAGATCTCCAATGTGTATTTAGTTTGACTGATGAAACAACAATCCTTCATCTGCTGAACCTGCAAGCCAAGAAAATATTTCAGTTAGCCTACCAAGCTCATCTCAAACTCACTCGACATCAAATTTGCAAATTCATCACATAGTTCAGTGCATGTTGAGCCAAAAATAATATAATCCATGTATACCTGAACTATGATAAGATGATTATTCAGATTTTTTGTAAAGAGAGTCTGATCCACCTTCCCTCTACAATAGCCCTTAGTGACCAGAAATTCTATCAGTCTATCATACCAAGCCCGTGGGGCTAGTTTCAGTCCATACAGAGCTTTATTTAACCTGAAGACATGGTTAGGTAGCACAGATAGCTCAAAGTCGGGGGGTTGCTCAACATAAACTTCCTCTTTAATAAAGCCATTCAAGAAGGCACTTCTTACATCCATTTGATGAAGTTTAATGTTATTTGAGCATGCAAATGCCAACAATATTCTAATTGCTTCCATCCTAGCAACTGGTGCATAAGATTCATCAAAGTCCACCCCAAATTCCTGACAATAGCCTTTGGCAATCAATTTGGATTTATTTCTAGAAATTATTCCATCTTCATTTATTTTATTCCCGAAGACCCATTTAGTTCCTATGACAAACACATTTTCAGGTCTAGGAACTAGGTTCCATACTTTATTCCTTTCAAATTGACCCAATTCTTCATTCATGGCATTTGTCCAAGATTTATCATTTAAAGCCTCTTCTATGATTTTGGGTTCAATTTGGGACACAAATGCTACTAGATCTTCATTATTAACTTCTCTATGAAAAGACCTAGTCCTAGGGGGATCAAGAAGATTTCCTATTATGTATTCAACATGATGATTTTTTAGAAATATTATATTGTTAGAAGACTCACCTTGTTCTGTTGATCGACCTTGTTTTGCAGCAGGTTGTTCAGGCTGTTCAACCGAGTCTTCATTTGGCTTCTCATCCAAGAATTCTCCATCTTCTCTTGATTTCCTGTCATCATCAATTTTGTCAGTAAAATTAAAATTTTCATCAAAAATCACATGAGGGGATTCTTCTACAGTTTGATCATGAATGTTAAAGACCCTATAGGCTCTTGACAATTCAGAATACCCCAAGAAAATCCATGGATTATTTTTTGCTTCAAATTTATCTAGGTCCCGTTTGTCATTGTTATGGATGAAACATTTGGAACCAAAGATTTTAAAATATGCCAGGTTAGGCCTCTTACCTTTTAAAAACTCATATGAGGTTTTCTTTTGGACATGTCTTACCATGACCCTGTTAATGATATAACAGGCTGTGTTTGCAGCCTCTGCCCAAAATTTCCATGGGAGTTGGCTTTCGATCAGCATAGTCCTTGCCATCTCCACAATTGTCGTGTTTCTCCTGTCTACCACACCATTCTGCTCCGGAGTCCTAGGAGAAGAAAATTTGTGAGTGACTCCTTTATTGTAGAATTCAAAGAATAATGAATTGTCAAATTCTCCCCCATGATCAGATTGTATAAAGTAAATTTTGTGCCTGTCCTGCTGTTTTATTTTATTGAAGAATTTTTTAAATTCATCAAATGTTTCATTTTTATGGGCTAGGAAGAAAATCCATGCAAACCTAGTGAAGTCATCTACAATGACATAGCCACACCTTTTGCCACTAAGACTTAAAGTCCAAGTAGGACCAAAGAGGTCCATGTGCAAGAATTCCAATGGCTTTGATGACAGAGGTTCCTGTCGCACCTTGAAAGGCTTCCTAGTTTGCTTACCCGAGGCACATGCATCACATATTTTTGTATCAGTTTTGAATTGAATTTTAGGCATACCCCTGACTAAGTCATGCTTCACTAGTTTATTTAGAATGTTGTAGCTGACATGGCCTAGTCTTCTATGCCAATTAAAAATATTATTATCAGAACTAGCAGACAAACACAAATTGGATTCAAAATTATCTTCTAAGTCTACTATGTATACATTATTGACTCTGTGACCAAGAAATTTTACTGATTCAGAATTTATCTCATATATTTTGCATGCATGATCATCAAAGACAACCTTGTGACCTTTGTCACAAAGTTGACTGATACTCAAAAGATTGCACTCTAACCCATCTACAAGCAAGACTTTTTCAACTATGTTGGAGGGATACTTACCAACTATATCGGATCCAACGATCTTACCTTTGTTCTTCCCTCCAAACTTTACCATTCTTTCTTTCTTCAGTTCTAGCTTGCTGAATTTAGTTCGATCTCCAGTCATGTGCCTGGAATAGCCACTATGCAGGTACCATCTATTGCTCATGGCTGTCAGGCTGACCTGCAAGCAATTCATATAGAAAATTTTGGAACTCAAGAAAAGTTGGGTCTAGAAGTGTGACGACCCAGAGTTCAGGACACCGATATACCGATAATATCGATACACCGATACCAAGAACTGGGGAGGCCACCCAAGAGGCTGATGAGGCCCCTGAAGGGTTAGTGGGGGTTAGTTGAGGAGTATGCATAATTAATTGCGAATTAGGGCGCGCAATACGAATAAGTATTTAAGATTTAAACACAAGTGCGGAAGCAATTTAAAAATAACCAGAGTGATATATGTATAACTAGTCCAGAGTCACAAACACCAGTCCTCAAGGTACAACTACGCGGGGCATACCCCGGCAAAAGTACAACACAAGCCTAAAAAAGGTAGCTCGTGCACAGCTGGCAGCTAGGAACGGTCCCAAAACAGCACACTAAAGTCCGGGAGACGGCGGGCGCGGCTCACCTGAAAGGAGAAGGGTGAGTCACAGCCAGACTCAGTAGGGGTCACGAGGATCCCTACCTCGCACTAAACAAGCGAACATGCACAAATAAAGCAAGTAGAGCATGCATTTAAATAAACACACAGGCAATGGCATGAATAACCAATCACAAGAAAGCTGTAAACTCTAGCTAAGCAAGTATAACAGCTAACACATGCCCCTACTACTTAAATGCAAGCGATTAAAGCTAAAACTACCAAATAGAAGGAGCTGTAACTAATCCCAGCAACAAGGAAGGACAACCACTGGAGCAGAAACCAGATGCGTCCACTGACGGCTTACACTGCGTCTCAAGCACTCGCAGTCGACGAAGCGACAAGCTAAGCGCGTAAACAGTACCAAACCAAGTGACCAGTCGGAGTGGCACCCGTCGGTGTCAGTCCACAGTCTCCGACCACGTGTGCACACACACTGACTCTAGCCTGAGCCAGGCCCTCTAACTAGTTTTCTTTCTTGGCAGGACGCTACCATTGGCTGGGAGCCCACGGAACTAGCTTACAAATCGTGAATGGGAAACATACCCCTCCGCCATCCTCAAGCGGGTCGGTACTCAACAGACCTTAGGGCAACGACAGTGGCTCCATTGCATGGAAAGAAAAGCTACTCTATTGGTATAAAACACACCACAATATATTTAAAACAATGCGAATATGGCATGAATATAGAAAGAAGCGCATAACAGATGGAATGGGAATATATTGCAGCCATCAGGGAAGCGGCGGTCAAAGACCCACGCGCCATATACAAACGACGGTCGGGGGCCGGCGCGTTACTTCAAGAATGACGCCCCAGTCCCTATCCGTCACTCCCTTCAGGGTTCCAGCTCAAGAGGCACTAAAGGGCTTGTAACGGTGGGGGCCCTGCGCGTTACTTCGAAGCAACGCGTGGGGTCACTGCCGTCACATCCACCCGAGGCTCAAACCACCTATCAGCGTTCTAAATGATAGCAGACGAAGTGACGCCCCGGTCTATGCGCGTCGGACCGAAATGACGGTTGGCCGACTGGCCGTCGGGCGCATCGCCTGACCAAAACTACGGAAAACAGTTGATGAGTAACGGATGGGAGCCCCACCGTTACTCTTCAAGTAACGCACCCCCAATGGGCCGCTATTTGGAAGTGACGCGTCCGCTATGGACCGTCAGGAAAGTGACGGTTCCTGGCAGGACCGTCACTGCACCTGGGTTACGGGCGGGTACGGTTTATAAACCGAAGCCCTCCGGACGGCTGAAAACACCGGGTATCGACGAAAAACCTGATAACCTGTCAAACCACGCATGCTAGACAACAATTTAACATCTAAATCTAGCACATGCAAGGCCTAAAACGCATTAAACTCAAGATTTAGGCTAAAACCCCAAAAATGGAAATATACACATCACGCATGCTACGGGGTGCTAATCATCAAGCAAGCTAACGGAAACGATCCTAGCAAGATCGAGATTCCATCCCCCTACCTTTCGCAAGCCGAAACCGTCGAACGGGCCGCATGCAAGGAGGAAGAGCCACGGAGCTTCCACGCTCCACCTCGCTCCTACGATCACCGATCCACCCCGAAGTGGACACCCACGCGCACTACTCGACGCGAGGAATCCAACGGTGCCAACCTCGCCTCAATCCGATCTCGTTTCGCCCGAGTTCCCTAGGAGAGGGAGGGGACGATCGTGAGAAGAGAGAGAGGGAGAGGGTGAGAGTGAGATCGACGGGAAGGGAGAGAGAGAGGGAGAGGTTATAAAAAATAAAATTAATATATATATAATATAATCATTATATATATAAAAATCTTATTAATATTCAATAACCCTCAATTAGCCCCAAATAAATCCGGAAAAATACCAGACAAATTCCTAAAAATCCAGGAAAATAGCCAGAAATTCCAGAACAATTAATAGAACAAATACCACGAAGGATCCATTAAGGCACGGGCCTTACAGTCCCTCCCTCCTTACAGAAATTTCGCCCTCGAAATTTACAACAACCGAAAAGAAGGAAACTGAGAAAGGACTTATACCTCACTGGAACAAGAAAGGAAAAAGCTGACGCATCTCATCTTCACGCTCCCAAGTAGACTCGTTACCAGAGTGACGCTGCCAAGCAACCCTTACCAGAGGAATAACCTTATTTCTCAACCGCTGCTCACGACGGTCTTCAATTCGGATAGGAAACTCTGGTGTGGACAAATCAGCAGTCACCTCGGGCCACACTGAATCATCGAGAACATGAGAAGCATCAGGCACACATTTCCTCAACTGAGACACGTGGAACACATCATGAATAGCTTGCATGGCCGCCGGCAGTTGCAAACGATAAGCCACTGAACCAATAGCTTCAACAATCGGAAAAGGGCCAACAGACCGCGGACTAAGCTTTCCACGCTTCCCAAACCTGGAAACACCTTTCATCGGAGATATTTTAACAAACACCATATCTCCAGGCTCAAATTGCAGTGGACGTCTGCGTTGATCTGCATAACTTTTCTGTCGACTCTGAGCCGTCAACAATCTCTGTCTGATCAGACGAACCACATCAGAACACTGCTGTACCATGTCCGGTCCTGTCAACAGTCGGTCCCCAACATCAAACCAGTTCAGAGGAGTACGACAAGGACGACCATATAGCGCTTCATAAGGAGCCATGCCAATACTGGAGTGAAAACTATTATTATAAGCAAACTCAACAAGTGGCAAATGCTGACCCCACGAACCTTGCCAATCAAGGCAACACGATCTCAGCATGTCCTCCAAAGTCTGAATAGTTCTCTCTGACTGTCCATCTGACTGTGGGTGATACGCCGAACTGAAAGCTAACTCAGTGCCCAAAGCTTTCTGGAAACTACGCCAGAAGCCAGAGGTAAAACGCGGGTCACGATCTGACACAAGTGAAACAGGAATTCCATGCAGCGGCACGATCTTCTGCACATAGAGCTCGGCCAATCTCTGCACACTCCAAGTAACTTTAATTGGCAACAATCTGGCGGTTTTCGTCAATCTGTCGACAAGCAGCCAGATTCCATCAAAACATTGAGAAGTTCGAGGCAAACCCACCACAAAATCTGTAGTAACATGGTCCCATTTCCACATCGGAATTTCTAATGGCTGAAGCAGACCACCTGGCTTTTGATGTTCGGCTTTAACTAACTGACAAGTCAAGCACTTAGAAACAAAAATAGCCACGTCCTTCTTCATGCCGGGCCACCAGAACTATTTCTTCAAATTCTGATACATCTTAGTGACACCAGGGTGAATAGCAAAACGGGAACCATGGGCTTCACTCAGAATCTCATTCCTCAAATCATTATCAACAGGAATATACAATCTGCCCTGGAAACTGACAACCAGCTCGTCATCAAATTCCACATCATATCTTGATATAACACGGGCCAAATCAGAATCAGCTTGCTGGGCTTCTAAAATCTGCTGATACAAAGCTGAACCCAAAACCAAGCTAGCACAAACTGCCATCTTCGGATCGGCAGGAATCTCTACACACAATGCCTCGCTCGGAAGCTGTTCCCACAATTTCCATTCGTGAAGCAACAAATGGCTGACCTGCACTTTCCTGCTCAAAGCATCGGCCACAACATTCATTTTACCTGGCTGATAGGAGAGTGTAAAGTCATAATCTTTCATATATTCCATCCATCGCCTCTGCCTGAGGTTCAGATCTTTCTGGGAGAAAATATACTGTAAACTCTGATGATCAGTAAGAATCTGAAATTTCTCACCATACAGATAATGTCTCCAGATCTTCAAGGCAAAAATAACTGCAGCTAGCTCTAGATCATGAGTGGGATAATTCCCTTCATGCTGTTTCAATTGCCGAGATGCATATGCGATAACCTTACCATGTTGCATCAGCACTGCACCCAAACCTACTCGAGACGCATCTGTACAAACAAGAAAACCACCCGAGTGGAAGGCAAAGTCAACACTGGAGAAGAAGTCAATAGCCTTTTCAATTCAACAAAGCTAGCCTCACACTGATCCGACCAGACAAAAGGCACATCCTTCCGTGTCAATTTAGTCATCGGTGCTGCAATCTTCGCAAAATCCTGAATGAATCTGCTGTAATACCCAGCCAATCCTAAAAAACTTCGTATCTCCGTGATGGTCCTCGGTCTCTGCCAATTCAAAACGGCATTAATAGTTGCAGGGTCTACTGCCACTCCATCACCAGAAATCACGTGGCCAAGAAAGTGAATCTCCCGAAGCCAGAATTCGCATTTACTGAGCTTCGCATAAAGCTCGTGATCTCTTAGAGTCTGCAGAACGATCCTCAAATGCTGCACATGATCATCAACAGAGGCAGAATATATCAAGATATCATCAACAAAGATCACCACAAACTGGTCCAGAAATGGACGAAAGATACGCTGCATTAGGTCCATGAAAGCTGCTGGGGTATTAGTCAAACCAAACGGCATGACTAAAAACTCAAAGTGACCATATCGAGTACTGAAAGCAGTCTTCTCCACATCAGATTCCCGGATCCGTAACTGAAAATAGCCAGACCGGAGATCAATCCGCGAAAAGACAGTAGCAGACTGTAACTGGTCAAACAAATCATCAATCCTGGGGAGCGGATACTTATTCTTGATAGTCGCCTGATTCAGCTGCCTGTAATCAATACAAAGCCTCAGGCTTCCATCTTTCTTTTTCACAAACAGCACTGGGGCACTCCACGGAGAAAAACTGGGACGAATATAACCTTTCTCCAGTAACTCTAGTAGCTGTGCACGCAGTACTTTCAATTCAGCTGGAGCCATACGGTATGGCGGCTTTGCTAAGGGGCCAGTACCTGGAATCAGTTCAATCACCATCTCAATCTCTCGCTCTGGGGGCAAGCCTGGCAACTCGTCAGGAAACACATCAGGGAACTCACAGACAACCGGAATATCACAAACATCCCGTCGTGGTTTTTCAACAGCCACCACTGAAGCAAGGAATCCCTGACAACCTGCGCTAAGCAACCTATAGGCTCGAATAGCAGAAATAATCATACGGGAAGATCGGGATCGAATACCTTGAAAATAAAAGGCTGATTTTCCCTGGGGCTGAAAATAGACTTTCTTCGATCTGTAGTCAACCACAGCTCCATAATGCTCCAACCAATCCATTCCCAGAATAACATCATAATCTGCCAGCTGCAACGCATACAATCTCGCCGGCAACTGGTGATTATCAATCATCACAGGAGACTCGTCCAAACACAGAGGAGTGACCATGAAATCTCCAGAAGGCAATTCCACAAATAACTCACAAGACAGCTCAGAAGTCGGTTCCTCAATACAAGCCATGAAATCCTCAGAAATAAAAGAATGAGAAGCACCAGAATCAAATAAGACATGAGCTGAATGTCCATAAAGCATAATCGTACCTTCCACAAGATGGGACGCAGCAGCATCAGCTCTTGTCAAATGAGAAACTTTGCCTTTCTGCTTCTTGGAACCAGCTGAAGATTGCTGAGAAGACGCCGACGCTTGAGAGAAAAATTGTTGTGGAGCCTGAGGTGCAGGAGGTCTAAACTGCGGCTGAGGTTGAGACAACTGAGGAGCTTGCAATTGAGTCGGCCTCAGCGGGCAATCCCAAACCACATGACCTGGCTGGTCACACCTGAAGCAAACAATGGGAAGAGAACACGGCTGGCCCTTGTGATGACCACCGCATCTCCGACACGTCCACGGCTGACTAGCAGCTGAGCTCTTCCGAATCTGAGAAGAAGGTGCTGTCGGCTGCTGAACAGAATCTGTACCGGACGGTTGCTGAAAAAACTTCTTCTTCTTCTTGAACCTTTTAAACTTGGGCTTAGAAGGAGAGGAAGCACTGGAAACCTCTGACTGGACCGAAGGAACAACAGGCACGGGCTGTCGGTAAGACTGCTGAACCTGAGCTACCGGCTGCACTGACCCTGCTTGGGGATATCCACCCGGTCTCGCCATCTCCAGCTCTAAAGCTACAGCTGTCTGACACGCAGTATCGAGATCCGCAACACGACTCGCTATCAGCGACATCTTCAACTCTGGCCTCAACCCACGCAAGAATTGCTGGGTCTTCAAAGCTTCACTGGCCAGCACATGGGGCGCATACTGACCCAATTCCAAGAACTTATTCCTGTACTGAAGCACGGTCATACAGTCCTGGGTCAATTCCATAAACTGGTACACCTTATCCATCTGCAAGCAGGCAGGAGTATAGGCGCGCTCAAAAGCAGCAACGAACTCTGCCCAAGTGATTTGCCGAAGGGGTCTGGATCGAAAGGAAATCTGCCACTCGGCTTTCCACCACGCAATGGATGTACCCTGGAGTTGAAAGGCAGCGAGCATGACTTTCTCATCTTCAGCACACTCCATCGAGACAAACACACGCTCTATCGCGTCCAACCATTGCCTCGCGACTTCTGGATCAGCTTGGCCATCGAAAGCAGGCGGATTGAACATCAGAAATTCCTTCAACGCCTTGCCTCGACTGCCAGGCACTTCAGCTTGAACGATCGGCACTGGAGGAGCAACTGGAACGACAGGAACAGCGGGAACTGCAGGAGGAGGTGCAGAACCGCTATCTTCCCTGGGCGCATCTCGAGGAACACGAGGAGGTCTTCCTCGACGAGGCGGCATAACTATGCTGCCAAAAACACAATCAACAATAAAATCCATCAATCATACGGAAAACATCCTATGCCAGCATGAGACGACAACAGGACTAGCTCTGGACAAAGCATCAATTCCAATTCTTTACGCAAATCCTCAACTTACGCTCTGATACCATCTGTGACGACCCAGAGTTCAGGACACCGATATACCGATAATATCGATACACCGATACCAAGAACTGGGGAGGCCACCCAAGAGGCTGATGAGGCCCCTGAAGGGTTAGTGGGGGTTAGTTGAGGAGTATGCATAATTAATTGCAAATTAGGGCGCGCAATACGAATAAGTATTTAAGATTTAAACACAAGTGCGGAAGCAATTTAAAAATAACCAGAGTGATATATGTATAACTAGTCCAGAGTCACAAACACCAGTCCTCAAGGTACAACTACGCGGGGCATACCCCGGCAAAAGTACAACACAAGCCTCAAAAAGGCAGCTCGTGCACAGCTGGCAGCTAGGAACGGTCCCGAAATAGCACACTAAAGTCCGGGAGACGGCGGGCGCGGCTCACCTGAAAGGAGAAGGGTGAGTCACAGCCAGACTCAATAGGGGTCACGCGGATCCCTACCTCGCACTAAACAAGCGAACATGCACAAATAAAGCAAGTAGAGCATGCATTTAAATAAACACACAGGCAATGGCATGAATAACCAATCACAAGAAAGCTGTAAACTCTAGCTAAGCAAGTATAACAGCTAACACATGCCCCTACTACTTAAATGCAAGCGATTAAAGCTAAAACTACCAAATAGAAGGAGCTGTAACTAATCCCAGCAACAAGGAAGGACAACCACTGGAGCAGAAACCAGATGCATCCACTGACAGCTTACACTGCGTCTCAAGCACTCGCAGTCGACGAAGCGACAAGCTAAGCGCGTAAACAGTACCAAACCAAGTGACCAGTCGGAGTGGCACCCGTCGGTGTCAGTCCACAGTCTCCGACCACGTGTGCACACACACTGACTCTAGCCTGAGCCAGGCCCTCTAACTAGTTTTCTCCCTTGGCAGGACGCTACCATTGGCTGGGAGCCCACGGAACTAGCTTACAAACCGTGAATGGGAAACATACCCCTCCGCCATCCTCAAGCGGGTCGGTACTCAACAGACCTTAGGGCAACGACAGTGGCTCCATTGCATGGAAAGAAAAGCTACTCTATTGGTATAAAACACGCCACAATATATTTAAAACAATGCGAATATGGCATGACTATAGAAAGAAGCGCATAACAGATGGGCTGGGAATATATTGCAGCCATCAGGGAAGCGGCGGTCAAAGACCCACGCGCCATATACAAACGACGGTCGGGGGCCGGCGCGTTACTTCAAGAATGACGCCCCAGTCCCTATCCGTCACTCCCTTCAGGGTTCCAGCTCAAGAGGCACTAAAGGGCTTGTAACGGTGGGGGCCCTGCGCGTTACTTCGAAGCAACGCGTGGGGTCACTGCCGTCACATCCACCCGAGGCTCAAACCACCTATCAGCGTTCTAAATGATAGCAGACGAAGTGACGCCCCGGTCTAGGCGCGTCGGACCGAAATGACGGTCGACCGACTGGCCGTCGGGCGCATCGCCTGACCAAAACTACGGAAAACAGTTGATGAGTAACGGATGGGAGCCCCACCGTTACTCTTCAAGTAACGCACCCCCAATGGGCCGCTATTTGGAAGTGACGCGTCCGCTATGGACCGTCAGGAAAGTGACGGTTCCTGGCAGGACCGTCACTGCACCTGGGTTACGGGCGGGTACGGTTTATAAACCGAAGCCCTCCCGGACGGCTGAAAACGCCGGGTATCGACGAAAAACCTGATAACCTGTCAAACCACGCATGCTAGACAACAATTTAACATCTAAATCTAGCACATGCAAGGCCTAAAACGCATTAAACTCAAGATTTAGGCTAAAACCCCAAAAATGGAAATATACACATCACGCATGCTACGGGGTGCTAATCATCAAGCAAGCTAAGGGAAACGATCCTAGCAAGATCGAGATTCCATCCCCCTACCTTTCGCAAGCCGAAACCGTCGAACGGGCCGCATGCAAGGAGGAAGAGCCACGGAGCTTCCACGCTCCACCTCGCTCCTACGATCACCGATCCACGCCGAAGTGGACACCCACGCGCACTACTCGACGCGAGGAATCCAACGGTGCCAACCTCGCCTCAATCCGATCTCGTTTCGCCCGAGTTCCCTAGGAGAGGGAGGGGACGATCGTGAGAAGAGAGAGAGGGAGAGGGTGAGAGTGATATCGACGGGAAGGGAGAGAGAGAGGGAGAGGTTATAAAAAATAAAATTAATATATATATAATATAATCATTATATATATAAAAATCTTATTAATATTCAATAACCCTCAATTAGCCCCAAATAAATCCGGAAAAATACCAGACAAATTCCTAAAAATCCAGGAAAATAGCCAGAAATTCCAAAACAATTAATAGAACAAATACCACGAAGGATCCATTAAGGCACGGGCCTTACAAGAAGCATCATTCAATCCTTTCAATAAATTCTTTGAAATCCAAACCTGTCTAATTATTATGTTCAAATTTATGTTGAAATTCTTGTTTTTAGTATTGACAGTTTTGAAGTTACCAGACATTGGATTTTGTCTAGCATGAGCATTGTTGGAAGAATATTTGTTCCACATGTTTCGAGAATGATTTATGGAATTCCTCATGAACCTTTTCTGATATGGGAAGGTGTATCTATCAGAATACCCTTGAGAATAGTCAGGATGAGACCAATGAGTTTTGTTGTTAATCACATTTCTATATCTCATTGAATTTCTGTTCAGGGTAGACTGCATCGACCAATGGTATGTGGTGCGTTGACGCATCTCAGCCTGAGACCCGTATTGGGTTCTATTTTGGCCATAGTGACTCGACGCAGCACTTGTGCTGGGTCGATGCAAGAGTGTTTTCCCAGTCTTGTTACCCTGAATTCTGACTTGTTGTTCAGTGAGATTTGTTGAGCCAGCTTTTATGAAGTTGATCATTTTTGGTTGCTGAACATTTTGATTGCTGGTTGAACTGGATAGGGTGTCCAGTTTCTCCTTTCCCTTTTCAGCACAGAATGTGACAGTTTTGAATTTAAATGGTCTTTTGTTAGTAGGGTCAAAGACTAAACCTTCCTTATTGAAGTTTACCCTTGTTCCTAGCATGGTATCTAGGTTTGACTTCCCTTGGACAAATTTCTCAAGCATGGCTTGCTTATCATTTAGTTCCTTTTGAAATTTTTCACATTGTCTTTGAATTTCAGAATTTACATTTCTGAGAGCTTCATATTTTTCAATGATGAGTTCATTTTCTTTTTGAATTTCTTGAAACTTCATTTTAAATTCATCCAAATTTTTCTTAGCCTCCTCATTTTCGGCTCTCAGATTTTCACTGTCAATTCTTAGTGAATCAAATTCATCAATTTACTTTTTGAGATTTTCATTTTCTTTTTCCACAAAAGCATGATCGTGAATGACACTATTCAGTTTTCTTTTGACTACTTTGTATTCTTTGGTTTGACAGTTGAATTTATCTAACAAATCAGCATAGGTGTCTTCCCAGTCATCAATTGAATATTTTTCAAAGGGATTACATACCTCTTCATCGCTGTGGGCCATGAGGCATATCCCTTGCTCCTCTTCCTCAGAGTTTTCAGCTTCAATATCCTCCTCTTCATCACTCCATGTGCAAACCATGGCTTATGGCCTCTTTCTCTAAACCTTGAAGTTCTTCTTCATCAACTCATGACACTCTCCTTTCATGTGACCTGGCTTCTTGCAATGAAAGCAAGTAATGTTATCATAATTTTTATTCTTATCGAATTTGAGGTTAGTGTTCTTACCAGCCTACTGTGGCCTCCTCTTCTTGAAGGTCTTACCTCTGGTTCTCAGGAACCTTTGAAACTGGCGGGTCATGTAACACCCCAGATTTTCTAGGAATTTTCTGAGATTTATCTAGATTTTTTTCTCAAATTAAAATGAATTATTAAGCACTTAAGAAAGACTAATGGGTTATTAAATGAATTTTGGGTTAAATAGATTCTTATGAAAAGCCCAAATAATAACCAATTAATTAGGCACACTTAAAGTAGGACCATAAGCTTAATTCCATGACCTTGGGCCCAAGCCCACCTAATAGAAACGTAAATTGGGTAATTTACAAATTTAAAATTAGATATATACACCAATTAGGAGATAAATAAGAAATAATAGAAAAATCTAAAATTTTCGGATTTAATGCCAAATGGCAGTCTATCGTGAGACCGCCACTGCATGCTAGCGGTCCCTCCATGACCGCTAATTCCTTCTGATTCCGTGAATGGAAGAAGCATGGAAAGCTTGGATCTTTGGCATCCAAATCCTCATGGATCGAAGTGTGTAGACATGTAAACATGTCTAGGACTCTTGAGAATCGAACCTACCCGTAATTAGGACTCCCAACTCGATCAAATCCTCAACACTAACTCAAAACCCTATAAATAGACCCTAACTTCGACCCATGCGAACCCTAATGTTGACTCACGTATTTTGAAGGTAAGGAGACATCATCTGAGGTTAGTCCTTTAGAATAATTTGTTCTCCTTAGTCTTTTCTAACTCCCCTCAAAATCTCGTGCCAGGAGGACACGCCGTTGGAGAGTTAGAAGCCCTACAAGTTGCTGATTCGTTGCAATCCGCACAGGAACTATCATGGCAGTCCAGCAAAGGCCTAGAGATTAGAAGCCCTAATCGAGGTATTTAGAACTTAATCCTTTATAACTTATTGTTCCCCTTTGTATCTTCTACCTACCCTGTGAATTTCATGGTTCTAGGTCAAGTGGTTGAGGAGAACGAGGGACGAGAAGTTGCTGGTTTAGCACAAGATGTGTAGAAACTAGGGTCGACTTTCAGTCAGAAATTCAAAGTCTAGGGATCGAATCAAAGGTAGGTTATCTCATGAAAAGGCTAAATTAATGTATTAGGAGTAAAACCCCTCTTGTTTCATGCGATTTCATGCCTTATATAGAGTGTATTTCATGGTTTTCTATGACTGCGCATGCATGATCCTTACAGCATGTTATCCTTATACCCCTTAACCAAAGATGATAATTCTTGTTTAATTCATGCCCAGCCATGCATCCTAGTCGATAAAAACATGTTAGCATGCTTTACCCTCCTAGTCTTCATAAGTTTCATGCATAAATTCTCCTAGAAATTGGCCATGTACCTTGGTTTTACTTTTTTCTGCTATAGATAAGAAACGGTCTCTCCGAGACCGCCGTCATTATATAGCGGCCGTGCAATAGACCGCTAACATCAATATACGGTCCTCTTATGACCGCTATTTGGTTTCTGTTGTCTGCACTGTCACGCCCTGATGCGAAAAATTGGAACGCAACAGTTATAACATTCATGTCAATCAGAGCATACATTGCCACAAGAGACCATACATCAAAAGGCCAATAGTTAAATGTAAATTACCAAAATTTTATTGATAAAAAAGATGGAAAGTACTTATTACAACCGACATCTTGTGGACTTTACTAACTCTTACATCAACTAACACAAAAGAAAGAGAACATAGGTCCCATTATGACTCAATACATCCACTACTGGAGTGACTACATCAACTCTAATGAAGGACACGACCGACGCTAACTGACTCGCTCCCGCCATCACTCTTGCTCGTTCCCATCTGTTTGCGTCTCCACATCCGAGCTACCTGAAAAGGTGAGAAAAACTGAGTGAGCGAGAGGTCAGTAAGATTTTATATCTCTATCATCTGGCATAGTTTAAGTGATTAATCATTTCATCATGTATGACAATGCGATAAAAGAACCATAATAAACATATAAATAGGCAATAAATGACAGATAGGAGAATGAAAAGATATACGGCATTTAAGAACAAGTGCAAGTATAACACGAATTTTCCACAAGGTTTCATGTAAAGTTTTCATGTGAATTGGCCATGTCAAGCACGTACGTCATGTCACGCAAGAAATTTTAAATAGTTGAGTGAAGTAGAATGTCATAGACTAACACGCTAGTCATGCACTGTGGTGCAATGCCACACCTTATCATTACAAACTCCCCGGGGCACAAGTACTTTCGGACGCTCCTCTCAGGACCAGACCGGGCCCTAATGGTGCGTTGGCATTGAAAGGGTTGGATCATAGATCCCAATCTAGACATCCACTTATATAAATGACCAACAGTTCCAAGGTTAAACCATGTAATCAAGGCATTTTCATGTAGGAGTATAGATTTCTTGTGAGAGTTCAAATAATAAGCTCATAATCGAAGGAATGAGTCATTTAAAAAAAGATTTTAAAAAGGGGCTTATGGAAATAGGATTTCGATAATTGACCTAAAGAGAGACCAAAATTTGAGGTATGATAGCCAGAAGAGGCTGGATGGGGCTGACACACAATAATCATGAAAAATATGAATTTCAAGGTACTGGGAGAAAAGATGGTCGGCCATGGACCGCCTCTAGAATTAGACGGTCACAGGGAGACCGCTGCTAGGATGGGTTAAACCAAATTGGCTAAACCGAGTTGGTTCAAATCATGAACGCATCTGAGAGACCGGATGCGTTTAAATGAAGGCGTCGGGAAGACTGAATGCATCAAAATATGGCCACCTGGCTCAGAAAAATAAGATTGTCTAGTCAAGACTGCAACCAATAATTTGGCGATCTAGGAAGGACCGTTTCCAAAATCTGACAAAATTTTAGCAGAACTTTGACAGGGCCTCGTTCTGCCAAAATAGACTTCCAATGGGTTCAGGTCTTAGTGGTACAACCTGCTCGGAGTCCTAGTGAGAATCCCAGGCTCGTGGAGTCTTATGGAGGCCTCAGAACATGAACACCTAGTCTGGCAGAAGGAATATCCGACGGAGAGGTATTCGATGCCCAAGAATTAATGGTTTAAAAATCAGCGAAAAATGAGTGTAGCGGTAATTTGAAATCACCGGAGTGGCACGACCCTCAAACAATCTTAAGAAGATAACAAGCTATGAACAAAAATTAAAGGATAGTACCAAAATTTTTACAAGTTAAACCCATGATTTTGACTATTCAATCTACATTTTCTCAATGATAGAAAAGATCAAAATTAGAGCTTGTTATTCCAGCAACCTAATGGGTCATGTTCTGTAACGTTTTAGCCTCAACAGCATAAACATAGCCTAATACGTAAGAAAACGAGCCTGTTTTATGCTAGAAAATGAGAGAAAAATGGTCTTCGGCAGGCCGCAACTAGCATAAGACGGTCTCAGGAAGACCGCTAAAGTAATATATATATATATATTGAAATTGAGTCATGAACGTGTCTACGAGTCTGGACACGCCTAAGAGAAGGCGTCAGACTACTAGGGCGCGTTAATAATATCTCATAATTATTAAACTAATTAATATGCGTGGATGTGTCTTAGAGATCGGACGCGTCAATTAAAATAATATATATTTTTTTTTTGAAAATTGAGGAGAGAAAGACGGTCTATTGCGTGACCGTTTCTTCATCAAGCGGTCACTGGTGCGACCGTTTTTAACGCCGAGATCCGCCGACGGCGAGCCCCGACAGACCTTGATTAAAACAACAATTTTGAGCAATATACTGAATAAAATTTAGGCAAAATGGTATCGTTGGAAAGAGCATTCAAAGATAAATAAGATAGTGTGCTTTGATTTGAGTTTAGGCTAAGAGAAACCTATATTTAATCGCAAGAAAGGAAGTCGACCTCGTCAGAACCCTAACGAAACCTTCACCAAGACTCGACGTCCCTGACCTCGATCGGGCACGCCTTCGGCCGTCTCAGCAAATGGGGGTTCTAGGTAGCGTTGGGCTTCATTTTATAGAGCTAGAGTCAAATCTAAGAACGAGATAGGGATCGAAGAGAGCCGTGAATTCGAACGCGCGCGATATTCGTGCTTGACCAGGTCACGCCGCCTCTTCCTCGAAATTGAGCCGTCATGGTTAGGGTTTTCATGAGATTCAAGAGGGGAAATGGGCTCCTATCATGGGCCTTCGATTTTGGATAGGAACAAGTGCATTTGGGTTCGATTTGAGTTAGAATTGGACCGATTAAGCTTGATCTACCTAAAACTCTGAGTTGGCCTAAAACCCTTAATTCGGGCTTGGTTAAATTTTCTTTTGGGGTCGGCCCAGTTATCAATATCGTTAAGCATTTCATCTTCCCTAAGAATATTTTTTTTGTATTTTTATAAATTAGTTGAAATTTGACCTAGGGGATAAATTTAATTAATTTAACTTATTGTTTTAAAAAGAAATCAGGGTTGCTACACCCTCTCCCAATTTAAGAAATTTGGTCCTCCAAATTCATCGAATCTTGACTAACTGAGATAACGGATACCAACCTTTAGAACAAATCGGGATACAACTTTCTAATCGCTTGTTCGGATTCCCACGTGGCTTCTTCAATTCCGCCCCGACTCCACTGGACCTTGACCATCGGTATGGATCGATTCCTGAGTTGATGATGTTTATAGTCCAAAATCTTAACATGCTTCTCTTCGTAGGATAAATCCTCCTTCAGTTCTAAGTTCGTATGCTGGATGATATGCGAAGGGTCGTATATGTACTTTCGCAACATAGACACGTGGAAGACATTATGAATGTCCGATAACTATGGTGGTAATGCCAGTCTATAGGCAACTTTGCCTACCCTCTCCAAGATTTCGAATGGGCCAACAAACCTAGGGCTCAACTTGCCTCAGATTCCAAATCTTCGAATTCCTCTTAAAGGTGAGACTTTCAGAAACACATGCTCACCGACCTGAAACTCCAAATCCCTTCTTCTATTATAAGCATAGCTCTTCTGCCTGGACTGAGCAATCTTCAAACGGTTTCTAATGACTTGTATATTCTTGGACGACTCTGAAATAAGATCTGGTTCGAGCCATTGCTTCTCACTAATCTCTTCCCAACAAAGAGGGGACCTACAGCTTCTGCCATACAAAGCCTCAAATGGTGCCATCTGAATGCTGGACTGGTAAATGTTGTTGTAGGCAAATTTTATCAAAGGCAAATGTTCATGCCAAGACCTCCAAAATCGATCATGCAAGCCCTCAACATGTCTTCAACAATCTGATTTGTCCTCTCAGTCTACCCGTCAGTCTGAGGGTGAAAAGCGGTACTGAAGTTCAAACGGGTTCCCAAGGATGTCTGTAGACATTTCCAAATGTGAGAGGTAAACCTGGGGTCTCTGTCAGATATGATGGATACAGGAACTCCATGCAACCTTACTATTTCCTTCATGTACAGGAAGCCAAAACATCCATAGCCCACGTAGATTTAATAGGCAAAAAGTGCGTGGACTTAGTCAAATGATCAACAACCACCCAAATTGCATCAAAACTGCTACGAGTTCTAGGTAAGCCCATGATAAAATCCATGCTGACACTCTCCCACTTCCATTGTGGTATTTCGAGAGGCTTTAACTTTCCAGCATGTCTAAAATGTTTGACCTCGACTTGCTGACATACTAAACATCTGCTTACAAATTTGGCCACTTCTCTCTTCATGTTCGGCCACCAAAATGTCCTCTTCAAATCTCGATACATCTTTTTAGCTCCTGGATGAATTGTATACTTGGACCTACGGGCTTCCTCGAGAATCTTTTTCTTCACCTCCACAGAATTAGGGACACAATTTCTACCCCGAAACAACAATCTACCATCATCGGCCAACACAAAATCTGGTCGACTAGCCATCTGTTCTTTAATTTCCACCAGCAACGGGTCATTATCCTGCAGTTGCTTAATCTCTACCAGCAACTCTGAATGAAGCTGGACATGAGCAATCATAACCCGATCTTCTTTCTCTGTGACATTAAGATCTAAGCTTGCAAACTACTCTAACAACTTTCATTCTTGAAGCATCAAACTTGCTAATATGGCCATCGACTTCCTGCTCAAAGCATCTGCCACAACATTCCCCTTTCCAGGATGATACTCAATAGAGAAGTCAAAATCCTTTAAGTACTCGAGCCACCTTCTCTACCTCATATTCAGCTCCTTCTGGGAAAATAAATATTGTAGGCTCTTATGATCAGAGTACACTATGAAAGTTTCTCCATATAGGTAGTGCCTCCAAATCTTCAAAGCAAACACAACTGTTGCTAGCTCCAAGTCATGAACAGGGTAATTCTCTTCGTGCTTCCTCAGCTGCCTAGAAGAATAGGCTATCATTTTCCCTCACTGGATCAACACACAACCTAAGCCGATTCCTGATGCATCATTATATACTTCAAAACCTCCTTCTCCGGATGGCAAGGCCAACACCGGGGTAGTGGTCAAGCACTCCTTCAAAGTTTGGAAACTTTTCTCACAATCTTCCGACCACTCAAATCGATTCTCCTTACGAGTTAATCTAGTCAAGGGTACTGCAATCTTGGAGAAATCCTTAATGAACCTCAGATAGTAATCTGCTAGGCCTAAGAAACTTCTGATTTTAGTTGCATTCACAGGCCTTTCCCAATTACGTACCGCCTCCACTTTAGAAGGGTCTACCAAAATTCCATCTTTGGAAATAATATGCCCCAGAAAAGACACTTCTTGCAGCCAAAACTCACACTTACTGAACTTGGCGGATAACTGATGATCCCTTAGCATTTGCAATGCCATCTTCAAGTGCTCCTCATGCTCCTCCTTGCACTTGGAGTATATAAGAATATCGTCAATAAATACCACAACCCATTGATCTAATTAGGGTCGGAACACACTGTTCATCAGATGCATGAAAGCTGCAGGAGCATTTGTTAGTCCAAACGGCATTACAACAAATTCAAAATGCCCATACCTGCTACGGAATGCCGTCTTATAAATATCCTCATCCTTTATCCTCAACTAGTGATACCCCGATCTGAGATGTTTTTTGAGAAATACTGGGCTCCAGATATCTTATCAAACAGCTCATCGATCCTCGGTAACGGGTACTTATTCTTAACGGTGAGCTGGTTCAACTGGCGATACAGCCTCAACGAACCATCCTTCTTTCTTACGAAAAGCACATGGGCACCCCACGGGGATGTGCTCGGACGAATAAACCCTTTCTCTAGCAATTCCAACAACTCCTCCTTCAATTCTTTTAACTCAGTAGGGGACATACGGTACGGAGCTTTAGAAACAGGTGAAGCGCTAGGAATTAAATCAATAGAGAAAATCACCTCCCTCTCAGGAGGAAGACTTGGCAAATCTTCCGGAAACACCTCCAGAAAATCTCGGACAATAGAGATGTCCTTCAACTCCACTTCCTTCTTATTGGTCAAAGAGACCAAGGCCAAGAATGCCTGACACCCTCTCCTCAACAACTTATCCACTCGGAGTGCCGAAATAAGTGGCACGAACTTAGATTGCCTAGAGCCAGAAAAGAAAAGCTCAGGGGGTCCAGGGAAGGACAATACACCTGATTTACAATGAACACTAGCTCCATGTCTAGCTAACCAATAGGGGTTGATATCACAAGATGAGAATCCAATAACACCGATTTCACAGACAAAGTCTTAGCAAAATTTTGAGATATAAATGAATGAGTAGCTCTAGTGTCGAAAAGTACAAATGTTGGCTTGGAAAGAATAGTAAGGGTACCTTCGACAATACCTCCTTCCTCGGTAGCCTTGATAAGTGCTATATTTTATATCATAACTTGAATCACATTCATCATTTTTGAGCATTAAATGAATAAAGTTGTGCATTAATATGAACAAATTTCATTCTCACCATTATTTGAGTCTGCATGCATTTTATCATCTTTTTGAGTGAAAAAGACATTGTGAGAAATATTCAAGAATTTGTACAATTATTTGAGAGTCATTCTGAGATAAATTATGTTGATATTTTAAATTTTCTGAATTTTCAAGAAATAGCAACCGGAGTGTAAGATGCCAATTTGGAAAATATTTTCGAAAAATAGGAAATAACGACTGACTGAAAGGGCGCTAATTCATTTTGCTAAAAAAAGAAAATAAGAGAAAAAAAGAATTCACAACTGAGTATGGAGGCACACATTCATTTATGAAAATAGAAAAAAAGAGAAAAAACTAGAAAATAGAAATGAATGTGCGACTACTTGCGAAGGCGCTATTTTTTTGAAGAAGAATAATCGACCATTTGGGTAGGCGCTCATTCATTTATGTGGAAAATCAAAGAAAAATAGAAAAAGAAATTAGCGCCCATTCATAAAGTTGCCATTTCCTAGATTTACAAAAAAAAAGAAAAATGGTAAAAAAGGGAAAAAAAGAATGTGCGACCACATGCGCAGCCGCTATTTTAATTTGCGCCCGATGCCCCAGTCGCCATTTTCATCAGAGTTGGAAACAGAAGTATCTTGCCCCGATCATTGTTATCTTCCATTATTTGAGCATATCTCCTCTTGTTTGAGGAAAGGAGGACTCTAATCATGGCAAACTACCTCTTTAGATCAATCTCTACTACTGGAAAGCCGGATTTGAAGTTTATCTCGATGCCACGATCGAAGGTTTTCTCTGCACACTATAAAAAGCCACCGTGGGTGACCGAAGGAAGGAGTTAGCCGCTTAGCCTTTTTACATGCTCTTCTGTTCGTCATTTTAATCTGCTTTCTTCTTCAAAGTTGTGCATTTTTAAGTCTTCTACAATTTCTTCTCTTCCTCTAAGTCTTTCCCATGTTCAACTTATTTCTAGTTTTTCAAAGCTCTATCCTTGCATTTTTTACTGTTTATCTAATTTTTACATAATTCTTCTTCCTCCATTTTATCCCCCTTCTGATCTTCTTTCTCTCTTACTGTCGTCACAATAGTTGTTCATTTTTAGGTGTTCTTCAACTTCTTCTTCTACCTCTTCCTCCAAATCTTCATCGTTTTAGAGTTATAATCAATTTTCAAAGGTTCTATCTTTTGTCTTTTTCACTATTCATCCACGCACCACCTTCTGTTCTTCCATATTTTTTACCCTCTTCCTCTCATCTTCTGCTTCTATGTTCTTCACCTATGTTCTTCCTCTCTTCGTCCTATACAAATTCTTCTTCTTCCACTTCTTTTAAATCTCTTTAAATTTTAAGTTATCTCTCTTCCAATCTCCCTTTGTTTTCAAAACTATTTTTACTGTGTTTTTATTATTTCGACCGTTAACCTCTCTTTTCCCTATCTCTGTTCACAGCAAACACACTATGCACACACACATCTCTTGTTTTAAAATTTTTTCTTCTTCTTCCACCTATATATCTCACTTTTCCATATTTCTTCACACATCCCTTTAACGGATCTTCTTCTTTTGGTCCTCTCGGCGACGTCTACTTCCACCGCGGGGTGAAATTCCAAGGCTCGACAAGGAGGCGGCGGCGTTAATCTTCATCATCCCGGCTCTTATTTCTCCCTTTTCTCTTTTATTTGCAAGTTATATTTTCATTTTTATAGAGTTGTACTTATCACCTTTCATAGCAATAAAATTCAGATTTTGTGCAATTGTGTCTTCTTAGTTTTCTCCCTCTCTTTCCAATATCTCTCCTTAACCCTCTCATATTCTCTACTTAGTTTATTTTAATGTAATTTTCCTTTCATTAATTTAATCTCACTCGAAACTTCAGATTTTTTAAATATAAGAATTTTCCTCCATGCTATTCTGAAAATATTTCTTCTCCGTGAGATCGACCCGTATTCACCACTTTGCTTAAATTTCAATCTTTTTAAGTGAGTGAGTTCGGTTGATTTTTAAATTGTGGCACGACTTTTTAACGACGGGTTTATGGCTATCAGTTTTTGGCGCCGTTGTTGGGGAGGAAATAATTTTTAATGGTTGGAAATTCTTGTGTTTGCTTTGTATATAGTTTTACTAATTTTTTTGTTTTTATTTTACATGAAAAATAAAAAAATCCACAAAAAAAATTCAGACCTAAAAATTCTCAGAAAAAAAAATTATCACAGAAAGCGTCACTGAAGCCTGAAACTGTAGCAGAAAGTAGAAAATCAGAAAATTCAGGAAATTCATGCGTCGTTAAAGGTCAGTAAACGTAGGAAAAGGTCCTATTCTGAAAAATTCTAAAAAATTCTAAAAAAATCTAAACAATTCTTGACAAATCCAAAAAAATCATAAAAACCAAAAAACATTAAAAATATTATTTTAGGTCTTAGTTTGCAGTAGTTTTACATATTGTTTGATATTTTTAGTTGATAGTTATCTTTTATCCATATCTCCTTATTTTGAAAAAAAAAATCTGAAAAAAATTCTCTAAAAAAAATCAGAAAATAGTAAAAATAAAAAAATCTCATCATGCTAGCATGTTTTCATCTTAGTTGCATTATTTTCATGCATTTTGTATTTTAGTTGATTTCTTATTTACTTACATCATTATTTGAAAAAAAAGAAATAAATTCTTTATTTTCTCTTCTCTTTCCCCTTCTCAAGGACAAGTTAGGATTCCTTACACTCCTCTCAGAATTGGAAAGACCCTCCATTGAGCATTCCATCTCTTTGGATTAGAATTTTCTTTTCCAAGACCTCTATAAGTCCCCGCACCCGTGAATTCCCTCACGGACGACGTCAGGCTGGTTGCACCAAGAAGTACCTTGAAGGTAGATTGCTCTTAGAAGGTTTCACATAAAATAAAAAAAGAAGAAGAGAGTGTTAGAATTTATTACTATTTTAGAAAATTGGTGTGTAAGGCTAGAGATTTTGTGGCAAACGCCCAAGTGAGATTGTGGTTATTTAATTAGGACCCTACGAAAGTAGGGGGAGCCTCCTACAACTCCACCTCTTACCTGGCCAGTTGACCAATTTAATAGTGAGTACCAATTCTTCTTTTCAAAAAAAAAATATCATCACTTTGCATTCATATAGTGGTTGATCCATTGCATTATTTCCACACTCATTTGCATAAAAAAAATAATCCAAAAAATCTAAAAAAAATATCTTTCTTTGGGACCTTTTGCATTGCATGTAAGGTAGGATATCCCTACACCCACATTTGTTAGGGCCCATTAGTGAGATTGAGAGGTTAGTGTATTCTAGATATCATTCACAACCTAGCCTCATAGAGGACCAAAATCAAAATCAACACCAAGTGCAACAAGTTGCCCCTAAGCAGATGAAGGACTATTTCATGCCTAATCAATACCAACCGTCCTTCTATGTCCAAGCATCTCAGAACCAAGCGGTTCAATATGAAATCAAATCTAGTACCATCCAAATGTTGCCATCTTTCTATGGCAATACCAATGAAGATCTATATAAACATCTTGATGAATTTCTCCAGATTTGCTACACTGTGAAAAATCCAGAACTTTTCTGATGATGCTCTTAAGTTGACTCTCTTTCCATTCTCATTAAAAGATAAACCTAAATATTGGCTAAGTGCCTTGGGTAGATCCATTGATACATGAGCTGAAATGTAAAAAGACTTTTTGAAGAAATTCTATCCCATAGGATGAACCAATATCATGAGGAGAGCCATAACTGGATTCACACAAAACCCTGGAGAATAAATCCATGAGGCATGGGATAGATTGAAAGATTTATTAAGGAAATGCCCCCACCATGGATTATCAAGATGGCAAATTGTCTAGGCATTCTATGAGGGTTTGACAGAAAACTATAGACATATGGTGGATGCTTCATGTGGGGGAGCATTTATGAGTAAGAGCGAGGATGAGACCTATGATTTATTTGAGATGCTTAGTGAAAATTTCATTAGTCATGCCTCGCTCTCATCTTATGAATGAATGATTGGGCCATCTAAGAGATCAGGGCTATATGAAGTTAAGAATCAAGGAGAATTTGAGAACAAGGTGGATATTAATGCCATAACTTAAAAATTGAATAAAATAGATTTGTTGGCTCAGAAAATGGAGAAAGTTGATTTGGTAGCTCAGAAGTTAGATCAGTTGTTATCTAGGCAAGAACCTTCTTCTTCTTTTTCTGCTCCTCAACCTCAACCGTTCTGAGCTCCTAATCATGAAGAAATTTTTGCTCTATGTTCTAGCCCTAACCATGCTGTCACTGATTGCCCTACGGCAGCCCAACTTCCCTCGTTCATCCAAAAACAGATCTTTGCTGCTCAGGGTGTGTCCAAACCTGCTTATGATCCATATTCCAACACCTACAATCCAGGTTGGAGAAAGCACCCCAATTTTTCTTGGAAACCTCAACAAGGTCCACCTATGCAAGCGAATCCCTCAAACCAAGCTGTTCAAAAATAACCCTTTGAAGTGCCAACCAAGTCTCACCAACATTTTTAATCTCCTTTTCAACAAGCTCATCATCAATACCCTCAACCTCCATTCCATCAAGCACAGGCCCCATATCATCAAGCTTCATTTTCTCAGGGCTCATATAATCAATATCTTTCTAATCGTTTTCATCAACCCCAATATCAGCCACCTCCTACTTAGCCCAATTTTGATGAGAAATTTGAGCAACTCCAACAACTTATCCTCACTCAACATCAATCTATTTCCAAGTTGGAGAACCAAATAGGGCAGTTAGCAGCGAATAACATGAGGAGAGAGGTAGGCCAGCTTCCTAGCCAACCAGTGGCTAACCCTAGGAATCAACCCCCAGGTTTCCCTCAGAGAGCTCTTCCTATTTTTCCTTAACCAAACCAACCTCAGCCTCCTCCTCTTGTGGGCCCTCAATTTGAGAATGCCAAGGCTATATCTACCCTTAGGAGCGGGAAGATTCTAGATGACCCATATAAGGCTAGGGGAGTTGGAAGTAGCTCGGCCCAAGAGGCCCAAGAAGAGAGTGATAGTGAAGATGAGGAGCCTATCATTGTGCAAGAGAAGAAAAAGCTAGAGGGGGGAGAGAAGAAGCTAGATAAAGAAAAATCGAAGGTTGATGAAGAAAATCCTCAGGAGTGTGTTCCTAAGATCCATTTTCCCAATGCTTTAAAATCCAAAGCTCAAAAGAAAAAGTCGGTTCAACAGGAGGAATTAGTGGAATTATTTAAATAGGTGAATTTCAATATTCCACTATTGGACGCGATCAAGCATGTGACGACGTATGCAAAGTTTCTGAAAGAGCTATGTACTCCGAAGAGGGAGCCGAAGGCAATAACTCAAAAGATCCGCCTATCTGAAGATGTTAGTGTTGTAGTGATGAATCATTCACCTAAGAAGTTGAAGGACCCCGGAGCTCCTCTGGTTTCATGTGATATAGGTGGCGTTACATTTGATAAAGCATTGCTAGACTTAGGTGCTAGCGTGAATCTATTGCCCACCTTTATATATGAACAATTTGATCTAGGGGAATTGAAGCCCACTTCTATAATCCTTCAACTGGTGGATCGTTCCGTGAAGACTCCAAAGGGTCTATTTGAGGATGTGATTGTAAAAGTGCATGAATCCTATTTCCCGGTGGATTTCCTTATTTTGGACCAGGAATTAAATCATACTCCCATTATTTTGGGGCGATTGTTTCTAGCTACGGTAAAGGCCAACATAAACTGTGCCACGGGAATGATGGATATATCGTTTGGAGGTGAGAAGGTTTCTTTTAATGTGTTTAGGGCATCCAATATCTGGAACAAGATGAGGAATGTAATGCTATTGATATTTTTGAGGAATTGATTGATGAAAATCCAGATGAAGTGAAAGATTTATTAGAAGAGGGTAGCATGCTGTAGGATTCTCTATTCTCTTCCACACCCTATTCTAAGATAGAGCCACTCCCTCCATTGCAAGCTGAACCTATTCTTCCATCTTTGGATCAGCCGCCCATTCTTGAATTGAAACCTCTGCCAGATTCTTTAACATATGCTTATCTAGGCCCCGACCACACTCTACCCGTGATCATTGCTTCCAATCTCACTTCTGCTCATGAGTCTCAGCTTTTAGATGTCCTTCATGAGCACAAGGGGGCGATAGGTTGGTCTGTGGCGGATTTGAAGGGTATTAGTCCGGATGTGTGCATGCATTATATTTATTTGGAGGACAATGCTAAGCCGAGCAGAGAAATGCAGCGCCGGCTAAATCCCAACATGAAAGAGGCGGTCAAGAAAGAGGTTGTAAAGTGGCCGGATGATGGGATTGTATATTCCATTTCTGATAGTAAATGGGTTAGCCAGACCCAAGTTGTTCCTAAGAAGTTAGGGCTGACGGTTGTTACCAATGAGAAAGGAGAAGAAGTACCAATGAGATTGCAAACGGGGTGGAGAGTTTGTATAGATTATAGAAAATTGAATTCGATGACAAAGAAAGATCATTTGCCACTCCCGTTTGTCGATCAAATTCTGGAGAAGCTGGCTGGACAAAAGTATTTTTACTTTTTGGATGGCTATTCCGGGTATAATCAAGTTGCTATTTACCCGGAGGATCAAGAGAACAAAACATTCACGTGTCCTTATGGTACGTTTGCTTTTAGAAGAATGTCATTTGGGCTATGCAATGCCCCAGCCACCTTTCAACGGTGTATGATGTCGATATTTTCTGAAATTGTGAGTGAATTTTTGGAGGTGTTTATGGATGACTTTTTAGTGTTTGGTACTTCTTTTGAAAGCTGTTTAGAAAATCTAACTCAGGTGCTGAAGAGGTGCATTGATTCAAACCTTATGTTAAGCTGGGAGAAGAGCCATTTTATGGTGAGAGAAGGAATAGTTTTAGTCCATGTTGTTTCAAAAAGAGGAATAGAGGTTGATAAAGCCAAAGTTGATTTGATTACTAATCTTCATCCTCCTTCTTCTGTCAAACATATTCGATCTTTTCTTGGTCACGCTGGATTCTATCGCAGATTTATCAAGAACTTCTCTATCATTGCCTGTCCTCTCACTCAATTACTTGCTAAGGACACTCCCTTTCAACTAGACGATTCTTGTCTTGAGGCGTTTAATTCCTTGAAAGCGGCCTTAACTCAAGCCCCAATTTTTAAATCTCCTAATTGGTCGCTGCCTTTTGAGATAATGTGTGATGTCTTGGATTATGCCATTGGAGCTGTCCTAGGTCAAAGGATAGATAAGAAGCCCGTGGTGATCTATTATGCGAGCCGCACCCTCGCCGACACTCAATTGAACTATACCACCACGGAAAAAGAATTACTGGTTGTTGTTTTTGCCCTGGAAAATTTTTGATCATATTTGTTAGGGGCTAAGGTTATTATTTATTCGGATCACTCAGCTTTGAAGTACTTACTTTTCAAGAAGGATGCCAAACCCCATCTCAGTCGATGGATTTTATTGTTGCAAGAATTTGATTTGGAAATAAGAGACAAGAAGGGGTTAGAGAATGTGGTAGCTGATCATCTATCCAGGATAGTGATACCTGAGAGTGCTCTGATGTCTGATTCTTTTCCTGATGAACAAATTCTTTCTATCTCTCACACTTCAACCCCCTGGTACGCTCACATAGTCAATTACCTGGCGGTAGGACAAATTCCAGGAGGGTGGTCTAGGCAAGAGAAGGATCAATTCTTTGCAAAGGTTAAGCACTATTTTTGGGAGGACTCGGAGCTATTTCACATGGGTCCAAATCAGATTATAAGAAGATGTGTCCCCGAAGAGGAGCAACACTCTGTTCTAAATTTCTGTCATAATCTTGCTTGTGGGGGACATTTTTCTGGAAAGAAGACTGCGGCGAAAGTGCTACAAAGTGGATTTTATTGGCCCAAATTGTTTAAAGATGCATATGAATTTTCCAAAACATGTTTAAGATGTCAAGCGGTGGGTAATAATTCAAAAAGAGATATGATGCCGCTTAATCCCATTCTGGTTGTTGAAATCTTTGATGTTTGGGGAATAAATTTTATGGGACCATTTCCACCTTCATTTGGCAATGAATATATCTTGGTGGCAGTGGACTATGTTTCAAAATGGATTGAAGTTGTTGCTACTAGGACCAATGACCATAAGGTAGTAATGAAATTTGTCAAGAAAAACACATTTTCTAGATTTGGTTGTCCTAGAGCTATGATTAGTGATGGGGGTTCTCACTTCACAAAATTTCAATTTCGAGCTCTACTTCGTAAATTTGGCATTACTCACAAAGTCGCTACCCCCTATCATCCCCAAACTAGTGGCCAGGTAGAAGTATCTAACAGGGAGATTAAAAATATTTTGCATAAGACAGTTAGGCCAGATAGGAAAGACTAGTCCGAGAGACTAGATGATACATTATGGGCCTATAGAACTGCATATAAAACTCCCATTGGCATGTCACCTTACCGTCTCATTTTTGGAAAAGCCTGCCACTTGCCCGTCGAACTTGAGCATAGAGGATATTGGGCCATTAAACAAGTTAACTTTGATCTAACTCAAGTTGGTGCCCAAAGAGCTCTGCAACTTAATGAACTAGAGGAACTACAAAATGAAGCCTATGAAAATTTAAAGATTTACAAAGCTAAAACGAAAGCATTCCGTGATAAGCATATTCACAGGAAAATTTTTTCTGTTAATCAAAAGGTTTGGCTTTTTAATTTCAGGCTGCGCTTGTTCCCTGGTAAGCTCAAATCTAGATGGGATGGACCGTTTGTTGTAGTTAAAGTTTTTGACCATGGTGCTGTTAAAATTTTGAATCCTAAAAATGGTCACATTTTCATTGTCAACGGTCAAAGATTAAAACCTTACTTGAAAACTGAGCAGATATTAAAGGAGTCCATTGCTTTGAATGATCTAGAATAATCTAGCTATGGAAAACTGATGTAAGAATCTTTTTAAAGTTCATGTGCACTTTAGAAAAATAAAAATCTCTTTGCACGCTAATGAAATAAACATGACAAGCCTTCTGCTATTTTTAGGTATGTTTTTCTAATACTCTGCACTTCTTAAGAGATCTTTTATAAGCTTTCTGCCATGTTATTTATCAAATAAGTGCAAAAGCACAATGAAAAAAAAATAAAGAGAAAAAAATACCATGAAAAATTCTCTGAATCTTAGTAGCCGGGCCTACTTCACCTAACAAGTGTTGAGGTTCGCGTCAAACAGAAAAGAGAACCTTGACCTGTGTAACTGGGCCTGCTTCTCCTAAGGCAAGAGTCCAAGTTCATGTTAAACAGTGAAGGGTAGTGCAACATCATGTGTGTAGAAAAAAGATTCCAAAGGGATAAAGCAATATGGCAGATAAAAAACTCGTATGCTTAATGCTCTGACCTAGGAGGTGCAGGGTTGAAAGGCACTTGCTTGGAATAGCAAATGAGGGATGCATTTTTCTAAAGCTATGGATTTGGTAGTTACACATGCACAAGTGCTATTGAGCTTTGATTTGAATTCTTGATCATGTACTTTAAGTTCCTACATAAGTCTAGTGTGCATGAATGATTCCAGATTTCTAATCTTTGGTTGATTCTAAAAAGGGAGTGATGGATATGAAAGTATGGATTTTCGCAAACTCTTGTTAGTCTTAAATTTTAATCTATTTGCATTGCTAAGGGACTAGCAATGAGTAAGTTGGGGGGTGTGATAAGTGATATATTTTATATCATAACTTGAATCACATTCATCATTTTTGAGCATTAAATAAATAAACTTGTGCATTAATATGTACAAATCTCATTCTCACCATTTTTGAGTCTGCATGTATTTTATCATCTTTTTGAGTGAAAAAGACCATGTAAGAAATATTCAAGAATGTGCACATTTATTTGAGAGTCATTCTGAGATGAATTATGTTGATATTTTGAATTTTCTGAATTTTCAGGAAATAACGACCGGAGTGTCAGACGCCAATTTGGAAAATATTTTTGAAAAATAGGAAATAGCGACTGATTGAAAGGGCGCTAATTCATTTTGCTAAAAAAAGAAAATAAGAGAAAAAAGGAATTCGCGACTGAGTATGGAGATGCACATTCATTTATAAAAATAGAAAAAAAGAGAAAAAGTTAAAAAATAGAAAAGAATGTGCGACTACTTGCGAAGGCGCTATTTCTTTGAAGAAGAATAAGAGACCATTTGGGCGGGCGCTCATTCATTTATGCAGAAAATCAAAAAAAAATAGAAAAAGGAATTGGCGCCCATTCATAAAGTCACCATTTCCTGGATTTATGAAAAAAAGAAAAATGACAAAAAAGGGAAAAAAAGAATGTGCGACCACATGCGCAACTGCTATTTTAATTTGCGCCCGATGCCCTAGTCGCCATTTTCATCAGAGTTGGAAACGGAAGGGTCTTGCCCTGATCGTTCTTATCTTCCATTATTTGAGCCTATCTCCTCTTGTTTGAGGAAAGGAGGACTCTAATCATGGCAAGCTACCTCTTTGGATCAATCTCTGCTGCTGGAAAGCCGAATTTGAAGTTTATCTCGATGCCACGATCGAAGGTTTTCTCTATACACTATAAAAAGCCACCGTGGGTGACCGAAGGAAGGAGTTAGCCGGTTAGCCTTTTTACATGCTTTTCTGTTCGTCATTTTAATATGCTTTCTTCTTCAAAGTTGTGCGATTTTAAGTCTTCTACAATTTCTTCTTCTTTATCTTCCTCTAATTCGTTTCCATTTTCAACTTATTTCCAGGTTTTCAAAGCTCTATCCTAGTATTTTTTTACTGTTTATCCAGTTTTTACATAACTGTTCTTCCTCCCTTTTATCCCCCTTTTGATCTTCTTTCCCTCTTGTTGTCTTCACAATAGTTTTTCATTTTTATGTGTTCTTAAACTTCTTATTCTACCTCTTTCTCAAAAGCTTCCTCGTTTTAGAGTTATAATCAATTTTCAAAGGTTCTATCTTTTGTGTTTTTCAGTACTCATCCGCGTACCACCTTTTGTTCTTCCATATTTTTCACCCTCTTCCTCTCATCGTCTGCTTCTGTGTTCTTTAGAAATGTTCTTCCTCTATTTGTCATCTACAACTTTCTTTTCTTCCACTTCTTCTAAATCTATTTAGTTTTTAAGTTATCTTTCTTCCAATCTCCCTCTGGTTTTAAAACTATTTTTACTGTGTTTTTATTATTTCCACCGTAACCTCTCTTTTCCCTCTCTCTGTTCACAGCAAACACACTACGTACACGCACACACATCTCTTTTTTTAAAATTCTTTCTTCTTCTTCCACCTATCTATCTCCCTCTTCCATATTTCTTCACACATCCCTTTGGCGGATCTTCTTCTTTTGGTCATCTCGGCGGCGCCTACTTCTACGGCGGGGTGAAATTTCAAGGCTCGACAAGGAGATGGCGGCGTTAATCTTCATCATCCCGGCTCTTATTTCTCCCTTTTCTCGTTTATTTTTAAGTTGTATTTTCATTTTAATAGAGTTGTACTTGTCACCTTTCATAGCAATAAAATTCAGATTTTGTGCAATTGTGTCTTCTTAGTTTTCTCCCTCTCTTTCCAATATCTCTCCTTAACCCTCGCATATTCTCTACTTAGTTTATTTTCATACAATTTTACTTTCATTAGTTTAATCTCACTCCAAACTTCAGATTTTTCAAATATAAGAATTTTTGTCCATGCTATTTTGAAAATATTTTTTCTCCGTGGGATTGACCCGTATTCACCACTTTGCTTAAATTTCAATCTTTTTAAGTGAGTGAGTTCGGTTAATTCTTAAATTATGGCACGGCTTTTTAACAACGGGTTTGTGGCTATTAAGCCTCAATTTTAGTCTCTGCATCTTGGAGGGCTTGGATCCTACCCTGCCACTTTTGACTCCCATGCGGCTTGTCAGATGTTGCCTGCTTAGTAATGAGGGGACAATCAGGGATTCGATGATCCCTACTACCACATCTCAAACAGGCGCCCAACTTGCGCCAACACTCTTCCATCTTGTGACCTGAGCAGTCACAGTACATGCAGACTACTTTGGATGGAGCAGTCGATCCTGCCTTCTTATCACTTTCCTTCGGCTTCTTGTCTTTCAAAAAACTCGGCCCGCCATTGGGCCTCTTCTTGCCATTAGTGGGCTTCAACTTTTCAGAGCTGGTAGTCTGCTCCCTCTTCTTGTCTCGACCTCTTATCCGGTCTGTCATCTCCATAGTATCTTCAAGAACTTGGGCCTTTCTCACAATCTCAGCATAAGTGTGGATCTCCAAAGGTGCCAATTGGTTAATATACTGAAGCTTCAATCAATTCAAAAACCGCTTGGCCTTCATCTTCTCAGTAGATACCAAATGAGGCGCATAGTGGGATAATCTGGCAAACTGCACCTCGTACTCAGCAACTGATAAATTCCTCTGTTTCAGCGAAGTGAACTCCGTCGCCTTCTTTTCCTGAACACAATCTGAGAAATACTTGCTGTTAAAATGCTCCTTAAACTCATCCCACGTCGCACGCCTATTATCGAGCGTGGCTTCCACGGCTTCCCACCAAGCACGTGCATCGCGCTCTAGCTCGAATATCGACAAGAGGACTCGGTCTTGGTCACCACACTACATAACTCTAAAGATCCGCTCCATCTCCTTCAGCCAATGCTCTGCCTCATCGGGGTCTGCAGTGCCACCAAAACGCGGGGGACTTAAGCCTCAAAAGTTTCGACGGAGGTCACCGGCTCCATGATGCGCGCCGCCTTGCGCTACCTGCTGTAAGGCCTGGGTCAGGCCCTGAACCGTGCGTTGCATGTCTCGCCACTGCGCGCGCTCAACTGCCATCGTGAAAAATTCCTACAATTAAAAGAGAATTAATTAAGAACGTTCTACCGAATCCATTTTCTTAGAGTTGGTTAATTAACTTAACCCGAGTCTCTACCCCATCTCACCGAGTTGGATTATAGACTTTACGAATGGTCACGGGTTCTATAACACTTCTAGAAACCTAGGCTCTGATACCACAAAACTGTCACGCCCCGATGCAAAAAATCAGAACGCAACAGTTATAACATTCATGTCAATCAGAGCATACATTGCCACAAGAGACCATACATCAAAAGGCCAATAGTTAAATGCAAATAACCAAAATTTTATTGATAAAAAAGATGGAAAGTACTTATTACAACCGACATCTTGTGGACTTTACTAACTCTTACATCAACTGACACAAAAGAAAGAGAACATGAGTCCTATTATGACTCAATACATCAACTATTAGAGTGACTACCTCAACTCTAATGAAGGACACGACCGACGCTAACTGGCTCGCTCCCGCCATCACTCTTGCCCGTTCCCATCTGTTTGCATATCCTCATCCGAGCTACCTGAAAAGGTGGGGAAAACTGAGTGAGCGAGAGCTCAGTAGGATTTTATATCTCTATCATCAGGCATAGTTTAAGTGATTAATCATTTCATCATGTATGACAATGCGATAAAATAATAATAATAAACATATAAACAGGTGATAAGTGACAGATAGGAGAAGGAAAAGATAGATGGCATTTAAGAAAAAGTGCAAGTATAACAAGAATTTTCCACGAGGTTTCATGTAAAGTTTCCATGTGAATTGGCCATGTCAAGCACGCACATCATGTCATGCAAGAAATTTCAAGTAGTTGAGTGAAGTAGAATGTCGTAAACTAACGCGCTAGTCATGCACTGCGATACAATGCCACACCTTGTCATTACAAACTCCCCGAGGCACAAGTACTTTTGGGCGCTCCACCTAGGACCAGACCGGGCCCTAATGATGTGTTGGCATTGAAGGGGTTGGATCATAGATGTAAGGCACGTGCCTTAATGGAACCTTGATGGTTTTTGTTCTATTATTTGTTCTGGAATTTCCGGCTATTTTCTTGGATTTTTAGGAATTTTTCTGGTATTTTTCCGGATTTATTTGGAATTATTCGAGGGTTATTAGAATTAATGAGATTTTAATATATATGATAATTACATTATATATATTTTAATTTCTTTTTTTTCTTTTAATCCCTCTCTCACCCTCTCTCCCCCGTCGATCTCTCATTCGCCCTCACTCTCTCTCTCTCCTCTTGCGATCGCCCCTCTCTCCTCCTTAGGGAACGCGGGCGAGACGAGGTCGGATTGAGACAAGGTTGGCGCCGTTGGATTCCTCGCGTCGAGAGGAGCGCGTAGGTGTCCACTTCAGCATGGTTCGGTGATCGTGGGAGCGAGGTGGAGCGTGAAGGCTTCGTAGCTCTTCCTCCTTGCATGCGGTCTTTTCTTCGGTTTTGGCTTGCGAGAGGTAGGGGGATGGAATCCTGATCTCGCTAGGATCATTTCCTGTGGCTCGTTCCGTTGATTTGAGCCCGTGGCATGCATAATGTTCATTTCTTCCATTCATAGGGTTTTAATGAAATTCTTGAGATTAATGCTTATTAGGCCTTGCATGTGATGTTTTTAGTTGTTATATTGTCGTATGGGTTGCATGGTTTGACAGGTTACAGGTTTTACGCTGTTACCCGGTGATTCAGATCGTCCGGGAGGGAACCGACTTTTAGATATAACCCGTCCGCGACCCAGGTGAAGTGACGGTCTCGCCAGGAATCGTCACATCTCCGACGGTCTTTCGTGAGCGCGTTACTTCAATGTAACGGCCCGTCGTGGGTGCGTTACATTGAGAGTAACGGTAGGGCTTCCAGCCGTCGCTCTCTCGTTGATTTACGTTGTTTTGGTCAGGTGGTGCGCCCGACGGCCAGTCGGCCAGCCGTCGTTTCCAAGCGACGCGCCGAGACTGGGGCGTCGTTTCGCCTGCGATCGATTTAAACGCTGTACGTTAGTTTTTGGCCTCGGGTGAAAGTAACGGCGGTGCTCCCGCGCGTCTCTTTGAAGCAACGCATAGGACCCCCACCGTCACTCTCCCTCTTAGGTCCTTTGAGCTGGAACTCAGGTGGAAGTAACGGATGGAGACCAGCGCGTTGTTCTTGGTGTAACGCGCTAGTCCCCGACCGTCACTTTCAAATAGCGCGTGGGTATTAGACCGCCGCTTCCCTGATGATTTTAATATGTTGCCAACCCATTTGTTATGCGTTCCTTTTTATACTCATGCCATATTCGTATTGTTTTAAATGTTTAGTGGCGTGTTTTATTACCATTAGAGTAGCCTTTCTTTCCACGCAATGGAGCCACTGTTGTTGCCCTAAGGTCTGTTGAGTGCCGACCCGCTTGAGGATGGCGGAGGGGTATGTTTCCCATGCACGGTTTGTAAGCTAGTTCCGTGGGCTCCCAGCCAATGGTAGCGTCCTACCAAGGGAGAAAACTAGCTAGAGGGCCTGGCTCAGGCTAGAGCCAGTGTGTGCACACGTGGTCGGAGACTGTGGACTGACACCGACGGGTGCCACTCCGACTGGTCACTTGGTTTGGTACTGTTTACGCGCTTAGCTTGTCGCTTCGTCGACTGCGAGTGCTTGAGACACAGTGTAAGTCGTCAATGGACGCTTCTGGTTTCTGCTCCAGTGGTTATCCTTCCTTGTTGCTTGGATTAGTTGAGACTTATTCTATTTGGTAGCTTTAGTTTTAAATCGCTTGCATTTAGTTAGCTGTGGCATGCTTTAGCTGTTATACCTGTTTAGTTGGAGTTTACAGCTTTACTTGAGTAGTTATTCATGCCATTGCCTGTTAGCTTATTTAAATGCATGCTCTACTTGCCTTATTTATGCATGTATGTTTGTTTAGTGCGAGGTAGGGATCCGCGTGACCCCTACTGAGTCTGGCTGTGACTCACCCTTTCTCCTTTCAGGTGAGCCGCGCCCGTCGTCTCCCGGTGCTTCGTGAGCCGTTTTGGAGACCGTGTTTAGCTTCCAGCTTTAGTCGAGGCGCCTTTTGAGGTTTGTTCGTACTTTTGCCGGGGTATGCCCCGCGTAGTTGTACCTTGTGGACTAGTACTCTTGTTTCTCTGGACTAGTATATGAATATCACTCTAGTTATTTTTGAATTGCTTCCGCACTTGTGTTAATTTCTTTACTTAATTGTAAATTGCGCGTTCCAAATTCCAATTCGTTATGCATACCCCTCAGCACTTTTCTTCTAACCCTTCAGGGGCCTCATCAGCCTCTTGGGTGGCTTCCCCAGTTCTTGGTATCGGTGTATCGATGTTATCGGTATATCGGTATCCTGAACTCTGGGTCGTTACAGTTGGTATCAGAGCGTTAGTTGAGGAATTGTATAAGGAATTGAAATTTGTGCGTTGTCCAGAGCTAGTCCTGTTGTCGTCTATTGCTGGCATAGGATGTTTTTCGTATGATTGATTAATTGCGATTGAATTGTGTTTTGGCAGTGTAATTATGCCTCCCCATCGAGGAAGACCCCCTCGAGCTCCTCGCGTTCCTCGAAATGCGCCCAGGGAAGATAGTGGTTCTGCACCTCCTCCTGCAGTTCCTGCTGTTCCAGTAGTTCCTCCTCCAGCGCCGATTGTTGCTCCTCCTGTTGAAGTGCCTGGCAGTCGAGGCAAGGCATTGAAAGAATTTCTTATGTTCAATCCGCCTGCTTTCGATGGTCAAGATGATCCAGAGGTTGCAAGGCAATGGTTGGATGCGATCGAGCGTGTGTTCGTATCGATGGAGTGTGCTGAAGATGAAAAAGTTATGCTTGCTACTTTTCAACTCCAGGGTACATCCATCACGTGGTGGAAAGCCGAGTGGCAGATTGCCTTCCGTTCAAGACCTCTTCGACAGATCACTTGGGCAGAGTTTGTTGCTGCTTTCGAGCGTGCCTATACTCCCTCCTGTCTTCAGATGGACAAGATGTATCAATTTATGGAACTGACTCAGGGAAGTATGACTGTGCTTCAGTACCGGAATAGGTTTATGGAATTGGGTCAGTATGCACCTCATGTGTTGGCTAGTGAAGCTTTGAAGACTCAGCAATTTTTGCGAGGTTTGAGGCCTGAATTGAAGATGCCTCTTATCGCCAGTCGTGTTGCGGATCTTGATAGTGCGTGCCAGACAGCGGTGGCTTTAGAGCTAGAGATGACGAGACCTGGTGGATATCCTCAGGCAGGGTCAGTGCAGCCGGTAGCTCAGTCGTAGCAGACTTACCGACCGCCAGTGCCAGGTATTCTCTCGGTCCAGTCAGAGATTTCTAGTGCTTCCTCTCCTTCCAAGCCCAAGTTCAAAAGGTTTAAGAAGAAGAAGAAGTTTTTCCAACAGCCGTCCGGTACAGATTCTGTTCAACAGCCGACAGCACCTTCTTCTCAGACTCGGCAGGGCTCAGCTATCAGTCAGCCATGGACGTGTAGGAGATGCGGTGGTCATCACAAGGGCCAGCCGTGTTCTCTTCCTGTTGTTTGCTTTAGGTGTGATCAGCCGGGTCATGTGGTTCGTGATTGCCCGCTGAGGCCGAAGCAATTGCAAGTTCTTCAGTTTTCTCAACCTCAGCAGCCGCAATTCAGACCTCCGACTGCACCTCAAGCTCAGCAATTTTACTCTCAAGCGTCGGTGTCTTCTCAGCAATCTTCAACTGGTTCTAAGAAGCAGAAAGGCAAGGTTTCTCATTTGACTAGAGCTGATGTTGTTGCGTCCCATCTTGTGGAAGGTACGATTATGCTTTATGGTCATTCAGCTCGTGTCTTATTTGATTCTGGTGCTTCTCACTCTTTTATTTCTGAGGATTTCATGGCCGGTATTGAGGAACCGACTTCCGAGGTATCTTGTGAGATGTTTGTTGAATTGCCTTCTGGAGATTTCATGGTTACACCTTTGTGCCTGGAAGAATCTCCTATGATGATTGATAATCACCAGTTGCCGGCGAGATTGTATGCGTTGCAGCTGGCAGATTATGATGTTATTCTGGGAATGGATTGGTTGGAGCGTTATGGAGCTGTGGTTGACTGCAGATCGAAGAAAGTCTATTTTCAGCCACAGGGAAAATCAGCCTTTTATTTTCAAGGTATTCGATCCCGATCTTCTCGTATGATTATTTCTGCTATTCGAGCCTATAGGTTGCTTAGCGTAGGCTGCCAGGGATTCCTTGCTTCAGTGGTTATTGTTGAAAAATCACGACGGGATGTTTGTGATATTCCGGTTGTCTGTGAATTCCCTGATGTGTTTCCTGACGAGTTGCCAGGCTTGCCCCCAGAGCGAGAGATAGAGATGGTGATTGAACTGATTCCAGGTATCGGCCCCTTAGCAAAGCTGCCCTACCGAATGGCCCCAGCTGAATTGAGAGTACTGCGAGCACAGCTACTAGAGTTACTGGAAAAAGGTTATATTCGTCCCAATTTTTCTCCGTGGAGTGCCCCAGTGCTGTTTGTGAAAAAGAAAGATGGAAGCCTGAGACTTTGTATTGATTACAGGCAGTTGAATCAGGCGACTATCAAGAATAAGTATCCGCTTCCCAGGATTGATGATTTGTTTGACCAGTTACAGTCTGCTACTGTCTTTTCACGGATTGATCTCAGATCTGGCTATTTTCAGTTACGGATCCGGGAATCTGATGTGGAGAAGACGGCTTTCAATACTCGATATGGTCATTTTGAATTTTTAGTCATGCCGTTTGGGTTGACTAATGCCCCAGCAGCTTTCATGGACCTGATGCAGCGTATCTTTCGTCCATTTCTGGACCAGTTCGTGGTGATCTTTGTTGATGATATTCTGATCTTTTCTGCCTCTGATAATGATCATGTGCAGCATTTGAGGATCGTTCTGCAGACTCTAAGAGATCACGAGCTTTTTGCGAAGCTCAGTAAATGTGAATTCTGGCTTCGGGAAATTCATTTTCTTGGTCATGTGATTTCTGGTGATGGAGTGGCAGTGGACCCTGCAAAGATCGATGCTATTTTGAGTTGGCAGAGACCGAGAACTGTAACAGAGATTCGAAGTTTTCTAGGTTTGGCTGGGTATTACCGCAGATTCATTCAAGACTTTGCAAAGATTGTAGCCCCGATGACTAGATTGACTCATAAAGATGTGTCTTTTGTCTGGTCGGATCAGTGTGAGGCTAGCTTTGTCGAATTAAAAAGGCTATTGACTTCTTCTCCTGTGTTGACTTTGCCTTCCGGCTCAGATGGATTTATGGTCTGTACAGATGCTTCTCGAGTAGGTTTGGGTGCAGTGCTAATGCAACATGGTAAGGTTATTGCATATGCATCCCGGCAGTTGAAACAACATGAAGGAAATTATCCCGCTCATGATCTAGAGCTAGCTGCAGTTGTTTTTGCCTTAAAAATCTGGAGACATTATCTGTATGGTGAGAAATTTCAGATTTTCACCGATCATCAGAGTTTACAGTATATTTTCTCCCAGAAAGATTTGAATCTTAGGCAGAGGCGATGGATGGAATTCATGAAAGATTATGACTTTACACTCTCCTATTAGCCTGGAAAAATGAATGTAGTGGCCGATGCTCTGAGCAGGAAAGTGCAGGTCAGTCATTTGTTGCTTCATGAATGGAAATTATGGGAACAGCTTCCGAGTGAGGCATTCAGTGCAGAGTTTCCTGCTGATCCGAAGATGGCAGTTTGTGCTAGCTTGGTTTTGGGTTTAGCTTTATATCAGCAGATTAAAGATGCCCAGCAAGCTGATTCTGATTTGGCTCGTGTTATATCAAGATATGATGTGGAATTTGATGACGAGCTGGTTGTAAGTTTCCAAGGCAGATGGTATGTTCCCGCTGATGATGAATTAAGACATGAGATTCTGAGTGAGGCCCATGGTTCTCATTTTGCTATTCATCCGGGTGTCGCCAAGATGTATCAGAATTTGAAGAAGCAGTTCTGGTGGCCAGGTATGAAGAAAGACGTGGCTGTGTTTGTTTCTAAGTGCTTGACTTGTCAGTTAGTTAAAGCCGAACATCAAAATCCAGGTGGTTTGCTTCAGCCATTAGAGATTCCGATGTGGAAATGGGACCATGTTACTACAGATTTTGTGGTGGGTTTACCTCGGACTTCTCAGGATTTTGATGGCATTTGGTTGTTGGTCGACAGATTGACTAAAACTGCCAGATTGTTGCCAATTAAGGTTTCTTGGAATGTGCAGAGGTTGGCCGAGCTGTATATGCAGAAGATCGTGCCACTGCATGGAATTCCTGTTTCACTTGTGTCAGATCGTGACCCACGTTTTACCTCCGGCTTCTGGCGTAGTTTCCAGAAAGCTTTGGGCACTGAGTTAGCTTTCAGTTCAGCGTATCACCCTCAGTCAGATGGACAGTCAGAGAGGACTATTCAGACTTTGGAGGACATGCTGAGATTGTGTTGCCTTGATTGGCAGGGTTCGTGGAGTCAACATTTGGCACTTGTTGAATTTGCTTATAATAATAGTTTTCACTCCAGTATTGGAATGGCTCCTTATGAAGCACTATATGGTCGTCCTTGTCGAACTCCTCTGAATTGGTTTGATGTTGGGGACAGATTGTTGACAGGACCTGACATGGTGCAGCAATGTTCTGATGTGGTTCGTCTGATTAGGTAGAGATTGTTGACGGCTCAGAGTCGACAGAAATGTTACGCAGATCAGCGCAGACGTCCACTACAATTTGAACCTGGAGATATGGTGTTTGTTAAAATATCTCCGATGAAAGGTGTTTCCAGATTTGGGAAGCGTGGAAAGCTTAGTCCGCAGTATGTTGGCCCTTTTCCGATTATTGAAACTATTGGTCAGGTGGCTTATCGTTTGCAACTTCCTGCGGCTATGCAAGCTGTTCACGATGTGTTCCATGTGTCTCAATTGAGGAAATATGTGCCAGATGCTTCTCATGTTCTTGATGATTCAGTGTGGCCTGAGGTGACTGCTGATTTGTCCACGCCAGAATTTCCTATCAGAATTGAAGACCGTCGTGATTAGCGGTTGAGAAATAAGGTTATTCCTCTGGTAAGGGTTGCTTGGCAGCGTCACTCTGGTAATGAGTCTACTTGGGAGCGTGAAGATGAGTTGCGTCAGCTTTTTCCCTTTTTATTCCAGTGAGGTATAAGTCCTTTCTCAGTTTCCACCTTTTCGGTTGTTGTAAATTTCGTGGGCGAAATTTCTGTAAGGAGGGAGGGACTGTAAGGCCCATGCCTTAATGGATCCTTGATGGTTTTTGTTCTATTATTTGTTCTGGAATTTCTGGCTATTTTCCTGGATTTTTAGAAATTTGTCTGGTATTTTTCCAGATTTATTTGGAGTTATTTGAGGGTTATTAGAATTAATGAGATTTTAATATATATAATAATTATATTATATATATTTTAATTTTTTTTTTCTTTTAATCCCTCTCTCACCCTCTCTCCCCCGTCGATCTCTCATTCGCCCTCACTCTCTCTCTCTCCTCTTGCGATTTCCCCTCTCTCCTCCTTAGGGAACGCGGGCGAGACGAGGTCGGATTGAGACAAGGTTGGCGCCGTTGGATTCCTCGCGTCGAGAGGAGCGCGTAGGTGTCCACTTTGGCATGGTTCGGTGATCGTGGGAGCGAGGTGGAGCATGAAGGCTTCGTAGCTCTTCCTCCTTGCATGCGGTCTTTTCTTCGGTTTCGGCTTGCGAGAGGTAGGGGGATGGAATCCTGATCTCGCTAGGATCATTTCCTGTGGCTCGTTCCGTTGATTTGAGACCGTGGCATGCATAATGTTCATTTCTTCCATTCATAGGGTTTTAATGAAATTTTTGAGATTAATGCTTATTAGGCCTTGCATGTGATGTTTTTAGTTGTTATATTGTCGTATGGGTTGCATGGTTTGACAGGTTACAGGTTTTACGCCGTTACCCGGCGATTCAGATCGTCCGGGAGGGAACCGACTTTTAGATATAACCCGTCCGCGACCTAGGTGAAGTGACGGTCTAGCCAGGAATCGTCACATCTCCGACGGTCTTTCGTGAGCGCGTTACTTCAATGTAACGGCCCGTCGTGGGTGCGTTACATTGAGAGTAACGGTAGGGCTTCCAGCCGTCGCTCTCTCGTTGATTTACGTTGTTTTGGTCAGGCGGTGCGCCCGATGCCCAGTCGGCCAGCCGTCGTTTCCAAGCGACGCGCCGAGACTGGGGCGTCGTTTCGCCTGCGATTGATTTAAACGCTGTACGTTAGTTTTTGGCCTCGGGTGAAAGTAACGGCGGTGCTCCCGCGCGTCTCTTTGAAGCAACGCATAGGACCCCCACCGTCACTCTCCCTCTTAGGTCCTTTGAGCTGGAACTCAGGTGGAAGTAACGGATGGAGACCAGCGCGTCGTTCTTGGTGTAACGCGCCAGTCCTCGACCGTCACTTTCAAATAGCGCGTGGGTATTAGACCGCCGCTTCCCTGATGATTTTAATATGTTGCCAGCCCATTTGTTATGCGTTCCTTTTTATACTCATGCCATATTCGTATTGTTTTAAATGTTTAGTGGCGTGTTTTATTACCATTAGAGTAGCCATTCTTTCCACGCAATGGAGCCACTGTTGTTGCCCTAAGGTCTGTTGAGTGCCGACCCGCTTGAGGATGGCGGAGGGGTATGTTTCCCATGCACGGTTTGTAAGCTAGTTCCGTGGGCTCCCAGCCAATGGTAGCGTCCTACCAAGGGAGAAAACTAGCTAGAGGGCTTGGCTCAGGCTAGAGCCAGTGTGTGCACACGTGGTCGGAGACTGTGGACTAACACCGACGGGTGCCACTCTGACTGGTCACTTGGTTTGGTACTGTTTACGCGCTTAGCTTGTCGCTTCGTCGACTGCGAGTGCTTGAGACGCAGTGTAAGTCGTCAGTGGACGCTTCTGGTTTCTGCTCCAGTGGTTGTCCTTCCTTGTTGCTTGGATTAGTTGAGACTTATTCTATTTGGTAGCTTTAGTTTTAAATCGCTTGCATTTAGTTAGCTGTGGCATGTTTTAGCTGTTATACCTGTTTAGTTGGAGTTTACAGCTTTACTTGAGTAGTTATTCATGCCATTGCCTGTTAGCTTATTTAAATGCATGCTCTACTTGCCTTATTTATGCATGTATGTTCGTTTAGTGCGAGGTAGGGATCCGCGTGACCCCTACTGAGTCTGGCTGTGACTCACCCTTTCTCCTTTCAGGTGAGCCGCGCCCGTCGTCTCCCGGTGCTTCGTGAGCCGTTTTGGAGACCGTGTTTAGCTGCCAGCTTTAGTCGAGGCGCCTTTTGAGGCTTGTTCGTACTTTTGCCGGGGTATGCCCCGCGTAGTTGTACCTTGTGGACTAGTACTCTTGTTTCTCTGGACTAGTATATGAATATCACTCTAGTTATTTTTGAATTGCTTCCGCACTTGTGTTAATTTCTTTACTTAATTGTAAATTGCGCGTTCCAAATTCCAATTCGTTATTCATACCCCTCAGTACTTTTCTTCTAACCCTTCAGGGGCCTCATCAGCCTCTTGGGTGGCTTCCCCAGTTCTTGGTATCGGTGTATCGATGTTATCGGTATATCGGTATCCTGAACTCTGGGTCGTTACAATAGATCCCAATCTAGACATCCACTTATATTATTTTATTTTTTAAATGCATCCTGGAAGTGGGACACCTTTAAAGTTTTTTATATTATATATATATATATTATTTTTTTATTTATTCAAGGAGCAAAAAAAAAATCTCAAAAAATCAAATAATTTTTTAAAAAATTAGGGAAAATCACTAAATTAATTCAATAATGAGAGCCACTTTGAGGCCTTATGATGTTGCATGAGATTTGCTCAATATGATGTTAAAAATAGCCTATCTACAGCTACCCCGCCTTGTCGTCTACTTTACAGGGGAATGATATGGAGTGAAATGAGGTGGAATGAAATGAAATGAAATGGAGTGTAATGGAACGAAGTGTGCATGGACTGAAAATGAGATGCTAAGGTGTGATGAGACACGATCTTAACACCACATGATTTGGAATATTTCCAAAGGTTTGATGAAGCAACCTTGAAGAAGGCTTTCTGAAATCAACAATTGTTTAGATGGAAAGACAAATAACAAAAGGAATAATGTGCGCTCAGGCACGAGTAGCAGAAGGGATCAACTTCTGTACGTGGAAGTACCCGAGATCGTGAACCTACAGGTTTCACTATTTGGGAGCGATTACCCGCCAATGTGGAAGTGTTGTGGAGGAAAAAAAGAATGATTGATGATAAATCTAAACAAAGGTCTTTTCTAAAGAAATAGCTCAATATGGTTTCAAAGAATCTAGGTACTCATTTCGGAATGGAATATCTCATATCAATTAGAATTGGAGTATAGTGGTTCTCACAATCAAATTAAGTGAATGATTTTTCACTGTTATATCAAGGTCCTACATGAATGCATGCTGGGTTTAAAGGAAAAATTAAAACAAACTAAAAAGTAGAAAATAATCAACAATAATATTGTTGAGTTGCTAAGGATGAGTCAGGATATCAATCATGTGAGCCGATACTAAGCAAAAGTCCATTTATCCTCGCACCGACTCACAAAATGGAACCATCGTCCCCAAACTACGGCAACTCAACGGCCTATCCGTGCTACCAAAACTCCTCTGAAATTATCATTATTTTTTTTAGAGGGGAACTCAAATATCAGATTCATTCAAGCCGCAAGGTCCTTGACATGATCTAATAATATAGTATAATATAGTAATATGCATGAGATGATGGGGCACAATTATCGTGGGGACTAAGGTGGGACTTGGTGCTTATGTTCAAAGCAGTGAAACATCTTATTCTCTCCCCCCTTTTTATTCAAACCTGCACTCAAAAATAATTACCAACATGATAATGATTCATAAAACATAAGAAAACATTTAAACTACATGGGAGACAAATCAACACGTCAGCCATCAAATCATTTGCACCACACAACAGACGAAGTGACACATTGAACTGAAAAGGGGGCCTCCTATTATGAAGACTGCTGCTAAAGTTAGCAATGACGGGTCCAAATCAAACTTCTCCCTATCCTATAAATACCCCCCTTTTGCTCCCCTTTGAGGCCAAGGAGCAGTGGAGGTTGATTTGATGAGTGAAAGCTTCCAAGAGGGGGAATGAAGGAGTGAGAATTTCTCAAGCTTCGGAATGGAGGGTGAATCTTCCCACTCTTCATAGAAGAGTAGATCTAGCGGTGATTTCAAGAGGCTCTCCGACATCGAAGGGCACCTTAGTGAGAGAACGCAATCGCAACTTGTAAGTGAACTCTCCCTCATTTCTTCTTTTGTCCTTTTTTTTGACAATGCACCCCCTTCTTATTTATGTGAGTATTTATTTTTTATTTGTGTTTTTTCTCTTTTGTATATTGCTTGCACATTTTGTTACATATATGCACATGGTGTGATGAGATCACGAATTTCATGGGAGATGGTGGTGGTCGCATATCGGGGTCTTCCAGACTTCCAAAGAGCCAGGATAGACGCGATGGGGTTTGGGGCCTTTCTACGGATCAAGCCGATCAAGCTCGATCTCGCCCTCATCCAGGCATTGCACGAGAGGTGGGACCCAGCGACTCGGGCTTTCATGATGCCATGGGGGCATATGGTGCCTAGCTAGGAGGATGTGGTTCGAATTACCAGCCTTAGAGTGGATGGCGAGGCGGTGACCGGGGTTTTCTACCCAGATTATAGAGAGGGTGCTCCGAAGCTACTAGGATTGGTATTAAAGGACAAGGGGAATAGGACAATAGCTAGGACGTCCATCATGGAGGCATTGGGACTAGCTGATGCTCGTCAGCGTGGTGATGAATCCTTTGATGAGTTTATGGAGAGGATAGAAAGAAGGGTCTCGTGCCGTGTATTGTGTAGACGCGAGCAATTGGGAGAGGTCGAACAGGGACTTGAGGAGGTTCCTCTTCTTCCTACTGGGGAGGCTGCTATTGGGTTCAAAGGGAGATGACATCCACTGTCATTTTCTGGAGCTCTTAGTAGACCTCGAGAGGATAGGGCAGTATGCCTAGGGGGATGCCCTGATGATGCATTTGTTTGTTGGCCTGTCTCAAGGGACAGATCAAGAGACGACTATTAGTGGCTTCACACCATTCCTCTAGGTAAATTAATAATATTTTTCTTTTTTTCTTAATTATTTCATGCAACTAATCTACTTCATGTGATGCTAATGATATGTGATAAAGTAGGTGTGGAGCTAATACTACATCCTGATGGGGAGGGCTCGACATTGGCGTTTGGCGGTGGTGCCATTGGCTCGGGGGTGGCAGCCTATCGTGAGCACAACCACTCTATCCTACCAGCTGATGTCATTGAGGCATGAGCTGTAAGAGTTCCCTGCGACGATGGTAGGATAATTATTTTTATTATGTATTATTTTTTTATTTTTTTAGTGACTAATATGTATGATAATGCAAGTGGTTTGGAGGCCCTATTTGGGCATGGTCGTTGCCAACCAGCTGTGGGTTGAGGCAAGTCGTGCTCGGTTTGGACAGGACCTTTGGGTCCATTGCCTGAACGAGATTGAACTGCTTCGGATACGATTGGCTATAAGGACCTTGGGACTTGCCTAGGAGTGGGTGGATGTAGCCGCGCCATCTCACATTGGGAGGAATACACATGGGAGGGCAGCCCGGGTTGACTGGCAGGTGCGCTTCCCTGAACAGTATGAAGATTGGCAATGGGGTGGCACACTCATGAAGTCACATGCACATGATAGTGAGGAATACCTGCGCCTCCATAGGGTGACGTATGTGGAGCGACTCCAGCTTGGGTGGCTTGTGGAGATAAGTGTGAAATGCAACACATTTTTTTTTGTATATATTCGCTGCTAACTTTCATGTCATGGATGTAGGACGCCAGTGATGCCATGATAGCAAACTTGTGAGCTCACCTAGAAGACATAGAGCAGTAGTTGACTGACACCCATGCAACTTTGAATTCCTTGGTGAGTATATGGAATGCATGCTTCTAATTATGATCCTGGATTTCTGATGTTTAGCCACTAATTGTCATATCGTATGTGTTATAGCATGCCTAGCTCGATGCAACATCATCAGCAGTAGGGACAGGGGGTGCCTCCTCTAGTTTGTGGATTCCTACCTCAAAGGTTACTTTTCTCCACGAGCAGCTTGCCCGTGCTGTAACGACCCAAGATCCGGTTACCGGGAAGGACCCGATACCATTTGAATCCTGGTCCGCAGCCCACAAGCTGGAGGGCTCAGAAGGGCTAAAGGATGTGAGTGTGTGGAGTACACATAAATAAGAAATAAAGTAGGAATAATAACAATATAACAATTAAATAACTAACTACATAGTCCAGTCTAAAAAGTATAGTCTACAGAAATAAAACGTACGTAATGTCGAGTGAACACTCAGCCCGACGAGCTGGCAACTACGAACCTCCGCACTGCACCTCTGAACCTCGAGGTGGGACCGCCACAACTGAAAAGTAGGGGGTGAGCCTCGTCTAACTGGCTCAGTAGGGGTCCCGCGGAACCCCAACCGTAAACAATGGCCACTCCTACTGTATCGGTGGCCCGTAGAACCTCCGCTCTACAGCTACTCCTACTGTATCGGGAAACATACCCCGATCTCACAATCAGGGGACCATCGGACTAACGAGAAAACCTTGGCTACGCTGCCAGGAGAAAAACCACCACAACGCAATCGTGGAGGCCTGTCCTCGCTGACTAAGGCCTGGCCCAAGACCACGCAGTCTGGGAACACGGTCATGACCTTACTGTCGTGAATCGGGTGTCGTATATGGAAAACCCACGGTAACCCTACTAGAAACCCTAGACCTCGGTGTCGGGAAACACCTAGAAACTACACGCAAAACCACAAAGGAACACGTCTCGTGTGACAGGAGTATTTCCCACTAGAAGTAAGGCCAGATGCGTCCACTGACGTCTTAGTCCGCGCCTCAAGTGTCTCCCTCGCCCCAGGCGGGAACCTGAGACATCATACTAGTAACCACATAACAAGGGTCTAGTCAGGGTCGTGCTCGTCAGCAAGCGTCCGAAGTCCCCGACCATGTGTGAACACATTGACTGACTACACGTGTCAGGCCCTCTAGCTGGTGTTTCTCACGGCCCGGACTCGAGCCTCTACTGGGGAGGCCCTACAGTAACCAGCCTAAAAATCATCTCTATCTCAGGAGTCGCTCTCCACCTACTCCCTGGTGGGTATGCACACGCGTTCAAAGGCATGCTACGACTAGTGGGGGCTCACTGAGTAGCGAACGACTCTTGGAAGAACCCTACGGAATACAGACATGCTATGCATGAGCCCATCATAAATTAGCTCAAAAAATAGGTGGCACGTTGCCACCGGACTCTAGGCAGTCCACTAAACCTATTAAACCCAACGACCCTCGAGTCACAAGACTCAGGTCAAGGTCGTTGCATAGGACAGCCCTAGGCCGTAAATCTGGCCTACTCCTAGGTCAGAAGCCTCTACAAAATAATCCTCAAGGCGGCCCACGACCGTCAAGCTTAATCCCTTCCAAAGGGAAGTTAAGAAACCCTCCAACCCCAGGCTGGGCAATTGGACTCACAGTCCATAGGCCATACGCATGGCCCACACAGAAATGACTTTCTGGAGAAGCCAACAACATGCGGGAATAGTCCTCCGCACTCATGCCGATATACGGCGACTCGATCAAGCGTAACATGGAAGCCTAGAACATAAGAGGGTCACCCGGACCCTTAAAATCCATGGGCACACTAATCGAGGTGAAATGGTACCTCCGAACACCCAAAAACACGGTCACGGTATCCACGGGGTCATAGGTCAGTCATTGGGTCTCAACTAGACCGACCGGGAGCCAAAACGGGCAAATCTGGTGCAGTTCAGTATACCTGCCCAGTTGCGACTGGACCGATCGGGTCGGTCGACCGGCTCAACCAGGCTTCGTCGACTCCGCCTGCCGCAGGTGGTCGGGCGCAGTAGGCGGTGTCGACGTAGCGCACGCTGCGTCGACCCGCCAGCGGTCAGTCAGTCATCTGGCGCTCAACAGTCGATCGATCGAAATCCACAGAATGCCCCCATTCGCTGAGGGCCGTTCGATCGGCCGAACCCAACTGGTCGATCGACCGAATACGGTGAAAACCTTGACCGAGCCCACCCTAGGGGCTCGATTTCCACGCCCACTCGACCCCAGTCGAGGGGGAAAACAACGGGGATCATTCCCGGAGCCCCAAAACCCAAAAATGGGAGGAAGAAAGTGGGAAAACGTCGATTGATTCGACGAAACCGTCGTACGCCCTAAAACATGCTTTTTAACCCCCCAGTGTGAATAAACCCACACTTGGCTCACCACGGGCAACCAAAACCATGGGAAATGAAGTACAGGGGTTAAAGAACCATTCCCCTACCTCCACCAAAGATTACGCATGCCGTGTATGCCGTTCCGTCGTGAAACGCCTCGCGAACCACCGCCGGCGCCCCGAGCTCGCGAACGATGAACACCGCGCCACCGTCCCTCGATCCTCGATCCTCGACCCATCCTCGCCACTCCTCGCCTCACTCACCTCGCCATCTCGCCCCCGCCTTCCTCTATCATCCACCGAAGAAGAGAGGGAGAGAAGAGAGAGCGTGAGAAGAGAGAGGGAGATAGTGAGAGTTGTGAGGAGAGAGAGGGGGTGAGGGTTTAAAAAGAAAACCCACGCGGGAATTCCGCGGTCCAAAAAATACAAAAATGGGGAAAAATATTCTCCATGATCCTCGCTAAATGCACAACGCGCTTGTAATGTCTCGGAGCTTGACAACACATCGGTTCACCCTGCACAGGGTTCCGAAGGTTCCTCAGACACAAACCCGCGTAAAGTCCAAAACACATTCCGGGACTCACAACAACTCTCCGAACTCACGGATCCTGATCCAGAAAATTGTAAAAATTTCCGCGGTGTTACAGTTCTCCCCTCCTTATAGAAATTTCATCCTCGAAATTGAGGCAACCACCAAGGCACAGGGGAATAACTGTTAAGTCAATGGTATTCTCTAATACCAATTGTTAGCCCAACGTAGTGATGCAAATCAAGATTCAGAAGGGGGGGGGGGTGAATGAACCTCCCTCTAAAAACTTGATCAAATTAAAACTTATGCTGAATACTCTAGACTAATGCGGAATTAAAATCAACCAGAAGCTTAGGTAGAATCGCGCCTATCATTCATCTAGCAGTTGACACATTAGACAATAATCCACAATACACAAGAACCTTTTAGGTGGTTCGATCCTCCAGACCTACATCCACCCCACACTCAATCCAGAGTGTGGATTACTGCTGACTCACAGCTTGAATTCGCTGGGCCTCACAGCTTGCCTACAAACTGCTGGGCATTACAGCTTCGCCAACCGCTGAGCATTACAGCTTAGCTATCCAGAGGAAACCACCTCTGCCGCTGGGCCTTATAGCTTATGCCACGGCTGATACACAGCTTAGAAGAAATATGAAAAGTGGAAATAGAAAATCAAAATGTTCAGCATCTGAAAACTAACAATAAGGACAAACCGAAATGCTCACGCAGGAGCGTTGTGCCTTGGATCTGATCCAGAGGACACAGTAGAGAACATATCTTCAAGACTTGCTTCGATTGCTTCACGATTTCTTCTCTCAAGATTCCTCTTCTTCACTCTCTTGCTATCTGCTCTCACTCTCAAACTTACACTCTTGCTTCTCTCAGATATCTTCTTCTCTTTTTCTCTCTCGAATATTTCTTCTGAATTCCATCCTCATCGGAAGGCACGACCGGTTCTTCTATATATATCTCGCAAAAGAGAGGCACGTGGAAATCACATTTCCCGCCCAGATATTTTACCAAAATTGTGCTTATTGGGGCCCATGTGTCATATCTTACTTGACGTTCAATTTATCTTAGAGACTTTGGAAATTTTATTTATCCTGTCAATTAAAATAGAGGTATTTTTGTCAAACACTTGGTGAGCTAGAGTTTATATAAACATTCACATGCACAGACTCATTACATGAATGAGAAAAACATGCACCGACTAGATACATATGTAGACATGAATACTTGGACCATTTTCATGCATTAAACACATGTGCATAGACCCTTGAGTGCGTGCAGCAACACAAATTGCACCGACCTATACAACCCCGATGCAAAAGATGCACCGACTATTATACCTTTAAGATGAAGCATGCACGGACCTATACAGGGCAGAGTATGCACCGACATGTTCTATCCAATGCAGAGTATGCACTAACTTGGCTTTTTGAAGATAAAAAATATGCACAGACTCTAAACAGTGAAGTGCACGGACTTTATAGTGTTACGTGTAAACATGCACAGACTTGATCATTCATTGAGAATAGACATGCACATACATTATACCATGCGTGTGACAAATGTGCACCGACCTTGAAGACTTATATGCACAGACTTTACATGCATTGAAGATAAACATGCACAGACCTTATAGCATGCGTAAGGCAAATATGCACCGACCGTGAGGACTTATGTGCACAGACTTCGTGTGAAGGATGAAGACATGCACCGACCTTCGAGTGCACTTATTAGACATGCATGCACCGACCTTGGGTCTGCAGAAAGTGCAATTAGCACCGAGCCCTTATGCACAGACATGAATGCACAGCCTCCTCATACGAACCTGCACTGACTTCACCAAAATATACATGGACCTCATATGCACCAGGTCCTCATGCCCACCGATCCAAATCAGATATACAGCAAAACATTCACAGACCTTGTATGCTAAATGCACAAGGTGCAGAGACCTTGTATCATATATGCATTAGTCAAATATAGATAGATTTATGCATTTCAGTCTCACATGACTCATAGATTGTCATTATCAAAACTAGGGTTCTAACAATCTCCCCCTTTTTGATGATGACAACTATAAGTCATGTATGATTGAAACTAACAATGAATTAAACAACTAACAACCATTCTTCACACATTCTTTCAATTTCAAGCATTCACCGGTTGTTAATCATTCACAGAATTTATTTGCTAACATGCATAGTAATAGTGACATTAAAAAAATGCATTCAACACAAATATGCAATATTTAGTAATTACATTTCTGTGTACAGTAAGAAAAGGACAAATTAATGTTTGAGTGAGGTATCTCATTGCACAAATGATAAATTCTCATTCAGCATTTTTACATCAGAAAAATCAATCCACTAAGAACAGTCAGCATCTATCAGAATTTCAGCATCTGCTCAGCATCCCAATATCTCTGTCCACTAAGGACTTTCATACATGACCTTGACCATAAACTCTCCCCCTTTGTCATTATCAAAAAAATGGAGGACCCTTAAACATCAGTGACTTGAGTGACCAGAACTTGTACCTCTGGAGCTTCCTCTTCCTCTGGGTGGTGGTGGTGGTGTACTGCTAGAGCCTCTAAGAGGGACTGCCCTTGGAAAAGGAATTCTCTCAACTTTTGTTTCGAGAGCTGCAAACTTGGTCATCACTTTCTGGTCATTTTGCTTGACCAAGTCATGAAGTTCTTTGATAGTAGCTGTCATATCCACAAACCAACTTTGCATCATGCCACCCAGATTATCTAATTGAGAAGATTGCTGGTTGTGTATGTCAGCCATAAACGTGGATGAACTGGTGGCCTATTCAGTGACAATAGTTTGGAATCTGTTGACTAAGTTCTCCACTTGAGTCTGAATAATATCAATTTTCTGATTGATCTCCTGCTGATCTTGCTTGAATATGTTCATCTGAATCTTTAACAGTTCAAGTTGTATCTTGAGGTCATAAGTGTGATCAACAACTTTAGACAGACTAGTAAAGGATGTAGCCTGTGTCTTGCACGTTATTCAAGAATTCTCCTACTTTCTGACACACTGCTACCAGGGAGTCCAAAACACCATTTAGTTTTCTGTCAGACATATGCTTATCATACACAAATTTTATCCACTGACTATTTACAGTATGTTCTAAATGGCGCATTCTAGTATCCAATCGTTCAATAGCAAAATTTATATGGAAAAATTGAGCATTCATCATGCTATTCTGATGCATCACAAGGTTTGTCAGTGTGTTGAGCATTTCAACAATCTGTGGTTCTGAGCTTGGTCTAGTGGAGCTAGATGCTTGAACACCTGGAGGAATAAATGGTTGTTCAGAGGATAGAAGAGGTTGTATCCCAAATGTAGTTAATGGCCCATGATAGGGTCCATAAAAAGGAGCAGGACCTATAAATTGATCCTGTGGAGCTACTTTATTAGCCTCTTGAACTCCCTGTGGTTGCTCATCCTGAACCTTTTCTGATCTTTGCTGTTCAACTATTTCTTCTTCAATGGCTCTGTCAGCAATTTCTTCAATAGCTTTATCAGCTTCTTGTTTCATTATTTCAACAACCATGTCAACCAAGGATTGTATATCTAGATCAGTTTCTTCCTCCTTTTCTGAATCATTTACAGTTTCATCAATCATTTGTTCATCTTCAGCTATCACTGGGTGAGGCTCCTCTTGAACTTCTTCTGCTCTTTGCTATTCAACTGACTGTTCTGGCTGATCAGCTACTAGTTGTTGCTGAGTCTGTTGTCCAAACTGATCAAATAGTATATCAATATGCTGATCTAATTGTTGCGACATTTGTTCTTCAGTCAAGTTCAATTCATGAACTTCTTGTTCCAATTGCAAATTTCCAATCTGCTGTTCTTCTATTTCCTCTTGAAGCAACTGGGGAGTCTGCTCAAAAGATTCTATTTGCTTAACTGCAGGTTGTAGGTCCTCCCCCTGACTAATCTGAAGCTGTTCAATATGATCTCTGGTATGAGATGGCTGGGACTATTCAATAACATCTAATGCAACTATTGGAGTTTTCTTTTCAGCTAGATCTTTCACCTTACTGACTGAGGATGACTTCAATTTCAAGAATTTATCAATGAAATCCATGTTGTATATATTCACTTTGAGAATTTCTTTCGAAGTTTCCTCTTCTAATGGAATGTCCATTTTCTTGAAAATTATAGTCAAATGGGCTGCATAGGGTAAATTCCTTCTTGATTCCTTGCAGGTACCCATAATTTGAATAATTATAGCTGGTAGACTGATCCTGATTCTTTTGAGTAAGCAAAAGAGAATAAATCTCTGTGACTCAGTCACTCTCCCTCTACCTCCAACTTGTGGAGTTATCATTGTGGTAAGAATATGATGCAATAATCTCCTTAGATGGAAAAATTTATATGCATTGAACTGAGCCAGTCTTGCTTGTTTCTTATGGTCTCTGGGATCTCTAGGCAATTCTGTGATGAGGGAGTAGGCCTCATGCATATTGTAATCAAATTCACCTTCTACTTCCCCTCCTTCTGGAATTCTAAAAATTCTGTGTAGAGAGTGCCTAGATAAGTCAATCTTGATCCCTTTAACAATAGACTGGATTTCTGACTTTTCATAATCATATTTTAGATTACAGTAAAATTCCGCAACCAGTCTTGGGTAGTATATTCTATGCTTACCCAAAAATTTCTTCCATTTTTGAAACTTAAATATCTCCAATAGTTCAGGAAATGCTGAAATCATAGATTGGTCAGCAAAATCTACATACCGGGGAAGCATAATCTTGCCCGCTTCCAAAACCATCTCAACTTGTGCTGAAGACTTGGCAGAAAAATCTTTTTCTCAGATTCATAGTGAGTAGCTTCTGCAGCAACTGTTTTGCGTCGCTTGGAAGATGTTTCATCTACCTTTTCCTTCCCTTTTTCATTTCTTCGGTTGCGAGACCTCACTGGGCATATCTGCTGACAGCTGCTCCTCCATAGGGTCTACCGGATGCCGCTCCTCCATAGTCTTCCTCTTCCCTTTGCTCTAGGTGATCAGAGAGGACATGGTGAGGCGGTTGGGAGTAGAGGACGAAGGGTGGAGGAACAAGTAGATGGAATGTGGAAGGAGAAGCTGGAGAGGCCAAGCTTGTAGTAAGGGCACGACCGATGGAGTCGCGAGTGCGGGAAAGATTTTTGGCTTGAAAGAGAAGGGTGTATTAGATAATGGTAAGTTGGGTTGAGAGTTTTATATGATATACTACTGACTTTACCAATTTTGACATTTAATTACCCAGAATACCCTTTACTTAAAAAAAATGCCTCTCTACGACTTTATATGAGGAGTCGCGAGTGCGGGAAAGATTTTTGGCTTGAAAGAGAAGGTGTATTAGATAATGGAAAGTTGGGTTGAGAGTTTTATATGATATACTACTGACTTTACCAGTTTTGACTTTTAATTACCCAGAATACCCTTTACTCAAAAAAAATGTCTCTCTACGACTTTATATGATTTACGGTATATGGGATTATATCTTATATCATGAAACTTCACAAAAAATCTTTTGAAGCAAGATCAATGGAAATGAAACAATGTTATTAATGACAACAACCAATCATAAATGTCATTAATCTTACTAATCAAATTCATCAGCCAGACCTAATTGAAAAGCCACTTTATATAGAACTTAAAACTATTTTAATTTACCGAAAAGACGTCAGGGTCAACCAAATATATGTTGAACTTTTTATAAATTTGATTGAGCATGCTGGTATTGCTACACCTTTTTACACAAGTAAACATGTTGATCAAACACTAGAATCCCTGGTTACTCAGTGAAGTTTTACCTTTATGCTTCACATGCTGAATAGAGATAACATTTATTATCATGACTTGACCTCTGAATTTCTTTGAAACAGATAGTCAATTTCTTAATGTAAATGCCATTGCTCTGCCAAGACAATCTTCACATTTTTATTCCTTTTTTATTATTTTATGGAGTATTCCCTGGTCTCTTAACATAATTCTCTTAAAACAAGCTTAAGAACCATATGAACACCAGGTTTCCCACCAGGTTGACTTACTACTAATGACCTTCAGATTATTAGGCAATCTTCTGAGCAGTTCCACTAACGACTGTTTTAAGACCATTGAAAGCGCATTCAAGGATACTTGTGAAAGTTTTAAGATACGATTTAATCTCCATAAACGGAAAATCACACTTCAGTTAAGATCAGTAGTTTTATTCTTAATTTGGAGCATTCTTAGTAGTTAACTGTTGAAGATTAATAAAGGTGACAGATTTCAAAATTTACTCCCCCTGACTACCATAGTATATGAACTTATTATAAAGACAAGATGAGAGCATGGATGGGGATAGATTAAAGAGAAGATGAGCAAGAGGCTATGAGTGGAGACCACACAAGAGCAAAGTTCAGATCTAAGGCGAATTTAGAAACACCCAGAGACTCAGCCTTAAAAGTCTACCAACAACCTGACAGCCTTCTATAAAATCCACTAGCTCTTAACTTTCAGTTTGTATACAAGTCATTATTTTCAATAGAGCATTTCCCAAAATGTTGACTTGTTATGGATATCTCAGCAGCAGCACTCAACTACTCATCCAATTCCACTTCACTTATCAAAAGCCAGACTTAGCTCCATGTCCAATCAGCAGTGCAGCAATAACCATCAGACATTTCAGCCCCAAAACATTATACATACAAACTCTGGTCAGCTTAGCTCCCCCTCAGAATGTGCAGAGATCTCAAACACACACTTCTTAATTTTCTTAAGGTACACAGAGATGTATCAAGTAGATGCAAATTTCTAATTTAAACTACATGCAATGTTTTAACTCTTGGTACTTGGCGGAGGTCTAGCCTCTACACATGGCGTGGGTTTCCAGACAGAACATCTGCCCTTCTCCCAACTTCCATTTGATACACCAAGAAGTTATGCATATTTATGCATCTACTTATGAACATGAATGACTAACTAAAAGTCTCACATGGAATTTGCATGAATCAGATTGTCAGCTTGTATAACTCATAACAAGATAGCATCAATCACCAATTTATTCCAATCAAGCATGCAGCATTCCACAGAGAACATTATTCATACAACTTCAATGAAGAGAATTGATAAGTGGGGTTTAACTAACCTATGTGCCCTGATTTTATTGAACCCCAATTTTATTTCTTCCACAAGAGCACACCTGCATCCAAAAAGTTATTTGAAAAATCTTGGAGCCCAAGAGTTCTTGGGTCCAGCATGATTATTCTAGCCACTTATCCAATAGCATTGAGTAATAGTGTGACCTAATTTTCCACAGTGATTACAAATAGGATGTTTATGCATATACATGTTCCTTCCATGAATGTTTCCAATTATGGGCACTTGAGTGTGTTTATCATAGTGTGATAGATAATAACAATCATGCATGTGGTGACCATATCTACCATAGTTGAAACATGAATTTCTATCTTTGTTCTGATTTGCATGCATGTGAGAAATGGAATAAGACTTAGCATGCAAATTAGTACTATTTCTAGAAATATGTCTGACATTCTTCAGAACATGTTGGTTTCTATTCTGAGATACATTTATCTTCTTGAAAGCCTTCATGTCATCAGATATCATTACTTGGCAGTCATCCATCACATGACATGCCTTACCATAGTAATGACATGAAAGTTTTTTAATGTATGCATGTGAATGAGTGGGGAAATTCTTGATTACATGCACTGAGCTACAAGATTTCTCAGAGATGGAAAAGTTCTCATCATGGACAAACTTTACAAAATCAGCTGAATGAATTTTTGCCTTATTCAGATTCTTTTTCTTCTTTTCAGTCTTTTTCAAATTTTTTAAAAGGATTTTCAATTTTCTGAGCAGTGAATTGAAAAATAGATGAACTAGAGGGTTTTTCCTATTCTGAGCTTCTTACAAATACAGTGGAATTTTTCTTCACATCAAACTTCTTATTAACAGGATTAAACCCTAAACCCTCTTTCTGAAAATTAACATTTGAGCCAAGAAGCTTATTTAAGTTTTCTTTTCCCTTAACAAACTTTGAAAGGGAATTTTTCAGATCTTCAATTTCTGCTTGCAAAGAGGCAAGATCATTTTCACAGATGATAATCTGTTGATGCAGACCATCATTTAGACTTTTCAAAGTTTCATTCTCCTGTCTTAACTTGGTTTCACAATTGACGTCATCTTCTTTTAAGATAGTTTTTCCCTTTTCAATCGCTAACCATTTCTCTGACATAACAGTGTTCAAGACCATTAACTTCTTGTTTTATTCTTTCAGATGGTCAATCTCTTCCAACAGATTATCTTCATAAGTATCAACTTCCTTTTTGTTTTCAATTAATAGCTCATTTTCAATTAAACTCTTCTGCATGTTATCATCGGAGTCAAGATCTTCAATCAATTCCTTTAAGAAGGCACATTCATTGTAAGAATTTTCAGCTTCACTTAGTGTGTTTCTAAGATTCTCATTTTCAGATTTCAATTTATTAAATTCAAATCTTTCCTTGTTCATATCAGATTTTAGATTTTCATTCTCAGCTTTTAAAGATGTAATTTCAGAAATTGTTTCTCTTCTTAGCTTCTTCTTTTCAGACTTTATCCTATTATATTTTTCAATTAGATGCTCATTCAATGCAACTAGATCTTCATAACTGAAATAATAAGTCTCAGAATTTACCTGTGAAGAAGAGTCTTCTATCTGATTATTGTTGTTGCCTCTGGCCATCAAGCATTTAATTTCGTCTTCTTCACGGTTGCTTGTAATCCTGTTGATTATTTCAGCAGCACTCCTGCACTTGATACAAAATGGAAATCGGTTAACATCTATCGCCCTTCTTGTTAGTTCCAGGGCCTTTTGATTTTCTAAATACTTCAGTCGATCTGAAGCATTCCATTGGGATTTGTCCGTTGGAATGTCATGCAGACTGTGTGCAATGAGTATCCAAAGATCATAGTTGACAGAAAATACGTAATCTCTGAATTTACCAAACCAACAGTAAAATTCAGAACCAGTGTACTGAGGAATTTCAGCCATCTTAATCAAATACAAATCAGATGATAAGTATAATTCAATCAGATAAAACAGAATGCGTCTAGACGAGTCAGGACCAAATCAGCAGGTCGTTGGACCCTCTGTGCAGATAACCCGCTCTGATACCAATTGTTAAGTTAATGGTATGCTCTGATACCAATTGTTAGCCCAACGTAGTGATGCAAACCAAGATTCAGAGGGGGGGGGTGAATGAATCTCCCTCTAAAAACTTGATCAAATTAAAACTTATCTTGAATACTCTAGACTAATGCGGAATTAAAATCAACCAGAAGCTTAGGTAGAATCGCGCCTATCATTCATCTAGCAGTTGACATATTAGAAAATAATCCACAATACACAAGAACCTTTTAGGTGGTTCGGTCCTCCAGACCTACATCCACCCCACACTCAATCCAGAGTGTGGATTACTGTTGACTCACAGCTTGAATCCGCTGGGCCTCACAGCTTGCCTACAAACTGCTGGGCATTACAGCTTCGCCGACTGCTGAGCATTATAGCTTAGCTATCCAGAGGAAACCACCTCTGCCACTGGGCCTTACAGCTTATGCCACCGCTGATACACAGCTTAGAAGAAATATGAAAAGCGGAAATAGAAAATCATAATGTTCAGCATCTGAAAACTAAAAATAAGGACAAACTGAAATGCTCACGCAGGAGCGCTGTGCCTTGGATCTGATCCAGAGGACATAGTAGAGAACAAATCTTCAAGACTTGCTTCGATTGCTTCACGATTTCTTCTCTCAAGATTCCTCTTCTTCACTCTCTTGCTATCAGCTCTCACTCTCAGACTTACACTCTTGCTTCTCTCAGATATCTTCTTCTCTTTTTCTCTCTCGAATATTTCTTCTAAATTCCATCTGTTAGCGCAGCGAAGAGTGATATAGAAGGGGGGGGGGATGAATAGATCACTCCCTAAAAATACTAATTCAAAATTAATTCAATAATTCGAATTCTCAACCCTTCAGATACAGCGAGAGGGACAGCTAAGACAATCAATAACCAAGACAGAAGATAGAAGAAAGATCGAGATCTGTTCATAGTGAAACAAAATACCAAGCAGAAGGAGAGCAACACAACAATGACATGCAAACCACAGAAGAGGCAGGCAGTTTTTAGGTGGTTCGATTGCAGTCCGCAATCTACATCCACCCCTCACTCCGAACCAGAGTGAGGATTCCACTAGCTAATGCTAGAACAGCAGACTCAGTCTGCAGACAATTGCTGCCACACAGCTTGACCAGGGGAACAGCCTCCCCTCTTCCTCCACAGCGGAGGGATACAACCAGTGACAACAATCACTAGCAAACTAGAGACCGAGGTCTCTCTTCCTCCACCCAGGAGGGAACCCACAAGCGACTCCCTGTCACTTGCAAACTGGAGGATCAATCCTCCCTTCCTCCGATCACTGGAGGGTAACAATATTCGATAAGGAAGATGAAATGAAAAATGAAAACGTGAAAATCAAAGCACAAAAATCCTCTCTGAAAATAAGAAACAATGTAGCTTCCGAAGAAGCAAATCTTCAAGCCACAGACACTGCTCTCTCTCTCTCTCAAGTATATTTCTCTCAGATCTGGATGAAATGGAATTCTCTCTGGAACGTGGAGGCTCTCTCTTTTCTTCTTCTGCTCAGGGATTCTTCTTCTCAGCTTTTTCTTCCAGTTCTGGTTCTGTTGATCGCAGAAGACACCCTTTTATATGGCATTCGACCTGAATTCCATGACTTTCACACGAGTGGCGGGAGTGAGGCTCGTTCCCTCCTTTTCCAGAGCATCCTCGGATCATGTGCCAAGCATCATCCTCGGATCACGTGCCCAATGATCAGCCTGAATAATCTGTAGGCAGAGAAGAAAGGAATGTAACTAGTTAGTTCAGGTTTTTAACACAGCGTGTATAGACTTTAGATGCAGTAAATAGGCAAGTGTGTACAATGTGAGAGTGTGTGGACTTGAAGCCCTTCAAGCGACCTCAATGTACAGACTTGCGGTGGATGCAAGAACAAGCGACAGCAAAATGTATGGACTTAACCGCTGCGAGCATAGGCTGTACACACTTTGATTGTGTGCATGTGAAAGCAGTGTACAGACATGTTGTGAAGAACAATGCCCAAATGCAGTGTACAGACATGCTGTGAAGAACAATGCCCAAAGCAGTGTATGGACTTAGAATGCACGAGACAGCAGTGTACAGACTTTGTGATGCACGAGCATATCCAATGTATAGACTTTGAAGTAAAGGCTGGAGTTACACAAGCAATGTATAGACTTCAAAGTATGCACAATGCAAAGGCTGTACAGACTTCAGACTCAGCTGCGAATTGAGTTAAAGAGTGTATAGACTTGATGAATGCATATGCCAAGGCTGTACAGACTTCAATGTAAAGACTTTGAACGTGTGTGCTGTGGACAATGTATAGACTTGATGCAGCTTCAAAGCGATGAATAGACTTCAATGACTCATGCAGTGAAAGCATAGACAATGTACAGACTTAGTGCAAACAGGATGTGCAGACTTGTAGTATGCAATGTCTAGACTTGATATGAAGGAATGCAAAATGTCTAGACTTGCTATGAGGGAATGCACTGACTGTACACACTTGAAGTAATGCATGCAGGAGATGATGTACAGACTTGGTCTTGCGACCAGGGGCCGTACATACATGGTGTGCAGACTATGTGTGTGTGTGTGTGAAACAAGGCAGACGCTGTACATACTTGGTTATGCATGGCGAGACAAGGCAGACGCTGTACAGACTTGGTCGAGATGATGCATAAGACACTGCCAGACGCTGTACAGACTTGGACGTAGGTAATGATTGTAATGTGTAGACTTAGTGTGTAGCTAAAGCAGCGAACGTAGGAAAAGGTTGGAATGTATAGACTTACGTTCGATCAGCAGTGTATAGACTTTACAGTGTGCATGCTATGCGTGCGATGTACAGACTTAGTGGCGCTATGTCTGCGATGTACAGACTTAGTGGCACCTGCATTCTATGCAATGTACACACTTTGAATGCATGCTATGCAATGTATAGACTTCGAGGACTGCATGCTGTGCCATGCGATGTATAGACTCTGAAGTCTTGCGTGCTGTACAGTGTACAGACTTTGAAGTGCGACCAGACAGGATGTGTAGACTAGTACAAGTGCATGAACAGATAGAGATGTATAGACATGAGAGAAAATGCATGAGTTAATCTAGAGATAAAAAAGACTTTGATTTATAGTGTGAGACATCATCAAAATGTAGGAATGCAACACCATCCTCATCGGAAGGCACGACCGGTTCTTCTATATATATCTCGCAAAAGAGAGGCGCGTGGAAATCACATTTCCCGCCCAGAGATTTTACCAAAAGCGTGCTTATTGGAGCCCATGTGTCAGATCTTACTTGACATTCAATTTATCTCAGAGACTTTGGAAATTTTATTTATCTTTTCAATTAAAATGGAGGTATTTTTGTCAAACACTTGGTGAGCTGGAGTTTATATAAACATTCACATGCACAGACTCATTACATGAATGAGAAAAACATGCACCGACTAGATACATATGTAGACGTGAATACTTGGACCATTTTCATGCATTAAACACATGTGCACAGACCCTTGAGTGCGTGCAGCAACAGAAATTGCACCGACCTATACAACTCTGATGCAAAAGATGCACCGACTGTTATACCTTTAAGATGAAGCATGCACGGACCTATACAGGGCAGAGTATGCACCGACGTGTTCTATCCAATGCAGAGTATGCACTGACTTGGCTTTTCGAAGACAGAAATATGCACAGACTCTAAACAGTGAAGTGCACGGACTTTATAGTGTTATGTGTAAACATGCACAGACTTCATCATTCATTGAGAATAGACATGCACAGACATTGTACCATGCGTGTGACAAATGTGCACCAACCCTGAAGACTTATATGCACAGACTTCTCATGCATTGAAGATAAACATGCACAGACCTTATAGCATGTGTAAGGCAAATATTCACCGACCGTGAGGACTTATGTGCACAGACTTCGTGTGAAGGATGAAGGCATGCACCGACCTTCAAGTGCACTTATTAGACATGCATGCACCGACCTTGGGTCTGCAGAAAGTGCAATTAGCACCGAGCCCTTATGCACAGACATGAATGCAGAGACTCCTCATATGAACCTGCACTGACTTCACCAAAATATACATGGACCTCATATGCACCAAGTCCTCATGTCCACCGATCCAAATCAAGTATATAGCAAAACATTCATAGACCTTGTATGTTAAATGCACAAGGTGCACAGACCTTGTATCATATATGCATTAGTCAAATATAGACAGATTTATGCATTTCAGTCTCACATGACTCATAGATTGTCATTATCAAAACTAGGGTTCAAACAAGAACAACACACCCAGCTGGCAATGCTCCGAGTGATCCAGCAAAACTCGATACACACGGAAACACTTCTCCTGAGGGATACAACCAGATCTTGATCACGAACAAACGCCTCGCTCTGCTCATAACACACATCGATCATCAAAGCAGGCATAACACAAAAGGGAACAAGTCTGGCATCTCCTCAGCCACCATGAAATTGCAATCGTGGCATCGCTGCCACGATCTTGCTCACCGAGGAATCGCAATCCTCGTTACGAGAAACAACCATCGATCAAATCCCATTCTAGGCGGACCAATCATGCGTTAGCTCTGCTACCAGTTGACTGATCTCACGCCCTCCACAAGGGACGACCATCACTGAACTTTGCCAGCTCACACAGTCATTCCAATTGACTGCGACAAATCCATCGGCTCTGCGCCATGAACCATCTCATACCTGGAAGCTAAACGTCAATAACCGCACTAGACCAGCTCTGTCAGAACTCAAACTTCGACAAAGCCAATATCCTATCCGAAAAAAGGCATATCACGGAAACGGCCACCAAAGGCCTAGCTTGCACAAGGCTCTCGCCATTCTCGACTCGCTAAAACCAGCATCTTCTTTCTGTGAAAGACCATACACCGGTCACCAGACACTCATCAATAGGAAGCCTTCACTCGCTCGACTTCTTCCTTCCTTCCTGGTCCATTACCAGATCCAATGATCACATTGCAAATCTAGACAGGCCATCCGCTGATTCTCGCACAGACCATTATCGCCTCATGAGTCGATCCTCACTTGGATACCGCATCTGATCCGATTCTCACTCCAACTCTACCTTCTCAGGGGAGCACGGCAAAACCAAATGACAAGATTTTGGAATCCTCGATCCTCACCTCACTCGACTCAGGCTTACAGGGAAATCCTCCCATGCTGGTCACAGGACCAAGGTTCACCATTCAATGACAACTTCCTCAAGGAACCTTCTTACACAGGCATCGTCCATTGCACTATCTCATCAAATCCTCCATCTCAATAAGTCCAAATGGATGCCTGCCAATTCCTTGGCTCCGCTCTTGCCACAGAGCCATAGGACAACACCTAAACGATCCTCGGCACACGCCTTCAGAATAGACAAGTGTTGCCTGCCACCATAGCATCCTGGTCGACGACGTCGCGACCAATGCACACGAGTCCCCAAACCTCGTAGATTCTTATCACCGTTGAGTCCTCTTCCAGATCATTCCGAAACTATTGGACTCAATTGGGCCTCTTAATAATACAGACCTTACCATAGCCGACCATATGGCTAGCCTTACCAGCCGCTCACAGCTACCAACTGAGACCCATAATCTCTCAGAGATAACTCCCGGGGAACCATGATCTCATCCGAGGACACAGCTTCCAACACACTTCAAGCACTGAGCTTACCGACTCTGATTGCGTCCTCGACCTCTGCCAGGCTGCCATCTTATAACCTCTATCCAAGCCCAACACTCAACTACGGGCACAGCTTCCAACGTAAGTCGGCACCAAGCCACCGACTCTGACAATTACATCCTTGTCCTCCGTCCGACGATTTCTCAGCAACCTCATCCGGTCTAACTTCAGTGCCTGACACAGCTTCCAACAAAGGAACAGGGTACTCATGCGGCAACCTTGCCGACATATTTCCCTGATTCTCCATCCTGCTAGTGTCACAAACCACAATGCCTCCAACAATGGCATGACAACCAATGTGGCTCACATAGCCAGAGACAACCTCACACCGAGGAAGCAATCCTCCGATGCTCCACGCAAATCCTCGAGAATCTACCCGTAGCAACCAACGCTATGATCCTGGGCCTACGGGGTTATAAGCCAACTAGGCTTCCGCTGCGCACTCTGATCTACGCGAGTATAAACCATAGCAATGACTCAGGATCCGCCATCCCGACAATCCTTAACTCGGCCGGCTAACTCTAGAGAACAGGGTGAGGAAAGACCCAAATATCTCGAACCCAAGCATAGATTCTCTCTCTTAATCTGGCAATCCTCTGCAACTCCCCAGGCTCCGATCCAACACATCGGGAACCACAACACTAGCTACGAGTCTTTGCAATCACCACCCAACTGGCACACATCCTTTCATAATAATGCCAATCACCTTATTGCCACAACACAAGACGCGTCTCACACAGACTTCATGGCACACAAGAGAGGCCAACCATTCCGAACACATAATGCAAGATGACAAACTTGGCAAAACATGATCTCTTCAACCAAGTAGAAACCAACATACTTCCTACAAATCGGGAGATCTCCATGCTCAACCTAACCTCGAACCTTGCATACCCTGGGAACAGCACTTTCCAGCACCCGGAGAATACCATTTCCTCTCGCTAGGTCAACTCCTCTGACAACACTCGCCAAGTGTTCCATCGGACCACGATCATAGCATCTCTCGATGCACCACCACTGTAATTCCATGAACTGCAACTCGCCACGCCTCGAGCATTGATTCTGCTAATCGCCAGCCACATTGCCACATCAATTGAGCTAGCCGCTACCACACACTCCTCACCTAAGTCTACTTCTAATCTCGGAACCATTAATACGCCAAAACACATACCGAGGATGTAGCATCATGAATTTATTCAATAATAAATTATGTAGCAATTTGGAATTTTACTTAATATTAAATTGAATTTTCCTCTTAGGTTGAATTTTGACCAATTTATAAAAATATGGAAAATACATAATCATGTAGAGGATTGAATTTATTGTAACTTTGTCTTCTTGATCGACCCCAACAAAAAATGTAATTAAGTCCAAAATCATAGTTTTGGGGTTAACATCAGGGTTTAGATAGAATGATCTTAATCCACCAAATTCGAGCCAAAATCAAGATCTCACGGGCTCAATCTAGACCTAATCAAGAGGCCCAACCTAGAGGCCCATTCTTTCTTCGATTCCTATGTGAAACCCTAACCCTAGCCGCCAGAATTTCAAAGATTTGCTCGTTGACTTCGTCAACTGTGAATATCGTGCAGAGGAATCTCCACGACTCTTCCCCATCCTTATCACATCCCTAGAATCGACTCTAGCCCTATAAGTCGACGCCTAATACTCCCGAGAACCCCATTTGGCCGTAGCAGTAGCCGGAGCGAGCGATCGAGGGTGTCGTGCGGTGAGGAAGGAGAGGGTTTCATCTGCAATTCTAGTGTTGTCGTCCCCCTTTCTCTGACATTTAAGGTAGGTTCTTCCAGGCCAAATGCTAATTAACATATGCCATCATGTGCGCCGTCAAGTCCTCTTTCTTTTGATACCAAATAGCCCAATTTTTATTGAGTATAGTGATCATGATTAGGTTTTAACCAAGGCATGTCGAGTTAGGGTTGTTTGGTACTGTTCCCATCTTTTAGATTGATCTAAGGTAGGATTCTTGCAGGCTAAACTTTAATCAAATATATTTGTATTGTGCGGTTTTTCGTCCTCTTTCCATTGATAGCAAAATGCCCAAATCTTATGGAGTATATCGTGAGTTATGATGGCTTTTCTAAAGGATAGTCAACTACTGCCGGAGCGGAACCCAGTCTCCAAACCGTGGTTCAACAGAAACCGTGACCTAGGATCGGCGGTCTCGGGACCAACCGCGGCCATCCGACCGTGGGAAATTTAAATTTTTGGTCAAAATTACGTGAACACGGTCGTTGACCAACCCCTACCATCCGGTAGCTGTTCTCTCCTGATCACGGTCATCGCTGTGATTCCTGCTATAACGCTATGTTTTCCCTGTGCTTTATCTTGCGTAGACAGCATGTTCCAGGGCTAGAAATGCATGTAATAATTAGGGATTATGAATGAATCATTAATTTTAAAGTTTATTCACATCATGATCCCTCGATTACCATTATTATCTCTTGATTGGACCCTGCAAATGAGTAGATTAAACACGGCTTAATCTGATCTTAACCATGATAGATCTTGCAATATACCCACTGTTCTTGATTAAATTACTAGGCTTGTTTGAGGGTCATGCCACTCTGATGGTAATGACTCACTGCTCATACCCGTTTTCCACGTTTTACACCTTCAATCTTGTGATAATCGGGACTCTCCGCCGGATATTCCTTCCGTTAGACTAGGACCATTATTACAAGACCTCCGTGAGTCTCTGTGAGCCTGGGATTCCCACTAGGACACCGAGCAGGTTATACCCTGAAAACCTATATCGAATGACTTGATCGGATTGCATTTCTAGGCAGTCCAGACTTAGGACTGTTCTGCCCAGTCTCGACCGAAACGTGCTTCTTAATGAACCGCTACCATGCGGTAGCAGTCGAATCCTGACCACTTTTTCCTCCAGATCTGGCCTGGGCGCCAGTTTGCCCAGTTGACTACACCTTGTTTCAAGTCGACTTAACCTGATCAGGTCGGCCTATGTCACCTCAATTGACTAAGGTTAGGTGGACTGAACTCTGTTTCAGCCTAGCCAGGACCACAGGTCGACTGAGGATCTTGATTGGCTCGACTTAAACCTATCTGCTTGCCAGCATAGAAGCGGTTCCTCCTAAACCGACTCCATCTTAAAGCGGTTATCCTGAAACCGCATCTTCACTCCCTGCCTGTGTGTGTCGAACCGTTGGTCCATTGAGTTGATGCCAGCCTGAAAGCGGTTCCGTCTTAACCGCTTTCTCATAGTAGCGGCTCGGTAATGACCGCGGCTTGTCCCTGAACCCATTTTTCATGATTCTTGTGTGCTGTAGCAGCTCGATAACCTTTCGGTTACTACCCAGTCTTGGTCATGATTTCCTTTAGTGAATCTTGGCTTCCAAAGTCATATTCTTATGAATGCCTTTTAAAATTCCTATTGATTGGAATGTACTTATTCTTAAAGCTTGGTTACTTAAGCTTAACCTTGGAAATCTTGGCCGAAATATAAGAGTGTCTAGATGTTACTTGGGATCGTTGATCCACCGCTCAATGCCAACGCATCACAAAGGGCCCGGTCTGGTCCTAGGAGGAGCGCCCGAAAGTACTTGTGTCCCGGGGAGTTTGTAATGACAAGGTGTGGCATTGCACCGAGTACTTGCTAGCGTGTTGTCTATGACATTCTCTTACACAATTGCAACAGTTACGTGACCTGTTATACTTACGTGCTTGATACGGCCAATTCATGAAATATTGTTCTATACTATTCTATCACTTGCTATTCCTTGCATTTTACATCCTTTTGTGATCCTCATTGTTTATTTATTAGAGGTGTTATAGCATGACATGATTAAATTAGCTAATCACTTATACATTGCCTGTTATAGAACCTACTAAGCGTTCGCTCACCCAATTTTTCCACCCCTTTCAGGTAGCTCTAACGAGGATATGCAAACTGATAGGGATGGGCACGAGTCAAGCATGGAGAGACCCAGTCTAGAAGTCGTGTCATGTAATGGTCGTAGTATGGATGTGTCCGTTATGTAGTTGTGTCGAGTTGAAGGTTCTAGTTCTGTTTAGTTTACTTTAAATTGAGTCACTATGTAAGGTTGTTAGTCAAGACCACAAGGTGATGTAATGAAACATTTCTCTTTTATCAATAAAATTTAGTTATTTGCTTTTAATTGTTGCAATTTTGATAGTTGGTCTCTTGTGGAAATTTGTGCTCTGATTGACATGATTGATTATAACTGCCACGTTTCGATTTTTCGCATCGGGGCGTGACAGTTTTGTGGTATCAGAGCCTAGGTTTTCTAAAGTCCCTAGGTTTCTAGAAGTGTCAATAGAATCCGTGACCTTGGTCCAGTCTAAGGATCCAACCTAGTGAGATGGGGTTGAAACTCGGGTTAAGCTAACTAATAAATTCTAAAAGAGATGTCGGTAGGTCATTTCTAATTAACTCCCCTACGTTATAGGAATCTGTTATGATGGCAGCTGAGCGCGCGCAGTGGCAAGACATGCAATGCATGGTGTAGGGTCTGACCCAGGCCCTCCAGCAAGTAGCGCAAGGGGGCGCACACTATGGAGCCCATGATCTCCACCGGAACTTTCGAGGCTTGAGTCCCCCACATTTTGGTGGTTATGCAGACCCAGACGAGGCCGAGCATTGGCTGAAAGAGATGGATCAGATCTTCAAAGTTATGCAGTATAGTGACCAGGAGTGAGTCCTTTTGGCAGCATTTCAGCTGGAACGCGATGCACGTGCTTGGTGGGAAGCCGTGGAAGCCACGCTAGGCAATAGGCGTGCGACATGGGATGAATTTAAGGAGCACTTTAACAACAAGTATTTCTCGGACCGTGTGCTAGAAAAGAAGGCGACAGAGTTCACTTCTCTAAAGCAGAGAAACCTAACAGTCGCTGAGTATGAAGCACAGTTCACCCAATTGTCTCGCTTTGCACCGCACTTGGTATCTACTGAGAAGATGAAGGCCAAGCAGTTTCTGAATGGGTTGAAGCTTCATTATATCAATCAGTTGGCGTCGATGGAGATCCAAAACTACGTCGAGATTGTGAGAAAGGCAAAGTCCTTGAAGATACCATGGAGATGATGGAGCGGATCCGAGGAAGAGATAAGAAGAGAGAATCGACAACTAGTTCTGGGAATTTCAAACCCATGAATGGCTAGAAGAGGCCCAATGGCGGGTCGGGTTCATCGAGGGATAAGAAGCTAAGGAATGATGATAATAAGGCAGGTTCAACTGCCCCGTCTAAAGTTATTTATAAGTATTGTGACCGGTCGGGTCACAAGATGGAGGAGTGCTGGCACAAGCTAGGTGCCTGTCTCCGTTGTGATAGCAGGGACCATCGGATCCCTGAGTGTCCTCTTATCTCTGACCAAGCTACACCGGAAAAGCTGCAAGGAAGCCAAAGGCGACAAGGCAAGCTCCAAGCCCTCTAGGAGACCGAAACAGAAGCCACCGAGGAGGGTGGATTGGTTGAAGGTACTCTTATTATTCTCTCTAAGCCATCATTCATTCTTTTCGACACAGGAGCAACTCATTCATTTATTTCTCAGAATTTTGCTAAGTCTGTATCTGCGAAACCTATGTTAATGGAATCTCAATTAGAAATTTCAACCCCTATCAGTTCAGGTTCGACTATCAAATATTATTATCCTTCTAGTGAGGTCCTAGTTAATGGTCAGAATTTGCCAGCCGATTTAGTATGTATGAAGATGAAGGATTATGATGTAATCCTAGGAGCAGACTGGTTAGCTAGATATGGAGCTAGCGTTCATTTCAAATTTGGCTCAGTGTCTTTTTATGAGCATCCCGAGCTTTCCTTTGTTGGAGTTAGGCATTCTAAGGCTGTGCCACTTATTTCGGTACTTCGGGCCGAGAAATTATTAAGGAAAGGATGTCAGACATTCTTGGCCTTGGACTCTTTGACCGATAAGAAGGAGTTGGAGCTGAAGGACATTCCTATTGTCCGAGAATTTCCTGATGTATTTCATGAAGATTTGTTAGGACTTCCCTCGGAGAGGGAGGTAGTTTTCTCTATCGATTTAGTTCATGGCACGTCACCAGTCTCTAAGGCTCCGTACCGTATGTCCCCCGCGGAGTTTAAGGAATTGAAAGAGCAATTGTTGGAGTTACTGGAGAAAGGGTTCATTCGTCCGAGTACATCCCCGTGGGGAGCTCCAATGCTTTTTGTAAGAAAGAAGGATGGTTCGTTGAGGCTGTATATTGATTATTGCCAATTGAACCAGCTTACTGTCAAGAACAAGTACATGTTGCCGAGAATAGATGAGCTATTTGATCAGATATCGGGTGCGTAGTACTTTTCCAAGATTGACCTCCAATCAGGGTATCATCAGTTGTGAATCAAGGATGAGGATATCTTTAAGACGGATTTTCGAAGCAGGTATGGGCATTTCAAATTTGTAGTAATGCCTTTTGGTCTAACGAATACCCCTGCAACTTTTATGCAGCTGATGAATAGTGTGTTCCGGCCCTACTTAGACCAATGGGTCGTGATTTTCATTGATGACATTCTGATATATTCCAAAAGCAAGGAGGAGCATGAAGAGCATTTGAGGATGGCATTACAGATATTGAGAGACCATCAATTATATGCAAAGTACAGTAAGTATGAGTTTTGGTTGCAAGAAGTGTCCTTTTTGGGTCATATCATCACTAAAGATGGAATTGCAATTGACCCCTCTAAGGTAGAGGCAGTGAGAAATTGGGAGAGGCTTGTGAATGCAACTGAGATTAGAACTTTTCTAGGCCTAGCAGGTTATTATCGAAGATTCATTAAGGATTTCTCTAAGATTGCAGTACCTCTGACTAGGTTGGCACGTAAGGAGAATCGATTCGAGTGGTCAAAAGAGTGTGAGAAGTGTTTCCAGGCTCTGAAGGAGTGTTTGACCACTACCCCTGTGCTGGCTTTACCTTCGGGAGAAGGATAATTTAAAGTTTATACAGATGCCTTGTTGTGCCCATGCATGTGGTTTTGGTTTTGATGATGGTTTTAATGATGGCTTTGATGATTGGTTGTTGATGTGAGTTAATCAAATGTTCAGTCATCTTGCTGCTCAGTTTAGATTAACATAATTGATGTTCAGTCTTGTTACATGTTAAACTGATGCATAAAGCATTCATTGCTGTGGTTTTGATGATTGATATTGTAATTTGATGATAGCAATGATATAGTGTTTTCATGACATTGTGCCTTGATGATTGCATCATGACTGTGACTGGTACAACTGATATATTGTTTATGTTAGACTTATGTTATGTGCATAGTCTATACAGTGCATCGTGGGGTTTATGCCCTAAGTCTATTCACTGCACATGCATCATTCGTCCAAGTCCATACATTGGACTGTAGTGTGCATCTGGCGAACACATCGCAAGTCTAGACATTGCACTGTAGCATGCATTTCCTTAAAGTCTATACATCGGACTGGTTTGCATTGGCTAAGCATATACAACGTCAGTTCATGCCTTGTCTTAGACAAAGTCTATACAATGGCTTTGGGTCTCCAAGTCTATACAGCCTTTTTGCTTCGCCAAAGTCTTTACATTGGTCTGCATAGGCTAAGTGTTCACATCGTCAAGTACAATCATGCACTGGTCATGTAGTCTGTACAGCGTGAAGTCTATACTTTGGCACTGTAGCTTGCTCGTGCAAGTCTATACCTTGGACTGTTCTTCATGTCTGTACATCAGATTGTACATCATCTTCGTGCTGTTTCTGTACTTGAGTTTTCGTGCTGTTTCCCCTCACTAACACGAAAAGATCTCGTGTTGTATGAGCATACAACACTTCGTGTTGATTTCCTTGCGTGACAGGAAAGCTTGTATGAGGTTAGACTTCGTGTCGTTTCCCTTGTCTTCATCTTCGTGTTGTTTTTATGTTTCTGTCTGAGTGTTGGTCTTTCGTTCTTGACTTAGTGTCTTTCTAGACTTGACCACACTTCATGTCGATTCTTGGTTTTCTACACCCCGTGTCATTTCACCTCGTGCTGTTCTCACTGTCGTCGTGTTGTTTTCACCGCGTGTCGATTATTGTTTTTCACTTAGTGTTGTTTTCACTTCGTGTCAACTTCACTTCGTGTCGTCTCTTTGTACTTCGTCTTCATGTTGTTTTCACTCCGTGTCGATTTCAGTTTTTGACTTCGTGTTGATTTCAACCCGTGTCAATTCTGTTTTGTCTTTGTGTCGTTTTCACTCCGTGTCGAAACCTGTGTTTCGTCTTCGTGTTGTCTTCACCCCGTGTCATTTTTTCAGACTTCGTCTCCGTGTTGTTTTCATAACTTCGTGTCGTTTTTGTTCTTCCTAGACCTTGTGTCTTTCTTGTGTTGAAACCACACTTCGTGTTGGTTTCTGTTTTGTCTCCATGTATCTCGTGTCGTTCTTCTTTTTACCTCGTGTTGTTTTATAACTTCACCTCGTGTCGTTCTCGCTTTAACCACACTTCGTGTTGCTTTACGTAGACCTTGTGTCTTACTTTGTTTGCAAACACTTCGTGTTGGTTACTGTCGTTCTTGTGACTTTGTGTCGTGTCTCCCAGACTTCGTGTCGTTTTTTACTCCGTGTCGTCTTGTTCCACTGCGTGCAGAACATTGCAGCACTTCGTGTTGCTTTCTGTGCCACCACCTTGTGTCTTTCGTTTGTTGAAACCATACTTCATGATTGGTTTCTGTCTTGTCGTCGTATGTACCTCGTGTCATTTCCTTATTCTGTCTTCGTGTTGTCTCCGTGTTGTTGCCGTTTGTTAGCTCGTGTTGTTTCGTTCTAACCTCGTCCAGGTTTCTTCTAAAACGCTGCTCTTCTGATAAGTCTATACAGAGTTGTTCTTTAAACTGATGACTTATCCGATACCCTGTTTTACAGGTGCTTTGATCGTGAAGCTTAAGGAGGGCACGTGATCTGAGGCTGGAATAAAGCCTGCTGAAAGACTGCCACGTGGTCTGAATTCTTAGGGCTGGAAATGTGGAGGTCACACGTCGTGGCTGATACTGCTGCTGCTGCTGCTGCTATATATAGGAGCCTTCGTCCACAGATGGAGGGTGATCGAGTTGGCGAGAAGAAAGCTCATACAGAGAGCCACGATCCAGATAGAAAAAGAAAAGAGAAAGGAGAAGAGCAGAAGAAGAAAGGAGAAAGAGAGTGAGAAAGAGAAAGGAAGAGAGGTTGAGTAAGAGATCGAGATAGCAGAGTGTGAAGAAAGGAAGAGGAAGAAGAATAGAGAAGAAGAGAGAGCTGGAGTGATAGAAACTTCAACAGAAGATCTGTTCCTGCTGTACCGTGGATCAAATCCAGGCCAGCCAGCTCCTGCGAGAGCCACATTTGTTTTTATCTTTTCAGCCTTCTGTTGCTGGTTTCGTTTTTGTTTTTATCCATTTACTGTATTTCCGATCCTCTGTAGAGAGGTCGGGGTTCCTCCTGTGGGTTCAGGAGAAGGGAGACTTTGTGTCTTCGGTTTGCAAGTAGCTGGGTGCTACTTGTGGTTGGTACCCTCCGGTGTGGAGGAAGAGAGACTTGCGTCTCTGGTTGCCTTTGACAGGGTGTCATCGGTTGTTTCCCTCCGGGTTGGAGGAAGGGAGATTTATCTCCGGTTGTGCTTCCCTCTGGGGTTCAGAGGAAGAGAGACTTGGGTCTCTAGATTCCCCTCCGGGTTGGAGGAAGGGAGGCTTGTTCCTCCGGCTCTGGACTTGTGAGTAGCAAGTCCGGTGGTTCCCTCCGTGTGTGGAGGAAGAGAGACCGTGTGTCTCTGGTTTCCAAGTGGCTGGAGTCACTTGTGGATTCCTCCTGTTTGTTCAGGAGAAGGGAGATTGCTATCTCCGGTTGCAAGTAGCTGGGTGCTACTTGTGGGTTCCCTCCGGTTTGGAGGAAGGGAGACTTGTCTCCAGTTCTGGGCTTGTGGATTCAAGTCCAGGGGTTTCCCTCCGGGTCTGGAGGAAGAGAGACCGTGTGTCTCTGGTTTGCTAGTGACTAGTGTCACTAGTGGTTCCCTCCGGTTGGGAGGAAGAGGGGAGGTTGTTCCCCTGGTCAAGCTGTTTGGCAGCGTTTGTTGCAGACTGAGTCTGCTGTTTCTAGCGTGAGCTAGTGGAAGCCACACTCGGTTTGAGTGTGGGGTGGATGTAGGTCTGGAGGACCGAACCACCTAAAAACCCCTTGTGCATTGTGGTTTGATTTGTTCATTTGTGCTTCCGCTAGATGAATGCATAGGGGCGCTCTAAGCGTTTGGCCTTTAGCTGAGCAGAAGTGTTGATTGGTTTTCTTAAAATATTTTAATCTGTCAAGAGAGCGAAATTCCAGTTGAGCTTCAGATTGTCGAATCTGTCTTGTTATTATTCTAGTTTTAATTGGGTGAAGTTTTTAACGGGTTATATTCATTCACCCCCCCCTTCTGAATACTGCATCGAACCCAACAATTGGTATCAGAGCGGTTCTCTGGTTGATCAGATCCAACGATCTGCAGAGGATCCTGTTGTCCCTTCGTGCATATCTGTTTCTACCCTTTGCTTCATTAATCTGTTTACGGATTTACTCAATGGGTTCTCCACCGGTTTTCAATGGCTCTGATTTTAACTCATGGATTAGCAGTCTTCACAATTATGTGAAAATGATTAATCCGGATCTGTGGAAGTTAATTTCACAAGGTCCCCACAGATTACCAAAGGAAAAGTCCAAATGGACTAAAAGTCACAAGTCAAAATATGAAGAAAATCAGAAGGCCTTTAACCTGATGAGAGCTGCTATTGACAGAGCCTTATGGTCTTGTATTCATGATTGCAGGTCTGCCAAGGACATTATGGATGAGCTGAAGCTTGCTCAGAAGGGAAATGTCGACAACGGTCTGATGGCTGACGAGAGCAACCATGGTAGTGATCAAGATGAATCCGAAGAACGTGATGATGAGGAGGTAAACCCTTTCGAGAATTTTTCATTAGACGATTGGGAAGATGCCTATGCAAATCTGTTAAGATCCCGTAAGAAACTAGGGAAGAAATATAAAAGTCTGAAAAAGAAGCTGGAAAATCTAGGAGGTGAAAAACTTGAAACTCTGAAAACTGAAAATGAAATCTTAAGAAGACAACTACAAGACTTTGACTCTATTACTACAGATCTAGATCATTTGAAATCTGAAAAACAAACTTTTATGAAACAAATTGGTCTACACAAAGAGGAGAGTCAAAAGCTTGTTTGTGAAATTGTTGAACTAAAGGAAAGGCTTAGCTTCGTTGTTCAGACTCATAACATTGATGTTGTTCAAAATGAAAGATTGGAGAGAGATTTAGAATGTATCAATTCTGAATGAAAGAATTGAAATCTGAAAATGAAAAGCTCAAAAACCAATCCAAAGAATTTGAACATAAATCAATAAACCTTGAAAAAGAAAATGGTTTAATCTCTGAGAAATTGGAGGCTGAAAGAACAATGAATTCAGAGATTCAGAAAAATCTTGACAAATTTCAATCTGAAGAACTAAGAGAAATGGTTTATGAATGTCAGTCTTCAACAGATAAATGGGTGTTTGATGATGAAATCCTAGAGCAGAACAGTAAACTGAAAGAGGAAATCAATGAGTTGAAACACCTAAACATACAGTTGACAGATAGGCTAATGACAATGGAAAAAGGCAAGTGTGTGAGTGTGGATAATTCTGATAGGTTGATGAATGCTGAACAAGAAATTGAGAGTCTAAAAACCATCAACTTAATGTTAAATGGAAATGTCAGTTGCAGTGAACAGAAAATAGCTGGATATGAGCTTACTATCACATCCCTTCAACAAGAAGTTGATGATCTTTACAAGTCCTTATCTAAAACTGACAAGGAAATATTAAAACAGGAAGTTGAAAAACTCAAGTGTCTGAATGATGCCTTGCATCAACAAGTCATTTCCTGTGAAACAGATTTGTCCAAATATGAGGCTAAAATTGCTGATTTGAATTCTGAGATTAAAGATTTGAAAAATTCTCTATCAAAATTTGTCAAAGGAAAGGACAATCTGAATAAGCTTCTTGGAAAGAGTGATAACTTTGAGAGAAAAGGACTGGGCTATAGTCCGACAAATAAAAGGAGTAATGGGAATGAAACATCTACGGT